>JAJKFL010000012.1:22950209-24342709 GCA_021186555.1 Reticulitermes speratus
AACTTTGAAATTTATTTGGGGGTGAGGATGTTACCGGACAGTTTGGGTTCGAGGCTGTCGCGGCTGGGTAGTGTGTGTGTTCACTTTATGACGACGTAAGCGACAGGTGGCGTTGAGCGGTTCAGGGCGGGCGTGCTGGGACATAGGTGTGGCGTCCTTCTGAAGGCGCGAAGTAAGACAAGAGATGTGTAAAAAGAGGGGGGAACTCGTGGAAGCGTGTGATCAGTAGTGGCTTAGTGTTTGATACAGAAGGTATTATTCTTCACCGTGATCCAAAGGGTGCTGTTAGTTCATCTGGTGGAGTTTTGGGAAGTAAATTAGTTGTGCCCACAAAATTGAGTTTTTTAAATTATTTCTTCAATTAAAACTTATATATATATATATAAATTAAGACACGCGTTGTTATAAATTGTTGAAAAGACAGAAATTAATTGAAGTGAGTGGTACAAATTAACAATAAAGTAGAGAAGTGTTTAAAATACCAATTGAATCATTTTTATTTAATTTTTGAGTGCAGCGTGGAGTGTAGGACGGTAGTCCGCGAACGTTCCACACGACAATAATCCCTGAGGATAAGAAATCATACCTACCGAACCAAGCTAGTTCAATTACCACTATTGTGAATTCCATCTTCTGTAGAAAACATATAATCTGAGACGTTGAATCTAAAAGGACGGTAACATCACTGTACAAGGCAGTGACAGTGTCTCCTCATACTTATTTAAATATTAGGGATAGAAATAGAAGTAGTAGGTCTGTTGGGTATCTGGAGTATACTGTGTGTGTGTGTGTTGTATATATGTGTGTGTATGTATGTAAGTATGGACGTATTTGTTTGTATGTATGTATTTGTATGTGTGTATGCATGGATGTAGATGTGTATGTATTTATGTATGTATGCATGGATGTAGTTGTATGTGTGTGTGTGTATGTATGTATATCTAAGTATGTATGTATGTATGTATGTATGTATGTATGTATGTATGTGTGTATGTATGTATGTATCAATGTGTATGTATGTATGTTTTGTTTCTGTGTTTGTGTGTACGTATGTGTGTATGTATGAATGTATGTATGTATTGTGTGTGTTTGTGTGTATGTCTGTGTGTGTGTGTTTGTATGTATGGATGTATGTATGTACAGTCTCATAATGTTTATTTTGAGGAAACATAGAAAGTGACATGTTCCAAGTGTGCGCGCATGTAACAGCAAGTTGTTAGCAATGTGTGACAAGGTGCTGCAGAACTGATTGCCATCATATATACATACACATGTATAATCATCTCCTTACTCCTAAGAGGTTCATCCTCAGTCTCTAACTTACAATAAGGGTAAAGTTCACCCTAGAACAGGCCATGAAGGCCTAGAGGGGGAGTAGAGGTATAGCTCTACTCTTTCTTTAACCCTGGCACTAGATCGGGATGGGTGGTCAACTCCACGCCCCGGCCGCTTTACCCATGGGAAAGAGACCCAGTACCAATTGTGTAGGAGGCTGGGTGGGCCCCAGGGCCGGTCTGGACAGCTGCGAAAAATCTCGCCCCCACCAGGATACAATCCCGGAACGTCCAGCCCATATCGAGTCGATATACTGACTGAGCTATCGCGGCCCACCTCCAGCTTACAATGCTGTATCTAATGTAGTACTGAAATGAATGTCCCTTGATGCAAAAACTACTAAAATATAATATATAATTAATACGATGTATCTATTTGTATCAAATGTGTTTGGTTCTCATATTTCGTGCACAGTGCAGGATATCCTATCGTGCCTGTCACTGACCGACCAACCCCAAGGGCTCTGTCATCACTACAGTCACCATTTAATCATTTTCATTGTTTTGTACTGAATCGACTGGCTGTGCAAAAGGAGATGATATATTTATTTTCAAAATACCGGTACATCTGACTTCAGTTTAGGCAGCTGAAATTTCCACTCTGTCTTACATTTGCTGTGTTTAAGGACAGTCCCTTAAATTTGCAGGTGTTAATATTGACACTACTTGTTTCATCGTGGACAATTATATGTAGCATCTTACTGAGTTGGAAGTGCAGAACAGTTTTTATGATTTCATTTTTGTTCGTGAAGTTGCAACAGCCTATTCAGAGAACAGGCACATTAGCTAGTTTAAAATAAATGTCTTAGATTTTCAGGCAGGATATAGTAAATTGAACTTGGTCTCTCACACTGAGGGAGGATCATAGGCTGAGGAAGTTCGAGAATATGGTGCTGAGGAGGATATTTGGGCCTAAGAGGGACGAGGTAAACTGTAGATGGCGACTTAGCAATATGATTGAAAACCATGTGATGCTCCTTTCTGGGCTCTCAATTTACTGTTACTTCAATTTCACCATCAATACCACACTAGTAGACACAATACAATACATGTTATATATGGGAGTATCAAACTTTTTAATCACATCCCTTTCCTCGACAAATGCAGTAAATGAATAAAGACGAACAAAAAATGGAAAATCAATCAAATGAAATTATAGTACTTAACACCTATGAAGCAGCATACAAGAACTCAGTATAAATTCAAAATATCCAAGTTCTGCAAGAATGTTGTGCAACATATATCAGGGCTCTAGAAATCCACGGTGCTAGGTCAATATTGTGCTTAAAATCACCAATATGGCGCCATACATGTATACGAAGATAATGGAAAAGGGGAGTCAAACGGAAACCTTGTCACTTTTCAGCGCAGTCCAGATCTACTGTACACAGGACACACTTCCCACCCATGCTGATGGCCTGCTGTGCCTGCAGATGCACAGAGGGCAGTGTCTGTTTTTTGTTACCTTAAGGTTCTCAAGTGACTCACCCTCATATATATTTTCAATCCAACCCTAACTTCTGGATACAGCACCTGGACCAAAGGAAAAATCTGCTGAGCTCTGACTGACACACACACACACACACACAAAATGGCCAGCATGAAGTATATTTCTGGAGTACCACCCACCTTTCCAGGACTTTTCATATACATACAAATATAACTACATGTTCCATGACTCAATCACAGTGTCCTATCTTGTTCGTTTTTTTTTTAATTTATCAATTTATTTTCAAAATTCTAATGTACTAGTCATCGACTGATTTCAGTGGCTACTGCGGCTGAAGGGTAAGTCGCATAAAACTTTTGATATCATAATATGTACAAAATCTGTGTTTCTTAAATTTCGGTTTTGGGGGGTTTGGGGGGCTGCAGCTCGACAGCCCCCCCCCCCTCCTCCCTTGAGTGCGCCCCTGCAATGTTCCCATCTTGGGTAGAATCACTTTAAACAATACAAAAACTGTTCTCACCTACATTAAATTCAGAATTCACACAAGTGTCACGTATTTATGCAATGAGGTTACGTTTTTCAACTGCTTTTGCCACGTTGGTCAGATCGAGAATGTTTCGGTTCTAAAAAGCCTGTTGGCTTGTTCACAAGTTCACATTTATTTCCTCTAAATTTTGATTTCGATGCAAAACATCTTTGTTCCCGGCAGTTTAAAATAAAAAACAACACGCACCACAGACAGATCCAAGACACAAAACGATACAACTCAATATGAATATCGATACATGTGGCAGGGTAAGAAACATTGCAAACCTTTCTCGCCACTTCGAAGTAAGAAATATCCCCATCACAATTTTAAAACTAGGTATTTCAGCTCTTTTTCTGCTGGAGTGCAAAAAGTGGGCTGGAAAACTCCTTGAGGCCCACTTATCCACATAAATTGAATTATATATCAGCACGTAAATTGTTAAATACATCATAGTTCAAGTACGAAGTCTGTGCTATGTGGGCCGGAATAGCTCAGTCGGTATAGCGAGTCGTTACGGGCTGGACGGTGCGGGGATCGAATCCCGGTGGGGGCGAGATTTTCCGCAGCCGTCCAGACCGGCCCTGTGGCCCACCCAGCCTCCTGTAAAATGGGCACCGCGTCTTTCCCGGATGTAAAGCGGCCGGAGCGTGGCTTTGGCCACCCACTCCCACCTAGCGCCGAGGTTAAAGAAAGAGTGGAGGTAAAGGTCAAGTTCTCCCTAGAACAGGCCACGAAGGCCCAGAGGGGGAGTAGAGGTATAGCTGTACTCTTTCTTTAACCTCGGCGCTAGATGGGGTGGGTGGTCAACTCCACGCCCCGGCCGCTTTAACCCCGGAAAAGAGACCCGGTACCCATTGTATAGGAGGCTGGGTGGGCCCCAGGGCCGGTCTGGACGGCTGCGGAAAATCTCGCCCCCATCGGGATTCGATCCCCGGACCGTCCAGCACGTAGCGAGTCGCTATACTGACTGAGCTATCCCGAAAGAGTACAGCTATACCTTAATTCCCGTCTGGGCCTAGATGGCCTGTTCCAGAGCGACATTTACTCTGTGCTAGGCACCTAAGAATTCTCATGCAGAACTTAACGAGTCACTTCACTCTCCTGTATTCCTTCAGCATGTCCTCTCTCAGCAAACCAGGATTCCATCACTGTCTTCCCCATTCTGCTCCAGTTTAGAGGCCAGCAGCTGGAAAAAGAGGCGTTTATTTACTTGTACTGCCACAGTAAATTGGTAAGTCTTCTCTCACTGTACACCACCATCAGTCACAATGATCTGTGAGCATGCGCCAATCATGAAAGTGCCTTGGCTCTCACAAGGACCCTTCAAAGAACCGGGAGTCATGAGAGCTAAGTCGGTTTGTCCGTTGTCATGGCTATCAGTACAAGAGTGACGATGTTTACAAGTAAATATGCATGTAGGCTTGTACAAGGCGTCTGTCACTCTATTTGATTGGTTTATCCTGTCTAGGCCGTTTCTGTAAGGATTCACAAAGACAGGTAAAATGGTCATGGGAAAAGACCAATACTTACTTGCCTGAATGTTCTCTCTGATCATTGCCGGCAGCAACAAATTTAGCGATCCCGTAACTGTAAATCGCACTTTGTATAGTTCTGCTGCCTGCCAGTGTCGCCCCCATAGTACAAACTGTTTATGAGAAGGCGTGCTTGCCATGCTCAGGCACGCGGAACGGGGATGTGGCTTTTGATATTGGGAAGAAAAAAAGAGAGAGAGTGTGTGTTCAAACTCCGTTCCAAAGTAGCCATAATAATTATATACTTCAACTTCTATCTTGTAACTTACAACTAAATCATTGTTATGTGTCAACAGCATCATGGCATCACAACTAACAAATTTCATATATCAGAGTCCGTGAGGAGCTGATAGTCGCTAACATACTAAAATTGCCCCGCCAATTTAACCAATGATTTATAGTGGATTATTACACAACATTAACTTCGGAATCTACAGACATCAAATAAAGCATGGCTGAGTGTAAACAGAACACTACATTACACTCAGCTTGCATTGTCGTTGCATATTCAGGCTCTGAAATTCACGAAGTTACAGAGACACGTTACGGCGTGTTGGCAGACAAGTGCAGCATACTGACATCTGCGCTCTTCTGGGATTACACGCGGCATCATGTGGTAATTGTTTACTGACGTTTCGGGACAACGTATCGATCCCATCTTCACGGGTCCGAGTCCGAGTAGGGACCGATACGTTGTCCCGAAACGTCGGCAAACAATTACCACAAGACGCCGCGTAATATCCCAGAAGAGCGCAGATCTCATCAACATCGCGGCGTAAGCCTGACATCAAGTGCAGCATACTGCTGACACGCCCATTGAAGGTCACGAAACATAACAGCGACTAACAAAATTACTGAAGGCACAACTGGCTCTGTCTTTTGGTGTAATCGTCCATTAGCTTGACACAATCAAGTGGCGTTGTTACCTGCCTGGCGTTAATTGACGAATTTACCTTATATCGTTACCACAGATTAATGAAGAAATTTCCTTTAATCGAAGGCAGGGCCGGTTGAAGACATTTGGGGGCCATCTGTAAAACTTTATTTCGGGCTCCTGAATGTAAGACATCACTGACCATAAACGCAAAAAATCACTGACATGCGACCAAATCTACGATATGCCTACACAATGTTTGTGTTGCCTGTTAACACAGAATAAAAATATCACAAGGAAAATAATTATTTAGTACAAACACAACGGGATGTCTAAGATAAGAAATACTTATTTGTTCATGCCATAAGCATGCTACTGAAATTTTATAAATGACTCATCTTACAAATATTTTTTTCATGCTTTTTGTGTTGCAAATGTTGTCACGAATTGTTCTATATCGAAGTGTGCAATTTCTGACCGTCCATTCTATCGTTCTTATGTCAAATTTTAAGAGAAACAAAGTTTTTGAAAGCTATTTTTTCAATGGTGTCCCTGTCGTCTGGGAGCCCCAAAACGGGGGCCTCCCTGCAGTTGCTGTGATTGTGTTGGCTGTGACCCACCCTGATAGACTGCCTAATGCAGACAAGACAATCCCCACTTATCCCGAAGGTATAAGGCCGTGTACACAGGGAATTTACGTGTTTTGTAGCGATGCTGAAAATAACAGTACGCCTTGCTGACTGATTTCACTCAAGGCTTTCTTTTCCGCTCAGCCTCTATGACTCACCTCCCAACCCGACCGCTAGGTAGCGAGCGCTACGCGCGACATAACGGTAACCTGTTCGTTGGCACAGGAATGTCGGTGTACAGCAGCTGAAATTCTGAAACGGCAAACTAAATCCTGGATGTGACAGCAATGAAGCATGCCACGGTGTCGGGATACTTATTTCTGCTGTCTGTGTGCGTTTCTGTTCCAAACTTCACAGCAGGTAAGTCGGAATATAGTGTTGGCTGACAAACTTGTTGTTCGCTTAAACAATGCTGCTTTCCTAACGCCAGGCCTGTCAAACAACTTATCTGAAGGATAAAATCAAAAATTTCAAGTGTAAAAAGTAACCGTTTCTGTGAAGTGAGTTCGATTTTATGAGGGATTTTCTTCGCTGCAGTAAGTAGGTCACCGCTAAAGGCTGCCTGAAATTTTAGTACTTAGAAAATTTCGAAATTATATACACAATACGTGTGAATTATTCGTAAAAAAGAATGACACCAACCCCACTCACGTGATATGAAATGCTCAATACTTAATATTCTACAGTGTCAGTTGTAGTAATACCGTGTCAAGGAAGTGACAAAGACTTCTTGAACCTGAAGACTGCATTCTCTTGAAACATGTCAGTTTGTTAATGCATTTGCAGTGAAGGATTTGTGTACAAGACAAATAAGCCGCAACATCGGGCCACGCAATCTGAGGGCCCCCCCACCCCAAGCACTACAAACGCAACGACACCAGATCTGAGGTTTTCATAGACCTGGACTGCTTGACCCTGATGACTTAACCAGTATTTACCAGTCGCCACGGCGTAACATCCCGATAACTCGAATCTACACACACACAAACGGCTAGTTTTCAAAACTCGGTTCACTCCATTTCGTAAATATGATTTTTGTTAAAATGTCTCCTGTCGTGAAAAATTCTGCCCATGAAACTGTTGAAACAAAAATCTTCAATGTCTATTAAATTTCTTTGCTACGATGCTTTAAAAATATGCAGGGGCCTCATCTGTATCAGCTCTTAGGGCACGGTGCAGTCTGAATCCGGCCCTGTGCGTGTGACAACGCCAAGCCTGTTCACGTATTCCATTCTTTGTACAGTCTGCAAACAATTATTCCTGTCCTTCTGTATTTAGCCTGCAAATATTTAATCTTTGCCCGGTCTCTCTATGCCGCTGATCTGTAAGAAGAAGGCCCATGACGGGAGCAGCGGCATAGCTCCACTCATTCTTAACTTCGGCACTAGACTGAGGTTAGTGGTCACTTTCACGTCCCGGTCGCTCTATACCCGGGAAAGAGCCCCCGTTACCTATTGAACTGGATGCTGGGTGGGCCCCACGGAGGGTCTGGACGTTTTTAAAAAGAGAAAATCTCCCCTGCTGACAATCGAACTAGATTCCTCGCACGATCACCGCCATGTTATTTCAAATTCTACAAAAATATCACTTTAAAGAACGTAAGAACATTAAAACAGGTGACGCCTTTAGTCTCGCCGGCCTCACAAGTTCGCGCGTTCGCCATGTTGTAATCACAGACTATGAAATTATGAAGTGGGGTGTCCAGTACCGTCATTCTAAGTTTCACGAAAATCGGGCGACTGTTCCAAAAATTGAAATATTTGGATACACACAGAATGGGAATGAAAGAACGTGGCCGTGGAAAGTAGAACTGAGTAACGATAGCGTCATACATGTACTGTAACGGGACGTACGATAGCGTCATACATGTACTGTAACGGGACGTACGATAGCGTCATACATGTACTGTAACGGGACGTACGATAGCGTCATACATGTACTGTAACGGGACGTACGATAGCGTCATACATGTACTGTAACGGGACGTACGATAGCGTCATACATGTACTGTAACGGGACGTACGATAGCGTCATACATGTACTGTAACGGGACGTACGATAGCGTCATACATGTACTGTAACGGGACGTACGATAGCGTCATACATGTACTGTAACGGGACGTACGACGTATACGCGTACATACTAGTCATACATGTACTGTAACGGGACGTACGATAGCGTCATACATGTACTGTAACGGGACGTACGATAGCGTCATACATGTACTGTAACGGGACGTATTTATAAACATAAATTTTTGCCTGAAGGAGGGCGGGCGGGGAAGAAAACAAGGCGCAGAAGGAAGGCAACTGTGGATATCAGTTGAGCTGACAACGTACTGTTCGGCCGACACACACCGAATAAACGAGACTGGTTATACACATACACGTAAAAACTAAACTGGCTTTAGCTTTTTAAAAGCCGTGCCATTCTTCGTATGCTGTTACAGCGTGTCTGGCAAATAACAGTTGGAATTTATTTTCACGCCTGTACTGGAGACCGCGTTGAAGGAAGGTTTGTTCTGTCCCTTAATACGGTAATGATGCTTCAAGTTTCTCGGACAACTACAGTACATCGCCTTTTCTTACGCATCAAGTTAGCTACTCTCCAGTCGTACGGTTCCCATTGGCTGCACAACTGCTGAAGAGATTTGGATTTATGATTATACTAAAGTTTAGGCGCTGTAACGATGTAAGCTGTTCCAAGTACCCTGGCGGATGTTAGGGGCAACAGCTGAGCCTTGCCCTCACTTTCCGACGAACTGCCTTTTAACCCTTTCAGTGGTAATTTTGCTACGGGACTCTGTGCTCGGACAGTCTTGCCCACTGTAATGTGGTCGTTTGAGAGTGGGACAACAGACGTCCCTGAGACAAGTCAGTTCAAACAGCTGGTTACTGAGCTGTTTTGTAAATGAGGCTGACATTTTTCTCCAGTTTCACTAAAAAAATGTAAGTTTATTCTGTTTAAACCCACGTTTAACAAACATAACAGTACCAATAACGCACTTAATTAAACCATAAAATAAATGTGTTGACGAAAAACCTCCGAACTCTACAGCCACATCAGCCAACCTGTGCCTGTCGCTGTACTACAATATCAGTCTACATTTATATATTTTGAGCACAAAAACTCAACCTCAATGCCCGTGTTCCAGCACTGCTACGCCGCTGTTACTCGTGCCGCTCACGCGGCGACCTCGGTACTTGTAAGGATCCTTTCACACTGAACGTAACTCTGGCAGAACAGGAGAGAGGTGTCGAGGCAGTGCCATGCGCCTCAGGATGGTGTGGCAAGTTTCTGGAGGGAGGCAACTCATTCAAGGACGATGGTGAGATCTACAGTGAGGTTCACATAGCATTAAGTGCCGACATCATTCAGAAAATCGCTACTCTCATCCTTGTGAGAACAAACACGCACGTCAGGAGAAAATATAACAATTTTAGGCTTACTTTAGTCGCAGGTCGAGTCCCTCTCGGAGTTTATACCGGGTCCAGCGACAGTTTCGTGGCGCTGTCCAGCACCGTCTGCTATTCAATTTGGATATCTGTGATATCATCGCATCTTCGTCACTTTAACTGGATTTTATCTTTAAGAACATGAGGACCTTACAAAGGAAGCTTCTGTAGCAGTTGTACCAGCAAGCAAATCATTACCCATCAATGCCGTGTAGTGCCACTTTGTTGCCCCTTTACACTGCAGTTTATTCGAAATAAATTGCGTACGTTAAATACATACATTAATATGCGCACGCAACATACTTATCTTCCTTTGATATTATTTGCCGGCTCTAAAGTTACCGTATTACTAGTCCGCGTAAGTCAATTTTGCCCCAGTTAAAACTTTCAAAGAACATACCCCTTTCACATTAAAATACAGTTCATGACAAAATATATTTGACAGCACTGCAAAGCCCTGAAGCAGGAGTTTGGCAGGACACAAACAGAACTGTGTACATTTGAGTTCCTTCAAACATTAGAACACATGTTCCTGAAATGGAAGGCAAATAGTAAACATACTCACAAACTGGCTGACATACTACTTCAGAATATATTACAGCTGGGAAACCGTGATAAGTGGGTCCCTGTCACCACAGCATGGAGCGACCTCAGGTTGCGGATGGAGGAACGGCCTCCAGAGTATATTGAATAATCAGTCGCGCAGAGCCGACAAAGTGGGGGTTCTCCCGCTTGGGGGTTGGGCAAGGTGCTAGCAACTCGTCACCGTCAAAATTTACGATGTTATGAAACATTTCACAAAGCCTCTGGCAGCCCCTTGTGAATGCGGTGATGAAGTTTCAGGTTCCACAGAATGCGGGGAATTTCGACTAGCCGAGTACCTGTTAGCTTTTCAGAAAGGACTCCGCTCCATGAAGATAGTTATGTAGTTAGTTAGTTGCAGCTGCAAAATGGTCCAACAGATTCACTGGAGACATTTGCTATAAGACACCAATTCTCTAGACGTAGGGGCATCAAGGGTCCCTCAGCTGCAATACGTGACACTGCTAATTACTGTACTGTAATGTTGCAGAGTATGGAGTCGCAACTCAACGCATGTGTCTGCAGCGTGGGCCATCAGACAGCGAGGAGAGGTGCGACTACATCACATGGAACCACAAAAAAGTGTACATGTGTTTCTGTCAGGGGGATCTGTGCAATGCAGCACTGTCCGTCAAGGGGGCGCTTCTACTACTCATCACACTCACAGCACTACGACACATAATTATAGGATAACACGGCCCTCCTAAAAAATACAGAATTAAAGTCATCCACTGAATAAGCATTTGAACTCACAGCCCATTTTCCAAATACCGTATAAAGAAACAGTTTTATACTTACTGATTTGTACTTTCTACTGTCCACATTTCTTTTCTTTGGCTCTGCACTCCCTGCCTCCCCAGTGCAAAGCATCTCGGTAGAGAATGGCAGGTATCCACCTGACAGAAAACACTGACTGAGAGTTCCTTCACTCAGAATTGTTACATGAATTACAGTAGGTATTTATGTTGTTACAGTACAGAAAACACACTGCATCCTGGTAGCCACCATTTTTCTCCCCCACAAACCCATATGCGACTGCTCGACATATCTCGTGACTGCAGTACTTGTAAATGTTTTAACTTCCACTATACTCAGGTCACAAAAACAAGTCTCAATAACAGTGCATTAGGCTTTCACCCTTCTGTCTGCTGCTGTATTACCCTCCTGCCCCATGTCAACTGACGTGCTAGTCACTAGAGAAGATTACAACAGCCTGGATGTGATGCCACCAGGAAACCGGTACCGTGCAGGGATCTGCGACCATACCTCCAGCATTATACTAGTTTGATTCTCCAAGCCTAACTACATGTGAAGCCTTACATCAAGTCCAGAATTTATGGAAACTTGTGAACTAATTAATTTAATTGCCCAGCCCGTTCTTCCCGTGCGTAAGAAAAGGAAATGAGGGTGGGAGGGACTTGACTTCCACTTGCCGATCTGCAACAACAGACAGCCTCTGCAATCACATTCCAACAATGAGTCACATTGTCTGATTGACAACTTTATTAATAACTAAATTCTAACAAATAACAACAAAAGAAACTTACAATGGTAACTTTAACATGCTGTAGTATTTAAATTTTGGCACATGGTTTATGAAAAAGTATTATATGAACAGAAAAAGAAAAAATTACGAAATAAATGGCATTTTGTGGAACACAACAGAGATTATGCAGCATGTCTTAAAAATGCAATTTCCTTGTTTCCTAAATATATAAAATGAATTTCTATGGGTGTTTTCTTACGTGCATTCACATATGCAAACTCAGGTCTTTATAAGAGTCTAAAATGAATTAAGCACGAAATTTTATCCCCTACTGCTTTCTCAGAAATTGCTGCTGTTTTTAATATTTATTGCCTTCTACTTACTTTATTTTGACATTTCACTGCACCAGCTAAACTGCTGATTAAATTTACTTCAATTTCAGTTTCATCCCCCCCCAGAATTTTGATTGCCTCCCTTTTGGCTTTTCTAAACAAACACATCCATATCACGCTCATATTAACTAGTTATCCACTACGTCGTATCTCAAGGGACAGGTCAGCCACCTTGCATCAGTGCGTTTTGACTCTGCTGCATGTTACTAGTGTGAAAAACAATGGCAAAGTGTCTTGGATACCTACGAACTCCTATTTATTTTCTTTGTGTCAGTCATGTTGGCACCACCTAAAATGCTGGTGGGCACTCCCATTGTGGCTGATGCAACCCGTAACTTTATCCACAAGGGGCTTGCTCATATGAACACAAATTACAAATATGTGTCTTCCAGACTTCTTCAAGAGCTCTATTCAAATAGCAAATTGACTATCAGGTACCTGCTGGGAAATTTCGAGGAGCGCCTGCACTGTAATACACTGCAATACAATTTGATAAAATAAAATATGAAATAACTTGCCAGTTCACTACATTTATCACAGGGCTATGACTACAGATGTTGGCACGAACAGAATAGCTAGACACGGGAGGGGAATATAGGGAAGTGAGCTGCAGGGGGAATTGTGCAGATGTGGAGGTGCCAGGTCCATGGCTTCCATACAGCTACTGAATATAAATGCAAGACAGGAACCATTAAAACAAGTCATGATTGCTATTTTTCAAACCCACCAATTACATCTGAGTAATTCTCATCAAGATAATGATGAGAAAAGTGTGAAATAAAAGAAAAACTGGCATACACGAATATATTCATTACAAACAAAACAATCTGACTTTCCAGTAGCATGAATATCAAAGTTCCTTTTCCACTGTTGGTGTCGTCTACATTGTATCAACATGAGCATCACATCTCCCATCAGCCACATTGTATCAACATGAGCATCACATCTCCCATCGTCCACATTGTATCAACATGAGCATCACATCTCCCATCGTCCACATTGTATCAACACGAGCATCACATCTCCCATCGTCCACATTGTATCAACATGAGCATCACATCTCCCATCGTCCACATTGTATCAACATGAGCATCACATCTCCCATCGTCCACATTGTATCAACATGAGCATCACATCTCCCAACCCATGTTCTCAAGCATGGCATGTCAGTGCTGCAATTGCATCTGTGACATGTTTGAACGTCCTGAATGTTCCTTGTGTACTGCGACACAAAAAAGACCAGTGGAGTTAGGCCTGTTGACAGTGTGGGCCAAGACATGGAACCACCTCATCCAAGCCATTGGTCTGGGAAGCATTCAACTAAAAACTGACAGACATTTTAACCCAAATGTGGTGGTGCACCATCCTGCTGCAACATTTGGGACAGCATATTGTTCTAATATGTCATGCCACACCACACAGTCACTTTTAGTTGTGTCCCTTTGATCTTCAGTGATTTGATGAGGTGGTTCTCTACCCACATTGTCTAGTTATGCCAATTCACTGAACTGTTCACAAGACCACTGCCTTATCAGGGAAACATGTCAATGTCAGACTACTCTTAAAAGTGTTAATTGTATCCAGCATTTACAAAGCGTCTTCTTGGCATCACAGTCCACAGGCCTGATGAGCTGACACACGAAATTTGCAGGCATGCAAATGTAGACACATACGCACATCATGACCAGGGTAAACGCAGCTTGCTTGGTGAATGACCTTGCAAGGGATATAAACAAATGCATGTCTAAGGCACTCCTCATCTTCACTGCATGTTCATGACGTCTCACCGCTGGAACACTTCCAGCCTTTTTGGACATCTATCCCACTTCACAACACAGCTGTGATTTGGTGCTGAACCTCCTCACACTAACTGAACATTAACGGACTTCAATGACGTAACCTTGTGTCAAACCACTGTAATGGTGACTATACAGTGATACACAGGAATTATGCATCAATACAAAGAAGATGAACTTGCAACATTTCAGGCTTATGCTCTGGTGTACTTCTTGCACATCTTGACCCTTTCAAATGGGACCCATATGCTGTCCTGAAACATTGGTAACAAACCAACCTACTCTGTGCAAAAATCCACAACAGCGTAGACAGCAAGATGAAGTTGGATATTTTGGCTATTCAAAAGTCATGTTGATTTTGCTTTGCAGTGAATATTTTTCAATATAGAAACTTTTCTTTCATTTCACACCTTTCTCAGACACCTGGTATCTCATGTATCAGAACATAAGTTTTAAGTGTGTTCACAACACAGCTGTCATGTCTGTCTGCCTTGGAACAAGCCAACTCCCACCAGACATATTTCCATGAAATGCCAAATCTGCAATTTTTACAAATATTTGTCAGCACATTTCAATTTTGGTTAAAACTGGACAAAAGAACAGACATTTTACAAGAAGACCTATGTTCATGTATGATATCTCACCGTCATTGGTATCTTATATCGAGATGTTCTCTCTCTGAGGTATGAGGTGAGAATGAAAATATAGTTGAGGATCTGAACATAACAATGGAGCACAACTGATTCTAAATCTGTTGCTAAGATGTGCAGAAATCTTACAGTTTGAGTCATTCATAACATGGAGGGCACATTCACAATACTTGCACTTTAGTGTTCTTCGAAATCATTCATGAATTTAAATATCTAGGGACAACAGCAATGCCAACACACCAGAAGTGTTATGCTCAGTGGACATTTCCTAACTTGTTACTCTGCATGGATCTCACACTGCAAGGAACAGTGTGAAGTTGGACATTATACATGAACTTGTATGGTCCCACTAAACACAACAGTATTCAACCTGATTCCACATGACTGTTTCTTGTAAGGTAATTTGAAAGATACTGCCTTTGCCATGGGTAAGTGAATGACTCAGTCACTGCGTGTACAAGCATGTCAACCCCACACAGCCATAGGCGTAACTTGGCTAGTAAAACTGCATGGGCTAACTCAACCACGGGTATTAGGAACTTTAATTCACGAAGGAGGCAAGTTAGAAAGATGGGAAGATTCGTTTGAACCAGTCCTTAATATACAGTGACCTTAGGCAATGAGCACAGAGAATTAACAGTGCCTCTCTTCCCTTGTAGTGACTCAGATGCCTCTATTCTGCAGCCCATAAAACACAGGTTTTTCATTTCTTCTGTCTTTACACCACCCAAATAATTGTTTAGAAAATGTTTGTATTTTTTATTTGCCTCTCTTCAAATCAGTAGCCAAAAAATCGATTCTTAAGTAGAAAAAATATTGGAGGGGCATTTGTCCCCTCCCCCTTGCACCCCCCAAGTTATGCCTAAGCACACAGCTATGCCTTTACATTTTGTAAAACAACTCTCATCAGTTTTACATCTGTAAGAAAGATTGGATATGCATATTTGTATTGAATCACAATTAAAAGCTACATTCCAAAGCTATCATATTCATTTGCATATTTTTACCTAAAAGTCCTTGTTCTCAGCTTCTGGAATATTTAATGGAACTTGGGTTGCCTCATGCGTAGGAATGAGAATAGAACATGGCAATAGCAGGATCCTCTGTCTCAAAAGTGACCAGCACATCACGGAACTTGTCCAGAAGCTGAAGCAGCTGGGAACGTCGGATATTTTCCAGGTACATGATCTCTTCCAGATGATAGCAACCCCGCAGATAGCCCTGACGACAGAGACGTGTCAGCAGGTGCAGATCCTCTGGATTTGCAGCAGCAGGTATCCTGAGCACGGCAGCACGCTCCTCGTCACTGAAGTCAGCTAGCAATTCCTCACGAACCAGACTTGACTTCTCTTCCTCCAGAATATTCACAAAACTCACCTGAAAATATGACTTGATTTATTTAACAATGCTTCCTCAGCTACAGAGGTCATATACAACCAGATGGTTCGACCCATGGCCGTCAAATTTTTTCGTCCACGACCCTAAATTGTAAATGGCATTCACCTTGCAATCCAAACAGTAACAGTGCTTACTCAGCACTCCAGCGTATCACCACATATTTATTGATAATATTAACAAACATTCAGTTCACAAACCATCAGGATCTTGGCATCCAAGTCTGGCCACAACCCTGGGTCTGACAGATCCTGTGCTAGATAATTGTGAACACTGAATTGGGAATGTGAAAGAAAATCTCAGTTTGGAGCCCAGTTCATGGGCAAAAATGTGAATGAAGGACCTCAATATAAAGCAGTAGTGGTTACCACAACACTGCAATGTTTAGTACATCTGCTGTATTAGACATGCCACTTATCTCCAACTGAAGAACATCTCACCAGTTATCTGACACAAAACACGAGGAGACCTCTTTAGATCGTAATAGACCGAGAAAGATGTTTGTATGCATGCTTCATAAACAGCGTCAACAACTGGAAACTTGAACTTGCAACATCTCACTTTGAACAAATTTTAAATTTACAATATTGTAATTTTATGATTACTAACTTTGTACATTTTATAATTTTAACAAAGGCGACACAATACCTACATAAGTGTGCTGGCCTTGTACTGCTTTGTCAGAATAACTCCCTGATGATGGCACCTCGGTGCCGAAACATGTAGGAGTTTATAGGAGTTTAATACTTCTGAATGTATTCTATTAAGTGCATAAGTTGGTTAGTGTATTAATCCATATATGTGCCTACTGAATAAAACCATTAATACGTCCACAACATTTTTCACGCACAAATGGTGATCCTTATGGGCGACACCTTGATAGTTTTATTCAACACACATATACTACTAAGGCACATTTGTCAGAATAAGACTACATACAATAAAAATGTACGGTGAAAATAACATAAAGTACTACTAAGGCGTTTTGTGGTTTCTTTACTTTACTCAAAACGTGACTCTGTATATCTGATCTATGTATAATGTCACAGCTGTTACATTATGGTGTCCCGCAACGCAACAATAGGCAACGGGGTTCTCCAAACTGCCTCTGAGCTTTACAGCTAACAATACAGACGCAACTGCGTTCAGCATGGCTATCCTACTGCAGAACCATGCTAACCCACTGGGTATTACGGCTAGCAAATCAACCCCCTTACATTTGCTTATCTGAATTCATTCTTACATCTGCTCCCCGCCAAAATTCTTTGACTCACCTCCTTTCCTCCTCAGCTCCTCTCTGTACTCGGTCATTAACAAAAAGCCCATACCCCACTTGCTTGCTCTCACCCCCAGTTTCTGTGCTACATTCACTACAGCATGTTCTGTCCTCTACTGTGTGTCTTACTTATACCTCTACTGTGTGTCTTACTTATACCTCTACTGTGTGTCTTACTTATGCCTCTACTGTGTGTCTTACTTATGCCTCTACTGTGTGTCTTACTTATGCCTCTACTGTGTGTCTTACTTATGCCTCTACTGTGTGTATTACTTATGCCTCTACTGTGTGTCTTACTTATGCCTCTACTGTGTGTCTTACTTATGCCTCTACTGTGTGTCTTACTTATGCCTCTACTGTGTGTCTTACTTATGCCTCTACTGTGTGTCTTACTTATGCCTCTACTGTGTGTCTTACTTATACCTCTACTGTGTGTCTTACTTATACCTCTACTGTGTGTCTTACTTATACCTCTACTGTGTGTCTTACTTATGCCTCTACTGTGTGTCTTACTTATGCCTCTACTGTGTGTATTACTTATGCCTCTACTGTGTGTCTTACTTATGCCTCTACTGTGTGTCTTACTTATGCCTCTACTGTGTGTCTTACTTATGCCTCTACTGTAAGTCTTACTTATACCTCTACTGTGTGTCTTACTTATACCTCTACTGTGTGTCTTACTTATACCTCTACTGTGTGTCTTACTTATACCTCTACTGTGTGTCTTACTTATACCTCTACTGTGTGTCTTACTTATACCTCTACTGTGTGTCTTACTTATACCTCTACTGTGTGTCTTACTTATACCTCTACTGCAAAGATGGAGGCAGCAGGTTCCTCCACAACACTGGTACTTATCGATCAAACTACATGACATCACTTCCCACAATATTCCAATCTCCATGAAGAATCCTTACTCACTCCAGTCTGAGCGGTAAGGTAAGGTAAAGGTAAAGTTCACCCTGTAACCTACCATCAAGGCACAGAGGGGGAGTAGAGACATAGCTCTACTCTTTCTTTAACCTCGGCACTAGATGGGGGTGGGTGGTTAATGCCACACCCCGGCTGCTTTACCCTCAGGTATGGCTGGGTGGGCCCCAAGGCTGGTCTGGACAGGTGTGGAAAATCTCACCCCCACCAGGATTCAATTTCCTGGACCGTCCAACCCGCAGCAAATCACCATACCGACTATGCTATCCCGGCCCACCCAGTCTAAGAGATGGGAAGAAATCTTATAAAGCAAGAGTTAACTGATTAACAGACATAAGCAATCACTAGCACCTATCACTGTTGTAAGGTCCAGCAGTACCTCATTGTCAGTGGAAACCAAAGAGCTGCTTGTCTGAATATGCAGTTCATTAAACTTATTGCCAGGTGCCACTAGAATATCATCACTGATGTTGGAACTTAGGTCACTTTCACTGGGTACCCGTCCACTCATGAGGCCACCTACGCTGACACTCAACTGTTCGTCTGGGGTGCTCTGGTAACTCCCATCCCGCGTGGAGCTCTGATGCAGACTGTGGCTCTGCTGTCGGACCAGTCCATCCTATAGCAGTTGAGAACACTTTTTATGTATTTCAAACACAATTATGGCCACTGAATAATTTTTCAATTAATTCACTATCTACAACCAAGTACTTAATTTTCTGATGAACTTCGTACGTACCAGAAAGCATTGTTTACAGTAATTCATTCTTATTACATGAATGATAACTAGAGTGGTGGGTTTATTAGAGTAACGGTGAAGTGCCCCTGTGCATTTGGGGGAGTGAAGGTACAGCTCCACCCAACCTTGGCACTAGATGGATGTGAGTCATCAGGTTCAAGCCCCAGCTGCTTTACCCTGGGGAACGCACATCCAGCTCACAAGAACAGGAGACTCGGTGGGCCCTGAGCTGATCTGGACATTTTGGATGAAAGAAAAATCTCTTGCCCCAGCCAGGAATTGAACGACTGCTTGGTCATCCAGCCCGTAGCCCAGTCACCAGTCTTCAATACCACACGAGATGTGAAGATGACTAAGACAGATAGCTATAAGGTGCTTCAAAGTATAATCTCAACCTCTAACTGCAGATATCATGACCTCAGTCAGGGCATCTGATATCAGTGACAAGATATACTCCCATTTTGTTTAAGATATACTGCTTAAAGGCATTCAAGTTATTCAACACTGACTAATGCAATACTGTACCAAGAACTGCCAACAATATGTCTCTGGACTCCTCAGCACCATGGAGAGGGTCTTATGAGTACCTGCAAGAATTATGAATTATTCTCAAAGATTTCTTAATTGTTTGCTGGTGATTGGAAACCACATGGTGACTTCTGTTGCCAGAACCAAATGTCTGCAAAGTGGTGAAGAGTCCTACACATTTACAATGTACTGATATTATACATATTCCGTGCAGTTGTTATATATACATAAGTTTATTTATACCAACTACTGCACACCAATTATATATGTTCATTCTATACACTCCTACATGTTTCGGCTGACATACTCAGACATTATCAGGGAGTCTTGCGTAAGTCTATAGAAGAGGACTCCCTGATGACGGCTGAGAATGTCAGCCAAAACACATAGGAGTATATAGAACAAACTTATGTAATTGGTGTGCAGTAGTTGGTATAAATAAACTTCTACATTTACACTGTGTTTATGAATCATTAATTGAGGAATGTGGGTGTAAACAATGGCGACACTTTGAAAGAATATGACTTCTGTTAGCACTTAGGTACTTCATGTGAGATACTGTGTGTCAAAACATGTTATGAAAAATGTTTTATGTAACAACACTAGCTGAAAAGCAGTTCAAACCCTATCACCATACAGTCTTCAATGACACACCTGAGGCAGACTCGGACCACTGGGCGTTGGCATGAAGAACACATATGTGTGCACCTGCAGCAACAGTCGGTGCTGCAACATCCACACTACCATCTGCACGAGCTGCGACTGGTGCTGCGGATGGTTCAGTGGGTTCATCTTCTGGCTGATGGACGTTGGCAGCGAGAAGTCGCTCATCACCTGTTGGGATGCACATAGGAGTCTATGTAGAACAGTGACATACAGCTACATCAACAGCATTTCTGTACATGCTTCATGTACTGTATTAACCCTTTCCCACTCTTTTAAATTTCCATCCTCACTCCTACCAACTACAAATTAATTTGGGCAAAAATTAAAAAATTGGTACCGAAAAACATAAACCTTCTTCCGTCTGTTGTTCCTGCACACAGACTGATATAAAGATACCAAAGAATGTGAAATATATATTCACGTTCACATGTACAAACCTTACAGCTAGGCTTCTTTATGTCGCCCTCCCCATATGTTACTAGCAATGTACATGCAACTTGGTTGGGTTGAAAATCTGTAAGAAATCATTTATGTCTGAAGTAGAGTGCACTGCAGCTAACATCAACGACAAGCCCCTACCCACAATAACACTGGCATGTATACCACTTCCAATGTCATAAATTTGATCCAGCAATCACATGTACAACATTTATGCTATCCTACAGCTATGCCCAAACTGGTTTAAAAACTTTAAACAGTGTTAGTCAGGTATTTGCAGTGTTACTTTCTTTCAGTGTCTACTACACATCAAACTGCATGGTGGACAAATTTACTGTAAAGCAGTGATAGTGTGTGTGTGTGTGTGTGGGGGGGGGGGGGGGGAAACAATTCATCCACAATATACTAAAAATTATTTGTTTTTTGGTTTTGCTGGTGTGTCAATGTATTATACGTATCTGGTTCCCATGTCCCTTGTGTGTGGAGAAGAACTTTAACACTGTCACGATTCCAAGCATACTGAACCCACATTTTACAAAAAAGCATCCTTCTCTGATTTGCAAGGACATAACACATATTCACCACTTGATGGACCAAAACAATAAGCATACATAGTTTATGATTTAATTAGCACAAACTATGGAGAGACTCCAGGAATTAATTACATCCATTAAGATTATTAATGCCTGCCTGTATAGAGATAGTGTAGATCATTCAGGGTCCAGAATCTGCTACTGTAAAGTTCCTCTGTCAGCTAACATTGCCAGTCACACCGAGTCATTGATGTCTCAGGTGATACTGAATTAAGTAAGAGGGAAAAAATTATTCTCAGCAACAACTCCTCCCTTCAGGATGGAAAATCTACCAAAATTAGTGGTCATGTTCTTCTGCATCAATGATGAAACTCATTACTCATGACAAGTAATGAGCAACTAGAGAAGAGGTATTTTGTGTTGCTGACAAACATCTTCACTAAAATAAAGAGCAATGGAAGTGCCTACACTGATGGCACACTTGTATGATGGGGAAAGCACAGGCTTCACTGTAAAAGTGTGCGGCATTAAGCAAGAAATAACGTTTGACCACTGCCTTATTCACTGCAGATGTCTCTGGGTGAAGTTATCAAAACTGTTAACTTAATCAAAATGTGGCCCCCAGTTCACAGTTTCTTTCAGTTTTGTACCAGGACCTGTGGTCTGAATACACCTCTGTCCTGGTTCACAACGAAGTACAGCAGTTGTCACATGGGAAGGTACTGACTCATGTTTCTGAACTTTGTGACGAGAACCTAGCATCTTTAACACTTAAGAAGCACAAGCACACAGAAGTACGTGCTGATAATCACTGGGCAGATAAACTGCCATACGTGTCAGATATTTTGAATAATTTAAATGAACTCAATGTCAAATGCAGTGCAAGAATGAAATATCCTGAGAAGTATGGACAAAATTCAAGGATTTTGCAGCAACATGAATCTGTGGTTACAACTCACTGAAAGTGTGTCCAATGAGATATTTCCAACTGTGTATTCGATTGATGCAGATAAGACATTACTCTGTGTCACTGAGAAACACTGTAACGCCCAGCAGCAACAGCTTATGAACTATTCAAAGAGCAGCACTGAAGATCTGGACTAGGATTATGACCCACTTAGTGTTCTTGGAACAGGGCTTTCTCCAAAAACCAAACAACTAAACTACTGGAAGACAAACACAACACTTAAGGCAAAATTTCATGAGATTTCATTGGAAATGTTTTGGTTGCCAGTAAAGGATTTCCAAGGATACTGTTACAACTTCCGACCACATATTTGTGCAAACCGCAGCTTCAATGCCGATGGAAATGAATCCCTCAAAACAAGAGCAAACAAAAATGGTAGACAAAGAAACTAGGGTTGCATTTTGCATAATTTCCCCATGTGTTAGACTCCAATGCTCAAAGCAAGCACAAATATCACACTAACACAACAAAAATAGGTGTGAAATATTTTTCTTACCAATATAGTCACTTCCATACAGGTTAAATATAAAATAAAATAAATACTAAGCCCCCTTGAATTTATAACTGAAATAGATTAAAACAAAATCAGATATTTAGTATAGCAAGTGTTTGACAAATATTGTTCTGTTAGTGTCTATCTCTCACACACACATATTCATTGATGGTTTCTTCCAAAATGAGTTAAATATTATTTTCAAGTGCCAACAGGTTTACATGAACGTAAGGCAAGAATTTATATGTAGAATTTCCGTGTTTGTAACTAGGTACTGTTTTGTATCCGCTTTGTGGTGTGCCATCATGTGTCTGGCAAATGAGCGTGTGCTCTGAGTAAGAAAGGATTGTGGAATACTAGGGTACAATGGACACAGGACTACTGTACTGTTGAGACCACAGTGAAAAAGAGTGGTGCTCAAAGAGGAGTTCAGTCACAGTCAAACACTTCAAGGCACTCAATACTCTACGCCACGCCAACCTAAAAATCCCAGTTCAGACTAAATTGCTTTCAGAAGCAAATATGTTCAACGCCACACGCATAGCACAACTGTGACACGAACAGTATCAAATGGAAGGCATTACAGGATTTGTGACTTGTGAATGTGACATAAACTGGTGGCTTACAAGTGAATGAGTGAAAATGAACTAACACTTTTGTATTCCTCAGGCCCCAATACATCTTTCATGTATCCTTTACTACCAGACATTTTGTCACTTTGTGCTTCAAAAGTGCTTACAAAAGTAAATCCAGAAGCTGCAATGGGACACATACATTACGGGCAAAAAGGAATCCTGCATGCCACTGCAAAATTACAGCTTGCTGTGACTGTTAATCTGAGTGTCCAACAACAGAACACATCTACCCTGGTTATAAAAACTATGTATTTCATACACCTATTCGTATTCCAGGATGAGACTTTCAAAAATGTACTTCATGAATCACATGTTTTTGGCAAAACATAATTCAATTTGCTTATACAATTTTTCATACATTAAGGTAAAAGGTCAAGGTAAAAATGGTGACATGCCCTACAACACTTGGTGTCATACTACAAGAAAAGCCCCCATCAGGAACTTACAAATGGTGCAGGAATAAGATCTCTGCCTAGTTTGAGCAAGAGTTGTATGCATTGTAGTGACCCAAATGAAAAAAAAAAAAATTCAAGGAATACTTAAACAACTTTAAAGTCATGGAGTTTAATCTTACGAGACCCAAGGTCATGTCCGCAGAGTCATCAGTTACAACAGAACAATGCGTCACACCTGGAACAGGTTAATGCCTGGAAAGTGCTCCGAGAATCGTTCTAAGAGGGGAGAGTTAACATGTGTTGGAGCATCAGGAGCAATGATATACACATTGCTCTCACACAAAGGATAAATAACCGTTGCCTTAGCCCAGTACAGAAGGTGGCCAGCCAGCTGGAACACCTGTGAACAAAAACAGAACCATTCAACCAGTTGGTGTCTTGAACTTGGACAGTCAGGTGTTAACACACTGCTTGCATGTTACCTTAACACATGAAGGCAATATGACACAGAATCACAACAACAGACCGCTCTCAAATAAACAGACTACGATTTATGACATACAAGGGTGGCTACATGGCTGCAATGATTCATACTGCTGCCTGCTTTGTTACGACACCATGCAGTCTGGCAGGAAATACCAACATTTGGGAAGAACATACTGCCTTATACCACAAAAGACGCACACAGGATGTTGCTATGAAATGTCTATACCCACCTACAATGCTGTACAATGTCACAACCAAGCAGGCTAAAATATGGGACTGCACTATTTGTTTCATCTGTCTGCTGTCTATTAAGTAATTCTACAGAGCAGAGTCCATCCTGAGGAACTCTGGAAACATTCAGCTGGTCTCTCTGAAACCTGGAAGTTCATTACCACGTTCACAAGCACCCACTATTGGAACCAATCCTGAACCAGATCAATCCAATCGAAACGCTACAAACTGCGTGATTCTAAGAGATACACACACACACACACACAGCATGATGGTAAATACAGGAAGTGTGTATGTCTTTCACTGACAGTTACAAAATGTTAAACAGTGTCTCAGGCTTGGAAGGATTCTATGGAATGATCCAAGCAACTTAAATAAATATATTGGGATGGCAACAATTAGATTCATTTGGCTCGGAATAGGGACAAGTGGTGGGCTGTTGTAGGTAATGAAACTTTAGGTTCCATAAAATGCTGGGGGGGGGGGGGGGCTTAAAGACTAGCTTTTCAAGGACTCTGCTCCATGGAGGTAAACTCAGATACTCAGATAGCTAGTGCTGTGTTCATACTCAGAGGCATACACATCTGAAGCATGTATACTATACTCCTCACATTCTACTCAACAAACCTGGGACAGAGTGAGGTCAGCATCTGCAGCCAAGGTCTGTAGGCTCTTGAGAGGACTGTACATGCGGACAAGGCGTACCAGAGCAGGTGAGGCATCAGGAGGCAGGTGGTCCAGCAGCTCACTGCCTTCCACCAGCAACAGCAGTCCGTGGTACGGCCGCAACGACTGCAGACACCTGACAGTATCACAGAAACTTAAAAGTGTGACACGTTGCTCAGCTAACTTACTGTTTGTTTAACAGTGCTGTCAGTAGGTCGGACTATACGGCATCAGTCAATAATGAACTGCAAATGATGTGAGGTACTATCCTGGGATATGCTTGTAGGATCTGAAGAAAACCATGTAAAACCTTGAACAGGAGAGCTGGTCTCTGAGCTGATATTTGAACCCACAGCTTCCCAAATGTAAAGTAGGAGTGCTACCCACTTGTTCGCAACATGACAAAATCACAACAGGAATTAGGTACATTGGATGTCTGTCACTGGCTTTACAGCAATGTGGGAATTGCATTAGCAAGTCAACCATTGTTGCTGTTTGTTAATCAATATAGTTTACAATGCTGTATCAACTGATGACATCCCTTTAACGTAACTGAAGAATATACCACTCTTTCATTAATGTTAACAGCATGAATACCACAAAGAGACTGCTTGATTGACTCTTGGTTTGTTTAATGACATTTCAACACATGATAAGATTAACAGTGTGTGTAAACACATTCACAATGGATGAGTCAAAAGAATGCATGTGCACAAACAATCTCAGCTTAAATGTATAACAATATTATAAACAAATGACTTTGGGCTCATTTCCATTTTACTGTAAACTGCAGTTTTACCAAAAAGCCTTTCATCATGTGAGTGACATTTCAGTGAAATGAACACATTAAGGCAAAAGTTCAGAAAATAGTCTGAATGGTTCCAAAGCAGGCAATTACAGTGAAACCTCTATCTATTGTTCCCCTTTGTGTGATTTTGGCTGATTCTGGACAACTGTGTCGCCCTTTCGCAAGATACACCATTCATAAGGAATGTAAAAGTTGTGTATTTGCTATCAAATTGCACAAGCATGTTACAACCTCCAGATTTTGGCTTCATAAAAGTTTCAGTTGCACAGGAAACACACATTAAAAAACTGTACGCTCAATGGACTGAGGAAAATAATATTGAACTGAAAATCAATGGTTTACAAATGATACATTTCACAGTCCTTACCCCAAAACAGCTGTGGCAGCTGGAATGTCATGTGTCATTTGGGAACAACAACCCCAGTCTGCTGCCAAGGAAGTGTTAACTAGCAATATTACCAAACAGTCACCTTCTCTGGACATTCAGCGCATTACTTTGAAGTGTAATGTGATGCACTGCTTACAAGGTACACATAAATTTTATGTACCAAGCAAAGCATCTGTAAGCAGTTGAACCTGGACTCCTGTTCCAAGTGTGAACCACAACCAGTGCCATAACCTGAGCCACAAGCATCTCTATCTGCTACCAGCAAGAGCCACCCATAATCCAAGTCCACATTATAATACATTTAAAATGCAACTATAAACTAAGTGATATCTGAGGTTCTTATGGCAGCGAGTACAAAGATGAACATCTTATGGACTGTGATGCCACATAGACTGGTAGAAATTCCACTCTTCTTTGCTCTGCAAGGCTTAATCTTCCACCCAAAAGATGGAGGCAGTATGTTCCTCTAAAATGTTGGCAAATTACTACCAGACTACATGGCATCACATCCTACAACACAGAATTATTCAAAACATGCACTTCCCAAGAAAGCTACCAATGCAAGATATAAGATTCTCCCAGCAGTGTTGCTGATGATTCAAGTCGCTTGGGATGTTACACCATGTCAATCGCTAGACAGATGCCAACATTTCTATGGATTGCAGTACCTTCAAAACGTCAGTAACTATTTAGCAACCAACACAGTGTAACATCCCAAAAGACTTGAATCTTATGCTACTCAGTGTCTGCAGGCACAGTCTTGCGAGACTCTACCTACTGACTTACAACAAGCACGATGCAGTCACCTGTGTATGGACTCAGGCTCTATGATGAAGTCCTTTTTGTGGAACTGATGTACTTTCTGCGGTAGACAGAAACTCACTTCAATCCATCTGTTGACACGCACGTGCACAAGCCCTGTTGAAATCAGGTCATCGTACACAGCCTTTAAGTTGCGTGCCAATGTACTACGTTGCAAAATCTGGTCAAATGGAGTGTCAACATCTTCTGCCTCCTCTAGCTCCGGCCTGCACAAACACACGACACATGTGTAACCACTAACAAGTTCAAAAGTTCAAGTCAGTAACAAATGAAATAATGACACTGTCAGTAGCTCAGATGGTATGATAATTAAAGAATAATTCATTTAAAACTATTTGCTGTACTAATCCTTGCAATTTGCCTAGAAGGACTGACGAAAACTACGGAAAAAGAAAGCCAGGATAACTGGTCTCTTGGCTGCCATCTGAACCCAGGACATCCCAAAAGAAAGAAGGAAAGGAAAGAAAAGAAAAGAAATAAAAGTGATACCCATTGCACATCTAGCATCTTCCTGCAGCCCTCATCTCTTACTAGGATGCAAGATTAATTTTTTCCTGTTGTATTATTTGTTCTGACACACAAACGCGCGTGCGCAAAACAAGTTACAAGTGGGCCTGTTGTGACTTATTTAGCTGATTTTGAATGTTGTCTGGGGTTGTTATGCCACCTTGGATGATATGTTTGTTGTGAAGATTCAGAGAACCATGTTGGCTCCATCTTCAGGATAACTTAATTTTATTCAAGTGGATGGATGCTAAAGTGACTGTGAAGAGGAAACTGTGCTGTGAGAATTTTGGGCCATCAGAGTTATGGAAAGGAAAGAGCAATTCTGTTGCAAGTCAATGTGGAACTGAGAATTTTAAGTGAGACAAACAGCCCCTTTGCAGGATGACAAGCAGTGAGAGATGTGAAATTAGTGACATGCTACATGTATAAGGTTTCTCTCTGGGAGTTGGAAGGTGGACAGTAATAAGCCCCATGCATGTGGGCACTGATATTAAGACAGTGCTGCCTCCGGCAGGTGAGAATTTCTGTTCTTGGAAAAAGCATTCTGTTTACTTTCTTTCAATCATAAATTCTCTGCCTGCAATTTGCCATTGTCTCTGCACCACAAGTAACAGGGGTGTGAATGTCAGAAATCCAAAACCCAGCTCCAAAATGCTGAGTGGAAGATCAGTCATCAGCCACAGGTTCTTAATTGCAAGTGGTGACCTTTTAACCGCAGGGTTCTGCCATGGCCTAATCTCCCATGCAGATCGAGGGATGAAGTGTAAACTGGTAGCTAGTAACCTATGTTTTAGAGGAACCTGCTGCCTCAGTTTTCAGGGCTGGGGAGACAGACGCACTGGCTTCCCCAAAAATGTTGGTAACCACATGCATGGCATCACATCCCACAAGACAGAATCATTCAGTTCTCACAAAACCTGTGACTGTAAGGCTGAAGGACAGGGGAGGGCAAACCTAGTACCTAGTTCAAATCTCAGGCAGGTTACCAATTATCCTCAGCTTATCAATAACATTCCTCAGTCTCTCTAGGTCAGTTCCAAGACAGTACCTTCAAACAAGCAAGCACCATCTCATTCTGAAGCCTCAACTACTTGCCATTTACAATCATATTCTCATCTCATGTGACACCACAGCCAATTATATGAATCCCTGTAAATTTAATTTAAAACATTTTTATCTTTGGTGAACATTCAGTGAAATAACCACAAAATATATGACTATTTACGCACTTCAATAGAGACAGGATCACATAATTTACTGTAAGAACACTGTACCAAGTTCGAACAAAACTGGCCGTGTAGTTCAGCTGGTGTCACTTGCAGCTAGAAAAACAGACTTTGAAGATTGCTTTCTTTAAGATTCACATAAAAATACAAACCACTTTCGTCTACTTTCTTTTCCAATCAGTTTTTATGTCACGTTATACAGCATTTCAAATATTCCAGTAAACTATGTGTTCCTTGCATACAAACCACACATGGCCACTCACAGGAGGGCAGAGGCCCTGCATCACATCTCACCTCGCAGCCACTTCATCATGCGCCATCACCATGGTCTTTGTTTCCTGGCTGAGGTAGCCACAGCGTCGCTCCTCATGTCGCAGGGCAACACCAAGTCTCTTGCTGAGGTCATAGTAGCACTTAACAATCGAGTGGCTTGCTGTGGCATGGAGAGCAAATACAATGTTGGTGAGGATGATTGAGTCACTGAGTAGGGTAGGGTGCCCTACAAAGCGGACATCATTCACCTTTAGCTCAAATTTGCGTTCACAAAGTTCTGGCTTCACAGCAAATAGTGTGGATAGCACTTCATCTGAGAAGCCAGTGAGGCGACCATTATAGATGTTAGAAGTCTGGGGGGGTGATGTTTGTAACAAGTCTTCTGTTATGGTCAATGCATATGGGTTGCGGCGTCGGCTCTGTTGTCCAGCCTCACTGTGGGCATCTGAAGCGTACGGATAACGGAATAGTAAACGATCACCCTTGCTGTCACTTTTCACCAGGATAATACTCAGAGGATTTGGTTCCATCACAGCATTCTGCAAAAAAAAGTTTGTTCTCTTGAAGTCAGGATACCACACTTCCATCCACATTCCACAATAACAGATTTCAGTGAGCCAACTCATTAGTAACTAACTCCACGGAGCAGCATCCTTCTTGAAAAGCTAACAATTCCTCATGTAGTCATGAAATTTACCACATTTTATGCAACCTAAAAGTTCATCACCACATTCAAAACAGTCCACCACTTGCCCCTATCCTAAGTGAGATTAATCCAGTAGTACATGCCCATCCATCCTATTCTTTAAAGATCCATTATATCATCCTCCCATCTATGACTAGGTCTTCCAAGTGGTCTGTTTGCTTCAGGTTTTCCCAGCAAACCACTGTTCTGCCTACTGCATCCCACACTGCCCAACAATTTCATCCTCGTTGATTTTATCACCCTATAAATATCTAATGAGGAGTAAAAATCAGGAAGCTCCTCATTATACAATTCCCTCCAACCTACTGCAGTCATTAGTAAAAAGGGTTAATATGTGGAAATATGTTATTTCCCAACTCTAATGCCACTCCCACTGCATGCACAGTTAAATACTTGCAGACGTTCTAGAAGGAAATGTAAGCTTGACTGGCAGAAGCCAAAATAAGCTGTAAAATGAATGTCTGTAGTGAAAAATAATATGCAAACACAAGATACAAACAGTATAATAACAAAAACAACAGTCATAGTAAGGTTATGGTATAACAGAAAAACATAATGCAGTGCAGGTCTGACCTTAAAGTTTCGAACAACCTCGTTTCTTCTACACAGAAAAATCTCAGTATTTTGATATAATTAGACATTGATACTTGTGTAGCAGAAGCGTTATTGTGCAAAACAAATGCTAAACTTTTACCACTGAGAAGCAAGAGATGGGTGGGTATTCGAGCACTGATGCGCCCGAGTCCTCACGCTCTTGAATGCAAATAATGTGTTATCGCTCTTTATACAATTGCAAGATTATTGTGTACATATGCTGCATACATTACAGTTGGTTATGCTTCGTTACTTCTCTATCAGATATGCAATAAATCCGTCGTATTCCACGACTGTCTCAAGCTTCGATAAATTTTCGTTCTCTGCAATATGACACAAGGAATTACGTAGCATCTACTTGTGAACAATATGACGTTTTAATACTCGTAATATCCTGGAGCTACAAACTGAAGGCAGTATACGGAATGTGCTGAAAATATCAACTTCGAGCTCACCTGCACTACTGATAGCCACCGTACTACACTGTTTATTAACCTCCAAACTCCAACACATAAAAGTACCCGGTCGCGCCTTACATGAATATTTCGATTATCAGACGCATCCCCAAACGTAATGAAATACTCCAATCATCAGAAAACTTTATTATTAAACACTGCAGATTTATTACAAATCCTTGCCTTTATCTTCTTTATAAAAATTACAAGACTGTACAACCACACTACTCGAAGACAATTTCTGTTACATCTGTGGTGTCCGTCACGGATACTAAGTCAATAGCATGGTTTATAAGGTCTACAGACTATCTGCTGCTATACTAGATACTCTGTGATCTGCTGCGGTTCCTTCTATTGCTACGTAAGGTGGCGCCACACCAGACATCCCAGCCGGTATGGAACTACATCGGTAGCTCAGGCTGTTTCAGGTGTTGCGCCGGTTTATTTATTGAATATTTACAATTGCACGTATTTTGTACACGATTTTACATACATATATGCCGTCACTTATTAAGCCTACGAAAGGTTTCTTAGCATAAAGCACGAATTAAAAGAGCATTTCATCCTACACCTGAATGTATAAACAATGTTACATTGTACACATAGCACAGCATTCACACAGGCGTCAGGTTCCTTCTGTAGAAATTCTTACAGTTTTTTTCATCTGACACTCCTACCCCGTATTCGAATCCCGGCCCAAGGACTGGCTATCTCGACTTCAGCAGCTTGAAGAAGATACTCGTATCCTACCATAAAACAGGCCACTCCCGTGTCCTTTAACGTCCATTTTAGTACATTCCCAGTCATGCTACAGCCAACGCTTACTTGAAATAGCGAAACCAAGATCAGTCTCAGATTGGAGGTTCTCACAGTGGTGCTGCTGAAAATTCAAGTCTGCTGGATGTGACATTATGTCGCTGGGCATAGATGAAGGCAATACGATACTTCGAAACGTCAGGAATTATTATTATTATTATTATTATTCACTGACCCGTATATCGAATTCGCGTATACCTAAGCCCGCGTCAACACCGGGATTTTACGCAACTCAGAGTTTTGTTCGTGCATCTCAATTGGTCTGTCTCCGAATTCATCCACACAAATATCACAGATATCGTCCCAACTCCCTCCACTTCTCATCGCAAAATTGTGGCTTCATCACTCTGTTCTCCTGTAACCTCATGTGGCTTCATCACTCTGTTCTCCTGTAACCTCATGTAGCTTCATCACTCTGTTCTCCTGTAACCTCATGTGGCTTCATCACTCTGTTCTCCTGTAACCTCATGTGGCTTCATCACTCTGTTCTCCTGTAACCTCATGTAGCTTCATCACTCTGTTCTCCTGTAACCTCATGTAGCTTCATCACTCTGTTCTCCTGTAACCTCATGTGGCTTCATCACTCTGTTCTCCTGTAACCTCATGTACGGTGAGAGGCATGGTGATTTAGGTTCCCATTTGCATCTAGTTTTAAACACATACTAAGGAATATTGTTTATCTCCATTACAGTTTTACAAGTTAAAAGTGTAAAAGTCTTAGATCTTTGTTCATATTCAAACATTTACTATATAGTCCTTCTCCCCAATTTCTCGTTTCTGAACACTATCAATACATGCCTGGCATCCTCCTCCCCCTAACATTAGACGCATTCTCCCTTCTCCCTGTCCCTCACAGTTGCCAAATCCGTGCTCTCAGATACATAACTGCACTTCTCTCGTTCTCTGCACAGACCTCTAGCCAGTATTCTCAGCCCCATTTATATTACAGTTCACAAAAGTAAACAAAGAATTATTTTGATTAATACCAGCAAATAAGTTTGTTTTTCAACATCATTACATTCTCATTTAACTGTTCTACAAATCCTGTTCAGGCGTGACTCAAACAATATTATGGTGAATAGGGGGGCCACCGTGCCTACGGACGGTTGTACTTCAATTTATGTTCAAAGCAAGAGCCAGGGAAACTTTAGTATAGAAGTAGGTCCACAGCCAGTTCTGCACAAATACCTCAGAATACACGTAGGTCAGAGTTACCTTGATCGACATATCACACATCACAATGCAGGTTCATGCACAAGGTTTGGTGTGCTTTCTGAACTGCAAATGGTGCAGGAATACTGTTCTGTAAAATATTCCAATTGCAATGTCTAGGACAGCCCAGTTGTATGGTGACAGGCTATGTAGTGGCTAAAAGGGCCAGGTCCCCCGCAGCCTAAACTTGGAACACGTCATAACACAGATTTTACAGTTTCCACCTTACAGCCCATTCTTGGCATAATGCTTCCATTTATATCTAGGTCTTCAAAGTGGCCTATTCCACGTTTAAATTCCGATCCATATTTTGTATTGTATGCATTTCTCCTATCCCCAATGCATTCCGCTCTTTGGGCCGTGACAAAAATCCATACAAATTACAGAAATTTCGCAGCAACTTCGATATTCGGGTGAGGCATTTAGCCGTACACAGAATCTACAAATTGGAGAACAGCCCCTTGTCGACTGTCTGTAGCTCCCTATTCAGTACATTCGAAGATATTCTCCATATTGGGAACCACGACTGGCATTTCGTGTAACAAACTTATAGAAAGGATGAATAGTTGTAACTTTTGTCGTCACGTTTGCATAACTTCTGAGAAGAGTTTACGAATGAGTGTGGAATTCAAAGTTATCACGTAGCTAAAACATCGCTGTCACATTTTGTGTCATAACTGTCGCAAACACTTGATGAACATCGTGTTGAATTCCAAGAAGTAGTTACAGAGGACTGTCCCAGCTACAGAGCATTTCTGTAGTTGCAGAAAGTATTTCAGGTTCCAGCCTACATCTTCTTGTGCTAAGCATGTGAGAGTTAATGGCGCAAACAGGAAAGGTAAAGTGCTTCACAGTCTCCAATGTTCTTTTTTGTCAATTGCGCGACTCCTTTTCTGGGGAGACAAGAACGTGCTTAGGCGCTGCGGCTTTGACTTCTCTGGGACACGAAGAGCTTCGAGCGGCGTCAGCTGTTCTATGGTGGAGCTTTCAAAACACCAAAAGGAAAGAAACTCAAGCGAGCTCGCAACAGCGCAGTAACGACGAAAAAAATAAAAAAAAATCACTAAGTGAATTCAAGTTGTTTTACCCTAACCACCTACCACGTCGACTGGTCTTCAACACGTGTACTGGTGAAGAAGTGAATTCCATTTTTAACACTTTGCAAACTAGCTTTGCTAATGCAGCTTCCCAGATGCAGAAAACAACAACGGCTGGCAAGTCGACACTGTTGAATTAAGCACGGCGCTACGACTGTAAATATATCCGGCTTCATTCGGGCTGGAATAAACGTATGCCGGGCTTCGGTCGGATATGGGTAATTCATTCGAAGGTAAACTTCAAGGTCGGGAAGAATGTCTGTGGGACTGAGCGGGGTAAAAGTCCAAAATTTCTGAGCGTGCAGACTTGTAGCTTAAATGTTTGTGTTGATGCTGATTGCTGTCTGCGGCGGGCTGTGTTCAGCAGGACGGTTGCAGTTCATGTTATGGTAACCTGACGGATGGTTCTTGGTCCTCGAGTGCTGAGGCGCGTCTGAGTTATGGCGGTCGGCAAAGCACTGGAATGTCCCTCGGGCCGTCTCTCAGGTGGAAATGTGCTACTTAATTAAGATGCCTCTTCGAAGTCTGTCATCCAGCAGCGAAGTCAAAGCACTTCAGCAGGCATCTTCATACACGTGCAGACGCCTTACCAGGACGCCTCACTTTTCACCCTTCGGGTTTATAACTTCATAAGCACAATCCTCGTTGAAATTTCAACGGAAATTCTTGCGGTCTCACACTACGATCCTTCCAAATACTTTACAGCCGTTGAGAGACGCTCTGCATTCACGATTTCAGTAAACATGCAGCAACGAACTTCAACGCAAAATGCAGCCACCTCCACATTAGCTGCTTTCTAGACGACAGCCATGAATGTTCAGTAAATTTGATAGCTGCATGCCTCAGCATCTCTTGCACTGGCGCTTACTGTGACATTTGTGTTCAAATTCGTGACTACTTGCTAACATACACACATACATACATACATACGTACATACACACATACATACACGTACGTACATACACACATACATACACGTACGTACATACACACATATATACATACATACGTACGTACATACACACATACATACACACATACACATATATACACATACATACGTACATAAACACATACACACATACATACATAATACATACGTATATAAACACATACATACATACATACATACATACACACATACATACGTACGTACATAAACACATACATACATACGTACATAAACACATACACACATACATACATACATACGTACATAAACACATACATACACATACATACATGCATATATACATGTACATAAACACATACATACATACACACATACATACATATATACATACATACGTACATAAACACATACACATACTTACATACACACATACATACGTACATACATACATACACACATACATATATGCATACATAAACATATATACGTAGTACATACATACACACATAAACACATACATACACACATAAACACATACATACACACACATAAATAAACATACATACATATACACATACATAAACATACATACACACATACATACATACACACATACATAAACATACATACATATACATATACATAAACATACATACATATACACATACATAAACATACATACATACATACATACATACAAGTCGGGCTGCTTGTATTCGCTGCTGTCGGTATGTGTCATACATATATCCTATGTAGGGCTATAGGCCTAACAAACTCCACGGAGCAGAATCGCTCCTGCAAAGCTAATAGTAGCTCAGCCATTCAAGAAAGTCCCTGCCTTGCATGGCGCCCAACAATTCATTATCTCGCTCCCTAAGCTCAATACACGCTCATGCTGTATTTAATTTACATCTAGTTTAATACCATTATTCGGGTAATCAAATCAAGAAGAACGAGGTGGGCGGGGCATGTAGCACGTATGGGAGAGGGGAGAGGTGCATACAGGATTTTGGTAGGGAGACCTGAGGGAAGGAGACCACTTGGAAGACCCAGGCGTAGATGGGAGGATAATATTAAAATGGATCTTCCAAGAAGTGGGATGGGGGGCATGGACTGGATTGATATGGCTCAGGATAGGGACAGGTGGCGGGCTCTTGTGAATGCGGTAATGAACCTTCGGGTTCCATAAAACGCGGAGAATTTCTTGACTAGCTGACGACCTGCTAGCTTCTCAAGAAGGACTGTGCTCCATGGAGTTAGTTAGTTAGTAGTTAGTTAGTTAGTTAATATCATCCTCCATCAACGCCTACGTGTCCTTAGTGGTATTTTCCCTTCAGATCATCGACTAAAACTTTGTACGCATTTTTCACATCTCCTACTCTGGCTACATGCCCAGACCATCTCAACCTGTCAGAAGTACATGCGACAAACTTCCTCATTACGTAACTTCCGCCCGTGCCAAATCCTCGCTCTTAACACCAAATATTCTCCTCAACACTGTTTTCAAACACCCTCAGTGTGTGGCTCGCTTAGGGTGCCGTCACTTCTCCAACTATAACATTTATCAGAGTTCCTCGCACATTGTAACTTTATTTTCCTTCCACGTTTACTCCTGCCTACTGTTTCATGCACGTTGTACGACCTACGGGGCACACGGTGCATCATTAAATTCCACTTCTTTCTCTCTCATCTCCTGTCCATCTGAATCGAACTTTACCGCTGATGTAAACAATATGTTCTGCAGTTCAAGCATAAACTATTAGATACTTTGTGTATATTATTCCCCTTTGGGGTTTCAGTATGTAATACCGTAGGTGTGCTTTTGCATGACATACGTCTAGGATTACTATGCTCCACATTACAGTGACGTAATAGCTTCTAACAAACTAAAATATTCCCGCCGCTGATATTTTGGTCATGTAAACCCCATCATATACACATAATCCACACACAAACTCCAGGCATGCTTGTAAATTCGCAGTGCGTAAGTCAAAAGTCACAACCAAGCTAAATAAATCAAGCCGGAAGATTGCAATGTTCCTACACTTCATTATATTTCTACACAATAATGTTATTTTTAAAAGATCCATCATCATACAAAATTTCAACACTGAGCAAACATGGAGTCATACGTTCAATCAGCCGCCATCTTTGTATTAGGAATTATAATTGGACACAAAAGGCAAGACCGATATCATTAGTGGGAAACAGAAACATAACGACATGCAATGTTATGCCCTAACAGAAACATAACGACATGCAATGTTATGCCCTAACCTCACTATTGACTGAATTTCTGTGGCCTAAACCAGTCTCCCTATACGTATGTACGAATTATAGTTTCCTCTCTAGTTGGGGCTTAGCAGAGTCACAAAGGCAGGCATGTGCTCTGTAATGACAATTACATAAACTCTGCATAAACCAAAACACAAAAGGGTTAATAGTTGAAGATTCAAGTCTTCTGGGTTGTTACGTCGACTAATAAAGTATTACCAGCCTTTCGGAGAGTTGTAGTGCCTTCATTCTCACGGGAAAGAAGTCCAGCAAGAGAGCCACCGAAACGCCTGTAACTACTCAGCAACACACACGGCGTCACATCCCAGAAGACTTGAGTCTTTAGCAACAGCACTTAGATAATCTCAAATGTCGTAAACTGAAAGTTAAACCCCTGACACTGTGCTGTCATTCTGGGGGGAAAACGAGAGAGCATGGGTTAACATTGCTAAAATGGCTCTGTAATGTGTTTATAAACATTACTGATTGGTGAAAAGAGAAAATCAAAAGAATGTGGATGGAAAAAATGAAGATTATGTAGACAGATGGAGAGCTGGACGGACAGACAGATATGCACACCGAACTGGAGCATCTTCTTGCTGCGACTGACTGTACCTGCGAATTGCGTGTTGATGACCCTAGGTAACTGGTCGCGGGTTGGTGTCTCCACGTGGCAGGCCTGCCACACTTAAAAGAGGCTTGCGAAGTGGCTGGCCTGTAGTTCAAGTTGCCATGTTGTGGCGAGTGTTTCTGTTGGCCGTTCTGGGGGGCGCCCTGGTCGCGAAGCACGACCAGCGAGGTGGACACCTTGAGGACGACGCCGACGACGATACCGTCGTAATCGAGGGTGAGTTACAATGACTGCTTACTAGCTTGCGGAACAAAAAGCTACATGGGATGTGACAGCATGCTGACGGTACAAGCTAAAGTATCTGTGCACACCATGAAGGCATACACTGGATTGGAGGTATGGTTCCACTAATTCTTAATCTTGGCACTAAATAGAGTGAGTGGCAAGCTTCACGCCCCAGCCTCTTTGTCCCCAGGGAAAAGCGCCTCCGCTACCCAACGAAAAGGAGGGTGCCTCGCCCCCAGAAGCAGTCTGGACACTTTGCAGAAGGCAACCTGTACTTGCCCTGCGGCTACTCGGTCGTGCAGTCACTATAGCAAGTCAGCTACCTTTACTGACACACGTTCATAACTATAGCGGAAAGAATGCCAAACATCGCGCGTAATAACAAGTATTATTACTATTATTATCGGAATATATATAATTAATTCAGTTGAGCACAAAAATTGTTTGTTTAATGCCCATCTCGTTACGTAAATACAGGAGGATTATAAATAATCTTTACATTTCTAATTAAACAATCTAAGCTACCTACACTAATGGAAGCTTTAAGTCATAACAAACAAAATTCCAAGTGTTATTGCCTGTACAGAGCATTTGCATCTCTTTGTACAGTATATCAATATGTCAACACAGTACAGCATCAATAGCATGTATGACGAAAAAAAACTACAATCTTTGTTGCAACAATCTTCAGATTACATTAGTTGGTAATGGTACACTACCATTATTATTTTGTTATTATTATTACTACTACTATCATTATTAACATCAACATCTTATTCGTCTGTCGTCCGAACGTCCACAGCACTGTCTGCTTCTTACAAATTTGAAGAAATCCGAACAGAACTTCAGTCGTCTATTACATATTGGCACATGTGACAATCACAAGTAACGATGGATAGGCCGAATCTTCCAAAAGGCACGGGGTTCATGATCTGCATAACTTAGTCGCTTATTCATTCGTGATGCTGTCAGTTTACGGTTCATGATCTACATAACTTAGTCGCTTATTCATTCGTGATGCTGTCAGTTTACGGTTCATGATCTGCATAACTTAGTCGCTTATTCATTCGTGATGCTGTCAGTTTACGGTTCATGATCTACATAACTTAGTCGCTTATTCATTCGTGATGCTGTCAGTTTACGGTTCATGATCTGCATAACTTAGTCGCTTATTCATTCGTGATGCTGTCAGTTTACGGTTCATGATCTACATAACTTAGTCGCTTATTCATTCGTGATGCTGTCAGTTTACGGTTCATGATCTGCATAACTTAGTCGCTTATTCATTCGTGATGCTGTCAGTTTACGGTTCATGATCTACATAACTTAGTCGCTTATTCATTCGTGATGCTGTCAGTTTACGGTTCATGATCTGCATAACTTAGTCGCTTATTCATTCGTGATGCTGTCAGTTTACGGTTCATGATCTGCATAACTTAGTCGCTTATTCATTCGTGATGCTGTCAGTTTACGGTTCATGATCTGCATAACTTAGTCGCTTATTCATTCGTGATGCTGTCAGTTTACGGTTCATGATCTGCATAACTTAGTCGCTTATTCATTCGTGATGCTGTCAGTTTACGGTTCATGATCTGCATAACTTAGTCGCTTATTCATTCGTGATGCTGTCAGTTTACGGTTCATGATCTACATAACTTAGTCGCTTATTCATTCGTGATGCTGTCAGTTTACGGTCACGTTCCAGCTAAATCACTTTCAAGGTTCACCATCGTTCACAGATCAGTGAGCCCCTCAGTCAGGTGCAGTTCTGCAGGCAATGCAGTCCACGGTGTACTGATATTGTTATTAAGGTTAACTGACATCAGCACAGCTTTTGGTTTTTAGTGCTCTATTTAACGACACTGACAAGTGCGATTTCTATAAGTACGGCGTCAATAGTGGATGAAATAAATATGAGCATGGAGGACAAGTGGAACTCAGAGTGAAAAACATCTTCTTGCACTACCTTCAACATGGCAAGAGCAAGCTCCTCCGAAACGTCGGTAACAAATTACCAATCAATACTGCGTCATATCCAGAACATTTCAATCGTCATTAACAAAGCTGTGAAAACCTCAGACCATATAAAACCGAAACCTGTTCCAGTGTCAATTTGTTCACCACAAATCCCATATGGACTGACATGGGATCGAACCCGACCATCCGCGAGTAAGTACTTGAATATCTCATTGAGGCCGGATCGTGAGGCCGACTGCTCACTCACCTGCATCTAGTGCCCGGGTTAAAAATGCGTGGAGCTGCATATCAACTCCCCCATACGCATTCAAGACGTACACAGAAAACTTTACATTTCACGTTGAAATCATTTCCTTGCTTAATGTACGAGTATAACGTTTAACACGTTGTATTCATTTTGTTTCCTTTTACGCCGTGTTTTGCAGCGCCTGTTCACAACTGACCTTATTGTTATAGTCAAATAGTTTAATACATGAACTAAATTCGGCCAGAAAACCCGCATTGAATACTGAAGTGACAGGCATACAGTTGAGGCTTTTCGTTATCTCTTTTCTGGTTAAAATACAACGTTTTGGAAGCTGAGTCGTTTTGCATCATCAGGTAGAAGTATGAAGTACAAACATAATCTTTTGGATCCACTAGAAGCCGTAGTTACCTCTGGTTGGTAAAGTACAGAGCAGGTGTCTGTACTGCGGACGGTGGGTCAGGTCCAACTGAGCGGAACTGCTGAATGTCACGTGTTATTGGCAGTGAGCAACCTTGGACGTCTTCATATTGTGTTACGATACCACGTGCCTGCAGCTGTTTGCACCTTTTAAACCAACGTGGTAACAATTTGTACCACCTGTTGTAAAGTGAAGACACTCCGCTTTTCGCCCACACAGTGTATTTACGTGTTTCAAATCATCCTCACAAAAAAAAAAAACAGACGTTATTCTGCTAATCAGCATCAACGGAAGTAGAGCTTCTTCCGTGACGTAGACAATCAGTGTTTATACTCAGGCGTCTCAAACACGAGGCCCGGCACTCCCATTGGTCTTATTCCAGTTACAGAATGTGGCCCGGCTCGGCGTCGAAAACTTTTTCGATTTAAAGTGTTTGTCGTTACGGTCTTGAAGACTCGAAATGTTTGCTGCAGCTGGATGGTGACGTACAACATACGTCAGCAGAGAGAGAGAGAGAGAGATAAGAATGAAGTACACCTTCAATCCAACAGTTACAACTTACATTGATTTTGTTACTCAGCTGAAGCATTCGTAACGGTTTGTTTAATTGCAATGCATATACACTACTCATTGCTTAGAGCGATGTTCGACCCGCCTTAAATTTCAAAATTATCCGTTTGGTACGCGTATGATTTGAACCCGATACCCCTGATTTGTACATATTATTTACATAAAATTCAGATTTCGACGTAAACCACCAAGTCCGAGTACTTCAGTTCGCTGTCAGTATTTTCCCGCCATTGCTCCATACTCACCTTCATCTTCAAAGCTACTCTTAACAGAAGAACAAATGGGTGCAACTGAGGACACTCCAGCAAAGTGATGTTCTTTCAGAAAGTGGAAAGCTTCGAGAAACAAAAGTACTTTTATTCTTTTGTTTTACAGGCTTCACTGTTTTGCTCCAATCTGACATCTTCTCAGGGTTTAGCTTATGATGGGGTCCTGACCAAAGACAACGGCGTGTTAAACCACTTTTTAACGCATATCACTTGTATTCTACAGTCCCTCCGGCCAAATGCTGAAATGCCCCGAAACAGGCAACGATCGAACCCGCTTCTGGCATTTGACGAAGGTGCATCAAGAAGTAAAGTTAATTTGCCTGTAAAGGCGCTGCAATCGAAGCACTGCGAAACCTAGCGGTTCTATCAATAACTACATACCAGGCACTGTCGCGACGAGTCAGTGTCAGGTTTAGTTAGTGCTGTGCTTGTTTACAAATTTTCTTTAAATATGGTGGCACCACTTTCGAATTGCACTGTTGTAGAACAGCCAGCTGTAATCCGTTTTTCTTTTCTTTTTTTTTTTTTTTTTTGGTCAGAAGGCGTTAAAACATGTGAAATTTATAGCAGAATGTTAGCGTGATTCGCAACAAGTGCATACGTTTGCTGTCCAAGGGGGATCTTTTGCTCCACGATAACGAGCGTACGCATTCCGCGGCAGCTACCGCTGAAGCAACCAAACAGCTGAAATCTGAACTTCTCCCACACCCTCCGTATAGTCCGGACCTAGCTCCATCGGATTAGCACAAGTTTGGGCCACCAAAAGAAGCCTTGCGTAGACAAAGATTTGCCAGTGATGATGAAGGTAAGAACGCGGTACTATACGTGGCTTCTATCACAATTGAAAACTTTCTTCGCAGATGGAATCAGAAGGCTTGTGAACCGCTATACAATATGCGTTGAAAACAGGGGTGATTATGTTGACAAATGATACACTTTGCATTTGTCAGAGATCGTTGTATCCGAAGTAATTAACAAATTAACTTTACTCTTTGACTGCCTCGTACAACTCGTCATTGAACTGCACACAGTCTTTGCATTTGTCATACAGTCGTTCGATAGCCAACCACAGCCTGACTCAGTACAGTCGACTTCATTATTAAGGTCTTGCTGGTTGTGAAGAAGCGTAGATTGGCCGGTAGGGGTCCAAACACACAGCGTTGTGCTCTCTAAGAGCGCAATGTTGATGCTCACAGCCAATGATCTCAATGTCCCCTCAGCACTGCTTTGAATTATCCACACAATAATGCATATAACACTGCCCACAAATCCCACACTGCAGTCCAGTCTGTAGCAATCGTGCATCGTATTCGGAAGGTAACGCATTCGCCATTTGGGTCCGGAGATTGGCTACAAGGAATGACGTATTACATGATTTTCCTCAGTCTCTCCAAACTGCGATATGACATTGCATATTAGGCCAGGACCCCGTCCTTTTCATCCTCTACAATTCAATGCCCACGAATCATCCTAATGCTGGACGCATATAGCATCCGGGCTACTGACAGCGCTGTCAAGTAAGTTACCAACAATTCCACTTTACACTAATCTAAGTGATTGCCCTCCTCTACACAGGTAAAAATATTCGAATGTGTTTGGACATGTGGGCTGCCGAGCGCCTCCAGCTCATGTAATAGTAAAGTAAGTTCCTTGCTTACACTATCGTCGGAGTTCCCGATATTGCGTCATACACAAAACCGAAAGGATTTGCGCAAATTTGGCGAGGCTTTCGCAGAAGCAGTATTTCAAACTAAATATATTTTCCTAAAGATAATCGATTTGTTCTGGAACCATGCAAGTTAAGTTGACCGGCTTCAAGTATTGGTAGAGACTGAACGCCAGGCGCCACCGAGTCCCCTGTCTAATGCGTCCGATGATTCTTTCTTTAGGAAAATGACAACAGACCTGCATCTATAGTACCGATTTTGAATATGTGTGGAGCTTTATACCCACGGCACCCCCCCCCCCCCCTTTACACGCCACAACGGCTTCGTGTTAAGATACAAGGGTAACTTTACTTTCGCCTCGTAGACTTGTTCCTGAGTGCCATGAAACAATAATAAGCTTACAGTCTTCTGAGATACGACGCGTGAAGTCAGACATGTCGGTTCCAACGTTCTACCCTGAAGATGCAGGCAGCAGGTTGCTACGTGGTGTCATTCTAGAAGACTGCAGTCTCAGTGAACGCCGCAGTGAGAGACTCAAACGCCATCCAAGAATTTAGCGGGAAAACATGGCTTTATTGCACAGCAGGCAGACAGCGGCTAAACTTGGTTCTGAAGAATGGCCGATCATCATAGTTTATGAACAAGTGAAGCACTGTGCCTGCCACCTGCACAATGAAGCTCTGTGCGGCCGCCTCTCACAATCGCACGTCAGGGCCGGTAGGGCCCGCCCACTCGTCTACACAGAACTCATAACACATGGCATGGCGGTTAACCATCTAGATAAGCGTCCAAGATGTACAAGGTTTGAGTCTTATCTGACCAAAACAGCGGCTATCGGCATAAGATTTTCCTGGTTTACCTCAGTTCCAACACCGAAGTTTGTGACACTGCCTTCAAACAGGTCACGATCGCTCCCTTCCAAATCCTTATCCACTCGCCATTCACTCATCTTGACATTTACCCCTGCACAACACATTTTGTGTGCTTCAAATCCTGACGCAGTCAAGTGAAGGATTCTTATACAAATCCATGGCCGATTCATAGATTGTTTAATGACGCTGTTCTCACTCTCATGTTTATACTGCACAGGATGAGTTGGGAATGTTGAATGTATATGTATTCTGTAGGCGGCCGTGGTCTTTTTCAAGGGACTACCGTTGTCTGAGCGTGAAAGATCGCGGGTAATCCAGTACACATTGCAATCGGCGACATATTGAAAGCACACGCTTGAAGCTGCAGTGTCCGGGTGGGATGAAATCTGACAACACGCAGAGCTGACAAGGAAGACGAGTTGTTTGACAGGTAGGCGTCACGCCGTCCTTATGACGCTCAAAACCATGGACGAGGATGGATGATCGCTGTGACGAAGAACTGGTTGAAGGAACCTGCTGCCATACTGAAGAGTGAGACAGCTGTTCCTACATGGCGTCACATCCCAGAAGAAACTAATATTTGCAGTTATTTCCTTGCCAAAGTAACACCCCTGTTCACGGCACGGAGTCATATGGGGGAGGACAGGTACGGAAACAATCTTAACCTCCGCACCAGATGGTCGTGAGGTTTAGCTTCACGCTCCGGTCGCTTGACCCCCAGCACCCAGTGAACTGGGGCCGGTCTGGATGCTTTGAAGAACAAAATATGTCTTGCCCCTGCTGACAGCCTCAAATATGACAAAATGATACTGACAGGTAATGAGATGTACACGGAATGCATATGACCGGGTAGCTCAGTCAGTACAGTGACGAGGCTGCAGGCCGAAAGACCTGAGAATACGGATTCGATTGCCGGCACCGTGATCGCACCGGCTTTGAGGCCCTCCCTGCCTCCTACCCAGTCGTTATGGGTTCCTTCCTCAGGGGTAATTTTGCCGGTGAGCAACAGTACCGACTCACCACCACCTGGTGCAGAAGTTAAGAAATACTGAAGCTGCGGTTCACAGCGGGCTGCAGCTCCAGTTCTGTAAGATCTAAATCAAACACAAAATTGTTCAGTTTAAACACCAGCCAGTACACGTGTGTCCAGTGTCAGCACATATACTTCTAAGTGCGCTATTTGCGACTTCATATAACTTGTCTTACTGACTTTACGGTCATGAAAATTTTGTACAAGCACAGTTGAACCCCATTTCTTCACATCATTAAACACGCAGTACCGCCAATTTACTTCTCCAGAACAGGTTCGACTCCTTTACATCACCCCACTTCAGGTTATCACAGTTGTACAATACCGACATTCCTATGAAGCTACATTTAAATAACAAATGGTCATATCTTACGAAGTGAATCCCACTAATATTCATCACATTTCCAATAAAAGTTACTACACTTACTAAAATAAATTAAGTCCTTTTAAATACGTAATGGTGTAGTTTAGTCCACAGCAGAAAGAAAAAGAAATGACTGCCAAGTGCCGTTACGTTGCATTCTTGAAGAGCTATTGACACTACTGGTGTGAGAAGCTGCACCATCAAGTGTGCATAACATCCTCATACCTTAATCAGCACTCCACTTAACCTTATGTACAACTTCGTTTGCACGATGGGCAGTCTGCGATAAGACCTGTTCACTCAGATCTCACATTTCCATTTGACAGGTGACAAGAATCCAGAATTGAATTTTTTCGATTACAATTGCAGTATAAACCCCCACCTCCACTCAACACAGCGTTTCTGGAGAACCAAAGGTACATTATGATGTTGACGGGAGCCAGTCACTGCTCCTTATTCTGAGCCAGTTTAATCTAAATTACATGTGAGGATTGCGAGGCGGTTATCTGGGGTATGCCACCGTTCAGTCTGGAACGTGGGAACCGACGTTTTGGATCTTCAGACACGAGAAATCCAACACACCCTCACACCCTGTACACTACTTACATCGCAGTACAACACCTGCTGGTCCTTCCTGATACCTTACCTCTCGATTAAGCTCTTTATAGATCTTTATATTACATATACCTGCATTTCAGTAATCAATTAATTATTTCATTCCAACAAATGCACTACACTGTTTTAGTGTTTTCTGTCCCTACATATGTTTCGGCACTTCCTGTGCCATCATCAGGGGTGCCGTCGACAGTTCACAATCCTCAATGCATCCAATTCACTTTCACAACATATAATATTTATGTCACTGTCACTGAATATCACTTATCTTCTTGTTCGTTGGGTTAGTTTATCTTCTTTTTTCATTTTTAATAACAACAAAGAAGATAAACTAACGACTACGAACAAGAAGATAAGTGATATTCAGTGACAGTGACATAAATATTATATGTTGTGAAAGTGAATTGGATGCATTGAGGATTGTGAACTGTCGACGGCACCCCTTTATAGATCTTTTCACAAAGTCGAAAAAGTGAACGCACAAAAGGGTGGTCGCGTCCATGCGTCAACATATTTCATCTCCATAATAACAATTCAATTTCGATGAAATTTGGTACTGAAGTCCGGCGAGTTTGCTTTTGGCTTGCGTAGTTTCAACATAGCCTGTACTTCATAGAACCTTATCTGTCTGAACACAATTGGAATGCGACATGAAGTAGGTCTATAAATGTAACTAGTACCTACAGTGTTATAATGCGACATGAAGTAGGTCTATAAATGTAACTAGTACCTACAGTGTTATAATGCGACATGAAGTAGGTCTATAAATGTAACTAGTACCTACAGTGTTATAATGCGACATGAAGTAGGTCTATAAATGTAACTAGTACCTAAAGTGTTATAATGCGACATGAAGTAGGTCTATAAATGTAATTAGTACCTACAGTGTTATAATGCGACATGAAGTAGGTCTATAAATGTAACTAGTACCTACAGTGTTATAATGCGACATGAAGTAGGTCTATAAATGTAACTAGTACCTACAGTGTTATAATGCGACATGAAGTAGGTCTATAAATGTAACTAGTACCTACAGTGTTATAATGCGACATGAAGTAGGTCTATAAATGTAACTAGTACCTACAGTGTTATAATGCGACATGAAGTAGGTCTATAAATGTAACTAGTACCTACAGTGTTATAATGCGACATGAAGTAGGTCTATAAATGTAACTAGTACCTAAAGTGTTATAATGCGACATGAAGTAGGTCTATAAATGTAATTAGTACCTACAGTGTTATAATGCGACATGAAGTAGGTCTATAAATGTAACTAGTACCTACAGTGTTATAATGCGACATGAAGTAGGTCTATAAATGTAACTAGTACCTACAGTGTTATAATGCGACATGAAGTAGGTCTATAAATGTAACTAGTACCTACAGTGTTATAATGCGACATGAAGTAGGTCTATAAATGTAACTAGTACCTACAGTGTTATAATGCGACATGAAGTAGGTCTATAAATGTAACTAGTACCTACAGTGTTATAATGCGACATGAAGTAGGTCTATAAATGTAACTAGTACCTACAGTGTTATAATGCGACATGAAGTAGGTCTATAAATGTAACTAGTACCTACAGTGTTATCTGGGACAATCTGCCAGTGCAAATATACATTTAACGAAACACGATAGACGAATCCTGTAAAGCGCAACAACAAACTTGGGCCTCAAATTAGCAACACTGGCGCACACGTCTGCCATAATAGTGTCACGCAAGGTGCGTAGGCCTACATTTCAGCATATGTGTCACTTTAACACCTTCTGAACTTCACGTCCTGGATTTCAAACATTTAATAAGTAGAAAACATTGCGAGATTTTTAATTATTGTTACGCTGTCTAGCTGTCAACAACTAGCGTTAGGGTTTGACAGTGTTCATTTCTGTCACGAAATTTCCGTACAAGAAAAGGACAGGTGGAATTTAACTTGTGTCTGCAATAAACGTAGAGCGAATCAATAAAGAACTACAAAGTCACGAACAGATAACAAATGGCATATGAAAAGATATATATGTACATATGTCGTTGAAGCCACATTTCATTTCTATTTAGGAGTCTGGATGAAACGAACTTGTAAACCGAGTGACGGTATTCGCGATTAGCGCCCAAATTGCCAATATTCGGCACAACCCAGCAGTGCGCTTTACGACCGGTTTCGCAGCAGGACTCTTACAGTCAGTGCTGCCACACTTTTGCAGGTATGGAATTACCGCAATGTTTTGCTGAAGGGAGGTTCAACAGGCAGGGCGCTGACCGCGCGTTGTAGGAGTGGATGAAGGTCAGGTGAGTGCTGGGCGTGGCGGCAGTGTCAATGCCAACCGGTCGAAGCAGTGGCGGGCATGTAGCATGCACCGACACACCAACATGATCACACCAAATATTTTTGTGGCCTTAGTCAGTTCAAAGCACATTAAACTGTGTCAGCAAACATACTCAACCGCTCTGAACTTGTTGGATGTCACGCCGTGTAGTTTGGTACATCGATACCAGGACATCACATACCAGGAAACAGTAATCTAAATTCGTAAGGGTAAAGAACTTGTTGGATGTGACGCCGTGTAGTTTGGTAGATAGATACCAGGGCATCACATACCAGGAAACTGTAATCGAAATTCGTAAGGGTAAAGTAGTCCCTGGCAGGCCATGAAGACATGTGGGCATGTGGTGGTATAGCTCCACTCATTCTTAACGTTGGTACTAGATGGACGTGAGTGGTCAGCTTCACGCCCCGGAGCCGGTCTGGACATTTGCACGAGACAGAAATTTCCTGCTCCTCCCGGCAATCGACCCGCGGTTCCTCGGACGTCGAGCCCGTAGCCTAATCACTGTACCAACTGAGCTATCCCGGCTCTCAATCTTAATATTCACAGTCGTGAGAACTTCGAATCCCAAATTACTGAACTCCGGCTTTTCCTCCAAAGCAAGTATCAGTTGAGCAAGACGACACATGCAATGGCTGTGTCGACATGGTTCGGTTTACAAACCCTCGTTTTTAAAAACGGATTTCTGTACGGAAGGTGGACAAGTTACTAGGACAGTGACGCCGCAATTACGTCAGACCACATAGCGTCTCGTCGAGAGAGGCCACATTATTGACCATGACAGAGCTTGCAGCTCGAACCCTAACCAAGTCCGTCTTCAGAAGCTCACAGTCGCTCAGACAGTCAAAACATTCACTACACTGCAAGGAAACAGAAGGTTCATTACCGTGTTCACAACAGCCCACCACCGGTCCTTGTTCTCAGCCAAACAAATCCAGTCCACACCTTCCAATTACATTTACTTACAACTTGCTTTAACATCACTCTAACATTTACGATTAGGTATTTACGTTTGTTTTCATACAAGGCCATTTTGCGAACTGCTCATCTCGCCCATGCAAGCTACACGCCCCACCAATTCCATCCAATTCATGTGATGGCCTTAATACATAACAACCCGTAGTTCCATTCCCTGCAAAGGCAACAGATGTCTCTGTTATCCAATGCTTTCCGAACGGCTCTTCGGCCCAATCAATGGCTGCCAGGGACCCTTTCCATGGAGGTAAAGCGGCCGGGGTGTGAAGCTCTCCACTCACCTCCATCTATTGGCGAGGCTAAGAAAGTGGCGCTATACCTCCTGTCTTCGATATGCATTGTTCGTGAGCACAGGACTTTACTTGATGATAAATGGCCAGGACTATAAATCATAAAGCTCCTCATTCTGAAATTTTCTCAATTCGCCCCTTATTTCGTCCCTCCTAGATACTAAACAATATCCTCAGCACTCTATTGTTGTACACCCCCAGTCTGCGTCTTTCCCTTCATGTGAGGGCCAAAGTTTCACACCCATAAAAACTACCCACCAAAATCACTTATCTAATGGAGAAATAAATTGCCAGAGATGACACAATGCAGAAACAATCGTCTCTGTGCTTACTGCGCGCCCCCAACCACCCGACCCTTGCAACCGTTACTAATGAACGGCGCCTACAGCGACGTCTGACATTCCGTCCATTCTCTTGAGTCGTTTCTGCGGTGTCGATGTCAAAGTTCCTAACACAATTGTTCGCAACACGGTAAGTGCTTACAGCGAAGAGTTGTCAGCATCTCGCCAAACGCCCAAGCTGGAGGACCACCCTTTGCCGGCTGTCGGCTACCCTCCCTATTGGAGGCCTTCTCCTCCGTCCGTAACCCGAGGACGCGGCATGTCGTGGTGACAAGGATCCACCTATCACGGTGTCAAAGCCAAGTCGCTGCCTAACATTTCATAACATGCTGGTTGCTAGCTCGCCGTCCAACCGCAAGTTGTGGCGCCCCGTCGTATTCTGAGAGTGCTTAGTCAGTGCATTCGCCAATACGGCGTGGAACAAGGAGATGCTTCAGAGCTACTAAATTTCAGCTTTTCTTTAGCAATATGTTGAGGAAGATAAGTAAAGTCAGGAAAGATTGGGGTCATCTTATAGTCTGCGCTCATATGTCCAAATATGCAAAGAAGGCGGACTAAGGGGCACGGCAGTTTAAAATGTCACTCCTCAAGATAAGTACAGACGGAGGACACTACCAACAGACACCTACGTGTTCATATGTCGTCACCAGAACTCAGGACAAAATCGTAGCGTAAAGGCAGCTAATAAAGCATTGGAAAATGCCACAAAGTTCAAAACATTTGGGAAAGACACTAAAAAATCAAAATTTATATTCATGTACAAATTAAGAGCAGATTGTAATCGCATAATGTGTGCTGCCACTAGCTTCGTAATCGTCTGATGTCTAATACAACAGGATAGGCCGCGCGGTGAACACGTTCATAAAGCTTCTAGCCACACCTCGTACAGCGTGCGGATGACAGCGTAGTTGGAGCCTTAGTACACTGCGAACAGGACATCTTCTGACACGCAGGACCGGTATAAGATATTCTGGGAGTGGAGGTTTAGCTCCACTCATTCTTAACCTCGGCAGTAGATGTACGTGAGCGGCCAACTTCACGCCCAGACCGCTTTATCTCTGGGGAAAGGGCCCGGGTGCCCACTGAACAGAAGACTGGGTGGGCCCCAGAGCCAATCTGGCCGATTTGAAGAGGAGGTAAATGTGCAGCCTCTGCCGGAAGTCAAACCGCAGATCGTCACACACTTCACAGAATCACAAACTGAGATGCGACGAAATTTATACGACATAATGTTTGCGTTGGCTGTTAACACAAACTACAAATGCCACAAGAACAATAATGATATTTCATGCTCCAAACATGTCACTTCAATTTGCTACTGACTCACCGCAAGATTTTACTTTTCGTGCTTCTTGTGCCGCAAATGTTGCCACAAATTTTTCTGCAACCAAAGAACGTGCAATTTCTCTTGCCAACACACGCCACGATCACCTGTAACGTCACGTCATTCACTATCTGCCCTACGTGCACGAATTTTGCTTGTCCACTTCGACGTATGAATTGTCGCGTAAAAAGTTGTTATGGTCACGAGCTGTCTCTTGCAATACGCTGTACAATATATACTGTCAATGTGTACGCGACTGTTTATCGTTTATAACCTTACTTGTGTTACAGTAGCAAACTCACTTCGATTTATGAACTCCTAACCTTTAAGTTGCCACGTGTTCATTAGCTGGCTGCTAATCTTCAACTGCACAACGCATGTCGGTTGTTCCGGAAATGTGTAGTCGATTGTTCGATAATGCCATTCAAAGAATTCCGCACACGCACGTTCGATATAATCGATCTTTATTGAAATAAATATTCGATAGGAAGGTCAAGGGGTATTATTTTAAGTCAAATTTTAGGCGACGAAACTTTATAAATCTGTTTCTTTTAATGACGGCCCTGTCGTCTGGGGGCCCCCAGCAGTTTCGATGAGTGTTGTAGCCTCAAAATGGCGCTGTTGATATGCAAGGAAATTTATGAGAAAATGAAAGTAAATATTAGTTCTGACTGCGCATTTTAGTAAAAACAAAAGTACATGGCTGATCCAGTAACGGAAAAGGTGATGAAAACCTCAAACCTAAAAGTGATACCAGTCTGGTATTTTACGCAATTACTGTCACTGTCAGACACGTTACAGTAATAATAAGCATAAAGAAAGAGCCTGGCATGACACGAAATTCAGTCGTGCGTTGAATTGCGTTGCATCTTATTTCTCACACAGCAAAGAGAGCGCGCGGGTTTGCTACACACATAAAAACAAGCCAGCCGTATGTATAAACGAACAACGAATATGAAGAGGCTTGCGGGTCGTACTTTGTGGTTAAACACACAGAGTGGCCTTACGTGTAAACCAAACGACAGATCAGTAGGCGATACAGTTGCTGACGAAAGTGAATGTCACGACCTTCGGGCAGCTTTACACTTGACATCTGCGCAAGGCCGTGCGCGACTGCCGCGTGCAACAGAGACATGTGAACGTGTGCGTGAATTAGACTTGTGTTCACATTAGTCCTTTGGTGCCTCAGGACAGAGACGTAGAAACCAGCAGGAGAGTGGATGAAAAGAAAAGTCATGGGGAAAGTGTGACACACTTTATTTCCCCGGAAAAAGAGATCATAATTCTGTTATAATTTTCCCACGTTTCGTCCGCTCGTCCTTCTGATAGTATAAAATGAACATGTCAGAGTGCTGAAAAACAGAGGCTTGAGATGGAGGGTCGAGGAGTTTTGGTTTTTTGGTGAACTGTGAAATAAGTGATTTGGGAAGACAGTTCGGTGGTCAACAGCAAAGCGTTTAATTTTGAACTTACTAAATGTGGGGGCTGCATGAGAAGACTGGGGTGGAAACTTGAAACTTTGGAACGATCTCACCATTGGCCTGAAAACCTGTGTCTGCATGCCCGGTCGCAGGGCGTTCCGGATGCACACTGACTTCCAGCCAGCAGTCCGGCGTTCGAATACGCCTCGGTTTACACGTACCGTTGCTTTCTGTCTACAAACGTGCAGCGCTGTTACCACAGATTTTGGCGTCTGTTCCTTTGGGCGAGTGACATATGGGTTGAAAGGGGGGAAAAAAAGCGGATGTTGTCAATATCAAACACTTTGCAATATTTTAATCGCGGTATTTTTTGAACCCCCAGCTTACCCAGATAAGTTATACGCATCTAGTTCCCACCTCACAAAAACACCTTTCGTTTCCACCAAAAAGACCAACCGGTGAACGCTGTACGGTCGCTACGCACAGCTTCCGGAGGTCAAGCAAATGCTCACTGTCGCTCACTCTTCAACTGCATGAGTAACCCTTAGCCTGAGGACTCCGTCCTTCTGCGGTATGACGCCGAGCCCTCAATCATACTGCCAGCTAAACCTCCGTCCTTCTGCGGTATGACGCCGAGCCCTCAATCATACTGCCAGCTAAACCTCCGGACTCGCCAACGTCCTCAAACCGTTACTCCATCTTAGTCACACGAACTGACAAGGAAAACGACCACATCCACAGGCAAAGTAACCTAGTCTCCCCTGCGCATGTTATGAAGACATATGGGGGTACTAGATGGAAGTGAGTGGTCAGCTTCACGCTCCGGGCGCCTTACCTCCGGAGACAGTGCACCCGGTACCCATGGAATAGAAGGCTGGGTGGGTCTTTGAGCGAAGAACTGCTTTCTTAGACTGGTGGTGTTTGATGTTGGAAGTCAGTAGGTGTGTAAGTTGATTTATATTGCTTGAACTTGGCTGCAGCGGAGCTTTCTATTTTGTGCTGAAATATGTCGTTCGTTCTCGTGTGCCTATTCTTAGACTGCTCTCTTACTTCGTGCGTTTTCCATTTTCACACTTACTCTTTTGTATCTTCTTTTCGTGTCGCAATTCGCCCTACGTTTCGTCTTGCTTTCGTGTCATATTCGTGTTTCAACCCGTCTGTGTGCTCCTAAGTCTTTCTCATCTTACCTGTCCCAATTTGTCGTCATCTCTGACTGTTCAGTGTGCCTTATTCATGATCACGAACTATCATTTTGTGCCATGTTACAATATCCGTGACAGCTGCAGACAGCTCCGTCCGTCATGTCACAGTATCCTTCTGTCTCAGTGCACGTATGTTTTGCCCGTTTAGCGATTAAGGTCTGGGCTACACAGCCGGGAAATCGGGTTTGTATTTCATGCAGCGACAACAGATTTGGCAGTGCAGCTCTTTCTCTGGCAGAAGAGCGACAGGGGCGAGCAGCTGACCACACATCTTCATATAGTGTCGAGGTTAAGAATAAGTGGAGCTACACCTCCGAACGTCTCCATGGGTTGGTACTTTAATTAAACACAGAGACGCCTTTCAAAGTACAAATTACAGCAGCATGCATTTAGTCCCTTTTACCTAAGATAATTGTTCTTTCATTTCGGGTTCATGTCTGTAGCTCCACTGTCAAACCCGTACCTGTCTTGATGGTTTCGAGCGGTTGGGGTGAGCAGCAACTAACCAGCCGTGTCTTATATAGGCCTATATATACACACACACATATGCATATATACATACAGTCGAACTCCGTTATAACGTCATGAATGAGACTGAATATTTTGTGTCGTTATAAACGAGTGTTGTTATAACCGAGTACTATAATGTTACGGTTAACAGTGAGGAATTAATTGGTACCACAGAATATCTGACGCTATAGACGAGGTGTCTTATAAACCGATGTCGTTATAACCGCGTTCGACTATATATATATATACTTTCATAACGGTGGGGCAAAGGGATGTTTCTCTTCTCCAAAACGCCCAGACCGGCTCTGGGCCCCACCCAGCCACCTATTCACTGGGTACAGGCGTTCTTTATAAGGAGGTAAGGGGACTGACGTTAACCCCTCACGTCCATCTAGTGCCGAGGTAAAGCATGAGTGGAGCTATACCACTGCTCCACCTATACGCCTTCATGGCGTGGATACAGAAAACTACGCTCTATGTCGTATAGGTGTATTTACTATAACGGAATATTCATAAATGTATAATGAACTAGACACAATGCACTGAGTTACTTGGTTCTTAGCATGTTACGTGATGTTGAGCATGGAGCAGAGAAACACAGGCTTGTTGCTTGTTGTTACGTGTGCACATGTGCGTATGTTGGTTGATGTAGCAATTGTAAGAACATGCACGGTACAAGTGACATAGGCTTGTTACTTACTGTTGTCGGCGATATAAATGTGGGTCTTTTTTAATTTTATATCTTTCATATAGATTTCTACTACTGGCGAAATTAAAACAGTTCCTTTAAACTAGTTACAGAAAGAGGCGACAAGTGTTAAACTGCAGTCAGCATACGGGTAACACAATGTCCAGTCTTCTTTAGGTACCATTAAAAGAAACTGCCAACGCACTGCTAGATCGATTTTGTCAGCAGTAGTTCCAGGTAACACCCAAGTAACCTGTCGACACAATGTCGGGCCTTTCCTGACAGAAGTCTCCACGCCTGACCACATTCTTCAACACTTTTGATTCACCGCGTCTCTGGATTTATCGGCGGGGCAGCTGACAGCATTTGTGACTCACAGATCGCCTCAGGAAGGCCGCTCATTCGTCACGGAGGGTGCGGCTGAGTTTGCACGCTGCAAGTGACATGTCCTAACCGCACGTGCATCTCACTATCGACTACACTTCTGGAACTGATCAGGACGGCCCTGGAGAACTCACACTCCATGCTGTGGTCCCGAGTGGTGGCGCAGAGCCATTTGATGCAATCGGACCCCGCGCTTACGGAGGCCCCGAGCTCTTGGGGGATTCGCGCATTAATAATTTTTAATAATACGCAGTGTGACACCACACAAAGCTTTCGGACTGATGTTATAACTTACGTCAACACACCAAACCGTTAGTCTTTTTTTTTTTTTTGCTCTGCGCAATAACTTTAGGGGCCCGTCACAAGGATCGCAATCGGGCCCCACTTTTGCTAAGGACGGCACTGGGTGGGCTGTCGGGTTACCGGATCGCAAGACACAAACCGACGCACGTTCTGTCAGTATGAAGTAAAACTGGGTGTAGGCCCGACGTCGCTGTCGGCTGGACAACACCTCTGCTTTGTATTCGGGAGATCCTCGGTTCATATATCAGTCCGAAGACCCGCTGTAATACCTGATATTTTCATGGCTTTCCCCAGTCCCTTAAGGCAACTGCCGTGACTCCTGTTCCTTCCAATTTTCACAGTTCATTGACAGTATTACCATTCGTCGCTAAACAATGTGAACTACTGCAAGCGATGTTAAATAAAGCGTAAATCTAATAAAGTATCAGGACTCTCCGTACCTTGCCTGCCAGACACATTACGACGTGTCTTCATCATCAGGGGCGTGTCATAAAAAGATTAATAATGTAATTCAATGGCTTCTTTTCAAGACACGCCCTTGATGATGAACAAACGAGTTCAAGACACGTCTAGCAGCTCAGGATATGAAGATTAATAAATCTGTTTACGACAGTGACGCGTGTGCTCGTGACAGTGCATGACCGTCCACTGTGCACCATGCCAGACGGAGGCAGAGAGGGAACTGGGGTAAAACTCCAAGCATTCTTAAGCTTTGTAAGAGAAGCTGCTAATCAGTCACCTTCATACACAGGGTGCAAGGACCTGTTACAGACGGATCAGCGGAAATTCCATTGTGGTCACGAACGTATCGTGGTTCAGACGGTTAGTCCCCGGCGTCTCACCGTCGAGGCCCGGTTTCGATCATAGTCCAGTTCATGTGGAATTTGTGGTGGACAAAGTGGCACTGGGAAGTCTTGTTCTGGCATACATTCGGGTTTGTCCTGTCAGTTTCATTCTACCAATGGCCCATACTCAGAAGGTATTTCATTCACCTACCACAGCTGCTACGTATAAAATTTTAGCAATCGACAGAGTCCCTAAATGAAACAATTTTCCTCCTTGCTGGTGCCGTAAATCGAACCCCGGTCCTCCAGTGTTCAGTCACCCTCAAAGCAGCTACATTCCACGTGTAGAAGTCATCGTTTGAAGCAGGCCTGACAATGCTGCCTGGCTGCGCGGCCCTCACTGGACGGATTTCAGTGGAATTTGAAACGGGGGGCGTTTTTGAAAATCTGTCGAGGAAACCCAAATTTGGTTAAAATCGGACTAAAACATCGGGTACTTTACATGAAGGTCTAAGTAAGTTACATTGTTACCGGCGACATTAAATAGCCATAAAAGCGCTATCTTCGACTGAAATGGTATCAGGCCGTTAGGATAGCCAAGGAGGTATAAACATTACGCGAACGCGCCGCAATATTAGGTTGTACGTACATTGCCTATCTTAGTTGATAAGTTTCAATTTCTTTGACCTTTAAATTTAAATGCTATAATAAGAACATAATTTTAATGGCGGTGTATCTGTTACAGAGGTTATTTATTTCAGACTCCATGGGAGAAGAAGTGAGAAAATGCTGTGTATTATCTTAACCATTTGAAGCTCAGTGTATCACTATATGCATCACTTGCCTCAGCATTAAAAAAGAAAGTCTGTATTTTGTCCACAGAAAGTATTTACGCCTGTGCGTTTCGTACGATTCTCACGACTGCAAAGAGACAAATACTTCTGCAATATTGTCAATATAAAGTAGTTACGAACCCAAACAAACAGAGAGACTGATAGCAGACGAACAGATCAGCAGATCCAGACAGACAGGCCTGCAACTAGTGCCATAATGGTTTTGATAAATAAGCGAACAGCTAGGCTATATCTGCGATTGTGTTACCGAAGACCAAGGTATGGTACCCGAAACACGATGCCACCACTGAAGACACCTACATGATCTACTGCCATGTAAATGTCGGCATACAGTTCACTAATTGCCGATCCCAGTGGCCGTGCGGTCTAAGGCGTGGGTCTTCGGCCGCTCGCTTACTAGGATCGTAGGTTCGAATCCCACCGGGATCATGGATGTCTGTCTGTTGTGAGTGTTGTGTGTTGTCAGGTAGAGGTCTCTGCGACGAGCTGGTCCCTCGTCCAGAGGAGTCCTACCGACTGTGGTGTGTCTGAAGTGTGTCATCATGAAACCTCGACGAAACGAGCAGGCCCAGGCCCAGGCCCATATAGGGCTGTCGAGCCACAGAAACAAAAAAAAAGTTCTCTAATTGCCGCCATTAAACGGACATCTTCAGATTTCGCGTGCGAAATATCGGGCGGTTACCCCGCACTGGAATGCAGCCCCGAGAGCATTGACCGCTCTCCAAAGACTCACGACATGACAATTGGTGCCTCATCCCTCACCCGGAGCGATTAACACGATCCTTAACACGTGTTCTTGTATTTCTCATTTGATTTATGTTTCCCCATTTCATGCACTCCTTTTCCTTCCTTTCTGTCAACCGACGGCCATTTTGACGTGTTCGTGAGGAACATTTGGAAACATTTGTCTACTAGCTTCAACATGTCCATCCGGCAGGCTGTTTGTATGTAGAAGTGACATGCTGCTGAGCGACTTGTCGGCACGTTGCAGTTTTTATTGAAATCAGACAAAACTAACGGACACTTTACACAGAGGTCTGCATGCGTGTCTACACGCATCTGGCGTGTAAATCGCTAAACAGACGATTTATCGGTATGAATGTTTTCTTTAATAAGCGCTGTGAACGAAAATGAGAGACACAGTTTGTTTTTCAACACTTTTTACCTAAGTCAGAAGGTTTTGGAGATAATTCAGCAAACGAGGTGAAAGTTCCTGAACTGTTACTTTGTGTATAAATTTCCGAACTCGCATATTCATGGATCAACAATGCTCTTCCGAACACACACGAAGGATATGGAAGCCTCTTAATAGTGGTAATGATTAACGACGCTTTGCAACACAACACCCAAATTTACAGGTGTGCGTTACATTTCATTAAACTGGAGCTGTTTGTCCTGCATTTGTTCTTGGCTGTTCTGATTGTGTTCAGGCCCAGCCAGTGGGCCGACAGCAACAACAATACCGTCTGGAGGTGTCTGTGAGCTCAAAGTGCAATGTTCAGGCCCAGCCAGTGGGCCGACAGCAACAACAATACCGTCTGGAGGTGTCTGTGAGCTCAAAGTGCAATGTTCAGGCCCAGCCAGCGGGCCGACAGCAACAACAATACCGTCTGGAGGTGTCTGTGAGCTCAAAGTGCAATGTTCAGGCCCAGCCAGCGGGCCGACAGCAACAACAATACCGTCTGGAGGTGTCTGTGAGCTCAAAGTGCAATGTTCAGGCCCAGCCAGCGGGCCGACAGCAACAACAATACCGTCTGGAGGTGTCTGTGAGCTCAAAGTGCAATGTTCAGGCCCAGCCAGCGAGCCGACAGCAACAACAATACCGTCTGGAGGTGTCTGTGAGCTCAAAGTGCAATGTTCAGGCCCAGCCAGTGGGCCGACAGCAACAACAATACCGTCTGGAGGTGTCTGTGAGCTCAAAGTGCAATGTTCAGGCCCAGCCAGCGGGCCGACAGCAACAACAATACCGTCTGGAGGTGTCTGTGAGCTCAAAGTGCAATGTTCAGGCCCAGCCAGCGGGCCGACAGCAACAACAATACCGTCTGGAGGTGTCTGTGAGCTCAAAGTGCAATGTTCAGGCCCAGCCAGCGGGCCGACAGCAACAACAATACCGTCTGGAGGTGTCTGTGAGCTCAAAGTGCAATACGTGCTACGACTGTGATTAACAGAGTGACATGTTTCGATTGGCGGATTAATTGATCCCATGTGACCTTTTTCTCATGACATCACCAAACCAGACGCTGTATTACGTCCGATAATGTGAAAACGTCGGCAGACCGTTATTAATGTTAAGTGCAGATGAACTGGATGTAGTGTCACTGCAGACAGCACACAAAGTGCTTCTTTTATGTCTTCAAATATATTATAACACATTTTGGCTACAGACACAACAACGTTCATCCAGTATTAACAAAGTACAATTGAAAGAAAGCTGCGTAGTGAAACATGAAATTTGTTAATTTGTGAGATTTTAAGGCCGAAGAAACAAAATGAAAAGAAGTAGTGGCACCAAATCACATCAGGGAATTGAAACGAGTTTTAAAAAAGGGTGGCAAGAGCAACAGGTGTGTCTGAAAGAACAACAGGTGTGTCTGAAAGAACAACAGGTGTGTCTGAAAGAACAACAGGTGTGTCTGAAAGAACAACCACAAGAATTATGAATGAAAGAGAGAAAAGATATTCCAGGGACAATCCATAATGTACGAAAATGCGTAGCGAACATGGAGAAGCTTAACAAACGTATCGGACGAAATATTCATAACAAATTTAAGAAAGGTCTCTACTGACAATTTACAAGCTGCTTGTACAGCCTAAAAACTGCAACGATTTTCAAGGTTGGAGTAAAATTCTGAGGAAAATCATGAAGAACCTTGACATTCAATGGAAGAAAGCTAAGACAGTTGAACAGAATTCTGCTAAGCGAGTACCTCGGTCATCCGGACTACTCGTATATGGCGGAAGGTGGTACCGATCGCCCGGGAATCCAGAAAACCAAGGGGGAACTCCGTGGTATAGCAACACAGCTAACGGCTCCTGCAACTGAGCTTGATTAAACCTACCAGCTGTTACCAACGTCAAACGAGTGTGGACACGCCACAGACAACTGGATATCGTAGCAAAAATAGAACCGTATTATTCAAATTACTGCGCGCCTACACATGTCCTCAAAACGCTATTTCTTGAATTTTGCATATATAATTAACCATTATGGTAATTACGATCCAAATGTATTGCGCACAACACAGTACAGCATGGACGTCCATATTTGTAAATTACATGTGTAATGTAAAGATGGTACAGTAATTTAGGAGGTTACGTGTACGACTTATTGCGATTTTTACACGTGCGGCCCACGAAACATCCCACAATAGCGGTTGGGACACTTTGCTTAAGAGACTTTGGACACCCCTGCTGTACAGTCAGACACACCACAATGTAGTCACGCACACCATGCTACGGTACTGACACATACTGTACAGTCATGCACACAATACTCTAGTCGCTCACGACATGCTGCATAACCATACACACCATTCTGTATGGCCATAAACAGCATGGCACAGTCACACACACCCTGCTGTATAGCGACGCACACCATACTGCACAGTAATGCACACCATTATAATACAGTCACTCATACCTTACTGTATATAATGCACACCATATTATACAGTCACGCACACCATGCTGTATAGTAATGCACATTATATTATATAGTCACGCACACCATGATGTACAGTAATGCACACCATATTAGACAGTCACGCACACCTTGCTGTTCAGTAATGCACACCATATTAGACAGTCACGCACACACCTTGCTGTACAGTAATGCACACCATATTAGACAGTCACGCACACCTTGCTGTACAGTAATGCACACCATATTAGACAGTCACGCACACCTTGCTGTACTGTAATGCACACCACATTAGACAGTCACGCACACCTTGCTGTACAGTAATGCACACCACATTAGACAGTCACGCACACCTTGCTGTACAGTAATGCACACCATATTAGACAGTCACGCACACCTTGCTGTACAGTAATGCACACCACATTAGACAGTCACGCACACCTTGCTGTACAGTAATGCACACCACATTAGACAGTCACGCACACCTTGCTGTACAGTAATGCACACCATATTAGACAGTCACGCACACCTTGCTGTACAGTAATGCACACCACATTAGACAGTCACGCACACCTTGCTGTACAGTAATGCACACCATATTAGACAGTCCACCGCACACACTTGCTGTACAGTAATGCACACCATATTAGACAGTCACGCACACCTTGCTGTACAGTAATGCACACCATATTAGACAGTCACGCACACCTTGCTGTACAGTAATGCACACCATATTAGACAGTCACGCACACCTTGCTGTACAGTAATGCACACCATATTAGACAGTCACGCACACCTTGCTGTACAGTAATGCACACCATATTAGACAGTCACGCACACACCTTGCTGTACAGTAATGCACACCACATTAGACAGTCACGCACACCTTGCTGTACTGTAATGCACACCATATTAGACAGTCACGCACACCTTGCTGTACAGTAATGCACACCATATTAGACAGTCACGCACACCTTGCTGTACAGTAATGCACACCATATTAGACAGTCACGCACACCTTGCTGTACAGTAATGCACACCATATTAGACAGTCACGCACACCTTGCTGTACAGTAATGCACACCATATTAGACAGTCACGCACACCTTGCTGTACAGTAATGCACACCACATTAGACAGTCACGCACACCTTGCTGTACTGTAATGCACACCACATTAGACAGTCACGCACACCTTGCTGTACTGTAATGCACACCACATTAGACAGTCACGCACACCTTGCTGTACAGTAATGCACACCATATTAGACAGTCACGCACACCTTGCTGTACAGTAATGCACACCATATTAGACAGTCACGCACACCTTGCTGTACAGTAATGCACACCCACACGCAACTCTAGAACCAACAGCGCCTTCAGACGTTCCATTTTACAGGCTGGCCGTGAAGTATGTAGACAGAATAAGATGAAATGTCCATTGACTTGCGTGAAGCTGTTTCAGCATAGCAGCAGACGTTAGTTAATAAGGTGGACTGAGATTTAATTTAAGCGAGGAAAATAAATCCACATGGGTAAAAAAGTAAGGAATAATAAAACACTGGAGCTGGGAATTCGAAATTTTATCCGAAGTTTTATGACAAACTGCATACAAATTCTGCATGAAGTATCGGCTCTGATGGAATGGTGTTAGCCGTTTAAGGCCCAGTGGTTACTATATGTACCGCCATGTTTAACATTCAACAATTCTACGTTCTGCCCACACAGTGTATTTGCGTGTTTTGTGTGGATCTCAGAACAAAGAGCGAACATTTGCCTACACACCATTCATTTTTTAGTTTTTACAACCGAGAAGGAGTGTTTACTGCGTGGTACGAACTGAATATTTAAATATAATTCAGATAAGTCTCAGTCTTTAAAGGGTTAATCACTGTCAAACTACGAACAGTGGCGGACTCCCACGAACCTTGAGTGGCCGAGCAACTGTTTGCTTCTCAATGAGGACAATTACGAGCGACACACACACACAACTATATGATACCGAGGGTCGCGGTTCAGTCATTAGCACTCCTACTTCGCTTTCAGGAGATCCCGTGTTCAAACGTCGGCACACACAACGATTATCCCTACACAAGTGTTCTGCTTCCAGTCATACAGTGCTTTAAATTACGATAAGAGCGCTCCTTTCCACATCCCATTCGATTCATTATTCACCAAGCATAGCACGATTCGATCTTATGTAGTCACCTACTGATACTGTCGTTAAATACGCCATTAAATACAGCGCGTAACTCACGCTTGAAACCCTTTATGCCTTTCTGGTTCCTCAGTGGTACTGAGTTCTACTCGCAGTACGCAGTAAACTTTGTAATTTTGCTCTGTCCACAGCGGTAGTGGGGCCGCACGTTAGGGAGGACCGGTCTCTTTCCGAGACAGACGACGAGGTGCTGCAGGTGCCGCGGGACGACCGGCAGTTCGTGGGCTGGCCGGGAGTGCTGCCTGTGGGGCCCTGCTTTACCAGTAAGGGGGTGCTGGGGCGGTGCACGAGCTTCAGGCAATGCTACCCCTACTTTAAGCTGCCCGAACTGAGCAACTGGGAGACCTGGATCCTGGGCATGTACGACACGTGCAGCTACTTCACAAGTTCGGGAAGACAGGTGAGAACCACAAGCAATGGCAGCCCTGGACTGTGGGCATGTACAGCATGTGCCAGTTCGGGCAGGCAGGTACGTTACCTGTCAGACAACCAGCAAATGGCAGACCTGGACTCTGGGCATGTACAGCATGTGCCAGTTCGGGCAGGCAGGTACGTTACATGTCAGACAACCAGCAAATGGCAGACCTGGACTGTGGGCATGTACAGCATGTGCCAGTTCGGGCAGGCAGGTACGTTACATGTCAGACAACCAGCAAATGGCAGACCTGGACACAGGGCATTTACGACAGGCGCAGTACTTCATAAGTACAGGCAGCGAGGCCAAAACTATAAGCAGCTGGGAGATCGTTATCCTGCGCACGCACTAGATGTCCTGCTAGTCCACGAATTCAGACAGACAGGTGAGAACCACATTCAGGTGGGACAGCTGGATCCCAGACATGCAGGACACGTGACGATAAGCCACGAGTTGGGGCAGACTGGGGAGTTACCGTCGCGAAACACAAGCAACTGGAGGCTTCGATCCTGGGCAGACACGTTCGCGCAGCCACTCCACTAGTTCAATCAGACACCACAGTTATCATCGAGCACCACAAGAAATTCGGCATGTACGTCACGTGCAGCTGGTTCATTTCCGGCCAAACCTCTGATCTTGATTCACATTTTCTTGGATTAACCACACTGTGACTATGGCGAGGCACTTGTGTTTCTCCCACGTTGGTACTTCCTCTCGGAGAAGAGAAGAAATGAGACCAGTTCAGCAGTGCGGTATACTGCATTTCAGTGAAGGCAGGGTCTTATTTTCTCGTAATAAGTCCATAGCCCATAGACAAGTCTCGCAAAGAAGGCAAATCCCTCTTCTCTGACCTTCAACTTGTCATGACGAAACTACACTCTAGTTAAGGCCGAAACAGTGCCAGCAACAGTGTGCTGGGACGCCTGATGTGTTCAAAGCAGGCAGCCTGCTGCAACATGACTTCTGCAAGCGACGTTCCGATTGGCGAGTATCTGAGTGCTGATAATCCTCCTGGCTTGCAGCACTTACTAACTTGCTGGCCCCATTTTCCTTTGCAGGTACTCCCGGTAGCCACGAGCACCCTTGCACTGGTGCATCTTGGGGACTGTTTGCAATGGTTTCACGTGTTCATAACAATGTTACGCAGCCCACTAACAGCAAAAATTATCTATCACGTTTGGAAGGAACGTATTCATTAGCAAAGAACGCCATAATACTGTCATCTGTAATGTGACCAAGGTACCATTCTTCGGGTCACATAAAAGGCACGCCACTTCTTGAGTACCTAACAATGCAGAACTCTAAAGTAGAATATTCTTGTACAGGGTGGACCATTTCCTGCCTGACCGATAAACGGCGGCCCGACGCACCGCCAGCCTTGCGTCGTATGTCGCTTCTCGGGAGGGGACAAACGATCGCAGTGTTGATAACCTTTTATTAAACTCACCAGCTACAGCAGATGCTGCAAATGTTGCCGTCCTGACCGAATACACTCAGCATACCTGCAGTACATGTTGTTATCCTGCAGTACATGTTGTTATTAACTCTCTGAGTTGTTCCCCGGAAATGTTTTAAATTTCGCGGCAGATGTTGTTTCTTAGATCTGCCAGAGTGTGGGAATTTGTTTTGCACACCTTATCTCTTAAACTTCCCCGCAAATAAAAGTCACAAGTCACTATGTTTACTTGGAACCGGTTGTCATGGAAACTGGCACCGAAATGTTCTGCGGCATTTTCCGGAAGACTCATATTGGAAACAGAGTTGCACTAAACCCACATGCACACAATGGTAACTCAGAAATGCATTACCAGACGCAGACAAACGCGTTTATTCATGACGGAAGCCTCTTATGGCCGACAGCTAAGCTTACACTCGCGCGGAACAACAATTGACGGGGAAGAACTGAAAGTGAACAACGTGTTCCGCAGGTGTACTGAGTGCAACATTTGCAGCATCTGCTGTAGCTCCTGCGAGTTTCTACTAGACTTTCATCACTGCGATCGTTTGTCTAGGTCCTGTCATCGACTGTTACTCCTGAGACGCGGCATATGACGCAATGCTGGCGGGGCGTCGGGCCGCCGCTGCTTATCGGTCAAGCAGGAAATGGTCCAGCCTTTTCAAGAAAGAACATGACAATAGGAAGCAGAGTTTCAAATCATTGTTGCAGATGTTCGGGGTGTGCTGTACGAACCCAGGTACAGTGCGCCCCACACAACCGCCGCGCCCCACACAACCTCCCCCAGAGAGCCCTAAGGAGGAGGAGGAGGAGAAGCCAGGCGCAGTTCCAAGCCCCAACCCGATCCCACCAAACTGGCCACCTCCCGTTCAAACGCATCCACCTGACCACACTATACCACCCCTGCCGACCACACCCTCCATCTCCAGGATGGCCTGGCCTACCTGCCAGTACAGACCCTCCATCGACAACCCCCGTAACAACTGAAACCTCCAAACCCCCGTCTTCTGTACCGTGGCCCCCTGTTACTACACACCCGACGCCCAAACCTCCGCCTGCCAAGCCTCCAGCACAGTGGCCTCCAACACACCCTCCTATACCCACACACCCACCTGTACCCACTCATCCACCTGTTCCCACACACCCACCTGTTCCCACACACCCACCTGTACCCACACACCCGCCTGTTCCCACACACCCACCTGTTCCCACACACCCATCTGTACCGACAACTGAGGCCAACGTCCCAGCAGTGATAGCAGATGCTTCATGTGGCGCAAAGAATGGTAACCAGGAACAGGAGCGCATCGTAGGTGGACACAATGCAGAGCTGGGCGAGTGGCCCTGGATGGTAAGTACGTGAAACCGACACTTCTACAGCAGTCTGAAGCACTGCCTGAAACTGTGCAGCACATAGCTATCACATTATTAGCATTTGTATTACACTGTAAGAACGGACAGGTAACTGACACCACAGCTGACTGCTGTCAGTCACCACAGCTTACTGCTGTCAGTCACCACAGCTTACTGCTGTCAGACACCACAGCTGACTGCTGTCAGTCACCACAGCTGACTGCTGTCAGTCACCACAGCTTACTGCTGTCAGTCACCACAGCATAAATAAATTCCACATACTTTCTGAGCACAACATCATGAACTTTGATTGCAGACTTCTGCTGCGATGTTGATGAGATCTGCACTCTTCTGGGATATTACGCGGCGTCGTGTGGTAATTACAACACGACGCCGCGTAATACCCCAGACAAGCGCAGATCTCAATGTTGTGAACATTCACCTGGATACCCTTACCAAAGTCATGAACTGAAAGCTTAGTCTTGGTCTTGCTGATTCCAACAGATGCGACAGTGACAGACCAGAGACACTGTAACATGCACAAATGTACTTTTATTTGGGTGAATCAGAGGTTGCAACCTTCTCGCTGAACATGTGGTTAGAGTTACTTTCTGACAATGCCTTCACAGTGAAGAATACCAAAAGACCAAATAACTACCCTACGGCCCTGGCTTATTGGAGCATTTTATCTTTTAAATACAATTATCAGGCCACATATTCTAACAGTTAAATGAGGACATGTATTTAAAACAGAAAAAATTTGGTGATAAAAGGGTATTGCTCACAACAGTTATGGGGAGGGGTGGGGGGGTCACACGAAGTAGAAAATGTAAATAAATATTTTTTGATTCACTTAACCATTACTGAGTTACATCACTTCAAACTGTAAGTATACTGATGATAAAACCGCTCAATAAAACATTTCAAGCAATAAATGTCAATTTGTTACACATCATAAGCTCTCTAGGACGTAAAACAAGTTTCAATACAGAGTGCATTTGACATATCACGTACGCAGTATATCAAAAACAAGAGCAGTTACAAATCTCAGTACTGCACCTTGTTTCATACTAATTAATTTTTAACTTTCTCCACACATGAATTGCTGGATGCGGCCATGACCCACAACCATTTGTGTATGAATCCAGGCAGTTCTGTTCAATGGTGGGCGACAGTTCTGTGGCGGTTCGCTGATTGACAGCACACACATCTTGACTGCTGCCCACTGTGTGGCTCAGTAAGTACACCACAAGACTTCCATCGAAAGGTTTTGGGGTGACACAGCACTCCCACATAACCACTTTGCTGACTGGCATGTGATAAAATAACACTTCACATAACTTAATATGGCATAATTTACTGTATTTCCCTCATACATTGCACAGCATATTTGAAAGAACGAATACAAGGACAACAATCTTTTGAACACCGTTGTACCCCAGTTACTTTTCAATGATTTTCTAAAAACAGTAAATAACATTAAATGCTGAAAGTATAGTCATCTGGGATGTAACGCCACGTACTTCACACTCTAGTGTTTAGGACAAATCTGCTGCTTCCATCTCAAGGACCAAGATACAGGCTCCTTCAAAATGCTGACACTCATCTTTCAAACAACAATACATAACATCCAAGAAGCCAGCAGTCTTGGTAATAACCACTGTGACACCCTGTAAATCTTTCTTCAAATCTCCTTTATCTCTCAGTCATGAATGTAATGCAGAGCCAACGAGAGGGGACAAAAAGTGCAACGTATACAGTCGAATGTGTATCCTTTCAACATGCTACTGGTATACCAATGTTAGAGAGCCAAAACTATAGCATTTTACATGTGGCCTACATCATCTTTATGCTGAGTAACTGTGTTGCAGCATGAGTTCGTGGGATGTGGCCCGTCTGACTGTGCGGCTTGGTGACCACAACATAAAAATCAACTCTGAGGTGCGGCATATTGAGAAGAGGGTAAAAAGAGTGGTGCGGCATCGTGGCTTTGACTCGCGCACTCTGGTGGGTAGCAATACACACTGCACTTCATTACACTGTATTACATAAGGTGGGTAGCAATACACACTGCACTTCATTACACTGTATTACATAAGGTGGGTAGCAATACACACTGCACTTCATTACACTGTATTACATAAGGTGGGTAGCAATACACACTGCACTTCATTACACTTTGTTACATAAGGTGGGTAGCAATACACACTGCACTTCATTACACTGTATTACATAAGGTGGGTAGCAATACACACTGCACTTCATTACACTTTATTACATAAGGTGGGTAGCAATACACACTGCACTTCATTACACTGTATTACATAAGGTGGGTAGCAATACACACTGCACTTCATTACACTTTATTACATAAGGTGGGTAGCAATACACACTGCACTTCATTACACTGTATTACATAAGGTGGGTAGCAATACACACTGCACTTCATTACACTGTATTACATAAGGTGGGTAGCAATACACACTGCACTTCATTACACTGTATTACATAAGGTGGGTAGCAATACACACTGCACTTCATTACACTGTATTACATAAGGTGGGTAGCAATACACACTGCACTTCATTACACTGTATTACATAAGGTGGGTACCCAGTGACAACACTAGATCATGTCACAACCCAGCCACCATATAAATTCTCACTGTTGTGATCTCATACCTACTTTGTGCTGAAGAGCAGTTTGTGTTGTAATATAAACTGTCAGGTCCCATTGCATCATTATGTGTTGTAATTAAAATTCTCAGGTGCCACTTTGTTTCAGTACAATGACATCGCCATTCTGACGATGGATTCACCTGTCACTTTCACACATCAGGTGCGACCAATCTGTCTCCCAACAGGTAGCGCACTGTATTCAGGGATAACAGGAACTGTCATTGGTTGGGGGAGTCTGAGGGAAGGTGCGTACACAACTTGTTTGCTCATTCCTCTGCATACATGTAGAACCAATACAGGGTCATCTTCATAACACACCGTAATGCTACAGGAGGCCACCAGCCTGATACACTACAGGAAGTCAATGTTCTGATCTGGAAGAATGAAGCCTGCCGGTCCAAATACGGTCCCTCAGCACCAGGTGGTATTGTAGAGCACTTCCTCTGCGCTGGGGACAATGGTCATGATTCATGCAGTGTAAGTTTATTACAAATTTGCTAGTCACATGTCATTATCACACACCGTGATCAGCCAACTACAGCCTAGAAAGGCCTAATTGGTTTACTGAGCCACAACAAAGTTACGTTATGCTGAAGTAAATATATTTCAAACTTTAAGGAGATTCTTAAGGAACACAAAACTCTGAGTCTGTTATCAGAGTATGCAGTAATGTCTGTTGTAAGAGTACGCAGTAATATCTGTTACAAGAGTATGCAGTAATATCCGTTATAAAGGTACGCAGGAATGTCCGTTATAAGAGTATGCATTAATGTCTGTACTCACACATTGTTTTGAAGCAAAGTCGTATTTCAGATAGGAAGACTTTTACAAGCACAGGTCTCACATTCATCTGCACTCAAGTCTACTCAGTATTGGTTTCTTGCACTCATTTTCAAAGTACAGTAGGTCCTTGATTTAACAGACTTCGGATTTAACGGACAAAAAATTTCTGTCGTAAAGGTAAAATTTAGAACCTTTCCTTTTATTCGCGAATAGAGCACATAAATTTATTTTTATATTTTTAACAGATGTTTTAGTGACCTGTATAAATTACTCAATGTACATTATAATAACATTTTAATACATCTGTACATTGTAAGTTCGTTATTAATATATGTTTTTAAAATACATTCAATTTAACGGACTTTCGGCAATAGCGGACACCCCTTCCCCCCAATTAGTCCGTTAAATCGAGGGCCTACTGTATTAAGAAAAAAACATTGATACTTGTTTGTGTCCAGTGAACACCTAGTCAAGCGAACATAATATTGTACCGTAATTCAGCCTGAATCACTAATTTCAGCATGAAATATGAAGTTACATGAAGACCTCATAATGTCCATTTCCTTACTGCATACAGTTCCAGTCACACAGATCACTTACTACATATTATTGCTGTTCTTTTGTATTACTTCTGTGAAGATTTGTTGCTAAATACAGCAACACTAGTGTCACTCCCAAGTCACAAGTTAATGCATAAATTTCACATCAACTTCCACAAAAATCAGTCACCTAGTTAAAAAGTTAAAATGGGAGAGACAATCTGACACATAGCTTGGTGATCTCATAAGCCTACATTTTTCATTTAAGGAAAGCAGGCTAAGAATCAGACATATACCTGAGAACAGAGACATTTATTGTGCCCTTCTGCGCAGTTCACAAAACACATTACACCATCTTTTCCATACTACCTAGTACATACCTGAATTTTACAAGGCTTGTATCTGACTTTAGCTCTAATTTATTGTGATAATTGGCACAGGGGGACAGTGGAGGACCACTGATGATCAACCAGGGCCGCTGGATGCAGGTTGGCATTGTGAGCTGGGGTATTGGCTGTGGCAAGGGGCAGTTCCCTGGTGTGTATACCCGAGTCACGCACTTCATGAGCTGGATCACCAAGAATCTCAAGTAGTTCCTTATAACCAACCACATGCGGAGTTTCTAGTTTTGAACTGTGTGACTGAATCAGTACGGGTCTGTGTTACTGAGTGTGTTGTGTGTTCACACAAAGAAATACACTTAACTTATTCACTTAATTTTTCCTTTTGTTGCTTCTGGGTAATATAGTATGGTCCATTTTAATATTATCCTCCCATCTATGCCTACGTTTTCCAAGTGACCTTACTCCTTCATGTTTTCCCACTAAAACCCTATATGCAATTCCCTTCTCCTCCATACAAGCCACATGCTCTGCCCATCTCATCCTCCTTGATTCAATCACCCAAATAATATTTGGTGAGGAGTACAAAGCATGAAGCTCCTCATTATGTAATTTTCTCCTGCCTCCTGTTACTTAACCCCTCTTTGGCCCAAATATCTTCCTCAGCACCCTATTCTTTAACACCCTCGGCCTATGTCCTTTTGTTAATGTGAAAGATCAAGTTTCATACCCACACAAAATAAGCAAAAATATAGTTCTGCATATTGTAATCTTTATGTTTTCAGAGAGCAAAGAGTAAGACGAAAGAATCTGAACCACCTGGTAGCACGCAATCTCTGAGTTTAACGTGCTTGTATTTACTTCATGAGTTGTTAGTATTGTTCCCTAATATTTGAAATTGGCCACAGACTTATTACATATCTATATGTTGTGATTTTGTCCTACATTCTGTTGACAAGACATGAAATTATACTTCATTTCCTCAGCATTTACTTCATGGCCAACCTCCTTACTACCAAATAATAGACCTTCTTTGTTTTTCTTTACAGTACGTATTTTTTCACAATAAATTAACATTATCAGCATAGACCAAAAGCTGATTTGCCCCATTCAATTTTGGTCCCTCATGGTTTTCTCGGACCTTCCCAATAACACACTGTAAAGCAAAGTTGAAAAGCAATGGTGACAAAACATCTTGTTGCAGACCATTCTGAATAGAAAATTAATCGGACAAATATTTGCCTGAGATCTGCACTCTTCTGGGATATTACGCAGCGTAGAGTGGTAATTCTGTACTGATCCTTGAATATGGGACCGAAAGGTTGTCCCGAAACGTTGATACAGAATTATCACTCTACGCTGCGTAACATCCCAGAAGAGCACAGATATCATCTACATCCTGGCAGAAGCCTGAAATCACAAATATTTGCCTATCCAGAATTTATTATAATTTTCATTTTAACAGATTTACTAGTTTCATGGGTACACCCAACTCAACTTCCATTCTAACTGAATTGTTACACTTTCTTGAAGTTTACAAATAGTTAATGTATTGTATTCCAATTTTTGGTCAAGTGCTTGTAAAATAACTGATCAGTAGTTGATCTGTTACACTGAAATCTACAATGATGATCCCCTATAATTTTGTTTACATATGGAGTTAACTTAGACAGAAGAATACTGGGTAAGACTGTTTATGTAGTTGATAACAGTGTTATGCCAAAATAATTACTACAATCAATTTTATCACCCTTTTTATAAATAGGTACAATAACAGACTTCTTTCATTCCTGAGGCAATATTTTACCCCCTGACTGGATAAATTATGCAGGAATTTTGTCTATAGGTGACTTTTCATATATTTGAATACTGCAGTTTTAAATTAAAAATACAACATTTACTGTGGCATTTGTAAATCTAATCCTGGTGTATTATGTTTATCATGAAAGACATTATTTAAATTCCTTGCAATAACAACCCTGTTGCTAGTTTGAAACTGTGCACAGTCTTGAGTGAGATCAGCACTTACAAGATCACAGCTGTCAGGTCAACTACTAATGACCTCCACAGAACAGAAACCTTAACAAGCTAACAGTTCCTTAGCCATGCAGCAAACACCCTGCATTTCATGGAAACCAAAAACTTATTACTGTGTTCATCGAAGCCTGCCAACTGCCCAACTCTGAGTTACACACTCTACCCACTCCCACCACCCTATTTACTGCGATGCAATTCAATATTATCCTACAATTCATGCATATGTTTATATGCACGTCTTTTTCGTTCGTGTGTTATTTAAAGACACTGTCCACTGCTAAGATTATATAATGTCGGTGACACATGTGTAAGTACATATGATTGGTGGAATACTGACAGGGTTAAGCTGAAGTACTGAAAGACAAGCCTCTCCCAGTGCCAATCTGTCAGCCACAAATGCCACATTGGAGTGAGCCTGGGCTTCCAAGGTCAGAGGCTGGAGAAGTGCCTGAGATGTGCATCTGCTCTATTGTTATTACCAAATGTAGGAAATTAAAAAACGCAATGTACAGCAGGCCTCTAAAGTCATAACCACACCAAAGTTTGTAAAAATCCATCAACTTGTTCAAAAGATGAAATAAGGGACACACAACACTGACAGCAGCATAATCTGAGAAGCATAGATTTTACCTTAAGGAAGAAAAGTCTGTTAAAAATGTAACTACTCTGCTTCTGCTTCCTACTGTAGAACTCAGAGAAAAAAACGTATGACGCAACAAAATTTACTCTGCATTTTTGCCATATATGTATGGCAGACACAACTACAACTGTTAAAGCAATGTGTAAATATTGCAGTAGGCTTTTGGGATGAGATTTGAATCCTAATTTCCAATCTGTTTTTTATTATGTTACTCTCTTCATCTGAGTGTTATACTTTTTTAAAAGTTTCAGTTATAATACACAATGGAAGTCTCCATTATCATTTCTGTGAGGAACAATGGATTTGGGCATTAAACTGAGAAAAATGTTAAATGTAGGAAATTTAACACTTATAGTATTGACTTGAGATTGCTGAAATAGATCGTCAAATGAGGGAAAGTTTTAAATGGAGGAATATTAAATGAGATCCACACTTAGCTGTGACACTGACAAGGAAAACATCCATTTCCCTGGGCAAGAACAGATGTGTCTGTTCATTCAGAAAAAAAAATTCTATTCGTACCCTCAGACATTGTAACTGAACCGAATATTCACAGAATAGGGTAAGGTAGGACAATGATGAACAGAGGACTGCCGAACTAAAGACAAGGTATTCATATTAAGAACAACACTACAAATTCTTAGTGCTGTACTGTGCTTACAAAAGAAAAACTGAATACAAGTGCAAGGTGGTACCAAGTTCTGGCCACATGAAGCATGTTACTCCACTGTGCCACATGCATATATATACATACATATACAGAAAAAATACACAAAAATTATATGAACCTGCAACAGCACCAACTGTTCAATGCTACTTGAGACAACAGAACTTGTGGAACTTACCACTCCAACTGTTCGCTGCTACTTGAGACAAAAGAACTTGTGGAAGTCCCACAAGCCACTCACAGCTCAAAGTTGGATACGTTCAGATGCTGAAGGATGTTCCGTGCTGAAACACATAATGACGTAAGGTTTAATTGGCATGCCTAGTTTCAACCACACCAAGAAAAACTTCACAATAAACCTTCATACTTGTTTACAACAGCCTAGGAGACGACCATAAGAATGTCCAGAAACATCATATATTTTTTAATCATCATACATATTAAAAAAAAAACAAGACAATGAAATGAAGGTTAAATAAAAAAGTTTTTATGTGAGTAATTTCCACCTGCATTCCCTCCATACTGTAACAGTACTTAGTTGAGTGATTTCATAGTGTAACAGTACCAAGCAGACTGACTTCAAAGTGCAACAGTACCCAGCCAACTGATTTCAGTGTAACAGTACCCAGCCGAATGACTGCATAGCGTAACAGTACCTAGCTGACTGATTTCATCGCACATACACCTCAGCATCTGTGGGTTTACTGTTCTAACAGATGCAGTGATTTTCTGTTTCAGTTCATCTATGTTGAGCTCCTGTCCAGCACATTCGTATATGGTACATTCATTACACTCTCACATGACACAGACACATGGCATTCCTTTATGTAGGCCTATCCTCAGAAGAAGAAATAAAGTGGTGTAAGGTCAGGGCAATGAGATGGCTAAGTGACAGGGCAACCTCTGGCAAACCATTTCTGTGAAGATTTTCAGTCCAAGAGGTCCTGCACTGCAATGGGAAAATAATGTGGAGGTGCTCCATCTTGCTGGAATAGCATGTCATTAGGACCGTCTTCTTCCAAAATTGGATTGGCATGAGGAATTCCTCCAAAACGTGTAGGTACAATACACTGGGCACAGTGTGCGCAGCAAAAAAGAAAGCCTCAAATACTTGTTTGTATAGAGCACAAGCCACTGGACTTGGGGCTGTCCCTTCTACCTTCGGTCACTGGATGCAGAATGTTGCTCCCACAGATTGCAATGTTATGTTGGTTAGCATGCCTGGACTGATGGACAGTGGTTTTGTCACTCAACACAATAGAGCCGTATAAAGTTCATTACCATCTTCAAGTGCTTAAAGATTGTCATATCAAATTCTGTAGCAAACTTCCTTGTCTTGGGCTGTCATGTGCTGCAACAGTTAGTATTTGTAACTTTTAAATCTGAAACATGTCGCACAATTTTGTGCACTGTTGATTATGGCATGCTTTATGGTCAGGCCACTTGTCTTCATTCTCTTGTACTGTGAACAAAGGCCACTTAAACTTCATTCACCTTAGCTTCAGGAATTGGTCGTTTACCAGGGCTTTTCCCTTTACTAATGTAGCCAGCCTCACTGAACAACTTGTAGCTCCTGTAGATGGACATTTTTGCTGGTGGTTCCCTACCAAACTGCATATGAAATCTGTTCTGCACTGTGAGCACAGACTTTAATTTGTGATGCCTCAGCACATACAGTAACATTCACCACTTGAGATGCCATTTTCCACAACCATGATGTTAGCACCACTGGTGGCAAGACCTGGAAACTCAAGTAGCATGATTTCCAAACCTGATTACATTACATAATGAATATGTCAAGTTCTCATTTGCGTGCCTTACAGTTCATGAAAACACTAAATTGAAACCATCTACATTTCATGTTTTGCCCCATACAGCTTCCAAAAGCAGCAGAGTGACAATCCAGACAGCCTGTATGACAATAATGACAAGAAAATGAGTTGTGACGATGTGTGCCCTGAAGACGGCCATGTAGGATCAAAATGAGTTGTGAGGACACGTGCCCTGAAGACGGTCATGATAGGGTCAAAATGAGTCGTCAGGATGTGCACCCTGAAGACGGCCATGTAGGATCAAAATGAGTTGCGAGGACACGTGCCCTGAAGACAGTCATGATAGGGTCAAAATGAGTCGTCAGGATGTGCACCCTGAAAACGGCCATGTAGGATCAAAATGAGTTGTGAGGATGTGTGCCCTGAAGACAGCCATGATAGGGTCAAAATAAGTTGTGAAGATATGTGCCCTGAAGGTAGCCATGATAGGGTCAAAATGAGTACTAGCCTAGTAGCTACTTCCCATCCACATGCCTCCCCCACACCCATACGTCATCCCAGCAGCTACAGCCTCTCTGCATGCCTTTCCCCACTCCTACTTATCTGCCCAGTAGCTACCTCCCCTTCACAAGCCTTCCCCACTCCCACCTGTCAGGTGAGTAGCTTTCTCCCCTCTGCAAACCTTCCCCGACTCCCACCACTTATTCTTTCTCTGACCCGAATATAATCAGTCAATAGTGATAAAACACTGGAGGTGCCATCTTGCTGCATGCACACTCTGCCATTGACAACTAGCAACTGTGTCCTTACTTTGTCCATTCAGATGTAATTCCTAAATAAAAGTGTTTGAAATATGTCAATGTAAAAGATCAAAGTTTGAGTGAAAATTAACCTTTAGCGTCCGGACTTATTTCTCAGCTTTGCCCTTTAAATCGAGATAAGTGGCCTACTTTACGGCACAATACCTGTGTGATCGGTTCTGCGGTCCCCGCGTTGGCCGTTTAAACTTTTGCGCATTCGTTTGAAAAACTTTAATATTATTTTTTCTTTCAGAGATAAAATGGTGGAATTACTTCCATTTTGTAGAAAATGAAACAGGCTTTTAGCAGAGAGCTTTATAAAGTCAGCTTGTATCCTTTCTGCCTAAATACACACAATAAAATTCCGTATTCGTATGAATTTGCAGTTTATGTCGTCTTATTTGGGGCTGTTAGCGACATCTATTATGAAACAGGATTTTAGCAGAGCGCTTTATAAAGTCAGCTTGTATCCTTACTGTCTAAATACACACAATAATGTTCCGTATTCGTATGAATTTGCAGTTTATGTCGTCATATTTGGGGCTCTACGAAACATCTCTGTTATGAAACAGGCGTTTAGCAAGCGCTTTATAAAATGTCAGCTTGTATCCTTACTGATATCTCGTCTCTCCTACTCAATGAACACAGTTTATTTATCTGAAGCACGCACAAACCTAACACTAGCCTCTGCTAGCAGTCTAAACATTGGAAGGTTTTATGGCGTCTCTGATTGCAGGAGTATTCCACACCGCTTATAGCAAAACAGAAGTATATCCTGAAACAGTCTCCAACATCACATACCTACTAAACCTATTTATGAACCTAAAATGAAATATCAGAAGACAAAGAGAAATTCTCGCATTCAAGAAATAATTGAACGTTTTAATTTTCAGACAAATAGCGCTTAAAAATAATGTAAAAGGATTTGTTTGGCGTTTTTATTAGAATAATGACAGTACAGTTATAGTACATTTTTGCACACGAAATTCGTCTGTCAGGAAGGTTGACGTAATATTTCTTGGCAACGAAATATTACACTGCCTGCGATACTAAACTACAAACAGCTCCTTTATGACTGGTCCAGTTTGTTTTCATTTCTGGAGTCTGTTTCGTTTTGTTTCTCACTAACGCTAACTACACAGTAGGAAACTTGTGTGAATCACTACGCCTATGTCTAGCTCAGCCATATGATATAAAACTCTAGTACAAGTGAATCGCGCTTTCACCATGCGGTTGTTTTCAGTCGACTGAAACCACACGACATCCGCTGCAGTGCAAAACAAGTTACGTAACTTCCTAATGCTTCCAGAGCTGATCGATAAAGCTTCTTCAATGTTACAGCCTGAGTTCCTTCCTGGGGTAAAGTAGTCGGAGCGTGAAACAAACCAAACATTTCATTTAACGCGGAATGTGGAGGTATACACGTTACCTACATGTATTTAAAGCTGTGGGAGCTATCCCCCGCGGTCATGGGCAGGAAAGGACGACTGACGGTTTAAAGGGCCCTGGCAACTATATGGCACGCACGGACTCTAAAGGTTAATGTTCTGACCTTCTTGGAAATGGCACTATGTAGCCTGACCGGTAGGTAACAATGGCACTATGTAGCCTGACCGGTAGGTAACAACACCTGTATTAATGAATCAAGAATATGATGGGCAGTATATGTAGTATACATGGTGAATACAAGCACATACAAGTTCTGTCAAGCTACCTAAATGGCAGAGACCACTAGAAGTCATAAGCACAGGCAAGAAATGGACTGGAGGATCAACACATGCTTTTGTGAACATGTTGATGAACCCAAGTCAGCAATAACAAACAATCAAATACAACCACATACATCAACACCATCCTTCGTGCATCCTCTGTTTCAGCAATGCCTTGCTCCTGCAGGGATGTACAATTAAGTGGATGCTATTAAAAGGTTTACAATGTAACATACATAGTATTATGGTATATGCTGACAAATACTTTAAAATTATTGTTACAAAAAGTTCTTCCTCTCTGCTTCTTTTATGTGTCTTCTTTTGTATGATGTTCCATGCAAGAGGTGATAAAATTAGAAGATATATAAAAGACAAAAAACATTAGTGACCGAATAATTTGAAACTTTAACATCTACTGCAACCTGTGTTAAACTGTAAAACATACTTTCCACTTACGTATCAACCATGAAGGATGGCAATGCACTGCCCAAACATGTAGGATGCAAGAGAATTGTCAATAAATGTGGTTGATATAGATAGTTTGTCATTGTCATGTGAAAAAGAAATAACAACATCAACCTGTTATATTTAAATGGTTATGAACATTTAAGTGAGAATTTCTTGGCTAGCTAAGTGACTATCAGCTGTTAGCTACAGTTTGTAAACCTTGGAAATAGACAGTGTCCATGCCGTCATCAGGCTGTGGCACGAACGGTGCTGTCACGCTCAGGAGATTGTCCCAATCCACTGCAGAAAAGAGGGGCATCTGTTTCACCTTGGGTGCTGTAGGCCTCAAACGTGGGTCCAGTGTGAGAAGAGTGTCAATTGCAGAACGGGCAGACTCCGAAAACTGTTCCTCTTCCTGTGGCCATGGGATGTCTGTGACAGAAAACTGGCTACAAAAATCTACACATGACATGGATATATGGACAGACAGAAAGACACATAACTTTCTTATGCATTAATTTTGCATAAAACAAACATGTAAAGCTGTAACATGATCAGTAATGTAAACAGGGTTGTCTTAAGCCCTTCAGTGCAGAGGGATGTGCTCCGGCCAGTGCAATGTGTTTCGTTTCTCACTAAAGATATACCATACATGACATTTACAAATTCATGCAACCGTACATTTTGAACAATACTTATATGCAAAATTACAGTCTAAGCAACTGAAGTAACTGTCAAATTAATACCAATTTCATAACAATAAACAAAAGAGGCATAGCTATCTTGCCTCTCTCATGCTGGCTGCACCATGTTGAAAGACCCTGCACTGAACGCCTACACATTTGAACATACCTCTGTTCAGAATGTTGTTAAACACATCCTGTGCAGTCCCATCATTGAAGGGTGGAATGCCAGCCATGAATTCAAACAAGCACACGCCTAATGCCCACCAGTCCACTGCAGCTCCTGCATCACAAAAACAACACACTCAGGACAGGGGGCAGTGTTGAGGTAGCAGTCAGGTAACAGAAATTGTCCAGAAATACAGCATTCTAAGTACGTATCACCTGTACTGTAACACAGTTGTTTGCAACTGATTATCAACTACGGTACAGTTCAACCATCAAAAAAGGAATAATGGTTACAAAGCCTTTCAAATGCATTAAATGGGAATTGTTTTTTAAATAAGCAAATACGGTATTCTAAAGGGAGCCACTGTAACACAGTCGATGTAATGACTGGATGATCCAGGGTTTCAATCCTGGTAAGGACAAGAAATTTTTCTCTTCTCCAAAACATCCTGACTGGCTCTGGGACCCACACAGCCCCACATTAATGGACACAAGGGTCCTTTAATGGAAGCAAAGCAGCCAGGGCATGAAGTTGACCACTCAGCGCAAAGGTTAAGAATGAGTAGAGCCATACCTCCACTCCCCCTGTATGCCTTCATGATGTGGACATGGAAAACTTTACCTTTCTTATCATCTTCTAAAGTGGGAAAACGTTTTACATGACAACTTTAAAAAGAAGAAGATTTAACATCAGTCTTATGGGAGTCTTGGCAGGGCTTCAAAATTCTAACATCCTGCATGGGAAAACTTTGTATCCAGGAACTTGCTGTTACAACTGTGCTTAGAGGGTTATTTAATGAAGCAGATGCAGCTCCTACCTGGAGCAGGTTTTGAAATAAAGTATTATGACAAGCCTACATGCACCATGAAGATGTAGACATGGAAGAAATATAATTTTCATCTTATCAATGTGTAAGCCAGGGTGTACGTTTGCAGAAATTAATCTGCTTCCAAACATCCAACACAGTATGTTTAGCTTCAGACCTGTAGCCCTTACCATGTTCTTGATGTAACAGTAATTCCGGTGCCAAGTAGTCTGGTGTACCCAGGATACGGTGGTCACTGGACGGCTTGCCTCGCCGGACAGACTTCGGTGTGCGATATGGTGTATGATTAGAAGTAAGGGGAGCCGCTATGACAGGGCTACTCTGTTGGGCAAAAAATAAAGTCTTAACCAACAAAATCTGATTATGACAGGTGTTAACTACACAAAGAACAGCAATGTGCAAGCAGTTTGCAACTTCAATGCAAGGTTAGTTTGCTTGAACTTATGAAAAACTAAATTAAATAGTCACATTGTGGTCTTTAGCGATTCTGGAACAGTGTGAAGGATGTGCAGACACTGTCACAGGAAGTACACAATAGTCTAGAAGAAAAACTTTGTGCAATCAAATGTGAAAGTGGGAATGCAGTGGAACAATATCAAGAAATGTGTGTTAGATACTATGAGCGATTTGGTTGGAAAAGTCGAGAAGAGAGCAAGAAAGCCATGGATTACACAGGAGATGATCAGTAAAATGGATGAACAAAGGAAATGGAAGAATGTCAACAACATAATAGGAGACTTAAACATCAATTTCCTAAAAAATGATAGAAATAAGAAAAACTAGAAGTTTTGCTTAATATGTTCGGTTTACAAGCAGTGATAAATGTACCTACTAGAATATACAAAAAGACAAACTCTGCTATCGATCAAATAATTTTAAACCCAGAGTTACGGGGCTTTAAAACAGAAGTTCTTGACACAACTCTGTCAGACCATTTTGGCAAATACTTGAAATAGATCATGATTCACTTCCAGGAAAGAATTTCAAACAAACCGAAGCTATATACAAATACATTAGGGTAACTAATGATGAGAATACAGTATTAAATATTTAAATTACTTACTTTCGGGGGAGAACTGGGAAAATGTTTATCAACAGCATGACATTGATACTGCATATAAAGAATTTTTACAAACCCTCACTTATTATTTTGACACTGCAATACCTTTCAGAAAAGTGAATATAAACAAAAAAATTAAAAATCAATGGATCACACCTGGAATTTGTAAATCTAGTGAAAGATTAAAAAATTTAAGCAGATACATTAAAGAAAGAAATGTGACAGCAGTATTTGTAAATTACTATAATAACTATAAAGAAATTTATCACAAAGTAATTAATTTGGCTAAAAAAATGCATTGTGACAAACAAATATCAGAATCAATCAATAAATAAATAAAAAATACGGGACTTAATAAAAGATGAATCGTGTGAGTCGGAAAAGAAAAAATATGCACCGATTGTTATAGAGAAGAATGGAAACTTAATTTTTGAACCAAAACATGTAGCAAAGCTATTGAATGCTTACTTTACTGAGATAGCAGAAAGGCTACAGGGTAATTGTACCCCTGGGGTACTTAAATATTCCAACAGTAATCCAAAACTTTCAGCCTCAATATTTTTTACACCCACAAATGATGATGAAATAGCTACTATTATTAAAGATTTAAAAAACAAACAATCAAGTGGACTAGATGGGTTTTCAAGCTTCCTTATCAAAAAATGTTATGTATATTTAATTAAACCACTAACCTTTTTAACTAATCTGTCACTTAGTACTGGAAAATTTCTGAAAATTTTAAAATCTCAAAAATAAAACCCTTATTTAAAAAAGGAGCTCAAAATGAAATTGAAAATTACAGGCCAGTCTCATTGGTTTCGACTTTTTCAAAAAGTTTGGAGAAAGTAGTAAGTATTAGATTAATGAACTTTCTAGAAAAGCACAACATGTTTATAGAAAGTCAACACGGTTTCCGTAAAGGTAAATCCACCAGTACAGCTTTAGTTAACTTTCTGGAAGATGTGTATAAAACACTAGATAATAAAGAAGTATGTGTAGGTCTATTTTTAGATTTATCTAAAGCATTTGACATGGTAAATCATAATATCATATTACAAAAATTAGATACATATGCATTAGAGGAATTGCACATCAGTGGGTTGCTTCTTACTTAAAAAACAGAAAACAGCTGGTAGAAATTAACCATCTTGATGCAACAACTCACGAAATCCAACAAAAGCGGCCAGAAGAAAAAATAATTCAATCTGGAGTCCCACAGGGTTCCATTTTAGGGCCGTTGTTATTTTTAACATATATGAATGATATAGATACAAAGATCAGCGATGACATAGGCATCAAACTAACACTCTTTGCTGATGATACTAGCATTTTAGTAACTGGCAAAGACATACAGGATCTAACTTTAAATTTGGATAAAATTAATAAAAGTATCTTACCCTGTTTGACAATAACAGATTGATTATAAATAAAGATAAATCATTGGCATTAGGCTTTCATCCCAAATTAAATAAACATATAATATTTCCTGACATAATATTGAAAGATAAACAAATTACTTATGTACCCGAAACAAAATTTTTGGGAGTCTGGCTAGACCACAATCTAAATTGGGATTTTCACGTGGGAAAATTAGTAATTAAAATAAGTAAACTTTGTATTGCAATAAAAACAATCAAGTCATTTGTAAATAAAAATATTGTTAAAACCATGTATTTTGAATATATGAATTAATCTTTGAAGTATGGTATTTTATTCTGGGGAAACGTTAGAAATGTTAAGAAAGTTTTTAAACAACAAAAAAGGGCAATAAGAGTAATAGCTAATATTTCAAGCACTACAAGTTGCAAACCGTATTTAAAAAGATTAAAGATTATGACACTGCCATGTACATATATATCTATGAAATTCTTCTATACATTAAAATGTCCTTAAGTAAATTCAAAACTAATTCTATGTTTCATTCGCATGATACAAGGACTAAATTAGATTTATTCATTACAAGCCACAACACCAAACTATTCGAACAGAGTATTGCTTACAATGGTGTGCTTGTTTATAACAAACTACCTAGCGAAATTAAAAGTGTTAAGTCCATAATAAAATTTAAGAAGATACTTAGAAATTTCCTACTTGAAAAGAGTTTTTATTCGGTGGAAGAATTTATGACAGTTGACTCCTAATTTGTAGGAACTGGGTTAAAGATGTACCTCTGTATTGTAATTGCCAGTGCTTTGTTCTGTGTATTATGTTAATCAGTGTCTTGCGAGGTCCAGTACATGTATGTAATTATATCAGATTTACGTGTTTGTTTGCTTTTACTGTAATTCTTATACTGTTTACTGTAACTACTTTCTGGGTGTGTCCAATATCATTCTGTAATGATTTCTAGGACAAAATACAATACAATACAACAAAGAATGAAGGAAGATACAGAAGACTAAGGAACGAATTGAAAAGAGCCACGGACAACGCCAAGATGGAATATCTTGACAGCATATGCGACAAGATCATAGAATTTCAAAGAACAGGACGTTATGAGTTAATGTACATGAAGACAAAGGAACTAGGTTGGAAAGAAAACCAATCAAAAACTCTCAAGGGAATATAATAATAGATCAGAGACAAGTACTGCAAAGTTGGGAGAATTATATCACAGAGCTCTACGATCAAGCTAATCGACCAAAACACCTAGAAGTCGAACCTGAAGCTGAAGTAGATGAAGACAAGAAAGGCCCTTATATTTTGCAAAGTGAAGTGGAAAAAGCTGTCAAGGAGATGAGGGATAAGAAGGCTACAGGAGATGATGATGTACCTGGAGATGTACTCAAATTGTTGGGAGAAGATGATCTCAAACTAATGACACAGCGGATCAAAGGCATATATGTAACTGGAGAGTGGCCCAGAGATTTCATTGAAGTTACAACAATTGCCTTAAAGAAGAAGCCCAAAGCTACAAAATGCAGCAACCATCGCACAATCAGCCTCATTACACATACAGCAAAGATAGTAGCAAGGATACTTAGAAGAAGGATTGAAATGGAAGACTGAGGATGTGCTTGGAGAAGATCAGTTTGGATTTAGAAGAGGAAAAGGAACTAGGGGATGCAATTGGGATGCTGAGAAAAATATCAGAACGAACCTTGGACATAGATGAGGAATTGTGTGCTTGCTTCATAGACTGGCAGAAGGCATTTGTCCGTGTCAACTGGACCAAATTAATGCAGATTCTAAAGGGAACTGGGATACACTGGTGTGGAAGAAGATTGATTGGCAAATTGTACATGGAACAGAGTGTTAAAGTATGACTGGACCAAGGGGAGAGGAGAAGTGTGAAGATTGGAAGAGGAGTTAGACAAGGTTGCTGTTTGTCGCCGATTCTGTTCAACTTAAACAGTGAGTACCATACCAAGGAAACTCTTGAAGGGTTTGGAGACTTCAAAATAGGAAAAGTAATTTGCACTGTGAAATATGCAGATGATCTTGTGCTACTGGCTAAGGAAGAAATGGTGCTACAGGGCATGATTGATAGACTAACTGAAATTGAAAGATGCTATGGAATGAAAATGAATGTGGAAAAAACTAAGGTAATGAGAATCTCAAGGCAACCATACCGAATAAAAATTATGATAGAACAAAAACAATTGGAGAATGTGGAATATTTTAATGTAGCATGATAACAAATGATGCAAGGTGTACACGTGAAATTAAATCAAGAATTGCCATGGCAAAAGCAGCATTCAGCAAGAAGACTCTTTTCATCAACAAACTGGACTTAAATTTAAGGAAGAAACTAGTAAGTGCTACATTTGGAGCATAGCTTTGTATGGTGCTGAAGTGTGGTTGCTTCGGAAAGTAGATCAGAAGTATCTGGAAAGTTTTGAAATGTGGTGTTGGAGAAGAATGGAGAAGATCAGTTGGACCAATCATATGAGAAATGAAGAAGTATTACACAGAGTCAAGAAGGACAGGAATATCCTCCATACAAGAAAAAGAAGAAAGGCTAACTCGATTGGTCACATTTTGCGTAGAAACTGCCTTCTAAAACACGTGATTGAAGGAAAGTTAGAGGGAAGGACAGAAATGACAGGAAGACGAGGAAGAAGGCATAAGCAGCTACCGGATGACCTTAAGGAAAAGAAAAGCTACTGGAAATTGAAAGAGGAAGCACTAGATAGCATCCTGTGGAGAATTCGCTTTGGAAGAGAATATGGACCTGTCGTAAGACAGACTACAGAATGAATGAATGATTGTGGTCTTCTGGTGATGATACCATGTAGTCCGGTAGCTGCAGAGAAGTGCACTCCATCTACCTTCTGCCCAGTACACCCATTATGGTAATAACAATCTGGTTATTATTAATAACCAAATATTATAAATCCAGCAGAATCTGGATCATGCAGAACTCTCAAATAATCTTGGTGTGTGTAAGCAAGGTTTTAATCCTATTTCCACACCATTCTGTCTTCTATGAGGGGGAGTTTGAAGGAACTACAGAAGAACCGGTCAAACAGCATCCTTCCTTCCTTCCTTCCTTCTAGGTGCCTTACAGTCAGTCTCTGTGATGGGGAAGGGAGGTTTGCTCCAATTGTGAGGGTGGACTGAATGACTTGACATTTTAAGAGAATACAGCCTGAAGTTCTGCATCTCAGGTTTCTCAGCTAAGTCCCTCCAATTGGTGGCAGCTTACTTCCAACAACAGTGTAACTGCAGCACAATGTGCCACACAGACCAAGTCCAACCAGAAAAATTAATTTTATCTCTCAAAACCTGCGTTAGTCCTTTTAGCATTGGCCACTGCTCTTCTGCAAAGTTGCATTTGTTCACTGTTCACTGAATAAATGTATCTGTCGTGCTTATCCACGTTCATCTTCTCCTTTGTCATGATTGTTGTCTCACCAGAGCTATGAAACATGAGTTTGCTGTCTTACAGTCCTGCTGAGCTCTGCACAATGCAGCATGCTGTTGAATGACAAAAAATATTTGGGCCACCCATTCTTGCATGCACTTCTCTATGGTTGTCAATTCTGCCCCTATTTTCACAAAACTTATACACATTAAACACGTCACAAGTGTGGCTGTGGATGACTCTATGTCCACCCACAGGCTTGGGACATTATCCATAACAGCACACACTCTTTGTGACACAACGTTTCTGCAGTAGACAGCTGAAACAAACAGAACAACACAAGTGCACAGAGAAGCAGATGCACTGTGCTGTCAGTGCTATCTTGTATGTGTGCTTTGTGCAACTGTTACAACCCACTCCAGGCCAGCTTCAATACAGCATATGGGTCAATGAGAGTTTGAGTACAGTGACATTACAGCCACCAAGAAAATTCATACTGCCATGAGGAGTGTCCAAAAGTTAATAAAATAAAGATCATTACAAACTATTTCTCAAAATAAACATCATTTGTATGTGCGGCGGCAGTGCAAGGTACAGTAGAACCCTGTTAAGAAGTCTTTCAAGGGACCAGAGGATTTGGGACTCCTTAAGCGGGAAGACTTATTAAGAGGGAAAGCACACATTATGGATTTTATTTCAGGACTTTAAAAATCAGACTTCTTACAGGGGAAAACTTCTTATGCGAGGACTTCTTATCCGGGTTCTACTGTAATTTGTAATGTTTTGTGAATGCACCACACAAAATGCATTTTGGATTATCCATGTTTGCTGATATTTCATGTGTCTTCTCCCTTCCAATAACCCTAATAATAAGAACTCTACTGCAATTACAAGATGGTAATTTTGTACAATTGCCAATCATTATTCATAACAGCCAGAGTATTTACTTCCACTATAACTAAATATTTGGTCACCTAATGATTAGACCAGATAATATCCCTACTTCGTTACTGTTACTGCTTCATATAGCTATTAAAAAAAAAAGACAACATAATACAGCCAGTACGAAATTTTCACTTCATGCTGCAGAAGTCAAGATGCAGTAAAACTGAATAAGCAACACCTACACTTAGGTGGACCTACTGGTGAAAGGAAACCCTATGTGACAAGAATACAGCTGTACACTGTAATTCTTAGACAATGGTGTAACATGTGAGATATCACTGATGTGTATTTGGACTTGTTCCATCATTACTGATTACACAAACATGACGTTTCGAAAACAGACTGCTTTTGTCTTCGAGTGAAGAAGAAAGCAGTTTGCTTTTGAAATGTCGTTTTGTGTAATCAGTGATGATGGAACAAGTCCAAATACACATCAGTGATATCTTGCAAGACTAAAGTTCCAGACAAAAAGACAGCAGGTTTTGATAGCAGCTGTTTTGAAAATTACTGAGCATGTGAAACTGAAACACAATTGGCAGAAAAAGAGCTAAGTGCCAACTAGTACAGCTGTTTTGTATTAACATATTTACACAATCAGAATACAGCAGACTGATCACATGTCAATAGCTCACTTCCTAAAATCACACCTAAATATTTAACTATTATTTGCCATCCTACACCATGTATTCACAAAATAAAACTATACTGACATCAAGGAAGGAAGCTGCATGGATGGTGGGAATGATCACACTTGAGGCTTCCCTCTTCACCAGCACTGGCATGTCAGCAAAACCAAGCACTTGATGCTAGCAAAGGTCATCAATACTGACAACTGTGTGATTATAAAGGCTAAATGAGTGAAGAAGAAAGTGTAAAAACTTGAGGGTCATGTGGAAGGGGTAAATTGATGGAACTTTTATCTGTGACCTCAGAACAGAAGGAATATCATGGAGTCTGGAATGCAGACAGATCACAGACGTATGAGAGGTGCGGTAATACTGGCTATGACAACCATTAGTGTTACAGTCTCACATCATACTTACGGTGTGTGTAGAGCTGTCCCCTTCAAGTTTGTGTGGCAAATGGAACCGTGTTGTCTTGACGACAGGCACCGAGGTGACAGGTGTGCACAGTGCAGCACTGCCCTCACACTTCAGCACTCCCTTCACCTAAATGAAAACAGCATACTGAACTCACAACACAGTACACATTTCATTCCAAAAAAGTCACACAATCAAATTCAGCCCCTAACCCTACAATCTGCATACTGTATCTTCATCAAACGGGTCCAAATGCTTGATAACAAAATTCCTGTTCCCTATAACTAATTCAATGGAGTTGAGTCCTTCCTGAGAAGCTAATGGTCACTCAGATAATCAAGAAATTCTCCATCTGCTATGGAACCTAAAGGCTCATTTCCATGCTCACAAGACCTCACCACTGGTCCCTATCATGAGTCACATGACTGCAGTCCATACCCTCACATGCTAGTTCTCTAAGATCCATTTCAATACAACGAAGGAAATAACTGTTGAAAATTCAACACAAAATTTTGACAATTTTCATCTGGAGCTGTCGTTTCCCAACAAACACCACCCTTGATCCCTTACTATATTATACAGTATGCAGGACTCTCTGAAATCACATTTTCACTGGTACAAACACTTTGCTATTTATTTTATCATAACTGCAATACCACCTGAAGCATAGGTAAATCTCAGTGACACTTAATGCTACAATGTTCTGGTCCAGTTCTTAACAAACGTACAGGGTCAATTATAAAACATGCCCTACAATATATGTATGCATATATGTATGTATATATACATCTGCCTAGGTTTTCTAACTGGTCTCTTCCTTTCACGTTTTCCAGTCAAAACTTTGTATGCATTACATGCGGATACCTCCTACATGTAGTACACTCCCCACCAGGGGCATCCCTGCTCCCCACCCACCTCATCCTCCTTGGGGTGACACACCATGTCAGCTGTAAACAGTTACTTACATTTTGGAACAGACTGCTGCTTCCAAATTTATGGCCATCCAAGAAGAGTAAGTTGTGTGGAAAAAATAGCTGTATCATATAGGGAGAGTACAGGTTGGATGATTAGTGCAGCAAGCCAATAGGAAGTGGTGCTGTGCAGTGAACAGGGAAGGCATGGAGCAGACAGGAGGGAAGGAAACTGGAAATTAAGAATGTGGGAGGAAGAAGCAAATGAAGAAACTAAGGGTCTGCTGGGCCTGAAAAATGCATTACTGATTCAGGTAAAGACGGATTCCCTTTAACTTCATAATAAACACTGCACACACCTCTCTTTTTGTTATGGCACCCATTCTTGTAAACTCCTTGGTCACACCAGTGCTTCTATTGGAAATGCTGACTGCACATCGCTTAGGAGTACTATTTGTGATGTCAGCCAGTACACTGCGCTCGGGAGACAACTTGCGTTTGGTGCCGTGCAGCTCACTGGGGTATTTGAAGTAGGTGGTGGGTGATGTGCTCATTGACAGACTAACAGGCAAAGCGGTTTGACGGGAACATCTGCTGCTGCTGAACGTCTTGACAGACCTCAACACAAAAAATCACACAGCAAATTTACATAGGACAAAATGTTTAACTTCACCTGACACAGGTGGTTCAGGAGCAAAGTATTTACTGTCAGCACTGGATGTCATAACAACACTGTCAAAGCTTTTCTATCATTTTTAGTTTGCAAAGCGAAAAGCAATTCCCAGCCTCTTCATATTTGTCCATATAGAACAACACAATGCCCATCAGACTTTAGTGAAATCTTCTACTCTGAATCTCTAATAAAATCTGTGAAAAGTTCTGATTCTGTTTAAAATCAGATAAAATGATAATCTACAGTTATACGAATTGTCATTATAATGTCGACAGACAGTGGATTCTGTGAGGTAAAAACTGAGGCCTAAGAAACAACTGACGATCTGAACATTATGCCTTTATCAGACACATAGAGGGAACAAGATATCATCCTGTTTATGGGATAAGCTCCAGAAATACAATATCTTGATACTTATAAGAGAAGTATACGAAACATTAATTGTCATATTTATGGGACATGTACAAGAAATATGGCACAGCCAGAGCCCAGAGAAACAGCTGACAATCTAAACATTACATATCATCCCACAAAAAAAATAAAAGAATAATAGTAATTGTATTGAGATTCACTGACATTATTAAAAAACAGCAGTAACAACAGGCATAATAGGGTCAATAACAGAGTAAACATGCCAGAAGTGTTACACCCTGTGGACACTGCCTACCTTGTTATTTCTAACCCTGCTCATACCAGTTACAATGGGTGAACACAATAATGATGCGCACAGGAGCTATTTAAGAAAATACATAACTCAGGCCTCATGTTGCTCCTATATACAGACTACTACGAAGGGCAAACATAAATAGCACTCAGCACATGATCATAACAGAGAGCTGATGGTGAAATTATCTTGACGGACTGTTAATTCATTTAACAACACTGTAATAAACTTCTGTGGAAATTTGAAGTAAATTTGTTAGTGTTTCATTTAATGCTGCTGTTAACTGATAAAATGAAATAGCACTGATGGCAGATAAATATAATATGGACACAGAGCACTGGTGGAATCATACTGACAAGGGAAATCTGATAACACACTCTTCAAAATAATTAAGGTAGATCTGTTTCTTTAACGAGCACATGATGTCTGTTTTGAACTGAAGTATCTTCCTAGATGTCCTCACTCAAAGTCTGGTAGCTCCTGCTCTAGCTTAATTGAACAGTATTACAGAGATATACAGAAAACCCTATACAGGGAACTCATATTGTTCTGTTCCATTATGTGGAAGTTTTCCACCCACAAAGCACTGCAGTTTGCTTGTCTTCATGACCTTCATCAGCTCTGCTACACTGTGCAACTGAACACACAAACTTACCGCGGAGAGGTATGTCTGGTAAGAGGTGTGTTGTCTATTATAGGATAGCTGGAACAGCTGTAGTATGAATCGAATGCATCAGTGTTGTCAGCAGATAATGGACCAACACCTGACACGCGATTAATGTTATCTTGCTCGCACACATCTGTAACACAAGCATCCAACTGTACTCACAGTTACTCAACAGTTTTGGTCTTTCTATGTGCTGTCTGAAAATATAATTAGGTACACAAAACTGTAATCATACCTACTGTTTTTATGGGTGATAAACATGATCTCTCACCACAGGGGAAGAACAGAGACTGAGGGTGTTTGAGAACACAGTGCTGATAGGAATATTTGTGCCTGTGAGAGAGGACGTCATGGGAGGATGGAGAAAACTGCAGGATGAGGGAACACTATTTTGTAAACTTCACTAAGTATTATTAGGGTGATAAAATAAAATATAAGAGGGGCAGGGATTACAGCATGCATGGTAAATGGGAAATTGAATTCTAAAAGGTTTTGACAATGGTATACAACATTGTGAACCACTTGTTTGTTGGACTTTGTCCATTGTCTTTAATGTGAATAAAATATAAATATAAAATGTAAAATATAAAATATATAAAAACCTAAAATTCACTACGTTTCAGAAGATGGCTGGACCAGTGATTGAGACTAGCTTAATCAACAGGACCCACCTGAGTAGGCCTGAAGACGGAAGAAGAGCCATCTTCTGAAACGTAGTGAATTTTAGGTTTTTATTTATTTTATATTTTACATTTCATATTTTATATTTTATTCACATTAAAGACGATGGACAAAGTCCAACAAACAAGTGGTTCACAATAAATGGGAAATGTATACAAAATTTTAGCTAGCAAACTTGAAGGGAAAAACTACATGGAAGACCTAAGCAGATATGGGAGGATTACATTAAAATGAATTAGGGAGGGAAAAAGTGAACTGCATTTAGTAGGTTCAGGACAGGGACAAGTGAACACAGCAAGCTACACCAGGACATACTGCGTACACCACACACTTCAGAAAGCAGACGATGATCACTTGGTGCCAGATCATAGCTGTATGTGGCATGTTCTAAGACTTCCCAACAGAAACACTGCAAGAGTTTCTCAGTCACCATGGCAGAGTATGGCCTAGCATTGTCATGCAGTGGCAGAACACCTTTCCTGAGCAGCCTACAGTGTCTATGTTTAACTGCTGCTCATAATGGTCAAGTGCTGAACATGCAGTTGCACTGACTCTTATGCCTCTTTGCAGGAACCCTGCAAGCAATACATCTTTGTGGTCCCAAAACACAGCAACTATCACTCAACCAAGACTTCATAAACTTTGAAATTCCTTACACATATACTCAAGTGAGAAAAAAAGAAAAAAAAAAAAAAGTTCCCTGGTACAGTTGGCTGTTGAGCTGAGAGTTCCGTGTGAAGACGAGGTGAAATACTGAGGACTAACCCACCCATCCTAGACGGAACAAACGGCTCTTTCACTGCATGGGACTAGTACGAAGAAAGATCAAATACCTCAAAATCTGACAAACAAACTTGTCAAAGTTAGTGCCCACAGTCACTGTCACAGTAAATAAGTACACAGTTCATTCTTACTTGCTTCATCCTCCTGCTGTTCCAAGAAAGGTGTCAGGTTCTGTGTTGGGTCTTCACAGCTGGAGGAAGTGCTGACACGTGCTCCATCACCCTGCACCACATCACTTTGACCAGAGCCCTGAATCAAAGTAACAGCTCTTACTCCTACCAGCCAACAAATGAAACACTTCTCTCTTGCTAGATCTGACATACTCACAGTTGTACTGACAAAGATGCAAGTCTTATGGGATATGATGCTGTGTGGAATGATAATGAGTAATTAGCAAGCTTCTCAGAGATGTTGGTAATTAGTAATTACCAACATCTCTGAGAATCTTGCTGTCCCAATCTTCTGGGTCTGAGCAGTCCAAGAGACCCAAAATGTCAGTAACTACTCATATCTACCAATCTGCATGGCGTCACATCCAAGAACACTTGGATTTTAAATCTTTTGCCATGGAAACTACATATTCAAAACCTTCCACAGAATCCTACAGCCTGAGTCAGTTAACTCCCATTCACATCCACGAAACCTATTTTCCTAAGATTCAGTGTATTATGAAGGTCCCATTCAGGCCTTAGTTTTCCCAGTGGTCACTATGTCAGCCAAAACATTCCCCTTCATATGCGGTATATGTCTTGACAATCCCAAAATCCTTGACTTAGCCACTCTACAATCACAATTAGGAATATAAATTCTGAAGCTCACCACCACATATTTTTGTTCACATTCCTGCTACACCATCTCGCTTTAATATTATCAGCCATCTAAGTCTTGGACCCAGAGGCCTGTTACAGTCTCCTCAAGGACCTTTGTGCTTCTGGTTGGCAATGAAGAATATTAAATCCAGTACACAAATTTTCAAAAATCGAGCAACAACTTCAAAACTCTAGGCATCATAAGGCTGAAGTAAATCAAGTTCCGCACTAAAGACCCACAAATATTAAGTGTCGTGGTACAAAATTTAGTAGTCCAGGTAACCTGACTCCTGGGATTTGTGCACCAGTCTTCAACAGGGTTCTTGAGCAGGGCATACATACAACAGTTTTTCCACTTACATCCGAAATTCTCTATAAATTCCATGATTTGTCGCACGTTATTTCTCGTTATGTACAAATGACACGACTTAATAAATATCATAGCAACAAAATATAACTAAGACCATATGGGACTAGATGTGAAGTCAGAATTCTCAGGTCTTCCAATTTAAACCAAAACTAAATATCATTATAAAACCTGTAGTAAGGTTTTGAAGTACAGAATATCAAGAAACCTATTCACCCAGAAGTTTCAATACATGCAACCTAAACGCAATTACTGTTTCAAAACTGAATACGTACGAATGAGAGGTGTGAGGTGAGTGACAACAGCTGGCCTGGGGTACGGCTGAAGGGCAGTCCGGCTTCCGACTCATTCACGAGGTCTGATATTTCCAGGTCTGAACATATAAACAGTCACAGTACTGGCTCAATTAAACAAGAGAGGCAAAAGTACACAGCAAGTAGCATGTGAGCATGTTCACTCTGTGCAGTTTCTCCAGTGGTACTGTGTTCTGTGTTAGGTTGTTGTCACAGAGATGCATGTAAAACGTCATGACAATACAATTTGTATAAAGAAATTGACAAAATTGGGAAAGCTACCAAGAGTGTAAAAATTCTGAAATATTTCATCTGTTACTGCCTACAGATTTGAAATTTGTAAATCATGACTTTTAATTACTTCCAGCAAAACACTGACAAATTACAGTATGTTAAGTGTGTCTTTTCACCTTGTCACACAAAACACACTATACATTTTCTCTACACCCTAACAGCAAATTTACTGCTGATCATACCAACCTGCAATGCGTTTGCTAGAATATGGAGAATACTTACATCTGTGTAAAAACAGCAAAGAGTGAAGCTTCAAAGATATATTTTAATAGATCACCACATTAAAAGAATAAAACAAAAACCTGACTTGAATGCACTAGACTTACTGTTGGCATTCATGAGTGACGAAGGCAGCTATTATATATACTGAGATACAGACAAGGGCATATCCAAAGTTCCCAGACTGAGGCAATAACAAAATATACATTTCCCTTCACTACGGGTCCAAGTTTATGCAACAGGTTCAGCATTTCTGCCAATGCTGACAGCACAGCTGCAACTGACTTCTGGAATGACTCACATGTAGGTCAGCTGCTCTCCCTGAATTGCAGGGACATCCTTAACACAATGCCCTCACAGCTGCAGTCTGATTATCAGGAAAAAAGAAAACTTCACAAGAAGCCAAATCAGGTGAGTAAGAAGAGTGAGGAACTGCAACAATGCTTTAGGGGCCAAACATCACTGCACTGACAAAACAGTATATGCTGGTGCATGGTGAGTCAACCAGTCCGAGCTCCACAATCACTCTGGGCATTTTCAGCAGACTTGCTTCCTCAGACGTTGTAAAATCTCCCAGTAACAATGCAGGTTAAGTGTTTGGCACAGAGAAATAAATTCATTATGAGCAATGCCATCATTATCAAAAGAAATCACCAATATCCTCTTGGATGCTCACACTAACTAGCCCCACTTTCTTTGGACATGGTGGTCAGGCTTTTCCACTGACACAACTGCTGGCATTGTCAACAAAAGCTGTTTTGCCATTTCGTGATGCATTTTCCCCTGAGGTGAAACAAAACTTAATGCAAATGTGTTGTTCCTACCAATCAGCCACTAAAAAACAGCAGATTGCACTTAACACACACAACAATAAACAACAATCACAAAGTAACACAGTTGGTTGTGGCTGAAAACTCACTAGACTGACTCAGAAGATAGTGACACTACAACAGAAAGCTGTACTACGTGCCATTCTTGGCCCTAGCAGTCAGTTCAAGAACTTTCTGATATGCCTTTGTAGAAGTGTTCAGGTAATTTGTCTGTTATATTTGTCCAAGTTTAACTAAAACTGAAATCACATCAATTTCTTCTACAAGTCACCAATATCAATTTCAAGTACGTGTGTTCCACAATTCTCACGCTGTTTTATGTGCAGACAGATGGGGAGGAAAAAAAAAAGTGATTTCAATAGGCACTATGTAGGAATGTTCACAGGCCTAAAAAGCAAACTTCCTGCTCCAACTACTGAGAAAATTATCGTACTCTGAAGTTAAATGTCAAATTCCCTTGTGCAGAATTTGAAAAGTTTTTATTTCATTGTATCTACATACAAATTTACTGTGACTGGTACCTTTCTCTGCCAAGGTTCTGCAGTCTAAGACTAGACACATTCAGTACCATTTCTATCACAAGTTTCTAACACTGTCAATGTGGACAGTCCTATGCAGTAACATGTTAAACTATAGAAATCAGGAATATGAAATTTTAAAGCTCTTGATACTACAGGGTTTCCACCCATGTATGGCGCTACAGCCCCTTCTGGGCCCTGGCCTCCCTCAAAAGGCACCTCCATTCTTCTCTATCCCCAGGTTGTCTCATCCATCCTCATATTCCTAGGATCTGTAATGCATCCCTCTGGAAGTCTTCACATCTTGTTCTTTCTTTCCCTACTGATCTTGCATCAAAGACATCTTTCAGGGTTTCTCGACATAAATTTTTTTACGTGGTGAGGCTGTTGGTCTCGCTCCCAACACCCAACCTGGATGACCATGGTATCCTTTTCCATCTGTGTCATCACCTTTGACCTATCCAACATGGGAGACCCTGCCAGTAGGTACGCTACCGCCCCACCACTACTTCAAAGCAGGGATACTATGGGGTAGGCAGCCAGATTTTTAAATTTGGGGTAGCAGATTACTGTCCAGGAACAGGGAACCCATTTCAGTGAGTCGCTGTATTATCATCCCATCTCTGTCTCAGTCTTCCGAGACGTAACGGTCTACTGTGTTTTCATTCAAATAGTTGGTACCATGACTCAATTACTTTCTACTGCAACATTTTGGGATGTCTGATAGATTTCCAGCATTATAGAGAAACTGACACCTTCATCTTCTATGACACTACATGGTGTACAATCCCAGAAGATCAGTCTAACATTCAAACCTTGAATCTCATAAATCTTTTCCCATACAAACCTCTCTGAAACTCAGAGATGCGGCTCAATCCGAAGTCAGTCAGTTTGACGTGGCCACGGTCAGTGAGCAGCATGTTGTCTGGCTTCAGGTCACGGTGTGTGATCCCATGTGAATGGAGATATTCCAATGCCAATGTTATCTCTGCTGCATAGAACACAGCCATGCTCTCATCGAAGTAGCCATAGATGCTGAGAAGTGATTTGAGGTCCCCTCCTACCAGGTACTCCATTACCTAATGACAGACACCACTCCTTTAATTCTACTGCAGAGCTGAAAACAGCAGCTGTTACTAGCACTAAATGCAGTGATATACAGCCACCAAAACAAGAAATAAACCATATTTCATGCTTTACAAAATATTTATCACTTGCAGTTCAGACTGCATACAAATGTATGTTAACCTGTCTTGTGTGTATATATGTATATAAATACGTCTCCTATTTGCCTGCCACAGGCCTAATACAGAACATGTAAAAATATATTTATGAAATTACTCCACACTCTTGGCAATAGTAACAGCAGGCATGACTGTTGAAGTGATGTGGACATGTTGGTGCAGTGATATGTGATGTGGTTCTAATGCTCATTCCCAATCTTTCTTTCTTTAACTGTATTGGCAAACTTCAGTTTCTTAATGTGTTATTCCCTCTGTAAAGTTTAGCCTAGTGATCCCGATAAATGCAGTAACCACAACACGTGCATGTCACTGCACAATGTAATTAAATTGCACACAAAATTCCATTCAGACGAGAGAACAGCTGTACTCATGCTTAACTTTGGTACTAGAAGTTGAGCCACTCTGCCCCTAGAGAGACCCCTGGTATCCATTGAATGGGAGGCTGGGTGAACCCCGCAGCTAGTTTGCACAATTTAGACATGAGTCTCTTGCCCCTAATGGGGACTGAACCACAATTCCTCAGATGTCTGGCCCATAGCCTTGTCACTATAGTAACTGCACAATTCCAGATCCACAGTTTCATGCATGCATATCACTGAATAACTGAATGACATGACAACCTTCACATCAAACACATAACAGTCAAGTTTCAGCAGATTACTGTGTATGTAGAAACATATCAGAAACAAGGTGCTAACTGCACAGACTAAAGGAAGCCACATATAATCATATCCAAATCTTCTGTCCTGCCAATTCATAAACAGTCACCAACATTGCAAAGGCAGTACAATCCTTCACAAAGTCAATAAAAATTCACCAGTTGATATGGCATAACACGTCAGGAGACTTGAATCATCAGCAACATGGCTGTGAGAAGTGCAAATCTTGCATAACCAGTCAGGCTGGTCAGTAGCCAGACACCTCTCACAGCAACGCCTCTATTCCATAAAATGTATGCATGTAATTATTTATCACTACTCACCAGGTAAATGCTGTGGCTGGTCTGCAGAGAGTAGAACAGCTGGACACAGAATGGACTGTGTGATAGTGCAAGGGCGTTCCTTTCTGTCACCACTGAAACACATTACAGAAAGTAAAATTATAGTATACACAATAACAGTACCAACAAATGCACACAAGTATATTGAAATTTGTTTACATACACAATGAACTCCTACATGTTTCAGCCAACCATGTGGCCATCTTCGAGGAGGTAAAACACGTGTGTGTATTTCTTGGTACTATTATTACATATATTCAAATAATGCATGAGTTATGGATCATATATGATACCATATTCTTTGGTGGACAAAAAAATTTTAAGAAATACCAATTTTTCTGACAGTTCCAGAAGGAATGAATGCAATTGAGCACATTTCCCTTACAATATGTGTCAGTCCCAAACATGAACTACTATTCTATATACAAACTGAAAATCCCATCTCATTCATTCAGAAGCTGAATATTAACCTCATTATTTTAAAATTTTGATCTGACAGCAATTTGGTATTCTTTAAGCAACCAATCAACATGGTCTAACATTCCACAAGATTTGCACCTCTAAGAATGATCATGTCCCAAACCCATCAAACTAAACACACACACACACACACACACAATATTCCGAGGCCTACAACAGACAGGGCAGTTTATTGCCAGCTTCTCAACATGGGACATGTTCAATCCTTGGGTAGTCTGCGTCTCATTTAACCCTTTGATGTCAAACATTATAGACACGTAACACAGCGTAACACTCAAAACACTGAACATCGACCACTGCCAGTGGTGAATTATGGCCACTCTGAAACAGCTGCAGTCTTCAGCAGATCACATCAGGTACTTAGTTCCAGTGCCAAAAGGTTAAGGTAACCAGGCAAGAAAAGTGGAAGGATGTGAGTATGGCCTACTGTAAGGTAACATTGGCCAAGAAGAAAAACTAAAATTTCAGTCAGGACAAATAGTTTTCTTTTGGGATTTGAACTGAGTGCCTCACACATGTAAGTCCAACACAGTATGCTGACAAACCCAAGACATGTAATTTGTATTTAATAACTTATACTATGATGGTATGTTACTAAACACAACTGCACTGTTAGTACACAGTTCCTAATAAACACATTTAAAATCAGTCAAACCAGTTATGTAACCCAGCATCAGTACCAGTCTTAATTTTCAGTTACTGCACTTTCCAAAGTTTCAGAAACTCTTTTCGTGCAATCTGTTTGCATCTCACAGCTTCAAAGTATAGCAGACCTCTTTCATAAAACTTTTCCTCTAAAATCTTGGTTATGTCTTAGAGTCCAGAATATCCAGTAGCTTTTACACCTGGAAATCACTGAAATTCAAGCCTAAATTGACACTTGTGGGCCATTTCAGAAAATAGGGCTCTACAGTACAAAGAAACTAAGAACACTCAAATGTGCAGAGCTGGTCATTCTTAATGCAGTAGCAGGCCCAATGAAAACACTGTAATGTTCTACTGTATGGCTCCACCACTGTGTTCAAGGAATTGAGGAAGATTTAGAAACCCCTCTAGAATCAAACACCTAAACCTGCATATCTGCATTCAGTGTTACAGTCACCTTGGCTGGCCATGTTTTTGTTCACCATCTCCGACTTCTTCATCACCTTTATGGCACACATCTGATCTGGGTTGCTCTTCTTGTAGCCCAGGAAGACCTTGCTACAACATGGCACCAGTTGAGACAGGCACTTACTAACACATACATAAAGCACAGCAATAAAAGCACACATTTCATGTCAAAAAACAGAAACTTTGGCATTCTGAATTGGAGCACCAGTAAAATAAACCATACCAAAAGGCAACAACCATCACGCTAAAAGAAAGTATCAAAATTTCATGGACAAGCATCCACCAACTTGCACACATTCCCAAAAGTGGCCACATAACCAACAACAGTTCTTTATCCCATAAGTGTTCATTTCTTTGACTGGTGGTTCTGTATCCTTCGATTTCACTGCCTTTTTCATTGGAAAGTATTCAATTCAATTAATTTTAACATTATTCATTTTAGCCATTTACAAATCCTAATAATTTTCTTTTAAACAAATAATTTTGTTATCTTTGCACTTCACCAAAAAATATAAAATTAATTTGTGGACAACAAAATGATACAAATTGGAGGACATGTATAAAAACCTAAGCAACTCTACACAAAACTCGTTAAAATTCTCCAGTATCTGGCTGTTAAATGACGCCACTCAAAATTAATGTAGAAGCTGCAACAACATAAACCGAATTTTGAGAACCCATCAGACAGGAATCATCCCCATAACTGCATTTTACTGTGTGATGTCATAACATGTGTTACTCATACCTACAACAAAGATTTATACACAGTGTGTTTACATGAATTACAGACAGAAGAGACAGAAGTTCCATGTAATGACACTGTCAACTGCTAAATTCCAGCAACTCAATCATTCAAGGCCAGTGTCTAAAAACAGACAACTTACACAAATGTGCTTCAAATTGTTCAACATCAGAAAGGGAGTGACCACAACTTAAACAGTTAATACAAATAGCCTCTGCAGACATACAAATGTCATGTTATATAAAACATGAGTCTGCAAAAGTGACCAGCATATTGTATGAGTTTGTGCCTGAACTGAAAAATGTAGTCCAAAACAAATGACTGACTGATCACGAAATGACTACAGACATAGGAATTTCTTATCACTCACGTCTGAAGTGTTACTCTAAAAAGCTGCAGTGATTGCTCAAGACTATTTTATTGAATTTAGTTTCCACCATGAATGCATCAAGTCACATACAACTTTGATTTCATCCATATGAATGGATGAATTGAGAGGCACATGCAGTTCACTAAAAGGTGCGAAAAGAAAAAAAATTTATTTACTGATGAACTTAAAAAAGAGCAATGATTTTAAGTTTTAAAACTTTCGCAGCGACATGATTCAATATAGTCTTCTCGGGCGCACAGCCACGTCAATTGGTTTAAATGTAACGTTTCGGGACTAGCTCCGTTCCCATCCTCAGGCATCCTCATGTGCGCCCGAGAAGACTTTATTGAAGCAATGATTTTATTTCTGAATCACAATTCATTCTGAGGGGTCATTACATCCAAAGAGAGAGTAAATGATAATAACTGTGTTCCTATTGTATTGCTTACAGCAAAATGAAATTTTATTAACAGTCAGCTTCCAATAATGTGACAGTGACCATGAAGCCATCATAAACACAAACTTTCAATCATGCCAAATAACTCTGTAACCCACAGTGCAGGTCGTCTGTGACGTATGAAAGTGGCGGAACATAACAGGGTACAACTGATATGAGTGCCAGGGCACAGGGGTATTGATAGAAATGAAATGGCTGACCATGTCAAGAACAGGGTATCGACATGTGTTCATAGGATCTAAACCAGCTGTCAGCATCCCAGGGAAAACTTGCACACAAACCACAACGTCCTAGATAAACACAGACCAAATAGGATACTGGATGCCATAATTACACAGAAACATAACAAAGGGCTGTCATGGAGAACCCTGCAGTAAAATAACTGGGAGACATTCATGGTTAAGACAAAACAGCTGGCAAAAAGGAGAGGACCTCTCACTAGAAAGGACGTCTACTCAGGATGGGATCAGTACATCATCCTAATTGTGAAAGACATCAAGAGGGAAAAGAAACAGCACACTGTAGAACTATGGGGCCTTAGCTGAACACAGATTTCATCTCTTCGGGTCACACTATCTGCAATAAGCCACAACAGAAAGTTCCCATTAAGTAAAGCACCAAGCTTCGTTACACCTTCGGACAATAAGTGAGCTAACTCAACAGAATGGACATGCACAACAGATAAGGCAGTGGGCATGGTGCCAGGGTCATTCACATGCACGTCCCTTAGTCCTTAGGTCCCACTGCACTTATTCACAATAAAAGCAGACTCCATTTATTACTGTCCTGTGTTTCAAAGACAAAACAATGACTGAGTGTAACAACTGGAGAGGGAGAATTTGTGTGATGTGATGTTACACCGTTTGCAAGATTAATATTGAGGTTTTGGAGAAACTGCTGTATACATCTTCATCAGAGAGGCAGTACATTCCTCAAAACTGTACCTAACTACCAGACAGATTGTCACATCAAACAAGACTGTAATCTTAATGTTCCCTGCTGTAATACACTCAAATCTAAATTCTCTGATTATTAGAACCCTGAACAAAGAAGTATGTGGACGTGTATTTTTATGCAGCATGCAGGTGTTAGTTGACAGCAACCAAAACTGTTTTTGCCTAGTGGCTAGTAAGACTTTCTTTAAAATCATTTTTAATATATGTTGCTGTTTGCTGTGAATCCCTTCTGTCCTCATGATCACATTCATGTTTCAGAACACAGTCAATATGACCTTACAGTCAAGGGCATTACTCAGCCTTTACAGGACTCTGATGACAAAACACTTGTTTTCAAGTTCTACATGATGCACTCATGATGCAATTTAACCAAGAACGTCAATGATTTCTGACTTGCAGAAGGCCACCAAGGCCCTGCATGTATCAGGATGCATCAGATTCATTTCACATGCCTACTGATGAGGCACTTAAATGTGCACACACAGTGTTGAATCCTCAATCATTACAGATGAGGCTAGTAACTTAACCAATACACATTCACAGTACATCAACCAAACTATCCTGGTATGCAGTGATTAAAATTAGGCATCCCGCTTCCACAGAGAATCCTTAAATATCTAGACCCATTGTACACTACCATCATGTGCTGGTTTGTCACCATTAGCTGCTAATCATATAACACCACAGCTATTCACAAATCACCATTAATAAACAATGATTTTATGTGTATCTGCTCTCATGTACACTTGTACCAACCAAGGCTCAAATACATGGGTTGCCAAAGGAAAGAACAAATGACACATAAACAACTTGTGGCTTAAAAGCATGTTGGACTGACATTTCAATTATTCTGAAATGTATTCCAAGTCAGGCATTTCTAACCTACCAACAACTTTATATAGTTACATTCTCATTCTGGACTTTCCAATGCAAGGCCACATATCTTAAAGTCTTCTTTCTATGCAATTACAGCAATATTCAATATTCCTTCATGAGAAAGGGATAAATAATGGCCATTACATGCATTACTGAGGCAGTCGCTTAATTGGGCCAAAGTGTTCTAGTCCCGATGTGTCTCAATTAACCGGAATCTACTGTACTATAAAATGAAACCCCATATAACACGTGGCCTTACATAACCGAATATCCACTAATAATTACCCAAACGATCCTCTGCTTATTGGCTTCACGATATTAAAATCTTGTATATCTGGCGCCTGTAACATAGAACATACAATCTGTAGACGATACAGGTCATCAACTGAAACTTCAATTCTGGCAGTTCCAAGGCAACCTTAGCCTTAACAAGTTGAAGCTGGATCATATAAAATTAACGATCCCAAGCGTACCAAACGTTATCCTCACTCAAATTACTTCACTAAAGAAATTTAAAAAAAAAGAACTCACTTTTGCTTTTGTCTTTGCCTGTGTCAGTATCGTTTGCAATATAGAACTTTTTGTTCCTGAATTACTTGTATCTGAGTCTCCCTTATTCATTTTCCTTCGTCTTCTTCAAGACACAGAATTATGCAACTGAATGTCCTGTATACGGAGTCTTCGTGTGAAACACAGCAAAGACCATTTTGTGATACCACATACACATCTACCACCCTTAATGTCAAATTCCAAACAACGTATTCGTTTCAAATTTGGAACAGCGACACCTTGCCGGCAGAGATTATAGTACCATCCACGGACTGCCTATCCGTCACCCAAAGTATTTATGTACCATGAATCAGAGATTATAATTTCACGTTATATTCACCGTGCATCATGATAACAAATCAAAAGTCTAAAAACCAACATATACACTATATTCTTACAAGTAAGTCAATTACCCCTACATATGTTTCGGCGTCAACAAGCATATGTAGAACTTTGACCCCCTGAAGATTGCTTGTTGAAGCCGAAACATATGTAGGGGTAATTGACTTACTTGTAAGAATATAGTGCGTATGTTGGTTTTTAGACTTTTGATCAGAGATTATTAGTTTTCATGATGATGATGATGATGATGATGAGCATTCATGTTGTATGGGATGTTAAACCTTGTCGAGTGGTAAGTAGTTGCAGACATTTCGAATTATTTGAATCTTCAAAAGTAATGAAATTTGAGAGGAAAACAAGTTCGTGAGCATGTACATCTATAATTATAATAATTTACGAACACAACCGAGCTACCGACACCGGACACTTGTCCACAGGTGGCAGCACAAATCAAAATGGCGTAAAAAATGATGACACGGGTACTACACCATTTCGTCTTTCGTATTTCCCATGGATCTGAGGTACCGTTCTTATCGCGGGATTACATGATGGTATATTATAACAAAGATATAGGTGTGCCGACTACATGACGCGTTACATCATTGTATACGCTTGCCAACAAATGCAACCAGATAATCGTCCGTGGCCAACACTGTAGATATCTCGTTGCGTTATAGGCCTACGTCGTTTTTATGCCAAGTGATGTTGACTGCAGACACAATGGAATGTGTAGAGACTCCAAACCACAAATCACGGAAACTGTACTGAAACAATGACCATTATGCCACCAATACATTGACATCGGCAGTTACTCATATCGTACATGGACCTATACCAGGGACACTTCACTAGGCACGGGCGTGATCAGATAAGAGTTGTACTGCATGGCGCCCATGCGCTTTCATAATGATGTGATCCCCCGACTAACGTCCTTCCCAACTTACCGAGCTTCATCTGAAACCTGCACTCTTTCACCTCCGGCGTTGCGGGCTGTGTAGGTGGTCACTTTGCTGCACACACCTTGAACACCTGCTTCTTCACCTACCTTTGTCGCTTCAGGTAATGATGGCAGGCGCGCTCAACTCCCTGCATCCCCTGTTTTCTCTTATAAGATGGGATTATCAAAAGGATAATCTGTAGGCTATTTACGTTGGGTACGAGTAGGAAAGTCGTTCCTACTAACTAATGTATCCCCCCCCCCCTCCACCCAGATGCTTTGTGTTGCTATTTAGCCTAACACCGACTGTTTAGCTAACACATGCCTTAATTAATTCCCAATGTTAATATAAAATATGAATTTACCTGTCTGCCTAGCTATCTGCGGTACGCGGTGGCGCAGTTGGTTGAAGCACTGTGCTACAAGCTGGATGGTTGCGGGTTCGATTCCCGATGGGGTCACGGATTTTTCATTGACTTAATCCTTAGGGCCACACTATGGCCCTGGGTCGACTCAGCCTCTAACAGAAATACGTACCAGGAATATCTCCTGGCGGGTAAAGGCGGTCGGCGCGTAGGGCTCACAACCTTGTCACCTTCACGTTTCTCAACCTCCTGCAGCCCTGGGATTGCTTTACCTCTACCTAGCCATCACTATCCAGATCAAGTCTCTAAACCAGAATGGACGGTAATTCTACACAACGTGACAGAGGATTCTGCCGCATCACACGGCAAAAGATTCGGGTTACGGCAGCCGCACGGCATAACAACGTCGTGGCTTGAGGTACCGGCAAGCTCCAATAATAATTTGGGGTTGCTTGGATACACGCAGAGGAGTGTCAGAACTGCAACGAGCCGTAAGTTTTACATTACGCGCAATGGAGGTCGTGAGACAGGCAAACACAGGAACGTCACTGAACACGGACGTTACACGAGAAGGTAAAACTTCATACAGAAATACATGCAAACGACAACTTAAGGCTCTGCACACTTAACAGTTCACACTGTCACAGGCGCTTGAAGCTGACTGACCCCTCTCCCCAGTGAACAATAATCTTCTCTTTCCATCAACTGTAAAACTCTCTCATGTTATCCTCATCAAAATTTTCGGTCAATCACGCTTTTTAGTATACTTCGTTATTTTCCCTTCGCGTTTAAATTTTATTTAGTATCATGCATATTATTTCTCATTTCTTATTACTTCTGAGCAAATTTATAACCCCCCCCCCCCCAAAGTGCGTACCATGTGTCATGAATACACCTCATTACTGACTACTTTCACAATAAACCATTTTCTCGTGGAATAATCGCAATTTTACAAATGTATCCATCACCAACCATCTTTCTCTCAGGACAAACTGCCTTCTTGCCTGCTCCATATGCTGAAACAAAGCACTAAATCAAGATTTAATATACATATACACATAATGTTAAAATAAGAATTCGTCATTACAAAGTAGTGAATTTGTAACTGGTGGCTCCAAATGTCTTTCCAACGTGGCTGTTCACTTGAAGTCACCACGGACCTACTGCACAGTGCATCAGCTTTCACACATGTTTATACACATTTTTTTCACGGGTAATTTATAAATAATTTACACAACTTCAATACAAGTCACCTCTTTTATTTGTCACTGTAAAACATATTATTTGTACACTATTTACATTTTACAATACCTGCATATCTTGCACAACAAATTTACATTCACATTTTATCAACAGTGCATGACACAGCCACTTGCACTTCATATAACTGGCTTATGTGACTGTGGACATGGGTGTATGTGCGTGCGTGGGTGCGTGTGATTACTTTAGGGAATGCTAAAACAGAATATTGGTTTTTGTACACTCACACTTTCTGAAAATTTAAGTAGAAAGAAACAACTGCCAGGGGTCTTTAAGTAATATACAAGGTAAAATGTTAGGATGTAAAGACGAATTTTGCTTTAGCTTTAAGACTTTAAAGCCATCCAACGCAGTACACTGTACTATAAATACACCAGTACAGCAAAATACACACTTCCAACCAAGCGCACTGACGCACACACACACACACTTAATAATATTCCATTTCCACAGTGCTATTTACAAGAATATCAAAACAATTTTATTTACATTTAGGCATGTCAGTAGGTATAGCGTCAGGGCTACTAGTTGGACAAGCAAACAAGAAAATGGCTAACATATAACAAAGAAAATAGGTGCTTATATTGTTCATACTGCTTGGCCTTTGAGTCTCCCAACACTTGTAATCCATCACCCTTTGTACGTGGCTTTAGTGACTACAGGCGTATTAGCCAGAGCTTGGTTTTACACGAATCGACAACAACACGTCAGAAATGTTCAGCAATTTATCAGTGTGGTGAATGATGGCACCTTAGATAATTTTTTTTGCATCTTCACTAATTAAAAAGAAAGAAGTGTTGAAGCAGAGGAGTTTTGTCATGGGATTACAGACATCATAAAGGTGTTAGGCAAGCAAGCACTTCCTTTTCGAGGTCACAGAAATGAATCGGCCTACACTCTGGATAATGAGGTTCTGAATCATGGCACTTTTAGCTACAGTGCAGTTGATGGCAAAATACGACCCCATTAAGGCAGCTCACGTTTCCGCATTGCGGATCTTCGCCTCTTTTGTCTGTGGATTAGTCAGTTAAAAAAAAAAGTTGTAATAATCTAGGATAGGTTTGTTAAAAATTAGCACTTAAAATGATTTCTGGCAGTCTCTCAGGAAGTGTGGGGCATGTCGTAGATGGATCACCAATTTGTAATAACAGTAACTCGTTGATTTCACACAAACTGTGCAAACACCAGTCTCAGATTGATAGAGAAGAGCATGCCATGGGATTGCATGTCTTGTAAATACCAGAAGCATGCAAGATATCAAGAAGGAAGAATCAGGTACCTGGAACAAGAACTGAAGGCAGCAAGGGAGAACATAATTTTTTTGAAAGCTGGAGGTAACAGCAGTAAAATTAGGGATCAGGACAATTCAGATCATTCACGTCCTTGGAATAAGCCAGAAAATTCTAAGTCCAGGTCCCGTAGATTCTCTGCAGATCATGCACCTCATGTTCAGTTGAGCAACAGATTGTGTGCTGGACGTGGATCAGCAAAGCACAAGTTTCTTGAAGCACATGGAAGACAAAGTAAAACCACTTGCTGGGAAGACAAAAAGTAAGTCGTCATGGGCCGGAAATTGGACCCATGCTCCAAGAATAACTGGGCACTGAATATGAAATCACATACATGTATTTTTAAGCCTAATGCACCTCCTGCTAATGTCGTTGAGGCCCTGGGGAAGCTTGGTAATGACCTTACCAAGCAAGATCTTATTACTATGTATTACAGTGGGAAGGCCAGGAAACAGCCTGGATAGAAATTACTATCACTCACTTGAAAACATCAACTTCATTGCAGAGAGGTTGAATAGCACAAATGTCAGGATGCATGACAAGACTTGGATGAACAGGAAGGTGAGAAGTGTGACTTAACTCTTGGTCGCGTCCTGCTGGGGTGTGGCAAGTCCCACATTGGTTTATTGACACTTCTTCATTTCTGAGAGAAGACTTTACGACTCATGGACTGCACCTAAATTCACGAGACAAGAGGAGGCTTCCACTTCTTACTGCTAAGCATCTAGGTGATGATAACGTGCCGGGTATTAGCAGTATTCCTATTATCTCCAATGCAAGAGCCTCCCCTTTTTTAGCTTAAAAGCAAAAGCTCAAAGGTGCTTACGATATATGGACTGTAAATAACTAAGAGTTTAAAAACCACGATAGAACTGTATATTCATCGAATTGACTACACAACTTTCATCAAAATATTAGGGGATTAAGAAGCAAAACTGATAAATTAATAAATTCTTTAGAAATAGATAACATTAATCCTCATGTACTAGATTTTAGTGAGCATCACATGGAGGAACAGGGTGTGCTACACCTCACATTACCAGGCTATATATTACGATCAAGTTGCTACCGTCAAAATCTACGGAAGGGAGGTGTGTGTATTTTTGTTCGTATAGACCTGTATTTCAGCAAAATTAATATTTCACATAACTGTCGCGAAAAGGATATGGAAATTTGTGCCATTAAACTGAGACTAAATGATCTAAATTAATTATATCACGCTTATACACAGTGCCGACAGGAGATTTCAATCAATTTATAAAAAATATCTAGATGATACTTTGAAACATCTCTATACACCAAAAACAGAATTTTTAATTCGTGGAGACATAAACACATATTATCTCAAGGAAACCAACCGCACAAAACAACTAGCCTCATTATTAACAACATATAATCTGTCGCACACAGTAAATTTTGCAACAAAATAACTTAAGTACTGACATTGATAATATATTTGTGGATAACAGTCGACTAAATTTATCTTCTATATCTGCCACAATAAATGGCCTGTCAGATAGCAATGCTCAAATTCTCACAATTATAACTACATATGCAACAATTCCAGTCAGGGTTGACTCGCTATTGTTCATGATTGATGGTGTAGGATGTATGAAGAAGTGATGAATCAGCTGGCGGAACACATAGAGTTCGGCGCAAGTTGTTCAAAGTATTTAACAGATTACTTAACATGCGACAGTTTATCTTCTTGTAAAAACTGTCAAGTAGTGGTTAATTATCTTAGTGAAGTACAAGCAGAACTCAGTTCTGCACGTGTGATTATAAAACTTCTGCAAAACCAGATCTTCAAACAACAGACTTCGGAAACTTCGATTGAACCACAATCTGAGAATGGTAATGGACAAAGACAAGAGGTTAATTATACCCAGAGATGGAACTTGGCAAAGGATACAAGGAAAACTAGAAGAACTGGATTACAACAGGATAAACATCCCTTGAAATCACTAATCGCTATGCATTACTTTCTAACTTCAAGGAGCCTGACTCTGGAACGGTAGTTTATCAGCAAAAGAATGGAAAATATAGAAGAAACAAAGATAACGTAAATAAGACAAGGCACAAAATTTTAATCATCGGAGATAGTCATGCTAGAGGAATGGCGGCTAAACTTCGACATAACCTAGATGATGACTATAGTGTCCAAGGGCTAGTGAAACCAGGATCAGATCTGACAGCAATTTTAGGTTCAGATACAAAAGATGCCAAGGATTTTACCAAAAATGATGTGGTGGTTGTGTGGGGTAGCACAAAATATGTCAGCATAAATGAGTCTGAAAAAGGCCTGACCCAAATTAGGAACTTTGTAAGGAAGAATAGTAATACAAATGTCATGGTCATGAATTTACCAAACAGACAGGATCTTGAGGCCACTTCATGTGTAAATCAGGAGGTAAAGGTCTTTAATAGGAAATTATGTAAACATATGAAGTTTTTTGATTATGCATCCTCAGTTGAAGTGAAGTTTGACAGAGATCATTATAACAGGCATGGTCTTCATCTGAACATAAAAGGAAAAGAACATTCGGATAAACACTTTGTCAGGGAAGAGATTCTTCTGTGCCCTCTATGGCACTTACACCCTTACTCTGAACTTTGAGCCCTCGTTCAAACACGTGGAAAGAGACTCGGGAGCAAAAAGAAGCTCTGTCAACTTCTACAGACAGTATCGCTGACTTTGAACCAAGAAGGAAGCGTTAAGCAATTGTGTTCTGTCAGTTGCAAAATAGTGTAAGTGATATTCAGGTGAAATTGTAATGTTAGTGAACTAGAGTCTAATAACTATGCCGTGACACTTCGAGTAAATTGACAGTAGTGGATCAACGTGTTTATAACTGCTGTGAGTGTTACTTTCGAGTGAACGTGAGTGTTAGTAGATCAGAGTATTAATAATATTATGTAAAATACTTTTCATCAAACATTGACATATATTTCACATTTCGCTAAGTAATGCCTGTCTGTGGATTAGTCAATTAAAAAAAGTTGTAATAATCTAGGATAGGTTTGTTAAAAATTAACACTTAAAATTATTTCTGGCAGTCTCTCAGGAAGTGTGGGGCATGTCGTAGATGGATCACCAATTTGTAATAACAGTAACTCGTTGATTTCACACAAACTGTGCAAACACCAGTCTCAGTTTGATAGAGAAGAGCATGCCATGGGATTGCATGTCTTGTAAATACCAGAAGCATGCAAGATATCAAGAAGGAAGAATCAGGTACCTGGAACAAGAACTGAAGGCAGCAAGGGAGAACATAATTTTTTTGAAAGCTGGAGGTAACAGCAGTAAAATTAGGGATCAGGACATTTCAGATCATTCACGTCCTTGGAATAAGCCAGAAAATTCTAAGTCCAGGTCCCGTAGATTCTCTGCAGATCATGCACCTCATGTTCAGTTGAGCAACAGATTGTGTGCTGGACGTGGATCAGCAAAGCACAAGTTTCTTGAAGCACATGGAAGACAAAGTAAAACCACTTGCTGGGAAGACAAAAAGTAAGTAGTCATGGGCCGGAAATTGGACCCATGCTCCAAGAATAACTGGGCACTGAATATGAAATCACATACATGTATTTTTAAGCCTAATGCACCTCTTGCTAATGTCGTTGAGGCCCTAGGGAAGCTTGGTAATGGCCTTACCAAGCGAGATCATATTACTACGTATTACAGCGGGAATATGTGCTATTATTGTAGGGGTTTGGAACTAGAGTTCGGAAATGATTTGGAAGTGTTGTGACACTCCTGCCAGTAGAAGCTGCTGCTTCCATTCCAGATGTGGGTATCTTTCTTTGCACACAAGGCTCGCTTTCTGGAGCACTATGTGTCTGTCTTGGAGTCAAGCTGTCTTGTGTTCTTACAGATATATTTGGATTGTTCTGTGTGCTGGATGGAGGAAGTGGTGATAAAACTGTGCTGGCAGTACCGAGTCCTGGAATATGGCTTTGGACATGCTCAATTGACTCAGTCTGTAACATAGAGTTTCCTACAACACTGCAGGAATTGCCACTTAGTAACACTTAGGAACACTGACTTACGGACTGGAGATAATATGGGACCATCTATCGATTAAACAACTGGAGAGCATAGAGAGCCTAAAGGCCAGATATTTGAAAAGGGCAATGGGCCTCTCTAAATGCACACCATCCCGACTGGTGTATCCTCTAGCACGGGAAACATTCCTGCTGGATGACCTTATGCTGAAACATCTACTGCCAAGAACATCGGAGGTGAAGGTGGTACTAAGGAGCAGACAGATGAAGCAAGAAGAAATTTGGCAAGACTTCTATGCTACGGAGGCCATGATAACAGACTCATGGAAGAAAGAGAACCAAGAGATACGGCATCTAGTGACCAGACTAGCAGTGCATGGCTTCCACACCAGTGTGTGCATCAACAAAAAGTACCACATCCCAGACAGCAACTGTGTATGTGAACTGTGTGGCGGACAATGTGGACGATACCATTTACAAATGTGTCCAAAACGGGTGAGGACATTGTGTGAATATGCAAAAGACAAAATGTGAAAATGTGATAATGCTGCAATGCACAATGTGCGCACCTTCCAATATTATTATTACAGCGGGAAGGCCAGGAAACAGCCTGGTTAGAAATTACTATCACTCACTTGAAAACATCAACTTCATTGCAGAGAGGTCGAATAGCACGAATGTCAGGAGGCATGACAAGGCTTGGATGAACAGGAAGGTGAGAAGTGTGACTTAACTCTTGGTCGGGTCCTGCTGGGGTGTGGCAAGTCCCACATTGGTCTTATTGACACTTCTTCATTCCTGAGAGAAGACTTTACGACTCATGGGCTGCACCTAAATTCATGAGGCAAGAGGAGGCTTTCACTTCTTCCTGCTAAGCGTCTAGGTAATGATAACGTGCCGGGTATTAGCAGTATTCCTATTATCTCAAATGTAAGAGCTTCCCCTTTTTTAGCTTAAAAGCAAAAGCACAAAGGTGCTTAAGATATATGGACTGTAAATACCTAGAGTTTAAAAACCACGATAGAACTGTATATTCATCTAATTCACTACACACCATTCATCAAAATATTAGGGATTAAGAAGCAAAACTGATAATTAATAAATTCTTTAGAAATAGATAACATTAATCCTCATGTACTATATTTTAGTGAGCATCACATGGAGGAACAGGGTGTGCTACACCTCACATTACCAGGCTATATATTACGATCAAGTTTCTACCGTCAAAATCTACGGAAGGGAGGTGTGTGTATTTTGTTTCGTATAGACCTGTATTTCAGCAAAATTAATATTTCACATAACTGTCGCGAAAAGGATATGGAAATTTGTGCCATTAAACTGAGACTAAATGATCTAAATTAATTATATCAAGCTTATACACAGTGCCGACAGAAGATTTCAATCAATTTATAAAAAAAAAATCTAATTGATACTTTGAAACATCTCTATAAACCAAAAACAGAATTTTTAATTCGTGGAGACATAAACACATATTATCTCAAGGAAACCAACCGCACAAAACAACTAGCCTCATTATTAACAACATATAATCTGCCGCACACAGTAAATTTTGCAACAAAATAACTTAAGTACTGACATTGATAATATATTTGTGGATAACAGTCGACTAAATTTATCTTCTATATCTGCCACAATAAATGGCCTGTCAGATAACAATGCTCAAATTCTCACAATTATAACCATATATCCAACAATTTCGGTCAGGTTTGACCCGCTATTGTTCAGGATTGATGGTGTAGGATGTATGAAGAAGTGATGAATCAGCTGGCGGAACATATAGAGTTCGGCGCAAGTTGTTCAAAGTATTTAACAGATTATTTAACATGCGACAGTTTATCTTCTTGTAAAAGCTGTCAAGTAGTGGTTAATTATCTTAGTGAAGTACAAGCAGAACTCAGTTCTGCACGTGTGATTATAAAACTTCTGCAAAACCAGATCTTCAAACAACAGACTTCGGAAACTTCGATTGAACCACAATCTGAGAATGGTAATGGACAAAGACAAGAGGTTAATTATACCCAGAGATGGAACTTGGCAAAGGATACAAGGAAAACTAGAAGAACTGGATTACAACAGGATAAACAGTCCCTTGAAATCACAAATTGCTATGCATTACTTTCTAACCTCAAAGAGCCTGACTCTGGAATGGTAGTTTATCAGCAAAAGAATGGAAAATATAGAAGAAACAAAGATAACGCAATAATCGCAGAGAAAACTACTTCCACCACAGCACGGCTCTACATCAATTTCCTAAGTCATCTCCATCTACGGTCTACATCCCGGTAACTTATTACATCGTACAACATGACAGGTCTTTGATTGTGTAAATCATAAAATCTTATTGCAAAAATTAGAATTTTATGGGATAGTTGGAAAATTTAAAACTTTAATTGAAATATAAAGGGTGTCCCATAAAGAACGCAAGATTTGAATTGCGCGCCGTTGTCGCTCTGTTAGGTTGGCGGCACTGAAAAGTAAACATTTGTCATGTTTGTGCTGCGATTAGTTGTCGTGGAGCGCTACAAGAAGGAACAACGCCTTGTGATGGTGAAAACGCATTACAAGTTCGGGGAATGTTATGCAGAGACAGTTCGAAAACTTCGTGGAATTTACGGTCGACAAAATGCGCCTAATCAGTCAACAGTTCAGAGACTGATTAAGAAATTCGAGGAAACAGGAACGATTGTGGACATTAAATCACCCGGGCGTGCTCGTCGGTCTCTTGAAAACATCGCCGTCGTGAGACAAAGTGTTGATGTGAGTCCGGGGAAATCGATTCGCCGTCGTTCACAACAGTTGGCCATTCCGAGAAGCACCATGCAGCGACTTCTCAAAAAAAAGATCTGCATCTCCATGCCTACAAGCTTCAACTGATGCAAGAACTCAAGCCAACAGACCATATGAAGCGCCGAGAATTTGTCAATTGGATGTTGGGAAACCAAAAAGTGGACGGCGATTTCTCGAAGAAAATCATCTTTAGCGATGAGGCGCACTTCCAACTGAATGAGCACGTCAACAAACAAAATTGTCGGATTTCGAGCACAGAGAACCCTCGAGTGATTCATGAGAAGCTGTTGCATGCACAACGAGCCACTGTTTGGTGCGGATTTTGGGCTGGCGGACTGATTGGGCCGTACTTTTTTGAAGATGAGGCCGGAAATGCAGCAACAGTGAATGGTGAATGTTACCGCAACATGATAACGGAGTTTTTGTGGCCTCAATTGGACGGTATGGATCTGGAAGACATGTGGCTCCAGCAGGACGGCGCAACCTGTCACACTGCGGGCGAAACAACTGATTTGTTCCAAGAAAAATTTCCTGCCCGTCTCATCTCACGCAACGGCGACCAGAATTGGCCACCGAGGTCTTGTGATTTGACACCGTGCAACTACTTTCTTTGGGGGTTGTCACACTTCTGGCATCTAGAATTTTGAGGTGGCTCTGAGATTTTTGTAAAATTTGTGAACTCCTGGTTTAATACATGCAAAACCTGGGCAAGAATGGCTGCTATCAGCGTTCCCCTACAAAATACACGTGTGTATTAAACGTCGTTCCCAATTTAAGAAAGGTGGACTTATAATTCAAAATGCAAAAGGAAACATGTTTGTAAGGAAAGTGGATGTTAGTTGGTAGCTGAGATTACCGATGTGAGTTCTTTCTTGTGTCTTTGCTGTTCGGCTGCGGTTATGGGTACCTTTAGATGAAATATAATAGTACACTTCTTCGAATTACTACTTTTGTATAAGTTACGTGATAAATCCAGTGTTGGGCACATAGCGGAATGGTTGCTGGAGAGGACTGGGTCCCATGATGCATTGAAGATAGGCAGGCATGCTACTGTGTGAAAATAGGTGCTTGTCGGTGTGGTTGCGTGGGCTCGTGGCAATAATTTCGACGGATTTTACCAATTCACCTTCGAAAACTGAGGAGTTATCCACACTGCTGGTGGAAGGAACCTGTGTTAGTGGCAGTATCTTGGTGTCAAGGATGAAGGACCAGCATCTTTGTTCCTGCTGTTACAGTGTCAGTGACATCTTGTGAGATTGCCACATAATCTTGGAGGAGAATCTTTTGCAGAGAGAGCAGGACCACTGGAGAACCATCATGCTGTTGCAAAAGGACGGAGCTGTGTAGCAGGAACATACATTGCCTTGTGTTGAGGAACAGTGCACACCGGCTGAGAATGGGCAACAGGTTGAGATATCTTGCGTTCTGCTGGTGGCGCTTTTCAATATCCATCTCAACCTCAGAGTCACTGTGCTCAGGCATCCTGAAGATGGGACAAACAAGTGTTCCCGAAACGTTGGTTGCACACCAAAAATTGACCCCGGGCTACAACCCAAAAACTTTTAAGCAACAGGACGACCACGGCGGAAGCCTTCAATTACATATTCTTCACCTCTATGGGGAGGATACTCTTCGGCTTTTCAAGATCTTCGACAAACTTCGCATGAAGAAAACGAATCTCCTAACCTCACCCCCTCTCCTTCTACGATGCAGATATCACAAAACCATACCTACCTTCCTACGCTTTAGACACCATATCCGATCCCAAGCTGCTAACAGAATTTATAAACGTACCAGCCTTGCCCTGCTCCGTGAAAGAATTCATTTCAACCGATGAGAGATTGATAACAGCTCCCGAAACCTGCTGAAGATACATCTACAACTGGCCAACGTCCTCTCGGCCTCTGATTGGTCTCTCGTAGACCGCATCACTTTCAACAAAACTATTCGCCTAGGCGATGAAATTAGAAACAGACAGTGCAAAAAATTTTAACGTCTTCAAGAGGCACAACATCCAACACTCGCTGTTACCAAGGATACAGTGGTTAACCTTAGCAATAAACCAATGGATGATGCACTGCACTCAGCCCTAAGGAAGAGTTCAAATTATGCGGTGACTCCAACGGCCATTCCCATTAAGGACATTCTGATTGGAGTTCAAACAGCTGTGAGATCCTTGGCTACTGATACAGCAGAGGAAGTACATCAAGAAGCAGTGAGAATTATCAAAAATTCCAAGTCACCTAGAGACAATCTAACCAGAACAGAGAGGAAAGCCCTCAAGAGTCTTCGCACGGACGCGGAACTGACGGTCCTGCCTACAAATAAGGGTAATGCTACGGTGATTCTTAACACAGTGGACTATGAGCAGAAGATCAATGCAATACTAGAGGATTCCACCTACAAGGAACTCACCAAGGACCCCACTGATTCAGTCGAACGTAAGACCGCTCTCCTACTCAAGAAATCAAAATTAGCTGAGGACATTTGCAAACGGTTACGACCCACTGGCACAAGACCTCCTAGACTCTACGGATTACCTGAGATCCATAAAGAAGGAATGCCCCTAAGACCCATCATCAGCAACATTGGAGCTCCTACCTACCAGCTGTCAAAATATCTGGCCACTCTACTCCGCCCCTTCGTGGGACCATCTATACAACATTTCAAAGCTTATATTAGAGGAGTTTGACATCATTGAAAAAAATCGCTGTGCCATTTGCTGAAGATGCTTCCAGGGTTGCAGGAGAAGTGATATGGCGACACATTTATCATCAGCACCATCTTCATCAGGACATGAGTACCATCAATATCACCACCACCATCACCACCACCATTAAGAGCAGTGCCAGCAATTAGCAGCAATTTCCAGCATGTTTCAGCAATTGTCTGCACAAAAATGACTTATTTCAGTTATTCAAATGAACATACTACCGTATATTCTCGAATCTAATCCGCACTCAGTTTTTGGCGATTTCTTAAACCAAAAAAGTTAGTTCGCGGTTCTAATCCGCACCTTTCCTTCAACCACCCCTTGCCCACGGGGCGACTGATTGAATAATATTGGATGTTACCAATGCGTTAAAATCCGACGCTACGCCTGAGGCCAATGAGTCATACCGATACCGTGAGGCGGGCCTTTCTCAACAAACGTGCGCAATATCGTCTGAAGCCAGCTCGCGCCTTAGTTGTTGAAACGTGGGAGGTGCTTGTTCCAATTTGTCGTGTACCGTAGTTATGGAAGAGGGACGCCTGAAATCTAAACGACTCTCATATACGGCAAAGTTCAAACGTGAAGTTATTCGGTGCGCAGAGGAGAATGGAAACCGCAAAGCCGCTGCAATTTTTGGAATTGATGAAAGCAACGTTCGACTGTGGCCCCTTGGTACATTAGTAACGTGCAAATTAACGAGGATTTGGGAGTTCCTTTATTTGCCGAACACATCAGAGCCCTAACCGAGAGTTACGACTCAAGGTTAGCTGATGTTGGAAACCACTTAGTTCAACAACTCGGCAGATATTTACGCTGACCGAGGGCCGAAACACGTCACCTAGCGCCAAGCTACGGGGACAGGTCCGCAGACATGTCGAGGCCGCCCGCAAAACAGTGGCCAAGACTCTACCGAATCGTGCCTAGCACTGATTAGCTAGGCGCTTTTCGACTACCCTGAGGGTTTTCCGTGATTTTTCCTCAGTTGCAAGGTGAATGCCAGGGTATAATACAAAGTCGGGGCACGGCCCACACTCCCTCCCCCCGGTAACGGCGGTTTCACCCGCGTGCTAGGTTATAGACCCGCGAAAATAATAGCGAAAACGCCACTCTGGGTTCAAACCCCAGGGAGTCATCCAACCAAAGTATTACCCCCCCCCCCCACTTAAGAAGACTATACGCTCCTAGAGCTGTACCCTGTACCATCTGGCGGCAAGATGGCGGATAATGTGGTTGCGAGTGTAAGTGATGCTCCTGATATTAATAAAGAAATAGTAGGAAATTACGAGATAAACTGTCAGTGCTGTGAAAAATTGAAATTAGAATTGAAAAATATTACCATAGAACTAGAATCAGCAGTTGAGATAATAGGTATTCTAAAAGATGAACTGGGTATAATTGATACGGAAGAAAGTAAGCATATAAGCATTACACAAAATAATGAAAATGTAACTTATATGCCAACACATAATGAGAATTGGATTCAGATACAAACAAATCGACACAATAAGATGATTGACAAGCTAAAAAAACTACAGAGCAACATCCATAAAAACAAGTAATCGTTTTGATTATCTAACCTCAAAAAAACAGTAACGAAGGAAAAAAACCCAAAACAAGCAAGATCATACAAAAGAATGTAGTGCAAAATACTATGTTAATAGGGAATAGTAAATACAAACATAATGGAAAGGAACAAGTGGTGAAAAAAATACTAGTGATAGTAAATGGTGAAATAATAATTAATCACAAAGTAATAAATAGTGATAGTAAAATGGCAAGTGATCGTGACAGTGACAGTGTTAATGGAACAAATACAAAACAAAAAGAGGATTTCTGAGAATAAAATCGACGATCTGCCATCAAACGCTTCAAAGGAACACCACACTGTACTATTATTGCAGATAGCCACAAAAGAGACTGTGCCAGTAAAATGAAAGAAAACCTTGGTAATGTAATGGGGATTGTAAAACCAGGAGCTGATATTATCACATTAATTAATTTTGTAAAAGATACTACTTCAGCTCTAAGTAAAAATGACATTATGGTATTATGTGGAGGTGCTAATGATATTGCAAAAAACAATTCTAAAGAGGGATTAAGACACATTTCAAATTTTGTTAATAACAATACCCATACAAATATTGTTATGCAAGTTATACCTTATAGACATGATTTAGTAAGTTGGTCCTGTATTAACAAGGAGGTAACTGTATTCAACAGGAAACTGTTAAAAATTATGAAAGGACACGAACATGTCACAGTCACAAGTTATTACCTTGATAGACAGTTATTCACAAAACATGGTATGCATTTGAATAAAACAGGAAAAGAAATGGTAACCAAACACATAGCAGCAATGTGTATAGAAATTTTACAAACAAAACAAAACATAATCCCTATTAGTATGTCTTGGAAGGAATTTGGAAATCATAAGGTTAGTCAAGAAACAGATAAGAGTCTAGTTATGAAGGACTCTGAAAACGGCATCGAGGAAAAAGGTTCAGTTTCTAGAAAGCTGCGTAAAGCACCTGCAAAATTAAGTGAGGATTTTTTATGGATACACCAAAGCAAAAAAGAATTGAAAAAGAAGGAAATAAAATGACAGTGGAACTTCCGCATGAAAAGTTTAAAATCCTACATCACAATGTGCAAGGGTTTATAAACAAACAACTTGAGTTCTCAGTTCTGTTAAATTCAAATTTACAAAACCTGGATGTTATATGTTTTACGGAACAGCCCCCAATGTAGCAGCAGCAGCAGCAAGCAAGCGGCAGACATGGCCAGTGGGACCGCACGCCATCGGGCGCTCAACTCACCCACTAGGCAGCCAACATCTCTGCCCGGCACCTCGCTCCAGAGCACTCTGTGCGCAGCAAACTCTTCACGAACAATATCTCATTCCGAGATCCTGTATAGTTGAAGAAGTATAAATACAGCTGAGTGGAAGTTAGGAGGTTATTTAATGCACAAGCAACCAACCGACTAGCTACCACAACACACGTGTTTGGTACAGAAATTGTTTCGGGCTACTGATGTCAATGACATATACATGCCCGTGCGAGGATCCTTCTGTTCTGATCTTGGTAGGTGTACGTACTTCGTTCTTTTGTTTGAGGAATTTTATTATGATGACTTCAAAACCAATTTTGGACAAGTGAAGATACTGATGGAAGGTAAGCGTTTTAGGGTGGATGTTAAGAACGAAACACCTGAGTATGTAATGTTCGATGGACCTATAACATTTGTTTCAAATGAACCACCTTATGGGTTTGATGATAGTTTTGTAATGAGGTGTGTTGTTGTGAATGCTGATAGGAAGTGGAATGGAAATGGTGAGGAATTTGTAGACTGGGAGGACAAGATGGATGCAGCGGAGGAGGTTTTTGCGCCGCCGGTCTATGAGGTGGTTACGTTATCGTCGGATGATGATGATGATGAGAAAGAGAATAGGCGCACGGTTTAGTGGTAAACCTGCATTTAGGCAGTAGGTGTATCGTGTGCCGCGAGTACCTGAGAAGTTTAGTATGGTGTGTTAAAGTGAAAAATTATGTGAAGGCTGTGAGGTTGGCGATTGGAGGTGGCGCGGAGATTAAATCTTTGCAGGGGTATACAGGAGGTGCTGAATGGGATATGAACGACAGAATGTTGGCAGATGTGGACAATATGTATTCGAAGTTTATAGTTAAAGTTGTAGCATTAAAGACTACAGCCGGCAGAGAATGTTCCTTGCGCAACACAATAAATGGAACATGAATTGCCAAGAAAGCGATGGCAAAATAAACATTCAACAATATACAGACACCAACAACCTTCACTACTGCACCTACTTCGCAACATCCGAGAAGCCGAGACACTGAGCAGGCCATACACCGGCCCAAGACATTGTCAACCCCCTCCAAGAGCTTGCTTCGACATCATGAATATCAGATATCGCTAAGTGACCCTTCCCACAGGGTGAGGGTAAGACTTCATCCCTATCTCTCCTCCTATATACTCACAGTAACATCTCTGTACAGCATATCATAAAGTGGAGGCACATTGAGCCCAGAATGGCCTCACACAATGGTTCAATTGCCAGCAACTTGGCCATATCTTGGTCAACTGTAGACAGCCACCACACTATATTTATAATTCCGGAAATTTCAAATAAAAAAGTCATTACTGATATTTGTAGCATTAGATTTTTAGGATTAATTATTGATAATACATTGACATGGAAGGAACATATTATTACATTAACTTCTAAATTGAATAAGGCATGTTATGCCATCAGGGCAATTAAACCATTTGTGTCTTTGGACGTATTAAAAATGATCTACTTTTCTTATGTGCACTCTTAATGTCATACGGTATTATATTTTGGGGAGATTCAGTCCATAGCAAACTCATTTTTAAAATTCAAAAAAGAATAATAAGAATTATTACAAATTCTAATAGGCGTGATTCATGTCGTCAATTGTATAAACAATTACAAATATTACCACTTAAATCTCAATATATTTTTCACTACTCTTATTTGTTGTAAAGAATAGAGATCTTTTCCAATCCAATTCACAAATTCATAACATAAATACACGCTATAATTATGATTTGCACTTGCCTTCAGCGAATTTGACACTGTTTCAAAGAGGGGTTCTATACTCCGGAAGTAGAATTTATAACCACTTGCCATTGAATATTAAATCATTATCAAATGATGTGAAGCATTTTAAATCTACATTAAAAAATTATCTTTTAGAAAATTCTTTTTATAGTGTTGAAGAGCTTTTTCAACGAACATATTAATGACCAGGGATTTATTATTTTATTGAACATTTAACATTTTACATTATTTTATTAATATTTTGCTTTTCTTACACATATAAGTGTATTAAGACTGTTTATAGAAAATATATTGTATTGATGAATGATTGAGTTCTTTAGACGTGATAGGTTGTATACTGCTGTATATTATTTGTTGTACTTAATGTGCTTGCATGATAACATTGTGATGATATGACAAGTGCTTTGCATTCTATAGTATGTATATATAGATATATCTTCAATTTGGTGTTTGTATGACTTTTTCCACATCTGTAGATTTATGGAAGGTATAAATAAATGAATGAATGAATGAATGACTATGGTTTTTTTAATTCCCTCTGTCCCTCTAACCATCTCGTTTGCCAGGGCGACACCTTGCACACATTTTAGCTACTGGATCTGTCGGGGAACAAAAGAGAGTCTACTTGGCTGATCAATTTAAAAGACGTTACTTAATTCTATTGTTTAAAATTTAATTAAGTTGAAAAGTCAGACATGCCTCAGTTCAGGAAGAAGGTAGTGTTAAGTGGACTGGGTGTGAAAGTACACGTGGACGTAAATCGCATCTCGTGGATATACCTATGCAAGCTGTAAGGAAGGAAGTCAACTGGATTCCCGTAACAGGCCGTTGTAAGAGATCCAGAAAACCGGAAATGAATCTCATGCCTCTGATACCGAGTGTAAATCGATATGAGCTGCTAAATAACTTACATGACCGCCAAATTCAGCACAAAATCCAGAACAGGAAAAGAAAAACAGAACAGAAAAAAAGGGTATCCTAGTATGAAAACAACATAAAGTTGTCATCACTGGGACAGTCACATGAGTGTGTGTGGTAGAGATATCGCACAACCTGGGGAAAACTTTCAAAGTCGCAAGTTTTGTGAAGCCAGGTACAGGACTAGAGGTGATCACAAAACACAACAAAGGAAGAAATAAATAAATTGACGAAGGAAGACGTTATTGTCTGTGGGAGTGCAAATGACATAGGAAAAAATGCATCGTCGAATGGTCTGAAACACCTCTCCAACTTCGTGGTAAGCAGAAAGCACACCAATATTATGATAATGAGTGCTCCCCACAGTTATGATTTAATAACCTCATCATGTGTGAACGGTGAGGTGGAAGTGTTGAATAGGAAATTGCACAAGCAAATGAGGGTGTTTAATCATACAGCCCTATTAGACATGAATTTAAATAGGGAACACTTTACCCAGCATGGGTTACACATGAACAACTCTGGTAAAGAACTCATCAGCCAGCGGATAGCGAACAACTTTAGAATAATCTTCATAAAGCAGATGACACCCCCCCCCCCCCATCATCTTGAAATGGAAGAGTGACCCCACAGAAAGTAGTAAGGAGAAGGAGGTGGAACCACCTGAAGCTGGAATTAAAACACCTGGTGCAATCTGCAATAACCCGAATTTAAATTACAAAACTAAATTCGTCCACGCAAACTAAAAAAAAAAAAAAAAAAAAAAAAAAAAAACAAACAAACAAACAACCAAACCAAACCAACCAACCAACAGGGCTGTACAAGAATGGCCATAACTGGCTGATGCATATGCTGCACCATTAGGGAATCAAACCTAGCGCCCTGTGACACAGCATATAAATCATTCAGCGTCAAAGTATTAAGCAACATTACATTACAGTTCATGGTCAACAAACTTACAGGAAATGACATTGAAATTAGTGATTTCTTTGTGGTCACTATGTATTAACCGCAAGTGGTCAGTTTCACGTCCCTGCCAATTTTCCCCCCAGGGCAGAGTCACTGTTACCCATTAAATATGAGGCTGGGTGGGCTCCAGTGTCTGGACACTTTGGAGGGCAGATAAATCTTTTGCCTGTGCTGGGAATCAAACTGCAATTCCTTGCATGCACATCCTGTAGTCAGTCACTATACTGCAGAGCTATCATTGTTAACCCTACAACTGTGTACCCAGAGAAACTGGGGACCATAAGGACATACACTGTCTTATACACACTAAGCTAACAACATTGAACTGCAACCTTAACAATACTTAATTTGTTTGTCCAAACTTCAGTTTGCCATCCAGTATCACACCAAATTACACTGAAGAACAGCCATCACCTACAGCAGACCTTTCATTTTGATATTATGTTGCACTGCACTTCCCTCATGTTATGCAGCGAACCATAAGACAGCATGCTATTAATTTCAGCATTATAAAGAACTGGTATTTGGGAGCCTCACATCTGTTTCCTGCTGATGGTCATATTTGAGATTTTTAAAAAATAAAAATGTGAATTTATTTCATTTGTCTGTTGAAGTGGGGCAAAAATGCCTCTTTCACCAACACAGCATCCTGCTTATCAGACCTTAAACAAGCCTGACATTTATAAGCATGAACTTCTCAAAACCACTGGTCATGGCACCTTTGGCAAAGCAAAGCTTGCCAGACGCGCTCATGAAAGAGGAGGTTAAGTACTTACACATAAATAACCTTAAAGCAGCTGCTGACATTTCTTTGGCAATAAAATGCATAAGAATCAGAGTTATTTTTGTTAAGTTCCTGTCAAAGAGTAAGTACTGCAAGAACTAATCTGTGTTCTAAGCCATCATCATGAAACAGGAAACAACCATCTAAACACAGAATTCCATAATACACACACAAAATGCTAGGCAGCGACTTACATTTGCATCTGAAATTGGGACCAGAGCTTTAAAAAATACAATGCCACAGACTGTCAACTTTACTCTTGCTGACTTGTACATCAACACTCATCCATGTTCACTCAGTATCAGCAGTCTAACAGCCAACTTGGAACCTGCTGATTTGTGTAATGAAGCTCATCCAAGTTCACGTGGAATAAGCAATGCAACAGTCAACTTGGGACCAGAAATTTACACAACTTAGAACAGCAAACTGTTTGTGCATAATCCATGGTAGTAAACACATTTTTTAACTTAATTGTTGGGTGCTAATGAGGTTGTAATATGATCTTGGGTGATTATTATCCATTTTTCATGTCACGGTTAAGTGTAGAGGATTAAAAAGCAGCCCTAATTGGCCCTCAAGAAGGATTCTCACATAATCCATAATTGCACACAGATATGTCCACGTAACAGCAATGCAGAAGGTAAGAAAGCTGCTGCTGTTACAGGATGATAACTGTCACGCCACATACTAACCCTTCAGCACAGCTGCACACACACACTATGTCAGATATTTAAATTCTCTACTCACACTTTGACGTACACCATACATTCAGCAGAAAGCTGCATTTGTATGGCCTCTAGCTATGAAACTAAGAACTGTACTGTCATTTGGTTCAAACTAATCTACAGCAGAAACATGAGGTTCACTTGTTTGTAAAGTGATAACTCTGATTCATAAGGCACTGTGCAGTCGCACGGACATTGTGTACGTTTCAGACGTTCTCTGACCTGATTCTAATGCAAAAACACTATACAGAAAACCAACATATATGCACTGCAACAAACAGCCAAAAGTGATGCACCATTTCATTTACTTTTTTGCCCAAGGCTCAGAAAGTGGAAAGAAATGACAGTGGATGAAATTATGTAGTTCTAGCACTGCTTATTGTACCTGGCCAAGGTCAGGACTTCAAACCCTGGGCTCAGCATTCAAAGATGAGTACATAAACCAGACACTTCAACCATTCATCCAGCTCATATAACCAATAAGTACACGGCAAATAAATTTAATAAGGATACACTTCAGTGCATTCACTTAAATTAATTAAATTACACTGTTTCAAAATTGGAAATGTACAGAAAGAGTTGGAACTCCAAACCACTGCCATTGTCTGCACTGAGGACACAGTAAGTTAAATCTCATCCCACGTTAGAGCAGCGGGTATTTGCCAAGTAGTTAGCTGGTAGCATTGGGATTTACACTGGACCACATTTTCCTTGCTAATAACTTTCTTGGCATCAGGGTGACACACAGACATTCCATTCAGATGTCACTATGACCACAAAAGCTTTGGAGCCTCACAATTATTAAGATAGGAACCAATGGCAGCTCACAGATCATGTTTGATTTATTCTTGGATTTACTTTGTCTTGTTCTTGTGAATGATATCCCATCACAGCAGTCATTCTCCAGCAACAATACTAGCAATCCTGTGGCTCTTAATTATTCAGAGATTTTTGTTTCAACTCAGTACAAGGAAGCTCGTGAATAAATAAATCACATCCATGCAAAGCTGTGTAATTATTGACTGAATTACAGTTGTGACTACAGTTCACAACTGGCAGCCTGACACTCCCCAATAAACGTTCACTCGAGATAAGTCTTGTGTGATCCTGCGGGGGCAGCGTATCTCTGTAACCAGGAACTGTGGCAGTAATAAAATGGGGCCACTTACGAGGGATGGGCTGTGGTTGGGTGTTGATCGTTGGCAGTTACGGTTATCGAGGACTGGGTCCCATGATGCATTGGAGACAGGCAGGCCTGCTACTACTAGCTACTGCTGTGAAAACAGGTGCTCGTTTGTGTGGATGCGTGAGCCCGTGGAAATAATTTCGACAGATTTTACCAATTCACCTTTGAAAACTGAGTTGTCAACTGTAGCCATTTAGAATGCTGATGTGTAGAATGCGTGCATTTCTTGTTGAAAATGTCAGCAATTTGAACGTCTTGTGTATTTGAAAAGAATAGTAATACGTTTAGGATGAACAGGGACGTTTGATTTTGTACGTACAGGTGACATGATGCTTGTCACGGATGTGGCTACATAAGGATGTGTGAAGTCAACTTCTGACAGTTTCCTTGCACATCACCTAAGTAAGAAAATATATTTGAGGATTCATCTAGGAATAAAACAAGCAAATTCAGGATGCTGATTGTCGTCCAGCTGGAAGTTTGCTGTCCATTTCTGAAGACTGTTTTCTATGAAGATGACGGTGTTTAGGATGTGACCGCTTGTATTTTTGTATAGCAGTGTGTGTTATGTCCGAGATATGAATGTATGAATGACGCTGAAGAAGTAGAAGATATGGTTATGTATGGAAAAGAAGTTGGAGATTGTCAAGAAAAGACTGGAATAATTATGGCACTGGCACAGGCTCCGATAAGAGGAGTTAGTCCAGCTAAGCACAGATGATAATCAACCAAATTTACAGTGTTATTGTGACTTAACCTTTAGAGTCCGTGCGGCTCCTATAGTTGCCAGGGCCCTTTAAACCGTCAGTCGTCCTTTCCTGCCCATGACCGAGGGGATAGCTCCCACAGCTTTAAATACATGTAGGTAACGTGTATACCTCCACATTCCGCGTTAGATGAAATGTTTGGTTTGCTTCACGCTCCGACCACTTTACCCCAGAAAGGAACTCAGTCTGTAACATTGAAGAGGCTTTATCAGCTTTGAGCTTTATGAGCAAAGCGAACTGCCTTGGAAGTTGTTTTCTTTCCTCTCTGCAACTCGGGTTTCGTGTCTGCCATAAATTGACCTCTTGGCTAATGTGTGATTCACATAATCGAACCTTATATTTGGAAGGGGACACCACACAATGGCCCTTTCACTCCACGTGGAGTAGACAAGCGCCTGTCAACTTTCTGTTTCTCGCAGCCAATGAAAAGAGCAATCTCTGTAGATAAGGCGGGTCTAAAATAACAAAGAAACGTACTGTAAGCTTTAGTGTAATGTCAACAGCCATAAATTAGTCTCGTTATTATGGCAGGCATTGCATTCAATTTCGTTCTAAGAAAATGATGTCAGGCGACGTTTCCTTTCATGTGCAAAAATGTAATATATCTGTGCTGTATTATTCCAAATAAAACATCAAACATATCCTTTATATTTTTTAAGTGATAATTTTCTTAAATTTAATATAATCTGCAATTATTTCTTGAATGCGATATTTTCTCTTTGTCTTCTATTTCCTAATTTTAGGTTAAAAAAAGCTCATTTACTCTGTGAGGTTGGAAACTCTTTCGATATATAGTTCTGTTTTGCTATAAGCGGTGTGGCCTGAACTCAGCGACGCCAACAAACCTTGCTATGTTTATATACTGCTAGCTGGTTACTGTTTCTAACACCACTTGGATAGAGGCTAGCCAATTCTGTTCCACAGACCCATAAATTACTTGCCTCTTCTCCCCCTAAGTGAAAACTCAGCTGTTCATATTTTTTGTGCGCCTTTGAGATGACTAGAATCCTGTACTGTGAAAACAGAGGGTTAGAGTAGGAGAATGGTATAGTTTAGTTTTTAGCATATAACCACACACTTTTGTCTGGGTGCTGGTAGAGGAAGTTTCATCAGAATAACGTCTGACAATTTTTCCTTCGGTCAATCAGTATTGCAAAGGTGTAGTGACTGATAGTGACAACAGAAGTGTAAAATGAGTGCTCGGGCTAAGAAAAGCAAATATCTGTCCCAAGACGAAATAGCGGAATTGTTTTGGGACAGTGACAGCGACAACCCAGCGGGCTCCTCGACTGACACCAGCACCACCCCCAGCAGCTCCGAAGATGAGGGAGGTTTTGAAGACCAGCCAGGGGTATCACACCTGCAACCGGACCGCCCAACATCCAGTGGTCACACATCCAGCAGCACAATTTTTGCAAGTGCCGCTGACGAAGAGGAAATTGTTCAGAGTGGCCAAGGTCAACAGGTGCAAATGTCATCGACCTCGGAGTGGACAAGGCCCTCTAGCCCTAGGACAAGTGTAGTTCACACGTATACAGGGGCAGAAAGAGGGAAAAATAACAACGAAGCGCCACACATAAATGACGGCTCTACTCCACTTAGCGTTTTCCTGCTATACTTTCCTGAAATTATCACACTGCTGGTGGAGGAGACCAACAGATATTACCACGACCACCATGACAAACTTGACGAGGGACCTTCGCCTCTCCCTGACGTGACAGATGCCGAAATGTTTTCGTTTCTTGCAATAATAATACTAATGGGGCACAACTTGCACGACAGACTGAGAGACTACTGGGCAACTTCCGACCATTTCTACACGCCTTTCTACAGTAGCGTAATGAAACGAGACAGGTATTTTCACATCCTTCGCTTTCTGCACTTCACGGACAACAAGAATGAACCTGACAAAAAGGACGAAAATTATGACAGGCTGTGGAAGATAAGAAAACTTTTCGAAATTCTAAATACGGCATTTTCAAAATTTTACAACCCTTCTGAAAATCTGGCCATAGACGAGGTAATTGTTTTGTTCAAAGGAAGGGTCTTTTTCAAACAGTACATACCCAAGAAACACAAGCGTTTTGGCATCAAAATGTACAAACTTTGTGACAAAACTGGCTACACGTACGACATGAAAGTATACGCGGGGAAGGAAAAACAGCGCAGGGCGCAAGACGTGACCGTAACACATGCTACAGTGACAGAATTGACACAGAAAGTTCAGGGACGTGGCCACAAACTGTACATGGACAACTTCTTTTCTTCCCCACAACTATTCAAAGACTTGGCCATAAGACAAATTTACTGTTGTGGCACTGTCAGACCCAACAGGAAAGGCATGCCACAGGACATACGCCCAAAAAAATCGAAACTAAAAAGGGGCGACATTCACGTTCGGACCATGGGTGACTTGACAGCAATACTGTGGAAAGACAAACGTGACATATACTTGCTGACAAACATCCACAATGCCCCACCAGAGGGTAATTTCCGCCATAGTAACGGGAAGGCCGTAAAGCCGCAAATTGTGATGGACTATTCCCGTCACATGGGCTATGTGGATAAGGGAGACAGAATGGCCAACAGCTACTCCATCAGCCGCCGTACTTTGAAGTGGACGAAGAAATTGTTCTTCCACCTCTTAGACGTGACCATTCTGAACAGTTTCATTCTTCTTTCCTCATGTGGGGGTACGAATATTTCGCACAGAGATTTTCGACTCACCCTTATGAGGAATATGTTGGCACAGGCTGGATACAAGGAGCGTATCCCGAGGCCATTAGGGAGACCACCAAGCGCTGCCAAGCAAGTCGGTAGACTCGAAGCTAGCGGCAGCAAGCATTGGCCTGTTCCTTGTGAGAAACGTGTAAGATGTCGCGTGTGTTCGGCCAGGGGTGAGACCCGAAGAGTTTTAGTAAAGTGCCGAAAGTGTGATGTAGGACTCTGTGTTAGTAGAACCTGCTTTATGGACTACCACACCAAAGCACAAATCTGAAACTTTCAGGCTGTGCAAGATGGACCTCCCTGAACAAAACTGGAGCCCTAAACATATATGTAAGTACAAAAAATGAAATATTTTGAAACATTTGGAAATTCGCTTGGTGTATGTATCATTTCCCACTAAGTTCCGCTTATATCTTTCTTGGTTTATATGATATAAATATTATTTCTAAACCATGCATGCGCAGAACTTTAAAGGGCCCAGGCAGAGATTGTGCCGTAAAGTAGGGCGCTAAACTCGATTTAAAGAGCAAAGCTGAGAAATAAGTCCGGACGCTAAAGGTTAAGTAAAGGTTTGAATAATGACAGTGAACTAGTTCAACCCATGCATACTATAATTTGTGAGGAAATTAATACTTTGAATAGTGATTTAGCCGAATTTAAACATATATTAAAATTAACCATGAAACAATCAGTAAGAGAGATTTTATTGTCTGAAATAAGTATATTGATAGCTAAAACTGAAAGTGTGAAAGAGTCGGCTTCCAATTTGTTGAATAATAAACTCAAATGGTCAACAGTCACTACTGGTAGAAAAAAAGAAACAGCCTAAATAGGTTATATGGAGACTCAAATCAACACACAACCAATTCCAATTATAGTAAATCACTATGAAGTATTGAATAAATTGGGGGTCTATGAGGCAGACATTTGTGTTCTGGATTCACCTTGAAAAAAGAAGGTGAATGGCAGAGGTAGAAAAAATAATGTCTTCAAAACTACACACAAAATTTTAATTACAGGAGATAGTCATGCAAAAGGTATGGTGGCAGAATTGCAACATAACCCAGAAGACTACACTGTTCAAGGTTTGGTAAAACCAGGAGCAGACTTGTCTGCCGTCCTAAATCCTGTTCCTGAGGATACAAAATCTATCAAAAAATGACGTAGTTATAGTGTGGTCTGGAACGAAAGACGTGGGTAGGAATGAGTCAGGAAAGGGCTTGCCCCTAATAAGAAACTTTGAACAGTACTGTTCTCACCACCCAACAGGCAACTTACTCCGATAAACAGATATTGTATGTTTCAGGATATCAAAACAGCATAGATTGTCCAACTTTTATACAATTTTTAACCAATGTAAGACTGAAACAACCAACAACCACAATTTTTAACTTTTATTTGTTTTAAACAGTGTATGTGAACAATTGTAAAGAATTCATGTAAACAACTGTGCCAGTTGGTGTAACTAGTGTGCGATTTCAGATAATGTGTCCCTGAAGATGAACCCAAATTAAGGGTTCGAAACATGCAGGACAGTGAAAATACACAATTAATGTGATTAAATTGTACAATTGTAGGACTTTAAATATAAAGTTAAAACCCCTCCAAAATCCAACCCCTGGCGTCCCCGTCGCGGAGGGGAGTAACGTCTGTAGGCGGCCAACAGGGGCTATGGTTCACCAAAGCCAAGGTGTGAGGCATCATGCCAAGGGCTGCATGGCACTGGGGTGGTAAAATAGCAGTGCCGCTAACAATCCCCTCGGGGAACCGGGCAGCACCCCGTTGTATTTATGCCTTCCACCTGTAAGGGGCTCTGCGGGTGGTGACTGTCAATTCCCCATAACTCGTGGGACCAAAATGGACACAGAGATTAAGAAACCTGAACAAGGAGTGGCACTGGCTGCAGACTTGTTAAAACAAGACTCCCAAGTGGAGGTTGAAAGTGAACCCTTTGTTACTCCTTCAGAGGAGGACAAACTAGCTGCAGGCATCTCTACGATCAGACTGCAGACTGGGCGTCTCTCTGGAGCGCAGCAAAGGAAGCTAACTAAAGCTAAGAAAATGAAGGAGGGTACATGGACGGTTGATAAACCTAAAGGTAAGTCTCCTTCATCTCAGGAGAAGAAGGTGGCGGAAAGTAGTGGGGGTGTGAAAAGACCCCACTCTGACTCAAGTACACCACCCTCGACTGAACTGGAAGAGCTACTAAAAAGTCCTGGCGCACCAGAGTATGATAAAACTCTGAGTGATGCCACAAGAAAACTGAAGAGAATGAAGGTAAAGAAACCTTCAGGAGCTCAAAGGAAACAAGCCCTTAAAGCAAAACTCCAAACAAAGGGGATTACATGGAACCCCTTGTATAAAAAGAAAGAAAAAACCAAATCTCCCAGTGAAGAGGGGAAAGCGACTAAGGGTGGCACCAAGCGTAACCGCTCAGATAGCAGTACTCCATCGCCTTCGGGAGAATGTGGTACTCAAAAACTACGGCAAGAACAGATGGAAGTTACTGAGGGGGAATCATCCTCTACACAACCATCAACAAGCTATAAGGAAGTACTGACCGTCATTAAGATGGCTATTGTGCCTGAAAACTTTCCGACGAGCAAAATAACTGAAGAGCAATCTGATGCTATTCAGGAAGCACTGGTCGGGAAATTTAGACCCCTCGAAGGTGGAGAATACCCACAATTCGCCAATTTCTACACTGAGAAGGGAGCATTCATCTCTCATGTGCCAACAACAAAACCAAGAAATGGTTAAATACAATTTTGCCAAAGCTACAACCATGGCAGGATGCCAAGCTTAAGGTAGGAGAGCGGAAGGACATCTTGCGGACAACCAGGGTGATGTTTAAGACACTTAAGGTGTTTGCTAAGACTGATCCTTCCAAGGTCCTGGAAATGCTTGGCAAACAGAATACCCAGTTGGACGTAACAGACTGGCAAGTTATAACTCCAACAAAAACGACCCCAATGGACAAACTCTAGTTGTTCTTGTGGATGACCTATCCCTTGAGGCAATTAAAGCCTCCCAGGGCAAAGCATACTTAGGTCTGAGTAGGATCAGCCTAATTATTATGGAACAAGATGGCAGCACTAAGGATACTGCAAATCAACCTGCAGCACAGTAAGGCAGCCTTATCTGAAAGGATCAACAAATAAAACATTGACCTAGTTCTGATCCAAGAGCCCTGATTCCACAAAAGCCGGGTCATGGGGCTAGGAGGTGTGAAAGGTAAGCTAATCTACAATAGCTCAACTGAGAACTTGCATTTTTGTAGCAGACAAAATGAAATGCTTGCCTTTACTGGAATTCTGTTCCAGGGATGTCACCTCGGTGAAAATAAACTGGCGTACAGAAGTTGCCAAAGGAGACCTAATTGTGAGCTCTGTTTATCTTCCGTATGACCGAAGTGAACTATTACCAACCAGGGAGCTTGAACTACTGGTGGAATACTTCATGGTGAAGCGGCAACACCTTCTTATAGGTTGCGACTCAAACGCTCACCATGTTATTTGGGGCAGCGGGGACACCAATGCTAGAGGTGAGTCCTTGCTAAACTTCATTGTAGCTAATAATTTAGCTATTCTCAATGTCAGAAACAGGCCAACTTTTATTAACAGAGTTCGGCAAGAGGTTCTTGACATCACTCTAAGTACAGAATATGTAAGTACTCTTATTCAAAGCTGGCATGTCTCTGAAGTGCAGCCAGTGTAGAATCTCCTCCTAGAAACCCCAGAAGAACAGACTGGGTCTCATATTTTAAAGACCTTGCTGCGATGATAGGGTCTATATCTAGAAGGGTAAGAAACGTCTCTGATATCGATAGCACGGCAAGTCAATTGAACGATGCCATGTTAGATGCATATCAAAGTAACTGTCCTATTCATCTAAGGTCTGGTCCAGGAAGTTACGTGGTGGTCCAAAGAACTTGAGATAAAGAAAAGACGCGCAAGACGACTGTTCAAACGAGCCAAACAAAGTGACAATTGGAGCACGTATCATACAGCCCTGTATGACTGTTCGGTATTTGTCATTAGTATTAGGTAAATCCACCTAGAGGGCAGCAGTGCATTGGCAGACCCTGCCTTCTACAAGCCCGGACCTATAGACTTGCTATTGGGTGCCGAGCTATTCTTCGAGATTCTACGTTCTGAGAAAAGAACTAGACCAGGAGACTATCCCACGCTTCAAAACACGGAATTGGGCTGGATCATCTCCGGGAAATACCAGGCACAGAAACTGAGGACTCAAGTTAGCCACCCCCACCGATCCTTCCTCATTCTAGAAGACAGCTCCCTGGACTTAAGGCTAACAGCACTCACCCACTCATGGGCCAGTTGCCAAGGAGTCACGTGCAAGCGACACGGCCATTTTTGACAACTGGTATAGACTTTGCTGGCCCAGTCAACGTCAAGAGAGGGTCTCCACGGAGCAAGGTCCTATACAAGTGCTACATCGCAATCTTTGTCTGTTTCAGTACTAGAGCTGTGCACATTGAATTAGTCAGTGACCTAACCTCACAGGCCTTCATCGCCGCTCTCAGGAGGTTCGTATCCCGACGGGGTCACGTCCAGGATATCTACAGCGACAACGGCACCACCTTTGTAGGTGCTAACAGAAAACTAAGCGCGATGAGAACCTTATTCCAGGATCAGCAATTCCTTCGAAATTTGCAGGACTATGCGGCTACCTGTAGTCTAAGGTGGCACTTCATTCCCCCGCAATCTCCACACTTTGGCGGTCTTTGGGAAGCGGCCGTCAAGTCCATGAAACATCATCTACGCAGAGTAATGGGAAAAACTACCCTCACACATGAAGAACTGGCCACATTACTGACACAGATTGAGGCATGTGTGAATTCACGTCCATTGTGCTCACTGTACGATGATCCCAATGACCCCTCAATTCTAACACCAGGTCACTTCCTCATCGGATCCCCTCTCATGTCATTACCGGATCCCGATGTGACTGAGCTCAGCCTAAACCGGTTATCTAGATGGCAACTCATCCAGCGGATGCGACAACACTGGTGGTCTCGGTGGTCCAAGGACTATCTACATACACTACAGCAACAGAGCAAGTGGCAGTCGCACCTCCCAAACCTCCAGCCAGGCATGTTGGTCCTCCTCAAGGAAGAAAACCAGCCACCAATGCAGTGGAAGATGGGTGTCATCGAGCAGGTGTTCCCGGGAAAGGACAGCACTGTCAGGGTGGCAACAGTGCGAAGCAGCTCAACAACCCTGAAACAAGCTGTTCACAAACTTGTTCCTGTGCCTTCACCTTAGTGCGTCGGTCTCGTAATTTGCCTAATCAGTACTTCTGAGGATGCCTACTTCTTGTATCTTGAACGAGTTCAACGGGGGAGTATGTTCGGTATTTGTCATTAGTATTAGGTAAATCCACCTAGACGGCAGCAGTGCACACTGTACTCTCATGCGTGGCTATCACTCTGCCCCTAGCGGTAGCGTGGTTAACTGTGATGTAGCGTCATCTTCCCGCGTGACTAGTGGCGAGCTATTGTGTGTAATAGTGCGTGGACTGAAAGTCTGTTTTAGCTGGCCCTCTCTGCGGCCATGTGATTTCTTGTGAGTTTATAACTATTTCCAGGCAACCTTGTCTTGCCGCTGTGTGTAATACTGTGTATAGAATTTGCACTGTGAGTAGACATGCTGATTTCATAGTGTATAACCATTGCACAAGATTGCATCTTTGGGAAGTGTAATGTCCGGTCCTGCTTGCGACCGTGTAGAGTGTGTGTATTGCAATTAGCCTACGCGATTGTGTTTTTGACACTGTTTTGTAATTGTGATAGAGATTCAGAGTCATTGTGATTATTGTATGTATTGCTATGCTCACATGTATCCGATGGAGGTGAACACGGCCTGTGTTACAGTTCATTGACTTATTGGTCCTCCGATTGGTATTATTACTTTGTGTTATTGTTCAATGACTATAATAAGTCAATATGTAAGGCAAAACGAGACTCATGGAAAGTCTTTTGTAAACATCCTGGTATTCAAGGGTGCCCACGACGTTTTTATTATATTTTACATCTGTGTGTTGCACATTACTGCCCCACAACGCCTAAAGAGTGCCCCAGAACTACAAGAGACACGTCTGTGAGCCCCCTGTAGCTGTAAACATGGATTTTTGCGGATATCTCCAGCTTTTGTGTAATAATTTCATCTGAAAATTACGCGTTACAGTTCGCCATTGACAACCTTTCAGCTCGTCAATCAGTACTCGTATCATAGTCCACTCTTTTAATTCTAGCTACACTACACTCCAGTTCCAGACATAAACAAAAGCATGCTGTGTTTTGAAACGTTCTTAGTCACGCCACAGAATTACGCAGTTGAAATTTGTTGACATCTATAACTGGCTTCTGGAGGGTTTAGAGGGATGGAGGGGGAGTAATTCTCACTCCACAAAGAAGCCCTGACATTCACCAGACCTACCGCATATAAATCTTTAGCATTACCTGCCATAGGGGTGAAAAAAATGCTTCCAAATTCGACAAACTCTTAGCGACCACTATAGTGGACGTTAGGCGTTTTGCCACATTTAAAGGGCGACCACAATAGTGGACGTTCGGCAGCTAAGGGTTAATGGTGTGATTCGTGTTAAGATCACATCCATGGATAATGAAGTGGAAAGAAAAGGAGACAGAGGATAGGGGAAAAAAAAACATACTCAAGGACTAGAGGAATCACTGGTGTCAGAGGGCATCAAAAATCAAGTTAAGCGAAATAGAAAACTAGAAAAACCCTTGGAGACAAAGGACACAAGTGATCTAGACAAGGAAATGGAGATCTGGAGAAAGTACAAGGAAGAAAGGACATAAGAGACCCAGGCAAGGGAAATAGAGGATTAGAGGAACCACAAGGAATTAAGGGTATGAATGATTCAGTCAAGGAAAATAGAGGACAAGAGGAACCACAAGGGACTAAGGACGCAAGTGATACAGACAAGACGAATAGTAAATTAGGTGACCTCTTAGGGGCAAAGGCCATAGGGTATCCTAATAAGGGTAAAAGAGAAAGGGCTATGGGGATAGAGAAATTACAAATACTTAAGAACCTGAAGAACCACAAGGAACAGAGGACACAAGTGATTCAGACAAGGGAAAAAGAGCACTATAAATATTACTATGGGCAGAGGAAACGAGTGATCCTGATGAGGGAAACAGAGACAAGATACAGAGGACAGAAAAACAGAACATAATCAAGATATAGGAGAGCAGCAAGTGAAAAAGGATACAGATGAGCCAGACAAAGGAAAGATATCTGAGGGAAATTTAGACTACATCAGAGGTCTAAACAGTGAACAAGAAGAGACTGTACAGGATGCTGAACTAAGTACGTCAAGGAGATTAAGGAAAAAACCTACAACAAGAAATTATGATTTTTATGGACCTAGAACAGTGCAATGAATCTGGGAAAAATACAGAGCTAGATCATCCACTCGCCATTTTACATCAGAATATTAGAAGTATTAGAAACAAAAGTGAAGAATTAATAAATTCACTTAAAATAGACCGAGTAGATCCACATATACTGTGTTTCTCAGAACATCATATGGTTGAGCAACACTTACTTTTTTTAAAATTAAATGGTTATACCCTAGGATCTAGTTATTCTCGCCAAACTTTTCAGAAGGGAGGAGTCTGTATTTTTACTAGAAAAGATTTATTCTATAGTAAAACTGATGTTTCTTATTTTTGTGATGAAAAACATTTTGAAACTTGTGCTGTACAAATAGAGATTAAAGGATTTCATATAATTATAATATGTATATACAGATTTCCTTCTGGGGACTTTCGTCAGTTTTTAAGATTGTTGGATTCAACTTTAAAGTCTTTACATAAGTAAAAAACGGAGTTTTTAATATGCGGGTATATAAATGTTAATTACATAACAGATAATCATTGGAACGAACGACTATCCTTGTTGTTGAGTACTTATAATTTAGTTCATACAGTGGATTTCCCCACGAGAATTAACGGTAACCTATGTACAGCAATTGATAATATCTTCAAAGACAACTCTAGACTGAACTCTTTTAAGATAGCATCTATTGTCAATGGTCTATCAGACCATGATGCTCAATACCTTATACTACAAAATATCTGTATAAAGTCCAACATTACTCCTACGAAATATGTATATATATGTATGTATGTATGTATGTAAACAATATATACCCCTGAAAAGTGCCAAATTCAGCATAAAATTACACGAGCTCTACGAATCCAGTACAGGGTATGTCTGGTCATTCAGTATTTACACAGGGCAATGAACAGAATGACACAACCAGTTTGTAAATGCAAAGACAAAACTGCAACAACAGTACTGAAACTTGTAGCACCTCTACCACATCATGGTTACACCCAGTAGATGGACAATTTCTGCAATTCCCCAAAATCTGCACGATTTATAAAAATGAAAGGGACAGACTGTATGGATACCTTATTCATTAAGAGACAAACTGTTACTCCTTTGTTAATGGGGGCGGGCAGCAAGGGAACTACAAAAGGGACAGCATTGTGGTCAACGTCCAGGAGACTAGCGCTTCTGACCTGGCACAAGAACAGTGACAATGGCAAGAACAGTGACAATGGTCCCCACATACCACACAAATGAAAAGTGAGTGTCAGCAGGGAGTACGCATACAATAAAGCCCACTGTTGTGTGTGACTACAGCATTCATATGGTAGGTGCTAATCTAAAAGATCAGATATTCCAGCTGTATCCATAGGAACAGAAGAAATGTTCAAAGTGGTATGTAAAATTGTTTAAAAGAGATTACTCAAGTTACTCAAGATTACTCAACCCTACTGTGATCTACAAGTCTGTGCCATCCAACAAGGTAACTGCTGCCCAACATTCAGGCTACAGCTGATCAAAGAACTAGTACAAATACATGGATTGAGAGTGCCTTGTCCTGTGTACAGTCACCTGTCCACTGAACCTCCTTCTACAAGGCTCACAGAACATCACTTTCTGGAGAAGACTGCTGCTACGGGGAAAAAGGCCAAAAATCAAACAAGGTGTGTCATGTCTTCTAACTAAGGTGTAAGGAAGGAATCCCTCTACTGGCACCCTGACTCTGAACTTGGTTTGTGTCTGGATGAATGTTTTAAGACTTACCACACAAACCTTCAATTCTAATCTTCTATGTGTTCCTGTACACAGTGTGTTTGAATAATCAGGTAAGATCACAAATCGCTTTCTACTGAAAGTGCTATAAAAATTTCATCTCTTTATTTTATATAGTGTTATATCAATTTAAATCGTTTGCTGCAAAATTAAAGCAATGTTTAAAACTACCGCAGACACCGTGAGTGTGCAATTTTTAAACATCCGTGCTGAAGGGTTAAGGAACCTATGACAATGCCATACTTTCCAAGGACGATGATCATCACATTCAAGCACCTGTTCTTCTGGCATATGACACTGCATCACTGGTATACTTCTTGAACATGCTGACCCTTGAAGATGGTACCGTTATTGTCTCAAAAAATTCGTAACCAAATATCCAGTGACACAGCGACCTATCCCAGAAGAAAGGACACCTCATCCATACTGCTGTGAAAACTTACAAACTTCATGACATTCACTTCATGGATTATGCTTAGTTGTTAACTCCACTGTGAAGGGCATTTCTTGAGCAACTGAGCGTTACTGCATTCTGCTAATCAGGGAATTTCTTGTTCATGGAACTTACAGTTTCACTATCACCGTGAAAGCCATTTGTGGTCACACCTTCATGCTGCAGATGGAGCACATCAGGACATCACACACCACACATCTACTAGCCACTTAATAACATCCACTGATCGACCTGATGTTCTCCCAGTGGTGAATGCTCAGATCATAGTCACCTCGGACATGATGAATCATTTTGAGGTAAATCTGTAAAGAAATATTGATTGATTATTAAATTAAATTGAAAAAACTTACTTTAAACTATAATGGTTCAGCTTCTTATGGCAGTGGCTTTTAAAATATATCACCTGACAACTATCAATGGCAGTTCTGTCTGAAGTGTAGAGGCCCTGTTCTGTTCGCACAATCATCTATCTTACCATGGAAGCAAAGTTTTGTACAAGAGGTTAGTTGAGCTATGTATACAGGACTGAGCCACAATGGGAACCATACCCACAACATGAAGATGAATGTCTTTATTACACAATTTGTCACTCTTTATCTTGTATTACCAACTCCTACATCCATCCACCCACCCATCCATCTCCATCTGTTACGAGAGTCAGTCAGTTTCCTGACCCAGTATGAAAGCAACACATGCTAGACGTGTTCACGCTGTGACAACAATATAAATCACATGTCCACATGCCAAGTACTAGCTGAGTGGCTCCAATGTGTCCAGTCTCACAGCACAGCATCAGTATCAGGGACTTAATGGGACAAAAACTGGCTTTAGTTCAAATAATGTTTTAAATAATATGTTCAAAATAATTCTTAATTTAAAGGGTTGAAAAAGGCAAGAAAGGTCTAATAGTAACAGAAACTGCCAACATGGACTTCAGTCACTGAAGTCCTAATTTAAAATTTACAATTCTGGAATGTTCTGAAGAAATTTTTCTTCACTGTTGGAACTGGAAAAATACTAGCAACAGGGTTCAATTAATCACATGTCACATCACAGTTTGCTTTCTGATGTTCGATTATTTTGGAACTAAGGGAAATCATTTCATATCACTGAATTAAAACTCCCCATTTTTGCCATTCTCAAACAAACTGTGTACGTCAATTATTTTAACATCACCTGACACTTACACATAACCTTCACTTAAAGTGACGGAGAATATTTCTTTACGGTGAAGCAGTAACACAGTAATTCATATGGTTTCACATTCTTCTTTAAAAACTTTGGGCTCTGTGAAAACACTGGATTATCCCTTCATTTCAAAATGTCTAGGTGATAAACTTTGTGCTGTACAAATAAAGGTTGATACATTCCTCCATTTTCATCTCTCATTCTGGAATGACTCTGCCATTATCACCACTTCTGCCTCCTCCTCCTCCTCCTCCAGTCTGTTTCTAAACAGCATCCCCTAAACTATAAATTTCTCCCTAGCTAACTGCATATCTGTGCTGTCTACCTGAAATCAGAAATGGTTTCTTAAACACGGCCGATCAAAAACCCTGGGACACTGGACTATGGTAAAAAAAAGAGAAAGTGAATGAACGTGTAAGATTCAATTATTGACAGGGAAGGCATTTTCTCCACCACATCAAAAGTACAGCTTGGGCCCACCCACCCTTCTATCCTATGGGTACTGGGTGGGTTGGGGCAATTGCTGGATTGTGAAACTGACCACATTTCATGAATACGGCATTATCCTCCCTCTCTCTACATGCATTCACAGCACTGCATAACAACAGCTTTACCTTCACACAAAATGAAAATGCCAGAGTTTATTAATTTGTTATTACATGACCTCTAACTGAAGTCCAAGAACAATTTTATTTTTTATAATTTATACGAAGATACACAAAGTGACCCACTACTTTTCTACATGAGTGTCAGAAGCAATGAGAATTCAAAATTGCTGGAAGAGTATGTGCAACAATCAGGCCATCAGTATATACTGAATTTTAAATGAATTTCTTCCAGGATGCAATGTGCCAAAGAGTCTGCCTGCTAAAGACCTAACAGACAATATAACACACTGGTAAAGTTCCCCACCATGTCAAAGGAAGGCACCATAAAGGAATACAAGGTGACAACGTTCATCTATTTCAGATTTATCTAACGACACCGCACTTACAGTCACATTCCAACATGGAATACTACACCAACATTTGCCTGGAGGCACCAGGAAACCACGAACCTCAATCAGAACAGCTGGTCTCCTTGACCCTCCATACATGCAGTGCTACCATCTAGACTGCCACGTTCAGTTACACACGACACACAGGTCAAGTTCCATACACTCTCCCTTAAATTACTCACATAGCACAAGCATCACGTGCCTGTCACTCTATTCCTTACAGAATACACCACGGTACACATTAGGCAAGAGGCTGGGCTGGCCCAGGAGCCACTCTGGATACCGCAGCAAACAGGAACCATACTCACATCACTGAAGCCTACAACCAGTCAACTTACTAGACAGCCATCCTTATGAACTATGGAAATACAACTCACCAAGAGTTCGCACATCAAATCAATTGGTCCATCTTCTCCCATTGGTGGCAGAAGCTCATTCACATGAAGCCCATCTCAGGAACTGCAAGAACAATATTCTCATTAGCTTCACTACCAATATGAAAGGGCTTTCTGACCTGACTAAATTCTGTTTACAGTATGTGTCATACATGCGTCAGGCCATATACACCAGGGTGCAACTAAACGCTTCTCTGGTTAATTTCTGTAGTATTACAGATGTGCAATGGTCAACAGTGAAACTGCATTCACAGCAGTATCAATGAGTCATAAACACTCATCACTGCACTATTAAACAAAATGTGCCACATGAAAATGTTGGAGACCTACGTAAACTTGGTAAAGACTTTACCAAGCAAGACCATGTTGTTAGGGTGGGAAGGCCACAAAATAGCCTGGTTAGAAATTACTATTATTCAATAGAAAAGGATCTCAACTGCATTGCAGAGAGGACAACAAACACAAACGTGGGATTTGTAATCTCTGACTTGACTTGCCTTGATGGGGTGTCGTGTGTCACACTGGTGGCACTGACATGACCTCTACTCTCAGGGAAGAGTATACAATGCATGGCCTACATCTAAATTCTCCAGGCAATGGAAGGCTTACACATCTTGCTGCTGAAACAGTAAGTGGCAGTCATGTGCCAAATATGAGCAATATGCATGTTATTATCCATGCTAAAGCGTCTCCAATTTTAGCTTCAAATCACAAGCAAAGAAGGTACTTAGAACGGGCCCACACATTTTCCAGAAATCTCAAGGTCGCCTCAAAATTCTAGGCGCCAGAAGCGTGACATGACACATGAACTATACTGAGGATCCACAAATACTGGGTGCCATCATACGAAGCTTAGTTGGATGGGCAACCTGGCATCTGGAATTTATACATCTGTGGCTTAAGGCATAGTGAAAGCCTTGATTGCACACATTACAAAAATGCTCCACCTCACATTACCTGGCAAGTATTAGGGTCACGTTTCTGCCAACAAAAGCTACAGAGGGAAAGGGTGTGTATTTCTGTTAGAAAATATCTATATCTCAGCAAAACCGATACTTCATACCACTCCGGAAATTTGTGCAATTCAACGTGAAACTAAAGCGTCTAACATAATCACACTGAGCTTGTACAGAGCTCCTTCAGAGTCCGATCAGTTTATAAGGAGTTCAGACAGTAGGCCTACTCTGCAATACCTGTGTAATGCACAGCCTGTGTCTACAATATGTGGTGACATGAACACAGACTGTGTGAATGGAAACTGCTGAAAATAACTACTAACCTTATCACTAACATGTACTTTGCCACATACTGTTAGTCTTGCAACAAAAACACAAAATGACTCAACTACTGCAAGTGACAATATTTTTGTGGATTATAATTATAATTTTATAAGACCCCATCAATCTTTCCCATCGCCCACACTAAAATGGCCTACCAGGCCATGATGGTCAGTTTCTTATACTTAAAGAGTGTTTAGGTGTCAACAGAGAACCTGAATAACACACAGTCGAACAGTCATGAATTTCCAAGACTCTACTAGAAGTATATAGAAGTAATCCATCAGTCACAACAAAATCGTTTTTATCGTTACCAGAGATTTAGTGTACTTTACGACAACTACCACCCTTGCCTAATACCCAGCAATCCTCCAGTTCCTACACAATACAAACAAAAATCTTCATCTACACATATCTTGCAACAAAACCACATTTCATATCTTCAAAACTAGACCACATTAAAATCACTAATATGAATTTCCAAGGATTACACAAAAATCAGTTCACCATATAAGAAGCTTATAACCTACATATTACATATCTGAAACAATACTCTACAATAATAATTCCTCCATCCAGTTCATACTCAAGATAACAAAACTTTAAACCCACGAATCTATACTACAAAATCTTCACAAAGTAGTATCATATACCATAACCAAGCACCTTACATAATATAACCTCAAACTGGCGACAACAGAACTCCAAACAGCTGCAATATCTCCTACTTAAAGATTTATTTCTATAACATAACCTTATACAGTACTACCTTTTATGTAAAAATTATATCTCATTTCTTTTTATAGTACTTTATACTGATAATTTCCTTCCAAGTAATTCACACACACTGTGTATTACCTGAAGATGACCAAGTTGGCTGGACCATGTTGTAAAGTACACTAAATCTCTGACAACAATAACAAAAGTTCTTGCTGTGCCTGACGGATTTCTTCTATATACTCCATGTATCATCACAACAGGATGTTTAGAATACAGGCTCTTCTAGAAAATTAAACATGGGAATCAGTTTATAAAGACAGTTGCAACATGTTTCATTCATTTCTGTGAACATTTCTAAATATTTCTGAAGCCAGTTACATTAGAGTTTTGGTTGTGCCACTTTAATAGAGGTAGGTTAGGTCAGGGGTTTTTTAAGCCATCATTATCAGTTCCTGTCAGCTTTGGTTGTGCCAATTTAATAAAGGTAGCTTAGGTTATGGGCTGTGTTATTTGTTGTCTGTTTCTTGGGTTTCCTGTTGTGCCAGTTTACTATATGTATGGTGGATGAGGGTTTCCATTATCAATCTCAGTTTCTTTGGATTTCGTTTGTGCCAATTTCATATTGGTGAGTTATGTTAGAGGTTCTGTTATTCGTCATCGTCTCCCTTTTTTGTTCTTGGATTGGATCTATCATCATGACGTTTGTAGGGTGGTAGACGTGTGGGCCCCAATAGCAGAGTTGTTCCAATTTTGGATCTATGGAATACATAATGCACGACTGTATGCACGTATTACGTGTACCTTATGTTGGATTTCAGGAGACCACTTTCCAATTACATGATTGCTAGAACTGTTTATTAGCTATTCAAAAATAGTATAAAGAATTGTGTAACAAAAATTTAAAGTAAAAAATGTAAGATATATAATCAACTCACCTAGGCCAAATAACCAAAGGCAAAACTAACCTCCCTCCAGTAAGCTTCCGGCGACAGTGCAGAAACCTGTCTACATTCATTCATTTTTCCGTAAATCCTGCCAGGAGTGCAAACTCATATGGATGTGGAAATCGTCCTAGTTTACAATACAACAAAAACAAGCACAGCATAACATACAGCAACATAACATATAATATAGAATACAATTCCAGTGGACAGGTACATAGTAAGTGTCATAAATTCAATCACCATCTGTATGAATCAATGGCAAACCTTATACAATCCTACACAATGTCTGTTATTAAAAGTCATTCTTATAAAAACAGTCTACAAAATTATGAATCCTAACACAATTTACAAGTATTTAATTGTGATTAAATTATTCCTCTAAGCTGTAAAATGAATTATCGTAGAGAAACCTTTTTTAGGCTGGCCTAAATCATTTTACATTTTTACACTTAACATTTTATGCTATTCATCCTCTACAAATCCTACTGGAGCTCAAGAATTTAATAGAATAGGATATAACATTATAATATAAAATAATATAAGAAATTTGTATAAAGTTTCTAAAATTTAGGTGACTATAAAGACAAATTATTTGATCAATGTATCTGACAGCTTCATCTCATTTTAATATAGAGTAGGTCAATAGTTAATGCCTTGAGAAGGATCTATAATGAAAATATTCCGGCAATGAATAAAAAGAATGTAATGTAAAAACTGTTTCAATTGTGCTTCAAAATTCTTGAGGTCATCTGATGTATCCTTGATGTGGGGTGGAAGATTACTGTAAACCTTTAATCCTGAATAGTAAATTCCCATTTGATATTTTGTCAGATTTGATAAGGGTTGATGAAGGTTGTTATGTCGTCTGATATTTATTCCATGAATCTCTGAATTTACTATAAATTCGTTCTTATTTTTGACCACGAAAAGCATGACAGAAAGTATATACTGAGATGCCAAAGGTAAAATCTCCAGTTTCCTAAATAGATTTCTGCATGAGACCCTCCTTCTACAACCCAGCATAATTCTAATTACATTCTTTTGCATTCTGAAGATTTTTATGCTATGGGATGAGTTACCCCAAAATGGTAAACCATAATTTATAATTGAATTGAAATAGGAGTGATAAACAGTTTTCAAGGTATTTACGGACATATATAGTTTAATAGATCTTATTATGTAGCAAACCGCACTTAACTTTGAACTAATATGTTCAATATGGCATTTCCAGTTTATTGTATCATTGATATGAATTCCAAGAAATTTAATATTGGATACGGTTGTGATTTGTTTATTATCATAAGCAATTTTAATAACAGTTATGGGATTATTAGTATTAGCTGTAAACTGAATGTAATGTGTTTTATTAAAATTTATAGAAAGTAGATTTACTTTGAACCATTCATTTATACAATGAAAAGCAGTATTTATATTTACTCGGAAGTCATTTAAATTTGGACTTGTAACTAATAAACTAGTATCGTCTGCAAACAATATAGGTATGGTTTTGTCATTTATAGTTTTGGGTAAATCATTTATGTAGAGGAGGAACAGCAATGGGCCCAAGATTGAACCCTGTGGAACTCCATGTTTTATTTTTTCCCCAAGTCAAGAAATCATTTAGGTTAAGATTGGTGTTTGTAATTAAAACCCTCTGATACCTGTTTCTGAGATATGATTCAAACCATAACTTTGCTTTACCTTTTACACCATAAAATTCCAACTTGGATAATAAGATTTTATGATTCACACAATCAAAGGCCTTTTCGAGGTCACAAAAAATGCCTCCTATCAAACTTTTACTGTTTAAGGCCTTTAGGATTCCTTTAGTTAGCTTGTATATGGCCTTATCTGTTGATGTTTTAGTTCTAAATCCAAATTGTTCTTCTGCTAAAATATTATTTTTATTTAGGTGTTCAAGTAGTTGAATATTCATAGCTTTTTCCAACACCTTAGAGAATGAAGTTAAAAGCGATATAGGCCTGTAATTAGAAGTATTTAGTTTGTCACCATTTTTAAACAGAGGTTTTATTTCTGAATATTTTAAATGGTCTGGAAAAATTCCTGATGATAATGATTTATTACATATGTGGGTTAGGGGAGAACTAATGAATGGAGAACTTCAATATAGTTTTCTCGGGCGCACAGCCACGTCAATTCGTTTGAATACAACGTTTCGGGACTAGCTCCGTCCCCATCCTCAGGCAGTTTTGCCTGAGGATGGGGACGGAGCTAGTCCCCGAAACGTTGTATTCAAACGAATTGACGCGGCTGTGCGCCCGAGAAAACTATATTGAATCATGTCGCCGCAAAAGTTTTAAAACTTATATAATGGAGAACTTATTTTTAATACTTTAGTACGTATTTCATCATACCCATGGGAATTATTTAATTTCAGAGATTTAATTATATTCTCAACTTCCCTAGTTGATAAAGATTTAAGTTTAATGTGTCAATGTGGTGACACTGGACCCATCAACCTCATTACCCAGTGAAAATACTTCACACACTATAAACTACGCTATCCCATCTCGTGATGCTATCTCACGAATACTACTAAAAGATAAAGGAAACGCCAACTTCAAATCAACTATAAACAGGACGATTTGGACTCATCGGAGAAAGCACTGTACGCAGAGTCACGCACATATTTTTCCTTCATAACATACATGCTTCATTTTCCTTGTACTGGCTTCACTCAGAACACAGGACTACGTACTAGCCATACCCTTCACTCCTAAAAATTAGGTAACAAAGGTCTCTTCACTCTTACCTTCACATTTTTTCATTATCCATTACTTCTCAACGCATTACCATCATTTGAAACAATAGATCACATTTCAATATTTAATATTTTCATTTCAGCACAGCATACAATTTTTCCACAACCAGACAAAATGGCGACAAAATGCTACAACGGCCAATGAGGCACACAGCGTTCACTTTCTGCCGCCAGAAAGCAGTCAGCATGGCAGGGATTATTAACCAGCCCCAACCTTCTTATCCATGCCACCAACGTTTCATAAGACAATTGTAACGTAAAATGACCCCCAGTGCCGTTCGTCACGTCCGTAGTTAGTATACTGAATGCGTCACCAGCCTTAATTTGAAACGTCGGCATTTTGCAACACACTGGCGCACCCAGCACCCCCCCCCCTCTCCACAACCCACAAGGCGAATTTAAAAACCAGATTTTGTAGAAACTATGATATCAGGGGGTTTACGTAATTTACGCTTCAACCTAAATCAGCCACCGAAATCGGCTGATGACTAATACATTGGAATATTGAAAAATATAAGAAAAATGTACGAATATAAATTTTTTTTTCAGTTTTAAATCTCCCTGCAACCTAACTTGATGTCGGCTTAGAGATTTTAACATGATTTTCATAACGTAGTTTTTAAAAAGAACATGAATTATATATAGCATCATGGCCAGCCCCGACCCCCAAAGAAAAATTCTGGGTGTTCAAACTAAATGTTTTCACAAACAGTGAAAACGACCCTTGACAGCTTTAACCGACTGGGATTTACAATAGAGATCCTTTTCCGTGTTTAAATACCATTTACATAAATTTCAACCTCCAAACTGTTAACCAAATTATGTTGTATCATAAAATTCACATAAGGACTATGCTGTTAAAGGGTAAGAATATAATTAAGCATTATAATTTAAACACAAATCATACCTTTTGTATTAATGTAACTCCATACATATAATATAATTCAGAAAGTGGTGAGGAATGTGTTTTCTAAATGTAATGTGCACTAGGTGGCCATAACCCTTAAAGAAAAATGCCTGTGGACATGCTTCAGCCATTCTGCTACCTTTCTTGCACCTTAAAGTACCCAGTACAGGAACCACTTGCAGGTGGGTACATTCTTGAAAAGCCCACAAATTGTGTAACTACAATGTGCAACATTATGATCTTATGGGAAACAGGGTTAGGGGAACCAAAGACACATTGAAACATAATACATAAATTAATTCTCAAAGAACACGAAAGCATTTTTGTTGGTGTTCAATAGAATTACATCAATGTTCCTGGCTGAAAGTCTTCAGGGTGGCTGAATGATGTAGAGTGCATGGCAGAGGGGAAGACAGAAACTTTGGTGTAAAAAGAGATGACCTTAGATTGCTTAGCCTTCCTCTGCATGTCCTAATATGCCTCCTTGTCTGGCGCCATGACAGCTTACATCTTCATCCACCAGCCACACACAAGGCCCTTTCCATCTTTTCAAAGAATGAGTCACGGCTTTCACCAGAAAATTTTGCACTTGACGGAGCCGTTGCTTTAACGCTTTTCCTGATCTTTTCTTCATTTTTCTTGATGAAACAAGTTCTTGATTCACTTACACCATACTGCCATCTGCCCAGAGCAATGCTCATTTCAAAGTCCGTCAGCACATACGTCACATTTTACAGACATAATGAAAACATGAGAGCAACAATTGCTTGTAGTTCTAAAAGTTGTGAAAGCAGAGTCAAAATACATTCCATACTGCACAGTACGTGGGTACCTACTGATAGGCAGACAGATGTAGCCTTTTATGTATTACTGCATGCACTTATGCAAATGCAACCATGAGTGTGTCAGGAAAAGGGGTTGCCATGATACTTTTTCCACAAATAACCAAACCCACAAATGAGGAGTGTCTGCTACATAAAGACCAACCCCATGGAATGGGATTCTTCTTGAGGATCTACTATTTGCTAAGCTAGTAACATACTCCCACATTTCATGCAACCCAAAGTTCTTTACTGTGTTGGCAACAGCCTGACAATATATTGTGCCAAATGAATCTAGATGACACTCTCTCATCCCACTTCTTTATGATCCATTTTAATATCATGTTCTCATAAAAGCTTAGGTCTCCCAAGTGTTTTTCTTTCCATCGGGCTATTCAACCAAAACTTTTCACACACTTCTTATCTGTGCTATACATGCTACATGCCCCATCCATCTCATCCTCCCCGATGTGGTTACAGTATTTGGCAAGGAGTACTTCCTCCCTGTCAGGTCCATATATTCTCCTCAGCAACCTGTTCTAAAACCTGAAATATGCTCAGTCTGTGTTCTTTCCTTAATCTGAGAGGCCAGGTGTCACGCCCATACAAAGTGGCTGCCTGAATTACAGTTTCTGAATATTTAATCTTTTTTTTTTAGACAGAAGATGGAAAACCAAAATAGTCCGAAGTGAGGAGTGACAGGAACTCCCCAAATTTGACATAATTTAAAAATTACAAAAATCCCAAATACTACTATATAAATCTTTCACATAAGTCATTCCAGGTACCCAAATGTGATAAGTACTGGTCTCTGTCCCATTGTGGTGCACACTGCTGTCTCACAGAGACCAAACAGAACACACTAGCTGGTGATGGTTATAAAACAACAATGCAAGGTCTAATATTGATTTAAATTTCAGTTCATTTCATCCTTGGCAATTGTGCTGGCCTCTAACAGCTCCACCATAATATGCAGCAACCATATGATAGTGAATGGAAGGCTATATACAAGTGTGAGCCACAACATACCCAGCCATTTGTCCTTTCACTGTACCCTTACTCTTCGCAGTAATATTTAAACGTACCTTGCTATATATATCTTCCTAATTAATTCAGCTGGCAGATTTCAATTTTCACATTAATTTTACAGACAGTATAGGTGTTTCTCAAAAAAATGAAACAAGTTTGCTGCTATGTTCTGTATTTTACTGCAGATACAGACTACACAGACATGCACAGACTCACACACACATTGTTAGTTGTCAAACACAAAAATCTTTGGTGTAACAAAACATGTCCCTCTGACCAGCAGAGGTTCTTGCATGTAAAAAAAATCTGAAGACAAAGCTTGACCATCACAAAATTGATTACATAATAAATGTGCTATAAGCCTATTGTGTTTCCAAATAATAAAATTATTGCTACAGTCACCCACATTTGCTGCACTGCACACATGCTAATTCGGCTACCCCATTTTACAGGTTATTGCTCAAAGTCCACTGAATTTCACTATGTTTCTTTTTCATCATGGCAAACACTCTCTTTTAATTTTGGTATAAGATCCTGGAACGTCACTCTTACATTTTTTTTTTTTTTTTTTTTTTTTTTTTTTACCCAAGGGGTGAATAGTTTTCAGGAAGTGGGCCATATAACCCTTTCAGACATCACATACACAATCATGTGTTTCAGGACATTATTTATTTCTGGTCACGCCATAACACAAAAGTATTTGAATGGCATGGTGCAGAAATGTATGATTCTTTGTCTGTATTAATAAAGTTACGTTTCCTTTCCTGCCATAGGAATCCGCCACAATCTGGAGAAGGAAGAAAACAGAATATTCACGTTCTTACACAACAAACAATAATGCACTACAGATGCAATTGTTCCTGGCTACTTTGGTCCAAAAGCCTGGAATTCTGAAATGATAAAAATATCTACTGTTCCAGGATGAATGTTCAAACAGATTTATAATTCTGAATTATTATTTACAGGTTGTTAACTATTTCCATGCTGAGATTTCCAGCAGAAAGACTTCTTTGTCATATTTTCATAATAACTTACATGCTCATTTCGCAGGGTGCTGCAAACAGTTGGTTTAAATGTCAAAAGACAGTAGCATTAAGTTTCTTTTTGATTTGAAGTTCTCAAGGTGGTAACTATGTAAATTATATCAGTACTAATAGACTAAACAGTGTCACAAGAGGAAACAAGGGGCTAACTTAATATGAGGTATGGACAGTCTCACAGGCCATATGATACCCACCAGAGACAGACTGTTTAATGCAGCTAAACATTAAGCAGAGGGATCCAGATATTATCCTGAACCCACAATAATACAAATAAAGTGCACATAAATAAATAAATAAATAAATACATACATAAATGTAAATAAATATAAAATGCATATAATTGTTTATGATCATTCTTTATGGCCCAGTAACTGAAATAACTGTTCACCCCTGTGACAGCACTTCATGAAGGCATGAGTATGATTTAACACTTTCCACTCCAAAATTTATTTCCAGTTTTACATATAGCCAACTCCACATATTCTTTTAGCAAAAGATACTTATTTAACCCCCTGACACAACAAGGAATTTAGCCAAAGAAGAAAGTTCAGCTGAAATATGGTGCTTTGGAGAATTCATGAGCATGGATTACTATGTCTGTTGAACAGATGACAGGAAACTAAAATAAACGGCCAACAATATACCCAAACACCTGAGCCAGCGCAACATTAATGGATGTGTCACACATACTAAGTAGGAGTGGAAAGTGTTATTAACTGCATGGTTAGAATTTTCATCTTTGACACAGTTTCTGCCAGTGTTTATATCAATATACAGACCATGTTAGTATCGACCCTCTATCAAACCTGGTAACAACAATGTGTGAATAGATATCAGGATCAGTTACTGTGAGTGCAGACATTTTATTGTCTCATTTAGCCCTTCTTAGGTCTTCACTATTAGGCCATAACTGCTCCAATTAGTCAGTCACACCCATCCAAACAGTATTAACATGACACCACGGTAACTCATCGCTTTCTCATATAACATTAACCAGTCTTCAATAACACTCAAGAATATCTGACGTTGTGGCTTCTATGAAACTTATGCTATTGTCTGGTTTGAATGACTAATTTTGTCATCTTAATTGACAAGTTAGAAAATGATTACAATAGACCACTGGCTATTTTCTTTTTAGACAGGAAAATACAATTACATGTGCATGTAGGGGGGGGGGGGGGGAGGAATTTTTGACAAAAGTTAAGTCAACTTAAAATTAAAAAATCCTTATTTAGAGTAGTTATTCTGTCACACTTTAAACAATTCTTGTGTTTTACACAAAAAGGCGCTGGTGCTGCATACTTTTGCATACCACCGGAACAAATTCCCTGGAATAGATACCAGTCTGCTTGCCCGAACAACTTAACATAAAATTTTCCTGACTGGCTGTGTTACCGGCCATCACACTACACCACCTGTACAACCCTGTCACGGTGTGAGACGTAACCATACTTTTGCAGCATACTATCACTGTTAAGAGCAGCATAAATTAGGAACACTGTGCTCTACAATCACAATACAGGCATGGCCATGTGAATCATAATAAATAAGCAACTGAAATATATGGTGTGAAGATTACGTAAAAGTTGCGCTATGTGGCACATCTGGGACCAAGGGCATGCCTGACATACCTAAGGTGTATGAAGCAACCTCACAGGCAGACCTAACCATTTAATTAGTCACGTTATATCCTGTCCTGTTCTCCACACAGCCCTTTCTGTTCCCTTTTCACCGCTACATACATAATATGGTGTATATATATATATATATATATATATATTGTAAATAATGCAATAAGATACCAATATTTCACGACTGATGGAACAGTGCAATGTAATGGGCCTCTTATTCAATTTCTGGTTAACACGTTTTGCAGATGATCCAGTGCCACACATCGCAGCTTTTACTGTAGTTCTATTTTCATACACTTGTGGAGCACAAACAAAACCTGAGTAAAAGTAAAATTATCTTTCTGCCTAAGCACCATGCTGTAAAAATGCATGGTGGTGTAGAGGTGTAGCTCCACTTAATCTTGATCTCAGCACTGGACATAGATGAGTGGTCCTCTTCAAGTTCTAATTGTTTTAAGCCTGGAGAAGGAGTACTCAGTACCCACTGCATAGGGAGCCAAGTGTGCCCCAGAGACAGTCAAGATATGGCGGTGAAGCAAACTGAACACTGGACAGAATGTGGTGGAGAGGAACTGAACACCACTATTCAAACACTGAGCTGTAAGTGCTGTAAGTAACTGACTCCACATTGTCTTTACACTAATACAAAACATAGTTTAAGTCAAATACATGAACATAATCCTATAATACATCTGTTGTGCTCCTATGCTTACAATTATCTCACTCTGAAACAAAGTAATAAATGACAACATACCTGCATAATATTCAAAATATGGGGTTCTCAAGGCACTGATCAACTTTAAGGTTACAGTCTTCTGAGGTCTGACACTTTGCAGTCTGGTAGAGAGTCACAAGCATTTCAGGGAAACCTGTTGCCTCCACTACTGGTTAGAAGTGCTTCTGTTCTGAACATGGAGGCAGCACGTTCCTCTGAAACGTCGATGCATGATTAACAAAACACAATGTGTCATATCTCAGCAGACCATAACCTTAAACATCATCTACCTGACCAGTGACACAGTGTGGCAGAATTGTGTTTTTCAGTCCTGACTACAAAACTGGACGCAAGAGGAGAAGGACTGTACTGATTATGTCTGACACAGCATAATGAGAAGAGTGCATGATTGAGTCCTCTCTGCCTACTTTTAAACTTAGTAAAATTAAAGAATTCTAACATAAAGCAAAGTGATGAAGCACTGTTAACTCCATATTCAGAAAATGCAGATGAAAGCAAGAGAAATTTTGCATCATTCATATCACCACCAATAGTTAACTTACACATATCACCACAAATAATTAACTTAAATAAATCATCACCAATAATTAACTTACACACATCATCTCAGGTTGTCTAGTGGTTAAGAGAAATTTGTATGTGAGAGGTCACGGTTTGTATGTGAGAGGTCACGGTTTGTATGTGAGAGGTCACGGTTTGACTCTTATGCTTGACTTTTTACTTTATCTATTGTTTTATTTTTTACGTTTTTATTTCATACTTCATACTTTTCATTCATTTTCCTTTAAATTATTTCAATGCTAATTGGTTGTAAAAGTGTGCCTTTTATGGAAAACTGTCAGAACAGTGTCAGATGTATTTATTTATAATATACAGAAACTAATTTTCCATGAAATCTTGCAACATAGGTTTCATAGTGTACCTGTTATTTCATCTTGTCACAGCAAAACTAATTTTCACAGTGCCTATTTTTATTATTGTCACTGAACACATAATGTGTCCTAAGCAGAGATTCATTTATTGCTTGCAGAATCTTCATAAATTTGTAGAGTTCACATTACACAATAAACATCACTAATGCAAAAAAGTTGAGTGCTTAAGTATTTGGAAACATGTTACAGTATGCTTGGTGTGCTTCACAACTGACAAATGAGAGATTACTCTTCCTGAATGCCAATGATGCATGATTTCCATTTTTGTTGATGCCCAATGTCAGTGGCACACTGTTGCCTTCATCAAATGAGCATGGAGAAAGTTTACCTTATGTTTCACAGGCCTTTCTGACAAGCACCATCCTCATTACTGTACACCTGTTCAAATGACAGCTGATGAACAAAGAAATAAAGCGGTGTCAAAAAACATTTGTTTGCAAACAGTAATAAACATTTTTTGCATCCATTATCCAAATGTCTGTGCAGGCAGAAAAAGATCAGGCCATCAAAGATATTACATTTGTGTAAATGTATAGAATTTTATTGTGAGTAGACACTAAATAAAGACAGCCGACTGTTCTCACAGTTTCAGTAAAGGAAACTAAAGTAACAGACTGATTATTATAAAATAAAAATAATAAGAACAATAAAATGAAAACCATGAACACAGACACAAAAGTGCAACCTTCTGGGCAAAAATCATTTTGCAATAGCTCCTGGGCCATGGAGGCTTAGGACATTGAATGAACTGTTGTGAAGCAACAGAATAAACTTCTGTCTTCATTTTATCTGCAATTTCTGAATACAGGGTCATACAGCTTGGTAATTTTGCTTCATTTTGGGGATTCTTTATCCAAGTTTAAAATAAACTGGAGAGGACTCGATCATACATGCACCTTGTAAACCACATAACCCCCACCCTGTCAAAAAAGAAAAGAAAGGTTGGGGGGCAGTAGGGCAAAGTGAAGCCGAACCTGATGAGCTTGCACCTGGCACTTTCCACCATACACTGTGCAGTATGCAATCCTGTTGTTTTGCAGCGTGGGCAAGCTCTGCATTGCCTCCTTCTCAACATTCAGCCATTTGGATGGGTCTCAGCTGCAGAAATAAAGCACGAGGCATTAACTGACTGACCAACTGTAGGGAGCAGAAGCCTTGTTCTTACATCAGTAATTGCTGTTATTTAAGATGTTCAAAACCATTTATGAAACCTGAAAGTTCACTAGAAATTTCAAATGTAGACCCTTGAGGAGAAACTCAAAGACAGGACAAGGAAATATACCGTTTAATAAGAAGCAGGTAGCACTGCCTATAGACCAGGGGTGGCCAAACTTGCTTAACATAAGAGCCACATACGATAAACTTCAGATGTTTGAGAGCCACAAGACATGAACAAATATTACAAACACGTTTTTATTGTTACATGCACATTTTGTTACAAAAATTCTTAAATATATTCACTCACCATGAACATTAAACTTACGTTTCAATCCAGCGGACTCTCAGTTTATACCGGTAAATAATTATAGAGTGTGAAAATGTTTTATTTACCTTTTATATGAATTGTAATGCAAAAAGGAGCTCAGCCAACATATTTCCGCGAGTCCGCACATTATATGTCAAAGAGCCGCATGTGGCTCACGAGCCGCAGTTTGGTTACCCCTGCTATAGACTCTGGGATAGTTCAAGCAAGAGATAAACAGAATACAATCAATAGAGATCATATCCTTAAAAGCTGCACTAGACCACATGATATTCAGAAACAACAAAATACAGCTACCATAACATTAATACAGATGGACACAGACAGAACTGGATGAACCATTTGGGGAGAATGACAGGTGAAATAATATCAAAAAAGACTGCACAGTAAAAAACCAAAATGGCACCAAGATTAAGGAAGACCTTATAAAAAATGGGATGTGTGTGACGTGAAAATCAGTTTCATGCAGGCAGTAAGCATAGACTGTTAGGGTGGATGGGTAAGAGTGAGAGGCTAAGCTGCTGACAACAGAAGAAGTTGCAGTCACGCTCTCACCCACAGACTATGCCAACCATGTTCTGGGCATGGGCAAAATTACTAGTGCACTAATGGGCAACCACTGTCTTATGCCAGGCCTATACTACGAAGAAGAATAAGGAGAAGAAGGCAGAGGATGAGGAGGTGGAGGAGGGTAATAATAATAATAACAACAACAAGTTCATAAGATGAGGCAATGCAGGAAGAAAATAAAACAATAAAACAATTTGATGAATCACATAAGATTTGAGGTTCTCACAGTAGTGATGTTGAAGATTAAAGTCTTTTGGGATATTACACCATGTCAATTGGTAAATAGTTATAGAAATTTCAAAGGACTTTATCACCTACATCTTGAGGGTCAAGCAGTTCTTTGACTACTTGAACCTGAAGACAAAGGGACTATGATCCTTCAAAATGTTGGTAACTAATTGTCAATTGACATGGTGTAATATACCATTAACAGTCATATCTGTTACAGAAACCATAAAGTTCCTGGAAAAAGAAACATGAGAGGCACTACAGACCTGTTTACATGGACTCCGTCTGTTCTGTCAGCTCCAGGATTGGGCTCTCACACACGGGCTGCATGGGTGACACACTGGGCTGCCAGGGATACTGCCTGTTGTCAAGTATGAACCTGCTGCACACATCTGAGGAGAGAAACACTTAAGAAACAGACGTCACACTAACCCTGCTCACACTATACCTCAGAGGCTGCTGGCCATCCAGTCAAGGTACATTCTTGTTGGAGAAAAACACTGCAACAAATGTGTTCCACAGTCTGATGAGCGTTTAAAGCCAGCTATTTGTGGTTTTTCAATACTGTAAACTGTATGTTGTCATGGGAATGTACTAACACAAAACAGCTGCATGATGTTCAATTAGGTGAGTAGATCAAGAAAGGTGAGCACTTGGAATGAGGTAATATGAAAGTATTAACCTGCAAAGAGTGAAGAAATTACAAAATAGTCAGTAGCTGTGAACCTCCAGAAAACATTTTCACAAAGAAATGAACTATTTTAGTTACAGCAGAAAAATTATGTCTACACACACACATACATACATACATACATACATACATACACACAAACATATATATAAAAGGAGGGCTAACGTGAATATCTGCTGCCACACCAATCAACATGTTCATGACATTCTATTTCCATTGAACCCTTTAATGATGCTGGGGTTTCAATTTCAACTACTGCCAAGTATGTGAAGATTTTAAATTTATAACTTGCTAAATTTCTTTCACATCTGTAAAACGCACTGAGGTCAGCATCATCTGAAGAACTGAAGGTCCACAGACTGCAATGAGGACAGCAAAGGAGGGTTAAAGCAGCATCTCTGGAAGGCACTTCAAGACAGAAGTCATCGGCTAACAATACAGCAAGGGTATGGATAGTCTCGTGACACAATGGGAGAAAGTTCTTCAAAGGCAAGGTGCTTATACTGAAAAACTACGAATATGCGTCCTGTTTGTCACATGGTATCACAACAGCACAATTCTCACAGAATAACATTTTCACCATATTGAGTGCACGTGTGGCAGGGGCAGTACATTTCTCTCTTCTCCAAAATGTCCAGACTGGCTCTGAGGCACACCAAGCTATTTCCTCAGGGATAAATTGGCAGGGATGTGAAGCTCAAGCTTAGTTAAGCATGAGTGCAACTACACTCCCACTCTCCCACATGCCTTCACGGCATGCACAGGCGCAACTTTATCTTTACCTTCACAACACTGCAGATTGCCCCTTTCACTTCCACATACTCTCCAGACCAAATTTGTTTTGCAAATATTTAAGCCAATATTTCGTGTTTTACTATTAATCTTGTTACTTTCTGAATTGTTTGGGGGAAAAAAAGTTTAGCACCTCTCCATACCATCGTCGATTGGTATGAAGAGTCAGACATGCAGCAACGTGTGATACAAACATATTCAGTGTTGGTTGGAGAAAAGAATTTTGGATTTGCACGTGTATCACAAGAGTTATGACATGCTCACTCTGTTATTGCTTCCAGACTTTCAGTCAGTAAATACCAAGTTACAAGTAGTACAGAAACGGACAGTTTCAAGCAAAACACTTGATAAATGCAGATATATTAAATGTGTCTTTCCACTTTTTACAAAACACACACCCCATATTTTCTCCATATCATAGCAAAATATTTACAGCTGGTCATACCTGACTGCTGCAGTGCTAGGATATGAAGTACCCCTACAGCATGTCTGATGGCAAGAAAAGGTGAACTTTCAATGTCAAATTAAAAAAGAGTGCTACATTAAAAGAATGACATAGTTTAAATGCAACTGCATCTTTTGTTTTGTGCACAGTAAGATGGACAGGCCTATGTACACTGGAGATACACACAGAAGGGCATACAGGTTTCTACACACACAGTACCTGTTAAGACTGCCTGAGATTAATCAAAACTGACATGGCTTTACAATTTCTCACAAAATTCCACAGTATCAAGCTTCATGAATATTCACTCAGCAGTTAACAAGGTGTCATATGTTTGCAGATGGCCGACGGACTGGCTGACTGCAGAATTTTAGTAGGCATTCTGCCGGCATGTGAATACTCCTAGCCGAGAAGACTAGACATGAACAGCCCAGACAGCAGTACTGTCCTTCAAACCACACTTTGCATGCAGGCATACCTTCATAACATTATTTAAGTTCTATAAAACATCCTCAAAATTCTTGCAACACAGGGCTTGGGCACAAGAGGGTTAATCTTTCAAACAGCTGTACCACCACACAAAAACACGCACTTAAATAGAATAAGCTTATGGTGCCATTCCTGTTCTGTGTAATTTCATAACTTAGGTCGAAGACTGCACACCTGCATCAATGCACATGCCATGGTATTGGCACTGCATATAAGGTGCTTACTGAGTCCGAAGTAGGAAGGGTAAAATAACATAGCACAAACAGTTGAACATATCCTTTAATGACAAACTCTGTGCTATCATGCAGATGATAAACGTGAGTGAAGTTAACAGAAAAATAATAGTAACAATAATGGTATAATGGTAGCACTTGGAGTAAAATCAGTACATGGCGGTGGTGGTGGTGAACATAATAATAATAATAATAATAATAATAATAATAATAATAATAATAATAATGCTGGTAACAAAATATGAATTTGTCAAATGTCCCTCTGTTAATATAGTTACAATGATGGCACAGAGGTTGTGTGTTATTGTAAATGCACAGTTATGGTAACATGACTACAGGCATGAGACTCGCATGTCTCGTCTGACAACACATCACATCATGCTTTAACATGGTCTCAACTCCGTGTTGTCTGGTTGACTAGATTTCTCTTACAGACTGTCATCCACAGCCAACTGAACATGAACATTGTATGCACATCGTATTACTTGAAATAACAATCAGACAGCCATACGCGTTTGTCCTACTCTGCATCACTGCACCACCTATCCTACATTTTTTCAGCACCTTGACTGTTAGCAAACAGTGGCATGTTTCATCTGTCTTTGCAAGGCACCAAGTTTGCGACATAAACTATCCTCACCTACAGTTCTTAGTTTTCCTCAGTCCTTAAAGGAATAAGCCAGAGTAGTTCTCTGAAATAATGGATTCTGCCCCAACTCCTTTCAGTGCAGATCATGGTCTTATTGCATTTGAGGCTGTGAAGTTTGTCACATTTGTACCACTTTTTCCTCCTGTTTTTCCCTGCATCTTCCCATGTTTCATTGTCTCACAAATCTTATCTCCATTTTATATTACTTTTCTCTCTTTTATTGATGTTCCTTCCTCCTGACTTCCCACCTTCACTTCATTATGTATGTTGGTACATGTCTATGAAACCACAAAGTGTCACATCCCAAAGATGTAACGTTAACATTTGCTGTCATCAAACACTCATATCCCTCTCAATTCACTACATAATGATCTTCCTGCCTAATATGATGCTAAATTTCTGCAGCTGATAGAGTGTAAACTATGAACAAATAAACTGGAGTGGCCCAACTCATCACTCTAAGCCATATGCTGAGCCTCTCTTTCAACGTCATCTTTATCTCAGCTGGTATGCAGTTATTAATTCTGTAAACATATCAATATAGCCTAACTACGCTGCCTATCCTGACTCATTTTAATCCACATACACAGGCACATGATTTTAATTTCCCAAAATTGCTACTTACTTCGTACCATGTCACTCATGTTGCACATCAAGTTCACTCCCACACGCTTACTGAAGACACTGCAAGGTCTCAACGAGTCATGTGCAGTTGCTATGCATATTTCACTGGCGTTCACCTGTTTTTGTATAATACATGCGCTAGCTACAAATCCAACAGGAAGTGTTGTCCCAATTAAGGAGCCTGTTCCAAACTGTAGAATAATTTAAAACTATATGAAAAGTTTAGAGCAACAGCTTGCATTCTACACAGTAAGGGAGCACAAGAAAAAAAACACACGCTGCGGAAAAGCTGGCTGTAACAGGAGGCATCACCAAGAAAATCACTGGCTTGACTTGCATAGAAAATGGGCATGTCTACGTCATCAGCAGCAAACTGCTAAATGTGCATCCATATGAGACAACTGTAGTTCATACACTCTATAGCACAGATCGTGAAACAAAAGACCGAATTCTGTAAACTGGTACCTTCATGGGGTGCATGATGCAGAAACAGATCCCACACTCATTGTGTTTAACAGTATGGCTTGGTTTTATCTCAGTGGATATATAAACTCTCAGAATAACACATTTTGCATTACGTGATGTTACGTTGGTGTGTGGTGTGCTACCAATTCAACCAGGGTCATTCAGCACATTTTTATTTTCTGAGGCAACACATTCACACCAATACATAACACACATTCTGACATTTCTTCAGCACCTATCTGGTTATAAGAACCTATGCCTCTCATCAGCAACACAGTGCAACAACTCACACAGCAAATACTTCTATGCATTGTTTATGGTGTTTCTGGTGACAGAATAATAAGCAGGGTACTGTGCCCCTCTCAGTCACCAGACATGAACCTGTGTGATTTTTACATGTGGGGCATGTGAAAGGACAACCAGTATAGTAATAACCCCCACAATGAAAACAGTGACATTTGCCTGTGCCTGAAGGAAATATATTTTTTTTAATTTGGCAAGTACAAAATCTAATGGTAACTGCAGTGCACTGAACTAAAATCCATGGATCCTGACTCCTGGGAAACTGGCAGCAGCAATTACTGCACTGCCTGCTGTCAAGTATAGTGACTAATGATGTCATCTAAAAAAATAAGTCGCTGTATTTTGGTTGTTCCTAATACATTCATTTCTAGAATTATTAATTAACATGAACAGTTCTTCAGAATTCAATTCCTGCAGCTATGTATTTGTTCTGTGCTTCACAAATGCAGGCCACTGACAACACAGTTACTGGCCCATACTACTACATGATAGTGTCGTATTTATGCTTATTTACATTCTAGTAATAAAATATGGCATCCTGAGTAGTTAAATTAACTTTTCCAATAATATGCTAGGCAGATAGTTTAACATGTACACCTCAATATGACTTCGTCCAATGATGCAATATCTCGCACAAAGTATTTCGTGTGCTGTTCTTACTTCAAGCTCTGAAACACACAAAATGTCGGAGCTTATGTGAATATTAGAATGCATTTGGTTGGTGTAATACATTGACTATGTTGATCAAGACAATGCATGAAGAGAACAATTTTAAAGTGTTTAAACTTTACTGTCTGAGAATAATGGATTTTAAATGTACCAGTAATGTGGGGCTGGAAGCCGGATAATGACAAGGTAAAGTTATTAGTACTGGAACAAATTTGGAAAGATAAGCACAATGTAATAGTTCTGGTTCAGTTGCCTGTTCACTTCTGGATATTCAATTTGTGAATGCTGACTTCTGATGCCCCAATGGACCAATCACAAAAGGTTCCATAATATTAACTTTTACCTGATAAAAGAAGCAGAGCCATCTTCTGAGACATCCAAGCGTACAAACATGGATGTCTCAGAAGATGGATACACACTTAACATATATAACAGTGACTGTGACAGCACTTGACAGGAAGTCAAATGTACCTAAAAATGCTGGGCTGAACGCACACACTATTAAATGCTGTTTTTTTAACACAACGGTGTCTTGAGTTTCCTTCAACCGAACTCCCTGAGCTTCCCCCCCCCCCCCCCCCCCCCCCCAGTGCTAAGTATTTGAAGGAGAATCCTGCAGCAGTACACATGTGAACACTAGACAGGAACTCATGCACTTCCCACTGGGGCACCCCAATTTTATCCCACATATCTTTATGGCATCTTGTCGTATAACCTGCAATACATGTATATTTCAAAACAGACAAATAGCATTAAATTACACCATAATCAGTGCTGAATATGAAACGGAATGGTATGTGAAGCATAGAATAAATCACAGTGCTGTGATCTTGCACAGTTCATGGCTCATTTTATTACAAAATAAGATGGCCTCAGTAGCCACATCTGTGTGAGTAATGTTGCCCTGCATTCTTCCTTTCTGCAGTCTTGGACCAAGCAATATTATTGGGGGGGGGGGGGGGGACTAATTTATGATTGTAACAGAGGTTCATATTACAGTCTGGAGACTTTTAACCAAATCCACCATTACGAAAATATATCTGCTTAATCTGTGGAAAGGAAGATTATATTTAGGTGGGGGGGGGGGGGGGGAGGTGGAAGAAAGGGTGGGGGGAAAAGGAAAAAAATTGTTGCATTATGTTGTGAAACTGCATAAAACTAATCCACCGCTGCCTGACTAAATACCAACCAGATCCAACTAGCAAAAATCAAGCCTCTGTCTCCAGTCTACTGTAGACAATCAGGCACCCAGTTTCCAGAAATACTGTACGGTATTCGTATGACACAACTGCACTTACAGCTTGGTTCATTCATTACCCAGTTTTTAATTTGCAAACTAATGACACTGATTACTTCCACGTATGCTGTTAGCACAGAAGTGGCTACTGGGTTCAACACTGACTGTGCACAATATCTGGCAGGGAAACACAAAGTCTTAGTACAAGATACAAAATGTAGCAACCATTTAGCATAAACAATTTGCACCCCCGTATCTGTTGCGATGTTTATGACACGTGTCTCAATGGTTCTGCACTGCACAATACTAAATGTAAGTGAAGAAGCACCCTCTAATCAAAATTTCTTCAGCACAAATCAACACCTTAAAAACTTTCAAGTCAAAGACTAATGCAATCATGCACTACTACCACAACAACAGCACTAAATTTCTACACGAACTCACAAACAAGACAATTACACCATGTTCACACAGCTAGGATAACACTGTCCACAGCAGAATGTTAAAAAACTGCCATGAATGATCTCATGTATTGCCCCCCTCTTTTATTTCTTTTCTCCCCCCCCCCCCATTTCTAGTCAGCATGTGGCATTAAAAAGGCTAACAGGGGAAGCAATGTTAAGAGAATAAAAACCTGGCACACAGAATAGAAGAACTATTTTGTTTTGCTGTAGCAATAGCCCCAAAGCTACCATATTGTGCAACTGACGTCTTCAGTTGAAATGTTTGTTCTGTGGTCAAAAGCAATGTAAAAAGATATACCATCTCTAAGTCAGGACAGTTCCTTTATAGCACTGTTGGGCTGATAAAGTTTTACACTTGCTGTCTCCACTGTGAGGGTCAATGTAGGAGTCACTCTAAGACACTGAGGCGCCTGTCCAAGTTCTGCTCTTCACAACAGGGCCCTGTTGAGGTTCTTGCATTATGACCCGCACATTCACTTGGCAGTGGAATAGCCCTTTTTGCTTAACTAAATTATATATTCCATCAATCCCCTTATGTTATCTTGCTTCACAATTCTATTTGTATGCTGGACATATTTTATATATTTTACATTTATATTTATTATTATTAATTACTAATTCTTATCTTGCTACACAAAGCTATTTTTATGTTGGCCATTCTTATATATTTTATATTTTTATATTTCTTATTATTAATTGTTGGTCCCCCCATGCAAAGTTATAGCTGCTCCTGCAAAATCGAAATGCAGTTTTAGCCGAGAGATGTTGTTGCTTGGCCCCCCACGCCAGACAAGTGTGGTAAGTGTAGCGATCACACGCTATAGAGCACAACTACATAGTCTGTCACTCCCACTGTGGACCTAGACAGCTCTCACCCCATCTGCCCAACACACGCTTTACCAAACTGTACATCCCTGAATCCTTCAGTCCTAATCCATCCTTTATAGGTCTTTAACTTGCATGAAACATTATTAGCTGTGACCTGGACTGTTTCTATAATAAACTTTGCTAACATCCTGCTGATTTTGGAACAGTAATGTGGCCAACATAATTTGCGTCATCTTTGGCAGACAGGACAATCAATTAAGATATATAAGAACAAGCCAAACATTTAGCTTGCAGTAGCAGAGTTGGGCCATCAGATCAAGTTACAGATACTAAGGTACTAGCCGAAACATATTATATAGACCAATGTCTGAAAGATGGGATAGAAATATAGCTAATGAGCCAAGAACGAAACCTCACAAGTTTCTCCAAATCCAGGCAGGTTAAAAAAAATGGAAAAAGACAGATCTACTGACAGGAGGGATGAGCCATATCATGACAACCAAGCATGAAACCTGCAAAACAAATTATTATTGTCTCCCTGTACAGTTGTGTTGTAAAATGACACATGGAAACTAATCAGTAAATGCAGGATGACTCTCCAGGTTTAGGAACACAAAGCCACATCTGACATGACAGTAAGAAGAGCTAAAACCAATGCTCTTCTTTTGTCACCCAGCATGCCAATAAGAGAGAGACTGAGAAAGAGGCAAGTAAAGGTTAAGTTTTCCCTATTCACGCCACAAAGTATGTGAGAGGAGCAAAGGTGCAGTTCCACTCACCCAGCACTAGAAGGAACTGAGTGGTCAGATTCACGCCCCAGCCACTTTACCTCCAGCGAAAGAGCCCTCAGAATCAGTTTAACATGAGGCTGGGTGGGCCCCAAAGACAGACCAGAAGTTTTGGAGGGGTTAAAGAACTCTTGCTCCCGCCAGGAATTGAACAAAGACTCCTCTGTTGCCCTACCCACAGTCTAGTCACTATAGCAGCTCCTTGAGACACAGATAGAGAGAGAGAAGGGGAGCGGAGGGGGGCACATTACTTAGTGATGCTGTCAATTGCTAAGATTTTGTAGTATCAATGGTAAATGAATTAAGCAGCGTACAAGCACTGGTGGAATGATAAGAAACATCACACTGACTGCCTGACTGACTGACTACACTGCATGAGTACATCAGCAACCCCTGCATTGACAATAGAGATGGAGTCACAGCAAATCTTCAAAATACCGTTACAATACTGTATAAGAAAATCAGTGACGTCGCTCTCCAAATTTAGAATGGAGAAATTACACAGGTGGTAAAAAACAAATGAGTAATTTGGTTAAGGACAAGATACAGTCAACCTGTCTGTGATTCTTAATGGACATTATGAACATTAAAACATTTAGAAACATGCTTATAATCACACAAATGTCCAGCCTTGCTTTTGTTCATATTTACATCACAACCTCTGTACATTCACATAAGGCACACTGTTCTTATGAAGGATTTCACCTACCAAGAAAAGTGCCAATATGAGAAAATACTTAAGACATTAGGTCCTATAGTTCTTGATCCTGTGACTCTGAACGCAATCATCAGGTATTAATCTTCTACAAAACCATGGCTTATTACAAAGCAAAAATAATGTAGTATGTTTTGGCAAAATTTGAGGTTTTCACAGCAAAACTGATGAAAATTCAAGTCTTCTAGTACAAGATGTCTTGTCAATTGGTAAATAGTTGCTGACATTTTTGGGAAGATTGTTGTCTGCATCTTCAGAGTCTATCAGTCCAATATTCTTGAACTGTGAAGTTGTAGGCAACAAACTCCTTGGAAATGCTGGTCACACTTTACCAGTTGATAAGGCACTGGGCCATGCCACGCCTCAGCAGTTGGTTGCCACATTCTCACTGCAGAGGTCCAGATTCAAACCAACAGCAGTCCATGTGGGATTTCTGGTTGACAAAGTGGCACTGACAAGTAATTTGGTTTTCTGATGTCAGTACCATTCAACCAATACTGCCTACCTGTATTTCACTCATGTACCATCAGTGCTACATAGTCCTAGCAACAAAAACATAACATCATATTCCAAAAAACCTGAATCTGAATACAATTTTATTTCATTGGCACAATGTGACTGCACTGTGAAACTACGTTTTTGGATTTGGTAACCATTTTAATATTGTAATCAAGGTTCATTTGTGCCTTCAAATTCTGAAGTGCAATCTTATAATTATATTTTTAAAGGAGCTAAGGAGCTGTAAACGTAAAATTGCATCAGACAGATGGCCACAGCAATCTATGGACAACCTGCTGTCGTATGAACATGGTGCACTTGCAACTCTTGAGCTACCTGGTTCCAGCCTGTGACAGACTGCACTGCCTGCTGCTGCCATGGTGGAACCCCCTCACTAAGTGTCTGTCCCCATGACTGGGAGTCGCTAATGTGGCATGCTGATGCCAGAGTGCTCGGCAGTGACTGCCACTGCTCCCCTCCAGGGTCATCCTCCAATGTCGGTAGAGCTCTAGCCACATCTACTTGTGGAGTCGGGAGGACTCTGCCTCCTTGTGGAAGAACACCGTTACTGCTGTCCTCTGCTATAGTCTGGAATGCTACCTGCTCCCCAAACTCCCCATCAGCACTGTGCTTGTACTGGACTGCCCTGTCTTCTACAATAGTTTCTTGATGTGGGAGGGGAGGCAGTATTTGTGTCTGCTGGGCAAGCTTGTAAGAGGCTTGGCGCAACATCTGACGCCGGCTCATTACCTCATTCATACTTGGCTGCTGAAAAGCACCTTGTTTCTGTAGGATCTGCCTCTTCTGTTGGAGTAGGCTGAGTGGCATACTGACTCGTGGTGTGGAGCGTGTGAATTGTGAATTCTGTTCACTTGGCTGAAACCGGCTTCGTAAGGCCTGATGCTCACGCTGAACAAGATGCAGTTCCATAACGCCCTTGGCTTTACCCGTCTCATGGAGGCGCTGACTGTTGAATGCAATCACACCTCCTCCTGTACCATTCGAATTCCCTCCATCTACTCCCTGCTGAGCCACTAGGCCATCTGATGCCCGCCGCCCCTCTCTGAAATCAACAGGCGAGCGTGTGTTGGCACGGCTTGTAGCACTGTGCAGCAGAGGATTGTGTGGCTTGCTGTACACTGTAGTGGCCACACTGTCTTGGGGTGTGCTGCAGGAGGGCAGGCTGGAAGTCAAGTCTGACTCCAGCTGATAGTCATCAAATGTGGATCCAGAGCATGAGTCAGAGCTGAGGTGTTGGCTTAAACTCTTGTTGCCACTTGAGGACGATGAGCTTGCATATGAGGCCAAGCGCTGATGCTGTGATCTAGTGCTACTCGCAGGAGAGTCCTCCATATCTGTCTCCACACCTTCATCAGCATACTGTGCAGCAGGAACCACTCCTGCAGACAGAGAACTGCCCAGATTGCTGTACCGGGGCTGCTGGTATTGATACAGCTCTCTGAAAGGTGGAGGATGGTTCACAAGACGAACATCTGTGGAAGGGACAGTTCGGCTACTGGACCGTGCTAACAGGAAATCTTGCTGATTGGAACCTGCTTGAAACTGAGGTACAAGGTCTTGTGGGGCATAGGAAAGTCGAGTCTGGTCTCCACTCGCACGTCTGGTGCTGCTTTCTGGGATGCCACTGCTGGCTAGACTAGAAGGAATTGCGATACCCAACTTGCGCATGGCCTGCTCTGCTATGGTGCTCGGGCGACGACGTTGCATGGAGTCCAGTGAGTGCTTTGCACTTGGCCCACTGGTGGCATTGGTGTCTTGTGAGAGTGGGAAGCTACTGCGTTGCTGCCTGAGACGCTCTAGTAATAGAAAGTAGATGGCTGCATGGTGGTCATAACTCCCACAGCGCAGAGACTGCAATCAGCACATCAAATTACAAGAATGACATAGATTCAGGTTGTACATGCAGTTCCTTGCATATATCAGAACACTTTTCCAGCATCAAACTCTCAGACTACAAAAACAAAAAAATTCGGTTAGCCTTGCACTTGTTCTATATTAATTACAGAACACTATCCTGGCTCATATCTGTCAATAAGGGCTGCAAGTTCCTTCCATGACACTGTAAATACTGTCTCCTGACCAAGCCTTACCCATGACAGTGTTGCTGTGTACTTTACAAAACCAGGACCTAGTCTCAGAATGTGCGCAATATACTGTAAGTGACAACTCACCTCCCTGGTCTTGACTGCGTCTATTCCGAGACTCTGCATTAGTCGCAATATCTGCTCATTAGGTTCTGCGCCATGCTGCTCTCCACCAGCACTTGGTAGCAGTCTGGGGGCCTCTGCGACCATCCAACGGTGCCTCTTGATATGCTCAACGCTGTACCGCTTACTGGGGTCTAGCACCAACATCTTGCGGATCAAGGATTCACAATCTGTAATGTGAGAAAGCACTGACCTGCATGCTGTCACCACACACAATGTGACAGTAAGCCGAAGGTCCCTGATTTGAGCACCACACACTTGCCACTTGCCTTGCACACACACAAAAAAATCCTTCTTACTAAAGGTTGCTGTGCAGTCAACATTAACCTACACTAAGTCTGCACTAACAGCTACAATAATTTGGTCAGTATATCAATGCAGTATGTGATGAATGATTGGGTTTTGATCCCCAGTAGGAGAAGAAACTTTTCTCCTTGCCTCCTTGACCAGAGAAGCTCTGGGGCCTATGCACATAATGAACTGGTACAAGGGGTCCTTCCCTAAATGTAAAGCAACTGTGGTATGAAGCTGACCACTAACGTCCAACTACTGTCAGAGTACAGAATGCATAAAACTGTACCTACACTTGTCCATGTCTTCAAGATATGGTGCTTAATTAAACAAAAGTATGTTACACTGATGACTGTCAGAATGTATCTGAAATTTCATTTGATATTTCATGAGTCAGTTCTACCCCATTAAGTGTGCAATCATAATGCACTGCTATGAGAACCACAAGTCTCACATACAGCACGACATAAAGTCACTGTACCGAGATTACACTCAGTTCCAGGAAACACCACCTTACATACATACAGCCACCCACCAGCAGAAAGTGACAAAGCTGAGCTACAAAACTTGGCCAAATTGTTGTCCACCATATTCAATAGACACTCCACACCTCTGCAAAATGCTGCACAAAGTTTTTTTTATCTGCAATGAAGTTGTTGAATTCCACATGATTTTTTTTCCTTTATTTGCATAGCATAAACAGGCTTCTGGCTGTACACTATGCCTTTAATTACAACCCACACACAGAAATCACAAAATGTAAGATCGGGAGACCTCAGGGGCCACTCAGCTGATCCACAGTGACCAATCCACACTACAAATTCACCATCAACAGAAGTGCAAACGTTGCGCTCTGTCCTGCTGCTAGACCGCACTTCATACATCATGGTGCTGTTCAATTTCCAGCATTACAAAAGTTTCAGGTTACAGTGCCATCAATGGAAAAAGGCCCAATCATACTTGGACACCCCTGAATACAACCTCTGTTCATCCTACATGAACAGAATGTGCCATCAAATATGGGCCTAAAAATAAAAAGCTGAAAAGTTCAGGAAACGTAATGGATTTGAAACAATTCTTTCCTGCTCGGACTCTTGACCCGTGAAGATGGGACCGATACGTTGTCCCGAAATGTCGGTAAACAATTACCACACGACGCTGCGTAATATCCCAGAAGAGCCCAGATCTCATCAAATTCAAAGAAATTAGTTCCGAAGATTTACCATCTCCAAATGTGCACAATATGAATCTGTAAACATTTGGACACACAAGACAAACTGACACCAACAGAATTGTTCAAAATGGTATCTGAAGTAGAAATTATGACATGTTTGCCGAAAGTCTATTAATTAAGCTGTATCTAAGGGCTTCACTAATGTCCCACTACCTGCTGATGGACTGCACTTATTTAGTCCCTAAAAGCAGGATCTTATTGTGAAATAAAACATGCACCTTGCTAATTTGCAAGTCAGGGTTAATTAACAGATTTAAACAGATTCATAGGCACCTCCACATACATGACAACTCCTTACAGATGGCATAGGCAAAATGTTTAAAATGGGACCACTGGTGAATCACCTGAATAAAAAGTTTGAAACAACTGACACCTTTATAATTTTAAAACCTAATCCAATTATTAGAATTATGCTGTCTAGATGAGGTGGTGGACATATATAATGCACACATACCACTGAACCAACAGAGCCATATTACTGACACAACAGAGTGTAGAACAACCAATACAGCATATTATGGACATAACACAATGAAGCCATAGAGCCATATTATGGACATAACACAATGAAGGCATACAGCCATATTATGGACATAACACAATGAAGCCATAGAGCCATATTATGGACATAACACAATGAAGCCAGAGCCATATTATGGACATAATACAATGAAGCCATAGAGCCATATTATGGACATAACACAACGAAGGCATAGAGCCATATTAGGGACATAACACAATGAAGCAATTGAGCCATATTATGGACATAACACAATGAAGGCATAGAGCCATATTATGGACATAACACAATGAAGGCATAGAGCCATATTATGGACATAACACAATGAAGGTATAGAGCCATATTAAGGACATAACACAATAAAGCAGGTCACTGGATTCAGTGGCAAGTTCCCATGCCTTACGAACACTTACGGTTACATAGTGCAATATTCTCTACATACAGGGAAAGGAGGCTGCACAGTGCTGACAAAACTTGGATTCTCTCAGCTGACCGTTATAGTTGCACTTTTATTGACAGTGATCTGAAATGCTGAACTTTGTGTTGGGGTGCAACAGACATGTGGTCATGAGTATTGGACGGGACCAGGCATATAACACACACTCCAAGGATTTAAGGTGGGAACCAAGGGGTAAAATCCAAGCCTTGCAGCCACTCGGTGAAAATATGGCACAGGTCAAATCACAGTAACACTGCGTGGCTACAGATATATACGATAATATCCACGTAATGCAGTAATGGGAAGGAGGAGCGGCCGGTATCTGTACAACAGAAGTACTGGCACCATACATTTGTTCAACCTACATCATGGACTGTGACGAGTTCACACTGGCTCAAGAAAATGGTACAGACTCATTTCAAAGTCCGCCTGAATGAAGCAACATTCGTCACGTGGCTGTTGTACAGGACATGCATATGTGGATTGCCACTCCATATGAATAACCCTGACAGTTAAACATTCCACATGTCACTATTGCAAGAGCAAAACCCCATACAAAATCTCAGGTGCAATCTGAGGTCAAAAGCGATGGTGCTGATCACCTTTTGACACACAACCACACTTTTATGTTGTTGTGGTGCTTGTGGCAAACGCAAAAGTACCCTTGTGTTGAATGCAATACTGGATTATATCCCAAAGGTTGTTTGTGAAACAGCACACACATTTCAGAAGGCCAAATAATCATACATACATATATATTTATTTATTTACTTATTTATTTATTTATGATAAATGTATGACAATTATAAATATGAATACAAAAGAGTGCTGAAGGGGGGGGGGGGGGGATGGCATGGAATTCATCCATTTCATTGCCGTGATGTGTATAATCGTAGTGAAGTGAAGGTCCTGTTAAAATGAGAGTGTATCACTTTTTCAAAACATGGAATTTTATTTTTGTATAGCATGGTTGACTCATTGCTTGGTATACCAAATTACTTTAACTCTGATTCATTTACATTAGGTTTTAGGTTAGGCTTAGCAACTCTTTCTTTTTGCAGTATGTGTGTTTTGTTGTTTTTATATTATTTAATGTGTGGGTGATTTTGTAATGTGCGTGTTTCTTTTTTTTGTATTGTGTGTGGGTGTTTTTGTAAGGTGTGGATGTTTTTGTTAAGGAGTGGATGTTGTAAGGTGTGGATGTTTTTGTTAAGAAGTGGATGTTTTTGTTAAGGTGTGGATGTTTTTGTTAAGGTGTGGATGTTTCTGTAATGCGTGTAAGGTGTTCTAATGTGTGTACTTGTATTTAATGTATGTATTTTGTTTTGTAATTGTGTATAGTTTGTTTTGTATTGTTACTTTTATGTATATTATATGTCCATTTGTATTGTGTATACTAGTGTAAGGACTACTGCCACCGGGTGAAAACATTTGTATTGTGTGTACTAGTGTAAGGACTACTGCCACCGGGTGAAAACATTTGTATTGTGTATACTAGTGTAAGGACTACTGCCACCGGGTGAAAACATTTGTATTGTGTGTACTAGTGTAAGGACTACTGCCACCGGGTGAAAACATTTGTATTGTGTGTACTAGTGTAAGGACTACTGCCACCGGGTGAAAACATTTGTATTGTGTGTACTAGTGTAAGGACTACTGCCACCGGGTGAAAACATTTGTATTGTGTGTACTAGTGTAAGGACTACTGCCACCGGGTGAAAACATTTGTATTGTGTGTACTAGTGTAAGGACTACTGCCACCGGGTGAAAACATTTGTATTGTGTGTACTAGTGTAAGGACTACTGCCACCGGGTGAAAACATTTGTATTGTGTGTACTAGTGTAAGGACTACTGCCACCGGGTGAAAACATTTGTATTGTGTGTACTAGTGTAAGGACTACTGCCACCGGGTGAAAACATTTGTATTGTGTGTACTAGTGTAAGGACTACTGCCACCGGGTGAAAACATTTGTATTGTGTGTACTAGTGTAAGGACTACTGCCACCGGGTGAAAACCCAATTGCAGTAAATAATAATAATAATAATAAAAATTGCGCAGTAGGAATAGACAGAGCAAAGGTGTGCCAAAATACTTTGTTGACATCATAAAATGCACTAATTTTTATTTGCAAGTTCCAATTCTTGATATAAAATTTGTGACTTTGTATTTTTGGGAAGTTCATTGTAATTTTATATTTTATAATCTTCTTACTACTGCCTTAGGTGTAATCATGTGGCAAGACAATACAATACCCTCCGATAAACTAGGTTCATATTGTTTAAGTCAAAAACCAACAAATGCACAAGATTATTAGCAGGTATAAGATGTATTTTCAACCCCTACATATGTTTCGGCAAATGAATTGCCATCCTCGGGGGTGTGTTTATCAAAGGACTACAAGAGCTGACTGCATCCAGTTACACAATACTGTACTGTATGTGGTTTCACAATAGAAGTATTGACACCTGTCACAATTTAAAATGTACACATGCACAACATAATAAAATTAAAAATTAAGAACAGTAGTACACTATGCCCTGAAGATGGCAACTTGCTTGCTGAAACATATGTAGGGGTTCTCAAATACATTTTACACATGTTACTTTTCTTGTGCATTTGTTGGTCGATATCAGATTTAGGTTCGTTACTGTGTTCACAAGAGCCCACTTGAGCTAGATGAATCTGGTCAACATTTCTCATACCACCACCATTTTCTTGAAGATCCAATTTTAACATTATCCTCCCATCTACACCTAGGTCTTCCAAGCGGTCCCTTTCCTTCATATTCCTCCACCAAAATCTTATGATAGGACATTCTGTGATGTTATGAACAAAACAAATGAGCCAAATGAGCCCAACCACAACAACTATTCACAGTCATCTCCCTTATCTCTCACCAAAGCTCAGAACGGATTTCCTTATGTCCCATGTGTACCACATGTCCTGCCCATCTCAGCCTCCTTGATATGAGCAGTACAAAACATGCAGTGCCAGCCTCCTGCTGACTCCTCCCCATAACACCCAACCCGATGGACTGATGACAACCAGCGACCACCGTCGTCATCACCATCCCGCCGGTCTCGCCCAGCACCGAGCATTGCCCCACCATTTGACCAGAGCCGGCTGGTGTAGCAGGTACCACCGAAGACATGCAGTTCGTAGGCTGTGTGCCACAGGGCTTTGGATACAAGCATGATGCTTGGAGGTTGAAGGCACTAGTTAGGCCTATCCAGTGACGCAGCATCAGGCGTCATGTCTCAGAAAAAGGGAACACTTGCCATTATGTAGAATTACTTGGCCAAATTAAATTTCTGAAATGAAAACCCAATGAATGTATTCCTTATACACACGCAAGCACACAAAGTTGGGGTGGGGGGTTCGACGAAGTCTACGCTGAGCGCAGGGGACACCAATACATAAAATTTACAACCACTGCATTTACTTAAGCCTTCTGAATTTATAGTTGCATCAAAACTATCATCTTTCTGCTTTATGATCACTTTATGTCTTCATTAGGCAAATCGCATTATCATTATTATTATTATTATTACCCATTTCTGTCTTCTATCCTAATTACAAAGGTTGACAACCACCACGGAACACGGTGACACACCGACCATCCTGAAGTGCTTTCGCTGTTCTCTTCAGTCCCACCTGGCTAGTACAGGCTGCCTCCGTCAACATTTTTTCCCGTTCATCATTCAGCAATCACCCATCGACGCTATACAGTCTGACACAGGCCTATTGACATGGTGGTTCAGACACCAGAAAGCCCAAGGGTGGCACTGCAAAGCCTGAATAATTTTACTGTGACACACAGCAGTCACCTATGTGTGTGTTCAGCCCCTCACAGACATAACGGACTACACAACACTGCTGACATCGGCGTGATGGCACCAGCCACGCACTGAACCCCTTAAACAGCACTTCTCAACCTCTCCTTGTCGCGCACCACTAGGTGCCGACAATATTGCAGACATGCGGTTTGTACTGTTCTAAGTGAAACTTTTACAGTTAAAATGAAATACAGAACACTTCCAGGTACTACTAATATATTAAAATAAAGTACAGTCGAACTCGGTTATAACGTCATGAAAAGGACCGAATATTTTGTGTCGTTATAAACGAGTGTCGTTATAACTGTGAAGTGTAATGTTATGGTTACCAGTGAGGAATTAATTGGTACCACAGAATATGTGACGCTATAGACAAGGTGTCGTATAAACCGATGTCGTTATAACCGGGTTCTACTGTAATTAATAAAACAGGAAATTGAATAAAAAAGTTTTCATACGGGCTCTTCTGGGATGTTACGCAGCGTAGACTGGTAATTATGTACCGACGTTTCGGGACAACCTATCGGTCCCATCCTCAAAATATGGCAACTGGATGTTGAAAGCAGTGAGTCTGTAAGGCTTTACGACCCTCTTAGTTTCCCTCAATAGCGACCATGTTGGCGATGCAATTGACAGGTAAAGTTCACCCTAGACCAGGTCAGGAAGACTCAGAGTGGGTGTCGACGTATAGCTCTACTCTTTCTTTAACCTCAGCGCTAGATGGGCGTGGGTGGTCAATGTCACGCCCGGCCGCTTTACCGCCGGGAATGAGACCCGCTACCATTGCACAAGAGGCTAGGTGGGCCCAGGGCCGGTCTGGACGGGTGCGGAAAATCTCTACCCCCCCGGGGATTCGATCCCGGACCGTCCTGCCTGTAGCGAGTCGCTATACCGACTGAGCTATCTCGGCCCAGGAAACTAAAGAGGCAAAACGAATAACGACGACATTCTCAGTCCTCAGTTCCTCCGGTCTGACGCGCTGCTTGACATGTTTGACATGTCACGTCGTCAGCTGCGGTGCACGACACAGGGCAGTCTCAATTTGTATTCGAAAAAGACAACAGTATTTTAGCATACACTTTGTAAAAGGTTTTCTTTTCATTTAAATACATTCATACAATTTTAATGATGCAAATAACGTCTTTCAAAATTAGGAAAAAAAAAGATAATCGCCTAACAACTTCGCGGTACGCCTACTACCAGTTGAGAAGTGCTGCCTTAAAGCCTAGCGGTTGGTATAGGCCTATACAGCGCCAGGTTTGACATTAAAAGCCCCACGTTCTGCCCACACAGTGTGTCCAGTATGGATCTCAGAACAAACAGCGATTATTTCCGCGTACAGTATACACAGGCTGGTCTTGCTAATTGAAAGACTGTGTTCTCTGTGCGGTACGAACTAAATCTTTATATATAACGTACATAGTTGTATGTCTTCAGCATTAATATAGTTGAATTTAAGTTAATAATCGCTAAGAAACAAAGCAATACGTGAATAATTGACACATGTGGCGACTGCAGTACGATCCACAAGTTTGTAATCACTTGACCGTGAACATGGTGCCATGTGTCGGTACTGCACGTTACAGCTGCTGCTGACGCAAGAGGCCAGCAGTGATGACGTCAACGAGGGCGCGGTGGGAAGGGGAACTCGTGACCTACTACAACACGAGCCGATCACTATCGATCGCTGGCGGCCGTGGTTTGCCTCAGACCCTCCAGTCAACTCCGAAAATATTTACAGCCCTCCTACTTCCTTGTTTGCTTAAATAAATACGCCGAAATGGCGATAATGACGCAACCTCCCGAAAAAAAAAGGCCGGGGAGAGAGAGAGAGAGAGAGAGAGAGAGACGACACACGTTGACTGCTGAACGCTATAAACGGAGCTTTGTTACCGCTAAAGCGCACGTGTGGGCTGTACCGCTGAACACGCCTCACCTTGTGATTTAACTCGCTCCGTTAATAGCCGACATTCACTGCCATGACGGGCGGAAAGCGAACGGCACGCGCACTGTATTGCCTTCTGAGTCTTAAGTAGCGACTGCCGTTGATGGCGGGCCAAAGGGCAAGGGGTTTATTAGAAAGTGAAGAACTTGTGCGAACGCGTAAAACATAACAACGGAGATAAAGGTGCCCTTTATCATGCACAATATTACAAAGCAGTGACAAAATAAATGAAGGAAGCACTTGCGAATAAATCAGAATATTACAGATAGCATTTGGTTTGCAATCAGGCAATAACAGCCAAAACAGAACATGACCTCCAGCATATACATAATTTATAAGGAAGATATTTAAAATTTATACTATAGAAAAAATTCTTCGGTGTTTCAAGCTACGACCGAACCGCAAATTGTACGTAAAACGTCACGCCGACAAGTTGAATGTTGGCGATCTTTTTTCGCGGGTGTTAAAATGTTTTAGCTGCTTGAGTGAGGGAAGGGCGAAAGAAAGAAAGAAAGAAAAAAAGAAAGAAAGAAAGAAAGAAGTTGACTGTATTGGAGTTTGTATTTTTTCAGAAATTTTTACAAGTTGTTATATGTATGTGTTTATGCCTCTGTAATGGTTAGCCGTGGCTTTTTCGGCCTCTGTGAACCCTCCTCTGCCTCCTTCTTCCGTTTTCGGTAGTTTTCTTGCTTTTGTGCGTTAGTTAGTCTCGGCATCGTGAACCTGTAAAAAACAGCGCCGAGGTGACCCACCTGTGTGTACCGAAATGTAAGACGTTAGATGGTGAGAATGTGAAAATCGTAGGTGATTTTGACATGGCCGCCATTTTGGCAGATTTCAAGATTTTTCGATGATTTTTTTTTTAGCGTGTAGGCATATTGCTTACCTTTCAAACTATGTATCGTTCACTGCTGCCGTCGAAGTAGGCGCGGAGCACTGTGAAGAAACGTAGGTAACGCGAAAGTCTGACACCGCGAGCGCCGAGGTGACCCACCTATGTGTACCGAAATGTAAGACGTTTTACGTCAAAAAAAGTCATGGAATTGACACGAACAGTGGACATTAGAGTACAGACGGTTACTGACAGCGAAGTTATTGAACACAGGGAGGACTGTCACCACTTGAGATGCAGCGTGTTGTATACAAATAATAATGACGGCCACAATAAACTGAAAAGTGTTCATTCAATATAATATATGGAACAATTAGACGCACAGGCCGAACAAGCAAGTTGACACGACGCAAGACACAGGCGGCACCAGCGCTCCTGTATGAGTGTGAGAACTGGGACTTCACCGAAATAGCGAGGAAGCAGAACCAAGAGAGGGGAAATTAAATTTTCGGCGTCAGTTGCAAGATATACGTTACATGACCATGAAGAAATACGGACCCGACTTCATACATGTAATTTACATTCAGATGCACGTGGACACAACATTTATTAACAATCAATGACACGTGTATTACGAAACGAGTACATTCCAGCGGGCAAAGAAAAAGCAGATCGAGATAGCAAAACATGGACAGACCAGCACCCACGAACACGGAACAGGAACAGAACTGTTTACACCCTGTCGCTGGTGTCAATTAAAAAAATGTGGCATGCTTTGCTAACATCAATTACTATGCATTATTTTCATAACCTGAAAGAACGTGGCGCTAGTGTCGCTCCCGCCTCACAAGTTCGCTCGTCCGCCATATTGTCATTACTGATTGTATGAAATTTAAAAAGAACGGCGTTGGGATATACTCAAGTGGCATATACGAAGTTTCGTAGAAATCTGTCAGCTTCTCCCTCAGTTAAAACGGGGGACACAGCATGGCGTCTTCAAACGCCTACCATTTTGGTGTTTACGAAAGAAAACGAGCCAAATAATCGTTTCTGAAAATAAAACTGATGTAGGGTGCCAGTATGGAGCTGTTCTGACCGAGCACCACAATAAAACTGGTGTAGGGTGCAAGTATGGAGCTGTTCTGGCCGAGCACCACAATAAAACTGATGTAGGGTGCCAGCATGGAGCTGTTCTGACCGAGCACCACAATAAAACTGATGTAGGGTGCCAGCATGGAGCTGTTCTGACCCAGCACCACAATAAAACTGATGTAGGGTGCCAGTATGGAGCTGTTCTGACCCAGCACCACAATAAAACTGATGTAGGGTGCCAGCATGGAGCTGTTCTGACCCAGCACCACAATAAAACTGATGTAGGGTGCCAGCATGGAGCTGTTCTGACCCAGCACCACAATAAAACTGATGTAGGGTGCCAGTATGGAGCTGTTCTGACCCAGCACCACAATAAAACTGATGTAGGGTGCCAGTATGGAGCTGTTCTGACCGAGCACCACAATAAAACTGATGTAGGGTGCCAGTATGGAGCTGTTCTGACCCAGCACCACAATAAAACTGATGTAGGGTGCAAGTATGGAGCTGTTCTGACCCAGCACCACAATAAAACTGATGTAGGGTGCAAGTATGGAGCTGTTCTGACCCAGCACCACAATAAAACTGATGTAGGGTGCCAGTATGGAGCTGTTCTGACCCAGCACCACAATAAAACTGATGTAGGGTGCCAGTATGGAGCTGTTCTGACCCAGCACAATTTCCTTACCCATTTATCTGTACATACAGCAGCCACGTGCCCATCCCACACTGTACCTCCAAAATGGCGCATAAACATAAAAATGTTCCTCGTGGGACTTAACACGGGAAATTTACTGTTTGCTTCATGTTCAAATGTTCCGTGTTGAAATCCGGACGCTGGGTTTCCCTACCTGGATTTTTCGTCTCTTTCTTCGGTCCTTCTGGACAAACTCCGGTACAGCACCTCAAATTTAGCCACTATTAACTGTCGGCACTACACGATCTATTTCGAAAAGTAGCCACAGAGCGCACCACTGCCAGGGCGACCCCCTCAACACAATTCTATTCACGCGATATTCATGGTCATCGCGGCGGTCACCATGCAGTTTATCGTATTCCGGAATGTGCCGCCGTGCAGCCAGGTAGAAATTCGGAGCAACGTGTGCCTCAATATGAAGCACTTACATTAAACACGTGCACAGTTGTTGAAGACGCTGACGAGCCGGCAGTGCGGGAATGTTCTGCAGTTCGTACAGTGATATGCGCGGCAAACGACAGACAGTGCGCGGGACTTTATCCACGCGACACATGAAGTTAGCCACGTGACACGCGAACTGGGTCACGTGACACATGAGGTGATACATATGACACTGAGGTGATGCACGTGACACGCGAAGTGAGTCAAATTACATATGGAGTGAGTTACATTACACATGAAGTGAGCCACATGACACTGAAGTGACCCACGTGACACAAGAAGTGAGCCACGTGACACAAGAAGTGAGCCACGTGACACAAGAAGTGAGCCACGTGACACAAGAAGTGAGCCACGTGACACAAGAAGTGAACCACGTGACACATGACGCGAAACACGTGACACATGGAAGTCAACGTAACTTAACCTTTCGGAACACCGCCGAAACTGAGCAAAGTGAAGCCGTGCGTTCGAATGAGTGAGCCCCATGAAATCTGTAAACGGCCATATTTGCAGACAGTCATGCACCCAGAATTTTTTATTGGGGGGGGGGGGGGGAGCTGACACCGAGGATAAATATAATATATGTGCGATTTTAAAAACTATATTATGAAACCATGTCATAAATATAACTGTAACATACCAATGTTTGGATGGGCCGGGATAGCTCAGTCGGTATAGCGACTCGCTACGGGCTGGACGGTCCGGGGATCGAATCCCGGTGGGGGCGAGATTTTCCGCGCCCGTCCAGACCGGCCCTGGGGACTACCCAGCCTCCTGTACAATGGGTACCGGGTCATTCCCGGGGGTAAAGCAGCCGGGGCGTGGAGTTGACCACCCACCCCCATCTAGCGCCGAGGTTAAAGAAAGAGTAGAGCTATACCTCTGCTCCCCCTCTGGGCCTTCGTGGCCTGTTATAGGGTGAACTTTACCTTTACCTTTGTACCAACGTTTGGAACTGCATTCACATAGTATAAACATAAAAATAAATGAGGTTACCTTCACTGTTATATAACTCTACACAGGTTACCTTCACTGTTATATAAACTCTACACAGGTTACCTTCACTGTTATATAACTCTACACAGGTTACCTTCACTGTTATGTAACTCTACACAGGTTACCTTCACTGTTATATAACTCTACACAGGTTACCTTCACTGTTATGTAACTCTACACAGGTTACCTTCACTGTTATATAACTCTACACAGGTTACCTTCACTGTTATGTAACTCTACACAGGTTACCTTCACTGTTATATAACTCTACACAGGTTACCTTCACTGTTATGTAACTCTACACAGGTTACCTTCACTGTTATGTAACTCTACACAGGTTACCTTCACTGTTATATAACTCTACACAGGTTACCTTCACTGTTATGTAACTCTACACAGGTTACCTTCACTGTTATATAACTCTACACAGGTTACCTTCACTGTTATATAACTCTACACAGGTTACCTTCACTGTTATGTAACTCTACACAGGTTACCTTCACTGTTATATAACTCTACACAGGTTACCTTCACTGTTATGTAACTCTACACAGGTTACCTTCACTGTTATATAACTCTACACAGGTTACCTTCACTGTTATATAACTCTACACAGGTTACCTTCACTGTTATGTAACTCTACACAGGTTACCTTCACTGTTATATAACTCTACACAGGTTACCTTCACTGTTATGTAACTCTACACAGGTTACCTTCACTGTTATATAACTCTACACAGGTTACCTTCACTGTTATATAACTCTACACAGGTTACCTTCACTGTTATATACTAAATTCTACACGGTTACCTTCACTGTTATATAACTCTACACAGGTTACCTTCACTGTTATATAACTCTACACAGGTTACCTTCACTGTTATATAACTCTACACAGGTTACCTTCACTGTTATATAACTCTACACAGGTTACCTTCACTGTTATATAACTCTACACAGGTTACCTTCACTGTTATATAACTCTACACAGGTTACCTTCACTGTTATATAACTCTACACAGGTTACCTTCACTGTTATATAACTCTACACAGGTTACCTTCACTGTTATATAACTCTACACAGGTTACCTTCACTGTTATATAACTCTACACAGGTTACCTTCACTGTTATATAACTCTACACAGGTTACCTTCACTGTTATATAACTCTACACAGGTTACCTTCACTGTTATATAACTCTACACAGGTTACCTTCACTGTTATATAACTCTACACAGGTTACCTTCACTGTTATATAACTCTACACAGGTTACCTTCACTGTTTATAACTCTACACAGGTTACCTTCACTGTTATATAACTCTACACAGGTTACCTTCACTGTTATATAACTCTACACAGGTTACCTTCACTGTTATATAACTCTACACAGGTTACCTTCACTGTTATATAACTCTACACAGGTTACCTTCACTGTTATATAACTCTACACAGGTTACCTTCACTGTTATATAACTCTAAACCAACTTGCCGTCACTCAGATACAACTCATTTTTATAAACAAAAAATTGGTGTTCATTTTAATACGACTCTGTAAAGAAGTGTTGTTGGTGTGTATTCTTACAAAACAAGAATGTGCATGAGGGATCGGCTTTGAAGTCGAAACGTGTAACACACACATACGCACTGGACGACCTACCGCACAATCATGGCAGCACAGAGGAGATTACTTACAAACTCTATAACGCAACGGCACGAAAGTGGCTTTCCTTATATTTTGAAATACACACAACAAAACTCAGCGCCCTCAAAACAATTTCTGGCCAGGCAGACAATTTCGTGTACACATCTAACAGCAGGCTATCGGCTATATGTACTGAGTGAGACGTGTCACCTCCCATGCCGAGCATTTTGTGCTCTCCAAGTCTAACACGCTACATTCTTGTGTGGTTCTCTTACACAACGCATCTAACGAACACTCCAGGACGCATACTACCGGCACATCAAGGCATACTATCGTACACATCAAGGCATACTATCGTACACATCAAGGCATACTATCGCACACATATTCAAGAGGACTGATGTGTTCAGAAGAAGGCAAGGCACCTCCTCCAGCACGTTCTGTGTTCAGAATAAGGCAAGGCACCTCCTCCAACACGTTCTGTGTTCAGAAGAAGGCAAGGCACCTCCTCCAACAAGTTCTGTGTTCAGAATAAGGCAAGGCACCTCCTCCAGCAAGTTCTGTGTTCAGAAGAAGGCAAGGCACCTCCTCCAACACGTTCTGTGTTCAGAAGAAAGCAAGGTACCTCCTCCAACACGTTCTGTGTTCAGAAGAAAGCAAGGCACCTCCTCCAGCACGTTCTGTGTTCAGAAGAAAGCAAGGCACCTCCTCCAGCACGTTCTGTGTTCAGAATAAGGCAAGGCACCTCCTCCAACAAGTTCTGTGTTCAGAAGAAAGCAAGGCACCTCCTCCAGCACGTTCTGTGTTCAGAATAAGGCAAGGCACCTCCTCCAACAAGTTCTGTGTTCAGAAGAAGGCAAGGCACCTCCTCCAGCACGTTCTGTGTTCAGAAGAAAGCAAGGCACCTCCTCCAGCACGTTCTGTGTTCAGAAGAAAGCAAGGCACCTCCTCCAGCACGTTCTGTGTTCAGAATAAGGCAAGGCACCTCCTCCAGCACGTTCTGTGTTCAGAAGAAAGCAAGGCACCTCCTCCAGCACGTTCTGTGTTCAGAATAAGGCAAGGCACCTCCTCCAACAAGTTCTGTGTTCAGAAGAAAGCAAGGCACCTCCTCCAGCACGTTCTGTGTTCAGAATAAGGCAAGGCACCTCCTCCAACAAGTTCTGTGTTCAGAAGAAGGCAAGGCACCTCCTCCAGCACGTTCTGTGTTCAGAAGAAAGCAAGGCACCTCCTCCAGCACGTTCTGTGTTCAGAATAAGGCAAGGCACCTCCTCCAACAAGTTCTGTGTTCAGAAGAAGGCAAGGCACCTCCTCCAACAAGTTCTGTGTTCAGAATAAGGCAAGGCACCTCCTCCAACAAGTTCTGTGTTCAGAAGAAGGCAAGGCACCTCCTCCAACACGTTCTGTGTTCAGAAGAAGGCAAGGCACCTCCCCAGCACGTTTGTGTTCAGAAGAAGGCAAGGCACCTCCTCCAACACGTTCTGTGTTCAGAAGAAGGCAAGGCACCTCCTCCAACACGTTCTGTGTTCAGAAGAAGGCAAGGCACCTCCTCCAACACGTTCTGTGTTCAGAAGAAGGCAAGGCACCTCCTCCAGCACGTTCTGTGTTCAGAAGAAGCAAGGCACCTCCTCCAGCACGTTCTGTGTTCAGAATAAGGCAAGGCACCTCCTCCAACAAGTTCTGTGTTCAGAAGAAGGCAAGGCACCTCCTCCAACACGTTCTGTGTTCAGAAGAAGGCAAGGCACCTCCTCCAACACGTTCTGTGTTCAGAATAAGGCAAGGCACCTCCTCCAACACGTTCTGTGTTCAGAAGAAGGCAAGGCACCTCCTCCAACACGTTCTGTGTTCAGAAGAAGGCAAGGCACCTCCTCCAACACGTTCTGTGTTCAGAAGAAGGCAAGGCACCTCCTCCAGCACGTTCTGTGTTCAGAAGAAAGCAAGGCACCTCCTCCAGCACGTTCTGTGTTCAGAATAAGGCAAGGCACCTCCTCCAACAAGTTCTGTGTTCAGAAGAAGGCAAGGCACCTCCTCCAACAAGTTCTGTGTTCAGAAGAAGGCAAGGCACCTCCTCCAACAAGTTCTGTGTTCAGAAGAAAGCAAGGCACCTCCTCCAGCACGTTCTGTGTTCAGAATAAGGCAAGGCACCTCCTCCAACAAGTTCTGTGTTCAGAAGAAGGCAAGGCACCTCCTCCAACACGTTCTGTGTTCAGAAGAAGGCAAGGCACCTCCCCAGCAGTTTGTGTTCAGAAGAAGGCAAGGCACCTCCTCCAACACGTTCTGTGTTCAGAAGAAGGCAAGGCACCTCCTCCAACACGTTCTGTGTTCAGAAGAAGGCAAGGCACCTCCTCCAACACGTTCTGTGTTCAGAAGAAGGCAAGGCACCTCCCTCAGCACGTTCTGTGTTCAGAAGAAGGCAAGGCACCTCCTCCAACACGTTCTGTGTTCAGAAGAAGGCAAGGCACCTCCTCCAACACGTTCTGTGTTCAGAAGAAGGCAAGGCACCTCCTCCAACACGTTCTGTGTTCAGAAGAAGGCAAGGCACCTCCCTCAGCACGTTCTGTGTTCAGAAGAAGGCAAGGCACCTCCTCCAGCACGTTCTGTGTTCAGAAGAAGGCAAGGCACCTCCTCAGCACGTTCTGTGTTCAGAAGAAGGCAAGGCACCTCCTCCAGCACGTTCTGTGTTCAGAAGAAGGCAAGGCACCTCCTCAGCACGTTCTGTGTTCAGAAGAAAGCAAGCGCAGGCACTCCCAACATTCTGTGTTCAAAGAGCAAGCACTCCTCCGCACTTCGTTCAGAAGAAGCAAGGCACCTCCCCAGCACTTGTGTCAGAATAAGGCAAGCACCTCCTCCAACAAGTTCTTGTTCAAAGAAGGCAAGGCACCTCCTCCAACAGTTCTGTGTTCAGAATAAGCAAGCACCTCCTCCAACAAGTTCTGTGTTCAGAAGAAGGCAAGCACCCCTCCACACGTTCTGTGTTCAGAGAAGCAAGGCACCTCCCAGCAGTTTGTGTTCGAAGAAGGCAAGGCACCTCCTCCAACACGTTCTGTGTTCAGAAGAGGCAAGGCACCTCCTCCAACACTTCTGTGTTCAGAAGAAGCAAGGCACCTCCTCAACACGTTCGTGTTCAGAAAAGGCAAGGCACCTCCTCCACACGTTCTGTGTCAGAGAAGCAAGGCACCTCCTCCAGCACGTTCTGTTCAGAATAGGCAAGGCACTCTCCAACAGTTCTGTGTTCAAAGAAGGCAAGGCACCTCCTCCAACACGTTTGTGTTCAGAAGAAGGCAAGGCCCTCCTCCAACACGTTCTGTGTCAGAAAAGGCAAGGCACCTCTCCAACACGTTCTGTGTTCAGAAGAAGGCAAGGCACCTCCTCCAACACTTCTGTTTCAGAAGAAGCAAGGCACCTCCTCCAACACGTTCTGTGTTCAGAAGAGCAGGCACCTCTCAGCAGTTCGGTTCAGAAGAAGCAAGCACTCCTCCAGCACGTTCTGTGTTCAGATAAGGCAAGGACCTCTCCAACAAGTTCTGTGTTCAGAGAAGGCAAGGCACCTCCTCCAACAGTTCTGTGTTCAGAAGAAGCAAGGCACTCCTCCAACAAGTTCTGGTTCAGAAGAAAGCAGGCACCTCTCCAGCACGTTCTGTGTTCAGAATAAGGCAAGGCACCTCTCCAACAAGTTCTGTGTTCAGAGAAGGCAAGGCACCTCCTCAACACGTTCGTTTCAGAAGAGGCAAGCACTCCCCAGCACGTTTGTGTTCAGAAGAAGGCAAGGCACCTCTCCAACACGTTCTGTGTTCAGAAGAAGCAAGGCACCTCCTCCAACACGTTCTGTGTTCAGAAGAAGGCAAGGCACCTCCTCAACACGTTCTGTGTTCAAAGAAGGCAAGGCACCTCCCTAGCACGTTCTGTGTTCAGAGAAGGCAAGGCACCTCCTCCAACACGTTCTGTGTTCAGAAGAAGGCAAGGCACCTCCTCCAACACGTTCTGTGTTCAGAAGAAGGCAAGGCACCTCCTCCAACACGTTCTGTGTTCAGAAGAAGGCAAGGCACCTCCCTCAGCACGTTCTGTGTTCAGAAGAAGGCAAGGCACCTCCTCCAACACGTTCTGTGTTCAGAAGAAGGCAAGGCACCTCCTCCAACACGTTCTGTGTTCAGAAGAAGGCAAGGCACCTCCTCCAACACGTTCTGTGTTCAGAAGAAGGCAAGGCACCTCCCTCAGCACGTTCTGTGTTCAGAAGAAGGCAAGGCACCTCCTCCAGCACGTTCTGTGTTCAGAAGAAGGCAAGGCACCTCCCTCAGCACGTTCTGTGTTCAGAAGAAGGCAAGGCACCTCCTCCAGCACGTTCTGTGTTCAGAAGAAGGCAAGGCACCTCCCTCAGCACGTTCTGTGTTCAGAAGAAGGCAAGGCACCTCCTCAGCATGTTCTGTGTTCAGAAGAAGGCAAGGCACCTCCTCCAGCACGTTCTGTGAACACTCATCCATGTTCAAGATTCACAGCAGTCAAAACCGGCAAACGTCGCTGTGACGCAGTTAGCACTCTGCTCTGTATACGAAAGGTCCGGAGTTCAAACCGGGAGATCAGCTACGCTCAGGTTGCCCGACGTTTTCTTAGTTCCTCCAGGCAACTGTTGGGACGATACCGCAACACTGGCCACGACGCTTCCCTTCCACATCATCATTCACTAGTAACTCACTACACTACTGACAGCGTCGTTGAAAATAAAGACAGGCCTATAAGGAATACGGTTGTGTATTTGGGTACGATCTCAAATGGATGGCTCTGTACATTGCTGCACAACGGAATTTGTTATCCACCTTCACCCCTCCACATTCAGAACATTTCAAGTCTCTGCCGCACGTGGCCACGACGCTCGCCGTCATATAAAGGACAGCAACTAAACACAACATCAAAAGACGTGAAAGGCAACACTGACTGATTTCATAACATTACACCACGATGAGAGTTCAGTTAGCAGCAAGCAACAGTGCCTACCTGAACTGGGTACTTACAGGTCCAAGCAAGAAGCAGCAACAGGCCTACCTGAACTGGGTACTTACAGGTCCAAGCAAGAAGCAGCAACAGGCCTACCTGAACTGGGTACTTACAGGTCCAAGCAAGAAGCAGCAACAGGCTTACCTGAACTGGGTACTTACAGGTCCAAGCAAGAAGCAGCAACAGGCCTACCTGAACTGGGTACTTACAGGTCCAAGCAAGAAGCAGCAACAGGCTTACCTGAACTGGGTACTTACAGGTCCAAGCAAGAAGCAGCAACAGGCCTACCTGAACTGGGTACTTACAGGTCCAAGCAAGAAGCAGCAACAGGCCTACCTGAACTGGGTACTTACAGGTCCAAGCAAGAAGCAGCAACAGGCCTACCTGAACTGGGTACTTACAGGTCCAAGCAAGAAGCAGTAACAGGCCTACCTGAACTGGGTACTTACAGGTCCAAGCAAGAAGCAGCAACAGGCCTACCTGAACTGGGTACTTACAGGTCCAAGCAAGAAGCAGCAACAGACCTACCTGAACTGGGTACTTACAGGTCCAAGCGAGAAGCAGCAACAGGCCTACCTGAACTGGGTACTTACAGGTCCAAGCAAGAAGCAGCAACAGTGCCTACCTGAACTGGGTACTTACAGGTCCAAGCAAGAAGCAGCAACTGTGCCTACCTGAACTCATGAAGTAGGGTATCCGGAACCTGCCGGATAGAACCCTGTCCCTGAGCGATTGGAGGGTTGAGCCGTCGAAAGGCAGCGCCCCGCACACCAGCACATACAGAACCACGCCAAGACTCTGAAATGCATTACAGTTATTGACGCGAAACACGATGAATGTACAGGGCCCTCATTTTAGCTAACCCATATCATTGGTCACTTCCTGTCAAGGCGCTTGTTGCACAAAACGCAGCCGACTTAGCAGTTCACCCACACGTGTGACATGGCAGGTTTCCAGACAGGAACAGAACATGGAGGCGACATGAGCTAACACGAAACAGGTGCTAGATTGACGATATCTGCAAGGAAATAGTCGGTTTGACTTGCGCAGCAGACAGATGTACCTGCAGCAGACGATGTACTGCAGCAGACAGGTGTACCTGCATCATCAGCACGGAATGCAACAAAACTCCTAAATTTGCATCCATATACGACAACTGTGGTTCAAAAGCCTACGAAACAGATCGCACAGCAAAACTGAACTTTGTGAACTGGTACCTTCATGGCGTGCAGAATAGAGGAACAGACCCTACACTCGTTCTGCTTAGCGATGAAGCTTGGTTTCACTCAGTGGACAAGTAAACCCTCAAAATACGAGGTATGGTCTGCAGAAAATCCCATGATAATAAATGAAGTTGCATTACATGACGGTAAGCTTGGTGTGTGGTGTGCTACGAGTGCAACTTACATTACTGGGACCATTTTTTCCTCAGATCATAAATTCACAGATATGTTAAACATTCCAATACCATTTTTTAAACTCTGTCCACTCACGGAAAACCTATGCCTTTTTCAAGCAAGGCAGTGCAACAGCTCACACCGCAAACAATTCTGTATGTTGTTTACAGACCGCTTTTGTGTGCAGGATAAAAGCTAGGGATTGTGGCGTCCTCGCCGTCAGACTTCGACTAACGGCAAATTGGAAAAGCGGTAGGAAGTGACCAATGATATCGGTCAGATAGACTGATGACCTCACGTGTACCCCAGTCAACAAGTGACCAATGATATCGGTCAGATAGACTGATGACCTCACGTGTACCCCAGTCAACAAGTGACCAATGATATCGGTCAGATAGACTGATGACCTCACGTGTACCCCAGTCAACAAGTGACCAATGATATCGGTCAGATAGACTGATGACCTCACGTGTACCCCAGTCAACAAGTGACCAATGATATCGGTCAGATAGACTGATGACCTCACGTGTACCCCAGTCAACAACAACACACATTTCATATGTACTCACACAAGTACGACTTTCACATGGACATGGGCATTACAACTAAGACGCCGCCCCACATTCAGAACTCGCACGTGGACACTGACCCCAGTGGCTGTGTGTCGTGTCCTGTGCCTTTGGCAACCGACACATAAGCGCTTTGATCAGTTGCAATGCAACATACGAAACTGAACACTGCACAAGCATGTAACTAAATATGCTGGTGCAATTTTATAACACATTATTACCGTGTTTTATGAATGGCTCGACAGCCCCTTGGGGGCCTAGGCCGCCTCATTTTTTCGAGGCTTCACGATCACACACTTTTTAGACACACCACACTCGGTAGGACTCCTCTGGACGAGTGATCAGCCCGTCGCAGAGACCTCTACCTGACAACACACAACACTCACAAGAGACAGACATCCATGCCCCCGGTGGGATTCGAACCCACAATCCTAGTAAGCGAAAGGCCGCAGACCCACGCCTTAGACCGCACGGCCACTGGGATCGGCCACATTACCATGTACTTCAATATATAAAGAAATAAAACCAACAGGATACACTATATTCCATTTGTTTACTGTCGATCCACCACGTTTCAGCCTAAATGGCCATCAACAGAGATCACTCAACAGAATTAGAAACTTTCAGACCGCTGCATGTTAAATAACAAACATAAACGAGATATAACAGTGAGATACACGGCATATAGTGCAGTTTGTAACTGACAGACTGCAGTGCAGACTCGGCATGTCGTGTGTCAGTATGTACTAGTAACAAGTAGCACGGTGTCACCTTAACCCAAGCGTGATAAGTCGGGTTGTACTGGCTGCTGTGACGGAGTGGCAGTGGCCCAGTCAAATACGATTAAGTTCTGCACACAGTGAGTACGACTGACACACGACAGTAAGTTCTGCACACAGTGAGTACGACTGACACACGACAGTAAGTTCTGCACACAGTGAGTACGACTGACACACGACTGACACAAGTCAGTTACAAAACTGCACTATATGCCGTATATCTCACACTTTATACCCCGTTTATGTTGCTTATTTAACATGCAGCGATCTTGAAAGTTTGTAATTGTAAAATTGTACTGAGTAATCCCTCATCAAGGCCATTTAGGCCGAAACATGATGAGCCGACACTAAATAAATGGAATATAGTGTATCCTGTTGGTTTTACGAGGTCTGACACAAAAAAAAACGAGACTGTGTCTGTAACTATGTCTGTTTGACAAATTCAGCAAATTAACTACGATCGCCTTCAAAGTAGTTCCTTCTGAGTTAACACACAGCTGCATACGATGCTGCCAACGTTCAAAGCAATTCTGCATGTCATTTTCTGTCAGACTGTTGAGGATCTCCGTCGTTTTTACTTTCACATCTTCTACCGATAAAAAATGGGTCCCTTTGAGCACCGACTTGATCTTTGGGAAGAGGTAGAAGTCACAGGGAGCGAGGTCTGGCGAATAAGGTGGGTGCTCCATCACAGTGATGTTTTTATTGGCTAAAAACTGCTTCACAGACAAAGCGTTGTGGGCTGGCGCGTTAACCTGATGCAAAATCCACCCGTTTTGCCACAATTCCGGTCGTTTCCTTCTCTCACGTTCCCGTAATTTCGTCAACACTTCAATGTAATAGTGTTGATTTACCGTTTGGCCGCTAGGTACCCACTCTGCCATCACAATACTCTGGATATCGAAGAAAACAATCAGCATGGCCTTGAACCTCGAACGACTCATGCGTGCTCTTTTTGTTCTTGGAGATGATGTTGACTTCCACTGCATTGATTGTCGCTTGGTTTCCGGATCATACGTAAATATCCAAGTTTCATCACAAGTAATGACCGAATTCAACAAATCTGGTTCATCCTCAATGCGTTGCAAAAGGTCCGAACACAATTCCTGGCGGCGTTCTTTTTGTTCATCTGACAGAATTTTTGGAACCATTTTTGCACAAACCTTTGTCATGTTCAATTCTTCCGTTACAATTCGTCGAACACTTTCCCTATCCAAATTAACTTTCTCAGCTACTGCTCGAACACCCAACCTTCTGTCTTTTCGAATCACATGTCGCACTTTTTCAATGTTGTCATCGTTAACAGCTGTGCGTGGCCGGCCTGGGCGATCATCATCTTTCACGCTTTCTATGCCTTCCGAAAATAGTTTGTGCCACTCAAAAACGCGTGCACGAGATATGCAATCTTCACCATAAGCCTCAGTCAATAATTGAAAAGTTTCCGTCGCGGATTTCTTCAGTTTAACAAGAAACTTGATGTTAACTCGTTGTTCACTTTTGCAGTCCGACATTTTCCGTCCGAGGGTAAAAACAAGCCTATATTTGAAGATGCGTCAACTTGTACTGAGTGAAGCGATCGAGCTGAAACTTGTAACACTGTGACAGGACAGCTCATGTTCCATAGCCGTATATTTGTTTCAACCCCCAATCTTGGTTCCAGAGCTATAGGGTTAGTCTCGTTTTTTTTTTGTGTCAGACCTCGTATTTCTCGATATACTGGTATTATTTTGATTGGCCGTAACAGAGCCTTGAGATCAGCGCGGCTTACGATCCATGTTCGTTTTGTCTAAACAGAAGCCTTCCTCTTACTCACGCAACGCATTCTGCCACTGTCCATTCCACACGCACAGATCACATTACGACTTTCCTTTGTGGTTTATGCATTCATTTATTCACTCTACTTCCTCATTAGCCCACTAATTAGTCGGAATAGCTCAGTCAGTATAGTGACTACACTACGGGATCGAGTATCGGAGAATCCTGGCTCAAGTCCCGTCAGGAACAGGGACTTTCTGTTCTGCACAGACACCAGACCGCTTCTGGGGCCCACGGAGCCTCACAACCGGTTGGCATTACCAATGCGTGCAGCTATAGGCCTACGTCTGCTCCTGCAATCGTCTTCAAGGTGTGGTGCTTAATTAAACGGAGGAATAACTCCAGTTTCTTTGTAATTTATTAACTACTTCTGAACAGTATCTACAAAATAAAAGTAAAGTTATCAGTGTAAATGCCGTGAAAGCATATGGGGAGTGAAGGTATAACTCCATGCACTCTTTAACCTCAGCACTAGATAAAGGCGAGTGATCACTTTCACGCCACGGCCGTTTTAACCCAAAGAAAAGAGCCCTTGATATCCATTGAACAGGAGGCTGTGTGGATCCCAGAGACGGTTTAGAGGCTTTGAAAAACAGAAGAATATCTTGCCCCCGCGGGAATAGAACAACGTTTGCTTGGTTCATAGCCCACAGGTGTCTGCCAGAATGTGCCGACAGAACAAATGACGCTCTAGGTCCTAGTCACAGTGTGCGCGTGCGCGTGCGCGAGCAAGCACGCACAGAACCTGCTGAAGTTAGGCAGCTGTGCGATGTAAGTGACAAACTGAAATGTCAAGCCTTCTGGCATGTTACGACGTGTCGCGTGGCCAGTATTTACCGACGCTTGGAAGGGCCGACGCGCCTTCATCTTCAGGATTAAGATATTCAAGACGAAGGCGCTACGATTCTTTGAGACGCAGGTAGCCGAGACAGCCCAGGCGACTTGACACTTCAGCAACCCCGCTGCGGGAACCTCAAATCAGGGGAAGCACCCATGGGGGGAGAGGGGGGCTGCCGGGCTGCAGGCCCCTCCCAAAACCCCCAAAACCGAAATGTAAAAAAACACAGATTTTGTAGATATATCAAAAGTATTACGTGATTTACCCTTCAGCCGAAATCAGCCACTGAAATCGGCTGATGACTAGTACATTAGAATTTTGAAAAATAAATAAAATTTTAAAAAAGAAGATAGGACCCTGTGATTGAGTCATGCAACATGTAGTTACATTTGAATGTATATAAATGCAGTTAGTGTTGTTATACCTACGACATGATTTTTATAACACAATTTTTAAAATCAAACAAATTATTATAGCCTCAGGGTTCGCCCCCCTCCCTCCCGCGGCGAAAAAATTCTGGGTGCGCACCTGCCTCAAATAATCCGTGAGAACTCACCCACGCTCTCCTCAGCAAGAAGCAGTACAAATACAGTCTACAATGCGGGCAACTGGTAATCAAATGACAACCACAACTCACCCAGATGTCGATCTCGGGCCCCGTGTACTTCTTCCCCTCGAAGACCTCGGGCGCGGCGTACGGCGGAGACCCACACCACGTGGCCAGCTGCTCGCCCGGCGCGTAGTAGTTGCTGAAGCCGAAGTCTGCGATCTTGATGTTCATGTGGCCGTCCATCAGCAGGTTCTCGGCCTGCGGTCAAGTGAGCAGAAGGCAATACAGACGCACTGCCAACAGGCGAGGGCCAGTACAGCTACACTCATTCTTAATCTCGGCACCAGATAGTGAGTGGTCAGTTCACGCCCCGGTCGCTTTACCCCCGGATAAAAAGTCCCCTGTAGACTCCAGAGCCAGTCTGGATGCTCTGGACAAGACTTCTGGCGGGAGTCGAACCACGACTACTCGGTTCTCCAAACAGTAGCCTGGTCACTACACTGACTGAGCTACCCCACGGCATTTCCAAAGAGAACACATACGTCTGAAGTCTTACACATCTACTGGTATCGTTATTCACATTCTGCTTAATTTTGTAATTAATTCATGTGTAGGATATAACCTCAAAATTTCGCATAGTCTTCATTTATAAACAACAGTTCATACACAAGTCTATATGTTTACAACGAATCTCTGTGTTAAATATCATATGCCCAGGACCAGCGGTTCATTACTTAACGTCATACAACCGAAGCTAAAGATGAATTTCGCACGACGGTAAAGCTGTTACTTACACTCTAAAAACACTACCTTCATTTAGCTGCACTCTGTTGGCAGCTTATCATAACATATCACTGCAGGATGCTAAAGTGAGTGGCGCTAGTGTCGTTCCAGCCCCACGTACCCTCGTGCGCAGTGTTATTATTAGAGTATGGGGAACTTCAAGGACGCGTTGGGATGTCCTCTGATGGCATAACGTTCACACCAAGTTTCGTGAAAATCGGTCACGTGGTTCAAAAGCAGAAACGTGGACACAATACATCATATACATACATACACATATACATACACACCACACGTATAAAGTATGACACTTGCTCCTTTTCAGAATAGCAACTATTCTAAAATTCACTCAGCATTAACACGGTTTATTACTGGTTATGAAAACTGAGTACAGACTACAGTTTCCGTTTATTCTTATTCTTTTTTTTTTCTTTTTCCACTTTCTCTCTCCCTCTCTCTGTCTGTAGAAAGTACATATCAACACGTTTCTCATACACTCTACACGGCGGTCCTAAATAAGCTGGCAGTTGTTGGCCAACATATTTCCACCTGTTACTGGATCCGTATATTCATCACCATCTTGATAAGAGGCCTCCACTTGACCTTATCAAGAAATCATCCCACTTCTTTAACATCCGGTGGCTGGTCATGTGGGCTAGGGATGTTACTGCAGCATCCGGTCAGGTAATATCCGAACTTACGTGCATTACATGTCGTACGAATGCTAAGGCGGTGAAGACAAGGCAGTCAGTAGCCTACTGTGAGTGCAAGTGTGCCGTTGTTTGCTTCAGTTGGAGATTTCAATTTTCTTAAGTTGCAGAGTTTTACATTATTGCAAGAAATCTATGGAGATCTTCGAAACGGCATTTGTACTGACGTATTTTGCATGAATAGAGCTTCATGTATGTTTCGGTGTGTCACAGTTAAATAACATTAATAATGCCCACGTGGCAGTGTCAGCCGCATGAGTGACCTTCAAACTAGCCCACACGTGGACCAAACTTTGATTAATATTTAAAAACTGCGGCTAAAGCGGCTAAACTACACACAAAATGGCAAAAGCCGCAGACAGCCTTTAGAAGCAGAATCTCACGATGAAGAAGCTGCAGATATAGCTGTCAGTGACAGTGAATTAAGCTTCTCTGCTGGATAGAAGAAGTCTCAAGCCGGCGACTGATCGTCTAGTTTTCAATGGACATTTTTCCCCGAAGACAACAAAGAAAACTCGGGGTCCGGCACATTGTGTGTCTATGTGCGCGACATTGTGTGTTTATGTCGCGCACATTGTGTGTCCTATGTGCGCGCACATTGTGTGTCTATGTGCGCGCACACTGTGTGTCTATGTGCGCGCACACTCAAGTGCCAGTGCTTTTGATAACAACACGTTTAATGGTTCTCGAAATTCTCCATGCGGAAAGACATAGCGAACATAACGTGGGCATTTCTACAATGCACCAAAAGGAATACTGCACACGCTCACAATTATATTACCTTCACGTGTCCCTAACAGAATTTAACTTTCTCAAAATTACAGGAATATACAAAATTTCATAACTCTTCACTAATTAGGCACACTAGACAGTGTGTCAAAAACATGCAGTGGAATTGAAAATTCTTTATGGGCATAAAAACGTAACTAATCTAAATTACAACATATCTCGAAAACATCGTCCTGGCGCGTCTAAACCTTCTCATGTCACAAGACTGCTGCGGGTCCTACACGACGCTAGACGACGAAGCAGAGCACAGCCCGTTTCACTTCTCACAGTTGTTTTATGAACACACCGTGCAACCACGTAACACGTGCTGTCTGAATAGTCCGCCCTCGTCGCAAGTAATCTTATCGATCGGCTGTCCTAGGACTGACTGTCTTACCACCGAATACAACCTAAATTTACACGTAACGCCAATACACACAGCCACACTACAAGTACTGCCAAGACCCTGCGCCACCTGCAATACAAATAGCTTACAGCGAAACACTCATGTCACAGTGGTTACTGTATGTCGCCCGCTTTAACAGTCACAAGCTCTGCATGTTGCCCACACAGTGTACGAGTATTTGTGTGTCCTGTACGAACTTCACAGTAAACAGCGATTATTCCGCTAAACAGCATCAACCGGTTGGTCGTTGTAACTGAGACATGAAACGAATTTTGTATATTATTTAGGAGTCAAACGGTGTATAACAATACTTCACGATATGGAGGCTAGCACAGCAGTAACGAGTTATCGCTCTCAGCATGACCGGAAATGGCTGCCGTCAATAACCGAATATCCGTAGTAAAATGTCGAGATCATTGAATAAAACAGGAAGGCACATCCATCCCGATGCATTTCGTGTCTGCAGGTGGGCAACACATACGCCACAGTGCGCCCATCTAACGGGACAGACTTGGCAAGACCATTCAAGAACGGTAGCTGCGGACTGCCGAGGGACGACTGTGCTATGGATGGCCGTCGCTGCAGCAAGTGAAGAACCTCACAAGTGTAAGACGGTATGGCCACGTGCGAGTTTGTGAAGGTTTCCGCAGTGGCGTAGCTGAGCTGTGCTTTTTTTTTTTTTTGTCTGGGATAAAGACTCGCCACTGGGTAACGCCTTGGATATTTCGACCCTTTAAGACGAGACCACTACGTTGTCTCGAATCGTCGTAAACCCCGTGACGCGGCGTCATATCCCAGAAGAAAGGAAAACTCACTTGTCGATGTGTTAAATAAAGTTTGGAAGGCCAAGAACACGCATGCCGTAAAAACTGCGAGGGACTGTGAAATGCTCAAACGCTGCGGCTTAGTTAATGTACGACGCTGCGAGAAGTTGATTCGCCCTGTTATGAAAGGCATCTCCAGTACTGGTTACTACTACGTGCCAACGAAGGTATCTTCAGCTTGATACATCAAATTAATTTGGCGATTGTAAAGCTCCTCAAAAAGGATTAGTCACCAAACCCACGGCGTTGAAAGAAATGAACTGCAGATGTCACGCGCATCTGATAAATACGCAGGCTCAAGCAGCTGCAGAATCTAAACTTTGAATCAAGCACGTCCGCTTAAAACAACAATTACAGAAGATGAGGGTGAAGGAAATGGTGATCATTAAGACATGGCGTCTTTTCTGCGTAAAAGGAAAGATTAATATGTCTCACTGGTAAAACAGGTGATCCTGTGAGACGACGCATTGCTGACGTGATCGAGGTTCAGGTACGTCACGGTGCATGTTGGCAAGGCGTTCTTTATTTTTAAAATATCACAGGCTTCACGGTACACGAGTAGATGCGGCATCACTGAGGTCCACAAAGCACGAAGTTCATTTACTCCCCTCCGTAAAGTATCGCTCCACTGTACCGACTTTCACGGAAATGGTAATTGCGAACGGAGTCACATGGAGATCTTTTCTACCGAATTTCACCTAATTTTATCAAGTATGGAAATTACGTGTAGAAACTTAGGTAAGCAATAAATATTGCTGAACCTATTTTCACGAACCTCACGCTTGCTCGACAACTCCTATACCGAATTGCATGAAAATCCGACAAACGGCTTATTCTGTCATACTGGGTCACGGATGGACAGCGGGACATGATTTACACGTAAGCCTTCTTTTTTCTTCGTCAAGAAAGTGTGGTGGTAGTAGTGATAGACTAGCCTATTTAAAATTGCAACGAATGATGATAACCCTGGCACTTGGCCGTATGAGCTACACACGAGCACACCCCATGGGCTGCTGCTGTTCTCACACTACGTATGTTGCACATGCGCAGAAGGGCAGTACACGCTGCACCGCCCACCCACGGCCATTCGGACAATGACGTCAATGACCGGCGCATGCTGTCACAGGCTCGTTGTGACCATTTCCACCAGTTAATGTTTTTTATAAACTGACTGCCACTGACGTCATTCCTCGGGGTCGTGTGGACAATGATGAAGTAATTGTTATAATGGCCACTGTAGCTATGAAAGTCTGCCGACAAGGCTAGTGCACGCATTTGACACTAATCACATCCTACCCTGAAGATGGAGGCAGTATCCCCCTCCGAAACCCATTAACCACGCTACACGTCATCACTTCCCAGGAGAATGTAACTTCAGTCACCGTGAAATCTCACGTATTTCTTCTTTAATTGCTGCTCCTTTACAGACACTATCCCGGTGGAGGCGAGATTCTTCGCACCCGTCCAGACCGGCCCTGGGGCCCACCCAGCCTCTTACACAATGGGTACCGGGTCTCTTTCCCGGGGGTAAAGCGGCCGGGGCGTGGAGTTGACCACCCACCCTCATCTAGCGCCGAGGTTGAAGAAAGAGTAGAGATATACCTCTACTCCCTCTCTGGGCCTTACACTACAAGGTGTGTTTGCTTTGCGATGCTGCAACACTAAGCTCTACAGCCGTGCGGTAACTGTGTGCCACTTCATGTGCTCCGTATGTTGCTCGCAAACATCAGCTGCTTGGTCTTTATAATAGACACGCACTGTTCTCTGCGAGGTACGAACTATCTTTGAATATAATTCCGAGTAATTTTAAGTATTCAGCACAGGCAGTTAGTCGCCACTCTCACTGCAGACGCCCGGGTTCGATCCCGGGTAAGTCCACGTGAGAGTTGTGGCCGACAAAGTAGCAACGGTGCAGATTTTCTCCGAGTACTTCGGTTTTCCCGTCTGTATCATTCGACCCATGCTCCATGCTCATCTTCATCTTCATATCATTCTTATCAGAGGGACAAGTGGGCAGAGAGCATGGGAACTTCCAACACAGTGCTGCTTTTTCGGGGAGAAACAGCTTGGTCCTGAGGGGATGAATAACGTTCAGTCAGCTGAAATGGGCTGGAGAGAAAACAGCTGTGGCCTAGTCTCTGGTGTATACTTTACTCTTAGTTTATCTAACTACAGATTAGGTTTTGACTATGCAGTGGAGAGTGGCAAGGTGGTTAATGAGTTGGGATGGATGTGGAACCTTCTGCCAGGAGTGACGGAGAACAAGCACGAAATTCTGGACCTCCAAGATATGAATATACCTAACAAACAACAAAGCTCAAGCACATGCATACAATGCAGGCAAAAACAGTTATATGTTAACAAATTCTGGGTTGTTTTTATATGAAGTAACAGACAAGGAATAAAAAGTACCAAAAATTATGCATTGCCTTTGTTACATGCTGTGTAACACACAAAATTATGCATTGCCTTTGTTACATGCTGTGTAACACACAAAATTATGCATTGCCTTTGTTACATGCTGTGTAACACACAAAATTATGCATTGCCTTTGTTACATGCTGTGTAACACACAAAAATTATGCATTGCCTTTGTTACATGCTGTGTAACACACAAAATTATGCATTGCCTTTGTTACATGCTGTGTAACACACAAAATTATGCATTGCCTTTGTTACATGCTGTGTAACACACAAAATTATGCATTGCCTTTGTTACATGCTGTGTAACACACAAAATTATGCATTGCCTTTGTTACATGCTGTGTAACACACAAAATTATGCATTGCCTTTGTTACATGCTGTGTAACACACAAAATTATGCATTGCCTTTGTTACATGCTGTGTAACACACAAAATTATGCATTGCCTTTGTTACATGCTGTGTAACACACAAAATTATGCATTGCCTTTGTTACATGCTGTGTAACACACAAAATTATGCATTGCCTTTGTTACATGCTGTGTAACACACAAAATTATGCATTGCCTTTGTTACATGCTGTGTAACACACAAAATTATGCATTGCCTTTGTTACATGCTGTGTAACACACAAAATTATGCATTGCCTTTGTTACATGCTGTGTAACACACAAAATTATGCATTGCCTTTGTTACATGCTGTGTAACACACAAAATTTTCAGTGATGTCTCACCACCACAACCACAACCATTACCATTGTTAATAAAACATGAACAATGGCTGAATGCATGTTTTTTAATCAACCTGAGTCACATGACACGCAGCACTGCTGTTACTGCCACACATATGCAGTGTCACGTTCCTCACACAATTTCAGTATTTCACTCTACTGTACTAACAAACGTTTTTAGAACATGTGTTTTTGTTTCGGCATTACCATCTTATGGTACGTCACAATGCACTCTGGTAAACAAGTCCTGGTTCCCAGTCCTGTCTTCCCTACAAACATATAATTTTTCCCTGCTTGGCTTATTCTCCAACCCTGAATATGAAGGCAACAGGCTACTCCCAAACGACGGTATCTGTGTAGCAACCTACCGGCAACATATTACCACTGTCACAACCTCAAGTCTGACATGAATTTCTTATATTCAGTAAAAGCAGTCACAATGCCATAATGCATTGTGTTTAATTATCAAACTGCTGTATTCCTTTTATCACAAACATACCGCATCTCTGAATTCCTACCTTGTCCACTGCTACATATGAATGTTCTTGAAGTGCCTTAGAGTCCCAAAAGGCTTGGACAGCCTTGTACTAGACACTGCAAATTATGTCTGTACGTTCCTGAAATTCATGCATTTAAATTGCAGATCTATACCTTGGCTGTAATTGCATTAGTTTTAAATAATTTAAAAACAGTTCAGACAAACTGCTTTGAACTGAAGTTCACGAAACAGAGGAAGTCTCGATCCTTTGCAATAAGACACGTACTACAGCAAGCGCCCCTCACCTGCACCTTTGTGAATCACAGTTTTGCTTATTTGCAGTTGAGCCTGCGTAGCAATACGCAACAGAATGCAGCCACACACATACCCCACTCAGCAGCTACCTAGATATCTTATATCATACAATACACATGTAGGTGGAATGTTATTTTAAAAATTTTTAGAACAATTGCCCACAGACAAAGAATAAATGATTCACTTTTTCAATAAAGGGAAGACACAATCTGGGGAAGAGCTAAGACCAGTGCTCTTTTTCAGAGCAAAAATGTATTGCGTAAATCACCATAACCAATTCCTAAAAAGATGGAAAAGACTGGAAGACGAGACACAGAAATGGCTGACAGTCAGTGGCGCAGTGACACAGAAATGGCTGACAGTCAGTGGCGCAGTGACACAGAAATGGCTGACAGTCAGTGGCGCAGTGACACAGAAATGGCTGACAGTCAGTGGCGCAGTGACACAGAAACGGCTGACAGTCAGTGGCGCAGTGACACAGAAACGGCTTACAGTCAGTGGCGCAGTGACACAGAAATGGCTGACAGTCAGTGGTGCAGTGACACAGAAATGGCTGACAGTCAGTGGCGCAGTGACACAGAAATGGCTGACAGTCAGTGGCGCAGTGACACAGAAATGGCTGACAGTCAGTGGCGCAGTGATACAGAAGCAGGCCACGCCATCATACTACCACTGTGCAGAGTGTGGGAGTGAGAAGGGCAGCTTGCAACATGACCTGCTGATCATGTGGATGGTGCTAAAGTACCCACAAAATGTCAGAGAAAATCAAGAAGTACTTTTACCACAGCAAATCTGTAATCTTCACGTGACAGGCCTGAAATGTAAGCACGAGATGGAGGTTGTCATGGCACCATACATGCAAGTGTGTAAGGACATGCTGAAGAGGCAAGGGGAACAACACACACTTCATTCTGCAATACACTGTCTTGCCTCCACCTGCATTCTGTGCCACTTGATCACCGTGATGTTTAGCCACGAACACCAACATCATTCCAGTAAACACCAACACAAATTGTTCTTCCTCTTTGTCTTCTGTATCATGTGTCATATGTCTGGTTCCCACAACCCCATTTTTCCCATAAGGTCTTGACTTCATGCATTGTGGCTCTACTGCTCGTCGAATTTTTCAGAAACATAACCCCCCTGTGAATGCCAAGGGCTCCCGCTTGTACACAATACATGGAAGACACCCTGTTTTATGACAAATAATTCATGAGACACTCACCTGTATAATGTGAAGGAGAATAACATTTTAAAATTTATACCAACATACAACAAAATACCGATTCAATGGTCCTTGGTGTAATTTTTTTTCTCACTTAATGATCACTTTCAATAATTCCACATCAATAATCTCAGTGTTAAAGTCCCTCCATGTAAGACTTATGCCATCGAGTATACAGCTCCCCAAAAAAGCCTTAAATGGGGGGTTTCCCTGTTGTTTGAAATGACACTGGTATCAGATTCTACAGAAAAAAAACCTTGTCTATGGGAATATTCACTACAAAAAAATACCTTCAGCTCAGAAACTTGCAACAATTCCTTGAGCTTTTACAAATTTTAAGAACTGCAAAAAGAAATGTGATGTTTGTTAAAGATGATGAACAAGCATGACGTTCGGCAGAGTGGCTTGTCACCATGTTCTGTAACGCTAGCCCCTTCATGTTTGCAAATGTAACCAATGCTTGACTCACAAGCCCATACAGCAAGACGTTGCTCAAGTGGAAACTGTTATGCCATCTAATATGATCATGTAAGTGTTATATGCCATACAACTGCGAGTGCCAGACTGGCACAGACCACAGCTTAATTCTACAGTGCAGTGCCACAGCCACACAACCCAACACTGATACAGTTCAGTCTTTCAAACACTGAATAACAAATACAGCAAATGGCCTCAGATGTTGTTTCTTAAAGCCCCAGTTCAGCCCAGTGCATTCTTTCAATGCAGTGGCAATATGTAACGATTGTGCAAGAGTTTGCTAGAAGTGTAAATGCAGCCAAAGTCATGTATCTGCAACAGTGTGTGCTGACAGCGCCAACTGCAGTTAAACTCGCATATCTGCAGCACAGTACAATACCTTCAGGTCTCTATGTACCACCCGTCGGTTGTGGCAGTACTCGACAGCAGACAGGATCTGCCAGAACTTGCGACGAGCAGCACTCTCTGTCATCCGGCCATACCTTGCGATGTAGTCTGCAAATTTCACAACAACAAACATACAAATACACCATGTAACCAAATTCCTGAACAAAATCATGTTTCAGGGATCAACATTACCATACTGGGAAGCAGAATAAAATCCCCTTCAGTGGCCAGATGATGTATAAATGTGGGTCATGTAGAAATTAAAAGCACACTTGCTACTATTCATTTAAAATTTCTTCTTGTTCACTTTTCAAAACATATTAAACATAAGAATTAAGGACAGTATGAAGTTTAGAGACTGACAGACTAAGTGCTGGACGTAACACTTAGATCGAAAGAAACAAGAGAATAAAGAAGTATGTTTGGTGTAATGAATGTGAAAGACAAGGCAGAACAAAAGCTCCATAACTTTGGCGCCAGTGAAAGTTAATAACCAACACAGTCATTAAACTTGGGAAAATAACTCACTTTAATCAGAATAATGCACAGGCTGATATTAAGGAAACATTCTGAAGTTCATCCCAGTAAATAAACCCCAGACAAAACATAGGTTTTTGGGTATACTGTATTCACTGGTCTTATCAGCTACTGATAGATAAGCAATCCCTATACAGGCCTAGACAGGACCTTAGGGCTTCAGGAGGTTGAGGCTCCCAGAATTTCTAGGCAATCGGCATATGAAGGTGGCAAGGTTGCCAACCCTATGCACCGGCTGCCTTTACCCCCCTAGAAATATTTCTGGCACTCATTTCTGTCAGAGGCTGAGTCGACCCCAGGGCCATAGTCCAGCCGGAAGGATTAAGTCAAAGAAAAATTCCAGTGACACCATCGGGAATCGAACCCGAACAGTACCACAACCAACTGCACCACCGCGTGCCCCATCAGCTACTGCAGGGGTGCACAATACCCGCCTGCATGGTCACCTGGGCAACTAATTTTGTATGATGGCAAATAACATTTTCAGCATAATAATTGCAGTTTTTTGCCTTACATAAACAGTGTGTATCAGTACACATGCACCAAGCAGAAAGCACCAGACTACAGTGAGGTTTAGACGTTACTCCAGAACTGCAAGTCCTCCATACCAAACTTGATTCATGTCACCATTCTGGTATCGACACCTTTGGAAAAATGGTGGACACCTGAGCTACTGGCCGTCAGTGAGGACAGAGATGGGAGAAGTGATGGTGCAAGCTACCAGTTGTTTCAGAAACGTTTCCTACAAATATTCTAGCCTTCGCGTGTATGACGCCGTATAGATTGGTATGTAGGTACCAACGTTTCGGGAGATCTTGTTGCCTCCATCCTCAAGGTAGTACAGGAAGATTGAGCTGCGCGGGAAAAAGCGGATATTATTTTGAGGAAGGCCAGGATAGGCTGTTGTAATGGCCAATGAGAATTGTGGCGCACATATGCAGTGCATGGGGCAGTGGGGGAATGATAAAGCGGTGTCAAAAGAATTGTTGGTGTGTATGGGAGACGAAAGGATACGTGAGAACGAGGGTTTGAGGGGTGTACGAATTAGGCCAACAGTGAGCTTATGCAGGACAACCAGTGTCAGCTGCAACTGTTGTCCTCCCCTGTGTCATACACACTTCTTTCCGCGCAGCTCACTCTTCTTGGGCTGCCCTGAAGATGGAGGCGGCAAGCTCATTGAGGTTATTACCTCTATACCAATCATCACAACGTCTAACGCCGCAAGACTGGAATCTTCACCAGCATCGCCATGAGAACCTCAGCTCTCGCATTACCTATGAAGTTGACTGTCATCTGAAATGTGAAGCCGTGTAGCTCACTAGATCAGTGTTTCCCAACCGTTTGTCCATAGAGAAACACAAACACGTACAACCGTACATAACCTTAAACATGAACTGACCACAACCAAACGCAGGTGAACTGTGAGCAATGCACTGAGACTAGTCCAATATTGCCACTTGCCGTACAAAAATTACCGCGATATTCCGAGGGATATTTTGAAATGTTCGCGGTATTTTTTAATTTGTATTTGTGATATCTTAAGATTTCTCGCGGAAGTCATAACGATGACCTACGAAACCCTGGTTGGGAAACAATGCAGTAGACAGACACCAGCATTACAGGGAGGAACGTTCTGCCTCCATTTTCACTTTACAAGTGGAATAAAACGAACACAGAGGAACCACGTCCTCCCGAAACGTTGGTATCACTGTACTGAACTACATGATGTCACATTTATTATTATTGTTAACCTGGGGTCCGTGAGTCGAGTAGTTGCTACTCAGTAGAACTAAGTTGTTTGTTTTAGGTTTTCCTAATTTTAGTTTTATTGTCATTACTGCTAGAAACATCGTCTTTGTAATAAATGTTTGCATATACTTAATATAGGCTTTAAAGTTTAAGCTTATTTCTTATTTGTAAATATTCCAACTTTAAATGTTACCGCAAGTTGAAATACCTTTGGTAGGGGATTCGCAGAATTAGTGAGACTTTGTAAGGAGTCTGTGGTGCCAGAATAGTTGAGAAACGATTGGTTTAGATGACAGTAATTTTCACAGTAAATGCCGTGGGGGTACCAATGTCACAAACACTGGCCTACAACACGTCTCCCATGGCTGCTACACGTCTCCCTTCCCCTCTAAATGCCCGAGCACTCACCGAATATCTCGCCCTGACTGGCATACTCGGACACGATGTAGATCATGTTTTTTGTCTCCATCACCTGCAATAGACACAGCGACAAAGAATGTGAGAAGGCTGCACAAACAGGAATCATGCAAAATTAACGATCCAAGCGACTCAATTCAGCGGAATACCTTTCGAGAAGTGAAACGCAAACAGAAAGCTGATTACCGTGTTCACTGTAGCCTGCTACAAGTCCCTAACCTAAACCACATGAATCCAGTCCACGCCCTCCCACCCTATTTCTGTAACATCCATTTTAATTATTATTCAGTAACCAACAAATGCACAAACATAAACTACTTTATAGTTTTTATTAGTATCGATGTATTCCCCTACACGTGTTTCGGTCCGTAGACGAAGGTCTATGGACCGAAACACGTGTAGGGGAACTGTTGGTTAACTGAATAATAAGTGAAAATGCACGGTGAAAGCAAGGTGAAAGCAATATAAAATCCATTTTAATATTATCCTCCCATCTACAACTAGGTCTTCCAAGTGGTTCGTTCCTTCAGGTGTTCTAACCGAAACCATGCGTGCATTTGTCTCCTCTTACATGCGTCACAAGCCCCGCCTCTCATCTTGCTTGCAGTTATGACTAATACTATTCAGCGAGGCTACAACCCGTGAACCTCCTGACTACCCAGTTGCAACACATCATGCACGACATACTCGTATAAGAACTGCACTCATAGCAGGTACCTACCTATCAGGCCACAGTGGCAACAAACGCTATAAACATGGCAGAACCAGAATATCGCTTTTCCCAAACCGGCAGCAAGACCACCCGCGCTCACGGAGATGCTAAATTAATTTCAATGTCAACATTAAATTACACAGCATGCATTGCAATGTGCCGAGTATTTCGTACTTGTCATTAAGGTACCCCTAGCACTTTACATAAAGACCCACGTACATTTATGATAATAGCGCCCTGAACTCTTCTTAGAATGAGAAATGTTTCTGACAAAAGTTGCAGAGAAGATCAAACCACACATTTTATGTCCAACAACTTTTCTCAGAAAATCATGCTGTTTATGAGATAATGTGGAAAAATATAGTACAGCCAGACAGGCCACAGATGACATTATAATACGGCGCATGCGCTTGGCATGCTGGATAACTATAGCTACAAACACTCTCATAATATTTAATACTTATTGCCTTTCCACGGCGACAATGGTTACACGAACGCGCCTCAATGTTACGTTACACGTTTCAACCTCTGGTCGACAGCGGTACCATTACAGCCTCGGAAGCTCTAAACACTGTTCTACATTTCGGTGCGATAATTCCAAGCGACTGATCACACTTCAGTTCGTTTAGATGAATGTCAGGCTACTTGGTATTCAGCTGAACTGTACCTAGTAGTACTTCAGGTTCCACTTTACGAGAAACACAGCCCGTGGTCCATTAGGAAGAACAGTTGGTCAATGCTGACAGAAATAATCGGTAGTTACTGTCAGAACAGTACGATATATAGAGACGTTGTGAGGAACAGATACAAAGATTCGGACTGCCTCAACAGGCGGTTCATATAGCCTCCAGTTACCGCTAGGCTTTGGACGGTTCATGACAAGATCTGGTCTTATAAACGGCATGTATGTATCTCCAAATGAATCAAAACAGAACTTGTGTTCTGCTACAAAAACAGAACTGTCCATTTACCGACCAAAACGTGGCTTTCCTGAGACCAGAACTTTGCATACATCGACGAGCGAATGCATAAAAAATGCCTCATATTTCAAACGCCTTTTGTTCCCTCCTGTTTTGCTATGGTGATTTTTGGCGTCACTATGTCATAAAACATCCAAACAGCTCTTGACACCAATGTCACGAACCAGGCAATTGTACATGTAGTTTTGACTCGAACAAAACTGTTGTTTCATAATGTTATCGTCAAAATATGCAACCGAAAATGACGTCAAAGGCACACACACACGTCAACGCAAACGGGGTACGTAAAGTACACGACTACTGACCGCGATTGCCACTAGAGCGCGCGCGTGATGCCGCTGTGCAAACAGAATCTCACGGCTGCCATGTTGCTCTCGTGCGTTCGCAAGTCTGCAAAAACGCACAAATTTAACTCCTCACGTGAAATACTTTGACGTTCTCAACGGCGATGAATGGAGCCGGGATAGCTCAGTCGGTACAGTGACTAGGCTACGGGCTGAACGAATGAGGAATCGTGACTCGATCCCGGCAGGAGAAAGATACTTTTTTCTCTTCTCAGAAGTCCCAGTACCATGCCTGGTGCCCACACAGGCCCCGAAGTCCCCGTACCAGGCCCGGTGCCCACACAGGCCCCGAAGTCCCCGTACCAGGCCTGGTGCCCACACAGGCCCCGAAGTCCCAGTACCAGGCCCGGTGCCCACACAGGCCCCGAAGTCCCAGTACCAGGCCTGGTGCCCACACAGGCCCCGAAGTCCCAGTACCAGGCCCGGTGCCCACACAGGCCCCGAAGTCCCAGTACCAGGCCCGGTGCCCACACAGGCCCCGAAGTCCCAGTACCAGGCCCGGTGCCCACACAGGCCCCGAAGTCCCCGTACCAGGCCCGGTGCCCACACAGGCCCCGAAGTCCCAGTACCAGGCCTGGTGCCCACACAGGCACCGAAGTCCCAGTACCAGGCCCGGTGCCCACACAGGCCCCGAAGTCCCAGTACCAGGCCCGGTGCCCACACAGGCCCCGAAGTCCCAGTACCAGGCCCGGTGCCCACACAGGCCCCGAAGTCCCAGTACCAGGCCCGGTGCCCACACAGGCCCCGAAGTCCCAGTACCAGGCCTGGTGCCCACACAGGCCCCGAAGTCCCAGTACCAAGCCCGGTACCCACACAGGCCCCGAAGTCCCCCGTACCAGGCCCGGTGCCCACACAGGCCCCGAAGTCCCAGTACCAGGCCTGGTGCCCACACAGGCCCCGAAGTCCCAGTACCAGGCCCGGTGCCCACACAGGCCCCGAAGTCCCAGTACCAGGCCCGGTGCCCACACAGGCCCCGAAGTCCCAGTACCAGGCCCGGTGCCCACACAGGCCCCGAAGTCCCAGTACCAGGCCCGGTGCCCACACAGGCCCCGAAGTCCCAGTACCAGGCCTGGTGCCCACACAGGCCCCGAAGTCCCAGTACCAAGCCCGGTGCCCACACAGGCCCCGAAGTCCCCGTACCAGGCCCGGTGCCCACACAGGCCCCAAAGTCCCAGTACCAGGCCCGGTGCCCACACAGGCCCCGAAGTCCCAGTACCAGGCCTGGTGCCCACACAGGCCCCAAAGTCCCAGTACCAGGCCCGGTGCCCACACAGGCCCCGAAGTCCCAGTACCAGGCCCGGTGCCCACACAGGCCCCGAAGTCCCAGTACCAGGCCTGGTGCCCACACAGGCCCCGAAGTCCCAGTACCAAGCCCGGTGCCCACACAGGCCCCGAAGTCCCAGTACCAGGCCCGGTGCCCACACAGGCCCCGAAGTCCCAGTACCAGGCCCGGTGCCCACACAGGCCCCGAAGTCCCAGTACCAGGCCCGGTGCCCACACAGGCCCCTATTCAATGAGTACCAGACCCTTTCCCTGGGACGTGTCGGTGATCACTCACCTGCAACTAGCGCTGCAGTTAAGAAACAGTCGACGTATACCTCCACGCCCCCACATGCATTCATGACATACACAGGGACAACCTTACTTTTAGCTTTACCTCGAGGCCATGAGAGTCTTTTGGTGTGTGACACCGTGTGTTTTGGTACATCAGAACTCACGCTTCGGAGGGCAGAAGTCGAAACATTGTTACTTATTTACAGACTGCATATGACGTCAATGTCGATGGCTTTAAAGTAAGTCCGTAGTTAAACATGAAGCCTTAACAAGCGACACAAAAGAAACAGCCACCTGAAGCGCAGTAGTATAACAAATGAAATACTATGCGGCGCAAGCACCTGCAGAAGGCCGACCATATGAGTACGGTACAGTGCGGACTGGTTAACTTCTAGTTGCTCAGCAGTCCTCCGGGCGGCAACTGCCTGTCGTCTGAGATACGATATCAAAACGAACAACAGCACGTAAGTGCAGTGGGCCCTCGATTTAACGCACTTCGGATTTAACGGACAAAAAATTTCTGCCTAAAAGAAAAATTTAGAACCTTTTTTTTATTCGCGAAAAGAGCGCGTCGTGAATTTATTTTTATATTTGTAACAGTTGTTTTAGTGACCTGTATAAATTACTCAATGTACATTATAATAACATTTAATACACCCTGTACATTGGAAGTTCGTTATTAATATATGTGTTTAAAATACATTCGATTTAACGGACTTTCGGCAATAGCGGACACTCCTTCCCCCAATTAGTCCGTTAAATCGAGGGCCTACTGTATATTAGAGACACAGTATACCTCCTACATGTTTCGGTCAGTCGTGTGGCCATCTTCAGGGAGGCGCATTACAAAGAATACATACATCGAAGTGTTACAGCAGGCGTCGTCTTGTTTGAATCTTAGCAGAGCACTCTACACACACACACACACACACACACACGTCCGAAAAGTAATTATCGTTTTAATTTATGCTTTATTCAAATCACGCCGACATATTTGGTCTTTGCTTGCTAGATGACATAAGGACTGTAATTAATACGAGGTAGACAGATAGAAGGACATTACGACTGACTGCAATTGTGACGCCAGTGTTACGTTTATATCACATCCGGTCTGGGAATTGGGAGAAATTTAAACGGCTCGATCAGGCCTGACCGTTTCCTACCAAACCATTCGCCAGTCATCAGGCCTATTGCTGTGGGTCTCTACAACCAACATAGGTTTAATGCTATTAACATTTTCTATAGTTTCTTCACTAATTACTTTTATAATTTTGATTATGTCCCAAGAATCCAGGGGCGGGGGTACAAGTGTGGCTCCCCCATCCCCTGCCAGGGCCCATGTTCGTACTTCCAAACACTGCAGCAGTGTAGCACTTAAACCACAAGAAGTGTTGCACTTCACCTACATAAATATTTAAATATTACAATCCGGTAACAAAGCGCTACATTCGGCAACTTCACACTCATAAAATTGTTTATCATCACATTCGTAATATATTTAGGTCGAGACTAAAAATACCCTCGCCTGCTGCAGCCAATCACAGGCAGTAACTATTCGGGAAGTGCTGGCTGAACACGACATTCCACCCCACTCATCACTCCGTAACCAGACAGCCAGTGTGGTTATCATGGCGACACCAGCTTCTGAACTGGTCTGCCCTGCCGCTGGTACAACGCTATGGATTGCCCGAGGTACGGCGCACCGGACTTCCCACTGTCTGCCTAATGTTGTATTCACTCCAGCCCCCTCTAGCCTAGGTTAACCAGCCCAAAGCGCCTGTGACTAGAGACACCCTTCTGGCCTTATTTTACTACTTTGGTTATGAAAGCAAAGGTCTATATAACCGGCACACTGGTTGGCATACTGTTTAACACTGTCTGATGCAACAAAACGTATCGGCAACTGAAGGCATCAAAATGAGAAGGTTTCTGGTCCGTAACACTGTGACAATGCACGGCGCACAGCACGATAACACTGTGACAGAATGCACGGCGCACAGCACGATAACACTGTGACAATGCACGGCGCACAGCACGATAACACTGTGACAGAATGCACGGCGCACAACACGATAAAACTGTGACAATGCACGGCGCACAGCCATGTAACACTGTGACAATGCACGGCGCACAGCACGATAACACTGTGACAATGCACGGCGCACAGCACGATAACACTGTGACAATGCACGGCGCACAGCACGATAACACTGTGACAGAATGCACGGCGCACAACACGATAAAACTGTGACAATGCACGGCGCACAGCCATGTAACACTGTGACAATGCACGGCGCACAGCACGATAACACTGTGACAATGCACGGCGCACAGCACGATAACACTGTGACAATGCACGGCGCACAGCACGATAACACTGACAATGCATGGCGCACAGCACGATAACACTGTGACAATGCACGGCGCACAACACGATAAAACTGTGACAATGCACGGCGCACAGCACGATAACACTGTGACAATGCATGGCGCACAGCACGATAACACTGTGACAATGCACGGCGCACAACACGATAACACTGTGACAATGCACGGCGCACAGCACGATAACACTGTGACGATGCATGGCGCACAGCACGATAACACTGTGACAATGCACGGCGCACAGCCCGGTAACACTGTGACAGAATGCACGGCGCACAACACGATAACACTGTGACAATGCACGGCGCAAAGCCCTGTGTTAATTCCAGGCAGCAGCAGTTACAAATAGGGCATTAAACGTAATGTAGAGCGGCAGTAAGTGAGAACAAAGCAGCATCTGTCGCCACAAAAGCACTCTGGCCCTAACATGAGGCACTCTCTTTGCTGAAGCTGCCGACGTTTCATCTAGCAGCCACGCATCGTTATCAAGAATGCGCACGCCAACAGCTGAAATGCGTCAAAATGAACCCCATTACAACATCCAGGTAACTGGAGTCGCTCGCCGTCTACGACAGTCCGCACATTTCCAGAGCGCTGCGTAACTTCCGATGCATTACAAAATACACCGAACGCACTGGCGGTTGGAAGGTGACAAATTTTACCTTCGCAATTGTTGCATGTGGTGCTTCAACAATAGACTACACTGCCCACAAGCTGCAGTACTTCCTTGCCGGGCATATCTGGACCTCCTATATGTGGAACTCTCCCATATTGGGCGGTTTTCCAGCAGAGCTGGCGGACGGGCCTATTCTTTGTACGTGTGGCTGGGTATTTGTCTTGTTTGGTCAGTCAGTCAGTCCGATAAGGTCCACTGCACAGTCTGTCGTTAATAAGGAGACTGGTGTCAAGTAGGCAGAGGGTTATGCCACGTCAGCAACGATAACGAAATCGGATTATTCGACGAAAATAGGGCAGACGGGGGAACGCTTCTGAATGTATAAGTTTTATGAAGAAAATGGCGCAGACGGCAAAAGAAAAACAGCAGGTGCCACAGCACTGAGGAGAAACAGCTGTTGGAAGTGGAAAGGGCAACTGAAGTGTCCGGAAGATCACAAGAACGTTGGGATAGCAACGAGCGCTATTCAGTGAGCCCGGCAAGACACATGAAGTGCCAAAACGTGTGGCAGAAACAGAAGATTTCAATAAAAATGTCACTCGGCGCACAAGTCATGAATTTTATGCGCAAGAGTGTCACAAACGGTCCCTACGCTACTTGCGAAATACAGAGGGAATTAATTTTCAGGGTGGTAACAGTAACTCAACAAAAACTGTGAAAGAGCGCGAATTTCGAAGGAAGAAGACGATAAACAATGGAATGGTCCTCAGAAGAGCACTATACAAGATGGCGGCGAGTATCAAACTTCACAGCTGTGAAAAAGTAGAGAAAATGGTCGTCCAGTTGTGTCAGCTGATGAAGCACAGACACAGTGGCCACACTGGACTGATGATGATGAAGATGCAGCGGGTGTGCTTTCACACCTCGCCACACCCACCAAACGGGAGGCCAGTCGTTCGTCCCAGCGCCCTTCTAGTCTTCAGACGCAGTAAGAGAAAACGGGACTAACAGAATTGAACGAAAGGCGAAAGGTACGTTAGTTGCTTGAAAAGGAAGTTAATGCCCAACTTGGACCCGAATTTTGTACCTGTAATTGATAATGCACACTATCAAAACACACAGAGGGACAAGCCCCAACATCGAATTCAAATAAGGAAACTATAAAACAAAGTTTATTACGTGTGACAACCATTTTTCTACACAATGTTAGAAGTGCAGATTCGTGAAAAATAGAAGCTTACAAACCGAATATAATATCGTCATAGTTTATGAAATCATTGCTGCTAACAGACTTGCGACTTCCGCCTTCTGACTCAGATCTCAACGTTATATAATTAACCCGGGCCGACGTGAAACACGGGGGTTGGCGCCAAAAACAAAATTTGGAAAAAAAAAAGGACTTTAAACATTTTTGTGACAGATATTAAAATAAACTGCAGAAGACAGTGGATGAGTGTGTGTGAACATGCCGAGAAACTAGAAAAACAGAACTGTCAATAAGTAAGTACGAGACAAGAGTTCAGGAGCTGGCCGCGCAGACTGGATATAATGCTGGTGTGAGCCGTTAGGTACCGCTGCGTTAATTTCAAGTGAATTAGTGTTGTGAGTGTCGCTGTAAGAGAGCATCGCGTTTTTGTGTAACCGACGTTTAAGTATATGCACTGGGCCATTTACTGAAGTAAAGATATAAAAGACATTAAAAGCAGGTCTCTATAAAACAATAAGACGAATTGTGACCTATGGTGTCGAATAATGGACCCAAAGGAATAAAATGCAAAGAGCCTTAATGTCGTGGTAAAGGAAAATCCTGAGAAAAATATATGGGCCAACCTATGAAAATGGTTACTGGAGAATAACAATGAATCAAGAACTTTATAATAAATTTAAATCTCCAGATTTTGCAAGCGTAATTAAAGTAGGTATACTGAAATGGCTTGGCCATGTTGTAAGAATGGATGGCGAACAGAAAATGGAGAAGATACTGGAAGGCAAACTACAGAAAAGTTTTATAAACGTCAGCTACTCAGTGACAAAAACTTTAAACTTGTGAGATCCCACACAGTAAAAATTATATATGGCGAATTGCGCATGCATTGCGTTTTTATCTTGTTTTTAAGACACTATTGTTAGCCCGACTGTGATCTGTTAAGACCGAAACATGTAGCTGTTAATAAGGGACACTTAGTTGTGTCCGACGGAGTATCAAAGTGCTGGTTATTGAGCTATGCCTGACCTGGTACAGCTTGATGATGTGCGGGTGGTCCAGCTGCTTCATGATGTCGACCTCACGGTAGACCTTCTGCAGGTTCGCCGAGTCCAGCTGCGACTTGTCGATGATCTTGATGGCCACCTGCAACAGACGTCAGTCAGGTCGCTGTGGGTGCGAGACAAGACGGCAGTGCCTGCTGCACTTAAGCTGCCAACCTCCTTACCCAAGTCAATCCACGTCAGCCGTGACAATTTTGATACTGCTGGCAACTGTACAACGCGCTTTCCACCGCTCACTTTCGCATGACACGGCACCCAGTCAGCATCGTCGAAATTTCGTCCAGGCCCTTATTTGCAAATTTGTTACGAGTAACTGTAAAATGTTTTCCTTTTGAGTTTTGACTACACACAACAGTAGGCAGGTATTTTCCTGGTTTGTTGTGTTTATATTTTCATATACTTAATATGAGCCTTTGGTGCTTTTGAACGCGCTATGGTACATGCACATGGACCTCTAAACGCAGCTTTCACCATGGTAAAAGTGGCTAATTTATTTGTTTAATACAACGCAAGGGTGGCTCGTCCAGGAGGGCCTGAAAGTTTGCGACCCTCCCAGAAATTTTGACAAAAATCAAATACCTGAATAAAAGTTTTCGTTGTGAGATGGTACCTTCTTTAAAAGAATGTGAGTGAAATCACTTAAAATGCAAATACTCGCTGCCGAAAGCGAGCGGGCTGTGTCCTACCCAGACGATGCGCGTTGGGTCAGCGCAGCTACACCGAGTGGTGGAAGGCAGCAGCAGCAGCTAGGCCGCGGACACTGCAGCCCATAGAGGGTTTGAAGGAGGACCTCGTATATCTGTTTACCTTGTCTAACGTTTCAAACGCTCGCATTCTGATAACCACTTTTACTTGGCTGTTTTCAAAGCCATATTTGCGAATATTTTAATTTTAGTAGTTGCAATTGTAAGATAAACATGAACAATAACAGTGTGAAGTATTTACAGGCATCAACTTTTCGCCGAGAAGACTGAGATTAAATGGGTAAGGGGCTGTGCTGCAAGAAACGCTCTGCTAGGCCTTCTCATTAACAATATAATAACCCTAGCCGCAGCCCTATCATAAAAAGTCCCACGAGCCGCCACTGATACACTCACATTGTGGTAACCTCGCTACCGTGTTTCATACCCCCCCCCCCCCCCGCCGAACGCTTCCACGGTTTGTTATATTGGTGTAGGGGCAAACTGCAAAAGGAGGACGTGCACATGGCAACGGGGTAGATGACCGTGAAATAGGGGTTAAATCGCCACCAGGGGCAAGAGTTGCGTAAGGATTGGCTCTGTGGCCCACACAGTCTATTTTCCAGGGGCCAAAGCGGCCGGAGAGTAAAGCTGACCACCTATAAGAGCACAGAGGATAAAAATGCGTGAGACAGTATACGTCCAGTCACCATAGGCCTTAATGGTAGCCTTGGAAGCTGTCTGTAACCAGAAAGCGGGCAAATTACCGATATATCGGGATTCAATTCCAGATTGGGGCAAGAGATTTCCCCCATCCAAAATGTCCGCATCAGCTGTTGGACCCACCCAGCCTTCTACTCAGTGGGAACGGGAGGCTTTTCTTCTGGGAGTAAACTGGCCGAGGCGTGAAACTGACCACCACCTCATGAATTGCCTAGATTAAGAATGCGTGGAACTAAACCTCCCCTCCCCACTACGTCTTAAAGGCGTGGTGCTTATTTAGTACAGGGCAACTTGCTGGTCAAGACCTGGACGCAGTCTGGACAGACACCATCGATAGAACAGCATCACAACACGACTGGGTGAGGGCCAACGTACAAACACAATTTGCATCTCGATATAATCCCTAGTCTGGAACACATCAGGGCGACATTTGAGGCTATCTCAACGGTGTTGCTGGAGCCCCAAGTCTTCTGGGTTGTTACACCGTGGTCGCGGTATATCAAACACCTTCACAGCAATCTGCGCGGAAGGAGAGGCTAGCTACTGATTAAGTCTGTTAAAATTATTACAATTATTCCGTAACTGTCTTGTAATAATTTAACATAATTTTTATGTAACATTGTACATATGTTTTAACGGACTGCTGCCATGATATATATTACCATCTGCATATGACAAAGCTGTATAGCAATGCTGTACACGTCTTTTAATATTGATACTCTCTGAAGATGGCGATAGACATTAGCCGAAACATGTAGGAGTATCTTCTGTTTTTATTACATTAAAGTTGTTGGTTATAAATGTTTTACGTTTGGAAAATATATCTTAGCCTCGAATGAAAGTGGGAAGCCTAGCGGAGTGTCACGTGGATATGAGTCGGCCGAACAAGCGACTGACTTCACACCTGCTCAGACGGACAAACTGTGTCAGAACGTCACTGACCCCTGTCAAGTGCTACAAGACGCTTTCCCTCCGAATGCATCTGCTGCGACCAGCCAAGCGCCGGATCGAGAAATATAAGCCCTCTCCTACACCGCCTTAATCTGAAACCTGTAATTCTTCTAACAATGTTCAAAGACGCAGTTCCTAGCGCACAGAAAACACACTGCTATTCATAATAACGACCAACTGGTTAATCCTCTTCAAGAAAATAATCGGTGTTTTATTGTGACAGCCATACAAAACACATGCATACTTTTACATCTGAAGCTTACCCGGCGTTCTCGTGTTCCTGTCCCACGGCAGCAACGGGCCCAACTCCGTCTCTTACCCACAACAAATTAGTTTAATCACTTTACCGGCCGTTACACCGCCATATGCACCTGACTCCATCGACACTTGCACTTATGTCCTCAGTGCAGCCAATGGTCACTTCCTCAACCAAATTTTCCTTGCCATCCCCATTTCCCAACACATACAATGACTTGGCAAAATTCAGTTTTTCAACGTTATAGCAGGTGATACATATAGTAACCACTGTTATCTGTAGATTTTAATGAGAAATTCGTAACGTACAAGCACCAAATCCGTCAAATGAATGTACGTCATGTAAGTAGCTTAAATAAAACAGCGACGTCAGTTGGACGGTTGTTGCTAAGGACACATTTATCTCTTCGTGACGCACATCTGCCGCTCTCGATAAGGTGCCTCAATAAACGAGCGCTCTCAAAATGGGGGACAACGTGAGGTGCATTACCCCTTGAGTCTGCGCTAAATATAACAAAGATGCCTTGACGTGCAGTGATACAGATCGGCGACTCAAAGCGAACTGCACTTCGCATATCACTCGGCTTACTTTCATTTCGTAACGAAGAAGGGTGCATTTACGAGATCAACGTGCTCTATGTGTGTGTGTGTGTGTGTGTATCTCCCCTTGCCAATTATTGATTGAATCAGTTGGCCGATTGTCACGAAATATGGTACGAACGTACATGTGACCACTCCAAGGCTGTAGGTTTGAATTCTCTACAATGAAAACAACATGGCTGACTTGAGGGCACGTGTGGCGAGAGTTGACACTAGCGCCACTTACGTATGGTCCAGAAATATATTTGGTAGTAGGTCTTCAAATTTTAAGGTAACTTATTACGCAGAAAGTAAAAATAGCATGGTTGCTGTGTGAAAATTTTCTCCCGATTTCGGCTTCATGGCGGTAAATAATAAAGCATTGGAGCCAGGCACGTGAAGTTTGGTATGGATATAGATCAGAAAACGGCGTGACAGAGTGTTTACTTTGCACTAGCAGATTGCCTAAAGATTTTGGACCCAAACAATTTCTTACTATCCGAGTATATAGGTGATCCGTGGGGACTGGTGTGCCCTTTCTAATGAGCACTCAAGCCAAACCTAAAGCCACCTGCTGGCACGGCATACACAGTCACTACCAACCATCACTGTAACACGCACAATCGCTAATGACAACAAAACAAACAATTTTTCTGTACACATTATTAGCGGCTACAGAAGGTCAGATACGTGGGGCAACATCTACTAAGCTGAATTAAATAAAAACTATAAATAATGTCTTTATAAATGTATAGGGTCTAGATGGGGTACGTGGTCATCTTCATCCCCTGACCTCTTTACCTCTGAATAAAGAGTTCATAGTGCCCACTGAATTGGTTGCTGGGTGGATCCCACAGCCAGCCTGCCCCGGCCAGGGATCGAACCACGATCACTCGGACAGCAAGCCGGTAGCCAAGTCATACACTGACTGGTAACGAATCTGATCAGTACACGGGATGTACGTCGTTCGAAACCCGGTTGGTCCACAGGCGACTGCTGGCTTGTTATTTCAAACGGACCGTCCACAGGCAGACTTGGCAGGTCTCAGCAATGCGCGGCCCTTTTTGTGTCAGTCGAGAAGTTCTGAAGTGTTACTGCTGAGGGCTTCCTACAGTCCGACAGTCCTGCTATGTACCTGGAGTCCCGGGTTCAAAACTCGGCCGGAGACCGGTTATTTAACAAGCTTTCTCTCGGTTTTCCTCAGTCCCACTGGCAAACATACAGACAGTACGCCAAATTAGGCCCCGAACGCTTGCTCAGGTTCATTACTTCATTTTGTGCCGCTGACAAAGGACGCTCCTGGCTGCCCTTGCAGCATAGACCGCGCACACAAAGAGCAGATCTCTGTCAGACACAACTCACGTGTTTCCGCCTGAAGACCGAATCATGCTCACTTTCTGAAACGTGTATTCTAGTCAGAATGTGTGAAGATAGAGAAGCCCAGGGACCCAGTAGTCCCACGTGTAATCCCACCGCATGAAGAATTTAGAACTGAAATTTATTTTCAGCATCGCACGAAATACACACGTCATCCCACAATCTGTGCGTAGGCCTTCATACAAAAAGTTTCTGAACGTTAAAACTGCTGGCACATGCAGCATCCACTCTGCTTTAATGGTTAGCTCCTAGGACCGACGGACACGAGGCTCCATGGCCTGTATCGGCAGACTGCCCTTCCAGAGAAGCGAACCGCGGTCGTCCACGCCTTAACCGGTCACTTTGCAGAGCCACTGACGATAAAAAAGTGTAAAATGGGCGGCTTCGTGCAGAATGTAACAAATGACAGTCGTTATGTTAATATCTGCCGTCTGACTGGGGGCTTTATTTCAGACATGCGGCTCTGAATTCAAGGCCAACTGCTCTGTTCCCACAACAGCAACGCAAACTGCATTTCATCAGTCTATATGTAAAACGAAATAAAGACAAACAATTACTGTTGTTTAAAAATATCACGCAAAGATGTAGGGGGCAGTGGAGGTATAGCTCCATGTACCAACCACCACCACCACCCGGTGGGTGGGCACCCGGACGCTGTGGTGAACTTTCCAGTTGTACCGCCTGTGATGACACTGCCGTCTCCTCAACACGGCGTCACTGCTAACTGCACGGACCAGTCAACAGGCGCTCACCTGCTTGCGAAATGGTCCGTCTTTACGGAACCCGAAGGTTAAAATGTCGCTGGTCCCTATCCTCAGCCAGATGAATCCACTCTACATGCTCACTCCCTATTTCTTGACCATGCCAGTCAACATTACCCACCCAACTACGACTATGTCTTGTGATTAGACTCTTTCCGTCAGGCTATCCGACACAATTTTGCACGCCTATTCATTATTCATCCGTAACATGCATGCTACATGCCCAGTATCATTATTCCCTTCGATTTTATCACATGAAACTTAATTTCTTCACTCAAGAAATTTTGCTGTGTTCGTGTCAAACCCCAGCAAGCCTATTTCAATTGTGAAATACGTTCAAAGCATCTGTTAGCCACCTCTGTGTTGTCACTGTCCTACATTCTGTTCATGCACACTTCGCTTTCTCTTGAGTTGTCATAACTTCTCTACCAGTAGATCTCAAGCCTTTTGCCCACGGCCCACGTAAATCGTATTTGCCTTGCGCTCCAAAGAATGCCACTATTCAGCACCCCATTTAAGTTATCAAGTTTGCTTCACTGTTTCCGGAGTTAACGACCCATCAGGAGGCTCTCGGGTCGTGACCTTAGGTTTGGGAATCCGGACCAACCTCCTCATTAGTGTATGGTGTTCCCACATAATAAATTAGCACCATGAGCTTGGACAACAAGCAGATACTTTCTCTCCTCATTGAGTCTGAGCAATCCAGACCTTTTAGGTGTGCGCTGAAGAGTGGAAGTTTCTGCTTGTTGTTGTTTCTTTACACCGAATGTACGGAAGTGATCAGGCCCGACTTGCATTCATCAGACGTCACCGTCTGCGGTTAATAGACTCCACTTCCGTTTTCACGCTACTACATGCTGTTACGTGTAAAATGTTTAATTAAACTATCCCAGTGGCCGCGCGGTCTAAGGCGTCGGTCTGCGGCCGCTCGCTTGCTGGGATTGCGGGCTCGAATCCCGCCGGGGGCATGGATGTCTGTCTCTTGTAAATGTTGTGTATTGTCAGATAGAGGTCTCTGCGTCGGGCTGATCACTCGTCCAGAGGAGACCTACCGAGTGTGGTGTGTCTAAAAAGTGTGATCGTGAAGCCTCAATAATGAGGAGGCCCTGGCCCACTAGGGGCTGTTGCACCATGAAAAAAACTGTATTAGACACTAGTGGCGATTTACATGTCAAGCACTAGGCTACAGTCTACCAGCACCTGATTATGAAGTAAAACTCCCGAAACGTCGTATATATAAAATGTACGTCCGGAAATGGTCTATTAAAGGATTGAAGCTCTTGGTAGAGACTGTGTCTAACGGAGTTGCAGGCGTACAGGCAGTGGCCTTACACTGTTTCAAGACGAATGATGTCACAGGCACTGACGTACAGGCAGTGGCCTTACACTGTTTCAAGACGAATGATGTCACAGGCACTGACGTACAGGCAGTGGCCTTATACTGTTTCAAGACGAATGATGTCACAGGCACTGACGTACAGGCAGTGGCCTTACACTGTTTCAAGACGAATGATGTCACAGGCACTGACGTACAGGCAGTGGCCTTATACTGTTTCAAGACGAATGATTTCACAGGCACTGACGTACAGGCAGTGGCCTTACACTGTTTCAAGACGAATGATGTCACAGGCACTGACGTACAGGCAGTGGCCTTACACTGTTTCAAGACGAATAATGTCACAGGCACTGACGTACAGGCAGTGGCCTTACACTGTTTCAAGACGAATGATTTCACAGGCACTGACGTACAGGCAGTGGCCTTACACTGTTTCAAGACGAATGATGTCACAGGCACTGACGTACAGGCAGTGGCCTTACACTGTTTCAAGACGAATGATGTCACAGGCACTGACGTACAGGCAGTGGCCTTACACTGTTTCAAGACGAATGATGTCACAGGCACTGACGTACAGGCAGTGGCCTTACACTGTTTCAAGACGAATGATGTCTCAGGCACTGACGTACAGGCAGTGGCCTTACACTGTTTCAAGACGAATGATGTCACAGGCACTGACGTACAGGCAGTGGCCTTACACTGTTTCAAGACGAATAATGTCACAGGCACTGACGTACAGGCAGTGGCCTTACACTGTTTCAAGACGAATGATGTCACAGGCACTGACGTACAGGCAGTGGCCTTACACTGTTTCAAGACGAATGATGTCACAGGCACTGACGTACAGGCAGTGGCCTTACACTGTTTCAAGACGAATGATGTCTCAGGCACTGACGTACAGGCAGTGGCCTTATACTGTTTCAAGACGAATGATGTCACAGGCACTGACGTACAGGCAGTGGCCTTACACTGTTTCAAGACGAATGATGTCACAGGCACTGACGTACAGGCAGTGGCCTTACACTGTTTCAAGACGAATGATGTCACAGGCACTGACGTACAGGCAGTGGCCTTACACTGTTTCAAGACGAATGATGTCACAGGCACTGACGTACAGGCAGTGGCCTTACACTGTTTCAAGACGAATGATGTCTCAGGCACTGACGTACAGGCAGTGGCCTTATACTGTTTCAAGACGAATGATGTCACAGGCACTGACGTACAGGCAGTGGCCTTACACTGTTTCAAGACGAATGATGTCACAGGCACTGACGTACAGGCAGTGGCCTTACACTGTTTCAAGACGAATGATGTCACAGGCACTGACGTACAGGCAGTGGCCTTACACTGTTTCAAGACGAATGATGTCACAGGCACTGACGTACAGGCAGTGGCCTTACACTGTTTCAAGACGAATGATGTCACAGGCACTGACGTACAGGCAGTGGCCTTACACTGTTTCAAGACGAATGATGTCACAGGCACTGACGTACCTCGAGTTGTCACGGAGACTAACTACTGACGAGCGACCACACCACAGAACGTTCGCTCTGTTACATCCTGTCAATAGCGAACGGTCGTACTGCAGGGGTATTTCTGTATTAATCGACTGCACAGATGAACTGCAAAATTGTGGTTTGTTATTTACGGACAGAAATAAGCAGAGCAACAGTGGCGATGTAAAGCAACCAGCAAACGATTCATACAGTTTTGATTTCAGGCTTCCGCCGCAATGTTAATGAAATCTGCGGTCTTCTGGGGTATTACGCGGCGTCGTGAAGATGGGACCGATACGTTGTCCCGAAACGTCGGTAAACAATTACCACACGACGCCGCGTAATACCCGAGAAGACCGCAGATTCATACAGTTTGTTTAACACAAGTAACTGAGAATAAAAAGAGAAGTATGGAAAAGGTAATTTGACAACAGACTACTGCAATGCGACCTGCCTACTGTGCAGGTACAAAACTGTTATTACCAAAGCATTAACGAAAGGTATGTCTGTTAAATATCAGACCTACACTCTTTAAAACATGCCTGGAAAATGTACAGTTTTATTTACGTGCAACTGAGTACTGCAAACCCGCTTTAAGGCGGCACTCGTGGGACTCTGAGTAATGCGTCATATTTCGCCATACAGCAATGCTGCTGTGAGAGGGTTTGCAGATTCAATTGGACACCCTGTACTTGCACAAGAAAGTGCAGTACTATAGCCTATATCCACCACCTATCTTCCCTTCATGACGCAGACGATGGAGACCTAGGGCACGAAGAATGGAGCATGACTTTAAATTTATCAAATACAACATACTTGTTGATTGCAAAACCTGGACGCAATTTATCCCTCGAGAAAAACTTTATAATAACAATTATTTGGAGAAGAAAATTAATGAAGTTGGAAAACAAGAAATCGAAATTCAGGAAAGAATGAATTCGTCATAATGCGTATCCTCGACAATGAATGATATGACATAGTTAGTTCCACGAAGAGAACTGAACAAAATACAGGGTGATTCTTAATTGCATGGAATAGATATAAGGATCGTGTCCTGCTCCTAAAATCAAGCCAAAAGTTCGCATAAATATCTGGTCGCAACTGCTTCGTGAGTGAAGCATAGTAACAGTAGAAATGACTCAACTACTGGAGGATGAGCCAATGGCAACGTACCGCACTGCACTGCGTGTCACGCACCATACACTTCCTGCTCATTTTACCCGCGACGTAAAACAGTTTGTGGACTCTCACCACTCAGATCGCTCGGCAGGACGACAGGGAACGGTTCTGAGGCCTTCGCGATTGTCCAGCTTCTCTCTGTAGACACCTGAAGGGTACAGTCTTACGGAAAGCAGTGAGCACGCGGGACAGGCACTGGCAACTGAGTCAACCGGCTGCGACAACAATATGACATATGGCTGAACAGCTGACGTCACAGGGCTCAGTTATGAATTCAGGCCAACGGCGAGCACTTTCAGCAAACATTCTGTCAATGATATTGTGAAACATGGCATTTCTAATGCATAAATTTGCTCATAAATACGCGTCTTGTCTCGATTTCCTAATACTTCCCCTTCTCGCTAACGAAGCGGTTGTAATTCCTAAGTGCATAAAACAATTAAGCCAGACGGTTCTTATAAACATATATTTCCAGTGACTGCAGTAGTAGAACACGACTCTCATACTTACGGTCTACACTTAAGAACACCCTGTATATACAAGATGATGATGGTAAGGAATGACATACAGTTCAGAAGTGTGGCAAAGAAACTGCAGGCAGTGGAGTCGATCAGCAACAAGAAAGACAAAATTAAAAACTGTATAACTGAGAAAAATTGGCTCACAAAACTCTGTTTCTTGTTCACAAAGGTACAAACAAAAGCACTAATATGGCATCCACACGTCCAAAGACAGCAGATGCACATTTATTAGCATCTGTGGAGTCTGACTTCACACTGCAATCGTCAAAGGTGAGTGAGGTAAAGCGGACATTTCCTGTTTCGGTAACATCTGTATGTGAATGGTCCAGCCGCCTTCACGTCATAAAACAAGGGGTACCCAAGCCTTCGTCTTCCAACAGTTTTCTAACAGCAACAGAATACAGTCCGGCCTATGTCACGGGCACTAGCCTCTGTTGCTTCTGTCGAAGTGTTGTTACCACTGCAGAAGTAACAGCACAGGAATGAGGTCACGAACCACGGACTGCGGCCAAGTGGGTTTACTTTCACACATCACTGGAATGTTGGCTGGAACAAGGTACTTGTTTGTTAACGGCGCTCCGAGTCTGCTGCGTCTAATGGCTGCAAGACTGTGAATATCGAAGTGTGCAAGCTGTCATGGCCGACTTTGATGTACAATCCCGGCATTTCCCAGTAGTCACTAAAACCCCCAAGTATAACAGCCGGTCTCTGTACCGCGGTTTGTACCAAGGACCTACAGACTACCAGGTGTACTGCCCCCAGAGTTCTCTGAGAACACGTGTTAGAACAAAATGTTGAATTCGGGATCACTAAAACAAAGGAGGCTCAAGTTATCATTAATGTTACGCCGCGTCGATTGGTAAACAGTTACCGACGTTTCGGGGGATGACAGTGCCTTCACCTTTGAGTCAAGCAGTCCTGGAAGAGTAAAAATATACAGTGTTTAAATTAAGCTTTTCATGTACGGCTTGACCCTGGAAATAAAGGTATTGGGGTCCTCCAAAACGTCGGTGACTATTTAGCAACTGACACGGCGTCATGTCCCAGAAAAGTTGAATCTTCAGCAACATCGTAAAGTCCCATAAGAAATACTCTTCACAGTCACCGGTGTGAGAAACCTGAACGCGCACACAGTCTGCCTGTGTGGTCTGTGTCGCACGTTCAGCCAGCCACTGCTCTGCCTACAGCAGTCAGAAATCAGCGCCCACTTTCCTTTGGCTCCAGTCCGACATAACTGTTGCTTTGTTCTTACCTTTAATTCATTTTGTTTCGTTTCATTTCTATGAACGACTCAGCACAGGAAGCCAACAGATTCTGCATGCGTACATTTTGTCGCATACAAACTTAAGTTTCGCGCTGTCACCGTGACTTTAATCACCGACACACAAACATAGATGTGGTCAAGATGTGACCCCGTACCAAACGTCACTACTCTAGCTCTGCGGATTCTTCAGTTATAGCCGCCAAACCGAAAGCTAAAGAAAATGTTCGTACGGGCGGCCTGTCGTTATTTACAGTCTGCACAAAACATCCTAACACTAGTCGAGTAGTTTCCAAGACAGACTGCCACAGAATTTCTGGAGGGCGGAAGTAACAGGAAGTTGGAGAAGTTTGAGTAATGAGGAACTGCATGATCAAGTGGTGGTGGATGAGAGGTGCGGGGTGTGGGGGAGAAGAGAAATGCATGCACGATTTTGGTAGGGAAACCTGAAAAAAAAAAAGAGAAACTACTTTGAAGACCTAGGCGTAGATGGGAGGGTAACATAAAGGAATTTAAAAAATTAGGTAACAAGCCTTCTGATGCCGAGACGTGTCTTCTGATTTCGAAGTATATGGGCACATGGGAAGCACATGGTGCACACCAGACCTCCACGTTCTATCCAGTGACACTTTTGCCACTGCGGCACCAAGGCTTGAGTCCCAGCGTAGAAGAGCTCGGTGTCAATGAGAGCTTACTTAGCGTCGTTTTCCAGCCAGGTGTTTCTTAAGGGGTCGAACCGGATGTGTGACTATGGCCGGAAGGTTATGGGCCACCCTCCCTAGAGTCCCGCTCTTGCGCCCAGTGATTTCCAGCTCTTTGACCCAAGAAGCACCTGGTCGGAAAACGATTTGTAAAAGACGCCAAAGTGAAGCAAGCTGCCACGTCCCCACTACAGATACTTAACAATGATTTTTTTCTATGCCGAGGTACAAGTCTTGGAACCACTGTGGGACAAATCCTTAATTGTCAATGATGGCTACGTGGTGTCTGGTGTATACCGTCTGCGACATGTGCCATGTATACACAGACGTCAGAATAAAGTTCTCGGCATCAGTGTGTTTGAACTTTATTTTTTAAAACAAATCTTAAACAGGATGAAAGGCGGTACGCTGAATACATCTGGCTCAGGATAGAGGCAAGTGGCGTGCCCTCGTGAATACGGTAATGAACCTTCAGGTTCCATAAATGCGCGAAATTTCCTAACTACCTGAGGAACTAGTAGCTTCTCAAGGACTCTGCTGCATGGAGGCAGTAAAGTAAGTGGCGCTGATGTCAGTAAAGCACCACCAGTTCGCACTGCCGCCATGTTGTCATTACTGCACGGTGTTGAGGCGGCCACCCACTGCATACCGTTCATACCAGAAAATCGGTCAGCTGGTTAGAAACTTGAGGTGAGACACAGTACAGTGATCCCACACGCCTACTTTTTTTTTAGGAAGGAAAACATTCTAAAATAGTTTAAACGCTCCCGCTTTTAAGAATATTAACAAAGCTTCTTACAGGAGTTATTCGCTCAAGACTCCCAAAGACCAAACATCAACGAAAAAAATATTAGACGGACAGACTCCTTGTGTGTAACACAAAATGTCTGTCACATTGAGGTTTATACAGCCGAAACACTTTTTGCAGAGTTCACAACATAACAACACAAAGATGCCACCGTACCTGCCTGCCTATCTGTCCGTCCACCAGTTGGTCTGTCTGTCATGGATTTGTTACAGCGCGTCCAACCACTCAAGATTTGTTTCAAATCTAACAACAACACGCACTTTACAGAAAGACTTACACGCGTTTCTACACACATCTCGAGCGTCATTCGTTAAATATTTATAGCAGCGACAAATGTTTGGAACACAAGACCAATAAACTTCTTACCCAAGTCTTGAAGTTTGCGAGACAATTAAATGAAGTGAACGAACGTGCCAGAATGGTTAGGATTGCGCAAACGGCCTAGCGTGTTGCATACTGCATATGTAGGCAGACGTCCCTGTGCAGTGCGATGTATGTCTGTCTGTCTGTTGCTGACACTGCAGTCTTACCTGCAATAAACAGACCAGGACACGGTGTCACATATAATATTCCGCCGATATTTCAGGCTTCCGCGCGATGTTGATGACATCTGCGCCCTTCTGGGGTATTACGCAGCGTCGAATGGTAATCCTTTAGCGACGTTTACCGACTTCTTGACCCTTGAAGATGGAACCGACACGTCCCGAAACGTCGGTAAAGGATTGCCATTCGACGCTGCGTAATACCCCAGAAGAGCGCAATCTCAGACGTACCGAAATTTACGAACTCTTTTATTCTGTAGGCGGTGCAGTTAGATAATTCTGGGTCGAACGCAAAAATAAATTTTTGGGCCCTTCTTACAGGTCGTCCTGCAGCAAATTAGGAACTTAATCGTGCCCTCTTGTACGTCTTACAGGTCACGGAACTGTCGTTGTATCTGGCAGACCTGGTCAAAGCAGTGTGTGTGGATGGAAACTGCTGACTTCTGGCCGCAGCGTTTACTTTAGGCAAAAACGAAGACAAACACAACTAACTATCTCAGACAGAAGTGTGCAGTACGTAACTAACAGGGGGAATTACTTTGCGTTGCCTTCAGTGTAGGTGCTGTTACTCAAAATATTGCTACAGACGAGTAAGACAGACGTTATGTACCGAAAGATAGGGTATTTGGTACAGTCAAACTCGGCTATAACGCCATGAAAGGGACTGAATATTTTGCGTCGTTATAAACGAATGTTGTTATAATCGAGTACTATAGTGTTATGGTTAACAGTGAGGAATTCATTGGTACTACAGAATATCTGACGCTATGGACGAGGTGTCGCATTAAGCAATGTCGTTATAACCGGGTTCGACTGTGCGTGGAACTTGGATTTATCGCGGACAAGGTGGGAGGCCGATCATAAAAGACACTTACAAAAAAAAAATATACAAACAGAGCTACAAAGTCAACATACACTACAAAGGCCAAAGTTCACAAGACACTATACAAACACGCGTGCGTTCTGAAACGGCAGCAAAAACAGTCTACGACGTTACAAGGAGCAGCTGCAAATATTGGAATATCGCAGGACAGTCCATCTAACAACACTTACGACAATAATAATATGCCAACAGTTCGAAAAATGAACAAAACTCATACAAACTGCAGTGCTTTGAGGTAGACGGGAGAAGCCGGGCCTCTGCTGTTCTGTTGGGTAGGCGAAGTTGACAGCTTCTGGACTTCCTCCTGAGCCAACAGTCACAGATGGCAGCAACTACGTTAAGACATTTTCTGGAATATTCAAAGAAGCACAACTCCTGTTTTCAAATGACTTAATCTGATGCAACAAAGTCCAGCAACTAGGGTGCATACCACCTTCAAGGCCCAGGGTCAGATCCCGCTGCCCCACAGAATGGAAAGCAGGAATTGCGTCAGATTTATGTTATGGGTGACCGCCAGCCCAGAAAGAAGCTGAACAACGATGAAAACTGTCCTCCGTGTTAGACAAGACACATTTGTGAAACGACAAGCTGTATGCATCAGCACAATGTCGATATTCATAATGCCAAAACTTCTCTTGAAAGAATGTCTTCAGATGAATGTAAAACAGTCATTCGAGCCGATAAAAAATCAGGAAAAAAAAAGGCATGCATGACTCTCAACGCGAATTCCCGCTCCACACAGACACCAAAATGTTCTAGGTAAGGGAACTTCTACAATCTGCGAGATTTGGCAATTAATTTGGCACAAAAACACATCACCACTAGTTGCAGACAAAAGATACGCTTATGACACTATCCTGCATGCAGTAACAACGTAGACTGCAGGAATATTCTTTCTTCACGCCCTTAGGAGCAACTGGCAAGACACTGCCGCTTAACTTGCTGCTAACTGATCCGAGAACAACCAAAAATTGCAGTTGCAGAGACTTCCCGTGGAACAGCAGCAACATTACTTCACGGTGGTTCACTCTACTGTCAAACTGCAACCTGTCTGTGCAAGACAGAGCGTGAGGCGATGGATGACCAATGGCTGAAACTGGCAGTAGAGGAACACAAGAATTGCTGTTGTCCAGACAGGTAACGTTGCAACGGCTCACAAAGTTAATGCCTGCGTAAAACACTCAACTTTATGGAAGTCCGTAGAAAAACTAAAACTCACAAGCAAGTAGGAACGTTGAGATGCACTTGCAAGGTAATACGTCTACCGGGCAATTACCATTAAAACTACTTACTTCCTGTGATGTAAGATTATTAGTTGACCCACCCAGTTGCCTTATAAGACTTCAAGACACAGTCTGTCGTACTGTAACAACAGAGGAACTGAAACTGTGGCATTTCATGACCCATTGTTTGGATTCGCAAGCGAGCCATTTTTGTACCCACAAATTCGAATGTAACATGGTCAATCAGATTCAGGAACAGGAAGCAGTTCTGGCTGCCAACGAAGCGGCCCAATAACCCAGACAGTTCAACTCTGTACTTCTTCAGGAATACCAACATAAACTGATGCTTGAAGCAGTCGTACGTTCTCCAGCCATGCTGTTACGGAATTTGGACGCACCAAGACTGTGTAATGGCGCACGGTGAGCAGTCAAAACAACAATATTAACATGGGAGGATGCATTTATGCTCGAAATACCAATAATTCCGAGTGACGTAGCATTTCAATTTAGGCGATTGCAGTTTCAACTCCAACTTGGATTTGCTGCGTCCGTTAAAGTGGCGGTATATTATCTTCACACTAATTGCGTTCCCCCGTTGGGAGTGCAGCGCAGTGACACATACAGCACATGCCCTGACAGCTCATACCAAAGGGCATTACACTTAACGCAACCTGACCCCAGAAGTTAACCGTCAAACTGTACGGAAGGCCACGCAGTAAAGGTAAGCAGTTTAGAGCCGTATTGTCAGTGTCATGACTTTTGGTTGTAAAGTAACAGCAGCCTGCTAATTTGTCTAAATAGCTGTACATGAGCTAGATGCTGTCGACGTATGCAGATGCCACTCGATACCATCCCGGGCGATAAGAAACCAACAGGCAGGTGTGTAGTTCTGAATAAGTCTGACTTCGCACCGCAATGAAGTGTGGCATACATGTCAGTGGCACTGCCATTACTCTTCGTGTCATACTTGCATTCTACAGCAGCTTCCTATTTGGAAGGTACTTGGTTCAAATGCCGACAAAGATCCTCTGTCTTCAGTCACGTCGCAACGCTTCATAACTACACCAGTGACACGCAACACTTTTGCACTAGGGCCAATTTAAAAATGCCAAAATCCAGCGCTAGCCGCGTGTCAAGTGATCAACGAAAGACACATTTTGAACAAAATATTACACTGAACTTCTACGCGACAAGAATTACAATGCAGAGCAAGATATAATACAATTCTTATCACTGAGAGTTTTGTATTGAAGGCCGGAAGAACGTCACAGAGAAGCTTGCCATGGGAGGCGGGCAGGAGGCAGATTTCTCACATTTAATTGTCAATTTATAGATTTACCTTGTCCCTACGCAAGCCATGAAGGCGTATGGCGTAGTGATTGTCTAGCTCCACTCATTCTTAGCCTCCGCACTAAATACGTGAAAGTGTTCAGTCTCACGCCCCAGCCGCTTTCCCCAGAGGAAAACAGCTCCAGGTACCCACTGAACAGGAGGCAAGGTGGGCTCTCAAGCCGGTATGGGGGTTTCTGAGAAGACGTACATCTCTTGGCCCTACCGAGAGTCGAACCACGACCGCTAAGATGCCAGCCCGTAGCCCGATCACTACACACACTATCCTTGCTGTGGATTTACTCTTAGCATACTTTCACTTTGAACAGAACTATTCACGCACATGTGTTTCCGAAACGTCCTGTCATTCGCCGTGCATGGTCAACATGAACTGGCAATATCCGTATCGTATGAACAGGGTGTAAATTAAGTCATGAACTCGAAAATGTCAAAATGAATTTCTCGGGTCTTCGTAACTCTGCAAATACTACACCACCGCCATCTGAAATTCGGCTGGAACACTCAGCGTTACCGTGAAACGGCACCTAAATGAGTGTCTTGTGGCCCCACACGTGCGCAGTTGAATTCTCAGTGAATCGGCTGAGTTTCTTAGCTTCGGTTGGACTGTTGCGTTCAGGGCTGCAAAGTAGGCAGTTCGGTTGTCCCCTGTCAATCACCAGTTCAACGACGCTCCATACTCCTATCACCCAGAGGAAGGACGACGGGCGTATTAGAGCCTGTAGGTCAGGGGGCAGTCTCACCGCACTCCAATAACAAAACAAGACAGGAAATGTGCGCGGAGAGAAAAAAAACTTTGGCGTCTACAAGTAAGCATACCCAATGAGCGCTGGTAACCCTTGTAACCATGGTACCCAAGATAACCAGAAAATCAATGGTAACGTTACCAACCATGACAAAAATGGTAGCAAGGTAATCATAGTAATCACAGACACACCGATAACCACGGTTACAACGACAACCATAGTAATGTCGATAACCAAGCAGTCATAATGAATATACGCAGGTCTTCGTGTAAAGTGACTGTTATTGTTGTCCTGTTTTAACCAAACGTAAACTTTCTCGGCAGAGTTTAGTAACTCCCCCCCCCCCCCCCCCCAATATAGAATCTCACGAAAATCCGCCCAGCGGACAACGAGTTGTTCCATGCGGACGGACAGACGTGACGAAGCTAATATTCGCTTTTCGAAACTCTGCAAACGCGCCTAAAAATCGTCTGCGCGATTATCGGTCGCAGACGGCATAAATTGCTAAGAAAAACGAAACACCCACTTTGTGTCCGGTATTGCTTTGCCGTAAGTCTGATTATTGGCCAAGTAATTAAACGGAAGTGAGCGACGAGGCCAGCACTGTTGGTGTTCGTACGTGTGCATTGTACACCTGCTTACCTAACGACAGACAGTCTGCACTGCTGCTAGTTCACTGTACAATGCACCTGATCTAATGCGTTCAGCAGTTTGCGTTGTTCGATACTGTCTCGTCGGTCCCTAGCAATCACAGAAGCAATTGCGATGTTGGTATTGCTGGTTTTGACACATTTAGGCGCCATTACCCGGTCTATCCAAACGTTCGGTCTCTATGCTTATTCGCCAAAGCACTATGAGCAGCAACAGCAACAACAACAGTAATAATAATAATAATACCACTTCCTTTGTATTCAGTATTAGCCTTGCACTACAGCAGGCCCAAACGTCAGCAAGCAATTCCCCGTTACGACACACCACTGTGAACCAATTTCGTGCAGCTGTTCACATTCCCTCATCCATCATCCCATTCACACCTTGATCTCCTTTATCTGACCCTCTGTGCTCCCACCATCCAACACGCGTGTCACCACGCTCAGCGCTGCAAACTACCTAGTTGTGAAACGCGGCCCCGCAATTCGGATGCTGCTACCCAGAAACTTCATGGTTATTTGCCGTTCGCCCCAACTGCCACTTGATGTGTGTTATATGATGCATTTATACACGTAAGTTCTCATATACAGTCGAACTTGGTTATAATGTCATGAAAGGAAATGAATATTTTGTGTCGTTATAAACGAGAGTCGTTAAAACACAAGTCTAATGTTATGGTTAACACTGACGAATTACAACAATATATATTAACACGGTATGGACAATGTTAAAGTGACGAATTAATTCGTACCACAGAAAATCTGACTGTATGCGTGAGGTGTCGTATAAACGGATGTCGTTATTACAGGGCACGACAGTACGTATATTGGTGGAATGGGATAATGGAAAATTACCATTTACGTACCATCCCGACAGGCTTTTAACACTGTATTTCTGAATACCCCTAATCAAATTTTGGATGCACTCCTGCCCCCCCCCCCCCCCCCCCCTAGTTTACTCTCATCCTCATACTTCGATAACAAACTAGTTGTGCGACTGGCGTCACAAACAGTATGACATCACTTTCCACCCTTACGAGAAGTAAACATAAATCCCTCCATCTACACACACGCACGCACGCATGCAATCAGACGTCCGCGCTTACAAGGCAAAGACTTTCTTTCCCACCATACATCAGTGTTGCATGCACAGTTCAATATTCAGGGGATACCAATACACAAATTCTGTCTGGGTTCCCGCAGTTTCTTCGAGGACCCGGGTTCGAAAATATGCAACCCAATTTGACGTGCGTCCTGAAACACAGTGTTAGTAAGGCTCTGTCTGTACACCAACACACTCACCTCTGTTTTGGTAATGCGGTGCTTGGCCAGCTTCACCACGGCAAAGTTGCCCTTGCCGATGGTCCTCTCGATGTCATAGAAACCAACTCTGATTGGCGCCTTCTGCCGCTCGGCCGCCATTACCTTGAGGATGCTCGCACAAGCAAACGATCACAGAGCGCCATCCTCACCGTGCCGCAGTCGGCCCAGCACTGATCCATATCGCGATACGCGCTCCCTCTGGCTTGCTTTCACGGCCACCTGTATTGCCTTACTGCAGGACCGACCGCGTTCCTTAATTCTGCCGGTAAATATCGTTACAGCCTTAGTATCGCAGTAAATCTGTATCGATTATATCGCAGGGAAGGTGGCGTTGTGGAGTCGGACCCACCCACCCTATGGCGGGGGTGGAAGCGTATAAATTGCCTGCTCCCCGTCACAACAAAGCGCACTGCGCTCTGCCCTTGATCTTGACATTTCTCGAGTCCACCATTGTTATGAGGAGCGCTGCGAACGCCGGCCGCCCGCTTCACTACGCTAACCGACTTGACGTTGCGTGGCGTAATCGAGACGTTTCGAGCTCGATTCTCGCGAGCTGTTCTGAAGGTTTCTTATTTTCTCAGTAACTCCCAAGCAGTGCTGGTATAGTTCTGTCAAATGTGCCACAACCAATTAGATAGCACAAGATTTATTCGTGTGATTTCTGACTAAATTATGGTTGTCTGTTTGTTTAATGACACTGTGAGCTGCAAAAGTTAAGAAGGGGGTGGTGACATGCTGGGTTACAGGACGCCGAACGGCCGTGGCATGGAAGGACTGACTAAAACAATGAACATTATCAGCCACCAGTGCCGGCCTTAGCAAATGCGAGGCCCGATTGCGATCCTTGTGGCGGGCCCCTAAAAGTTATTGCGCAGAGCAAAAAAAAAACTAACGTTTTGGTATATTAACGTAAGTAAAAGGTAAAGGTAAAGGTCTCCCTAGCACAGGCCATGAAGGCCCAGAGGGGGAATAGAGGTATATCTCTACTCTTTCTTTAACCTCGGCGCTAGATGGGGGTGGGTGGTTATTGCCACGCCCCGGCCGCTTTACCCCCGGGAATGACCCGGTACCCATTGTACAAGAGGCTGGGTGGGCCCGAGGGCCAGTCTGGACGGGTGCTGAAAATATTAACGCAAATTAGGACGAAAAATTAAAATGGTACTTTTTATCCTTTTTAAAAATTACTAAAGCGCGAATCCCCCATCAGCGCGGGGCCCGATTGTGTCAGATCGGTCCAATCGGCCTAAGGCCGGCCCTACAGCAATGACAACCAACACCCAGAACCCCGGAACCTCCCCAACCCGCAACAATGCCAACCGCAGTGTGGGAATTGTTCTGTTGACTGCGTAAATCCTTCCCCAGATGAGAGCCGCTGCGCAAGTGAAGACATTTTGCTCAATTTTATACAGCCCGGAGATTCCTTACCGCATTCACAAAAGCACGCAACTGGTTCCTATCATATGCCAGTCGACACTCTAACACCATACTTCTTCAAGATCCATCTTAATGTTATCCTCACAGTCGCATCCTGTCAACATTACCGAATTATTTAAATCTCTACTCCTGCTTCATGACTTCGCTAACAGTTCTCTCCCAGCCTTCACATTTCCCCGGTGAACAGTAAGCTGCAACGCGCACGAAAAATGAAATATCTTCCCGACAAAGTGGAACTCAAAAAGCTCGTTCAACGGACGCGTTTTTTCCAGTACGCCGGTCTAAACGTCGATTCAGGTTTGCAGGTTTATGCGATCTGCACTCGAACTGGACGAAACACATGTAGTGCAGTCCTTTTGTCTGTCAGCAAATTAAGTAACGGTTTCCCATTTAACTGGCTGGTAAAACGAAACCCCGCGCTGGTCCCATTAGACGGTGTGGGTGTGTGTCAGTCGGTGTAATGGTAACAGCTCATCGCCTGAGGGAGAATATTGACCCAAAACTGTAACTTCCATTTTCTCCCTGAATGTCGAGTGATGTGGACTCCGCGAAAATCGAATCCGGGACACAATGCTTCATGCAGTTGCTTGGTTATACAAAGAAAGTCAAAAGACCGCGTGCCAAGTGCGGACGGAAGAAGACTGCCAAAGAGCTGAAAGACCGACGGAGGTAAAGTAACGAATATGAAGACTGCGAAAGAGATGGATAAGCCTGATTAGGACGAGAATTCAAGGAGTCTCTGCCCGGACTGACGTTTCCCGTGTTTTTGTTCACCCCTTCCAGGGCAAAGCCAGGATATTAGCTCAAAGTGGGCCACGACCGCTTCCTTCCACATTCTTCCCAGTTCATTATTTAGTGCCATCCACTCAATGTACGCCATATAGTTGAAATGTACTGACAGCGTCGTTAAATAAATAACAAAAAACATGGTGTGGACTCATCTGGCTCAGGACCAGTGGTACTTACAACTGGCTGCTCACTGGTCCGTGCAGTTATGAACACGAGTATCAGACAGTCCCATGTTCAGAAGGGCAAACAATGGGTCAGGAACACGAGTATCAGACAGTCCCATGTTCAGAAGGGCAAACAATGGGTCAGGAACACGAGTATCAGACAGTCCCATGGGCAGAAGGGCAAACAATGGGCCAGGAACACGAGTATCAGAGAGTCCCATGTTCAGAAGGGCAAACAATGGGTCAGGAACACGAGTATCAGACAGTCCCATGTGCAGAAGGGCATACAATGGGCCAGGAACACGAGTATCAGACAGTCCCTTGGGCAGAAGGGCAAACAATGGGCCAGGAACACGAGTATCAGACAGTCCCATGTTCAGAAGGGCAAACAATGGGCCAGGAACACGAGTATCAGACAGTCCCATGGGCAGAAGGGCAAACAATGGGCCAGGAACACGAGTATCAGAGAGTCCCATGTTCAGAAGGGCAAACAATGGGTCAGGAACACGAGTATCAGACAGTCCCATGTGCAGAAGGGCATACAATGGGCCAGGAACACGAGTATCAGACAGTCCCATGTTCAGAAGGGCAAACAATGGGCCAGGAACACGAGTATCAGACAGTCCCATGTTCAGAACGGCACACAATGGGCCAGGAACACGAGTATCAGACAGTCCCATGTTCAGAAGGGCAAACAATGGGTCAGGAACACGAGTATCAGACAGTCCCATGGGCAGAAGGGCAAACAATGGGCCAGGAACACGAGTATCAGAGAGTCCCATGTTCAGAAGGGCAAACAATGGGTCAGGAACACGAGTATCAGACAGTCCCATGTTCAGAAGGGCAAACAATGGGCCAGGAACACGAGTATCAGACAGTCCCATGGGCAGAAGGGCAAACAATGGGCCAGGAACACGAGTATCAGAGAGTCCCATGTTCAGAAGGGCAAACAATGGGTCAGGAACACGAGTATCAGACAGTCCCATGTGCAGAAGGGCATACAATGGGCCAGGAACACGAGTATCAGACAGTCCCATGTTCAGAAGGGCAAACAATGGGCCAGGAACACGAGTATCAGACAGTCCCATGTTCAGAACGGCACACAATGGGCCAGGAACACGAGTATCAGACAGTCCCATGTTCAGAACGGCACACAATGGGCCTCCTACGAAGTTCTTGACTTACGGCAAATCGCCGCAGTTGTTACTGCGGCAAAATAAACTAGATTTAGATTTATCAGGTAACAATGTGACGTTAAGAACATTTTACGGACTGTCCCACTGTTCGAGCAGCAGATCTACGTTTTCTCGACCGTTAAGTCCACAACTTAGCTCGCCATTCACTATCATTTATTGCCAAGTTTAAGTCCTCCTTTCAACTTTATGGCGTGGTCCTTAATAAACCACAGACTTAGAACTGTGACTGCTCAGTGAGTGTAGTGACTAGGCTACAGGCTATCCTATCCAACGGGTACCATGTTGAAAGCGGCGGAGCGTGAAGCTGACACTCATCTCCATCTAGTGTCGGAGGTACAAGGCTAGAGCTGTACCACTCCATGGCACTGAACACTGGCACATATCTTGCTTGTACCTTCACAGCATCCTCATATCACAATCCTGTTCTATATACGAAGTTTATTCGATGAACTTCAACTTAATGCCAGTTTGCCAACATTAACGCGCAAATGAAATATCCCGGCACGAACTGCAATATTAGAAGTCACAGTTTAATTAATCCTTATCAGATAAGCTTTCACGACATCATTACAAGAATCGTCACACCGCCAAGTGTTGACACACAGAAAAATCTATTTAGCTAGTGTATTGATTCGGTGTACATCTGATTATTTTACGCAGGCACTCCATTCTAATAACAGCCTGTTTGCTGCCGGCGGACGTGCGTCAGTGCTGACGTCACAACACGACATAATGACGTCAAACGTATAGGTTGCTCCAAAAATATCGATGTGAGTCCCACGCGTGAGCTGCCGGCGGACTAGGGCCGCGACTGCAGCCCTCAACTGGGAAGTGTTACGGGCTGCCACGCTATGCTCGACTTAACGTGCCTGTCATAGCGACAAGCTGCGAAGTGCGTCCTCTACACCGGCCGTTGTCTGAGGTTATTGTCACTAAACTAACCTTGCGGTAGCAACAAACGAAAATTCAGCACCGCTAACACATAATCCGTCACTGAATACAATCCTGAGTAAATTACATCTGCCTCACATTTTAAAAAAAACTATCTCCCTAACATGTCTCATTAACACCACGGAATTTTGAGATGTGTCACCGTATAGTTTGGTAGAAGGCACCGACATCCCCTACGAAGCTGTTCCCTTCATATTTTCTATATTGCAGGTTGCCCCTAAACGTCTGTTGCGGCACACCACACAGTACCCCGGCCTTAACATCCAGTCATTAGAACATCAGATCTCATACCGTCTTGAAGTCACCATCCGAATCTCTATTCGGTTTTCCCAACTGGCGGCCCCACAGGGATCCCCCCCCCCCCCAAAGATTCTATAAGTATTCATCGTCTTCCCATTCCAGCCACATGCCCAACCCATCGTAACCTCCCACATTTCACTGCCGCGACTTGTCTCAACCAAACAGCTCCTAGTTATGCAACATCCATCCTACCTCGCCAGTCGCACAGCTAACATTTTCCCGCCAATGCACAGGCGCGATCCTACCAGACAACACGGTAAGCTGCACTGGCACACAAAGCAACTCAGCAACGCTTTGTACACAGAGTCACAGTTCACAAGCGAAAAGTTATCATTTCCCAAATCCATTGTTCTCTTCAGTGCCATCATGAACCTCACCTGTTTGTGCAGAATTTGAGGTTCGCGCAGCGGTGCGGTTGAAAGCTCAAGTGTTTCGGGATGCGACGTGTCGTAGACTGGTACACAGTTACCGATGTTCCTTCTCAGAGTGTTTGACCCTGAAGACGAAGGCGCTATGATCCTCCGAAACGCCGGGAACTATTTCCCGATCGACACAGCTTAACATTCCAGAAGACATGACATTAAGGCCCGTTTATAATTTGGCACATTATCAGTGCTTTATTTAAATCGCCACTGTGCTGTTCTCAGCACAACCTTAAGACACGCCCGGGGTGGACGAACAGCACTAGACGGAGGTGAGTGGGTCAGCTTCACGCCCTGGCCAACTTGACACCGCGCAAAGAGCCATAGTAACCATTCGATAGCAAGCTGCGTGGGCCCCAGAGCCGGTCTGGGTGGGCCCCACAGCCGGTCTGGACGCTGCAAAAAAAGAAAGTATATCTTTGCAACTGCTGGGACGTCCAGTCCGTTGTCTGGTTACTGTACCGGCGTGTGACTGCGTGTCATGTCACTGCCACATAAAATAATAATCGTAGCGGTACGGCGTCGTGCGTCTCGCGGAAACTTACTGCCGTTTCGGAGGCACATTTATACCGCACTACAAAGCGTCAAATCGCAGAATTCTTCGGTCTTCGTAGTCAGTGCCACGAGAACTCTAAACACAGCGCTGTTGTTTGTACGCAGTTAGGTCAACTTAATGTTCCATGGTCACGCACAATTCAAAACCTGCGTAGTTCTGCTTAACTTCTTACGCATAAATCTTCGGAGAATGTGGAAAAACTTAAATATTTGGGAATGCGAGTAACAAATCACAATTACAATAACAAGGAAACTAAGAGCAGTTTGCCACCATTCGGTATGCAATGCTCTGCTGCCAAAAAGTGCTTGTGCTTGTCTACAAGCTGTGAAACTTGGTCTGTCACACTGAGGGGAAAAGAAAGATTGCAACAAGTAAAGTTGTTCCAGTACACGCCACAAAGGCATATGAGTGGAGGTACTGCCCCACTTATTCTGAACCTCCGCATTATATAGAAGTGAGTGGTCGATATTACGCCTCGGCTGCTTTATTCCTTGGGAAGGAGTCCCCGAAACTCATTGAATAGGAGGCTGGGTGGGCCCCAGAGCGGGTCTGGGTGGGCCCCAGAGCGGGTCTGGGTGGGCCCCAGAGCCGGTCTGGAAAGAGAGAGAAATGAAGGGTGTCTGTAAAGGGAGCGCTAGAATATTTGGGTCTATGAGGAAGTTACAGGAGAATGGAGAAAATTACATAAGGAGCTTCAAAATTCTCCTTCTCGCCGCACACTATTAGCGTGAGCACAGACTTATAACATTCGTGAAACACAAGAGAAATGGACACAAAGTTTTGGCCGAAAAACCTGAAGGCAGAAGAGAACTCTCACGACTTAGATGTAGATGGATTTTAAAAGAATGGGAGTTGGGGATTGCGAATTAGAATCGTGGAACTCAGGATATGGACTGGTGGAAAGCGCCTGCGAACACTGCGGCGAGTATCTGACTGTCCGCATTTCTGTTAGTGTCTGTCACTGCCACACAGGGGCTCCCGGTCCGTGCACTTGGGGTACACTGTACACTGCGCCATGGTAACATGTACACTGTACCGTGGTAACATGTACATTGTGCACTGTACCGTGGTAACATGTACATTGTACACTGCGCCATGGTAACATGTACACTGTACCGTGGTAACATGTACACTGTACCGTGGTAACATGTACACTGTACACTGCGCCATGGTAACATGTACACTGTACCGTGGTAACATGTACATTGTGCACTGTACCGTGGTAACATGTACATTGTGCACTGTACCGTGGTAACATGTACACTGTACCGTGGTAACATGTACACTGTACCGTGGTAACATGTACACTGCGCCATGGTAACATGTACACTGTACCGTGGTAACATGTACACTGCGCCATGGTAACATGTACACTGTACCGTGGTAACATGTACACTGTACCGTGGTAACATGTACACTGTACCGTGGTAACATGTACACTGCGCCATGGTAACATGTACACTGTACCGTGGTAACATGTACACTGCGCCATGGTAACATGTACACTGTACACTGCGCCATGGTAACATGTACACTGTACCGTGGTAACATGTACATGTGCACTGTACCGTGGTAACATGTACATTGTACACTGCGCCATGGTAACATGTACACTGTACCGTGGTAACATGTACACTGTACCGTGGTAACATGTACACTGTACACTGCGCCATGGTAACATGTACACTGTACCGTGGTAACATGTACATTGTGCACTGTACCGTGGTAACATGTACATTGTGCACTGTACCGTGGTAACATGTACACTGTACCGTGGTAACATGTACACTGTACCGTGGTAACATGTACACTGTACCGTGGTAACATGTACACTGCGCCATGGTAACATGTACACTGTACCGTGGTAACATGTACACTGCGCCATGGTAACATGTACACTGTACCGTGGTAACATGTACACTGTACCGTGGTAACATGTACACTGTACCGTGGTAACATGTACACTGCGCCATGGTAACATGTACACTGTACCGTGGTAACATGTACACTGCGCCATGGTAACATGTACACTGTACCGTGGTAACATGTACACTGTACCGTGGTAACATGTACACTGTACACTGCGCCATGGTAACATGTACACTGTACCGTGGTAACATGTACATTGTGCACTGTACCGTGGTAACATGTACATTGTGCACTGTACCGTGGTAACATGTACACTGTACCGTGGTAACATGTACATTGTACACTGTACCGTGGTAACATGTACATTGTACACTGCGCCATGGTAACATGTACACTGTACCGTGGTAACATGTACACTGCGCCATGGTAACATGTACACTGTACCGTGGTAACATGTACACTGTACCGTGGTAACATGTACACTGTACACTGCGCCATGGTAACATGTACACTGTACCGTGGTAACATGTACATTGTGCACTGTACCGTGGTAACATGTACATTGTGCACTGTACCGTGGTAACATGTACACTGTACCGTGGTAACATGTACATTGTACACTGTACCGTGGTAACATGTACATTGTACACTGCGCCATGGTAACATGTACACTGTACCGTGGTAACATGTACATTGTACCGTGGTAACATGTACACTGCGCCATGGTAACATGTACACTGTACCGTGGTAACATGTACACTGTACCGTGGTAACATGTACACTGTACCGTGGTAACATGTACACTGCGCCATGGTAACATGTACACTGTACCGTGGTAACATGTACACTGCGCCATGGTAACATGTACACTGTACACTGCGCCATGGTAACATGTACACTGTACCGTGGTAACATGTACACTGTACCGTGGTAACATGTACATTGTACACTGTACCGTGGTAACATGTACATTGTACACTGCGCCATGGTAACATGTACACTGTACCGTGGTAACATGTACATTGTACACTGTACCGTGGTAACATGTACACTGTACACTGCGCATGGTAACATGTAGACTGTACCGTGGTAACATGTACATTGTACACTGTACCGTGGTAACATGTACACTGTACACTGCGCCATGGTAACATGTACACTGTACCGTGGTAACTTGTAGACTGTACCGTGGTAACATGTACACTGTACACTGCGCCATGGTAACATGCGCACAGTGTGACGACACGCTGCCACACGGCACGAGATCACCGACCAGCACTTTCGACATTTAGACAACGATTTGAGGGAGCGATAAAATGAATTACTTCACTTTACAGATTTTTGGAACCTTAGTCATTTAAAGCCAAGTGTAGTTCCATGGACATTCTTACAAACTGTCCAATGCAATTATGTAGATCAGTTTATCGTCTTAAGTTATTTACAATTCACAAAGAATTAACCCGACATGTTTCCATCCTTACTGGGACCAACTTCAATTATATCTGAACATAATAAATCATCATAACCTTACATTATTATTAGCCTAGTTTTGGTTCTATGTTCTTTCGATACTTAGTTATATCTAAAGTCATCACGCTATGAAACAAATTGTTTATTGCTGCATAAACACTTATTCAACTACAATTACAGCTTTGAGTGTTATGCCTGAAGTCAAGACGCTCTGTTTGGCCCTTCTTGTAGTTATCAACGTCACTGAATTTTCTGTGCCTTGCTTTCTACATACCTCCGTGTTTAGTTTATCATCATTACAGTTCGCATTATTTGGCCTGCAAGACAGTTTTTCTTTTGGTGCGGGCGGTGGGCGGGGCGTAACATATTCCTGCGCATGCGCTGCGTTATCAGATAAGAACTCGATACTAATGCAAACAAAGAATTCGATTCTATTACTCTTGTTCTGTTATTAGTTTATTATTGAAATAGATGTACAGTTCTATTTCCCTTATTCCTCTGTTCACCCATGAAAATAACCTTAAGGGAAGTTAAAACATGTGGAGTTAATTTTATGTGAATTGTTATAAATAACTTAGACAATAAACTATTGCATGGACTTGCTTTAGACAGCCTTGAAATACATATGTTGGCATGAAATGCAAAGGAAGAACAGACTGCACCTGGTCTGTGCGCGCACTGAGGTAACCGACCAACTCTTTACTAACAAGCTAACAGCAGTCTGACTAGTCAAGAAATTACTTGCATTTTATGGAACCTGATGGTTCATTACTGCAACCACAACAGCTGCCACCACTGGTCCTATCTTGAACCAAATTAATTCAGTCTAGAAACTTACTTTGTAAGACCCACTTTGATATTACCATCCCATTTGTCTACATATGGTTCCTTCCCTCAGAGATTCTCAAATTAAAATTCTATATGCACTTCTCATATCTCTAATGCTTGAAAACAAAACAAACTACCATTTATTCTAATGTCAAATTCAATGTCAAATAACATCACTATTTTATGTCGTTAAGTAACAACAGCTTTCCTAATTCCCATGTGGGAATGACAGAAATCCATCTGCTACAGCTAGCACTCAGAGATAAATAATTAGATGGCAGCAGGGAAGCGAGGAAGCTTTCTTCATCGTAATACCAAAAGCAGCTCCAAGAGATCCCCAGTAAGGTGCAAACCACCGTGGACACTGGACATTATACATACACTACACATTTTGTACTGAATTTTGACCATACATATAGCCTGCACACCGAAGCAAATAAAAATGCTGCAGTCCGTCACTTTTACCAACATTTAAAAAACAAAAAGAAGCAAGCACAATTTAATTACATTTATGAGTATGATTATACTGAACTGAGAGCATGATGACTGGTTGTAGCACTGTCTTTAGACGGCTCTGGTCTTGCAACTGTCTGACTGTCGTGTCATCAATCAGAAGCACATTCTGATTACAGTAATGAGTAGCCAACAAGCAAACACACCTTTTGGGCCCATATCAAACAGCAATTAAATATTAATTGCTTTAAGCAAATAAAACTCCCACCCTCTTTCCCCCTCGAGTTTAATCGACCTTGAGGTCAACAACCATCCTCAACAAACGCTTCTCTGATGGTCATTGCCCCTGTTCATTGGCTGACCATGCTTAATTTAATTGACCCTTTCTTGACCATCATTGTGATGGTCAGGTCTGGTAATGAAACTGCAGGCAATATAAGGTAAGGCACCGACACGGCTGCAATCTGTTGCATCTGGGTGACCCTGAATGGTCTGATATTGTTGCTCGCACAACAACTGGCAAACCATCCACACAGCCATTGGAAGTAGGTGCAGGTACGGACACACAGCTCACGTCCGACAAATCTGTGACCCAAATCACATGTCAGAACATATGGACACTACTTGACTTGAGCAGTAGGTATGTTAAATGGTCCATTTGCGTATACTTCACGTACCCACGTATTGTTCTGATATGTAACGGGAATGGTATACCATCACCACCGCTGCTGCTGCTACTGCTACTGCTACTGCTACTACTACTACAGCACTCCAATTGGACTTCATCTGTTTAAGCTATAACATTTTATAATCACAAAGTTTTGTACTCTGGCTGCCTCCATCCTCAAGCGGAAAAATAAAAGGGAAGAACCTAGTTCATTGCACCCTTTAGATAAAGCTCATCTTCATGTACTGGTGTGCCCCCCCCCCCCCCCCCCCATGGATGTGGATATAGCCAGTCCATAAGAACAAAGGTCTTTTCGAATGGTATATTCTAATCAGACAATGGATAAAACCTGATTTAAGTTTCACAGACATAATCCCATTCTTCACCTATTTAGTGGGCACTTATGCTGATTTCTTTCCCACCTGTAACAAGAATATTCCTCTAAAATCATAAGAGCAGAAACCACTGGCTAGTTCATCAGTAATGATCCCACTGCATTACACTGTTCATAAGAAACTGTAAATCCCGTTTCAGTACACTAGGTGCAGCAGGATGTCAAAACATTTCAGGTGCCTGCTGGGAAAGGATTTTCACCGAAAATTCTTTGAACCACAGCAACTTTCCAATAAAAATATGTTCCAGTTTAGCCTGACTTATACTTTGAAAACTATTTCTGTAACAGATAATACAAATCAAGTCAATACAGGCCCCATAACTAACCTGCTGGTACTGACTCAGTGACCAGCCAGCAGTAACTAGCTTGCACAACAAACTCTCTGCTACAGCTGAACCTAAAAGCTCAACATTGTCACTGTAAAGACCTGCTCTGAATTCACTTAACTCCAATTCACACATTCTTGTTCAGTATCTGCAGTCCCAAACAGTTCCTTCACATGACTTCACAACAAAATTTGAACGTGCTTCTTGTCTCTGCTACTGCACACACCTCATAATCAATTAAATCACAAAAAGAACAAGTGAAAACTGCCTTCTAAAACACGTGATTGAAGGAAAGTTAGAAGGAAGGATAGAAATGACGGGAAGATGAGGAAGAAAGTGTAAGCAGCTACTGGATGACCTTAAGGAAAGGAGAAGATACTGTAAATTGAAAGAAGAAGCACTAGATCGCACCCTGTGGAGAACTCGCTTTGGAAGAGGCTACGAACCTGTCGTAAGGCAGACTACAGAATGAATGAAGAACAAGTGAACAGCACAGCATGCAGTAGCTCCATGTTACTCACGTTTCTCGATTTCTCTGCTGACCTATCTTCATTAGGTTCAAGCACTTTTTTCTGTTTTCAAATGCAGTAACTACCTGCACTTCCCATTAACTTTTCCATTTTTTGTTTGAATGTACAGAATCAAGTTCAATGTAACAACAGATAAATTCCAAGACCACAATACAAATTCTGAAAGGCTCAACTTTTTTTACGAGCACAATTACCTTCATCCAAGCTACAAGAAATCAAACACTTGACAGAGGCCACATGACATACAATCATAAATTCTGAATAAACGGGGCAAGTGTACTTAAACTTGGTATGGCTAGCATACCATTACAGGTCTTCCAAGCACCGTAGCTTTTAAATTGTGACCTTCAGTAATTTGAGCAAGTAAGTCATGTGATGTTTTGAATTGCTTTGAATACTAACAGACACTCAACGAATAATTTTACAACTTTCTAAGATCTTTAAGAAACACAAAACTTTTATTAACCTTTCAATCACACTGGGGTTTGAATTCCATAAGCGCCCAGGACAGAGGGGTTTTAAATTTATAGTAGCCTTTACACGCATTTACAACCATCTGGTGCACGAAGGCCAGCAGCATGTAAAGGACTGAAGGTTTGTACAGTTCTCTCAGGCTGGCATTCAAGGATTATGGCAACTTGTGTGTAAAATGGAAAATAAATCACGGCAGATTTAATGACAATAATAACAGGCAAAATGGTGCAGCTAAGAACTTGAGATTTAAAACAAAAAAGAGTGCTTTATGCATTATGAACCACAATATGACGCCTCAAATCTCCGAAGGTTACGCCACACAACATCAGACCTACACAATATAGTACGAGTTGAAAGCAAGACAGACTATTAGCAAACAAATTTTTGATTTTGTGCAGTATTAATATTGATTCCTCAAGTACATGTGAGAAGAACTGTGCATCTGTGCATCAGTCCTCTCTTTAGTAAACATGAAGGAATTTGGAAATCAGATTTTTAATTCTTTCGCCTTACTATTATTACAATTAAATAAAAGGTACGATGAAAGTTTAATACCAAAAGCTGAATTAACATAGCAGAAGTGTTGATTCTGTTTCATGATTTTGGCCTGCAATATACAAATGAGACACTGACTGGACAGGAATAATTAACACACACACACACACACACGTGCACGCACACAACTCTTATGAACGGAAAGCAACCACTCTGCAGACCAAGACAGAAATGGAAGAGCAATACTGATGGTACAGTGAAATGGACTGAGCATGCCAGTAGCATGAATTTCTCTTAGCCCAACACTCACACTGCACATCTCATGAAATTGACACTCGGGTACGACGCAGTGTTATATCATGAATACTGTCACTCTGCCCAACTCATTTAGGGCCGCACTTCCTTAACCGTGGTAACAGCTGAGTAGTCAGTTCCAAGCTCAGACTGCCTTTACCCTTGGGACAAGAGCACTACTCTCCACTGGTCATAAGGGTGATTGGCCCCAAAGCCACACAAGCCAACAATGTAACACCACTAACAATAAAGCCCACCACTGGATAATCCTGAGCCAGGCCCATCCACTTTTCACCCTTGTGACTATTTCCCAGAGAACCAGCTCAACATGAAAATGTTCACACATCCATTTTGCTCTTCCAAAAGGCCATTTGCATATTTATTTCATGGCTGAAATTCTGTACACATTCCTTGTATCCCACATTCTCGTGCCCATCACAGCCTCCTACATTTCACAATCCTTAGAACACTATGTGCAACAGGTGGGCTTTTGTAAACCCATAATGTAAAGGTAAAGTTGTCCCTCCACACAGCATGAAGGAATATTGGGAATGGAGGCATAGTTCCACCCATTCCTAACCTCAGCACTACACGGAGGTAATCAGCTTTGCACCCTGGTCACTTCACCTCTGGGGATAGTGCTCCTAATACCCGTTAAACAGAAGTCTATGGGCCCCAGAGACAGACTGGACACTTTGAAGAAGAGAAAAATCTCTTGCCCCTGCCAGGAATCTAACCACAGTTCCTCAGATGTTGGGCCAGCCATAACCTAGTTAGTATAATGGCTATGCTTTCCCAGCACCAGCACTTCATTTTATACCAGGCCACACCACTTGCAGTAGAAGGCGCACAACTTTCTGACTGCAAGGTATTCTAACAGTGACAACATTCAGAGAGATGCATGTCATATTTTGTGATAACCTTCAGCAAACAAGTCATGACTGCAGTACAGGAGGCTGATGAACTACCTCTGCCTGACCATAAATCAATCCAAATGGCATACCTCACTCTTCTGATGCTTGTGCCACATTTGCACAGACTCAGAAACGGAGACTGATGGCATATCCACACACAGACATTATCCTTCTGTAAAACCTCCTCCTACAGTCCTTCATTTGATTCTGAGACTCAAACAACCGTCGTTTTGACTTCAATGTGGAAACATCAAAATATTCCATCATGCTACCTTCTTAATTTTGTCTTAGTGGTGACATATAATCTGACCCACACCAACAATGAGACCCAGCACCAACCAACATATGCAAGCAAGTCTCTTGGTGTTCATTAGAAAAGTTGTATATCTGTTCTGTCATCCTGGGTGTTGCCCGGTCAAATGGGGATAAATTTTATTTTTGCGGAGTGTGTATTTCATTTCTTCTTCAGGACTGTAAACTCTTGCAAATTATAATTTCATTAAAGACACTTATTCTTGTGCACTCAGATCGCCCTTTGTGTATTTTGTGCTGTTCAAGTTACGCTGTTCCCAATCTACACACCTGTCCAGGGCAAGCAATGGCAGAGTAAGCTGGACTGCACCTGCCATAATGACTGGAGACTGAGAGGTTGAACAGGCTGAACACAGACACAGCTGTGTGGTGTCATGTTAGGGGCAACTAAGCAGTACCATGAAGTCCAGTTGGAAGATAAGAAGCACTGTGACGGAAAATAACACAGTTCTAAGGCACGAACTTTAGAAACGTTGGAAGTTGCAGTTCAGCCACACAATAAACTACAGACAATGGCAGTATTATTTCCACACTTACCCACTTATAAAATGCAAGCCCACATAAGAAAACAAACTACATGACACACAGTAAGCTGCAGTACATCAGCAATGTATCTCACACCATTCTCATGAGGGTGTGGCCTAGGATTTATCACGGGTGGTTGCACTGTCTAAACCAGTGGTATTCAAACTTTTTTTGTTGCGTACCCCCACAATAATTTCTATTCAACTTTGTACCCCCAAAGTTGTTGGTGCATAATTCAAGTTATACATAGTCTATAATCTACAACTAAAATAAGTTAAATAAATTACATCCAAAATAATGCATTAAATAATACGTTTTAAATGAAAAAAAAAAAGGAGAATCAAGCTATTAAATAACAAATATGTTATTGCTTACCATGTACAATTAATAAAGGAACAAAGGTATTTTAGCAAAGCAAAATTATATGCACTATGTGGAATAAAATAAAACTAGCCGCCCAGATAAGAATCGCATAAAGGAGAGAGATAAGAGAGAGAGAAATGGCGCTCCCAAATCACATGTCCTTATGTCCCGGTCTCTTGTGGCCAACCCTAAATCTGGCCCTGATTATTCAGTGTTTATCATGAATATATATATATATTTTTTTTTAATTTTACATACCCCCTAAGACGTCTTCGCGTACCCCCGGGGGTATGTGTACCCCAGGTTGAATACCACTGGTCTAAACCACCAGATCAACGAGACACTAACTCTGGCTCACGCACCAGTTGGTTCACTGCCAGTCCGCACATTACAAGACCAGCGTGAGTCACAGTGTGCCTTCTTATGTAATACTCCAAATTTCTCACATACTTCATCCTCCTTTGGTCCGAACATTTCCTGACCTCTCTGGTTTCAAACACGTACAATTTATGTTCTTGCCTGCTGCGAGAGACCACATGTCACACTGATGTATTACAACTGACAAAATTACTGCTCTGCATATCATAATCTTTCATGTTTTTGGACAATACAACAGATAATAACTGAAGAGTAACAATTATTTCTGGAAATTGTTCTCCTAAACCCATCACAAACCCCATATCTATTTGTCAGTGCAGTTCCCAGACATGTGAATTTATAACCATTCTCAAAGTACAGTATTTATTATTTATGTGACAACTTCTGTCATGTTGCAGGATTCTTTATAGTAAATTCTGCCCATAATACTCCACAAGAACCTTCCTGGCCTCCACCTCAATGCACAGTGAAAGGAACCTGTTTGTGAAATACAGACACACAAGACAGATGGCACAACTGATGGCCATTACTGAAGAACTTCGACAGACCGCCGTGGCAGCCTGGTATTATCTGATTTTACAAGTCTGTCAGATGTAAACGGAATTGACCAGGCAATGACCCAGACCTCTATGAAAGAGAAACCTGTCTGCTACTCTGAGGCCCGTTAAGTGTCCCAACAAGTACTATACTGAAGTAGATCATGTGCCGATTAATTAGTCATACACAAGAATTTTTTTTTCAGATGATTTAATTGTAACAGTCACATATTCAGTCACTGCCATATCTCGCAGTTCTGTGACGTTACAAGTAATTAGTCACAGAGCCAAAAGAAGGTTAATGGATGTTTACTGAAGAATAAAATGTTGATGTAGTGAGAGAAGTTCCACAATTAAAATTATTTTTAAAGATAAAAGTTTGGAAACTTATGATCTAAACTGATCATAACTGAAACTGGACGATTAATTTCACTAATGGTTTACAAAATAAAAGCAAACTATAATCTGTTACACACCAATTTACAATTGCAGAATTTGTATCCTTGTTTCAGTTGCATGTACCAAAATAATATTGTAATCAGACTGCTAGAACACAGCAGTACACATTCCTTAAACATTCTGAACACTTCAGAACGTTCCAATGAGTGTTTTTCTAATCTCTCAGCCAGACAACAGCCAGAGAGAGCATCCAAACTGCCACTCACATACATGACAAAACAAAAAACATATAAATCATCCATTCTTAAACTTCAAAAACTGAAAACATGAGGCCACATGACAGCTGCTTTCGGAGCTGAAATACAAAATTTGTCACTTTAAATCCATATGAATAAATTAGTTCTGCTGGGACACACAACCCCACAATATGCAGGAGAACTTAGTGTAAGGTGTTTATTTCTAACTACAGAGCATCACACATCAAAACCTTTCATTTGTAGAATTCGTGCTCCGACTCATCCTTCTTGATATTGTTCTTATAGCCCTTCTCAAAGTCCTTTGCCAGGACAATGTATCGGTTTTCACGAACTGCGTGCATTCCAGCCTGTAACAGTGACAACAAATAACCATGTACATGTTTCCAAATAATGCTGTATTTGATGCTCTGAACCATGAAGCTAAGGGCTCAGCTTTACCACGTCAAATAACTGAGAGGATATCATTGCTGTTAGCGCAAGGGGAGACAGGTGTATGCTATCATGTGCCACCTTCAATAATTTTTCTAAAAACTGCTGGCTGTCCGGCCATTGAAATTTCTGAGGTCAGAAAAACTTAACCCTTTTCAATCATCTTTCCCTGTGCAGTGCCAGCCAGGAGGCTCAAGTTCCTTAGACTTTGGCTGTCAAAATGGGGACTTTAGGCAACGTTATTCATACAGCTGATGTACTTTCTTAGAGTCTGCAGGATGTCCTGGGTTCAGTCCTGAGCAGTGACAGTGCTGGGAGTTCTCTTATTGTCCACAGATGCTAACAGGCCCACCAGGCATGTGTCAGATGTGGAGATTACTGATTTATGTAAAATTTATGCATTCACAAATTCATCTTATTTGCAGTTCACTTATACTCCTCCTGTGTGTGGCACTTTTTGGAACATTCACCTGAGTACTTAACTGGATGTTTCACACAAGTAGAGTGCCTCCCTCCACCTTAGTTGGGTGCTGATTAAAGGCAACTGAAAATACATGTTCTTTTGAATCAACGTCTTTCTTTACCTGAAATCCATTTATGGCACACTATCACTGAATTTCCTAAAGCATGCATCTTTATGCTAACATTCACAGAAACCGCACTTCCATCATTGTTTTCAGCACTAACACTAACAAGTAATTACCACTATCACAAGCACTACAATCACCATTTATGCTACATTCTGAATTTTTGTCAATACTGTTCTCCTTCACGGCTGTGCACCTGTCTATGGCTTCAATACACCAACTGCTGCTTACAAACAGAAAGCAATGTGCTGTTATGGAGGTTGAGGAAGTTGAACACTTCAGCAGGAGAAAATGACTTGAAGAAAACCAGCTGTGTTACCAAAGCCAACAACATGCTAGATGGCAGAAGGGCACACTACTAGCAATAAAAATATGCACTATATGTGACAGCTACATTTTGTTGGAACTGGTCTAACTAACAAACATAAAGAGTTAATGCAGAACTGAAATATTCGTGATAAGAGATATTTTAAGAATGTGTTAACTTTGTTAACATTTTGAAGCATTCCGCTGATCTAAATAAGATAGTGGAATTAAAAATGAACTGAACCCTCTTAGACGTTCATGAAACAGTAAACATGCAAGTGACAGCCGATCCTTACGTAGCAAATGACATATAAACCCTGCTAGTTTTTATATCTCTGCTGGAAACTAATGCCCTTCCCACCTGCCATGGGTGCACATGTGCAAATGGCTTCTGCACAAAACATGACACTTTGTGTTGCCCAGTTTGTGAAGACAAGTTCAATGACAAATGTGCAACACCAGTTTCACATACACTGCAGGAAGGATCCAGTTCAATAAACTTCAACAGATATGTTCTGCATTACTGCAATGACCCAGCTGGCTGCCTGTCGCAGTGTTTCAATATGAACACCATCAAGTAAAAATATGGCTCCCAGGGTCGCCATATCAGGAGATTTAAAATTCCCTGTAGCATGGGTGCACAAATCCTGGGCACTAGGTCACCTAAGTGACTAAATTTTGTATGGTGGTGCCTAATATTTGTGGATCCTCAGTACAAAACTCGCTTCCTGTCACTTTTCTGGCATACAGAATTTTGAGGTGGCTCCTAGATTTTTGGAAAATTTGTGTACCCCTGCCCTATAGTCAAATGACATGCAATGGCAGCTAAGGTGACTAACAGCACCATTTAAGTTAAGAGGCTTGACCTTCCCACAGCCTTACAGACAGCCTCTGTTGGTTGACATAAAATTCAAAGGCACAGATCCATACAAGGAAAGTTCGTGACCCAATAATTTGTGCTGATGCCAGCATGCAGAACACATTATGTTTGCCAAATACGTAATGTCACGCAGAATACATGAATCTCAACAAGCATGTAATTTGTACTGGCACCAGAATACAGAATACATTAACCTTCCAAAGCATGTAATTTGTAACAACTCCAATATGCAGGACACAGTAATGCTGCCAAGCAAGTGAGTGCAGATTATAATATGATTACTCACCTCCTGACAGATGGCATTGATATCTGCCCCGGATATGCGATCAGGGCGTGCCACATAATCCTCCAGATCCACTTCCTCACTGAGGTTCATCCTTGACGTAATTGTGGAGAACACAAGCCTCTTCTGCCGCCTGTCTGGCAATGGGAATTCAATCTTACGGTCTAACCGCCCAGGCCGAAGCAGAGCCGGATCAAGTGTGTCTGCACGATTAGTAGCCATGATGACCTTCACATTTGTGGTCTGGTCAAACCCATCCATTTGGTTGAGAAGCTCCAGTAAGATCCGCTGCACTTCCCTGTCGGCACCGGTCTGGGCATCAAACCGCTTAGTGGCAATGGCATCAATCTCGTCAATAAAGATGATAGCCGGTGAATTCTCTTTGGCTAACCGGAAGACATCCCGAACCATGCGAGGCCCCTCACCGAGGTACTTTTGTACGAATTCTGAACCCACCACTCGAATGAATGCAGCTGTGACAGAAACATCATAATGTTGCAAGTAGCTTTAATACAAATGCATGTTTATATCCTGCATCAACATTTGTGCAGACCTCCTCAAATTAGGCTTTAAATAGGCAAACAGAAAACAAATCAGATGTTAAGATGATGCACATGTGAGTACAGGCCTTGAAGGCAGACTATCATCATATGAGATTCGTGGTTCTAAATAGCAGTGTATATTAATCAGCTATCAGCTGTAGCATGTGTCCTGCAAGTGGACTAAGTTCGCAAAATGTCATAAAAGAGAAAAGTATGAAGTGGGACTGTGTGTTACTTGCTTCAAAGACTACCACACTACACTTGTGCTGTGAAATTTTCTCAAGCAAAAAAAAATGTGGATATGCATTTTAGAAATTTTATAAACAAACACTGAGTAACAAATATATATATATATATATAATACACTCCCCACTTTCTCACTAAAAATCAAAGTTAAACTTTGGGTTTCATATTCAGGCTATTAATTCTGTAGTACAACAACACACTCTGAAACATTCATCATTAAGATGTAGGTTATGTGTACTTTGTTTTGTTGCATTCTGTCCAATGGATCCTGAGATATTACTCTTTTTATAAGACCCTGCATAAATCTTTAAAAGCCCCAAATTAGACTACATCTTTTGGAACTGCTCAAGTGGGATTTAAATCCACCATGAAAGGGTTAAGAAAGAAATTAACTTAATCAGGCTATAAAATAAGCTAAATAAGTGGGAAAATGACAGAATTTATAATATTTTCAGTTAGACTTATCTACCTGACAAGCACATACAGTTAATGTTTATTCACATGCAAAACACTGCGAAGACATGTAACACTAAGTCTTCAGAATTTAAGGTGAAGGTGGAAATGATTCTGAATGAAATAAACACATCACTTCTGTCCGTTAAGTCATGTGCATGTGAAGCAAAGTGAAGGTGGCTAACACAACAAAGACATAGCAGCATAACCCATAATACTGTGACATGAGCAAGTGTGTGTGCTTCCATTATTAGGGAGAGCGGTCAAGTCAGATGAAGGCACGACGGTAGCAGTCTTTATAAGTAACAGCAGTGTTTGCCAAGCATCACATTTAGTTCGATGTTATTCAACTACAATGACAAGTCACCACACCTCTCTGTAATAAGGTGGCCACAATAACTACTGTGACACTGGCCATACTGTGTCGTTCAGGCACAATGGTCTATCACAACAGATGAAGATGAAACTTACTCTGGTTAAATGTGGTAGAGCAAACTACATCAAACATTCTTCAGCCAAATACAAAGTGAGCCACATTGCACACATTTCCAGTGTTATGTACTGAATACAGATATCACAAACTTAATGAGCCATCCTTGAATTTCAACTCAAAACTAAGCACTTGGCAACTCACCTGTTGTATGGTGAGCCACTGCTTTTGCCAACATAGTTTTGCCGCAGCCCGGCGGCCCATACATCAACACGCCACGTGGTGGATCGATACCAATCTGCTTGTACAGCTCAAAGTGTGTCAATGGCAGTTCAACAGCTTCCCGAATCTCCTGCTTCTGCATGTCCATCCCACCAATATCTGCATACTTCACATCTGGCTTCTCATCTGAAGGACATTCAGGCATAAATTTATAAGCTACAATACAATGCAACTGTACTGTGAACCAACATGTTTAACAATTTTCCACAGAACACAACATACGGCTCCTTCTGCAATTCATACACCTACATTTTCACACAGCAGATCGGTGGGAAGCATGTGAATTATTATCGACAAAATAGTAAATTAACAGATAATACTTATAAGCATGATACGATAGGTGGGAAATGGACATGTGGCCAACATTTGTACAAGTGCCCCATTCCAATGATGTGGCAAGTATCCACAATTGACAGACGTATCTCAAACGTACCAGTTGTGGGAACCCAACATACGATGAGTGTCACTCACCTGCTTGTAACATGGATATGGAAGAGTCAGCTTCAGGTGGCAGAACATCAACAAGAGCATTACTATGCTTGTGAAGAGCCACACTGGCCGATGGCTTGAGCAGCTCCCGGTCAATAGTGGACAGTATCCTCACATAATAATTCGAACCTGCAACACAAACATGAACTTTATCTTTCACCTTCAACACTTTGTGTGTGTGTGTGGGGGGGGGGGGGGGGGGAGGTTACAGGCTCTTCGGCATCTCTGGCTAATTCTATTTCTAAAATTAATGTACAAATTCACAACCAAACACAAGGTGAAATGAATGTCAATACTGAAACAGCTGCTTTTACAAAGTAGCAAGACTTTTAAAAGTGTTAAAAGAATTCTAGGCTGAATGGGTTGCCTGCTGTGTACTAGTCATGCAGGTAATATGGTACACTGTACAAGTTAAACTGTTAAAATAATACAAAAGTAACACAAGAAGTTGACTGGGTACGCCTGATGCTAGTATCAAATGCCAGAACATTAGACATGCTGCAACAACCATTGTCTGTGGCTGTGTGCAACATGCCCTGTACCACTTTCCATCACAAAATTCACATTCAACATGCCCTGTACCACTTTCCATCATAAAATTTACTTTCATTATGCCCTGTGGCACTTTCCATCATAAAATTCACTTTCATTATGCCCTGTGCAACTTTCCATCATAAAATTCACTTTCATTATGCCCTGTGCCACTTTCCATCATAAAATTCACTTTCATTATGCCCTGTGCCACTTTCCATCACAAAATTCACATTCAACCAGAAGGTGGAACACAGTAAGAAGTGTAAGCAAATGTGACATATGTCCATGTGTCAAGCGATAGTGGCTGATCTGAACGCATTCTGTCGTGACAGAGCCACAGTTTCACAACTTGCAGTTATATAAGAGAACTTATACCTTTTGACCATGCCTTCAACATAACCACCCTTGTGCAACAAACCCCCCTCTAACTTTAAGTGCCCTCCCAGGGGACACCGCCTTAACGAAGCACTGTCCGTGCGGGCGGAGAGGGTTTGAGTGCCCCAAAGAAGCTGGGGGCTAAACCGGCAGTAGCTTAGCTACTGGTAGGGTCTCCCAAGCCGGCAGGCCTCAGCTGAGGGGCCAGACGAAGTGTGTTCCACAACGACCTGTCTGAACCAATAACCTTTCCATAACATCCTTCCTATTCACCCAAGTCAACGTGTGAGGTATCGTGCCGAGGACTGCATGGCACTGGGGTGGAAAAACAGCAGTGCATTTATGATCCCCTCCGGGAACCGGGCAGCACCCCGTTGTATTTATGCCTTCCACCCGTAAGGGGCTCTGCGGGTGTTGACTGTTACTTCCCCATTACTTGTGGGAATAAAATGGACACAGTAATTAATGGACTTGATCAAGGAGTGGCTGAGGCTGTAGACTTGATACAAGTAAGTTCTGAGCTGAGTTCTGATGAACCTGATCAAGGAGCAGCTGTGGCTGCAAACTTGATACTGAGGCTGTAGGCTTTGAGCCTTTCGCTGTTTCTTCTGATGAGGACAGACTGGCTGCAGGTGTCTATACGACTAGACTGCAGTCCAGGCGACTCTCGGGAGTGCAGCGGAAGTAGCTCATTAAAGTAAGAGAAGGTGGTGGCGAGAAGTAGTGGGGGTGTGAGAAGACCCCACTCTTACTCGAGTATTCCACCTTCGATGAACCTGTGGGCCTTTTGCTATCTCTTCTGATGAGGACAGACTGGCTGCAGGTGTCTTTATGACCAGACTGCAGACCAGGCGACTCTAGGGAGCACAGCAGAAGCAGCTCATTAAAGTAAGAGAAGGCGGTGGCGAGAAGTAGTGGGGGTGTGAAAAGACCCCACTCTTACTCGAGTATTCCTCCTTCGATGAACCTGATCAAGGAGCGGCTGTGACTGCAAACTTGATATTGGGGCTGTATGCTCTGAGCCTTTTGCTGTCTCTTCTGATGAGGAAAGACTGGCTGCAGGTGTCACCAAACTGCAGACCAGGCGACTGTCGGGAGCGCAGCGGAAGCAGCTCATTAAAATAAGAGAAGGCGGTGGCGAGAAGTAGTGGGGGTGTGAACAGACCCCACTCTTACTCGAGTATTCCTCCTTCGATGAACCTGATCAAGGAGCGGCTGTGACTGCAAACTTGATATTGGGGCTGTATGCTCTGAGCCTTTTGCTGTCTCTTCTGATGAGGAAAGACTGGCTGCAGGTGTCACCAAACTGCAGACCAGGCGACTGTCGGGAGCGCAGCGGAAGCAGCTCATTAAAATAAGAGAAGGCGGTGGCGAGAAGTAGTGGGGGTGTGAACAGACCCCACTCTTACTCGAGTATTCCTCCTTCGATGAACCTGATCAAGGAGCGGCTGTGACTGCAAACTTGATATTGGGGCTGTATGCTCTGAGCCTTTTGCTGTCTCTTCTGATGAGGAAAGACTGGCTGCAGGTGTCACCAAACTGCAGACCAGGCGACTGTCGGGAGCGCAGCGGAAGCAGCTCATTAAAATAAGAGAAGGCGGTGGCGAGAAGTAGTGGGGTGTGAACAGACCCCACTCTTACTCGAGTATTCCACCTTCGATGAACCTGATCAAGGAACGGCTGTGGCTGCAGACTTGATAATTGAAAGGCTAAGGGTTAGCACAATAAGCCTAAGGCTGTGGTGCGTCCGGAGCTAATGCCGAGGGGCCCATAGAGGGGCTGTACACTCTGAGCCTTGCGCTGTCTCTTCTGATGAGGACAGACTGGCTGCAGGTGTGACCAAACTGCAGACCAGGCGACTCTCGGGAGCGCAGCGGAAGCAGCTCATTAAAATAAGAGAAGGCGGTGGCGAGAAGTAGTGGGGGTGTGAACAGACCCCACTCTTACTCGAGTATTCCACCTTCGATGAACCTGATAAAGGAACGGCTGTGGCTGCAGACTTGATAATTAAAAGGCTAAGGGTTAGCAAAATAAGCCTAAGGCTGCGGTGCGTCCGGAGCTAATGCCGAGGGGCCCATAGAAAGAAGAAGAAGAAACTTTGAGTGTGTATTTCTCATCACGTGGACATGGTCCATGTACCCAGTGTGCTACATACTCCACGAATAACACGAAATCTCTTCCATCTACAACTCAATTACTATATTTTAACTAATTTTAACTACCACTGTATATGTCTTAATATTATACCTTTATAGGGAATAATGGTCAGTTTATGTACTTCTAACACTTTAACTGTGACAGGAAGGCCTCCACCTCAGTATACTCTTTCATTTATGCTATTGTGATTCTACCTGAGGCCGATACAAACAGCCAAAACATGCTGTAGCAGATACATGAATACATAGTGTTTTAAGGTGTTGTGTTTGTTCTGATAATAAAAACAGATGTCAAATTTGGATTTCATGATAGATTTTCATGAAACTCCCCAATATAAAATTTCACAGAAATCCATCCACTGGGAGCCATGCTGATACATGCAGACAGACAGACATATGGACAGATGAACATGATGAACCTAATAGGCATTTTTCACGACTATGGGAAAGCACCTAGAACACTTCTAAGAATTGCCCATTTCTCTAGCATGCCCAGTATATGATCTACATCTTTCTAATGAGTCGTTAACACAGTCACTGAGTGCCAAACTGTCCACTCAAGCATTATGTGACTCACAGAACATTACACAAACCCACTTATGATATGCTCTTTTCAGATTTAAGAAATCATCAACCAGCAAGACAAATATACTAAATGCAAAATACAATAAACCATTCTTTCACAGAACTACAACTGTTTCATGGAACTTTTTGGTTTATCCAATACTAACAGTCACTGAAAACTAATTAAATGAAATCAAACCACTGACTGACCACAAAGTAATAAGTTGGCATCACTGAATAACATGTGCTTGGACTGGAGTGGGTATAACGAAAGCCTTGAACCCTACAAACAGCACATTAACTCAGCTCTAACAAACCTGTTGTGCTGCCCACAATGCCAGTATTCTGATCCACAGCCTCCAGGAACTGCCCTATCACGAGTGGCACACTCTGGATGCGCTTCACTTCCTCCTGTGCATGAAGATACTCTTTCTTCAGGTTACGCTGCTCATCCTTGATGTACTCTTCCTGAACAGCAAGGAACTCGAGTTGCCTCTGCAGTCTCTGTTAACACATACTGATTGCTTCAACAACACTGGCAAACGCAATTTTTGTCACATGAACACTAATTTGTGTTTCTTATGTACTTTTCCACGCTGAATTCAAATATGTTATTAGAACTGCTCTATCACCCACAGTTTTTGTGTGACAAAATTTTTTAAAATGCAATTTTAGCGAATTCAGTTTTTTTGTCACGCTACCAGTATGTTTTAAATATGGCTGAAGCACTTTATTATATTTTAAACATAGTGTGGGAATGAAAACTTATTCATAACAAAGACAGCAGGCATGTGAGCCCAATCGCAGACAGCTAGACTGTGCAAGTTCAGACATGTACTGAAATATGTTTCTTTCGCAATCGCCAAATTAAATTCAAAGAATTTTTCTTTCAAGAAAACAATCTGGTATTTTGTAATGATGTTTGCTCTGTTATAAAGGCTCTTGGACACCAAGATGATCCAACTGAGTGGAGTTTGTTCATTGACTCTTCAAAAGTCAGCTTCTACATAACGGGAAAAAACTCCCATCTGCACCCCTAGCCCATGCCGCTAACATGAAAGGGTCCTATGAAAATATAAAATTACTTTTGGAAAAGATCCAGTATGAAAAATATAATTGGAATATTTGTGAGGATTTAAAGTTCATTGCTCTCTTGCTTGGCTTGCAGCTTGGGTACACAAAGTTTTGTTGCTTTCACTGTGAGTGTGACAGATAACAGCATTACATCCAAATACAGTGGCCTAAACAAGAATCACTTACTCCAGGACAGAAAATTTAGTAAATACTCCATTAATCAACCCTGAAAAGGTTTATTTACCTCCGTTGCACATCAAACTTGGACTCATAAAAATTTTGTCAAGGCAATGGATCAAAATAGCGCTGGATTTATGTGTTTGAAAAATAAGTTCCCCAGGATAAGTGATGCTCAAATGAAGGCAGGGGTAGTTGTTGGACCTCAAATAAGAGAGTTAATACAGCACGTAAAATTTGAGACCAGCTAAATGAAGTGGAGAAAGCAGCATGGAAATCGCTCAAAAATGCCACCACCAATTTTTTAGGAAATCATAAGACAGAAAACTACTGTGACATGGTGGCCGATCTTGTACAATCCCACAAAGCTATGGGGTGTAATGTCTTTAAAGGTGCATTTCTTAGACTCTCACTTAGACTTTTTCCCCAGAAAATCTGGGGGCAGTGAGCGATGAGCACGGACAGCGATTTCGCCAGGACATTTCCATCATGGAAAAGCCATACCAAGGCAAGTGGAGTCCCAGTATGCTGGCTGATTATTGCTGGACAGTTAGAAGAGATGTTCCACAAGCAAAATCTAGCAGAAAGTCGTCCACTGTTACTTTTAGGTAATGTATATACTCTCGGTAATATAATGTAAATACAGGTTTTTTTCAAACTTCAACCACGTGTCACTTAAAACCTTTGCCTGATAGAAACAAAGTAACAACATATTTGAATTCAGAGCAACAAATGCTAATCGGTTTACCCACTTCAGTTCATGTGGCAAAAAATAAGAGTTATTTTGTTATCCAGTGTGTAACCTGCAAAGCCTTATCAACGTCATCCTATTATCCACATAAGAAATGAAACTCAATAACAGAAACCAGAAGAGACTGAAGCATTTTACTACTCACTTAATGCCTTACATTTAGACAGTCATCAAGTGACACATGATGCACTTTTGTAAGACAGTTGGTCAACTGTCCAACCAAGAAACAAAATACCACATGCCTGCCAACATAAGCAAACAGTTTGGAACTCTTCCAGCTTATAATCTTCAAAATGACTAACATTAGACCACAACTGTCAATTAATACATCTTTACTGAAGCAACTTTGAGTACCCCAATAAATGAACTAAGTGCCTGATCAATTAGTACTAAGACCAAATTTATATCTCACATAAACAGAGCTGTGCAGAAAATGTTACTCTGTGTGTGTGTGTGTGTGTGTGTGTGTGTGCGTGTGTGGACCTATTCTACTGCTACAGTCATCCATGGGTAGCATTCAAATCAAGTGGTTTGTGTCTGAAATGTTATTAAATAACATCTGAGACACAAACTAAATTTTGTGGCAGAATTGGAGATACTTACACTCTGCACACAGCATCTGGAGATACAGCAATGAACTAAGCACAAATATTTGAATGGTTCCGTGGTTTTAAAGAGACATGAAATTTATGTGTGTTATTTAATGATGGTTTCAACTGCTAAGATTACATGGTAACAGTGACACAAAGGAATGAATATCGAGCACTGGTGAAATGATCCTAACAGGGAAAAACTGAAGTACTTGAAGAAAAATGTGTCACAGTGCCAGTTGTCCACCACAAATCCCACATAGACTAGCCTCGGATTGAACCCAAGCCTTGATGGTGAGAAGCAATTGTCTTGATAGTGTTCATTCCGTGCACTGTCAATAACCAATTCACAACACTGAGACCAACAAAATGCACAATACTGTTCCTTAGATATTTATATTACAATATCACATTAACATTCCAACATGTTTTGATCCCCAAGGGATCATCATCAGGGAATCAAATCAAAGCAACACCACATAAAACAAACTAGCAACCTTTACATACAGTAAAAGTGCATAAAAAGTTAAACAGTTAAAATGTAGGTAATTCTTTGTAGTATTGTTGTACAGGAGTAGTGGATCCTGGTATACAGTATCTTGGAGGCAGCCTACTTACTTAGCAAAGGATAGCACAGTACTTTGAAGAACAATGAAAGGCAAACAATTTGATAGGTGTAATATGAAGCAAATGCATACAAAGCAACGGATGCGATAAATACAACTCCAAAAATTTAGTGTGAGAAGAAACTGCAGCACTGGCGAGAACATTTGAAGAAGGTGTAAGTGTTGCAGAAGTCTCGTTTGGAGGGGAATAACCTTTCATCCCTGTAAGTGCAATACATACTGTCCACAGATTCAAGCCCAATATATTTCATCAAGCACCATACATAGTCTGCAGAGTATCAGGTTATTACTAACACTGCATAATCGGGGTTTGATTCCAACAGCCACATAAGAACTAAGAAAATCTATGGGGCCCAACAAACCTTCCAGCAAATGCACATTCACTTAGATATTAGAGAGGGAAACTTCTGATTATTACAACACGTACATTTCCATTTCTACACACTCATATGGGCAAAATGGTATAGAATATGTCAATATAAATAAGCGGTCGCAAGGCACAGCAGCTGTAACCAATCTCCATCATTTAATGGTTATAGTTTTTTTTTTTTAGTATAAAGAGCACGGACACGTGACAGGCTTACCTTGTATTTTGTATAAAGATCTTCTACGTCTAACTCTTCACCTGCACCAATTATAGGCCCTGATACCGGTTTGAACTCCTGGCTATTTTCCTCCTGAAAAGTAAGGTGCATTCCTTATTTTTTGGTTATGTCAAGACCATTGAACCAGACAAACATACGAAGTAATTTACTCGCTCATGGTGCAGCTTCATATTAATATAACAGTATTCATTAATATTTTCGTGATACCTTATCAGGTAATATAATTCCAATTTCTTCCATTTATGTGTATTAATAACGAAACGTGTACAGAATATTAGAATATATCCAAACAGCCAGTCATTCGTTCACACGTTGCCAACACAATGTTTGTGGTTTTTCTATAGTTGACAGCACTGACATACGCAGCCAACAGGGTGTAGTTGCCACTCTTTCCGCAGGGCGCTAATAACCCAGCTAGTCATGCGCTCAAGTTACCAACCTGGATAATCTGTGTTACCAACACAACTTCAGCCTCGACAGCACTGAACATGAACGGCATCTAACGTGGTGCAGTAATCGCCACTGTTTCCGTACGCCGCTGGAAACATCCGTATAAGCACTGCATATAACCAGAAACTCAGCTTATCAATTAGATTTATCCACATGGCGATGTCATTTCTACCATCTCTTCTAGTTGGGCCAAAGAAAGAGCATATTTCGTTTCTGCCCCAAAAACTGCCAGATACCAGACGATGGGAATTATAGTAGTATAGCAATAACTCAATGTAAATAATTAATTATTCTATTCCAACACATGCACTACACTATTTTAGTGTTTACTTGTCCCTACATATGTTTCGGCACTCCTTGTGCCATCCTCAGGGGTGTCTTCGAGAGTTCACAATTTGTTGGAATAAATTATTTATTAAAATACACGGTATATATAAAATAAAGTTCAATGTATATAATTATTTCCACTGTCACTCAGACCGTGAACTTTTACAGCTTCTCAGATATACCATATCGCATGCGTAAAACGAAGTCTGGCCCGCCATACTGCAACTAAGCCTGATGTGGAATGTCCATGATAGTTCTTGTTGGAGGCTTATCTGAAGTGTGGAAGTAAGAGTACGAATTCTTCGTCTTTGTACTGTAGCTCTGCCATACCCCGCGCAAGATCGAGTGTTAAGGTAAAGACCTGCCACATTACACCGCACCGAAACGACATGAAACGAACTTCCGTTTTGTGGTGCGTAGTGCAGGGTCCTCACTTTATCTGGCAAATATCGTTTGCAACGTCGTGTAGCATAGAACTTGACTGACTTAGCAAGCCGCATCTTCTGCACTGTCGCAGGGACGTTCTTGTGTCTGTACAGAGCCATCGACAGTCAGTCGTTAGTTGCATGAAGCTTGGTTTCATTTCAGTGGATACGTGAACACTTAGAATAACAGCTAATGGTCAGCAGAAAAGCCCATGATAATACACTGGCTGTTACTACATGACGCGAATGGTACGATGCGAGTGCCACTGGGATTATTTACTCATCTCCCCCCCCTCCCCCCAGCCCCTGAGATCATAAATTCACGCCGATATGTTGCACACACTCTGACGCCATTTTCTAAACACCGCAAACAAGTGCATTTGTTGTTGCAGAGTGATTTTGGTGACAGAATAATAAGCAGGGGTTCTGGCCCCCTCGTTCACCAGATGTGAACAGGTGCGATTTTTTAATTGTGCGCCATTTTAACGGATAAAGTGTACACGATAGTAATAATAATCATCACACTGAAGACGATCTGAAAAATAATTCAAAATGTAGCGTCTTCAACTGGACCAGCAGAACTTCCACGCTCAGTGAACAACGTGATTTTAGAAGTGACGCCTGTCTGGGATGCCAATGAAAACCATTCACAGTGCTTTCTTTAAATATGATGAGTAAAACCTTATATTAACTGCAGTACACTAAACTAAAACGCATGGACCCCGACTCACGGCAGTTTTCAATACTGTCAAGTACTGCGCTGTCTGCTGCAACGCCAGACGGTGTGCGAAGTGACATAATTGCTATATTCATCAGACAAAGTAAGGACCTTATAGCACGAGCGCTTCCGAAATAAATGAAACATATTAAGGCCCCGGATGATTTGTCTTACTGTCAGCATCGTGCAGCTATGTGTAAAGGTGGCTGTAGTGTCAACGCAGTGACAGGAAGCTCTGTTACCAGGACTGTGCCCGGAAATGTAGGAAACAGTGGGCCCACAAAATGTGGAAAAAAGTAGTGCAGGAAGGAGAATTAACTCTGTTATTTTATGCCTTAATGTATGATGATGGGGAATTCAAAGGCTATACTAGCGAAGAGTTCGTTCAGTTGCTGGACGTATTTCAGCCATCTGTGTTAAAGGCCCGTTAGTTATCTGTTAAATATGTGCAGTGCTTTGTAAGGCTATCGATGCTGCATTTTCATGCAGAATGCATAGTTCCATTAACAATACAGATTTAGCAGTTTTATCCCCCCTTCCCCCGTAAGACATGCTTCTGCCGTCTCTGACGTCAGGCGACTTACATCCTTCACTTGTTTCAAGCAACAAATTCATACAACTGATTTTCAAATAAATAGTGATTACTTACTTATTGTCAATGTGGTGTCTACCAAAAGGAAAGGAATAAGTTCGGAAATTCCTACAGAACATTTATGTAAGTGTATGAGCCGACATATTACATTATCACTGACCGGGTATTTCCAGTTTTCCACTACTCTTCTTCCACACTTTACCCTTCGCCAGTTGCGCCGTGCCGTGTCTCAGGCCGTTAGCGTCTGGCCTCTCACTGCGGAGCGCTGGTTTCAATCCCAGGCAAGTCTATGTGGGATTTGTTGTGGAAAATCCCTGACACAGGTTTCTCTCCAAGTTCTGCGGTTTGCCCCCGTCAGTAGTGAGACCGGGGCTTATTAGACGGGACAATTTGTTAAATTCAAATTTGAAAATGACCGTCAGTTCAAGGCATCCACCAGCTACCAGATGAAAGCTATGCTGGATCTCCCTCTCTCCTGAATCGACAATCTCTCGGCCGCTGGTCGTTCCATGTAGGTGCTGGAAAAGGGGTTCTATCTCCGAGCAAATTTTCCCGTTGGAGGCCTCTGTTTTATAATCACAAGTTACGTGTTTTGAGCTTGACAAACAGACCTCCTGACACCTGAGACAAAGAAATCCAGGCATTTGGCTGTCATATTTTGAAATTCGTAAGAAACGTCATTGTTACAGCAATTTATTGCAAAACAAAACACCATGCCAAGGGGTTGGACGTTACATGGCAGCGTCCTGCCCCTCGTTATACCGACTTAACAATTTCATATTGTCAACAAATATGAGAACCACAAGAGGCACATACATGGCGGCACAGAAGTCCTGACCAGAAACACCAGCACACGACGACCTCTGCCAAATCCTAACCAGAAGCACCAGCACACGACGACCTCTGCCAAGTCCTGACCAGAAGCACCAGCACACGACGACCTCTGCCAAGTCCTGACCAGAAGCACCAGCACACGACGACCTCTGCCAAGTCCTGACCAGAAGCACCAGCACACGACGACCTCTGCCAAGTCCTGACCAGAAGCACCAGCACACGACGACCTCTGCCAAGTCCTGACCAGAAGCACCAGCACAAGACGACCTCTGCCAAGTCCTGACCAGAAGCACCAGCACACGGCGACCTCTGCCAAGTCCTGACCAGAAGCACCAGCACACGACGACCTCTGCCAAGTCCTGACCAAGTCCAAGGCTTAGAACTCCAACGCTGATGACGTCACGTCTGCATATCGATATGATGCTCGCACGTGATCATTTTGATACCCATTTTACTTTAATGAGTAGCCACATGTTATCGGCCATTCAGGTTCAAATCCTGAACAGAGCTTATTGAGATAAATTCCTTTTGTGTTACTTAATTAGAAAGGGACATTTGGCTGCAGGATAAAGACAACCAAGGAAGGGAGCGAGACGCAATGAGTGCGGCTAACGCATTCAAAGAATAAGGCTGAGCGGAACATCCATCAACTGTCACGCTATGCAGTTTTGCAGCTCGGTGTTCCTTAGTGAAACCCGAGACTTGACACCTTTAAGCGCATAATTTCTTGATTGAGAAGTTCCGGTGGGCAACACCCCAAAATGTTCGTTTATCGTACATTTGGGGGTCTACCGGCTTAAATCAGCGCTACCAATCATGTTTAGTTTTCTAAAAAGTTGAATTCGTCCTATGAGGTTCGTCTAAATTTGAGTTTCGGCCAATAGAGTCATTTTGGTATGCAGGAAGGAGAACTCGACTTTGCGAGTTGTGACGAGAAGGCGAACTAGTGATGAGGACACTGCGTTTGGCTGTTGGACACTGCGTTTGGCTGCTGGACACTGCGTTTGGCTGTTGGACACTGCGTTTGGCTGTTGGACACTGCGTTTGGCTGTTGGAGCAGTGCGGTATGATGAGGACACTGCGTTTGACTGTTGGACACTGCGTTTGGCTGTTGGAGCAGTGCGGTATGATGAGGACACTGCGTTTGACTGTTGGACACTGCGTTTGGCTGTTGGAGCAGTGCGGTAGCAAAGTTTGGGTGCTTCGTAAATTTCGGACAGTTTATAACAAAATTTCAATTAGAAAGTGATAACGATTGTTTGCACAGTGCTGCGTTTATTCGACGTGCCGTGGTCAGCCTTTACGTGCAGCTGACATACTTAAAGTGCAACATTAAGAGTGGAACTGTTTCAATAAACCGGTGTTTAAAATATTACTGTGCTAATTGCAGATCGTCGTCGGAGCTCGGCAGCAGACGCTGCAGGGACCTCCCACGTAAATTACCCTGACAGAAGACCCCGTAAATCAACCAAAGAGCTAACTAAGGGTCTGTTTAGCCATTCCTACGTTTTAACGCATCGCTGGGCTCAATAACAGACACCTTATATTGTAACGGGATTGCGCTTACTCTAACGTTTTATAGTCTCGGTTAATGGCCTGACTTGCTATGCTAAAGGGCACAGCTCTAAGAGCGTATAGTCTTCTTAAGTGGGGGGGGGGGGGGGAGTATACTTTGGCTGGATGACTCCCTGGGATTTGAACCCAGAGTGGCGTTTTCGCTATTGTATTCACGCGGCTATAACCTAGCACGCGGGTGAAACCGCCGTTACCGGGGGGGGGGGGGGAGTGCGGGCTGTGCCCGACTTTTGTCCGAAGTTGTCCGCGGGCCTGCACTGCACGCACTGAGCTACCCCGTTTCAATGCACACACGCACTGACGCACGCCCCCTGCGTGCACAAGCAGCTCACACTTACAGGACATGAAGTCACTGCCTTGACATCCGCACTAAGCAGACACGAGCAGTTCAGACTGTCAAACAAAGCACTCTGCACTGCAGGCGACCTTCCACGGCTCGCCCACTCTCCGTCTTCCTTGCGAGGCTCTGTCTCACAACTGTCCTCGCAAATTGTCACATCTGCGGTTCTCACAGCGGTCACGCTAAACACTCAAATCTTCTGGGATGTTACGCTGTGTAGGCTGTAAGAAGTTGCCGACGTTTCGTACGATCAGTGTCAAGCAGTCCACTGTTGTTGGAATATTTTAAATTGATGTAGACGCAACGGTCGTTCGAAACGTCGGTAACTATCAATCTACAGGGCGTAACCCCCTAAAAGACATACAGAGTCAGTGTGCGGCTTGCGATTTCACAGCCATACATACATACATACACATATAAATACATACATACGTACATACATGCGTACATACATACGTACATACATACATTCCATGGAACCAAAATTGTGCCACAATGACAGTACGATATTGCCGTACATCTCGGTAATGAGCTTATCTTTACCTAACAGCTCTTTGGTAAGATTATGCATTTGAGCAATAACATTCACAAACAACGCTAGATCGGTCATTCATCCTTTACCATCCACTTCTTTAACATTTCTGCCCTTATTTTTGTGAATAACCTTATTTAATTCAACAAATAAAAAAACTTTTCCAAACGACGCCCGACTTGACCACCTCAAGCTAGTATCATAACGGTTCTGCCATATGCAATTCACACTTGTACTTCCTCCAGTATTGCTACTAATTTGAAAAGTTTGGTGCCCCTTAAAATGGCATTTATTTAAATTAAGTTATAAACCAACCGATGCACACTAAAACCATTTTTTAAGTAGCTTTATTATAAAATTGTTAAAATTGTACCCCTACACGTGTTTCGATCCTAGGATCATCGTCAGGGGGGTTTATTGCTAAAAGCTACATTCACTTCAACACATGATTTAAAATATTCTATCTGCACTTTGAAACATAAGTTAAAATCTTGTAAAAAGATTCTCTAAAGGTTGTAAAATTATAAAAGCACTGTAGATGGTAGATTGTGGAACTGCTGGCGTGTGGTATTAAAAGCTGTAAAATAAACGATTTTGTAAGTAATATAGAATTTGTAAATATATTGGTTGCTAACAGTAATCATTATTGATTTTCTATTTAATGTATATGAATGACTTACCATATGAAATGTTTTTGCGTGGAGCGGAGTGTACTACGTGTTGTGCGGTGAGGAGTACTACGGTGGAGTGTCTGGTTCGGGAGGTTGTGTGTAGGTCAGTATGGAAGGGGGGAGTTTGATAAGTTGGAACGGCGGGTTTATTTCCATTGCGTACTGCTCGTGGATCAATAACTGTTCCATATGAAAAATTTGGATGTACATATTTTCGGTAATATTCATATGCCTGCCTTTCTTACAGTTTTTTATTAAATTCATTGTATCCTGTATTGGGCCGTATTCATGTCGGTTGTTCAAAATATGTAGGGCATATGCAGATTTGGGTTCATTATTCTTTATATATCTGGTATGTTCGTTATATCTAGCTGTTAAATTCTTCCAGTCTGGCCAACATAATGGTAATTGCATGTATTGCATCTTAAACTGTAGTTGGCCAGTAGTTTATGTTCACAACTGAACTGCAGTTCTAGCTTGCACAGTAGTTTTATAACAGACAATTTAAAAGTATATACCCATAAGTCATTGCTTTTACTAACACACAAAAATAAAACAGAGAAGATAAGCAGACAATCACATAAATAACAGAGAAGATAAGCAGACAATCACATAAATAACAGAGAAGATAAGCAGACAATCACATAAATAACAGAGAAGATAAGCAGACAATCACATAAATAACAGAGAAGATAAGCAGACAATCACATAAATAACAGAGAAGATAAGCAGACAATCACATAAATTACTCAGTTGTGAGGCGGATGGCATGCTGTAGTTAAATTAAGATCGGTGGCGGGCCGCGTGTTTGAGACACCTGATATATAGCACTACGAAAAAACGCCACAAATTCGACAACAGGGTAAAAACAGTGTGTACTTTAGTATCTTGTTAATGCCACTTTAAATTGCGCCTTCTCACTGCTAAGACTTGTCACACTAAGTGGTAAACTGTTGACAATTTTGATACCAGCACAGAATGACAATGAGGCATGCTTCCTTCTGAGACGTAACGTAGGCAAACCGCAAGCGCGTCGCGTCCCACAACCAGCACAAAGGACCCTGTTCTGAGCTGCATACAGCAGTCTGCAGTCTGCTGACCGAAATTCAAGCTCCGAGTTCTCTCTTGGCGACATTTGGGACTCTCACAGGAGTGTTTATGAAGATGCAAGCATTGTGGGATATTACACCATCCCGCCGTTTCGGAGGAGCTTAATTCCTGTATATACACGGATCGTGTATGTCTGCCAGGAGCCTGAAGATGGAGGAAGGAATTTCGTCCGAAACATCGGCAACTATTTACCAATTAAGACGGCGTTATGTTCCGGAAAATTTGAAACTTCGGCTTTCTATTCAGCACCACCTCCTAAACGTCGCTAATCCCCGTGCGGCCAAACGCCTGGGCACTCAGCTGACTCGGCCTCTACCTCAGGCCGAAATGACCGACTGTCTCTAGTGCAGGGGTGCACAAATTGCCCAAAAACATAGGAACCACCTCCAAATATAGGCTCCAGAGAGGTGACACGAAGTAATCTCCATACTGAAGACCCACAAATATTAGGCGCCATCGTACAAGATTTAGTCGCCACGGCGACCTGGTGCCCAGTATGTGCACCCTGCTCTAGTGTCAGTTGTACGAACTACCGCTCATGGCACGTCAAAAACAACATTCAGCGTCTGTAAAATGTGACTCGTGCTACGACGCTTGTGCATAGGGGCACATTAAAATTCAACCCCCACATTAACACCCCGATATCCAAAAAAAACTCTTCTCAAATTGCACGAGCATAAACATCTGCAGTATTGACGGCAACCTTGCAGCCCATCAAGTTTCTGGAATCAGATCTCCAAAACTGTTCGTGGTAGAAAGTGGACTGCAGCACTGACAGGACTGGACTTTGTATGGCTGCCTTTGCGTGCAGAGTCCGGACTTGAGACTTCGCTTCCTTAACTTCTGTCTAGTCATGCAGGGACTCCAAAAATGAATTCGTCTTTTCATGTTGTTTAATTAAAAGTTATACAACAGAACTTAACTAAAGGGAACAGAAAATCATTAGACACAGGCCTACCAATCATTAGACACAGGCCTACCAATCATTAGACACAGGCCTACCAATCATTAGACACAGGCCTACCAATCATTAACACAAAGTCTTCTCCCCAACGTCTCAATTCAAATCACTTCTAAACACCTCCTACAGGTTTCTCAAGAAATTCGCCTCCTTTATGGAGTCAAAAGTTGATTAGCATACACGCAAGAGCATGCCATTCTTACCTATCCTGTGCCACTTCAATCCAAGCCGATACCTGACACCCTCTTGTTCTTTACGAACACTTCTATAACATCCCCCTAAAGAGTCCCTTCCCTTTCATTATTCGTGTCTTAATCATCATAATAATCGTAGACGGCGAAGAGGACAAATTGTAAAGCTCTTCATTGTGAAGCTCCTCACTGTGAAGATCCTCATTGTGAAGCTCCTCATTGTGAAGATCCTCAATGTGAAGCTCCTCATTGTGAAGCTCCTCACTGTAAAGCTCCTCATTGTGAAGCTCCTCATTGTGAAGCTCATCACTGTGAAGCTCCTCACTGTAAAGCTCCTCATTGTGAAGCTCTTCATTGTGAAGCTCCTCACTGTGAAGCTCCTCAATGTGAAACTCCTCATTGTGAAGCTCCTCACTGTGAAGCTCCTCATTGTACAGCTCCTCAATGTGAAACTCCTCATTGTGAAGCTCCTCACTGTGAAGATCCTCATTGTGAAGCTCCTCATTGTGAAGATCCTCAATGTGAAGCTCCTCATTGTGAAGCTCCTCACTGTAAAGCTCCTCATTGTGAAGCTCCTCATTGTGAAGCTCATCACTGTGAAGCTCCTCACTGTAAAGCTCCTCATTGTGAAGCTCTTCATTGTGAAGCTCCTCACTGTGAAGCTCCTCAATGTGAAACTCCTCATTGTGAAGCTCCTCATTGTGAAGCTCCTCATTGTGAAGATCCTCAATGTGAAGCTCCTCATTGTGAAGCTCCTCACTGTAAAGCTCCTCATTGTGAAGCTCCTCACTGTGAAGCTCCTCAATGTGAAACTCCTCATTGTGAAGCTCCTCACTGTGAAGCTCCTCATTGTACAGCTCCTCATTGCGAAGCTCTCCATTACGAAACATTTTCATTAACCTACTTCTTGGTCTTAAACTCAAATATTGTCTAGAGGAGGGGCGTAGCTGGGAAGGAGGGGGGCCATGCTACGGCCGCCCCGAGCAGAAGAGTTAAAAGGGCAGCAAAATGAATATTTTAAATGAAAAAGTTGATTTTGTGCGCACAACAATGTTTAAAATAACGAGAAATATAACACAAATTCAACAAATAATTGTGATTGTTTTTAAAGTTCGTAATTTCTGTTAAGGGCGGCCATTGTGATTTATCGCCCCGGGCGCCAAAAAAAAAAAGCTACGTCACTGGTCTTCAGCACCCTGTTCTCAAAGACCCAAAAGTTCTGTTCACTTAGTGTCAGAAACCAAATATCAGACTCATAAAAATGGCAAGTCTAGAAGGCAGACTTCCGGGGAGACAAAATACGATTCTAGCCTCAGTTATAGCACGCACTTTGCAGACGTCATTAAACTCCTCGCGAATAGTTTCAATTTGCTATTGCTTCTCTCAAACTTATGAAGTCTGCTGTCTTCTCTAACAGGTTCACCAACTATCTGCAGAGTCGTCAGAACTTTGTTGTTTATTCCAGTGACGATGCAGGAAGACGAGGCACAGACCAACTTAACGCAAATTTGAAACCAATGTCCACTGTTCCTTCAGTGTCTGACGTCCCTGTCCGTGGGAAACTGTTTCATGAATTCGCACCAATTAAAGCAGGTGCAGAGCACGACCGGTACGTAATTTACTCCTCTCTGCTGTCAGTTCCTGTCTGTTGGGTCAGAATATTGTCCTTCGCAATGTTTCACCTTCACAGCAGGCTTACGTTCGCTGCCGCTTCTGAAGCTTCTATTAGGACTTCTTAACGAAGTAAAAAGAACTGCTTATGTGGAGAAGAGGTGCTTGGTTCTGTGACCTGGTATCAGAAACTGAACAGTTCGTTGGATTTTTATGAAATTCTGTATAAAATGATATCCAGCAAGCGCCAAGAGTTTCGCGAAAATCGGCCCAATGACAGCTGTAGTATACCTATGGGGCTTACTCACCACGTTTCTTGGCCGATTTTGGTGAAATTCGGTACAGGAGATTTTCACGCAATGCCTTTTAGTAATTGTGTTTTGTGAACGTCGATGCACTGAATTTTCCTTTGGTCTGTTTGGCCGTGCCATATTTATTGTAATTAACTCACAAACAGAAAACTTATCAGAAGACTGTGACAAAAATGTATACTTTGATTTTTCTACAACACTTGTCCTGATCTTTTCTGAATACACATATTGTCATGAACGTACGTCTGTCTTCATGCAGTGTCAGACTTCAAGTAAGAGTGACAGTGAACAACAGACTATGGCAAAAGTCCCAATATAAAATTTCACGAAATTTCGCTCAGTGGGAGAAGAGTTGTGCCATGCTGCAGTATTTGTTACTTTTCGCGGTAGTTTTATCAAGGCGCCCAAAAATCAGACCTACAAAGATCATTCTTTTCAACGGAGAATTTATCTTGAAAGTGTTCAATGAATTTCTTGCATAGTGCCTCCGTTGCTTTGGATTATTGCGGTTTATGGCTGTAAGCAGGCCTTCAGTAGTGCCTAGCAGCTGGCACGAGCTGTAACGAATGAATCGAGAGGTGACTGTTTCGACATTTTGATGTCGTCCGATACAACTGGTTACCGCGATAAATCACCGTCCTACCATTCCCAGCAGCGCGCGACAAAGCCGACAGTGCCAGAGGCCGGAGGCTTGCACACGTGTCTGGTGACCATTTGAAACTGGCCTGGCAACAAGCAAAGCAAGGAGGCAACCTTGATTTTAGACTTCCGCCGCGATGTTGATAAGATCTGCAATCTTCTGGGATATTACACGGCGTCGTGTGGTAATTGTTTACCCGTGATGATGGGACCGATACGTTGTCCTGAAACGTCGGTAAACAATTACCACACGACGCCGCGTAATATCGCACAAGAGCGCAGATCTCGAAGCAAGGCGGTTCCTCATTGCTGAGATGGTGACAATGTCCAAAAGGTCGATACACAACTCTGCAGATGTCACATATAACTCTGTCACACAGGTCATGCAGGATTTACGTTTAAAATTACAGTGACTTTACTAATTAAGATGTTTATTATATTAACACTTGATATGGCGATATGCCGTAACACACAAATATAATTTCTCCCGTGTTTATTCAAACACGACTGCGGATCGCATAACATAGCTTTGAAGTGACGTGGAGTTTGGAGAGCTGCGATATAATTTGTTCACTGCCTAAGATTCAAATGTTTTCGCGGGGCGGATTAAAGCGTGTGTGTGGCGGGCCGAATTCAGTCCACGGCCCCTAGTTTGGATAGCCCTGCATTAGAGCTGTGAGCTGACAGTGCCACACACACGTCACGTCTAAAACAAACGCCGTATTTAACTACAACGTACAATGTTGAACAGACGCAACACAATAGGCTGCGCTAATATTTAATTTAAGTCATTCCAAAGACAATAGGTGCATTTTTGCAAACTTTCTTCACGACCGCGCCTCAACGTTGCTGCGAGCCACGTCTTGCCCCCCAAACGAACCTCCCAAATCCTTCGAATACTTTCAGCATTAAAAAATAAAACAGTCGTTACAGCAACTGTCAAAATGGAGACTGATTTAGCTTGTGACCTCAGGTTGGGAAGTACAGCGGCTTTTCGGCGACTATTGCTAAGCCTTATGCGTTCTGATGACTGGCAAAAATTGGTTTATAATCGTGGTCATGCAGCCTTGACACCTGCGGTCAATTTGCATTGCTACTGCCGGATCAGTATTATAAAAGACGCAACGACGCACGCGGCAGCATCAGTGAGAGCAGAGCAACACGCAAGGTACGTTACAGCACGGGTGCCATATTTTAGTTTCATTTAATGACGGCAGTGTAATTGCAGAAGGTACGTAGTGTTGACAAGTACAGGTGAGTAGGTACAAATACAGTCTTGCACTGCCTCAGTGCATTCGTATGGACAGCCTGACAGGGACATCGGAACACTGCAGTCAGGACGGTACACGGGTCGAAACCCGGGATCGGCTAATTTAGCGTTTTAGGCCTTTAAAATCTTAAAGTTCAGTACCTAATTCACACAAAAACCGCCCGATTAATTGTGTTTAGAGTAAGAACCATGCAAAAGCAGCGCAGCTGAGTTAGACGGTGTGTGCTGTGTGGGTAGCCTAGCTAGACAAATGTGCTGTACAGAGTTGTGAAGCTTATGTCGTGGCAAGGAGCCTGGATAGCTCAGTCAATATACTGACCAGACTACTGGAGGAACGACCGATAAATCGGGGTTCGATTCCCGGCACGAACAAGAGATATTTTATGTTCTCAAAAGCGCTCAAACCCGACTCCGGGACACACCAAGCCTCCAGCGCGGACTCCTTCCCCAGGGGCAAAATGGCCGGGGCTTGAATCTCGTATATCAAGTTTGAGATTGAATGGAGCTTTACCTCCGCTCCTCCACATGTCATCATGAAGCGCACAGGGGAAACTTTACTTTTTTATGAAATCTGCGGTCTTCTGGGGTATTACGCGGCGTCATGTGGTAATTGTTTACCGACGTTTCGGGACAACGTATCGGTCCCATCCTCACAGGTCAAGAGTCCGAGTAGAAAAGAAAGCTAGCCTATAACGTAGATTCTGGAAAGTACGGCGGGTAGCAATACGTAGATGTGATGACAGCCAATAGGGTAGAACCAGGGTGAGAGAGGGTGGATACAAACAGCGTACAGCTGCTGGGGGTACCGAGAGTGCAAACAGCTAAGACAGCTGGAAAACATATATGGAATGGAGTAGCAGAACAGGAGGAAAATATAAGGATAAATCTACTGCTTCTCGGACTCTTGACCCATGAGGATGGGACCGATACGTTGTCCCGAAACGTCGGTAAACAATTACCACACGACGCCGCGTAATACCCCTGAAGACCGCAGATTTCATCAACATCACAGCGGAAGTCTGACATCAAGGTTCACTTTTTGTGTCGTGATGACATTCCAGTCACACGCTGTGCGGTCTGCAGCTCCACTGACCGTCGTGGGCAGCTTGCCGCTCGCTTGCTACTATTCACCATCGGCCTGACATCAGGCACTACACTGTCTGAGCTGCTCGGTTGTTACGTTATTCAGCGACAGCATATCAACTGCAGAAGTCAGGTGCCCACTGATTATACGTCGTGACAGGCAGTGGTTGTGGTCTGTTTCAAGACACCTACCTCTGGAGGGGCTTTAGAAAACCACGGAAACTTCACTGACGACCGTAGGTTGACACGTTGCACTCAGTACCTGCGTCAATCGGCCGGAACGTGAGGCTGATTATTTATACCCTGCTCGTTCTGGGGTCGAGACCTTACGGTGCCTGCAGGCTCAGGCACAGATGTGTCTGAAGACCGTCAAGACACCGCGAGGACTGTGTGCATTGCAACTGCTCACTACCGTGGTCACAACAGCCTACCACTGGGCCCTGTCCTCAGTCAGAAAATCCCGTCTACATTCTACTACCGCATTACCTTAAGATCTATTTTAATGTTATCTTCCCATCTACGTCTGGTCTTCCCAGTGACTCTTTACTTCGGCCTTCCCTTCTTTTTCTTCTCTCCCATGCGTGCCACATGCCCTGCCCATCTCATCCTTCTTTATTTGACCACCCGACGAATAGTTGTTGCAAATTACGAACTAAGAAGCTCTTCACATGTAATTGTCTCCGTCCTTACGTTCCTTTACTCCTTGCAGGCCCGAAAAGTCTCCTCAGCAGTCAGTTCTGTAACAACCTCAGCCGTGAGAGGTCCAGAATCACACCCACACAAAATGACAAGTGTATTAGAGTTTGGTATTAGTGTCTGGAGATGCACTGTGGAAGGAAACGCAGCAAACATTCTCCGAATTCAATCCGTTCGTAACTTCTTTGCGCATGCAATTGTCGTTTGTTAATGTCGTTCCCAAATATTTAGCTACCTTCATGTTGCAATTTTTCCCTCCATTCAGTGGACGAGTCCTGAATGCACACTGCTCTCTCAGCATGCACACTGCTCTCTCAGCATGCACACTGCTCTCTCAGCATGCACACTGCTCTCTCAGCATGCACACTGCTCTCTCAGCATGCACACTGCTCTCTCAGCATGCACATTACAGACCAACACAGCGCGTTTTCTTTACAGTATTTGTCCTTTCGTCCAGTCAATTTTCTGACATTCCGGACAGCGACCCAGCCTACGTGCCGGACGGAACAGACTTATTTCTCCAAAAGTCCCGACTGACTCTGGGGCCCATCGAGCTTCCTATTCAAAGGGTAGTGGAAGGTCTTTCCTCTTGGGTAAAGCGGCCGAGGCGTGAAGCTGACCATTCATCTCTATCTATTGCCGAGGTTGAGAATGCGTGGAGCTATATCTCCACTCTCCCATGTGCCATGCGTGCACAGACAGCTGTACCTTTCACTTGTACCAGTTAACTAACACCACGCTGCCCCGTCCTCTTCAACCGCGGTCAATCCCAGACCTCTCGCACGTTACCAAAAGCATATTCTAAAGCATATTTGAAAAGCAATGGCGATAAAGCATGTCCTAGTTTCAGACCATTGTGGACAGGCAAGTATCAGACAAATGTTTTCCTGCACACAATTCATACAGGTTTTATTCAGACACATGTTAATAGGCATTTTAATTAACGAGTTTGATGGACAGGACAAATTCAGCGAGAAAATTATGTGACAGCCTCCCTTTCTTGAAGTCTACAAATAGGCGATTTACAGCTGCATTTTGTCCTCATTTTCATCGTCTGACGAAGGCAGCATACATGTACATGTGTCAGGTCAATTCTCCAATGTAACCACCAAACCACAACCAATATTTCGCTGATAACAGATTCATTAAGCAGACTTCGACCTAAATTAATCGCTAGGAGGTTCAAATTTTGAGCACAAAACAGAAGATCGCTTTGTATTTCATGAACGTAACAGAAACTGTCATGCACTAAATCACGTGTATTGTTGACACAAGTTTTAAAATTCCTAAAATATAAATAGCTCTGTCATACTGTCACTTTACACACCTTTACGTTACAACCAGTGACCACATATCTGCTAATTATTTTCTTACAGCAACAGTTAAAACACTAAAGCTATTAAGCCGAATTTAATAATCGTGGCTGAATTTTGTACATTATCACAATAAATCCACGTTCCAAATATTGCTCTATGGTTTTGGATTCCTACTTTGCGTTGGAATTCTGTCGTTATGGTCGCGTGCTACGTGCTACGTGTTACGTGCCTTCGGTTTCGTCACATTAGCAGCTGTTGTCTGTCACGTGTAAAGTCGAGCTAGCTGCCGGCTACGACCATCATTACGGTTGTGTTTATATCTGATTGTAAGTAAAAACAGGGCGCTGAGAAAGATATTCGGGCCTAAGAGGGACAAGATGACAGCGGACTGGGGGAAGTCATCCAGCTGACCAAATCAAGGAGCTGGGCGGGGCATTGGCACGTATGGGGGGAAGAGAGGTTCATACAGGGTTTAGGTGGGGAAACATGAGGTAAAGAGAGCAGTTAGAAAAGCCAGCAGTAGATGGAAGGATAACATTAAAATGGACCTCAAAGAAATTGGTTGGGAAGTCCTGCACTGGATTGATATGGCTCAGGATAGGAACACGTGACAGACGAGCATTGCGGTTCTGTAAAGTGAAGGGAATTTCTTGACTTGCTCAGAAACTGTTAGCTTTCCGAGAATAACTCTGCTCCATCGAGTTAGTTATTAAGGAAGAACAAGAAGGTGAAAGGTAAAGTTGTCCCCGTCCACGTCATGAAGACGTATAGGGGGAGTAGAAGTATAGCTCCACTCATTAACCCCAGCATTATGTGGAGTGGTCAACTTCACGCCCCGACCGCTTTACCGATTGAAATAGAGGTTGGGTGCCCCTCAGAGCTGGCCTGGACGTTTTGAAGAAGAGAAAAATCTCTTAACCCGGCCGGGCATCGGACCCCGGATCGTCGGGCTCATAGCCAGGTTACTATACTGACTGAGCTACCCCAACTCCTAATAAGAACAGCCACTTAGAATACTATAAAATGACAAATTCTTCAAACGGGAACCTGCAGCTAACAAAGACAAACCGACAGACATGGCGACTGTCAACACAGCACAAACTGCATGCCAGTTACAGCAGGGGGGGGGGGGGGGGGAGGGGGGGCTTAAATTTGGTATCGGAGACACACAGTTTGGACCCCAACTTTTCGAGCAGATACAGCAGGAAAAAACAAAAAATTCACCCGAAACGGAGAGGGGAGGGCGTAAAACTATGGACAGGAAACAGGAAAGAACGCACAAACGCTTGGGATCCGAAATATGGAGGTGGAACTCCTACAAATCTTGAACAGGAAACAGGCGGTAAGGCGCATAAATATGGAATGTAAACAGAAATGAATCTAATAATATGACAACGGAGATCACATAAACTGAATCTAATAATATGACAACGGAGATCACATAAACTGGATCTAATAATATGACAACGGAGATCACATAAACTGGATCTAATAATATGACAACGGAGATCACATAAACTGGATCTAATAATATGACAACGGAGATCACATAAACTGAATCTAATAATATGACAACGGAGATCACATAAACTGAATCTAATAATATGACAACGGAGATCACATAAACTGGATCTAATAATATGACAACGGAGATCACATAAACTGAATCTAATAATATGACAACGGAGATCACATAAACTGAATCTAATAATATGACAACGGAGATCACATAAACTGGATCTAATAATATGACAACGGAGATCACATAAACTGGATCTAATAATATGACAACGGAGATCACATAAACTGGATCTAATATGACAACGGAGATCACATAAACTGAATCTAATAATATGACAACGGAGATCACATAAACTGAATCTAATAATATGACAACGGAGATCACATAAACTGGATCTAATAATATGACAACGGAGATCACATAAACTGAATCTAATAATATGACAACGGAGATCACATAAACTGAATCTAATAATATGACAACGGAGATCACATAAACTGGATCTAATAATATGACAACGGAGATCACATAAACTGAATCTAATAATATGACAACGGAGATCACATAAACTGAATCTAATAATATGACAACGGAGATCACATAAACTGAATCTAATAATATGACAACGGAGATCACATAAACTGAATCTAATAATATGACAACGGAGATCACATAAACTGGATCTAATAATATGACAACGGAGATCACATAAACTGGATCTAATAATATGACAACGGAGATCACATAAACTGAATCTAATAATATGACAACGGAGATCACATAAACTGGATCTAATAATATGACAACGGAGATCACATAAACTGGATCTAATAATATGACAACGGAGATCACATAAACTGGATCTAATAATATGACAACGGAGATCACATAAACTGAATCTAATAATATGACAACGGAGATCACATAAACTGAATCTAATAATATGACAACGGAGATCACATAAACTGAATCTAATAATATGACAACGGAGATCACATAAACTGAATCTAATAATATGACAACGGAGATCACATAAACTGGATCTAATAATATGACAACGGAGATCACATAAACTGGATCTAATAATATGACAACGGAGATCACATAAACTGGATCTAATAATATGACAACGGAGATCACATAAACTGGATCTAATAATATGACAACGGAGATCACATAAACTGAATCTAATAATATGACAACGGAGATCACATAAACTGGATCTAATAATATGACAACGGAGATCACATAAACTGAATCTAATAATATGACAACGGAGATCACATAAACTGAATCTAATAATATGACAACGGAGATCACATAAACTGGATCTAATAATATGACAACGGAGATCACATAAACTGGATCTAATAATATGACAACGGAGATCACATAAACTGGATCTAATAATATGACAACGGAGATCACATAAACTGAATCTAATAATATGACAACGGAGATCACATAAACTGGATCTAATAATATGACAACGGAGATCACATAAACTGGATCTAATAATATGACAACGGAGATCACATAAACTGAATCTAATAATATGACAACGGAGATCACATAAACTGGATCTAATAACATGACAACGGAGATCACATAAACTGGATCTAATAACATGACAACGGAGATCACATAAACTGGATCTAATAATATGACAACGGAGATCACATAAACTGGATCTAATAATATGACAACGGAGATCACATAAACTGGATCTAATAATATGACAACGGAGATCACATAAACTGGATCTAATAATATGACAACGGAGATCACATAAACTGGATCTAATAATATGACAACGGAGATCACATAAACTGGAACGAACAGTCTGAAGGCGGAAATCTGTCGGGCTTTTTGGTAACCGTGACGAACGTCACAGTCGAGAATATCCTGAGAATGTGAAACAGCTGTCAGTTGCTCAGTGTCAGAGAAATACCACGAGGACGCTTCCTGTGCAGACAGACGCTGACACGCTGTCAGCGTCACTACCCGAGTACAGTCAGCGGGACTTTACAAGTGCAAAATGCGGCCCGGGCACGGATCATCCTAACCAACTTTTGCGTGGTTTACCTCAGTCCCCTATGAAAATCCTGAGATAGTATCTCAAACTAGGTCACGGCCGATTGCTTCCATCTTTCCAATTCATTATTGCGTACGTCTAAGCGTCCTCTCATTCGACGCTACAGGAGAACAGACCGAGTTGCTGGAAGCGTCATTAAATAAACAAATAACAAATCGCAGGGGTGGAGCGCTGGGCTACAGGCAGATTCGATGTTCGTACACCAGTATGGAGAAGCTGGTGCTAGCTGATTTGATGGAGATATTCGTATGATGATGGTATCATTATAATGATAAATTGATGATGGTACTACTTATAATGATAAATTGATGATGGTGATGATGGTACTACGTATAATGATAAATTGATGATGGTGATGATGGTACTACGTATAATGATAAATTGATGATGGTGATGATGGTACTACGTATAATGATAAATTGATGATGGTGATGATGGTACTACGTATAATGATAAATTGATGATGGTGATGATGGTACTACGTATAATGATAAATTGATGATGGTGATGATGGTACTACTATAATGATAAATTGATGATGGTGATGATGGTACTACTATAATGATAAAATGATGACGGTGATGATGGTACTATGTATAATGATAAATTGATGATGGTGATGATGGTACTACTATAATGATAAATTGATGATGGTGATGATGGTACTACTATAATGATAAATTGATGATGGTGATGATGGTACTACGTATAATGATAAATTGATGATGGTGATGATGGTACTACTATAATGATAAATTGATGATGGTGATGATGGTACTACTATAATGATAAATTGATGATGGTGATGATGGTACTACATATAATGATAAATTGATGATGGTGATGATGGTACTACGTATAATGATAAATTGATGATGGTGATGATGGTACTACTATAATGATAAATTGATGATGGTGATGATGGTACTACGTATAATGATAAATTGATGATGGTGATGATGGTACTACTATAATGATAAATTGATGATGGTGATGATGGTACTACTATAATGATAAATTGATGATGGTGATGATGGTACTACGTATAATGATAAATTGATGATGGTGATGATGGTACTACTATAATGATAAATTGACGATGGTGATGATGGTACTACGTATAATGATAAATTGATGATGGTACTACGTATAATGATAAATTGATGATGGTGATGATGGTACTACTATAATGATAAATTGATGATGGTGATGATGGTACTACGTATAATGATAAATTGATGATGGTGATGATGGTACTACTATAATGATAAATTGATGATGGTGATGATGGTACTACGTATAATGATAAATTGATGATGGTGATGATGGTACTACTATAATGACAAATACACAGCCAAGTCACTACGAGCGAACAAAGAGCATCTGGCAGTGCGTCATGTAGAAGGCAGACTTTATGTTCGGTAAGTGCTTGCCTATAAACAGCTGCATTGTCTTAAGCGGCAACGCATTTGACCTTTAGCATGAACAACTGCATAACGACAAGCCACATAATTTGTGCTGTTCATAAAACAGTACTAGCACGATCAAATAAATGACAGTGAGATGGGAGGGGAATATAGCACGCATGAGAGAAGATGTTTACAAAATTTGGTCAGAAATCCCGAATGGAAGGGGCCACGAGGGGTAGATGGGAGTATACGTCAGAGAAACAGTGTGGGAGGACAATGAGTGAACTGAACTGGCAGGGGAGAGGGACTAGTGGTGGGTTTCTGTGGGCACAGTAATACACCTTGGGGTTGCATAACATGAAGGGAGTGCTTTGACTAGCTAAGCGACTATCAGCTGCTCCATAAGTTGCAATATGGTCTCAACACAGCAGGCCTAGCTGAGATGACGCCATTTCGTGAGTAAGGCACAACATGGCTGGCCTGCCGCTGCTGCCCGCTGTTCTCGTGCTTCTGGGGACGCAGTTCGTGGCCGTGCGGACACAGAGGACTGAGTACAACCCAGACACGCACCTGTCAACGGTAAGTGCTGCATGTCACGTCACGTCATGTCGTGCGTCAGAGTGCTACTAGTGCTAGTAAGTGCCCGTCTTGGTGACGAGCCTGTCTCAGTAATGAAAAGGGCGTTCCTGTCTGTTTCTCAGAAGTCTGCCTCCATCAACTCTGGACATGAGAAGCATAAGGGTGTAAGTCAAATTTTATAATTTTTGTAGATAATACATAATTTTGCTAAAAGTTTCAAGCTCATTCAGATGCAGATCGTTGTAAAACTAACTACTGTCCCAGTGTAGCTGGACCAAGAATTAAACAACAGCAAGTCACATACTGGTCTAAGAAAAATTATGTATAATCTCAAATATAAAATTGGACTTACGCCCTTCTGCTTCTCAGGTCCAGAAATGTACATATTTGCAGATCCGTCTGTACGCATTATACATATTTGCATACCGTTTAGACACTTAAGCGAGTATACAATATATACAGGGTGTTTCGGGGTGAATCTGCCATACTTCGAGAGGACGTTCTTCAGGTTAAATTACGATATAACCACACTTACCTATATCCGAATTTGAGAGCTTTTATACATTTATTGATTTCCAAATACATATTAAAACGAGGAGAAATTAGTAGTTCCTGTAATGTTAACACCTGACTTAACATCAAATTAACATGAGTGACATAAAGACATTGAGTAAGTCAGAAAAGCTCACACTAATTTAATAAAAATCGTACTTCGAGTTCCAAGTACTTACATGGCACACGCGCCGCCGCATGGCTTGGCTTCGCTATCGACCCAAGGACGGATCTGCCAGTGTATGGCTAACGTATCACGCTACACAGGTACAGTACATGGAACCGCAAGAAGACCACACTTTTCTCCCGTCAGTATCTCCGTAACATTTCAACTTCGGATACATGTGTTTTTGGTTATACAGATGTAATTTAGTCCAAGCAATTCTCCCGAAGTATGACAGATCCCTCTTGAAACGTCCTGTATACGGTCTCTGTCAGTTCCGGCCTTGTACAGCAGATTATGCCTTATATTGCTCAGCTTTGGCCACAACGGCAGTCTTTATGCTAATGATGTTAGGCAGCTGAGTCACTAGAACATTAGCCTAGTGCCTTTAAGGCTCCGATGGCTATTGAAAACGTGAAAATACATACAGGACACGGTATTGATAAACTTTCAGCAGAACTGATCAAATCAGCAAGTAAAGCAGCGCGTGCTGACATGCATAAACTTCCCAATTATGTTTAGAATAAGGAAGAATTGCCTCAATAGTGGGAGGAGGCTATTATTGTACCTATTTATAAGAAAGAACATGAAACTGATTACAGCAATTATTGAGGCATATCACTGTTACCAACTACATACCAAATATTACCCCACATTCTTCAGTCAAGGTTAGTTCCGTATGTAGAAGAAACTGCTGGCGATATCACTGTGGAGCTGCATGTAACAGATCAACTACTGATCAGACATTCTGCATGGGTCAAACGAGAATACAATGCAGCAGTGCATCCAGCTATACGTAGACTTCAATAAGGCCTTTCTAGGAGCGCGGTCTTGAGTTTTGTAACCCCACGAATTGTGTTTAAACGAAACCCATAGTAAATTTCGGGTGAGCAAACATTTGTCTGATAAGACACGCAACGACAAACTACGGCTGTACACCTTAGGATGTAAACATCGTTCATGCGTGTATCTGCAGTGACGTTCACAGCGCGTTGCGGTGCTTACTGGAGCATCTGTAGGGAAACAGACGTGGCAAGACAAATTACTGAAGGCTTTTAGAGACAAGGGTCACAATACCGACAAAGTACCGTATATAGTGAAGACCAAGTGAACATGTCGCCAATCGCAGTGGCCGTGCGGTCTAAGGCGTCGGTCTACGGCCGCTCGCTTACTGGGATTGTGGGTTCGAATCCCGCCTAGGGCATGGATGTCTGTCTGTGTTGTTTTGTGTTGTCAGATAGTGGTCTCTGCGACGGGCTGATCCCTCGTCAGAGGAGTCCTACCGAGTGTGATGTATCTGAGTGTGATCGTGAAGCTTCGAACAATGAGGCGGCCTAAGTCCCCTAGGGGCTGTCGAGCCATTGGGGGGGGGGGGGAATAAAAAATGACATGTCAACACATTAACAACTACTCCTATCACGTGCAGGTGAGAAATTGCTCCTTACGGATGTTTAAAACGTTTAAAATAAGCTGCCCAAACTCCAACCAGCACGTCACGTGGTTCTGACCACAGTCTTTATTACTGGTCGTGCTAATTACATGAGCTGGACAATCAGTGTCTGTTGTAGCTGTTGTGTGAGTGGTGGATTGGCGAATGTGCACATTTATGCACATAATGTATATACACGTATATATGGCCACGGCAACAAGCGCGCGCAGAATAGGGTGGTGATAGTGCCCCAAGAACAGTGACGACACAAACTTGCCAGCAATATGTCTACAACACGGCACTACAAACAGCTACGGACACTACGGCATTGTACATCACAACACACACGTCTTACATAGACGACACACGCTGGCCAGCCTGTGAAATTGACTCCAAGTGCCATAGCCTGTAGGGGCAAAACATAAACCGAATACAACGCTGTGGTACGTCAGTCAGTCACATTAAGCGAGCAGCACAGGCTGAGCGTTCGAGAACGGGGTGCTGAGGAAGATACTGTGGTCTTGCAAGAGCAGACTGGAGAAAATTACATAATGTGTAGCTTCATGAGTTGTACTCCTCGCCTAACATTATTAGGGAAATCAATTATAGGTGCATTAGACGGGCGGGACATGTGACACGTACGGGGGAGAAGAAAAATGCATACAGGATTTTGGTGGGGAGACGTGAAGGAAAGAGATCACTTTGAAGACCTGGACGTAGAATGAGAGGATAATATTAAACTGGATGTTAAAGAAATGGGTTGACAGGGCGAGGACTGGATTAATCTGGTGCAGGACAGGGACAAGTGGCAGGATGTTGTGAATACGGTAATGAACCTTCGGGTTCCATAAAGTGCAGGTAATTTCTCGACCAGGCGTGGAACTGAGAGGTTCTGAACAAAGACTCCGCTCCGTTCACTGAGCTACAAATGCGTCTCAGTGACTTCAACGGCTGTAGGCTTGATTGCGGCTAAGCTTAAGCCTCTTATATAATCCGCGTTCAGCCTCGCTTTGCCCAGTGCCGTCAGCATTTTCATTCCCATGATTTTGTATGACTCTTCCTTGCTGCCTGCATAATTTTCTAATAAAATCACACATGCATGAAATTTTAAAAGCTACATGCAAATCGCTGATCAGCGCGAGCCTTGGAAAGTTGCCAGTCGTGGAGCGAGCTCTGTTTTGCAGGCGCTGGAATTCCAACGGGTACGTTCCTGTCGCTAATTCTACAGTGGGGCAGATCTGAGTCAGCGTAAACGTAACGAGTGCCTTACGGAGGGCTAACTGACAGCATTGCCTGCCAGTACCACGCTCCTTTGAAGAGTCCTTGGCAAAACGCAAAGCAATCCCATTACAGGCCTGGACAGGCCCGTAGGGTTCCAGGAGGTTGAGGCTCCCGGATTTATAGACAGTCGGCACATGAAGGTGGCGAGGTTGTCAGCCCTAAGCACCGGCCGCCTTTACTCCCCAGGAAATATTCCTGGTACTCATTTCTGTTAGAGGCTGAGTCGACCCCAGGGCCAAAGTGTTACCGAAAGGATTATAACACCATCGGGAATCGAACCTGCGACCTTCCGGTTTGTAGCGCAGTGCCTCAACCAACTGCGCCACCGCATGCCCCCTTTGTAAAGCGTGCATTCCTTATAGTGATACCGTATTACCAGTGATTATAAAACAGGGGAAAAATATTAGCATCGTGAAGGAAACACTTCAAAAACAGATAAGCTTGCTGCCGCCAGTGACTATCAGCATTTTCCTGCAAAGTTTCCGCATACTTAACAGCGCTGACTAGCCACATTCACCTCACACTGCAGCTACTTCCGATTTTGTCTGGCCGCTGACCTCGTGTCTTGACATCTGAACATCGTTTACGCGGACATTTTGAGCCCCAGCCCACTTGGTGAATAACAGCAAGTCAATATGCACCTTAGTACCAACGCGATAGTTTCTACAGGACGAATCAAAGTTGTGTTCTGAACACAATTTACTTCAAACGAGGCAATAGGGTTGTACCTAAGCACTATGCAATAGGGTTGTACCTAAGCACTATGCAATAGGGTTGTACCTAAGCACTATGCAATAGGGTTGTACCTAATCACTATGCAATAGGGTTGTACCTAAGCACTATACAATAGGGTTGTACCTGAGCACTATGCAATAGGGTTGTACCTGAGCACTATGCAATAGGGTTGTACCTAAGCACTATGCAATATGGTTGTACCTAAGCACTATGCAATAGGGTTGTACCTAAGCACTATGCAATAGGGTTGTACCTAAGCACTAGGCAATAGGGTTGTACCTGAGCACTATGCAATAGGGTTGTACCTAAGCAATAGGCAATAGGGTTGTACTTAAGCACTATGCAATAGGGTTGTACCTAAGCACTATGCAATAGGGTTGTACCTGAGCACTATGCAATATGGTTGTACCTAAGCACTAGGCAATAGGGTTGTACCTAAGCACTATGCAATATGGGTTGTACCTAAGCACTATGCAATAGGGTTGTACCTGAGCACTATGCAATATGGTTGTACCTAAGCACTATGCAATAGGGTTGTACCTAAGCACTATGCAATAGGGTTGTACCTAAGCACTAGGCAATAGGGTTGTACCTGAGCACTATGCAATATGGTTGTACCTAAGCACTAGGCAATAGGGTTGTACCTAAGCACTATGCAATAGGGTTGTACCTAAGCACTAGGCAATAGGGTTGTACCTGAGCACTATGCAATAGGGTTGTACTAAGCACTAGGCAATAGGGTTGTACCTAAGCACTATGCAATAGGGTTGTACCTAAGCACTATGCAATAGGGTTGTACCTAAGCACTAGGCAATAGGGTTGTACCTAAGCACTAGGCAATAGGGTTGTACCTAAGCACTAGCAATAGGGTTGTACCTAAGCACTAGGCAATAGGTTGTACCTAAGCACTATGCAATAGGGTTGTACCTAAGCACTAGGCAATAGGGTTGTACCTAAGCACTAGCAATAGGGTTGTACTTAAGCACTATGCAATAGGGTTGTACCTAAGCACTAGGCAATAGGGTTGTACCTAAGCACTAGGCAATATGGTTGTACCTAAGCACTAGGCAATAGGGTTGTACCTAAGCACTATGCAATAGGGTTGTACCTAAGCACTAGGCAATAGGGTTGTACCTGAGCACTATGCATATAGGGTTGTACCTAAGCACTAGCAATAGGGTTGTACCTAACACTATGGCAATAGGGTTGTACCTAAGCACTAGGCAATAGGGTTGTACCTGAGCACTATGCAATATGGTTGTATCTAAGCACTAGGAATAGGGTTGTACCTAAGCACTATGCAATAGGGTTGTACCTAAGCACTAGGCAATAGGGTTGTACCTGAGCACTATGCAATAGGGTTGTACCTAAGCACTAGCAATAGGGTTGTACCTAAGCACTATGCAATAGGGTTGTACCTAAGCACTATGCAATAGGGTTGTACCTAAGCACTATGCAATAGGTTGTACCTAAGCACTATGCAATAGGGTTGTACCTAAGCACTATGCAATAGGGTTGTACCTAAGCACTCGCCGCATTGCTGCTATAGTAACAACTCCATTGGCCGTGCCATGACTCAGGCGGTTAGTCGCCGGCCTCCCACCGCGGAGGCCCGGGATCGATCTCGGGTCGGTCCATGTGGGATTTGTGGTGGACAAAGTGTCACTGGGACAAGTTTTTCACCGAGTACTTCCGTTTGCCCCTGTCAATTTCATTCCACTGGTGCTCCATTACTTGGAAAAGTGAAAAACTGATCATCTTTCTCTTCATCTTCATCACAGGATTGCACAATAAGCCTTAAGGGACTGCGGTGCGTCCGTAGCTTCTGCTGCGGGGCCCTTCCCCAGCCCCACCAAAAAAACTCCATTCAACGGCTATATATGAACAGTGCGTCCCGCTGGAAGCGGAATCCGCTCACAACTAGGCGCGAAACTAAACGGGGGGGGGGAGTGGTGTGACCGCCCCGGTCGGCAGAGTCCAGAGTCCAAGCGGCGGCAAAATGACTGTTAAACTAAAAAAAATTTGTGCGCTCAACAAATTTAAAGTTCTCGAGCCAAATCAAAGGAAATTTAATAAACGATGCTGATTTTTTAAGTTCATAATTTCTGCTGGGGCAGGGGGGTATTGTGGTTACTCGACCCGGGGGCAAAAAACGCAGCTACGTCCACTGCTCACAGCATCTACAGTAGCAATACGTATCATGTAACTTGTCGCGTGTTACGTTCAATGTTCGAGATTAGCTACTCGAGCTGTGAGATATCCTTGACACGTGGTGAACGCACTGTGTGGCCTTAATTTGAGTACTTACGTGACCATTTATGTAATCCCGTCTGTAAAATAAGTTGGCAATACATCGACGTCGCCACTCCACACTGCTTCACAAAACCAGTTACAAAACCGTACTGTCGCAGCACGGTCTGCCTCCTGGAATTTTGCACAACTGTAAATTTGTATGGTTTCAAGCGAAGCAATGTTGTAGCCGCCTGTACACATGACTTCGACACACCGGACCGCTGTGATAACCGTGTTACAGATTTTCGTGCAGACGCTTCTAATCGCGCTCTAATATCATCTGATGTTTCTTTTGAAAGAACACGCAGTAATGGCTCTACCTTCTTCTTTAACAAGGTACCTGTTGTTCGAAATTTATCAGTCCATTACTTACTTCGAAGGAACTGAAACGCCGGGAAACCAACTTCCAAATTTGCTGCGACACTTTCTGTAGTATTTCTTCCTTACACAGATTTCCATAATAAAAACCGTATTACGCTGCACTGCACATTAACGAACACAAGCAGCAGTCTGTGACACCATAGAAAGTCTCTGTGTCGCACTGTACTTATATTCACGAACCACAAATAACACTCCCGCATGTTACACCCTGTATATGTGACCGCGGCATGTCAGTGGTCATGCTGCCCGCGATCACGATGCCGAGGGCGTGGGTTCCTCTTTTAAATGGATTCACTGTACAATACGCCTAGTTTATGCAGTATTTTTTTACATGAGAGTTCATAGGAATATAGAATTAGAAATGTTAACAATATGAGTGTATCCACTCGCACCCTCCCCCAGCACCCCCTCCCCCAGCACCCGTTCCCCGTCTGATGCATTTCTATTCACAATGGCCTGAAGCAACGTGATAATTTGTCTTTGCTTTGATTGGAACCGCATGGAGCAGATCAGCATCTCGTCAATACTGGTGACGAGGGGCGCACCAAAGGCGGGGGGGGGGGGGGGGCTGCCGGGATGCAGCCCCCCCCCCCAAACCCGACATTTAAAAAACACAGATTTTGTAGATGTTATGATATCAAATGTTTTACATGATTTCCCTTCAGTCGAAATCAGTCACTTAACTCGTTTGATTACTAGTACATTAGAATTTTGAAAAATAAATAATAAAACTAAAAAAAACAATAAGACAGGACACTGTGATTGGGTCACGGAACATGTAGCTATATCCGTATGTATATAAATGCAGTTGCAGACAGTGCTATGTTGTACTTACATGATTTTTATAACATAATTTTTAAAATCAAACATAAATTACATATAGCCTCAGGATCAGCCCCCAAGGAAACATTCTAGTGCACACCTGCTGGTAACAGAAAATACAAATATGTCCCACCTATAAATATAGACGCCAGTTAGGAAGGTGCAGTAAAAAGTCACATTCTGTTCTCAGAAAACTACAGCGACCAGCAGCACTGTCACTCCTACCTCGGAAATTCCCACGTTTGAAATTTATACATCTGGGATTAGAGACATGCTTAATTGGGAAACTGCAATCAAATGTCTTTTAAGTAGTTTAATCAAATTGACAAATTCAGTTACAGAGTGCAAGTGCCACACAAACACATATGTTGCAGCCAAGCTGGTCATAAGTGCACGTGCACACACAACACACATATGTTGCAGCCATAGCTGGTCATAAGTGCAAATGCACACACAACACACATATGTTGCAGCCACAGCTGGTCATAAGTGCAAATGCACACACAACACACATATGTTGCAGCCACAGCTGGTCATAAGTGCAAGTGCACACACAACACACATATGTTGCAGCCACAGCTGGTCATAAGTGCACGTGCACACACAACACACATATGTTGCAGCCACAGCTGGTCATAAGTGCAAATGCACACACAACACACATATATTGCAGCCACAGCTGGTCATAAGTGCAAATGCACACACAACACACATATGTTGCAGCCACAGCTGGTCATAAGTGCACGTGCACACACAACACACATATGTTGCAGCCACAGCTGGTCATAAGTGCAAATGCACACACAACACACATATGTTGCAGCCACAGCTGGTCATAAGTGCACGTGCACACACAACACACATATGTTGCAGCCACAGCTGGTCATAAGTGCACGTGCACACACAACACACATATGTTGCAGCCACAGCTGGTCATAAGTGCACGTGCACACACAACACACATATGTTGCAGCCACAGCTGGTCATAAGTGCAAATGCACACACAACACACATATGTTGCAGCCACAGCTGGTCATAAGTGCACGTGCACACACAACACACATATGTTGCAGCCACAGCTGGTCATAAGTGCAAATGCACACACAACACACATATGTTGCAGCCACAGCTGGTCATAAGTGCACGTGCACACACAACACACATATGTTGCAGCCACAGCTGGTCATAAGTGCAAGTGCACACAAAACACACATATGTTGCAGCCACAGCTGGTCATAAGTGCACGTGCACACACAACACACATATGTTGCAGCCACAGCTGGTCATAAGTGCAAATGCACACACAACACACATATGTTGCAGCCACAGCTGGTCATAAGTGCACGTGCACACACAACACACATATGTTGCAGCCACAGCTGGTCATAAGTGCAAGTGCACACACAACACACATATGTTGCAGCCACAGCTGGTCATAAGTGCAAGTGCACACACAACACACATATGTTGCAGCCACAGCTGGTCATAAGTGCAAGTGCACACACAACACACATATGTTGCAGCCACAGCTGGTCATAAGTGCACGTGTACACACAACACACATATGTTGCAGCCACAGCTGGTCACTAAGTGCAAGTGCACACACAACACACATATGTTGCAGCCACAGCTGGTCATAAGTGCACGTGTACACACAACACACATATGTTGCAGCCACAGCTGGTCACTAAGTGCAAGTGCACACACAACACACATATGTTGCAGCCACAGCTGGTCATAAGTGCACGTGTACACACAACACACATATGTTGCAGCCACAGCTGGTCACTAAGTGCACGTGTACACACAACACACACATAAGACATGCTGACATGTTGCAGCCACAGCTGGTCACTAAGTACGGTTACCCTGTGGAGACTCACACGGTGCTGACTGCTGACGGGTACTTCCTCACTCTGCATCGCATTCCATATGGCCGCAGCAACGTCACACAACACCGACGTCCTATCATTTTGCAGCATGGCGTTCTCAGCAGCTCGGCAGACTGGGTGATCCTCGGCCCGGACAAGGCCTTCGGTATGTGCTTCATTTTAATATTTCGGTGACCCTTTGTCCCATAAACTGAAAATGAAATGTCATGTTTATCTGCTAATGTATTAATTACAGACACAAATAAGACTTCACATATCTTGCATTAAACGAGAAGCTGTTGCAAACAACACGTTACAATGACGTCATTATTCAAACACAAAGACCAGCGATAATAGTAAATCAGTAGTCACACAATTCGGTGCAAAATTTCCTTTCAAAAATTGTATTGGTATAAATGCAATGTGTCTGAAATTGTCCAAATACAACCACAGCGTTCTGGCACTCTGTATAATCACAATTTTTAACATAATGTGTTACATTCTATTTTATTGCTGTCTGTCCACCTACTCTCCCAATGACCAAGATATTTTACCCGACAATAAACCATGCATTTGATGCCTGCACATAAGAAATCAGGGCTCAGTGTCTGCATACTCCACTGCAACTTGGCTTTTGCCTCATTATCATGTCAGGATTGTTTTCAATTGAAATGCTTCTTCAATGGTCTGAAGAAGCGGAATATAATAGGTGCAAGGTCCAAAACACACGGTGGATGGCCATGACATCACCAGTAAACTCCTCTTGGAGTTTCGTCTTGACTTCTCCTCCAGGTGGGAGTTATTTTGAACAAGATGACTCTCTGTGCAAGTAAGCCAGAGGATGTCTTCCTATACTAGCTACAGGATTGTGCTATCACTCTTTTCATTCACTGCTACCTCATGGTCCAGCACCTGAAGAAGGTGAATGCCATGGGCATACAAAATGAGATTACCAATGTGCTGTCAAAAACCTTCTTTGTAACCCTCTTACAAGTCACACTGCACGTGCAGCATGAGTCCAATTCTGAACAGCACTCAGCTTATTGGCCATTCATTTCACTGATACTTCTGATGTCTGAATAATGCAAGGTGCTGTACAATGGCGATGACCGTACTCACAGCAGCTCTGCTGTTAATGATGATGATGGAGTGTGATGTCCTATGAAGACACATGTGCTCACAGCAACTTAATGTAGACAAAGAATCTGTCTAGAATACTGAAGCCTATATGGAGACAAAAACATACAGAAAGTTTAATTGGAGAACCATAAGTCAAAACAACTAAGGAACTATTATGTCTAAATATGAACCAATTGAGGCAAGTGACAGGATTGTTTACAGACAGTCACCTAGAAGGTAACCTATTCAAACTGGAAACAGCAAAGAATCCCATCTGTGAAATGTTGCATGGAGGAAACAAAAGAATCTCAAATGGCGAACATGACTGTCAGGTTATAGCAGAAGCAAGCATTTGTCACCTATGACTTCATTTCATGCAGTCAAGTGACTAATGAAACACTCCATTAAGCAAGGCACAGAACTTCATTTGAAATGCAGGACTGCTGGTGGGATAATTTTGGAAAGGGGATACATAGCACCATACAAGGGGCATGATAGAGCACCCACTCCTCAAAAACCAACCAGCCAACAAACTGACTGACTGACCAACCGACCAGTCATCCACCCAGCAGTCAAATATGGTTGGCGATTATCTGCTGGTAGATGCAAATTATATGACATGATATTAATGATGGTTGCAGGTTATGTGCTGGCAGATGCAGGTTATGATGTGTGGCTGGGTAATGCACGGGGCAACACCTACTCTACGAGACACATCAAGTTAACTACTAAGAAAAAGGAATTCTGGAATTTCAGGTAAGCAGAGCCAAGACAGAAATGATATGCGTCATATGCTTGAAGGTAGAACGCTTAAACAACACTTAAAAAATGTTTACTGACATCATATAAACATCTGAAATTTACATTTGAAGAACGTTAAAGCTAATTATATCTCCTTGGTGGTTCAGTACTACAGACAGCACCAGAAAATTGACTTGATCTGAGCCCATCACATTCAACTTTAAGGGAGTCTGATGATCATGTATCATAAATATTATGGATATTTTGGCCAGCGCACACGGTCTCAGGGCAAAAATCACAGCGTTTCAGAGTATGGATATGTCTCCACCTTCTAGTGAAACAGGGGAAGGAAGACCCTACTTTGGTGGGCTGTTTTAAAACAGCTACATAGTTTTTATCATGGAGACAGATCCATTCTCTGAAACACTACTGGCTTTTTAGCCTCAGATGATAGACAATGTCCAAAATATCAGTCACATCTATTACAATCTGCTTCATGAAAACAAGTATGTCATACTCATTTAACCTACCTTTCATCTGTCTCCATGTTTCAAGTGGTAATCTCAAAGACATTTCACAACAAATCTTCTTGTCTTACTTCTTTGTACAATCTACTTGTTCAGCCCAACATAACCTTCCTGATACCAGCAGAAAGGCACAAATCACAACGGTTGTGTGACGTGACTATCCTAACATTACAGACTGAACCTCAGACATGTTGCACATACAGACTGTTACGACATACTACAGGCTCCCGTGTTGACTCCTAATTATTGGTGCTGTCATAATGAGGCTTCACCACTGTAACAACCTGAAATACTACACAGGACTATGCTGAACACTGTCATTGTCTGAGGACTGTCAACTATCGGCCCATATCACGGAAGGATCCCCAAACAGCCATGGAATTTATCTTTGACATTACGTCCAGAATCAAAATGGGACCATCTCGCCTCTTATCAAATTGGAACTGGTGGAAGTCACCTAGATTATGCTGTAAACCTTTCACCTCTATCTTACACCAAAATCCAGAATATTTGAACCCTTTCATTCACAACCCATACACCCATTCAAATGGAAAAGGCAGGCTTCATATTTTCTATCCTAACAATTTTACAATATCCTGGAGATCATAAAACAATGTATTTTCAGTTTTGCATTTGAACGTGTCAATTCTCTGTCTGTGCATTACAGTTGGCATGAAATGGGAGTGTATGACTTGCCTGCAGTGATCGACTACATCCTCAATGCAACAGGCGAGCAGAAGCTGCACTACATAGGGCACTCGATGGGCACCACAATGTTCTACGTGCTGCTGTCAGAACGACCACAGTACAACAGCAAGATCTGGGCCATGTTCAGCCTTGCTCCAGTTGCATTCTTATCCCACATGACAAACCCACTGCGAGCCTTCATTCTCACCAGAGGACTTGAGGCAGTCTATGTACGTCACAGCACTAAAATAGCCATTGAAATAACAAAGTAACTGACTTGGTAGCTACAAACTGAGTATGCCGTTTGTTTATGTAATGACCTCCCCTCTGTTTTCCAGAAGTAAACCACAGATCTGACATTGAAGTGTTCTTTTATACTCTGAACATGGAAATTGCAGGTTCCGCTGTACTACCTACCTGACTACACGCATATATCCATACCACTGTACCTACTACCTGACTACACGCATTATATCCCATACCACTGTAACCTACCTACCTGACTACACAGCATTATATCCCATACCACTGTAACCTACCTACCTGACTACACAGCATTATATCCCATACCTCTGTAACCTACCTACCTGACTACACAGCATCACATTCCATACCTCTGTAACCGTTAACATTCACTGTCATAAAAACCACACAGCCCATACAGATCCAAAAAGAGTATTAAGAAGGCAGGAAAGGAGTGTCTATATAATCTAACAGTGAAATGAGGGTCTCAGAAGTGCAACAGTTTTTGCTGAAAAACATTTAAGAACTGTCAAAAAGTCAACGTGCATGCTGTCCCCAATACTTCAACTTTAAAAACAGTGGGGACACTCATTACATAACTAAATATGGTAACAAACTAATAACTATGTAATTTGCTAACTCAAGAAGTAATACTATCTTAATGACTGTCTAAATAATTTTGGTAATCACTATTGTGCAGGATTTTTGCCTGTCAAATAATTTATCTGTAATTTGTGTCATGCAGAGAACACTGAAGAACATTCGAATGTTCAGTTTCATGCGAAACTCAGATCTGTCTGCTGAGCTTGGTCGCAATTTATGCAGAGATAGAGTCTTCGCTAAAACGGTCTGTGAAAACATCGTGCTCATGCTTGGTGGATTTGGTAGCGAGCAGCTAAACACGGTAAGCTGTTTGAACATTGAATATTCATATCTAAGGCAGGGGCCAATTGCAATACAATCAGTCTCAGGTAAAGGCAAAACGTCATGTTGAAAAATAAAGGCTTCTGGGATGTTACACTGAGTGACTGGGTAAATAATCTCTGACATTTCGAAAGATCATATTGCCTTCATGTTCGGGGTCAAGCAATCCAACAAAATGCCTTGACCCTGAAGATGAAGGTACCACAATCCTTTGAAATGTGAGGAACTATTTACCCAGTGACACAATAAACAAACTCAGAAGTGAATCTTCAGCAAGATCACTGTGAGAACCTCAAATTTTGCAAACGTTACGTTGTTCATACGCTTAATTGAGCACTAGGTCATGAGTTTGTATGAGGGTAGAAGAAGCGTAGGTACATACGTTAATACACTTGGTACTACATGTTGGTAAGCTCCAGCTGCTTAACCCCTGTCAAAAGAACCGTGGTACCCACTGGAGAGAGGACTGGGCAAGCCACAGAGCTCATGTGGACATAGTGGAAACAAAAATCTCTACCTATACCATGAAATGATCACTGGTAATCTACTCTGTAGCTTGGTTACTATAATGACTGAGCTACCCTGTCTGGGATAAGTGTTAAATTTATTTCTTTTTGCACACTTTCCAGATGATCTACAACTATTGTAAAACAAATTCGTTCTGAATTTCTACATTTAACTAAATATAGTAGTAATGATAAAACAGGGCACGATGGACAGACTGATTGAAATTGGAAAATGCTATGGAATGGAAATGAATGTGGAAAAAACTAAGGTAATGAGAATCTCAAGGCAACCATCCCCAATGTGGATTATGATAGATCAAAAACAACTGGGGAATGTGAAATATTTTGAAAACAAATGGTGTAAGATGTACACAAGAAATTAAACATAGGATGGCCACAACAAAAGCAGCATTCAACAAGAAGAAAACTCTTTTCACCAGCAAACTGGACTTTAATTTAAAGAAGAAACTAGTAAAGTGCTACATTTGGAGCATAGCTTTGTGTGGTGCTGAAACGTGGACACTTCGGAAAGTAGATCAGAAGTATCTGGCAAGTTTTGAAATGTGGTGCTGGAGAAGGATGGAGATCAGTTGGACCGATCATGAGAGAAATGAAGAAGTATTACACAGAGTCAAGGAGGAGAGGAATATCCTACATACAATAAAAAGGAGAAAGGCTAACTGGATTGGTCACATCTTGTGTAGGAACTGCCTTCTGAAACACATGACTGAAGGAAAGATAGAAGGGAGGATAGAAGTGCCAGGAAGACGAGGAAAGAGACGTAAGCAGCTACTGGATGACCTTACGGAAATGAGAGGATACTGGTAATTGAAAGAGGAAGCATCAGATCACACTCTATGGAGAACTCATTTTGGAAGAGGCTATGGGCCTGTCATAAGACAGACTACATGATGATGTGTAGTTATTTGGTGTGGTACATGCAGTAGGCCTGGGTATGCAATTATGGATTTGTAAATCCAAAGACAGCCAAACAACAAAAAATCACAACTTAAGAACAATAATGAATTTCAATAAACATTTTGAAAATATGTGCACTTCAAATTGAGCATATTTTGTGTAAGATATAACAGAAACTGACAAAAGGTTAAACTTGAAAGTACATTGCTGATGCCAAATATGTCTACTCAGATGCGATAATTTACCTTTAACAGCTTAAAGTTGTGGTCATCAACAACAGCTTGTTCACAAATCAAAGTGTTTTGCAACAAACATGCACAACAGGTCTGTGCTCAGGAGCCATCTTGTATTGGCTCAAGCAGAGATGCTTCAGACTTGCATTTAAAAGGGTCCCAGTTTAACTTCTGGCCCAGAGACAAGCTAGTCTGACTGAGGATCTTCACAGTTTTGCGCAGTCCATAGAGTCAAATGCCACCAGCACTGTACCTCAAATAGGCTACTACTGCTTCCTTCTGCATCATTTACCGTTACATTCTATGCAATGTGCAATACTGACAGTGTCATTAAATAAACTATAAATAAATAAATAAACTTTGTTTGCTACTACAGTGAAGGCTGATGTATTCAGACTATAAAGTCAGCGTCTTCATATGATAGTTGTAAGAAAATTGTTTCCAAATTTTTTCACTGGACTACTTCAAAATTGTAGGGTCTTGTTGGACCATGATTTTTCTTTATGTTGTTTAGTACCTGTTACGCTGTCCTGTATGGGTTAACACAGGCAGTATCATGACTAGGCTATGGGCTGTTTGACCAAGTAACTGCAGAATAATTCCTAGCAGGGGCAAGGGATTTTCCTGTACCCCGAAGTGTCCAGACCAGCTCTATCCAGTGTGTGTTGGGGGCTCTTTCTCTGGGGGTAAAGTGACTGGTGCGTGAAACTGGTCACCTCTGTCTTGTGCCAAGGTTAAGAATGTGTGGAGCTGTAACTCCACTTGCCCATATGCCTTCACTGCATGCATAGGGAGGAATTTGCCTTTACTATTAACACTGAAATATAGATGCTGAATTTTACCAGCCAGATTACTTTAAAGAAAATATGGAATCCAAATGTTAATACAATAATAAACAAAAATGCAATGACAATAACACTAAAAACCTATATGAACTTTTCAACATTGACTGACATGCCTGTTCAGTGGAACATTTGAATAAAGGTCATGGACAGAACCTTGGGAATCTGTTCCAAGGCATACAATGTTCTGCCCTTATTAATGTCCAAAGTATGCTACAAATCAAACTAAATGTTAGTGAGAACATAGTTTAAAAATAGTTTGACTTTCAAGGATTGAACCAAAGAAACTTCTGTTGTATTCCAGAAATAGATCCCAGTCTTTGGCTTAAAGTGGCCTCCTCAAGTTCTACTTCTTTAGTATGTTTACATGTGGACATGTAGCACACACTATGTTCTTATAGCTTCTCTTTCTTTGTTTCATTCCTTTCAGCTACAGATTTTGAATACATGAAAAATTTCACATAACAGTACACATATTTTACAATTACTGCAAAATACTTATGAATTCTGCATACTGCAGTGAGCTTCAACAGTGCCTCCAACATGCTTTTATAAGAAAACACAACAAAAAATCAAATTCACAAGAAATTGTTCACAAAACAGCACAGTTAGACAGTGTAAACTGGCTAAGTCATCAACAACTGAATGACATTTGAGGTTTTCACCCCAGTGTTGATAAAGGTTAAAGTCTTGCGGGATGACATTTGGTTAATAGTTACCCATCTTTTGGAGGAACTTCCTGCCTCCATCATCGGGGTCGTTCAAGAAGAGTAAGCTGCGCAGAATAAATGGTTGCATTGTACAGAGAAAGTACAGGTTATGTGTTTGGTGCAGCGAGCCAGTAGGAAGTAAAGCTGTGCAGTGGGCACGGCCACGGGTAGAACGCACTCACTGTGCCATTCACCTAACCCATGCTTCGCCTATATAACACAACCACTTCTACCGCGTCCCTTATTCGTCTTGGACAGCCTGAGGATGGTGGCAGCAAGCTCCTCTGAAGCATCAGTAACTATTTACTGATTTACACAGTGTCACAGTCTAGAAGACTTGAACCTTCAACAACTAAATGGCAATAAATATAAAGCATTTTTTTCAATTAAATAATATATAAACAATACTACAGTGCCTGTTGGCTCACTTTATTACAGATCCTCTGAGCCACTCTTCACCTTGGCAATTATTTAAATTTGTGTGTTGTGGACCTGACAAAGGAACCTGTTGGGTGGCCATTATGACAAGACACTGGTAAAACATTTTGTATAACATAAGCATTCAGCAAAATTTAAAATTTGCAGTTAATGACACTATGTAATTGCTTCCCAAGGATACACATTTTAACATCACCCATGTTTTCATATGACTGTTGTAGCCACTGACACAGATCATTAAAACTTCACGTAATGCAAAGTTACACACGACCAAAAAGACCATTGTACCATTCTTGTGCACCTTCCTCTTGCAGTCTCTACTACCGATCATCCTTGGACACACACCTGCTGGAACTTCCACCAAAGCGTTTCTTCACTTTGCACAACTGGTTAAGACTGGTAAGAAGTTCAGTCATTTTGGAACCATGTGGGTTATCACAGAGGTCTGCAAACAGATGCTAGACTGAACACCTCAGACCACTTCCATAACATCTACTTTAATATTATCTAACTACCTAGTGGAGGCTGTTAATATTGCTTGAATCTTCAGCAACATTGCTGGGAGAACCTCAGACTTCACACATCCAGAAGAAGTGTGTACATCACATGGTTTCTCATTATGTAATATCCATTCCACATACATACTCAACTGATCCTAACTTCTGACATGTCACTAACCAAACACCAGGTGATCTATACAAATCACACATTGCCTTTTTATGTAATACACTAAATTGCTCACTTACTGTACCCTTTGTAGGTTCAAATATTTTACTTGCATCTTTGTTTATTCAGATACTTGTAATTTATACTCTTCCCTTAAATACAAATCAAATCACCTGTTTTGTGAATGACAACTCAACCTACAAGTTTTATGCTGATTACATAAATGGACATAGTTTAATTACTTGCATACATAGGTTAAGAACTGAATTTATAATATCACACTTACTGAATGAAAAATATTTTATACACTACAACTGGAAAAACTGTGACAAAAAAAAACTGTCACAGAGTATTACTGTATCTCATTCAATTAGAAAAGGAACAGTGTCTTTCTACTGATGATAGAAAACCTTTACAGAGTAATTTCCGGAAACAAAATTTTCTGTAATACGGACCATAAAACAATTCACTTAACGTCACTGGTAACTTCATGATAAATATGATTATTCTGTTGGACAATGTTCATCACCTTGGGTTTTTCGAACACCATATTTACTGTATTGGACCCCTCAGAAACAGGTATTCTCAGTCACTGGACCCATGAAGATGTACAGTGTTCACAAGAGTAGTCATGTATATCGCAACAGATCATCATCATCATCAGAAACACTGAGACTTAGCTTAATTAATTTGTTGTAATATATAAACTGTAACACATTTCCTTGATGGATCTTGACACAGGGAGGTTCTGCCAGTATGACTATGGTCAAGACAGGAACAGACAGGTCTATGGTGATGAACACCCCCCTTGCTACAAACTGGACAACTTGAAGGCACCAATCTCTCTGCACTACAGTGACCATGACTCCCTTGCTTCCCACACTGTGAGTAAAGGCTGCTTCAAAGGCCTGTTACCCTGTAACTTTCACTTCACCTCCGTAAAGGGTCAATTTTTAGGTTATGTAACACATCTTTTCAGTTGCAAAGGCTAAGGTATAGTACAGAATGGAGTGGGAATATAATTATAAAAGGTAAGTAGGCTAGAAATTGGAGGTGGTTAGAGCCTACAGTAATTTAAAGTACTATTGCTGCATTTGCTGGGGTGAGATAGGAACAATGCAGAATGGTTGGTAATGTGGAAGCATTCAAACTGGCCACTTGCTAGGTGTGAATGTGTGCATGAGGAGAAAGCCATCACGTTCATAATTTAGTGTGGCTGTGTGCACATTTATGTGGTATGCAGACTGGATCTACTCTTATGGTAGGATGGTAATACACAGGATCCTTATTTTGTCTGACAACTGTGTCACTTTCTGCCACTACTCTTGTGTGTCGGCAGTCCACATCAAACCTTTACAACTCTGAATAAGTACAGCTTCTGAATGGGGCCATGAAATGTAACAGTTTTTCTTTTGCATATGGTAAAGCAAATTAGAAAGTTTATTATTATTATTTTTATTTTATTTATTATTATTTATTATAGCAAAACTGAAAATGTCAACCTTGCCAGAAGAAGGCTCATTGTGTGGCGTGGTTCACCGATACTAGATCAGACCTTCACATGCTACATAATTTTCGAGCAAAATGCCAAAGGATGCCACCAAGTACGGCATTGATACAAGAGTGGCATAAGAAGTTCATGGAGACTGCATGTGTCCTTCAGGAGACAGGATATGGGCATGCGAGCACAAGTGCTGAGGATGTGGAACACATCCGACAATATCTGTGTGTAGTCCACAGAAATCTATTCATAAGTGCAGCTGTGAATTGCAAACACCACGCTCAACACTGCACAAGGTGCTACACATGTGCTTCAGACTGCATGCATAAAAGACTCCAATTGCGCAGGCTTTCAGACCCAGTGATTATCCACTACATTATACACTTGCCACAGACATTTTGGAATGACAGGATGAAGATAATAAACTCCTGAAACCTTTGGTATTATCAGATAAGGCTACCTCTCATGTCTCAGAGACAGTGTTAGGATCTGGATCTCTGTAAAGCTGCATGTAGTGTGAGAGATGGAACATAGCACCCCAAAAATAACCGCGATTTGTGAAATCATGCATGACCATGAGGTGGACCATTTTTCTTCAATGAACCGACCATCAACAAAAGTAATTATGTACGTACAGATACTGCAAAATCATGTTGTTGCCCAGTTGCCTAACCTAAGTGATTCTCCAGCATCACGATGCTCCACCTCACTGAGGAAGGGAGGTTCCATATTACTTTAAAGCAAAATTTCCAGGTTGCTGGATCAATAGGAGAAGTCCAATCCCACGGCCTCCCTGCACACCTGACATAATCCCAATACACTTCTTTATCTGGGGATATGTCGAGGACATTGTGTGCGACAGGAAGCTGAACACAACAGACGAGCTACAGCAGAAGACCTCCAACACTGTTGCAGCAGTCCTTCGGTATTGCACACAAAATTTATGTTGTGCCTGAAGGTCTGATTTAGTCTCAATGGACCACGCCACACATTGAGGCTTCTCTTGGGGTGTCAATATTTTCAGTTACTCAGTAATAAATATAAATAATAAATAACAATACATAAAATGAAATACAGAAATAAAATAATAGATAATAAACAAAAATAAACCTTCTCAGCTGCTGTTCCACGTGGAAAAAACTGTGTTACGTTATGTGACCGCATCTGGTAGCAGTACTTCTTCAAAGTTGTAAAGGTTTTATATGGACACTGTATATGACTTTCAATAGATCAAAGCATGTGACATTTGAAATTCCTATGGCAATGAATTCAAGTCTTCTGGGATATGACGCCGTGTAGTTTGGTACACAGATGCCAATATTTTAGAGCAACCTACTACCTTCCCTACCCTGAAGATGGAGACAGCAGGTTCCTCCAAAACAGGGGTATCTGTCTACTAAACAACACAGTTTCATATCAGAGAAGACTGTTATCATGTGCTCTAACCATGGTTTCACAGTTTATGTTTTTAAGATGTGTGACTGTGATGTCCATGTGTCTGCTGTAAACCCAAAACGTCACTGATTTTGATTGGCATCAATACAGCAATGTGGACTGAGGTAGCAAATACAGGGACCCACTGCTACACTAAGATCTCCACAAAAATAGGTACACACTTTCGAACGGCTCTAGGGAACACCGTGGTGTGTGTATTAACTGTAGGTACATGTTACTGAGGAAGCAGTTTCTGTTTGCAGGATGTTCTGCTGTTATACAGACAACTCCCAAATCCTGTTGGAAGCTTCAGGGTGCCACTGGCACAATTCAACCATCTGGACTTCCTGTGGGGGAAGGATGCCAAGACCTTGGTTTATGACTACGTTATTGAACTCCTGAGCAAGCACTGAGAGGCAATACAGAATCACACAGAGCTTGCTGAGTTGCAAGATCTGAGGTTTACACAGCAGTGTTGCTGAAGATTCACGTCTTCTGGAATGTAGTGCTGTGTGAATTGGTCAACAATTACAAATGTTTTGGAGAATCACAGTGCCCTCATCTTCAAAATGCCTGTAACTATTTAGCATTTGACGCAGTGTAGCATCCCACGAAACTTAATTTATCTTGCTGAACTGTTCTACAGACTCCATGTCGGTAACATAAACTGCAGTCTGGCAGAAAGCGATTCTGGATTTCTGTTCCCTCAAATGGAACTTAACACGTGTTTAAAAGGAGAACTCGTCAAGCATCCTGAAGATATTGTCAACACAGTGGATGGCAAATTGCAGGAGTTAATTAATATAGGAGGTAAATGTGGTGGAAATCATGAAGCAAATGTGACTACTGGAGGTCATCAGAGATAACAGATCCACATGAATAATCTCAAAATAAAATTCCCAGCAAAGAGACGACTACCAAATGTCCCTGAATATTCCTCTACAATGTAACATTAACTAATTAATGTATATGGATTACTTTAGGACTTCTGACATTTCTGTGGGAAGTTGTTTTTCCTAAAACACATTCTGAAGCTGCGGTAATCAGGTAGCTGATCCTCGAGTGTTAATCTCAAAAAAATGTGGAGGAATGTGTGATGTCTTAGCTTTAAATCTACACCCCAAAATAGTCTTCTATTCAGTGTGTAGTGGGGGCACTTTTCACAAGGGAAAAGTGAGGGGAGGAGGGGGGGTAGTTTGAAGGTGACCACTTATCTCCATCTACTGCCGAGGTTAAAAATGAGTGGAGATATACCTTCTGTCTGCACAGACCTTCAGAACAACTTCACTTTACTGTTACCTGAAGATAATACAAGTCAAGGCACATGAAGTGTCACTGAACATCAAATTGTGTGCATCACGTCACTGCTGGCAGCAAGCTCATACACAATTGCACTATTCCTCACCTTCCGCAATATTATTAAGATTTTCTGTAACACAAAGAGCAGAAAGGCAGGTCAGTGATGGTGTAAATGCAGCTGATGGCAACACTGTTGTCACATGATTGTTCTGAGCTCAGCTTACAGGCTTCAAACAAGGTGCCATTAAAGAATTCTGTCAAAGTAAGAAGGGAAGTCAATGATGTAACAAACATGCTAATGGCACAAGGCCAGAAAATTTGTGTTAACAGACATTACGAAAATTCAAGGAATACATGAATAACATAGCCTACACACCTTTTTGGAAACATCACTCTGGTGTGTATGTATATTAGTTCCATAAAGGACCTGTCATTTTGTGGGACAACCTTCAGTGCAAGTCTCATCTGACTTTATCGTCTTCTTGTCATGTGATTACAGCTTCTACGTATAAAAAAGCAGCATCCTGTACTAGCACCCTCTTCTCTCTGACTCGGAAGAACACTGATCTATGCACACAACTTCATGGCCCCTGTGATGTTATACAAGGCTTACTGACCAAATGCCAGGGACTTTAAAAAAATAATCCTCATTCAGTTTGCTCCTCACAGGAGTGGTTCTATACTAGTCACAGTCATGAGTACCTCTCTATAACTTTAGGTTTCATTATCTGACACATTGTCACCTAATTGTTGGGCTCGATGTCTTGCACCTAAGATTTCTCCACCTCTTCTTCACATGTTCCAATTACTGTATTCAGTGCCACACAACCTAAGCCTTCAATACTGATACCTAAGAGTTGCGTCATCTGAGTGCATGCGTGCGCGCGCACATGCACGCACACACACATGTTCAACTTGATTCAATTCACAGTGCTATGCTAATCTCCATGGAGCAGAATCCTTCTTGACAAGCTACAAATAGTTCCTCAGCCAGTCAAGAAATTCCCTGCATTTTGTAGAACTCAAAGGTTCATTACCACTTTCACAAGAGCCACCACTTGTCCTTACCCTGGGCCGCATTAATTGAGTCCATGGCCTCCCATCTTATTTCCTTAAGATCCACTTTAATATAATCTTCCCATCTACCTAGTGCTATGGTGCTAACCTAAGTACTGCATGGGAAGTACCTCAGTCTTGTATGCACCACACATCCATTCTTCAATATTTTATTCCCCATTAACCTTTAGTGGCTGGTATTTATTTGCAGGAATTTCAGTTCCTGGCATGAGATTTTAAAACATGTTTTAACTGTGTGAAATAAGGTTTTTTAAATAAATAATATTTATTACATTTTTAAAGCTATAAGGTCCAAATTAAAACTGATTTAAAGAAATTATCTGTACAAAAAGTGCAGAAAGAATCAATCTATTACAGTTCAGGTTTCTTTAAAATCACTTTCATTATTTTGATACATTTCACATTAACATAAGAAAATTATTTTAAATCCAGCTTTGAAACGTGCAAGATGCTTCTGACAACAACTGTACTGGCAGTCCCCAGAAATCTGTTGTAATTATGAATGCCCATTTCTGATGCTCAGAGACATCAGTCCACCAACAACAGTCAGTTTTCAATACCTGACTGCCTGCTGTTACAAGAATGGTATTAAGAGTGAGTTGGATGGCATTTCAGAATTAGGCTGCACAGAGAAATAAAGATTTCCAGACGTTTCAGTAAACATTACAGGTGCCATCTTAAGGGTGAATAAATCTGGGTACTATTGGTGGCCCTTGCATAGAGTGGCAATGGGTGGTGATGCCCTGGTTGTTCAGGGGGCAGATCATTGTGCTAATCAATAGCAAAACATCCCTATGGTAGGGAAAAGTGATGAAAAGTAATTTCTGGGAACTTGTGAGTGTATAACTTCTCACATCTGTGAAAAGAATATACAAGTGTGTGTCTCATCATTTTCATTTCATTCTCAGCCAGCTACCATTTCTACCTTATTGTACATTCTGACTGAATCAATTCTGCTGGAATTTGATCAGTACTGGGTGATTTATATCTTTTCAGCTTTTCAATACCCACCTAAACCTCTAGTGGCTCAGACTAACATCGTTAAGCCCCAGAAGTAACTCTACAACTTATTCAAAATGCTCACGAGGTCAAACAAAATGTGGCAGTCCTCGTAATACTTACACCTCCATTTCAGAGCTACAGTTTTAATAGCACATTACTCTGTTTAATGTATGACATTACTCACTGCATATGGTTTCTGCAAGTTCCTTCATATCCTCAGCAGTATTAAGATCAGATCGGTTGCCAGGAATAACATCCAGTTCAAAGTCAGGACTGTAGCACAAGAAGTCCTGTCAAAACATGTAATAATGTAGCAGTAATGACAACCTTTGTCACATTATGGATAATGAATGAGTGGAAGAGTTTGTACAGGGAGTATGATGTATCGCATCCCTAAGCACAGCAAATGTCACAGCAGTGTGTATATTATTGCTCAGAAAGCCTACGTCAGCCAGGAATTCAGAGTCTGTATAATGCACCTTATTTCAAAGAGAAGTCTTGAGTGCCAACCTCCAACTTCTAAGCAGACTTTGCACCTTCTGAAAATGTTTCTTGACACATAACAGAGCTCATCTTCACACAGCAGTAACGTATCTTCAAATGCTGTCTTTTAGTTCTTTCAAAGAATGTGGTCTGTTCACATAACTCTAACATTCAACACTCTCCACAAGTAACAACTGCGAAGAATAGATCTGGAGAACTGGGATACTGCAATCGTGACTTATCAAACTGTTCACCAAACATTGAGAAATTTGCTGTTGGAGCTGTGGCATTATCCTGCAGGAAGTCAAAGTGCACTTCCTCCTCTTGTTACCTTCCTGAACAATGGTGTCAACATTAATCAGACATAATTGTCAAAATTTACTGTTGCTGCGAAAAGCATAGGCCCTAGCATTGTTCACATACTCACTGCACACAACACTCTGACTTGAATGTCACATAAAGGAACTCGATGACCTGTGTGGTGATTTATGGAACACCAGTACCCATTATTCTGGCCATCTACATTGCCGTATAATATGAAACCGTGTCTCATCTAAGGGGAACACAAGTTCCTGATCAAGAAAACCACTGACTACAAATTCTTGAAACACAATTCCAGATAAAGAAATGCATTGGCTACCAACACAAGCTCCAGATCAAGAAGTGCATTGGCTACCAACACAAATTCCTGATCAAGAAATGCATTGGCTACAAATTCTTGAAACACAAGTTACAGATCAATAAATATGTGGGCTACCAGTTCTTCAAACACAAGTTCCAGGTCAAGAAATATGTTAGCTAGCACTTCTTGAAACCACCTGCAATATTGGCTTCTTCCTTATCAGTGTGAAGGAAGGGCTCTAACTTTGGATGGCTGTAGCCTTTAAAGGTCTGTTGCCACACAAAGTGATGATTTTGACATCACTCTGACCAGCCAGCAGGTACAGAGATTTTGTGTAGATTGTTTATAATCAAGTGCAAGTGTCATTCAGATTCTGTTTGGTATGCATATTGCTTATATATTTTATTTCTGTATACCACACTAAACCTGTCCCTCAGAACTTCTAAACTGCCTTGTATATTACTCATTTCCATGGTACTGTTGATGCACACTACTTTTCACAAAACTTTTGCTACAATTTTTCCTATAATTCAAACATTGCATAAGTATTGCAAACATATCAGTGGCGAATCCTGATCTGGAGGTCAGGTCGTGCAAGGGCATAGAATGCTTTCCTTTTACCCCTCCCTCCCCCTCCGGGGAATTAAAAGTCAATCATCCAACACTGTTCAATGTAGCAACAGTAACAATAGATAACAGTAATAATAATAATAATGAGCAAAAATTTAAATGTGATCACACACAACCATAGGCGTTAACTTGGCTAATAACACTCGGGGGGGTGGGGGCAAATTGACCATGGGTACTAGGAACTTTAATTTACGAAAAAGTCAAGGTAGAATGAGGGTGAAGATCGTTTTGAACCAATCCTTAATATACAGACACCCCCTTCCACCATGCTCACTCCAATTATTTTTATTTGCCCCTCTTCAAATCAGTAGCCAAAAAAAAAACTATTCTTAGGTAGAAAAATATTGGAGGGCATTTGCCCCCACCCCATGTTAGCCTATGCACACAATTTGTTCATTATCTGCAAAAGAGAGAAGTTACTTAAAATTAAATTCCGCACTTCTATTGTCCTTGTCTGTACTCTTTAGGTGGGACAGGGTCGTCTCTCCTTGTCTGTACTCTTTAGGTGGGACAGGGTCGTCTGTCCTTGTCTGTACTCTTTAGGTGGGACAGGGTCGTCTGTCCTTGTCTGTACTCTTTAGGTGGGACAGGGTCGTCTGTCCTTGTCTGTACTCTTTAGGTGGGACAGGGTCGTCTCTTCTTCATTATCTTTAGTTTTTCTGCTACACGTCTTGAGAATAGCATCTCTAATAAGTTCTGAATCACAATTTTATCAACATTGCAGACATCCATTCTTCAGAGGAGAGTTATTGAAGAATAAAATGAATAAGACAAAATAAATAGGGAAGGCAAATAATCAGCAATAAATATATTCTTAACAATACAAAAACAGTGCTTTGAGGTTCCCACAAAGTGATTGTTGAGGAACCAGATCTTCAGGGTTGTTGCGCAATGTGGCTGTAATTTCTTCTGGACGTTTAAAAGAAATGTACCACCTTCATCTTCAGAGTTATGAGTGAATTCACGAACTCATAATCCTGAAGATGAAGGCGGTACTTTCCTTCGAAATGTTGGGCAGCAATTACCAGACCATACGGTACAACAGCCCAGCAGATTTGTTCAACACAAAAACAGGTTTGCAACTAATAAAATCATTCAGCACTGTGTCATTCCAGTGGGTAATGTGGCAAGCTTGCTGCATGACCTCCGCTATATCTTTGCTGTCAGCTTGTTTCTTCCCTCGCTTGTTATACAAACGACCAAACGTCTTACTGCGCTACGGGGCTCATGCCTTGGAGGAGAGGGAGGGAGTCTAACTGCATACTACTGAGAAACAACACTGCCTTCTCTCTCTCTCTAACTCCCTCAGACGCATATGCTTTAAACAGCAAGGTATGGCAGCAAATACTCCACAAGCCTAGCCTTTAGCAGATGCACTATACAAACTGTATGTATATAACACAAGGTAATAATTTTTGGGAAAAAATATTTCCAAGTTTTGTTTCCTTTGTAATAGAGAAAGGAAGTCATTTCTGCTCCTTCAGTGGTATAGCAGCACAATAAGAGCCATATTAGGGAATTTGCCACTGAAACAAACACTCTTTGTTCTACTTAATGCATTTCAGAAATACACTACGACCACCTGCACTGAGTCACGAACAGAAGATAAGTGCTCATAGCTTGGTTCAGACTGCAGTGATGATGACACAGTGGCTGTGTTGTCTAGTGTGCACACACAAGCCAAGATCGTATGCGGCACAGCTGAGGAATAACAGCCACATCACATGGTCGAAGTAAACCGTAATTTGGTAGATAGGTACCATTTATATTTGCTGCCTCCACCTTTTATGCTGAAGATGCACCGAGCTGGTTCTTCCATAATGTTGGTACCAATGTAACAAACTACAGAGTGTAACAACCAAAAAGATTGTGATCTTAACATCTGAATACTTACAACATTGCTGTCTGGAATGGAAGAGGCTATCTGGCAACCAACTATGATGGAAGTGAGGTAGGTCCAGCAGCGAGCTGTCACTGGTAGGTTGTAGCCTCCTGAAAGATGCAGATGCAGATGCAAAGCACGCAAGAAACACATAAGCCATTCAAATTCTTAATTAACTTGACATACCTCCACCTAAAAACAGGGTTGGACGGTTCCACGCCAGAATTTTCTTGATGCAGAGACCAATACCTTGAGGTGTAAGGTTAAAGGCACATGCAGGGTCTCCATTGATGCAGTCTGCTCCACACTGGACCACCACAGCATTTGGACAGTATGCAGACCAGATCTTGTTGGCTATGCTAGTAAACAACACAAAAAAGACATTCCAGCATAACAATTTGAGTTTTGGCACAGACCACCACCAAAAAAGGAAAAGGCAGACTTTGTTTCTTGATGCACTTAATGTGTTCCTGCAATCATTTTCTATTCTGAGCACCATCCTCCCCTTTGCATTGTAACCTCTGCTTTATGGTGCTCTCATGTGTATATTCTTCACATATGAAGAAAAGTTATACTAGACTAGAGAGAAAAAGGTGGTTTTATTTTGACAGAATAAACATTCATGAAAGATAGGCCTAAATAGCTTGCCTGACTCTCTGATGCTGGACATACTGTGCAAGGTAACTGTTCGTACACTAACAAATATATACAGCAAAAATGATTCCAGGCTGACAATCAATAATAAATTGTCTGTATGCTGTCCTGCGTTTGCGAGTAGTCAACAAAAATGCAGCAAATTCCATTAATCCAATTCACATGGGGCCTAGTCAGGTGCCCGACTACCGAATATTCCGGATTATCAGATGGTACCTATAACAACCTAAGTTCTTACAGGTAATTTTTTGTTGCTGCTCCTATACTTGGGCTGCACAACTATCAGAGGACTACTCCATCTGGATATCTCCTCCACATGCCGGTTCAGAGTCATCAGGATCTTCTTCTATGTTCTCTGGAGTTTTCACAGCTGATGAAGTTTATAGAGCAAGAGACAAGGGGTCAGGAGATACCACAACAGTTGATGTACAGACACTCTTGGAGGCCTTTTTGAACATGTCCCTGAGATCTGCCTGTTTTATTGATGAAGCTTTTTTCTGGTAAAAACCAAAACTTCCAGTCTTTGGACTACTCTCCTCAAGTGCTGGATCGTCAGGATTTCGAAATTATCGGTCTTCAGATTAAAAAACTTTTGCTGTACCTATCCAAACAAATACCCACACTGCAATGGGGTACTTCCACCATATTTAGCACAACCCAGAGGCATTATTCAGAACGTCGCAGAAGCAAGAACAGCCTGAGATAATGTTCTCTAATGCTATGACTACCCCTGTTGCACGTCCCACATGACATACCAAGTTGCTTCACTCACAACATCACAATCTGTGATTTTTCACATTTATTCCTTTTCTACCTATGCCATTTACAGGGTTACAGGGTCTTCACATCATGACAAGATATGTTTACATTTTATTTTACACTGTAGAACCATTTGCTGTAATGCTGGTACTCTTGTGTGAATTAAAGTTGTGACTTAAGTCTGACAGCATTAGTTGTGAAGATCACATCCTACACTACAGAACAGATGGTGTTTATTGAGAAATTACCAACAACATATTAATGTTCCTTATACTCCTTCAAATAATTCTGTAATGAGTTTCACATGAAAATATGAATTTGTTCTGCATTACATAATATGAAATGCGTTTCTGAATGAAAGCAAGAATTGACAAAATCTTGCAGGAACAAAACCACCATTAGAATAATGGTAATTTCTTTGCACTTGAACAACAGCTTCATATTTTAAAAACATTTATTACTGTCATGAAAACTCAAATTTTAACATCAGACTTGTTCTGCGGCTGACAGCTATCAATGTCACAGCAGCAGAATGGTGCTTCTAAGACACAAGGACCTCCACAAGTACATAAATATTGGGACAAGATTTGAATTAATAAAGATATTAACACAGTATTTTTCTTTTTTAATTCTACTCAACATGCTAGCACATTGTATTTGCAAGATGCTTGGCTTGAGTCTCAGCCAGAAGACTGGCTATCTTGACTCACATTCTTTGTGTCTTTCCTCAGTCCCTTCCTCCAAATGCCAGGATAATATCTCAGCAAGTCCACAATTGCTTCCTTGTAACTCCTTTCCTGAATCATTTGGCTCTGGCTTCAATGTTTGCAAGTATGTGCATGTAAATGTGTATGTGCATGTGCACCCCTTTTTGATATGCATCCATACAATCAGCATTTAAATGGAAACCTTAGACCAGGGACTTTACTCAGTTCCTTTCACATTCATATGTTGGCAAGAGTGGGATGAGTGATGGAAGGTGGGGGAGGTTAGTAGGACGGCTGCACACAAGTATGGAGAATACAGACGCAGAGCAAGCAGGTGTCACATTCTACACCTAAGGCAGGAAGACTGAGACAGTGAGAGGTTTGGTTAAGTTGTTTATGGACTTGCACTGGGGACAAAAGTGGAGGAAGATAGATCTGGTGTGTGGCATCACCAGATGAGAGGCCAGAGATGTACACAATACTGGTCCAGTAGGTTTATTGTGATTGTACACTTATCTTTTGCTTTCACCTGGTACTTTTTTCTAATGTGTTGTGTATTATCTATGAATGCCGGTTTATACTGATGGAAGCTCATGTCAGCAGTCACTGAGTTCATGTGAGGCGAACCATTTCGTAGACATAATTGTTTATTTATATTTTGATTCATACGGTATCTTTTTAAGGTTCTGTTTATTATATATTGTCTATTGATGCTGGTGGAAAATAGGGTCAAATATCATTAATTCAGTTCATATGACACAAATATTTGGGAACTGAACACTTGTATTTACTTTAATTTTACATTGTATTTTGTATGGTTTATCCTTTGTTGGTTGTTCTTTGTCTTACTGATAAAACAGTGATAAAACAAAGAGCGCAGCAAGAACCCCCAACCACCCCCCTTCCGTAAGGAACAGTCCATTGCACTTCATCCTCATCAGTCACCTTGTCATGATGCTGCACAATGTGCAGTATCGTTACATAACCCATGCCTACAAAACATCAGTCTTATTACCAGTGAAACAGGGTGACGTAATTGTCGTCCCTGACACCATCCTTGAGCGGCACGTTCACTGTGTAGTACCGACCTTGACCAAAGCCCACATCCAGCAGCTTCCCTGAGCCAGGGTAGAAGCCTGGTTCATACTTGTGGAGTGACAGGGTCAGAACATGTGGTGTGAAGGCAAAGGCATTCTCTACTCCGTTCCCTGTAAAAATATCGGAAACAAACATGAAGAACCAAAAACCCAAACCTTGTCCAGTTATATGGGTAAATTACTGCGCAAAATAAATCACACAGTTTGGGGTTAGCTGAACCTAACTCTATTGCTACCCACCACATGATGAAGACCAATGCACAGTGCAGTCAAATGACCCATCTGAATGTCAAGACGCTGAGCACTGAGCAGCTGAGTGACTCAGCCAAATGCAAACAAATGACTGTCAAATTTATGTGCTCCACTTGGAAAGTAAATAAAGGCCAACAAAAATTACAGACAATTTTGTGATAAGTTTTAACAAAACAATCACACAGTAGACAGACATATCTCACTTTTCTATATAGGTGCACTGCAAGGTACAACAGTCCACAGGTTAACAGGGTTCTACTGTACTTTGTTTGGGCCTTAAACCACTCACACACCTTTGCTCTCTCCTTGATTATCTTTACTCCAGATTGACTCTAACCTGCTGCTTAATGTCAATACATTACAGTCTGTGGTCACAAACAGGGCAAATTCCTTACCAGATCTCCCTTAAACTTTTCCAACCATTCATACACCTTCCTCTCTGTCACACAAGTACAGCCACACTGACCTTTTCACAAGTACCAATAGTTCCCACACACTTTCACCACAGTCATTAGATGACAAATTATTAACACGGAATGTTTCTGACAGTGGTGTGTTACATTTTCTTGGGTTTTTTCCAAACACCATGTTGTGAAAAGTCAAGCTGTTTCTGTCATCATGTATAAAGCTTGCCAACCAGTTTGGTCTCTTAAAAAGAGAAGTATTGTTTGTACTGGATCATTTCTACTCTGGTCCCCCACAGATGATACTTGACATTAATAGTACACATACTCTGGTGTCCAGTGATTGAGACTTGCTCTTTCTGAGAGTTCCAACATAGTAGCAAGCTTTACACTGATAACAAAAACAGATACTGCATTTGAAAACTCAAGACAAATGAGCAACGTCAAAATTAACAGTCATGTTTATTGTAACAAACAGCCACAAACAGCAACCCTGCTAAACACGTCTCAGTACTGCTAACACTAAAAAACAGTAAAAGGCAACCATGTGCTGATGAAGGGACATTCATAGTGTTCACACCCATAATTTTTCAGTGCTGCTAACATTTTTCAGGTAAACTAAAATCACCTGTAATGTTTTTTTTTTTACATTTCTTTGCACATTTCGTTAGAGATAACAATGTTAAACAGATTTGATATACGATGTGGCTCATACATACTTCTCGCAAGGGGGCGCAGTACTGGGTAAATTGTTGAACAAGATTTTAAACTCAGTCCTCAGTCAGTCAGTTTCTGCTCACAAATTGAAACCTTTATGTCTACCAAGACAAAATTTTAGGAGTGCAAGGAATATGAGGTCTACCCTCTGGTTCAGAGCCCACATTAACTATGGGTCCCATCCACTAACCATCATTCTATACAGAACCTGTCCTAAGGTTCCCCAACTTCAGAAGTGTGTTTTACATCCCTGCCACATGAGCAAAAGCCTGAAAGGTCAATACAGATCATATCTGGAGGCACCAGACACATGAAAAACAAACATATAAATTCCCACATATGGTGGATGCAATAAGACAGTCTCCGAGTCTGTTCAGCTTCATGTACTCACCATGGTGAAGATCAAAATCAATGTACAGGACACGGTTGAACTTCTCTCTCAGTTTGTGAATGGCAAGGACTACATCATTGATGTAACAGAATCCCTCAGCCTCATCTCTAGTCAAACAAATAGCAAGTTACAATCTATTAGTGCGCTACTAACTTACGCCTGATTAGTGTAAATATTTGGGCACATAGCCTGGGATAGAAAGGTAGCCAAATATGAATTACTTGCAACAGTGTTTGAACTGGGAAGGAGAGGTACACCTCTTTTAATCTGGAGAAGTGTGCACACCGAGTTTGCTGTATAGATGTTTTAAAACCATTCTAACATGTGACTGACAGTCATGTAATCTATAGTACATGGCAAAGTTATCAGTGCATAAGGAACAGTGCATACAGTGACTCATCACACAAGTTACATCACTGATGGTGACAGCAAAGGGGGCCCTAAAGACAGATTCCTGTAGTATGCCAATCTCCGTGGTATGCAGTGGTGACATTTCTGTACTCAGGCACACACAGGAAAGTTAAACAATCATAAAATTACACAGGAATATTGGTAGGCATCCCCTTAGACCCCATCTGTGTAGTGTACTATCAGGCTGCATTGTAGGCCTTTTTGAGAAAGAAGAATATGGCTATTATGTTTTGCTTTATAAGAAATTCACTTATAATATGTTGTCCCGAGAGTACGAGGTGGTCCACTGCCAAGAAATATTGGTGAAAACCACGCTGGTTTTTGATAACTTCCTCTCCAAATGAAGATGCCACATCAGACAATAATTCACCATACATTTTTTGAGGTAGCATTTATGGCTGGCGATGGAGATTGGCTGATAAATGTGGCAAAGTTTGGCCCTTTCCAGGACTCAGAATGGTTATGACACTTGTATTGTGACACAGTGACAGACTCTAATCCTCACAAACAAATTTAGTTGAAACCTGCTACAAATATTGACTTCAAAAATCTTAAGCATTTCACTTGGATAGCATCATGGCCTGGGGATGTATGAGGAACCTTATCCAGGGAAAATAAGTGATCCTCCAAGAATGCATGCCTGTAAGGTTCAGGAACCTTAGAGGCATGCATTCTTGGAGGATTACTTATTATGCCTGTAAGGTTCAGGAACCTTACAGGCATGCGTTCTTGGAGGATCATTTAGTTTCCCTTGATAAGGTTCCTCATGTATCTCCAGGCCATGATGCTGATCCTCCAAGAATGCATGCCTCTCAGGTTCCTGAACTCTACTGGTACAATTTAACGTACGAATGTCTTCCTTCTCCCTTAGTGGTATACATTCATAATTACTGAATTTTAACATAGACCCAAAGTTAGCAGCAGGTGAAACCATTCACATCTGATTCCATACCTCACACTATCAACTAAAATATGCTCAACACTAAGTCGTATGTGGCACAGTGCACATGCGTCTTAGTGTTGGTGCCTGGACTGAAAGTGGCAGTGTGTGTCAGATGTCTGTGGCACAGTGCACATACGTCTTAGTGTTGGTGCCTGGACTGAAAGTGGCAGTGTGTGTCAGATGTCTGTGGCACAGTGCACATACGTCTTAGTGTTGGTGCCTGGACTGAAAGTGGCAGTGTGTGTCAGATGTCTGTGGCACAGTGCACATACGTCTTAGTGTTGGTGCCTGGACTGAAAGTGGCAGTGTGTGTCAGATGTCTGTGGCACAGTGCACATACGTCTTAGTGTTGGTGCCTGGACTGAAAGTGGCAGTGTGTGTCAGATGTCTGTGGCACAGTGCACATACGTCTTAGTGTTGGTGCCTGGACTGAAAGTGGCAGTGTGTGTCAGATGTCTGTGGCACAGTGCACATACGTCTTAGTGTTGGTGCCTGGACTGAAAGTGGCAGTGTGTGTCAGATGTCTGTGGCACAGTGCACATACGTCTTAGTGTTGGTGCCTGGACTGAAAGTGGCAGTGTGTGTCAGATGTCTGTGGCACAGTGCACATACGTCTTAGTGTTGGTGCCTGGACTGAAAGTGGCAGTGTGTGTCAGATGTCTGTGGCACAGTGCACATGCGTCTTAGTGTTGGTGCCTGGACTGAAAGTGGCAGTGTGTGTCAGATGTCTGTGCACACTATGCAGCCAATTTATCACAACCTTCTTGCAAAAGGAGGGCACATAACGGTGCACAGCTACTTGCACCTCCTGTAGCGCGTTGCCACAGCAGGATCCCTTTAATACTTGGCAATACGACAGTTATGAAGGGCAAATTAATATGCAAATTTAAAACAAAGGTAGAAAGATACCTAGGAGAGTGGCATTCCTGTCATGTTGTCTAATTGTGTTGCAGAGCCCATAATTTTCTTCAAAGATCTTCTGATTGAGTGAAGCACTTTCTGTGCTCAATCCTTCACGGTCCTGTCCACATCAGTGCTGAATTATAAAAACAGTGCAATAAAATACTTCGCATCTGTTTCATTTGCAGTACTTTACACAGTTTGCTGGGTTCTCTTTCAGAAAGAAATGGGCACAAAGACACCATAATCTGTGCCCCCCAATATCATTTGCATCAGCCTGTCACTGGAGGTGCATAAAAGAGAAGAAAGACCCCCAGAATCTTCTGGTCTGTATTGGTGTGGGAACCTCCACTGTGGTGGGTTCTCAGAAAATACATCAAATAAGTAGCCCACATAGAACTTCACTGACAATTAGAAACTTAATTACAAGTCTCACAGCATCAGGCAGTTCTAACTTTCAACCTACTCCACATGAATTACAGCCCATCACTCCCCACCCTCCGCTGTGCAGATATACAGAGTGTGTATGGTTTTAGGGGACTTGTAGTTGATCACAACACAGACCACAATCGGTGGTAATAAGTGAGAATGGCAAAGTTAAAAAATACTTGCATGACCATCAGCGTGTCTGCACCAAGTGGGACCGATGTAGGGCACCAAGAATGGGCCTGACTTCGCACATAAGGCCAGTGAGATGGGGCCATCTTACCTTAATTACAGAGTTTCTTGTATGGACACAGAAGCTGGATGTTGCAACAAAACGTGGGACAGAACCACAGAAGAGGAGTGGAGGGTAAGGAGACAGAAGAGGAGGAGAACAATATAAAGTGTACACATGTGGATGGTATGGTGTCAGAAGATAATGTGGCAGCCATTCGGCATGCAGAAAGGGCCAGTTAAGAAAACAAAGAGAAGAATATAGGTTACAGACAATGCACAGAAATGTTATACAGCAATACACAGGAATGTAAGAATTAAAGCCACTTTGCATCCACTGTCAGGACAAGGACCGACCTACTTTGACAGAACAGGAAAGCTGAGGTACAGCTCAACACACACTACGTCTTAGCAGCAAGTGGATGTCAGTGGTCATCATGTCACTGTCAATATTATGGCATACCTACTGACTGGGTCTGGCTGAGTGTTTAAAGTACTTTATAAAACTACAAGTCTTAATTTAGCAGTTATTTTGTCAATATGTATCAGAATTTGCTGGCTGATTTTCAATTGCCACTGTCAGTGGTCACTACTCACCTCTGTGCATGGTGCCAACCCCACAACCAGTTGATAGCTACTCTTGCCATCCCATTTACAAGGACTTGTGCAGCAGTTATTGAAGCACCTGCTATTGTCTCAACAAACCTGTAGATTCCCTCAATTAGTGGACAGTCATAACCTGCAAACAGAACACACTCAATTATTAAGCATACTTTGCTCAAAGTGTGATGTCATAATCACATCCTTCTACACAATCTTTGCTCAAAGTGTGATGTCATAATCACATCCTTCTACACAATCTTTGCTCAAATTGTGAACAGATTTGAATGCAAGTTGGTGTAGGAAATGAAATTAAATTACATACTGGAACTTGGTGAATTCAAATTTGGTTCACATTAAGCCACTAAAATTTTTGTATGAAGCTCAAATTTCAAATCCGACATAATCAATTTTATTAAAAATAACTGTCTTAAAAACAACTGAGACGTATTTGGAATTCAATATTTCTGTGTCATGTTGTACTTGATAACTAGTGTTAATATTGCTCAGTCTAACACAACTCTGTTCTCTTGTTCACTAGAATACTCATTCAGCATGTTAGGGAAAAAGAAAAAAGTTAAATCATCTCTGCAAGACCTACATTGGCAATCAATGCCAGAATGTTTGAAACATTACAGCAATCATCTGACATGATGTTGCACCGTGGGCCACAGACTTGCAATCAGTCATGCTCTTCATTATAACACTGGCATTCAGCCACAACATGGGAAGCAGAAAGAAGTCCACTACAGTGTAAACAGAGAGGTGCTGGCTCTCCATGTGACAAATGACTGTGACTGTGTGACGACTAGCTCCTCCCGCCTGATGGAGTTGAAGCAGGACTGTCACACCTGCAGCGACAATTTCACAGCTCGTAGTTTGTTACCCTCGCAACACAGCCATTCATCTTGCTTTGATCATCAGGTCACACCTGTTGTGGTGGGTAAAGTGGAATGCCACACTATAATAGTGATGATGTGGTTGTGTTACCAACTTCACTAATAAAGGGCAATAATCCCCCCCACGTTCAATCCATCATCCTGGATATGTCACATTCAACTGCTGCCGGACATCTTCCCCATAGTGTGCTGGAGCACCATTATGGTGAAACCACAACTTCTGCCTCAGACCTACAGGCACTTCGTGCAGCCTTGCTAGAACAGTTCCCAGCAAATTATTTTACTATCGAACAGTCAGCCTGCCAGGTAGCAGACTGGGACCTTGCTGTGGACTGTGTGTCAGCAGTTTGCCAGCAAACACAAAAGATGTGACTACAGAATTATACACATGAAACATAAAGATGGTGGAATGGAAAGGAAAACTTCAGATCCTCCTCTGTATCCTCCCATCAGGACGAGGACCAATTCACCTTGACATAAACGTCTGTTTGAACTTTCTTCAGCATGATGAACATGCAACAAACGAGAATGAAAATAAAAGCTTCTTGCTCTCTGCAGTGTGAAATCCGTAGCACAATTTGCTTGACCATAAACAAACATCAATTTAGGTCTCTTAATATGGATACTCTAAGATGCCAGCTGTCATTGGCCTTTTTAGTCAATGTGTGTTGGTGGTACGACCCTGTTGAAGCATCTTGGTGGCCGTGAACTATAAAGGACGAAGAATCTATCCAACATCCCAGTTGAAATTGTTGGGATGTAGCTGGATCAGGCTTCTTCAATGTACTATTCAAGAGAAAGCCTGATGGCTTCCCAGGTCACATGATCTACTGGACACCCACACACACACCCATGCCTACCTACATGCCCGTTCACATCATTACAACTGCAAACCTGTGATGCCCTCCCAACACTTGTCTAGCAGATATACTGTGACATGGAAAGTCTAGATGGAGAAACTCAGCATCTCAAGAAACCTTTCAGACAAAATAGCTGTGGTTCAAGACACTCACCTTTAGCCCAAAACCTGGGTGTAATTCAGGGGAGTAACTGGTCAGGTGACTACTCTATGCACAGATAAAGTCAAACAGAATCAGCAAGCTACATAATAACTGTGTACCAGACCAGGCATGCACTGCATATACTGCATAGCACATGAATGCAGCACAGAACATGTTGGACAAACAGGTCATGCCCTCAAGATGAGGCAAAGTGAATGTGTATGACACATACAGTTACTCCAACCAATACGTTGGCAGCAGTAGAACACAGCATCAATGTCAGGGGTCCACAGACTGTCAAAAAGTCTGGAAGGGACCTCAATATTCTAGGTGCCAGGAGGGAGACATGAACCAAGTTCCATACTGCGGACTTGCAAATATTAGTGACTGCATACAAAATTCAGTTGCCTGGAAAACCTGGCACCTGAGACTTGTGCACCTCTGGTCAAGGCAGAGCGGTGAATAAACTTTAATGCCGCCACAGTACTGGCTGTTTGCAAAGCAGGCCATCCAGATGAACTTGCATCCCAGCAACTTAAACCAACACATAGTATTCAACCTCAGTTAGCCATCAACACGTCTTCAAAGAGTTAGGGCCATCACAAAGCATTTGTAAGAAGCAATGACAGACAGCATCCCAGGCTAAGCAGATGGACTGTTATAAATGGCTGCCTGATTCCACCACTGCCCCCAAGTGGTTTGTGCTAAGAGCAGAATATCAAGCTCCAAGAGAATACCCTGTCTACAAATAACACAACACGCAGCCATATCACTCACCACATCAATCCCAGATGCAGAACATAGAGGAAATGAAATATCAGACATAAAATCTCCACAATAAGCCTAAGGCTGCGGTGCATCAGAGCTTCTGCCGATGGGCCCTTTGGAAGAAGAAGACAAGAAATCCAAATTCATTTGGCTGACTGCCCAAGAAGACTTTATTACCCCTAATCTGTGTTCTCCTATTAGTAATCTTTACATTTCTAGATAAGAGGCAGGAAGGCAACTGAATCATAGTCACCATCTGACGAATATTGTCCCCTCTCAATTTCTTCATAAATTTAATTTTCATTTTTTCATATCATTTCCAAATACTTCAATTTTAAAAAAGTTGTTTGCATTACACTCTTCATCTTTATTACTGCCTCTAAACCTTATTATAATTAATCAGCACTGGGCACTGAGAATTTGAGTTAAATAGTTATCACTCAATAATAAAACAAATTCATACCTAATCCAAATTCCAGTTGGTCTTCTTCATACTTTTCGAGGTCACTACTTTCATTCACCTTCTGCAAAAATTCGATGTAGTGCCTCGAGTGGAAAGAGAGTAAACTGTCCTCAGAGGCAAGCTTGGGTGGTACCAGTTGCATGTGTGATAATAAGCCATAAGCTTTAATGAGGTTGTGAACCAAGTTGGCCTAGACAATGGACGAAATAATTCATTACACATTTTAAACTGGAACGAACTCACAGCTGTTGCTCTTTTAAGCAATAAACCCGCATCTAAAAGTTAACGAATGCCTGTAGAATTACCAGAAAATGTATATCATAAAGTTTTTGGAGAAATAAACAGCATCTCCTTATAGCTTAAACATAGCATAAACATGCAGCAGCCTTTTTTATAACAAATAACGGCGAACTATTACTTATATTTTATCAATTTCCTTGGAAATTTATAGTACAGTATAAAAATATCTTCTAAATATGATCAGCTGACATGGGTATGAGAAATTACTGCATTAAATGTATATTAAAATGAAGCATGAAATACCCTTCCACGAATGTTGGGGATTTCATCACACTCATTAAAAAGTTTTCTGTCGCATACATATACAACAACCAAAGAAGACACATCTGTCTTTTTCGCTTCCTGGCTCATGTTCCTACAGTCGATGTTAATGTTAAACTTCAGGGGTTGAAGAATATAACCTCACTTCCAAGACTGTTAGTTGGAATAACGCGCCTCTAACAGAGACAGATATCTCACAGCATCATTTCCTGACACTTCAAACTTTACATAATAAAAAATATTCCCCTAGACTATTGTTAAATTAACTAATTTGATGTTCGGTTTTTCTGTATCCAGTCAAATACTCGGCAAATCAAACGTTACGTCTTTCTTTACACTTTATTCAATCTAACGAACCGCCTTACAGACCACAGATTACTACTTACCACAGATTACTACTACCATCGCACTTAACCTCTGATCCATAGCAGAAACGTCTTGTCTTCTGTGCTGCGCACGTCAACAGTATCAGTGGGCAAAACGGAATCTTTACTGATATTCATTACGGATCCCGTCGGTAATCCGTTCATTTAACCCGTGTTGATGAGATCTGCGCCTTTCTGGGCTTTTAGCGGTGTTGAGTGGCAATCCTTTGCCGACGTTTCGGGAGAACGTACCACTCGACGCTGTGTAATATCCCACACGAGCGCAGATCTCATCAGTATGTAATGACGTACTACAACTGGATGTATAACTTATGTCATATGAAATAATAATAATAATAAAATTGACGCATTACCATGTTAGTGTACATTGCTGGGAAGGCACATTGATAATGGACAGCAAAATCTGAATTTATTTTTTTGGTTAGCAGTATTTCAGTATATTCAGGATGGTTTAAATTTTGCTTACAGACAGTGGCAGTCCATCGTCTCGCATCCCTCACCATAAGCACTGCAGATACAATACGCTACACCAGACAGTAACTGAATCATTTGCCCCTATACACTTCCACTGTATCAGCATGACACCAGCTGTCCCCACTGCCTTTTTACATTGCTCCCCACTCAGCCCCCTGTGTCAAATGCTATAGTACTATGCACCAAGCTAAAGCTACGTCCCCATTCCAATTCATTTTGTCACTGAAGACCCTACGAAGTACGTGCACTTACTTGTTCATTGTCCAGGATATGGCTGCTTTCTTGTCAGTATTGCAATATATATTAGCCAAAACTTTGCAGAAGGAATAACACCCAGATTAATGCTACTTTAAATTTTGTCTTTTCGTTCTTAAGACTTACGAGACTCAGAGGGAGTCTGTTAAAAATTGTGATACTGGCATAGACTGTACTTTCTTTAAAAGAAGATAGGTTGGCATTTGGTCTGTGCAGGTGGTGCTTATTGCTGTGTCTGTACTGTGTATAGATGGATTTGTTTGAAAATGTTCTTGATTGTTTGAAATAAAGTTCATTAATGAAAATATATATTGACATGGGATTGGTGAAACGTCTAATTTGTTAAACAGACTTCTGCATGCAGTTCTTGTTTGTGCACCGACCGTACTTCTGCATGTAGTTCTTGTTTGTGCACCGACCGTACTTCTGCATGCAGTTCTTGTTTGTGCACCGACCGTACTTCTGCATGTAGTTCTTGTTTGTGCACCGACCGTACTTCTGCATGCAGTTCTTGTTTGTGCACCGACCGTACTTCTGCATGCAGTTCTTGTTTGTGCACCGACCGTACTTCTGCATGTAGTTCTTGTTTGTGCACCGACCGTACTTCTGCATGTAGTTCTTGTTTGTGCACCGACCGTACTTCTGCATGCAGTTCTTGTTTGTGCACCGACCGTACTTCTGCATGCAGTTCTTGTTTGTGCACCGACCGTACTTGGTTGTGCACCGACCGTACTTCTGCATGCAGTTCTTGTTTGTGCACCGACCGTACTTCTGCATGTAGTTCTTGTTTGTGCACCGACCGTACTTGGTTGTGCACCGACCGTACTTCTGCATGCAGTTCTTGTTTGTGCACCGACCGTACTTCTGCATGTAGTTCTTGTTTGTGCACCGACCGTACTTGGTTGTGCACCGACCGTACTTCTGCATGTAGTTCTTGTTTGTGCACCGACCGTACTTCTGCATGCAGTTCTTGTTTGTGCACCGACCGTACTTCTGCATGCAGTTCTTGTTTGTGCACCGACCGTACTTCTGCATGTAGTTCTTGTTTGTGCACCGACCGTACTTCTGCATGTAGTTCTTGTTTGTGCACCGACCGTACTTCTGCATGCAGTTCTTGTTTGTGCACCGACCGTACTTCTGCATGCAGTTCTTGTTTGTGCACCGACCGTACTTGGTTGTGCACCGACCGTACTTCTGCATGTAGTTCTTGGTTGTGCACCGACCGTACTTCTGCATGCAGTTCTTGTTTGTGCACCGACCGTACTTGGTTGTGCACCGACCGTACTTCTGCATGCAGTTCTTGTTTGTGCACCGACCGTACTTGGTTGTGCACCGACCGTACTTCTGCATGCAGTTCTTGTTTGTGCACCGACCGTACTTGGTTGTGCACCGACCGTACTTCTGCATGTAGTTCTTGGTTGTGCACCGACCGTACTTCTGCATGCAGTTCTTGTTTGTGCACCGACCGTACTTCTGCATGTAGTTCTTGTTTGTGCACCGACCGTACTTCTGCATGCAGTTCTTGTTTGTGCACCGACCGTACTTGGTTGTGCACCGACCGTACTTCTGCATGTAGTTCTTGTTTGTGCACCGACCGTACTTCTGCATGCAGTTCTTGTTTGTGCACCGACCGTACTTGGTTGTGCACCGACCGTACTTCTGCATGCAGTTCTTGTTTGTGCACCGACCGTACTTGGTTGTGCACCGACCGTACTTCTGCATGCAGTTCTTGTTTGTGCACCGACCGTACTTCTGCATGCAGTTCTTGTTTGTGCACCGACCGTACTTGGTTGTGCACCGACCGTACTTCTGCATGCAGTTCTTGTTTGTGCACCGACCGTACTTGGTTGTGCACCGACCGTACTTCTGCATGGAGTTCTTGTTTGTGCACCGACCGTACTTCTGCATGCAGTTCTTGGTTGTGCACCGACCGTACTTCTGCATGCAGTTCTTGGTTGTGCACCGACCGTACTTCTGCATGCAGTTCTTGTTTGTGCACCGACCGTACTTCTGCATGTAGTTCTTGTTTGTGCACCGACCGTACTTCTGCATGTAGTTCTTGTTTGTGCACCGACCGTACTTCTGCATGTAGTTCTTGGTTGTGCACCGACCGTACTTCTGCATGTAGTTCTTGTTTGTGCACCGACCGTACTTCTGCATGCAGTTCTTGGTTGTGCACCGACCGTACTTCTGCATGCAGTTCTTGGTTTGTACACCGACCGTACTTAGTGTGCACCGACCGTACTTGGTTGTGCACCGACCGTACTTGGGTGTGCACCGACCATATTCTGATATTTTCTCTATGTAATTCTTCGTTTGTTAGAGGTTACCCAAAAAATTACTCAGTTCCGTACTTTATGATACAATTAAAGTATGCGAAATAAATTTAATGGGCACTTCTTTACAATTTGGACATTTGACGTTTCCACAGCAGTGTTTAAGATTGAAGAGTTCTGGGATACGATGCCGTGTGGAATGGTTTAGTTGCCGACGTTTCTGTGGTGTGCACGGCACGCCGTGTATTTCGGTAGACAGGTACCGACGTTCCGGAAGAAGCTGTTGCTCCATCTTCAGGGTACACGAATGTAGGCGTGTAGTCTGGTAGATATAAACCGACGTTTAGGAGTAACCTGCTACCACCGTATTGAGGGTAGTATAATCTTAACATTCACTACCGTGACCATGTAACACTTCAATCTTACGTCACGGCAGAAATGACATTTTTATTTTTGTGGCCCATTAAGGCATGTTATGAGCCCCATTTGGCCGCCTGTCAGATGGGAAAAGGGGCGCTTGTTTTGGGAGTAAAGCAGTAGCTAGTGGGGCTGAGAGTTAGCGTGTAAGTTGTAAATTGTAAATGTAAGATAAGATAAGATGTAAATTGGTGGTTCTTTATGTCTGTGTGACAGTGTGTACTGGTCACTGGACATGATTACAAGAGAATGTGAGGAGCCTCAATAGCTCAGTCAGTATAGTGACTGGGATACGGGTTTGACGACCGTGGGGTCGTGGTTCGATTCCCGGGAGGGACAAGAGAGCTTCTCTTCTCCGAAACGTCGAGGGCAGCTCTGTGGCCCACCCAGCCTGGTCTTCAATGGGTATCAGCGTTTCTTTCCCCAGGGTAAAGCGTCCAGGTTGTGAGGATGACCGCTCACGTCCCTCTAATGGGGAGTATAAGAATGAGTGGAGCTATACCTCCACCCCTTATGGCGTCATGCAGTACAAAAGTGCAGTTACTGTAAATGTTATGTCCGTCTCGAATTGTGTGTCACAAAGTGAACTGTCAGTCGGATTTTTATGAAATTTGGTATAGGGCTTCTTTACAAAGAGACGTCAAGCCAGCGCAATCTTCGTGAAAATCGGCTCAATGGGCCACAATTTATTTAAGAGCGTAAATGAAATTTAGCCCGTTTTTTTAACGTTTTTGTCCGGTTTCAAGAAAGAACTGGTACAGAAATATGCATAACAGTTTGTAAAGTGACTGAGTTTTTTGGAAGCGGCTCAGTCAAAGCCGTGCTTTGCGTGGTGAATTAAAAGTATTTCTATGCTACTTCGCACACTTTTGACCGATTGGGGTGAAATTCGGTATAAGGCGTCTGGGGATTACGAAGCTGCACATATAGGAGTTTCATCAAAATCAGGGAAAGTAAGGCCGTACTTTCTGAAACGTGCAACAGAAATGAAATTTGCACGTGTACCATGAAACCGTATGACATTTTGTAACTATAGAACTGGTTAGTAAATTCTGTGTTAGGTCACGATACAGCATTTGCAATCTTCTTATTTTGGATATGCAATTTATTTTAAAGAAAACGTGATGTCGGAGAAGAAAACATTATATAAACACGGATGTAGATGGTATTAAAGGTGGACATTTTAAAAATTTTCCTGGATTTTTATTTCTCATAACATTTCAGTTTCGGCATGGTAAGTAACATTACTGGGGGGAAACGTCGACGTAAATGTAAGGTCAATCAGTCACTAACACTGTGCACTAAAACTTGAATATAAAAATAGGTTTAAAGCTGATATATTTAAATGTCAAATTCTAATGGCAGCTTACGATTTGGATTTGAGAAGCATTCTTGTTTTTGCAACAGGGCAATTATTAAACAGTTAAGTGCTGAATGCTGAGGAATGGGTATAATGGGTTCAGTGGCTAGGAAATTACAAACGCAAAATTAGCACTTCATTAAGCTTATCCTGTTTGGCCAAAGAACGATGCACTGCCGTAACTGATGATATCAAGTTACTAGATTCACAAACACAAATATGTGACCACACAATGGGAATTTTAAAGAAAAGTACATCAACCATTTTAAAGCCCAGTGGTTACTATATGTACCACCATGTTTAACATTCACAAATTCTACGTTCTGCCCACACAATGTATTTATGTGTTTTGTGTGGATCTCAGAACAAACAGCGATTATTTCACTGTACATAATTAACTGACTGGTTTGTATAACTGAGACGGAGTGTGTTTACTGCGCGGTACGAACTGAATATTTAATATAAATCAGACTAATTTTCGTATTTAAAGGGTTCTGTAATACGTCAGGTGAGTGCGGTCTGGAATTAAAAACGGCGCGTAAGTTTCTGTAATGAATATAATTTCGAAATTTATGTATAAAAACTTACGGGAGATCAAACCTATCTTGCAAAATGGTCGACAAAGATACGGAAATTAATATATGTTAAAGCATTGTTAGAGAGAGGAATAAATATCTGAAGTTCCGAAAAGGAATGCATATAATACATAACAAAAATGCAAAAATGGAGGTTTTATTTAGCGAAATTTTGAATTTGGGGCGTGCATCTTTCTTTGTTTCACCCGCTCGCCACGGTGAGGCACAGGATATGAGCGGGACCTGAAAAAGAAAGTATAATTAGTAACATGTTCTGTAAACAACAGCAACAAACACGAACTGCAGGGCCTAATTAACAGAACGAGCTCAAAACTTACCTTGACACGAGGCGTTCTTCTACTGTCTTCTGTTACATATTCTCGAGTTACATGTAAACTTCCAGATTCAAGACGCTGCACGTTTTAATAAACCTGATCATGGAAGGCATATAACTGTGTGTACCTTTGTTCATCGCAGCTGCACGTATTAAAAGGGACAGCTGAATGAAACCGAAAATACTGGGTTATAAGCCATCTAGTGCAGGGAATTAAAACAGAAGGCGAAAAGAAGCCACAATTGTCTTCTTCAATGAAGTAGTGAGAAATGGTCGGGAAAATAAAATATCGACGTCTTCTTTTGTTAAAACTGTAACTCAAAGCATCGCTCTCGAAAGACGCTTCATTCACGTCGGAAACCAAACGACGGCATGCTTGGTCCGTTCGGTGACGTCTCGCTTAAGCGACTTGCAGATTGTGGAAATAATTCATCATTTCAGGCCAAATTAAAAATCTAGCGGCCAAGAAGTTCAGTTCAGTTCCAACATAACCGTTTAAACACACACATACAAAATTCTGTCAAGTGAATTGTTGTTTATATGAAGTACAAATTACGACGGCAGTGCGTCTGCTTTTATCGACGTGTCAAACGTAAATGTTGTTGTGTACGTTTGTCCATTATTAGGCCTAACAGCGTCAAAGACTCAGCTTTAATGTTGACAATCGATGTGCAAGACAGAACGTTTGTTGATAGCAGTCGATGTAGAAGGCTCAGATGTCATGTTGACAGTTGATGTTGAAGACCTACCTTTCGTTGATAGCTGTCGATGTAGAAGAAGCAGCTTTCATTGTTGACAGTTGATGTTGAAGACCTACCTTTTGTTGTTAGCTGTCGATGTCTTCTCTAATGTTGAAACTGTACCTTATTTTGTACAATAAATTCACAACACACTCACAAAAACATATACAACATGTCACTTTACATATGTCACTCTCCACTGTGTACAGCCTGTTGTTACAGATTCAAAAACTTGTCTTTCAACACTGAAGTGAAAGACGGGTCTAAGCAGAATTACTTTCTGCTTCACTGAATCTTTGCCCTTCCAATACGAGTTATTCACAGGGAGAAACTATTAAAGCATCTTTCTTATCTCTCTCCCTCTCGCATTGATATCATTGGTTGTGCCGACCGAACCCTGTCAAGTTGACACCCTGCGGTAAACAAAAACACACACACATAAATATACAAATAAACACATAAACCCTCCTGCACGAACGGCCCTACTGTCACATGGCGCTAACTCACGCGATCTGTCCTATCCAGAAATCCTAATTGGGGCACCTAACGGGGAGGACAGGGAGGACAAGACTTACAGACTAAGTAAAAAAAAAAATCACTTCCACAGGGTTGTCAACTCGACCTTAACCTACGCCCTGAGTCATGGTGGCTACCGCATGAAATACAGAGTTGCCTGGCACGGCGGTAATTATCATGACCAGCCTGGGGCCGGACTGACATCATGATAAGCTCGTGTCGGTGCTATGGCGTACCTGATTTGCTGCGAGTACCCAGCCCATCCTCCTGCGGATGGGTCCTGACCGCTAGAGGTTCAGCCGACACTGTTTTGGTCTTAACGTTACTGTTTGCGCGTTGCTCCGTGTCCTTTGGTCCTGGGTTCACAGCCTGCTGCTTGTTCCACTGGAATGTTGCTGCCGTTGAGAGTATGACACAACACTGTTTGACGGATACTCAGAGAGTCGCCGATATTGCACACACATCACAACACTTCATTCCACATCCACAAAAACCCCACGAGAAATAACGAAAGTGTGTGACCCGAACGGTGGTTTAAAATCCGTAACAAAAGAAGTCTGTATCACTGCACAAATAGCTACTTTCACACGCCTTCTACATTCCCAGCAAGATGTCACAAACACGTTAAGTCAAAGTCACTAACCACACACGCCTGCCACACAGATAATTTGCCTGATAATTCGGAAATTACTGGACTTCGCAGATTCTCACGTTTGATAGCTTTTGGAAATTCGTAATTCGTAAGGTGGCATACGACTGATAGGCATACGACTGATAGTCATACGGCTGATAGGCTTACGACTGATAGGCATAAGGCTACCTGCACAAAAATATGTTCTAAATGTCACTGATAAAATATTAATCCTCCTTATTTCCAGGGCCTGACACCCCCTCTACATAAACGCAGTCTAAAGTATTGTTTAAACTACATAATCTATTATTGGGGCATGAAGCCCCTTCTATATAGACGCAGTCTAAAATATCATTTAAAGTAAATAATCCTCCTATTACCAGGGCATGAAGCCCCTTCTACAGCCTTGTAGTCTAAAATAATGACTACAAAATACTTAATCCTCCTATTACCAGGGCATGAAGCCCCTCCTACAGCCCTGTAGTCTAAAATAATGATTACAAAATACTTAATCCTCCTATTACCAGGGCATGAAGCCCCTCCTACAGCCCTGTAGTCTAAAATAATGATTACAAAATACTTAATCCTCCTATTCCCAGGGCATGAAGCCCCTTCTAACAGCCTGTGGGTCTAAAATAATGATTACAAAATACTTAATCCCCTCATTACCAGGGCATTGAAGCCCTTCTACATCCCTGTAGTCTAAAATAATGATTACAAATATACTTATCCTCCTATTCCCAAGCATGATGCCCTTCTACAGCCCTGTAGTCTTAATTATGATTACAAAATATTAATCCTCCTATTACCAGGGCATGAAGCCCTTCTACAGCCTGTAGTCTAAAATAATGATTACAAAATACTTAATCCTCTATATTACCGGGCATGAAGCCCCTTATACAGCCTGTATCTAAAATAATGATTACAAAATACTTATCCTTTCTATTACCAGGGCTTGAAGCCCCTTCAACAGCCTGTGTCTAAAATAATGATTACAAAATACATACTACTCCTATTACCAGGGCATTGAAGCCTTCTACAGCCTGTAGTCTCTTAATAATGATACAAATACTTAATCCTCCTATTACCAGGCATGAAGCCTTCTACAGCCTGTAGTCTAAAATAATGATTACAAAATACTTAATCCTCCTATTACAGGGGCATGAAGCCCCCTTTACATCACTTCTATTCCAGAATGTCACTTACAGAAATATTAAATAGCTAGGCACTCAAGCCTCAACCCTGTCTTAACCCCCTCATTTGCGGGGCACAGCTAGATACTTGGCTCTTCCTGCACCTCACACAATTTATTTCTCCCCACAAACTGTTTGCCACATTCTCACCCCTGTTTTTCTCATTTGAACCACAAAGTTTTTGGAAGCCTTCTCAAAATCCACAATACGTTCGACATCACTTGTCGACAGATATTTATCCACACTTGTTCTGCTTACAGAAACACTACCCTCTCTACTCTTACGTTTAACAAATCCCCCCTGTATAGCAGTTAGTCTCTAATAATAGTAAAATAACCAGTTCCTTAATATATTAACTCTTCCTCGTGAATGTTTTCCCCAAACTGTCAAAAAGCGTGTCCCTCTACAATTTCCCTGCTCCTTCTGATTTCCTTTCGCTTGACAAATCTTTCCATTAGCTTTTAATTTCCCTCTTACTTTATCTGAATATATTCTAGACTCTTTATAGAGAGTGTCCAAATGTTAAGAGAGTTACTGTGCCAATTCCGCGTGTGAATTTTCTGGGAAAGTAACGACTGTACTATAAAGATTCCACTAATACAATAAAATGTTGTCCATATTTCTTACCATTGCACTCAATAAATTGCCTTTGACATCCACAACTACATATCGATGTAAATTTGCAACCAAAATGTAGTAATTTAATAAACTACCATTGATAGCGATATAATATGTATTTTAAGTAGGTTGGGATATAAGATCAAGTACATAGAAGAACTCTATTTAACTTTTACCGATTTACAAACTTTACATCCTACTTACATTGTTTCCTATAAACCAGCCATGTTATATCAATTTTGTAAGGCTACGTGACAGGACTGCTTATGTCAGAAAACAAACATTACGCGTGTTTAAAACACGTGAAGAATAAAAAAGTTTGCTCTAAAACAGAGTACCTGACTTCAGTTTACTGCCGTCTATCGATCTATCGATGCATCTATCGAGCACTGACAGCGTAGAAAAATCAATAATTTTACGATGGGCTGGCCAGTTGGCTAGGTTAGGTAAACACGAAGAGAACACGTGTCTTGGGTGAGGACACATTTTGAAAAAGACAGCGAGAATTGTAATGATAATATTAAAGTTAATATTAAGGCAATAAGTTGCAGGATATTAAAAGCATAGAGTTAGTTTGGAACGGTGTGCACTGTTGTACATTATTATTATGCTGGCTTTATATTTGACAAAAGGACGCCATACAGAAAGACTGTCGTCGTTACTTTAATGGAATTTTATATTGGTAATTGTTTGTGAATTTCACAAAGAACACTAAGACAATAAAAAGTTTAATAAGATTATATGGGAGGTCATGTTGCTAACTGTGAAGAACCTCAAAGGAAAACCAAACACCCTGTAGAGTGCCTGTTGTCTTTAACATTACATGTTCGTAACTGTTACTGAAGAAGGTAACGTCAAAACAACGAATGACAGGGCCCTAAAGGGGGAAGGGCTGTGTATGTGTGTGAATACTTTATGAAACATTCGAACGGCTACTGCTGCTGAGACAGGCCACGACAAAATTCTTCGCAACAAAAAACGCCACACTAAGAGCTGCATTCATTGAAGTTTAACGAAAGTAAATCTAATAACTAGCACTGGAGGAAAACGGGAGTAAATCAGTACAAGACAGACGGAGTGTGAGGTGTAGGTGCACAGTTTAGTGCTTAGTTGCTGCTGAATATCGTGACAGCAAAACGGCCACGTTAGAAGGCTGTGATTATTAACTGTGATGAAGTATTGTATTGTCTATTGTTGTGTCGATAATAGAAGGCGATTCGTAGCCACTCTGTGTCCATTATCATTTGTTGAAACGTACTGTGGGAATTCTTACAGAAAGTGATGGTAACAGTTCAGGATAAGGGTAAGGACCTTATAGGAGGGATATTCTGATAATGTTGTAATGCGTGATCCTTACTGAATGAAATCAGGACAAAGAGGAGGACAACTGAATACTCGGTATAGTAAGGTTCCGTTCATAAATATTTGACATACGTTCTTGTTAATTTCTACGAAAAAAAACCAACAAAAAAGCCCTTGTGAGGAAGTTTATTCATTCACATTTTATAAACTGTCACATTCCTTACGTTATTAACGAAAATTTGGGTTAAAATTCGTGTTTAAAATTAGTATGAACCGACCTGTTGGTCATTTGTGGCCACCGCTTGAAATGTTAAATTCAGATTAACGTTTATTGCCATAATATTAACGGGTTCGGAGATCGTTACACATCGCAATGTAAAAACCAGAGTTTATAATGTTAAAGTTTAAAGCACATTGGAATGTGTATATATATATATATATATATATTACATTTGGCAGTTCAAATGCACAGCGCTGTTACAGTAAACAATACAGGTCAAGTGTGTCACGCACAAAACATTGTCTTTACCAAATATTTTGAAACGTTTCTTTGCTCGGAATTTAAAATCACCATACCTGAAATGTACAGACCAGTTAAAAAATAATTTGTTTTGATACCCGCCTACTACAGTCCGAGCCAAAATGGTGTAACTGAAAGCCACTTTCCAGAAATTACTACTTATTAGTAAGGAAAATCAAAATAAACTCGTATTCACGTAATTCCTGCACGTGAAAGTTTTTGAGAAGGGGAATTCAAATAACTTATTTGTCCTAAACTTAATGCCAATGGGCGCATATGAACGTACAAACTGTGTTAGTTAGTGTTTGCCGGCCAAGCACAAGGATAGACATGAACCTACAAGCAGAATACTAAAGAAGAGTTACTTCTGTTAGTGTACAGTACGTTAGTCGTGTAGAAATACTAGAAATTTGTACGATCATATGTGGTAATTGCCATTAAATACATTCTATAAAAACTATGACGTCATTTTTTGTTGTGCAAATGAGGATACAACATGGCAGTAGACCGAAAAAAAAACTAAATGATTTTTACGCTGTTAAAAAGGGCTAAATGTGTTTTGAACTTATCAAAATGATTCTATAGTGGCACTAGCTTGGGTATAAATAACAGTGTGGACAGATTTATCGTTTTAAATATTCCTGGGATACTTTCGTACAAAATATTTGACCTACGACGATTTCTCTTCGCGTAACATTAAATTTCTAACATATATTTACCGTACTGGCATTCACGTATACGGGTGAAAAAACTTAACAGGACATAAATTGTTTGGAAGCAAAGAGCGCTGGCCCTCTTTACTTGTACTGCATCGAGTCGTTGCCTCACACGGGAGGACACATGCATGGCGTTACTTTGGTTAAACTTGCATCGACTGCTCTTATCAACAAGTTGCTTTGAAAAGTTTTGGGCAACGAAGACTTCAGACTTTAAAAAGAACCACGTTCTTTGACGTATTGGCTTCATTTATTTAAGGACGCTAAACGAAGCAATGTTATTTAATGTCAGGCCACGATCATTTCCGTTCTGTTTACCGGAAGAAACCAACAGAAGCAAATAAATTAAAAGAGCAACAATAAATTGGAATGACGAAAGATTGGGGTTGTCCTGAATGCAGCTATTTACGAAGGGAGAAGTATGTGAATGAACATACTGTGAGTTGTGTGCTGTGCGGGTTGGGGGGAGGTAATGGACGGACAGACAGGCAGGCAGGCAGACTGAGGTTGCATGAGAACAGGGTCCTTAATGAAACGTGTGGACGGTGCATGGATGGAGTGATAAGACGACTGGACTAGCAGTTGCATGATTTATGTTGCTCGGCAAATATCGGTGGCGAGTTGGCTGCAGGTGTTTTGAGAGGGGCGGAACAAGTAGCTCGCATCGGAGGGGAGAGAGATGCACAGGTGTTCTTTGTACAGAAATTTGAAACAGGCCATGAGGTAGACTTAAGACACAGACGAGAGAATACTACAGTAGACCTGAAAATAAGTATCATAGGCAGACAAAACTGGGGAAAAAAATATTAGATCATTTCGTAAAACACGCAGGTAGTAAAACAATTGTCAGTTGAGTGAATACTGATAAATTATTAATATTATCAACAACACATATTGACACTGCAGGAGAAACTGGAAATAGTGTGTTGATAGCAGGAGCATACAAATAGTGTGTTGATAGCAGGAGCAGACAAAACACTTAAACGCGAGCAGTAAGAAAGAATATGCTTAACTGACCTTCAACATAATTATATGTTTGTTTGGAGTGCTGGTAATAGATCGTGGAATGGAGAATTACGTGTATAGGACGAGCGGCTGGGGAAGGACAGTGTCGTGGCTGATTCAAGGTAACAGAAGCGCGAAGATAAGCTGCTTACAATACCTAGGTGTAGTTGGGAGGATAATATTAAGATGGATTTTAAACTAGACTGCTTGGGTATGTATTGGATTCATCTGGACCAGTAGCTGGCTCTTCTGACGCAGGAATGAAACTTTGTGATAAATAAAATGAACAATCCTACAAGCTGAGACACTATTAGCTGCTGAGGAAGCACTCCGCCTCATCGAATTAGGTTAATGAAGAACAGAATATTTAATAAAAATGTCGCCAACTAAACTGCGTTACCAGCATAATACAGAATTGAAATATGGGTCGTAAACAAGACACAGTGGTGAAGCCAAGTGTCAGATTGAACGTGGATTGTAAGACCGCAGCTAGTCAAACGGACTTCAAGTTGAAGATATGACACAGTTGTTAGCATCAGTGGTAATACTGTTAAAACAGCACTGCAGGAGAAACTGGAAAGGCACACAGAGTACGTGACAGAGCAACGCAATGCATACACTTGACGTAGCACTTCAGCAGATATGAAGCTTTCTCATTTTGCAAAGACAGTAACAGGCCAAATTTTGGGAAATGTGGTATAAACAGACGATTGCTGTAAGAAAACACGATTGGAATGGGCAAAGAAAGACTGTCGTGGCTGATTCAAAGGTATAAGTGTATAAAAGGACGAAAATAAGAAGATTGTAAGATCAGGGTTTAGATGAGAGAACGTTAAAGTGGGTCTTGAAGGAATACGACTGAATGTGCATTGAATTTCGTCTGACTCAGTACTATTGTAGATAAGCTGTGGGTCTTCTAATACAGAAACGAATCTTCGGGTTCTATAAAATGCTGGGAATTTCTTGAACAACTGAAGGTGCATTAGCTTCTGAAAGACAACTCTGCTCCCATCACGTTACAAGGCTTCACTGTGCAGACGTAAATGTAATCTCATTTACACCGTTAAGAAAAGTGTGTTCTTTCCTGCGACGATTTTCGTGAAACTCACAACAGTCTAGCAGCGTTATTTTCTGATGTCTTGTACCGGAAGTGAGCCAAATCGGAGAATAATGTGGGGAGTGAGATAGAAATTATTTACGCACTTAAGTACATTATGGCTTTCGTGGGCCGATTTGAATTGAATCTCACAACCAGTGAGTACATTTTTGTGGACTTATTCTTAGCGAATTTTTAAACCAAGTCGGATAGAAGGTGTAGAAAATACTGGAAACTTTTCATTTATGCCGTAGTGGAGCAGGGGTTTTCACTGTATCGATTTTCACGAAACTTCAAAACTGCGGAGGCTATCATCTGTAAACCTTCTGTAACTACCGAATTTTAACCACATCAGTTGAAGAAGTGTAAAATTACTGACTCAAATCCGTTTACGGCCACAAGAAACGTACGACCGTCAATGAGCTGATTTTCACGAAACTCACGTTTATGTGATTTTTTTATGAAGGCCTTGTATAGCAGATTTTATGAAAACAGCTAAATTGTTTATTCGCTCATATTCAATCACATGTATTTGGAAGGACAGACCATACGTGACTTACAGACGTACTGACATGGTCTGCAAAACCTTCTTTTCTATTTCGCAAAAAACGGTACAAAAAGGGATGGCTGCGTTTTGTTACTCCTGACAACCTGTCGATATGGCAGTTAGCTGTGTCTACATTAACCTGTTACAAAGGTGTTCAATTACTTTCTATGAATAAACGCCCAAGTGTCAGACCTACCTTCAGCGAACAAATCTTTCAGTTTATTTAAAACACTGTTGGCAGTAGCAGCTTCGTGCCTGATGTCAATGTCTTTATGCCTCTAATATGTGACAAATATACTTAGAAATGCTTGTTATTCATCCTTTTATCCTAATGCCAACAGATAGAGTTTTTATTGTTTTTTAGAACAGAAAATTCAATTCAGGATATCTACAAATAAATATTGAATTATCTCCTTATACCCATTATAACTGTTCACTTGAAAATGAACACCTGCGGTGCTTGAAGTTAAGAAATGAATTTATGGCTTATTAATAGTAAATAATGGCTGAATACGGCACAAGTTTCTCAATGATAATATCCAAGACAGAAATGGCTACGACGTTACAAAGAATGCACTGGGTTCTATTGTGTAACTCATAAGTAAAAATTAATAAACTTAAGTTGCCAATAACCTTACCCCTAAATTTGTGAAAAAAAATTGCAAAAACAAATAATTATGAACTTCATAAAACATCTTAATTATTAATGTAAAAAATTATAATCTGAAATGCTTTAATATTCATTTCGGCGATATGAACCTTGAAAATCCGGAGGCGCCTACCAATATTTGTAATGAAAATATCATGTTACTGAAGATGTAAGTAAATAGTGCAAGTTATGTGGGAGTTGATATGATTTGTCAGAAAAAAAGGTAGCTTTTACCTGCAGTATAATTCTTCCCTTTAGAAAGCCTCAAGTATGCCACAGTCTTGCGTAACGTAAAGGCAGCCGAACTGTCTGCGAGTTTTACAGCTTATTCTTCGTATTTCTGGTCACCACGAAACTTACCTTGGAATTACGATAACGGAACTTGGAAAATTATTAATGAACTTAATGCAATATTTTAACTGTTAACGCAGTGTGACTTGCAGGACTGCTGTGTGGGTGCAGAGCAACACGAGAATCCAAGATGTCTACAAGCTTCTGCAGGATATGCCAATATGGCTATGAACTGCAAAAACCAGTGTGTTTATTTCCGGTTAACAAAATCTTAACTCTGGAATTCTGATTATAATGTTCAGAAAATTATTACGAACTTAATAAAACGTTGTAACTTTTGATGTGCAATATTACAGGTTAAATAATCGTTAATATTTATATGGGCGCCAAGTAACTGTAAATCCAAGATGACTACCAGCGTTTGCATGAGGCGCCAAAAATGTCTATGAACTGTACATGACATTCATCTTATTTCTAATCACGAACAGAATTACCTCTGGAATTATGATAATAACGGTGGAAAATTATTGTTAATTTAATAAAATATTATAACTGCTAATGTACAATAATATAATTCAAATTATGGTAGTAATTATATGGGCGCCAAAAAAAGTGGAAATCCAAGACGTCTACGAGGGTTTGAGGCTTTACATGAGGCGCCAAATATGCCTATGAATTTCATAACCCAGTCTACAGATTCCTATTCACCAACATTACCTCTGGATTTATGATAATACACTTTAGAAAATTATTGTGATATTAATAAAATATTGTAACCATGAATTCTTAATATTATAATCCAGGTAAATATAATATTTACATGGACGCCAAGAAACTGTAAATCCAAGATTACTACACAAACGTTTGCATATTAATTTATAAGTTTTTAGTTTTATAAAAATACATTTCCACCCTGCCACAGATGCGATATGATTGTTATATTTCACGAATAAATATTTATTAATTTCTAAATAAGAATTTTGTTTAGAATACCCCAAATGTGCACCTTTATTTTCTAAATATAAAAGGCGCCAAAATGATTACGAACTTTGCAAATCGTACTTCGTGCTAATTAACAGTTATTTTAAATATAAACACAAATTAATTAAAATCAAATCATATATACTTGCAAATCGCATATTCAACACAACTTACTGTAACTAAATTTGTCAAGCGCCCTATATATATACTTCTAGTCGAGCAATAATGCTGGGCAGGCAAGCAGGTGCGTGCCCTCTCCCGACGGCTTCCAGCAACTCTCTGATGTCACTCCATCAGCAACCACGTAACCACAGATATCTGCATACGATGCAACAAACGAGTTCAAATGATGGCGATTCGTTGTGATTGGTCCACAAGTTCACGTGGCTTCCGACTTTGTGCGACATCTGTTATGATTAATAGGAGATAATGTAGTTGTCGTTCTTGACAAGTTTAACTTGACGACGGTAAGATGTCGCGATTGCATGCTTCCAATACCCCTACTTCAGTCTCACCCCCCCTGCTACTTACAGACATCCCTCAAACGAATACCAACTTTCGATTCTAGGGCACATTGACACCACGAACGTTTGCAGGCCAGGGACGTCCTATAGCTAATGTAGGGAAATCAATGTTCATAAACCAAAGTTAATCCTTCTTTAATATTACTGTCATACACACAGCCTACACGTGTTGTCCTACATAGAATTTTACTGTATTCGAACGGTGCGGTGAAAGGTGGGAAGTGTCGCATACGAAACTGGGTTCAAGAAATGAAATTCCCTCCGGTGTTACGTATGGAAGTCCAACGAAAGGCTCTTCAACTTACGTATTTTATTACATATCACGTCCTTCTGCGTGTTTTGACTCATGTGAGCCATCATTAGGGGAACCAAGCACAAGAGAAAACATGCATGAAAACCGTAGTGTATCCCAACAAAAATGTGCAGTTAATGCATATATACTCACTGTGCTTCGGTGGTTCCTCCCAAAACTTGGTGCTCTTGGAACATACTACAAGAATTCACACGCCACAAGACCGTAATTTTACGATATTTCACGTTTTTTATCGTCTACGGTTTATTCTCTGTGCCACAAATTATGTAACCCCAATTCAGTTTAGATACCAACTCATTCTATTCTTCCTTTACTGATGTTTCGGGAAACGTACGTCAATCTTCAAGGGTCAAGAAATCCGACCCTTGAACACTGGGCCGATACGTTGCCCAGAAGCGTCGGTAAAGGATTAAGATTCAACGCTGCGTAATGCCCCAGAAGATCGCAGATATCAATATCGCTGCAGAAACCTGAAATCACGGAAAACGTTGGAATTTTACAAGCTTGCCTGGTGAGGTTATTCTGGCCTTTTTGCAGGATAGAAACAGATTTCTTTCTGAAGGGATCTTTCTGCATTTTTGGAACATCACATGACAAAGCCCAAAAACCAAATAGCCCTGAACATATTGAGGGTCTTTACTGTCAAAATGTGGGCTACTGTAACTGCCTGGCTCACTAGGCATGCTTGGTTTATCACCAGTTCATTGTTCACCATCCATCAACTAATTGAAATAAACAGTAACAAATAAAGACAAACTATTGCAACATAATTGGAACGCTGAATAAAGTACAAACTGAATGAACGAGGAATTGTGGTTTGAGTCCTGGCAGGGCAAGAGATTTTTCTCTTCTCAAAAGAGTCCAGAACAGTTCTGAGGCCCACCCAGTTTCCTGTTCAGCAGGGACCAGGCACTCTTTCCCTGACAGTAAAGCAGCCGGGACATGAAGCTGAACACTCACCATCAACTAGTGCCAGGGTTGAGAATGAGTGACAACTATAACAAACACTTCAACATTACAATTTATTATTACATTTCAGAATTTAGCAAGACATCAACATTCAAATTACACTGCATCAGTTGTTGGTTTCAGCTGGTCCTCCTTGCTAACCATATTCTCACCTCTCCAGGCCACGGAAAGTTCTGAGTCACACCTGGTCAGCTGGCTTGAGTGTGGAGAAGTGAGCTTTTACTTTTTCTTGCGTCCCCAGCTGGATTTCATCATCTCCTTCAGCTAGGCAGGCCCCCTTCTTTCTACTTCCAGTGACAGGAGTCAGTTGTTTTGAGTGCCACTCCACTGGAGTAGGCCCAGAGACAGGGGTGTTACAAGAGGCTCTACCTCTTCTGCATTGCACTGAAAGTTCAGCAACTGTACTTGTGCTGGTATACTGCTCAAGAAGCACATCCCTGCAGTGTTTGCACACAGCTCTGTGTGTATCTCCTCTGCCTCTTCTAGAATCCTCAGCCAGTCTGCACCATAATTTGGAAGGAGCACAGCATAACTTGATGCTGGCACAGGCCTCCCGAACCAGATGTATGACTGGCTTAGTCCCAGCAATTCTACAGAACAGCGGTCTTCAAACCTGTGATATCTGTAGAACCCTTGTGAGACTAAACCTGAATTTTTGCAGACACCTGAGAAGTATACTTTTGCAGTGAAAAAACGAAATAAAACTTAGTGCCAATTATGCATAAAGATGGAGACACAAGTAGAAAAAAATGGGGGAAAGAATACTTATCAAAATTATATTTATCAATTAATTACAAATGGATGTCTGCAGATCTCGCAAGAGGTACCTGTCAAACCCCAGGGTTCTCAGGAACAGTTTGAATACCACTGCTGTGTAACATCATAAGATATAACAAAACCCAATATTTATCTATGACGAGTGTAGTAAATAACACTTTCATATGACAGTCACTGGCAGCCATGAAGTACTGCCAGAAATGCTAGAGAGTAAAGATGATGATGGAAGTCTTTTCAACTAACAGGGCCACACCTCTAGTTTACTTCAAAGGTGCTACAGTCGACAAGCATAGCAAGTGTTTGCCTAAGTACAGCACCATCTGTCTGAAGCATCCCATAATGAGTGCAGAACAGCAGCAAACTGCCTAGTGTACTTCACCAACGACCACACTCTCCTCACCTCGTACCACACAATTTCTGTTTCTGCAGCTCAAGGAGTGTAAGGAAATGTCATTATAAGGATATGGTGGAAGTTTAAGTGGCTTCAAAAACTGCACTGCACTTCTACCACTAATATTTCAAAATACTGTGAAAAGCATGTAGCTGGTGATGGAAAATGTATGGAAGGACATCTCACACAACTGCAGTTTGGCAGCTGTCCCATAAATTTTACACCATTTCTAAAGCTGGCATATGATTATGTAATTACACATGCATATAAAAGAAGAGACTGTAATCTTATAATACCTCTGTAGTAATATGACAAGTGTAACTGTAGCTGCAGCAGCTCAAATCTTCCCAACAAGTTCCAAGACAGTAGTGGGAAATGGTGGAACATAAACAGCATCCCTTAGATACCCCCAGAAACAGTCAGGGTACAATATGCCAGTCCATGGAGTTGAACGCTTTGACATATCCCAGTTAAAGACGTATTTGCCACAAATCTATGTCCACTTCGTCCTCAACTGCATTTCAGTGGTTCCAGAAAAGACATCTGTTCCATACACGTAACTCAACTGTATGCAGGAAACATTCTTCTCTTTGAAAGATAAGTGAAAGGCCCTTAAATATTTTTTAGTAGTCCAGCAGAAAATGGAGAATACAAATAAATTTGGATTTCACGTTTTTAAATAAACTCTTGAGAACAGCATATGCACTGGCTTTTTCAGCTGTGATACTTTCTCAGTGTACAGGTATGCATTTCCAGTTCTTCACAAGAGCAGAGAGCACCGCCTTTCCTGGCAACCCACATTACATTATGTAAATGTTGGAATTTCTGTACATTGCTCTGAAGACTCTCAGGTAGTTACTTTACCTGTCTCACTCCCTGGGAGAATACTGGTGGAATCTGTACAACTTCTGGACAGAATCAACATTATCAGCATATTTACCATATTTTACTAATGCAATGAAACACTTCACTTCAGTCTAGATGCAACACAGTGCTACTGATCACATCAATCAGATGCTGTCTAATTTTCTTTATCAGTCAGTTTTCTCCTTCAGGCATACTAGCAACATCATCAGAAACGACACCAATCACATGACTGGAGGACAGCCAGCCCAGAGGTTCATAGTTTCAAATTTTTTTGCAGTAGCTTCTAAGGACCTATTTCCGCTTGCATTTTCTACAGGTATGACTGACAAAATAATATCTCTCACTCACTTGTCCTTTACAAAATTCACACACAAAATTACTTCTTCAACACCCTCTTTGTCAGTGGATCCTTCCAATCTTAATACATTTAGCATCCTCTAGTTCACATGCTGGTTCCCATACTATCACCACAGCTATCTGTGAGATAAAGGTTTTTGTATCTTTTTCATTTCTGTATTACTCACAAATTTTCCTGTCAAATGTAACAGCCCACTTAAATCTGAGAACGTTTATCTATTTTGGCTATATAATGAACGACATTAAAAGTGCTTTCTAGTGATCAAACATTTTCACATCCTTTCTTCTTACATTAGGTCAAGGTAGTAGCTTCTGGAGTCAAGAATGCACTACTGTCTTGCTAACACTTTTGATGCCGGAATGATTTATGCTTCTTGAATGTCTCAAACTTGAAATAGCCTGCAAAGCCTTTCACTATCTTTGAATTCAGATCTGTAAAATCTGAGAAAGGAGGGGCATACCTTACAACTTGTTACACCTGTGTTCTGATGGAATGTAGGCCAAATTAGTTCTTTGTATCAGTCTCCCTTAAATTTTCTTCTTGCTACTTTTAGAGGAGTGCATGTTGTAGACGAATCTTCTGTCAACACACAAGCCAGTGCAATCTGGTTTTACATAAGGATGCGTCACTCACAGTAACACCTCCAAGTTCACTGTCCATTGAAGACTGCTTATTTTGTCTTTGTATTGGTGCTATAAAAAAATATGTCAGGGGCAACTGTCTTTAACCTTTATCGGTCAAACGGGCGCCTGCATCCCGTTAAATGCAACTCCAAGGATAAATGGAAAACACCATCCCATACAGGTGCAGGCATGGGCATGTAAAGGTGAAAATAACTCCAGCCTTCAGCAGCTACATTGGAATTTAAAGGCCAGACCATACAAAGTAATGTTCTGGAATCCCCATTTCGGTTGGTTGCTTAGCCAGTCAGCTGTCATAGCTACTCTTCTTGGACAGCTAGACCCCAAGGATGGCAGCACTGTGATCCTTTGAAATGTCAGGTAACAGTGGCACAGCGACATGGCGTCACATTTCACATGACGTGAATCTTCATGAATGGACCTCATCTACAATGCTTTGCTGAGAAGGATTTGTTTGTGGTTGGACTGAGAAAGCAAGAGGCCATGCTGATACTGCAGCAAGTATATTGTGTATTACTGAAAAGAAAGAAAAATCAAGAATTGTCAAGAACAGAAGCTATGTGAAAACAATGTGACTAATTGATTCACCAGCAGTTTCAGGTACATATATGAAATCACTGACATTGGAGACTGTTTTTAACAAATATTCATGAAGACACAGAATCATTTTTATATACCAGTAATCATTATCATGGCATAATTTTCAAACAGAGAAGCTTCCAGAAGGAAATTCCAGACTTTCATTCATTTCAAAATTTAATATTATTCTTTCCGTGCATTGTGACTATAATCACCCACCTACACCACCAAATGCATACAATTCATATAAAATCACATATCATCTATATACATGATCTGCACATTTCAGTGACAAATCGCCATCCTCAGGAAGCACTCGCACACAACACTCACCTACACGAGACACAACACTACACAGCACAGGGACTTGATCCTTTTGGATTGAAACCTTCAGTCTAAATGTCTGTATATATATAATCACATACAACATAAACAGTGGTGCAACAATGAATTTTATTCAACAATATGTCAGCATCACAATAACCTACAGCAACCACATTTTTATATTTATAGCTGCCATTATTTATTTTGAACACTGTATATGTAAATTTGATGTATTAATTTTATATTCCTTTGTATTAATGTCTCCCTGAGGATGGTGATTTATCACTGAAATATGTAGGACAGTTCATGTATATGGATGATATGTGATGTTATACAAATTGTGTGCATTTGTTGGTGTAGGTGGGCAACTATTTTCATTTGTTTCCCCTTTAGCCTACATGCCCCATAAATGCTTACTGTAGTATGACAGTTGACTGTGTAACCTATTTTGGCACAAAAATACCTGCAATTCTAAATGTTCATTTTGAGCACTGCTTACGCTCAAGTCACCAATTTTTTTTCGGTGGCATATGTTTGTCAGCAAGATAAGATGTGTCTAAACCAGCGATTCTTGATCTTTTTTCTGCAGTGACACACTTGAAGAATGATGTCAACATACATAACACCAGTGACACTCTTGAAGAATGATGTCAACATACATAACACCAGTGACACACTTGAAGAATGATGTCAACATACATAACACCAGTGACACACTTGAAGAATGATGTCAACATACATAACACCAGTGACACACTTGAAGAATGATGTCAACATACATAACACCAGTGACACACTTGAAGAATGACGTCAACATACATAACACCAGTGACACACTTGAAGAATGATGTCAACATACATAAAACCAGTGATACACTTGAAGAATGATGTCAACATACATAACACCAGTGACACACTTGAAGAATGACGTCAACATACATAACACCAGTGACACACTTGAAGAATGATGTCAACATACATAACACCAGTGACACACTTGAAGAATGACGTCAACATACATAACACCAGTGACACACTTGAAGAATGATGTCAACATACATAACACCAGTGACACACTTGAAGAATGATGTCAACATACATAACACCAGTGACACACTTGAAGAATGACATCAACATACATAACACCAGTGACACACTTGAAGAATGATGTCAACATACATAACACCAGTGACACACTTGAAGAATAATGTCAACATGCATAACACCAGTGACACACTTGAAGAATGATGTCAACATACATAACACCAGTGACACACTTGAAGAATGTCAACATACATAACACGCCTTCATTGGAATACCAAAATCTGAATGACATAAAAGTCAATAAGCATTAATGAAACATTCTTATTGTTAAAAACTGCTTGTTGCAATAATATAAACATGGCATTACCTTTATGTCACGTCACTTTGGGAGGTACGCAGTGCTTCAACTGCACACGACCCACAAGTACACCAGCTCAACACTTCTCCCTCCCCCTCCAGTGCAAGCTCAAGGTTATGCCATTCGGTGATCAACAGTGCAGTGACAATTTTAGTGTTTAGCTACTGAACTGTGCTGTGGATTGTCAAATTTCTCGTGACACACCTAGCAACTGCTTGTGACATATTTTGAGAAGCGCTGGTCTAAAGTACGTACATGAAAAGATTACAAAAATCTAATACAAATATGAGTACTACTGATTATTTTCAATGCTCTACAGTGACCTAATTTGTTGTCATATGAAAACTGATATATTTAACTTTATCAAATATCAAAAAACCCTTAATACAGAATAATAATATAAAATAATGTCTAAAATTGCAGTTGTGCTGGCATCTGAATAAAATAAATAAAAGCAATAAGGTAAGGGCATTAGCTAAATGCTTACATGCTTATTTTCATTTTATGTATTGCCTTAAAATAACACTAAACAGAAAATGACATTTCACTGTTACTTTTCTCATTCAGTTATTGTCATAACAAACTAATCATTTATATGAAGTTATGCAGCCACAAAATGACAATGTAAATTTTTACTAATTCCCTTATCAGTCACAGCAACTATACATTAACGATGTCCCTATCATAGCTTATTAGGCAATGCTCAACCAAGAGCTCGCCTTTTGCTGACCATGACAGTAGTCTCTCCTTGCAACTAGCCCAGACACATTCTGATCCCATCTGGTAACATGTTAGCATGGCCAATATTTAGCATGTAATGATATATCCATCTCATAACTCACATGACAGTTAGGAGTGGAGCTACAATTTGAGTTTCCACCATGCGGGGGTGTTGAGAGACTGCAACTGCTGCTTGTGAGCAAGCCGCGCTGCAGTAGCAAATGGAACGGAAGAACAGTTGTACCAACTGACATCCAAATTTTCACTCTGGGACAGGGCTGGCAACTCTGTAACAAAATATACAGTATTCAGACTGCCGTCATCTCGGACAGCACAGAAGTCCTCTGAGTTATGACAACACAGAAGTCTTACAACTCTTATGATTTATGACACTACAAAAGTCTTATGACACTTATGAGTTATGACACCACCAAAGCCCTCTGTGCTCAAGACGGAGCCAGCAGGTACATCTGAAACACCTGTCCGATTGCACAATATTAATCTTCACTGATGTGAAAACCCCAAATCTACCACTGTACAGCATAATGCTGATTGTCCACATTTACAGGTGAATTAATTAATGTGTTTGAGTCCCTTCAGTCCCTAATGCTATTAGGCCATCTAACAGACCCTTTGTGCCCCTAGATTTACAGGTGACCACACCAACTGTACATGAATGCTTCACCTTCCTACCATATTATGCCCAGAAGTTCCTTAAAAGCTGTGATGTGTTTCTGGTGCTTCAATCAGACAAGTGTAAACAGTACACCAATACGTTTATACAGAGACATCGCTCACCGTTCATCACATGTTTATACACAGCCATCACTCACCGTTCATCAACACACAGAGAGCTTGCAGCTGTGCACATCTTGATCCCTGATGTTGATGCCGACTACTTCCCTCATTAACGTGACAGTAGAACCTTTTCAGCCTATTTTGTACTTGGAGATGCAACTCAACCATTTGCTTCATTCCTGGAAACTTGATGTTGTCACGGTTTTCCTGCCACCTGCACAGGTAAAACAAAGTACAGTAGTGCATTACATGCACACTGTGTCTGTAAGGTTATAACACTGCATTGCGTGCACATGATTTTTGTACTGCATCACATGCATGCCACATCCACACCAGCAGGGTTACAGCACTACATCATGTGCACATCACATCTGTAGGCTTTTCATGATAAGCAGCAGGACAGTGCAGTCAGTATTGCGACTGGCATACAGGCTGTGCAACAAAGGAATCACAGTTCAATTCCCAGAAGGGCGAAGACCCATTTCTCTTCTCCAAGCATCCAGATGAACTTAGGGGTCAACCAAGCCTCCTACTCAATCAGAACAGGGAGCTGTATCCAGGATGAAGTGGCTGGGGTGTGAAGCTGACCACTCACCTCCACCTGGTGCCACAGTTAATGAGAAGTGGAGCTATACCTCCCCTTGTCATGTGCCCTCATGGAATGATAACAAACAATCCCAGGGTTTTCATAACTAGGCTCACCTGCTCACTTCCTGCTGAAGCTGCTGCAGCCTTCCCTCACTGATTCTGTTAACTGGGTAACAGGGTGTGCATTCTTGTTTGCTGGCTCGATTGTGCTGCCAGTGGCGCACTCTCCTCTGTATGGTCACTGCGGCCTGAAAACAGTCAAGACAGACATAAGATATTCTCTGCGGCTTAATCTAATAACATTATGGGGATTCATCTGAAGATGATCCAGGAGGAGGAAAAACAGCAGCAGCAGCAGCAGCAGCAGCACAGCAGTAGTAGTAGTAGTAGTAGTAGTAGTAGTAGTAGCAGCAACAGCAGGAAGAGGGGGAGGAGGAGCAGCTGGAAGTTCATATGCACACAACTGCCGATATTATTCACATATATCTACCAGTTATGGCGTGCACACGCACACACACACTCATGTGCTTGTGTGATTCTCATAGCTTTATGGAAGTAGGTCCCATTATACAAAAGTTACAAAGGAGATAAACTTGCCCCACCCCCCCCCCCCCCAAGAATTTGAACAAAACAGACTGATGGTGGCCAATCACAAATTCATAAAACAAAGGTAAAAAGGTACCGTTGTAGAGTGACATCTATGGCGGCGGCAGCAGCAGCTGTGTGATTGCCACTGATGCAGCAGACCTGGTATCCAACACTGTGTTATGTTAAAACCACACTTATGATGTGACATGACATCTTTGCACATTATAAACTGCACTGGTGGGAGGGTGGCTAGTTCTGCAGTAGAAATGGAACTAAAAATGCCAGTCAATATTCAGCACTTATACGAATATGTACATGCCTAGGAAAGGTTACAGGGGTGAGTATCACACTGTGGTCTGGCCACATTAAAGGCAGATATAATGGGTTCTTGAAAAGGCATGCTGGTAGATGTGATATGAATGACACACACACACACGCACGATAGCTCCTCGTAGCTTATGCCTGCTGGACTTGCTACAGAGTTGCGTGCAAACCTCACCTGGTGTATTGCTACATAATTAGGATACCTCCTGTGGTGCTAAGCTTTGCCATGTATGTGGTGCGATCCAAGAACCTTAGGGACTGAATTTATTTCTCCATAACAAGAGTTGCCTTGTAATCGATGTTGTTCCCTTCAAAGTAGTCTCTTTGGGACTTTGTACAGTGGCCCAACAATCAGACCACAATGCAAAGAATCTCTTTGAAACTCTGAAAATGTGCCCCACAATTTTGATTCAATCACGGTGATATTATTAAATCTCCTTCCCTTGAATGCCATCTTAAGTCTTGGCAAAAACAAAGAAGTCATACAGCACTAAATGTGGTGAGTATGTAGGGTGCAGAATGACAGTCACTTTCTTTCAGCCAGAAATTCATGAACAGACAAAGCAGAGCAAGAAGATGCTCTCTCATAGTGGAGAAACCAATTTCCTGAATTCCATTTTTCAGGTTGTTTGTCGTTAAAAATACTCTGAACTGACACAAATGAAATTGCCAACAAATTAGCAACTTCACAGAGAGCCATTCTTCTGCTCTGAGGACAAGTTCCTTCACTCAATCCACATTTTCATGTGTTCAGCTCATTAATGAGCAGAAAGGAGGAGGGAAGTAGTCACGATAAGCAGAAAAATATGTGGATGGTACAGTGACTAAGCAGATAATATGAGAGGCATTTAGCATGCAGAGCCAGTTAATAAGATGGAAGGTATGAATACAGATGATGCAATGGATGGTAGGAGGTAATATGCAGGAAACAAAGATTATAGAAGTCCTTTCATACTGGCTTGTGTAATGTTTCTGTTTACAATTATCAAAACTCATACTGAATGTAACCTGACATTATCACAGGCTGTTCTTAGATGTAAAATGCACTGGCAGTTTTCTTAACAATAAAAGACATGCACATGCATATAAAAGACACAGCTGCTTTTACCTGTTTTATGGCTGAAATTAAATTATTTCAAAATTTAAAAATGAAAATTCAGAGGCAGGTCATATTAGATATTTTTGTCATTTCCAACAAATGCAATTATATTTTTTAAATAAATTCTGTTCAGCTGTCTCAAGAGACCACAACATTTATGTATGAAACCATGATCACTCTTCAAAACAGTTCTCTTCCTTGATGGAAATGTTTCAAGATTTCGCTAAAATCTGGACAGAAGTGAAAAGTAAATTACCCTTTCATGAGCAATATGAGAGATCACCCAGCATTTCTATATTATTACTAATCATTCAAAAGTTCCCAATAAGTATCTTGGTTACCAGAGATGATTAATCACAAAAGAACTTTACTTATTGCAACATATAAAACTGTCACTTGAAGCAGTACAGAGACCGAACTTGTCAAGATTTCAGACTTACGCTGTGATTTAGATGAGGTCTTCGCTCTTCTGAGTTGTTATGCAGCATATGTTAGGTGTTTACCAATGTTACAGGACATCCTCTTAAGTCCCACCCTTGAAGATGGGACCAATATGCTCTCTCGAAACATCGGCATAAACCAGCAATATACGCTGTGCAAAACCCAGAAAACAGAAAATTTCATCCCTCTTGTCACTACACATTTGGTAACTGAACTCAACACAGTGACACAGTATGGCATTATGTGGCGTGGAAGGGTTTGGTTGCATCTCCTGATCTTAAGAAAACACCTAAAGCATGTCTTTGTAATACACATATCTACCTTGTTTGCAAGGTATAATTACACAGTTTTACCACCAGATGTATCTGTATTTGAAAAGTGATGGCATTACTTTTGTTACTTTCTCACCCTTTCACTGCTCTCAAAAATATTCAGTCAGTGATAAATTTCGTTAGGATGACAAATTACTTCATAGTGCTGTCAGCATAAATAAAGTACAGACTTTGCGAAGAGTTTTTCTAGTTGAAGACTACAAGTGAATACAAACGGGTCTTACAATGGTCACGAAATTGTAAAGTTGTTAAGAAACTGAATTCGGTGCAGGTTTAGGGGTTATTTCTTTCAGCTTCATAAACCCTTAGGGTGAAGAAGGGCAGTTCTATCCCAGCAGTTGTTAAAAGAGATTTGTGGATCTTACGGCAGTGAAGAAACGTTGCTAACCACACCACAGAGTGTCATTTTTTCCAAGACTGCAGGCTTCACATCACAAACCATACTTTACTAAGTCTTGTACCTTTTCCCGCTTAAGTTCATCCTGCACCTCAGCGAACTTTCGTCTGACTCTATATCCTCTCCAAGCTGCCTGTATTCGTCTAGCAGACGTTTCTCGCAAATCGTTCCAGTAAAACGTCAACCTGTCTGTAAACACATTATAATTAATAAAACTGCACAAATACGTGGATGTAAATTTCTAAACCAGAACTTCATACCAGGTGGCAACACTCTGAGTATATCGATATGGTGTTCCATGAGACTTTTACGACTCAAGCCTCTATTTCTTCTCCCCATCCACACTTCGACATTCATTCCCGAAGTTTTGTCACAGATTACAATGCTAATCCCCCGCTATTTTGATAACATGGATAAGTAACTCAATATTACCTGTGTACATACGTCACATCCGACCGCAGTGCCATCTACTTTGGGGAAACAGAATTTGTCTGTGGGTGGTTAAACGCCAATCACGTAGGTAACATGCGGAACTACTTCGACCATCGTAGGTGGACTCTGATCCGTCGTCGATAACGTAGCCAACAACAATTCCGTATCAACAAGCACCCCTCCTCGCCAATGACGCTCATTTAATCCAAAAAACGTTCAAATTGTGCCCTGCGTTATGAACTCGTTATAATCTGGAAGGCTGGCACCGTGTTGGAAGAACACAACTACATCCATGGTCATGTGGTCTGCTGAACATAAATAGTCAAACCATACAGACAATAAATCTTCATAAGATAAATAGGGATATCTTGAAAATATATCATCAAAATATTAGAAGTATAGAATGGAAAACCAATTAATTGTTGAGTCATTTGTATCCAGATTTTCCGCATGTTCTATGTCTGACGGAACACCATACGAATAAAATGAGACTGAACCATGTTCATATAGAGAATTATAATTTAGGAGCTCAATTCTGTAGGGCAAAATATGAAAAAGGAGGAGCAGCCATTTATGTTCACAACAGTTTAAAATTTACTAATATTGAGCTCAGTAAATACTGTAAAGAAAAAGATATTGAAATTTGTGCCATTAAATTAGATTTTAGTTCTTCAACTGTGTGTATAACAATATATAGAGCCCCCACGGGCAACTTTGATTATTTTTTACAAGGTCTAGATAGTGTTCTCCAATCCCCATATACTTCTACTGCCCACATTGTCATTTGTGGTGATATAAATATTAATTACTTACTGGAAAGTGAAAGGAAGAACCAACTTGATAACTTATTACTTTTGTACAACTTAACAAGCATTGTGGATTTTCCAACGAGAATCAAACATACTTCTGCTTCTGCTATTGATAATTTTTTTATTGATATATCCTGTCAGGAAGATCATACAGTAATTCTATTTTAAAATGGTCTGTCGGATCATGATGTCCAATTACTAACAATAAAGATCTCTTTACAGTTAAAATCAGATAAAGTAAACATTGTAAGGAAAATAAACAAATACACAATGCTTGATTTTATTTATAAGCTAAGTAATGGATCTTGGGACAGTGTTTTTAACAGTGGTGATGCAAATCTTATGTTTAATTCTTTCTTAAATACTTATTTAAGAATTTTTTATTCTAGTTTTCCACTCATAAGAACTGTAGGTAGGAATAATAAAAACAACTGGATAAGTTTAGGAATTAAAACCTCATGCAAACGTAAAAGAGAACTGTTTTTATTATGTAGAAACACGAACAATCCAGATCTAAAACAGTATTATAATGCATATTGTAAAATTTTGGTGAATGTAATTAAAGAGGCTAAAAGAGTTACTTGTAATAAAAGAATTTTAGAATCAAATAATAAATCTAAGTCTACCTGGAATATAATCAATGAAATGTTAAGTAAACAGCATTCTATGAATGCTATACAAAAGCTTACTGTAGAAGGTAGTCACCTAACAAATCAACATGATATAGCTGAAGCATTCAATAGTTATTTTTCATCAGTAATGGGTAAAATAAATAGTACAAATATAAATAATATGAGACATAAAGATAGCTCCTCTACCGATAGTTATTTAGAGCAACTTAATGGAAACAATTTCCCATCTATCTTTTTCAAATCTTTTTCAACCAAAGAAATTAAATCTATAATTAAATCTCTTAAAACTAAAAATTCCTTTGGTTATGATGAGATTAGTACAAAACTATTAAAAATTAGTTCCAGTTATATATGTTCTCCATTGACATACATCTGTAATAAATCAATCTCTGCAGGAGTTTTTCTGAAACGTTTAAAATACTCCATTATAATACCATTATATAAGAAAGGAGACAAAACAAATCCGATAAATTATAGACCTATATCGTTGTTAACCTCGTTTTCAAAAGTTTTTGAAAAAGCCTTGTATATTAGACTATTCGAACACATAAATAACAACAATATATTAGCGGAACAGCAATATGGCTTCAGGAAAGGCTTGGCAACAGAAGATGCTATGTTTAAAATGACACATCAAATCTTAGATGCCTTAAATAATAAAGAAATGGTGGGTAGCATTTTCTTCGACTTGGAGAAGGCTTTTGACTCTGTAAACCATTCATTACTGTTAAAAAAAACTCCCATATTATGGTATAACAGGCAAGTCTAAATTAATGTTAGAATCTTATTTAGTAAATCGATATCAAAAAGTAAAACTTGGTAATCTCAATCAAAACTCAAATACTGTTTCAAAATGGACTAAGGAAAAACATGGAGTCCCTCAGGGTTCAGTTTTGGGACCTCTCTTGTTTCTTTTATATATATTAATGATTTGCCAAAGTCAATATTACATAAAGCTACCCTCATATTGTTTGCCGATAATACAAGCATATTAATTGCAAGCCAAAATGTAGAAGAACTTCAAAATGATCTTAATACAGCTTTTGGGCAAATAATTAAGTGGTTTCAGGCAAATTTTCTCTCTCTAAATCTCAACAAATCACATTTTATCCAGTTCTCTAGTAAAAGTCTTATTTCTTCTGATGTAAACATCACATATGAAAATAATGAAATCCCTAAAATTCATGTTATAAAATTTTTGGGGTTATACATAAACAATATTTTATCTTGGAAAACTCATATAAGTAACATCTTACCGAAATTATGTTCCGCATGTTTTGCTATGAAGTCAGTTAAACCATATGTGTCACAACAGATGTTGAAAGTAATTTATTATTCCTACTTTCATTTTATAATGTCATATGGTATATTATTTTGGGGTCACTCCGCGTATAGCATAAGAGTTTTTAGATTGCAGAAGAGGATAATAAGAATCATGACGGGATGTAGAAGCAGAGACTCATGTAGGAAATTGTTTATCAAACTTAAAATTTTACCTTTGTCCTACTTGTATATTCTTTCTCTTCTCCGTTTTGCGGTTAATAATAAGGAACTATTTACTAAAAATAATGAAATTCATGACATTTGTACTAGACAACATTTAAATCTTTATCAACCTTCCACTACTTTGTCTAAATGTCAGAAGGGGTCCACTACATGGTATAAAGATATTTAACACTCTGCCTGGGCATATAAAACAAGAGTCTGATAACCCTAAGAAATTTGACTCTATCTTGAAGAAATTTTTATATGTGAATTCTTTTCATTCTTTGGAAGAATTGTATAGACTGTTGAAATCTTAACATTTATATTAATCGATATTTAGTTAAGTATTTCCATTATATAGTTGTTTTACGCAATTTTATTTAGTACTTTCATATAAGGACACATTATAAATAGTAGTACATATGATAATCCTGTATTGTATGAAGCAGTCTAAGTGTACACATTATTACTCCTATGTTTTAATACTGTAACTATCTGATTTCTCTGTATCTAACAGTTAATAATCATAGCATATTTTGTTCAAATTTGACCATTTCTATATCCATGTAGTCTTCGACCCTGTAATGGATCTACGGAAAGTGACATAAATTGAAATTGAACATGCAGCATGTTCCTCCGGGAAGTTGATACCCATGTACCATAATATGTGGTGGACTAATCTACACAATGATGAGAATATTTACCACCACAAAAATCTCAAACAGTAACCACAAAATATATGACTGAAGTGTGGATCTTTCATGTTGGAAAAATTGGATGACTACAGACAGGTACCCTCAATTGACTGTGTCAACAAACAATGCACTTAAAACAAACAGGTATTGCATAATATTCTTTATTGACACAGTATGTAATACCACATTTGGACCACAAACTACAATAAACTGCCCACTCTATCGGTATTCTTCTACCCACATATTGGTCACTCTCCAGGTCAATTACTTACAAAGGTGGATTTATCATCTGGATTCTTCCAAATACCCATTAAACAACATTGTGTAAGTTTTATGGCTTCTTCTTACCCATCTTCACACCTTGCTAGAACTATGTGCTTGCACCTTCCATTACGCAACACAAGTCCTCTGCTGTGGTCCAGGACTTCTACAACCAGCTCAGCATATCCAGGGTGACACACCTACCTAGATGAGTGGCTGCTACTTGGGCAACCACTTACCCCACAAGACATCATTCAGCACATTCTACACCTCAGGTACAGCATTAACATGTAGAAGCCAATCTTAAAACTTACTCCTGCCTTGGATTCAACATCCAAATACGCCATGTACCATTACTCCCACCAAATTCTTCATCCAGGCTATGAGATAATTGCAGTTCCTGTCAATTCATATCCAGGCGAAATCTACTGAGTACAGTTGTTTCATCATAAGTATATCATCATATGAAAATTTTGATGACAGCACTTGCTGACATGCACAGTACTGATGCCACACCAACAGGGTTTGCAACTCTGGACATCTGGCTACACAAGCCTCCCACTGCCTTCGCTGAATTGACAGTCACACTCATCAGACTAGACTCCACAGCTTGGCACCACATGGGCAACCACCCTCACCCTAGCAACTGATCCAGCAAATGAATATTTTATATTCAAGGCAGGGAAGAGACTCACCATTTGAAGATCAAATTTGCAGTTAATGTATGTCAATTTCTTTCAGTAAAGAATGAGAGGCCATGACCTTTTATCTGATAGATCCCATCAGAAGTGTATTTGGCTAACCCCTCTTCCAGCAGATACTGGCTCCAAATACATAGCGATCTTGGCTACAAAAGGATGGGTCCAACAAGTGAGAGAGGGCAGTCAAAGACTGATGACATGAGCCAGCAGTCGACGTGGCGTGTGTGTAACCTCAAGAGCTTTGCAACTTACATCCTTGCTACACCTACATTTTCCAAAAGCACATATATTAAACCTTCCAGAAGTGTGTAGATAGAACTATGGGGTGCCTGGAGTAGGGGGGGTAAGGGGGGGGGGATTGGGGCTTACACAGGTCTAGGCCACAAGGCAAAATTAAATATCATCTCTGTTATTTATAACACCACAATTTTCATTCAGTACAAACACACTTCCCACATCTTAATTTGCCACTAAATAATAGCAATTTATATAACTTTCAACAATAATAATTGTAATTAACTGTAATCCACAGTTTGTGCAAATTATTGAGAATAATTTAAAGCTTTCTCTTTGGAGGTTAGGATATTGGTAAGGAAATTAAGGAAGAAAAATATCACTACAAGAACAGTATTTACAATTATAATAATATAACTTTTGTATAATTTTTCATTAAAACTTAATACAGAACAAATACAAAAAGCAATGTTGTACATTTCACATGAACATAACTAATAGAAAATAATGATAAAATCTGCCACGTACATAAAGGATTTTGGCAAGACACTGTGATGCCTATCTTGGATACAAATATTCACATTGCTATACTTTTATCAGTTAGGTTCGAATTTCTCACAATCTGCAGTATAGTTATCAGTATGGGGTATATGTGTATATACATATATATATATATATTTTTTTTTTTTTTGTTTTACACCATACATAGGATGAATACCAAATTTCACTATCATACAACATTGCATAGACAAGGGATCATGGAAGAAAAATTAAACATTCTTGGGATGAAAAAATATTTAAGACAAATGACATGTCATTTTGTTGCTTTTGCAAATTATGAGTATCAATAACATCAATGGAGTTACAGTTCAATCAATTAGGCATAGTTCCTTAGAATATAGTGAGAATAAGAGAACTTCATTTTGGTATGCATAACTTAAATTTGCCTGGATAAAAATTATGTACAGACAACATAAAATTACATAGCGTTGATTATTGGCAAGTGCGTAAGGAAGTTTATGAAAGGTATTATTCACAGTGACAAGTAATAAAGTCCCAAAACAGACAAATGTCTGATTATTCTGAACAAACAGGAACTCAAGCTGCATGATGCAACACTAAAAGTGCTGTTGCAAAACATGTTATGTAATACCACAGAAGGTCTGATATGGCTAACTTTCTTAACAAGTGAAACACATTATTCTTCTGGGAGTAGGTCTCATGCATACACTTACAACATGGGCAAAATAAAAATTTAATGAAAAAAATATTACATTGCCTGATACTGTCCAGGAATAAGGGATTTAAACTCATGCTACTGAGGCACTGGCAGCTGGCTTTTACCTCAAGGGCAGATAAACTGACACTAGGCCTGGTGGGTCCTCATATGTACAATCACAATAATGTAGTACATGGCTGACAAAGGTTCCAACAGAACAACATATCACTGCTTACAGATGTTACAAACCAATGCACAAAAAGCATGACTGAAATCAGTAAACAAATTGTACCATAAAAAATTATGGTGTCCCATATTTCTGTTTCTATTTACTTTGCAGGATACTTATGTGGGTACAAAATTTGTTACTCTTACCATGTGTATCAGAGAAATGGCACGATTTATTACGTTAGAAGAATTTCTCAGTACATACATGTAATGCCAGGCAATGATATTTCAACATACATGTCATGACCCCCGAGTTCTTTCACTACTCAATCACACGTTAAAAGCAGGTCTTGAAATACATGACAATGTGAGAGTTTCTGGGAATTACAAAGAAAACACCCCACATTCCTCACCTTTAACTTCCCAAGATTTAAATCTTATATGTCTGAATGAGATTTGAGAATCTCACAGCAAATATCAAGGCTGTATGCATAAGTTGTCTTATGCACATTTTGGAGGGACATACTGCCTCCAATTGCAGGGTTTAAGCAAGCATGAAGATGGAGGTTCTAAGTTTCTTTGAAACAGTGCTTTTAACCAGACCACAGCATCATGCTCAACAAGACTACACAGTCTTAGTATATCCGACGTCAAATGGCAGGATGCGTGGTCATGCAGGGTGACACAGTATAGGTCATGGTACTTACTAGGGCAATGGGGAGGGGAGGTAGCCATGACCGAGAGTTGCTGTGCACCCGGAGTTATACGTGGCATGGTGTCATGTTACATGTACTTAATATATCAGTTAAAGACAGTAACTGATACACATTAACTGTCACCACAGAATTTAGGTACAGAAATTCAAAATGGGGAAGAACATATCCTTGAAATTGATGCACTTGATATTGAGAGGAAGGGCACCCACATGAGCTTCAAGGCTATTGAGTAGTGGATCTAAAAAGACGGCTTCAATAAAAATCCTTTTGGGCTATCACCTGCGTCACATAGTTCAAGCAAACCGACATTTCAAAGACCAACTGCATCTCCCTTGTCACAGTTCTGACATAACTGAATAGCCAGTATCAGAACTCTGATGATGGAGATGACGAAGTTGGTCTCTGAAATGCTGGTTTACTTGAACCACGTGATGCAGGCGTCAGCCTGAGAACAATCCCCAGTTTCTGTTGCACTATTAAAAAAAAAAAAAAAAAAAAAAAAAAAAAAAAAAAAAAAAAAAAAAAAAAAAAAAAAAAAAAAAAAAAACACCCACACACACACACACAAAACCACCCCTCCAAGACTGGCTTGGACAGAGACCGACCATTCATACTGCTGGGATGGAACTCGATCTCACCTCACTACTCCCCCTTGTCAGGCAAGTCTCACTTTTCCTCCTTTCCCCTCTATTTTCACTATTTATACATTTATTATCTTCTGATTTACATTACATTCCCCATTCATCCACCTGTCACTTCCAGGCTCACATTTTGCCTTCACTTACTCTCCTATTTCCTGCCTGCCAATCCCCAATTGGTACCTCTGTCCTTAATTCTCCATTTCATCTCTCTCTATATTCTTCTGCTCTCCTGTTCACTCGACAAGCACATGTGCGCACGCACACAAACAGCTTTTAGGTTCCCTATTTGTTTCTCCAACTCTTCCTTCCACAACATGCCCCAACTGCATAACCAGAGCTCTGCCCATGTTCACTCAGTTGCCATGTCCACCTGCCTTCCCTGCAAGTGCCCTATTCATCTACCCTGATGTACAGGCAGTCGATCCTCTAAGCCATCACTCCTACCAAACTACACGGTGTCACATGCCAGAAGACAGTAGCAGTCTTTACAGTTACTGCCATGAGAACATCAAATCAAACTGAAAAATGTCTCTGGCCACATTCAGATTTGAAAGATACTGGTGTTTGTGTTCAAAGGTATTCTGATGGACTGTAAAAAAAATTTAAACAATTTATTTAGGATATGCAGAAAAAAGAACTCAGAGTACTGTAATGCAACATGACGAGTTTAAGACGAGTTACTTTAGTCTCCTTTGTAGTGCTCAAGAATGCAGCTGGGAACTTCTGTGGCTGCAACTGAAAATCACTGCTACAGACACAGCATATTCTCTCACAATTCTTTGAATATCTGTGCTATCATTTATCTCTAGGTTCTGGTATGTGCTTTCAATAAAATTAAACTTGCCAAATTAACAGAATACTTAAGTAATTTCACAAAGTCTATAGTAACCTAGCATCAATAAATTCTGAACTAGTATTCTCAGAACAAATCCAGTGTTTCTGTGTGTTCCACGTCTGGAGTTGCACAATTTATTTGCTTTTGCTTACCTGTAAATATGACTTGTCCTGGCAGACCAACAAACAAAATGGAAAGGAAAGACATGTGCATGTTCAGTTACTTTTAGCGCACTTCAAAATGGACCACATTAAATACATACTGTGCATGTTAATCATGTATCAGCCTCACATCTGAGGCTCTGTGATGTTTCATCTGGTTACTGTTTACTATAGCCAACTACCAAATGCTTCCTACCACCATAAAAACAGTAAAGAAACAATGACGTATTTTGGCAACACACTCTACTGCACTGAGAGACATGAGGTTCTCTCTGCAGTGGATATTAAGATTACAGTCTGTCACTTAAGTACCAACACTTCAGGAGAACCTGCTGCCTCCACCTTCAGGGTAGTATTAGTCTTATCCTGAAGAAAGTCTAGTACCTACAAGTAACGTGGTGTAACATCCCATTAGCCTCTAACGTTCGCAGCAAATAGAAGCCTCTAATTTAATGTTTTCCATATTCCATGCATTTAATCAAACAATTGCACAATCAACAATAAACAAATAAATAAACCTCCCTGAGGATAGTCATGTAGAGGCCAAAACATGTTGGAGGCACATCATAAAGTGACAAATGCTCGTTTATTGTTGATTGTGTAACAGCTGGATTATATGCTGTATAAGAAGCCTCTAATGTTCACAGCAAATATTTTAAACGTGTTAACTTCCATAATGCCAATAAACTTAGAATGTGGTTGTTTCAGGCCAAACGCACCAACTGCTATGCAGAACAAGTTCTTCTGTACCAGTAATATACACAAGTACAATTCACATACAGCTGCGATGTAGCTGGTGCACTGTCATTCCCAAACATCTGTATGACACCCTTGACAGTCACTCAGCACTGAGAAGAATCAGGCACGATTGCAGCAGAGGAAGATGCTTGTGACAATGACAGAGGAAAGAAACAACAAAGGACAGAAATGGAAAGGACATTTTTGTAGGAGAAGCTGGAAAGCAAAATTTGTTAAGTAATAAAAGAAACGGTTACAATGGTTCAAGGCAAGTAAAAATAATGGACAGAAAACAAGGACACAGAGACAAGCATTAGAAATTCAGCATAAAGGAAACAGGCCTATGGGATAATCCACAACAAGATGATTCAGCCAGGAAGTAGAAGACATCAAGAGGAGAGGAAAGAGCTACAAAGAAACCAGAAATGCAAATTATGTGAGGAGAAAATAGTGATGATGCTTGTACAAATGCATCATCCAAATGATTTCTGGCGCAACTGTACACTGGGTCATTAGCTATGATCATTCCACAATATTATTCAACAATATCAAAGACAGGACTACCACTAGAGGACAGATACCAAATGAAAGAAAGCTGTAACAACTTCAAGATATTGGATCTTCCTAAAAATTTGATGACATGGACATATTCTAGCTTTCATACAACAAGGTTCACTTTCAGGTTCACAAACGTCCATCACTGGACCCTAAGCCAGATCAATACAACATTTAAAGCTATTTACTTGGACTCTGTCCACCACTTTAAGTTTTAAAAGCAATATTTTTGAAATGGGTCCCATTTCTACATTCATACATACGGTGGGTCCCTAGGTACCAGTGCTGACACCATGCTCCTGTGTATGAAACACCTCCACACAGGGGCCCAACAGAAGAATCTCTTCATATCTCCTCTGTGAAGAGACGAATAAAACCCACTTCAGAAACAATGTAATTTTATTTAAGAACTAGCCTTAAATGCTGTGTCATTCCACTGTCAAGTGGCTTTAAACTTACTTCAGATGAATTCAGTATCCCACCTATGTATGACTTTTTCCATGTCTGTAGATTTATGGAAGGTAAATAAATGAACAATGAACACCTTCACCCCTGTCCCTTCGAAGTCAATTATATTCTCCTATCTATGTTGTGAAGCCTCTCCTCATGAGATTTTATGACCAAAATTTTATGAACATCTATCATGTCCCCCTTTTTTGCTACATGCCCTACTCACCTTATTCCCTCTGATTTAACTGCCCTCAGACTATGTGATGATGAGTAGAAATAAGTTACAAGAAAAAGGAGAACATTTCAACCTCTGAAGATGACGACAATATGTTGTTTCGAAAATCTGGATCCATCACCAACTGATGCAATGTCGTATCCCAGAAGAATGGAATGCTCAACAAAAGGTACTTATGACTGCTCCTTACATGGAGAGGAACCGAGTCTCCACAACTCTTGAAACTCTATGATGAGGGAACATACAGATCAGTAATTTGCAGTAACAAGGAGTACTTGATGGTTGCGATGCATGCCCAGTTTGTAAGCTGCCACGCATAGCTTTACAGCAAGATGTAAAGTGGACAGGAAACACCTTGCAAGAAATTAAAAAGGAAAGAATGAGGAAGGCAGAAAAGATTGGGAAAGGTGGAAGAGCTTTTTTTATGTCTGTCACCTCATGCAAAATGGAAATGACAGAAAAATAACAAAAAGAAGCTTCATAAGAAAATCTGTTTCTGCTAGATATGTGAAATACATTTTTATTCAGGTTACAATCACTGAAGTCACATAAAATGGAAGCTCACAGCTTCCTTGCGAGACCCACTGTAGCTCAGGTAGCCTCAAAGGAAAAGGCTGACTGTTCTGAACACAAAGCATAAGATAAGCATGTTGAATTTCACATTCTGAGAAAGTTACTGTTCTTATTAGCCACTGTATGTTTAGGATGTGCAAAATTCAACACATAATCTTGTACATGATTTTAAGCTTGCCAGCAAAATTTAAATTTACCGTGCAGAGTAATATGCAATGTAAGAAATGTACAGCAATGTCAAAATTTATAACTGAGAACAACCACAAAGCCCTAAGTATATGGTACCATGAAAAGAAAGTGTCTCCTGAAATAAGAAGCACTAAACATATTTAAATTACTTTCAAAATAATTTTCAAGCTTCTGCTACATCTCTACACATGGTTAAAGTGGTTACTGCTTATTTCTTCTGAACACATCAATCACAAATTTTTAAATTAATTTTTGTTCTCTCATTCCAAAGAAAAAAATGAAAGCTAAAATATGGTGAAATCTGTATCCATTGTTCCCACAATTACCATTCATTTCTTCTGGTACTGAAAAACAGCCCATGTAAGAAACATATAATTACAAAGGATGCAACATTTCCCAAAGTATCATTTTATCTCATTGGTCATTCAGGATTCTTGGTCCTGACCCACAATACTGCCACAGCGATCATTCCTGACAAAAAAAATGCGAAAAGTAACGCAAAGTTTTTCAATTTACAGAAGCAGTACAGTGCCCATAATGGTAATTAACGTTATGAAACGCTGCCATGTTACAGCCAGACAAAAGCTGGCGGAGTGGAGGCAGTGAGGGGCAGATGCCAAGAAGGATGTCGGTATGCACGTGATGTCATTTAATTTAAGTCCACAAGAAACGTATGGCCTTCCCTGTGCCCACTGTAATGAAACTCACAAATGCTCAACAGCATTATGTCGAGATCCCTTACACTGAATTTCACCAAAACTGAACAATAAATGTGGAGAGCACAGACATAACTTAATTTATGCTCCAAAGTGTGAATTTCACTGTGCCAAAATCATGAAACTCATTACGATTCAGCAAATTTCTGTGGACATCTCTTGTTCAGGATTTCATCTATATCAGACAAAAGACATAAAAAATGCAGGCAATATTTCATTTATACTCCTAATTAAAATATGCCTTTCACTGATCTGATTTTCATGAATTCAGGCTTGCTCAGACCAAATTTCATGAAATCTGACAAATGGTATAGTCACCAATACTTGGGTCATGTGGTGGTCTCCACAAAAGACATAGATTTTTTTACTGCATAAAGAACATCTAAGAGGTGTTTTGCACAGACGTACCTTTCGTTTATTATTTTTGTAGGCCTAAGTGGAAAATGTAAAATTTTCATTTTTTGTTTCTTCATCCTGTTTCTGACACATTTCATGCTTTCTGGCATTTATCGCCTTCTTTCTGTGTTCTCTTCAGAACATATGAATAGAGATGTCAGTATTATAAAAAAGTGCAAGTTATACACTCATGAAACAAATTTACATTTTCAGTCTGATGTAGGAGAGGCCAGACTTACCAATATTTTAAAACCTACATATATTTCATTTAAATAGTACACAGTACCAATCATACTTCTATCACATGACTTTCAGTTTTCTTTTAAATAAGACTGTTAGATTTTATACACATGAATTTGTGTAATAACTTTAAATAGGTGGGAAAACATACTGAATATTAGGCTTGTATATTTCAAAGTTATGTTCATTTGACTATTCTCTTTAAACTTGTGTACCTACATTGCATGTTACCATATTTACTACAACTCTGAGCTTATTTTGGCACACATAAGTGTGGGATCAACACTTAACTTGTTTAATTTTTTCAGAAATTTCCCAGTAAGTAAAAGTAACTTCCTCACAATTACTGCCATCACACTGCATTCCACGAAATTAATTTGAAAAAAGAATAGGATATGATATTATGCAATAGATTGTTGGACTGCAATAAACTATCTAATAATCTGAACAGCTACTTTATACTTCAAGCATGGATGAAGTCTTGGATCATATCCCCACTTACTTTCCTTCTCATTCAGAACTGTTTACAACTGCACATGCATCAACACCTCAAAGAACTTCCTGTAGCAGATTAACATGCAGCTAAACATGTTCACATACTAACTGAGTATAAAATACCTCATTTTATGCTGTGGAAGTTGTGTTGCAAGTAATGGCAACCACATGCAGGGTTGCCAACATTGATTAGTAACCATAATGTATATGCAGCAACTAACATAAGTAATGAAGGTGCCTACAATGCTTTGCAAACTTTTGCTGATGCAGGAAAAATGTAAAAAGTTGAAATGAAGAATGTACCCTTTGTGTCTGAGACATATTTTGGATGAAATTTACTGAAGCATGATGACATGCCAACAATAATGGTCTCTGCACATCCATTTAAACATTATAAGGAATCAAGGCAGAATATGAAATCTTAGCACCTAAACTCACTGTGTATCTGGTAACAGAATGGAACTTCAAAGACTCAGGTCAGCGGATTAATGTTTATGGTTTTGCAACGTAACTTCGGTACAGTGACTTTGACTTTCTGCAACAGTCTGTTGGCAACCCTGACTTACATATTGTGAAAGGTACAGAGTTCAAGAAGTACTGAAGACATTGTGGAAAGTATGTCTTATAATTCCCCTGCCATGTTCATAAAAATACATTTGTTTGGATAAGAAATAATAGCATTTTGAGGTGCTGGTGAATAATGGTTTGTGGAAGTTACATCTGGGAAGATTAGCTGGGTGTCCTAACTGAGTGAGAGCTCAGCTGTTTCATGCCTTTCCTTTTCTGTAAGACAAAGGACAGATCTGAAGCATCCAAACTGTCTGCAGCATGTCACAACCTCTCCAGGCCCATCGAGATGGGTACCATTTCTTTACAATTTGAAAATCAAGTCGTACAAACAGATGTGCATGCACAGAATTCTTACAAATAATGAATGAACCCATATGGAATAATCACCCACCATTCAAAATTGCAAAGCATGTAGTCTATCTGACATAAGCTACTGATCATTTATAAAGATATGCGATTCTTTCCTTCCCCGGGGCTGTCAAGTGAGAAATTATATTAGACACAGACTATGTCCTGTACATTCAACGCAGGAAGTTGTGCTGCATGGTGCCTCAAATTATACAGCAACAAAGGGAACATAAACTTAATTCACAGTACAATATCAGGTTTTGCAGGAATAAGTGTGACCTTTCTGGCAAATAATCCAGGCAAATTTATCTTACTAACAAACTACAACAAAAAAAACTGATTCACAGAAATTTTAAGTCTTTGTGTCCCATTTAAAATTCTGCATATTAAAAAATATTTCTACATGTCATTAAATAATTAAACTTTATTTTAAATAAATGCACAGCCAGTAATCCATGGATAGACGTTAAGTTTTGGAAAGAATAAAAGCATCACAAACATAAATAGTATGAGCACAACTGGTGTGAGAATTGTGACACTATTGTTACAACACGAACATAAGTAATATGAGCGGTTTTGTTGGAATTGTGACTCTGCAAAGCTGTTTAGACCCAGTACTTGTTTCATTACTTCCTTTTATTTTAACGTCCTAATTGACAAAACATACCTATACTCCATTGACTTCTTTAAATTTATTTCAAAACCCCATACTACAGTCCTCGAGTTTTACATTCATCCACTTCCAGATGATAAAATATTTGAATATGGACATTTGTTGGCCTTGTGTTGGCTCAGCACAAGGCATCTTCACACACGCGCACACTCACACACACTCACTCCGCTGACGGTGCACTTCTTGCACATCATATTAACACTCATAATATCAACAACATTATCATCTTCTTTAAATATATACAGTAATTAATATGATATATATTTATATATAGTCAACCTCAGTGGTACATCACTTGTAAACTGCTAATTACAAGCAATGAAAATAAACAGCAAAAAAATCATTAACAAAAATACTGATTCCATTTGTTCATAAAATGTTAAGTAATTCATCTGTCTTCCTGGTGAGTATAAACTTAGGTTGATCTCTGCATACTACAATACACCCTTGGTTAAATACATTCTAAACAATTGGGTGGTAGAAATAACTTGTCATGTACCTGGTTCTCAGAATTTGTTCTTCTCCCCCCTGTCCATGCTTCAGTGGTCCCACAGCCATTCTTGGTGAGATGTATATAACACTACTTAACACCACATGTATGGAGACACAGCAGCAGACAGCCTTGGTCCCTCCACAACACCAAAGGGACACTGTGAGGTAGGCAGCAATGTTTTGATTAACAGTTTGAAGCTACTGATCTGCTGATCACTTGCACGTTGACAGCAGCGTTTACTGGTGCTACTACAACAGGTAACTAGCACTGACAGACAGTGCTACACAAGTTCACTGTGCACCACGCTACACACTATCAACACTTCAGATATCACACATCCAAAAGATAATGAAATGAAGCACACTTTGTCCTGGTAACAGTCTCAGTAACCATACACTTCTACTTAGAAATTAGTTTAGGTGGGAATGTGGAAAATATGGTGGCTTTGCCTGCAGTGCGTACATTTTGCTCCAAATATCATGAAGGGAATGAATGTTACAGCAAATTTGTAGAGATCATGATGTGTACAAGTTTCTGCCCAAGTTGTTCATTATACGCATTAGCACTTACTCTTCAAAAGGCTTCTGTAACTAAATATGACATACATGGAATGTTTCCTACTCCATTTTTTTTATACAAATGTAATGAAAATAGCTTTACATGGGATGATGACATGGGGGTGGCAACATACAAACAAAATATTTATATGTACAGAAGAGAGGGGGTAACATGGATGTTTTGAGAAACATGTGCAATTAACATGTCTCTGCAAATGGTCAAAATTACTATATGTTCAAAGCTATAAACAATTTATTTGACAAGACATTTGATGCTACTTGTTCAGGATGATAACACTGAAGATGGTGTTGCTTTCATTTGCCAGTACACATCCAACATAGACTCAGGCCTGTCTTGCCACTAACAAAAACAGATGGTGGAGACTGTTCATTCAGCATTCCTACACAATAATCCTGTATCTATGTCACTTCATGTACCACAACAGCTTTCTTAAATATTAATAATGGAGGATTGTTTCGGAGGGAACGTGATTCAAAATGGCAAGACAGTCATCCTTTCACTTTGTACTTATTGGATTGTGTTGTTAAAAAAAAAAAAAAAAAAAAAGGAGACACCATTCCACTGCCATAATGCAGGACTTGAAGCTTACAATAACCTCCACATTCTCTGAAGTTAAATCACAGCAAACATAAACATTTCTCTTTTTATGATGACAATCTTACTGGAAAAGGATTGTTCCTTTAATGAAGGGCTGGGTTGCTGGGTTGATCCTTATTACATCAATTCTTTGAGCAAACTATATCCTGTGGCTCTTCCCCAGTTTATGCACCTACAGTGAAAGTCTATGATAAGAACAGTTTAACATTTGTGTACATTATATATTGTCAGGTGATTTGGTAATAATGAATGCATGTCTTCGATTGCATGAGCAATTTGAAAGCCCTTCTTCATCTCTAACCAATTTTCTTGCATCCTCACACCATGTAACCGTCTGCAGTTTCTCTGTCACTGCTTGCACAGTCAGAACCATTTTATTTAATGACACTGTCAATTACAGTAAAACCCCGATTTAATGTTCCCACATTTAGTGAAATCCCGGATTTAGTGATGATTTTTTCATGTCCCGACAATAGCTCCATACAAACAAATAAACCTCCATTTAATGAAAACCTCGATTTAGTGAAATATATTCTAATCCCCCAGCAATTCATCAAATAGGGGTTTTACTGTACTATGATTACCAGCCTCAACAGCAGACGAGCATAACATGAGAATGTGCACAGGCGGAATGACACTAACAGCAGAAAACTGAAGATCTCAAAGAAAGATCAGTCCCAGTGCCACCTTGTCCACCAGAAATCCCAAATGTAGTAAAAGAAAGGTGGTGGAAGTCAACATACTGACACTGAGTGACCTAGGCAGCCATCCAAACCAGTAATAGAGCTCTGCTGGAAAGTGACATAAAACAAATCTACAAATGGTTTGCTGCTGCTGATTTATTACAATATCCCTCAGGCCCAGGCTGAAGTCCAGTCCACCGATTTCTTGTTTATTCTTAACAGTTATTGGTACAGTGCCACACCCTTGCTTTATTCCATTTATTTTCCCCCTTAAGGTTATTTAAACAAAGATTGAAAGATGCAGGGTGTAATGTGTGCATGCTGTGGATGTTACACACCTGCCAGTTCAGATCAAGCAAAATTCTTGTTAATTGGTGTAGAACTTTAAAGACAGCTGTTTCTAGCATGGCACTTCTCATTCTGAGATTTGGAAGTGTAACTGTCAAACGATGCACCTATCAGCAGCAATAATACACTCATAGAAAGACAAGTGCAATGAGCATATTTATACACAGTATAATCCCAACTGAAGTTTTCTCAGTTCATGATTTTTCCCACATTTTACATTCATTTCTTGAGGTCCCAGCCAAAACCCCATATAAAGCATGCATAATTTTTTTTTCTGGATTTAATGTTTCTCAATTTGAGGGGTTTCCCACATTTAACACACAAACAATTGGTCCCTACACCACCTTGAAACCTAAAATTTAGTGTCTGTGTCTAGTTTGCAGTCTTGGCCAGATAGATAATGCCATGATCATACACAATGCACATGAAGTAATGTCAGAATCAATTGTCAACTCCTGCAGCAGTGTACTACCAATTCTCCAGCATCTGCCTGCACATGATTTTTCAAAAAACCCATGACAGGAGCCATTTACACATAAGAACTTCTTTTCAGAGTCACCATTGTTACTGGCTGATCACAAATCATGGATGTAGGCTACCATAAGACGAAATCTGCACTCTTCTGGGATATTACACGGCGTCGTGTGGTAAACATTTACTGACGTTTCGCGACGATGTATTGGTCCCACCTTCAAGGGTCGGACTCTTGCCCTTGAAGGTGGGACCGATACATCGTCCCGATACGTCGGTAAACAATCACCACATGATGTCGCGTAATATCCCAGAAAAGTGCAGATCTCATTAACACCGCGGCAGAAGCTTGAAATCAAGGTTACCTTACGATGGGTCATCCTACACTATGCTACACAAGACGTCAGATGTCTTGCGCACTGATCCCTAATTTTAATTTCATTTTAAGTTTTTTTCTTTGTGTCCCATAAATTAAATATAAAAACATAAATATAAAATGGATTGAATAAAAATATAATTAATTTTAAATTCACAGTGAACATGATGTTTCATAACACAGCACTATTTTCTATTTGATTTTGACACAACCCTGACTGAAGATTTTTCTCATGCCTGCCCCCCAGACGAGTCTCAATGGGGGTTCCATGGTACACCCTTATGGCTGCCATGCTTGTTCAGAGGCATACAGATGCGATGCCACATTAAGACTAACTCATTCCACCATGCATGTGATATGCCACATATGAATTATCAATATTATCAAACCTCTTTGGCAGCTCGTTAATGCTATAACAAATTCTAATTCACCTGCACAATTCATTTGCAATTTCAGTCTTTCAAAATAGCTTACAATTCCTTCATACCTGGACTGCCAGCAGTGATAATGGGGTATCCATAAAAACATGTTTGGTTCAGGATGCAATATTTATGGCACTGTGCTGGAAAATTTATTGTGGACGACCCTATATGCCAGCACATGCAGGTACTTCCTTTTTGTCACCCCTCCTCCCTAACCTCCATCTACCCAAGGCCAGCCAATCACTGAAACAAACCACTCTGGTATGTCTGCCCTAGTCGATGCACCATACCAAATTCCGTCTCAGCCCACAATTCAAAATTTTTGTTTTGGACCATGGTACAAGACCATGCCATGCATCTCTCCACAGCACTGTGGAAAAATAATTATTGCATTTCTCTTTTAAGTTAACACAATATCATGGGGGGGGTCTTTTGTTTATCATTTTGAGGTCAATGAGTGTGTCACAGAGCATGAGGATGTACCAAATTTCAGTATGTATCAGCTACGCATGTAAGTTATGAACATTTTTTTCTTGTTATTATATTTGTTAAAGTTACTACCTATGTACCTTGTCACATGTCTCTTGTACTCCTTGGCTTAAACACAATGATTATCAATTGATAACCAATAAAAAAGGAAACAGGGGGAATGCAGTACAAAATGCAAATCTGGTTGTAATGAGTATTTGCTATAGTGACAGTTCTTCACACTCTTACGAACTCCTGTTATATCAGACTTTCACTGTGCTTAGCTGATACACTGCTTGTGGCAGAGTGCATTTCCTCTTCTCAGTCAAAGGACACTCTGCACAATCTAACTATCACACTGGAGAGATCAGTAAGCAAAAAAAATTCTATAAACTTCAAGCATCATCTGTTTTCCACATCTAAAGTGTTTTCCCTCCTACCGAAATTGCAGGTTCAAAAGCAACTTTCATGAACTTTATCATGCCCCCAGCAAGCTTCACACTTATTTTGCTTACAGGTAAAAAACATGAAAACAAACAAATTACAAATTCTCCAATAAATTTTATGCATAGTAAAAACCTGAATATGCAATTTAGTTCCAAATGTTGGTAAACCTAATACCATAAGTCATGTTAAATGTCTTCTAATAGATTTTAGTAATTTCCATGAATTGTGCATATAAAAATACATACAAAGATTCTAACAGGTAATTCTTTTCAAAACAATAACAGCATTTCATGGATCACTAACTTCTCCTGATATCAAAGAACATACACTTTTCCTTGCAAGCTGAACTCTGCATAAAAACAGAAATGTGCATAACACAAACTTAAAACAAGAAACTGTGTATTACACTGGGCCGTGTTAAGCCACTACATCATGAGAAGTTTCCGCTGGACGATACCTGCCACCCCTTGACCCACATTTAGTTGTACCTTTCCCTTCCTCCCCTACTGCCCTCTTCGTATGTGCCACAAGTTTACCTGTTTGGTTTAGGTACTTTCCTTGGTCACTCAGCAACCAGTCTCCGCGGCATAAACATACAAATTTAGTTTCGGCTTATATGTATTTCAAAATTGTGTTTCGGTACATATTAATACATCGGGGGGTTGTTGCAGCCCTTGGTAGTGTTGGGGTCAGATTTGTGTTACTGGTACCAGCACAGCACTGCCAAGTTATTGCTGGTCTGTGTGGAGTCTCTCTTCAATGTAGTATTGATATTGTTTTGATGCGCTGTTTATATGTATTTCAAACTACGTCATTCTGTAAGTATCGGCGAATGTTTGCTTTTGTGTATCTCATTCAGCATGTTGAGTTAATGCTGGCTGATCCTCCAGCTAAAAAGCCAGTCCATGGAATTATACGGATCAACATGGTCTCCAGGAGAACTAAGCAACTGCGTGGGGCAGAGTCCTTCTTCAAAAGCTAACAAGTCCAGAGCTAGTAAAAAAATTCACTGCATTTTTGGAACCCAGAGGTACATTACCACATTCACAAGAGCCTGCCACCTGTCCTTATCCTGAGCCAGATCAATCCAGTCCATGCCTCCCCTCCCCCCAACCCATTTCTTAAAGATCCATTTTAATAATATGCTCCCATCTATGCCTACGTCTTACTAGTGGTCTCTTTCCCTCCAGTTTCCCGCCAAAACCCCAAATGCACCTCTCCTCTCCCCCATATGTGCCACATGCCCTGCCCACCTAATTCTTCTTGATTTGATCAATCAAATAATATTTGGCGAGGAGTACAAATCATGACGCTCCATGTGGACTCCGGCACAAGCACGTGCAACAGTACATCCCATCTCTCCATGTTTCATCAGACAGTTATTCTGACTCTTCTTTGCCCTAATTTTTGTCATATAAATATATAAGAATACTTAAAAATGATGCATTATCAGTGGAATGAATATCTCCAATTTCACATTGTTTTTGGGATAGAGAGAACTTTTGTGTTTTTTTTAGAGGATGTCCAAATTGAATGTAGAGGCTGAATCCAGAGAATTGAGCAACTCTTGAGCAGCTGCAGAGAAGTGACTTGAATCTCCAGTCGGCAAGTGTTCAAGAAATTCGAGACTGAAGTCTGGGTGTTGAGAGACACTTTGCTGTGCAGATGAGACTGGCACTGTTGAGCTTGGTGTAGGTTGTGGGTGTGGGTGCTGCTGCTGTGGTGCAGGAGGTCCAGGGTTCCCTGCTCCTGCCCCAACAGGACTTCCTCCATAGCCCACAAGGGGTTGCTGCTGATGTGGAGGTAGAGGCTGTTGGGAATGATGTGGATGATGTGGATGATGATGTGGTGAACCTCCCCCACCCCCACTCACAGACACTGACTGTGACATCTGAAGGTTCATTGACATCTGCAAAAGAAGAGACATGCAATAAAACAAGGAACACATATCCATACCTAAATTCTTTTCTCTACGATTATACTTCACTGGCGATAAAAAATGGCTATCACACCCAACATGAAGTATTTTTTTTTAATTACATACAAATGAATATTTTCTTTGCAATTTCTGAACAGAATAAGGAGCACTTTATTACATGCAATGCTCTCTCACAGTTATCTCTTTTAGACTTCCAAGCTTTATCATTTCTGGGCCGTATTCTGTGCCAGTGACTACCCAACTTTAAGGATCTTGTTTATGTGACTACATTCCACCTGTGTTGTGTTGGTTGGTACTGGCGCAGACTGCTGGAGACCCACAGACTGCTGCTGTGAGACCATCTGCATTTGCCCTACAGGTGATCCTGACAGGGCTTGGTTACGAACCAACTGCTGATGCTGCATCTGTTGTGCTGCTGATATCTGCATGCCTCCTTGGCCACCCCCCATTCCAAAAGAACCTAAAACAATACAGCTTTTCAGTAAAAAATATGACGCAAAAATATCCCACATGATAACAATAGACATCTAATTCATGTTGAGTGTTAACAGGACATTAAATCTTTGTTCCATGATATGGAACCATTCCATCAAAGCTGTTTGTTACTCAAAGGCATAAACCATGAATATGACGATCCAAGACAACACATACATACAGTACAATCCTCATTATCCAAGCCAATGACAAGGATAAGGCACACAAATAACAGAACACACTGTGTACTGTGCATTCACAAAACATCACAACATGCCTGGCATTTTTTTAAACAACTGATGTTTGTTTTAAGAAACAGTTTGACTCAGGCAGTGATAAGCAAAATTAACACAATGCACACTCAGAGAGTATTATAAAGTAAACACAATGAGTTAACACCTGGGCAGTGACACAGAAAATATGCATTAGGCATGGGAGAGCCAACCAGTATTTTGTAATGTCATAAAGAAACAGGAGTTGATGTTAAGACGGGTGAGAGTCTTGTGGGCTGTGTGGCCTGGTAGACAGTTACCTGAAGATTCCTCCACTATTTACCAACTACACAGCATCCACAAGCTCCATCTTCATATAAATCACCACACAAACCTCAAACCTGGTCGTGGTTCTTAGCCATGCTATACAGAATGCGGGCAATTCAAACAGAGACTTGGCAGCTTACCCTGATGACCACTCTGAGTGAATGCTGGCCTCATCTGCGCCCCAAACACTGCACTCTGCTGCTGTGACAACAGAAGGTGTCTCCATTCGGCACTACCTCGCCCGCCAATGTTGATTCCATCTGGTCCAATGCTGACGTTGGGTGGTCGCTGGGTGTTACGTCCACCTGGTGTCACATACGTGCCTGCCATCCTATGCTGGTGCTGCACAACGCCCGTAGGCCCCCCAATGTACACGTTGCCTCCAACACCATGAAGCACCTGTTGCTGCTGCGGTCTCATCATTGGGCCTACACAGCGATTCACCTCAGGATAATTACGGTCCTACTGATTCACAGAAATCCCATCTTCATGTATATTCATTATATGTATAATAAGAGTGACCCATCCAACAACAAACTAACCAACTTGATTTCTTTGTTCAGTGGGTTGCAGCACTAACAGGGTGAGGATACTGGAACACATCAATGCACAAGCTCAAACATGTGATTGATTTTTGTTTCTACAGCAGACAAACATGAGAACATCCAAACATAACATAAAATCCGTTCAGCACAATTGCCAGTATGTATGACAGTCACAGATGTCACAGAGATGTGCAAGTTTTGTGATGCAGTTTTTGGATGTCAATCGAATCCTCACCATATCGTTTTTGGATGCTGCTTTATTTGCGCTTCCTATGCTCCAATAATGTTAACAGACACAACTATGAATAAAGAACAACTCCATTTAAAGTTCCAGACTCAATCATTTGCCATCTTCTTTTAATTACTGGAGTGAACTTTAACATACAGGTCCATAAAATGTTCCAAAAATCTAGCAGATACCTCAATATTCTAGGTGCCAGAATGGTGACATGAAGGAAGTTTAATACTGGGGACCAAAAAATATTTGACACCACCATACAACACAGGGATCATTTGGAGCAACACTGGCCTATAAACCACAGGCTGCATCCACACTTTTTAACAAGTTAAGCACTACTGAACTGCAGCAATGAATACAAAATTAATTTTTATTTAACTTTTAACAGTATCATCTTAAACGCTGCCAATTAAAGCAAATTTAAAGAGACCACCCTGTGACTATGCATGGTAGCTGGCACTGATCTACTGAACATGCCCAACAGATTTGATCAGTTTCACTTCTTATGCCTCCATCAGCCTCCATTATACCTCTACCCCTGTGGTACACACTAGACTTCATGACACCCCACAGTTAAGTCACGGTTACAACCAAATACATTAGCAGTAATAGGTGATGGAACAGCAGTCGGTATAGCGGTTTGCAATGGGTTGGATGGTACGGGGCTCAAACCCCGTGGGGTCAAGAATTTACTCTTCTCCTCAGCCCTGGGCCCACCCAACCTTCTGCACAATGAGTACCAGCGCTCTTTCCCAGGGGTAATGCAGCCAGGGCATGGTGTTGACCATTCACCATATTTAGAGCCGACAGATGTACCTCTATTCCACCTATGCACCTTCATGGTGTTATTGTGAGACGTTTACTGAAGGTGACAAAGGTTACAGCTTGTGTAACCTGACATGCCCTCTATAACACTGTCTTCAAGTCTGGCCACCTCATCACGGTACATTCTGTATACTGAGACACTGACAGCAGCCATATTGCAGGCAGAGACGAGGGCAGGGGGTGTTTCTGCTTGTACTGTATACAGTAGCAGTACTTTGCTGAAGAGATGTTTTGTTTCTTTGTCAAATGAGAACACATAATGAACACTTTTTAGCAAAATTCAAGGCAAATATCACGGACACTGTAACAGAAGTAGCTGAGCAAGATCGGAAGAAAGCATTGATAAGGTAAACTGTGCAACCAATGACATTTACATGACACTCACTCACACACACACCATTCAGAGCAACCGCCACATGCAAACAGCAGAACAGCGGCTGTGCCCATGTACTATTCAGGAATACTGGTGCGTTCTGTTAGGAACAATGTAGCCGATTTCAGCATGTGACCAGCTGCAAGTTTTGGAATGTGTCTGCAACTGAACTGACAAAGAGCCACAACAGCTCAGTTAATCAGCATGTCATTACTGACGGGATGACAAGCAACAAGGTGTAATCACTCACGTGCCGTGCGATGACTGTGAAGTGCACACACCGAGTGTCTGTGTGAGGAAGATGTGTCACAAGCAGACCATTTTGGCAACAAAGATGCTGAGACAAAAACATGAGCTAAACGTAAGCAACATAACAGTTGTGACTTCAATACTTTCATAACATTGTTGACTCTTACACTCTGACAATGACCACCTCACGTCTGTGTCTGTTGTCTTGTTTCTTAATTTTATTTAATAATACTGTTGGCAAATCTGATTATACAGTGTCCAATGAGTGAAAGAGTTGTAAAGGATATGGAAGGAATCGGGAATAGCTTAATTTAAGGTACTAGTCTGACATGTGCCTGAAGAAACTGACGATAACGAAAGTCCTCAGTCTGGACAGCCCACGTTATGTCCGAGAATCGAACTGCACCTTATCACAAGTCAGCCAAATTGCTATGATATTATCACCAAACTACAGAACATGACAGTAGGAACAGTACTTGTTTCAGACTACAAATGTGTGCAGTGAGCACATGAAACGTAAGACAATGACATGGTGATACCTGAGGGGGGCATTGGCTGCTGTCCAACTCTCCTCATGTTTGCTGCCGTAAACCTCTGCTGCTGCTGCTGTTGCTGCTGCTGCTGCTGTTGTTGTTGTTGTTGTTGTTGTTGTTGTTGCTGCTGCTGCTGTTGTTGTTGCTGCTGCTGTCCTATAAGCATTAGCTGTGGGTTAGGCTTGTACTCTGGTGGAGGTGGGCGCGGGCCCATGCCCGCCATGTGTGACTGTTGTTGGGCCCTCAACATCTGTTGCTGTTGTATCAACTTGTGCTGCTGTTCCAAGGCTTGTCTGCTGCTGATGGTGGGATCCACCACAGTGCGCCCTCCTGCACTGCCCGGACGCTGCCGCAGGCTCTGCTGCGTGAAGTTGATGGTCTGGGACTGTGAGAGAGTATAGGTGTCTCCAGGTGCTGCTGGCTGCTGAGTGAAGTACAAGCTCTGCTGAGCCGCTACTGATGCACTTGGCTTCAGCTCACCACTGAGCTGCATGTGCTGTCCTGCAGTAACCTGAAATCGGTACATGACAAATATATTTCAGAAATACATGCACTAACAACCTTTCTGACAGTGCAAATGATTTTCTGGCGATATTTTTGACGGTACCCCACAGCAGATGGTACAAACAGAAGCAACCCTTACATAAAACATAATGGAATCTGAAATTATGGGATGTGACATCGTGCAGTCCCGTACGCAGGTACCAGACTACTCGATGTCATGGTAATTGTAACGTTCACTGCCACGGGTACTTCACATCTTGTAACTCGAAAAGCTTCCTAGTAACTACAAGGGGTTAAGTCCGAAACGACAAACATTTGAAACAGTAAGAAGTAGCAGGAGGCTGCATAGAATTTTACTATGAGATGCTCATGACTTGTCCTCCTTGCCAAATATTTTGCTGATCAAATCAAGGAGCATAAAATGAACAAGATATGTAGCACATGTGGAGGGGAACAGTCGCAAGTGGAAAGAATGAAGGAAATGAATCACTTGCCCAAGACCTAGGCACAGATGGGTGGGTCATATTAAAATGGATTGTAAACAAACAGGATGGAAGCGCATGGACTTCAGTCACCTGGCTCAGGATAGGGACAAACAGCAGGCTCTCAAGAACACGGCAGCAAACCGCGAAGTTCCATAAAATGTGCGGACAACTTCTTGACTAGCTGTGCAACTAATGGCTTATTAAGGACTCTGCCCCATGTAGTAAGACATAAATCATTTAGGAACAAATGTCTTTCCTTCTCACTGCATTTGAAGATTACCTAACCAGAAGTTATTCAACCACACCAACAGTCCGTTACTGCATTTTGAATAATGCCGCTGACACAGTGCATTTACCTTTACGTTAAAGCAAATTCTCAGGTCTGTTACAATCATGCGCCCTTCTATGACACACCTCAGATGCACTGACACACGCAACTCATCTGAAAGTCAAACCCGCAGCAACAGTGTGTTACCGGGCGAGGTAAGGCTCACTGCCGGTGCGTGGATCCTCGCACGTTCGCTTACATAGCAGTTGTGTACAGCAGTTGTGCGTGACGCACTTCTGTCGTCGTTCGTGAATATGAAACAGCGTTATATGGAGGGGTTTACTGCGACAGCCTATATAAGAAACGGTCAAGAAACGCTCAAAACAACAGACACTACCCAGTCAGCAGCTACTCCCAAACTACTACTTTATTTAGTACTTTCATATAAGGACACATTATAAATAGTAGTACATATGATAATCCTGTATTGTATGAAGCAGTCTAAGTGTACACATTATTATCCTATGTTTTAATACTGTAACTATCTGATTTCTCTGTATCTAACAGTTAATAATAATAGCATATCTTGTTTAAATTTGACCATTTCTATATCCATGTAGTCTTCGACCCTGTAATGGATCTACGGAAAGTGAAATAAATTGAATTGAATTGAACTACACATGGTGACATGAAAGTTGCGGTATGGTGTGCTCTGAGTGCGACAAGAATGATCACACCCCTCTTGTTCCCGGATACCATAACTTCAGATGGATACAGTGGTCAAACTTTGGCACCATTTTTTTTTAATCTAAGCGATAGGTAAAAATAAATGCGGATTCTTCCAGCAAGGCGGTACAACCGTCCATACAGCCACTAATTCAACGGTCGCCTTACGTCACATTTTTGGGCAGCCGAATAATTAGTCGTCCTTTAGGGCCTGCTCGTTCACCGAATCTGATGTCATGCGACCATTACGTGTGGGGATATTTCACAAACGTTTAGGCAACAACAACCACCAACACACAGACGACGACCTTAAAGAAATGATCTGGCACGCAGAACTGGCACTTTCCAAATAATGACTTCAAAAGATTTTCGAGACGTAATAACTTAGCAATCAACACGGTGTCACATCCCAGAGGACGGTAATCTTCATCAAAAACTATGTGAAAACCTCCAACCGAACGAAAAAATGGTTAATATGACATCACTCTCCGTACTGAGTATGTTTCAGTAATTAGTTAACCATGCTGGAAACTTGGAAGCAGAAACTGGCAGTGGCAGTGGTAGTACCAGTGATGGTGCTACAACAGTGGCAGTGGTAGTACCAGTGATGGTGCTACAACAATGGCAGTGGTAGTACCAGTGATGGTGCTACAACAATGGCAGTGGTAGTACCAGTGATGGTGCTACAACAATGGCAGTGGTAGTACCAGTGATGGTGCTACAACAGTGGCAGTGGTAGTACCAGTGATGGTGCTACAACAATGGCAGTGGTAGTACCAGTGATGGTGCTACAACAATGGCAGTGGTAGTACCAGTGATGGTGCTACAACAATGGCAGTGGTAGTACCAGTGATGGTGCTACAACAATGGCAGTGGTAGTACCAGTGATGGTGCTACAACAATGGCAGTGGTAGTACCAGTGATGGTGCTACAACAGTGGCAGTGGTAGTACCAGTGATGGTGCTACAACAATGGCAGTGGTAGTACCAGTGATGGTGCTACAACAATGGCAGTGGTAGTACCAGTGATGGTGCTACAACAGTGGCAGTGGTAGTACCAGTGATGGTGCTACAACAATGGCAGTGGTAGTACCAGTGATGGTGCTACAACAATGGCAGTGGTAGTACCAGTGATGGTGCTACAACAATGGCAGTGGTAGTACCAGTGATGGTGCTACAACAATGGCAGTGGTAGTACCAGTGATGGTGCTACAACAATGGCAGTGGTAGTACCAGTGATGGTGCTACAACAGTGGCAGTGGTAGTACCAGTGATGGTGCTACAACAATGGCAGTGGTAGTACCAGTGATGGTGCTACAACAGTGGCAGTGGTAGTACCAGTGATGGTGCTACAACAATGGCAGTGGTAGTACCAGTGATGGTGCTACAACAATGGCAGTGAAGGTACCTCACGAACTGCCGGAACGCGTGTTCCTCAATCCTCAAAGAAGGCGTGTTGACTGATGCAGTGACCTCTCTTCGGAACAAGTGCCGTTGTCTTTGTTTGTATACAATAAACGACATTATTTAAAAACAGTGTAAACCGATCGTAAGTTTTAGTTTGTTCTAGTTCCACGATGAGAATACTCGAACACGGAACTCTTAAGCGGGAAAACCGATGAATAACAGAACACGCAAAAGTAACAAATGTCCGCTTCACTTGCACCCCCAGACTCATCGCCACAGCACAACTTTTGTAACGCATCGATGAACAACGAAACAACCGCGCGGTTTAAATGCGTGTGGTAATATACCACATGCCAATACCATAACTAGAGCTGGCATATCTGACCTTCGCACAAACTCTCGTCTCTTACCTACCCGCCTACAAGCGAAGCTATCTTCACATTGCTTTGCCATGGAACGTTAACACACAGGTCTCGAAATGCCATTAACATTGCTCGACGCTTCTCTTCAAATCAGGCAGACATGTTGCTGTCTTGCTTCACAGACATCTAGTGTAAGTAACTGTAACTAATGTAAAGCGGAGAAAGGCCACACACGGACGAACACAAAATGGCGTATTGAAAACTAGCAAGTTGTAACTGCGCGGTCGGGGCACAAGGATATTAGGAATGATTGGAGTGATGGCGTCGCTGTACGCTTACATCACTTCCGGTTCGGGACTCCGAAAAATTTCAGCGCTCGATGCTGACCACATATGACAGAATCTGACAGCGGTGCTGACGACGGGAAAGTACAATCACAACACACTTGTTTAGTTCCGTATTGCATTATTTATACATACCACATGTTTCGGCCGCAAGGGGCCATAATCAGGTATCACACAAATATTTAGGGAAAATTATTTTGAATTATTTCGTTGGTACATGAACAAGAACCTGTATCAAGCACGAGATCTCATTGCTTCACATAAGCGTGTTTTTGTAGCGTCGTGACACTGGCTCAGTGTAATTACGCTGACACATATGTGATTATGCTAACTCTGACATTAATAAATTACAAAATACAAACTGACAGCACTCCTTTTCAAGTTCAATATATAAAATGCATTGTCATTTTAACTGGTTTTTATGGACACGCACTCTTTCTTATTTTTTCTTGGTGTACAGACCAAGTCGTGTAGTTTATGTTCTGAAATTAAAATTAAAAAATATAGACAGTACTATACACTGACAACATACCAATGTACTATTGTAAGTACATATTGCGACTGTGTATGTTTTGCTCTTTCGTTTTTCCGTGGACAACATTTCTACCTCACACCTTTTTGCCTACGTGATCACTTCATATTGTTCAGTCGGTCACATTTACCCACCCGACATCTGCTGGCCATTTTTGGTAACTACTGTCGCGTATTCAACGTGTATTTACGTGCACTTCTATACCTGGTCCTTGTTAAATGTGTCAAAATGCAACTTTAAGTGAGCCACAACCGTGCACCAAACAGTTAAGACACGTGACTACAACCAACAAATGCACACACGTTTATGAACATATATTATCAACCTTTGGTAGTCGCTAGTAAGCAGATTGGTCTAGAAGTAAATGCTGAGAAAACTAAGTACATGGTCATGTCGCGAGATCAGAATAAAGGACAAAATGGCAGCATAAAGTTAGATAATACATCCCTTGAAAGGGTGGAACAGTTCAAATATTTGGGAACCATAACAAATCGAAATTCCATTCAGGAAGAAATTAAGAGCAGATTGAAGTCGGAGAATGCTTGCTATCATTCGGTGCAGGATCTTCTGTCTTACAGTTTGCTATCCAAAAATACAAAGATTAAGATATACAGAACTATAATTTTGCCTGTTGTTTTGTATGGGTGCGAGACTTGGTCTCTCACACCGAGGGAGGAACATAGGCTGAGGGTGTTCGAGAATATGGTGCTGAGGGGGATATTTGGGTCTAAGAGGGACGGGGTAACAGGGGAGTGGAGAAGACTACATAACGAGGAACTTAATGATCTGTACTCATCACCAAATATTGTTCGGGTGATCAAACCAAGAAGGATGTAGTGGGCGGGGCATGTAGCACGTATGGGGGAGGGGAGGGGTGCATACAGGATTTTGGTGGGAAGACCTGAGGGAAGGAGACCACTTGGAAGACCCAGACGTAGATGGGAGGATAATATTAAAATGGATCTTCAAGAAATGGGATGGGGGGCATGGACTGGATTCATATGGCTCAGGATAGGGACAGGTGGCGGGCTGTTGTGAGTGCGGTAATGAACTTTCGGGTTCCATAAAACGGGGGGAATTTCTTGACTAGCTGACGACCTGTTAACTTCTCAAGAAGGACTGTGCTACATGGAGTTACTTAGTAATACCTCCTACATGTTTCAACCTCCCTGAGGATGGCCAAATCAGTGGCCGAAACATGTAGGAGGTATTGCTACGTTTGTAATATATTATAATAAACTTGTCTACATTTGTTGGTTTTAGTCGCCGTATCAAAATGCATTTGGATCCCGCTGAGGGCCTGCAGACCTGCTGTCATACCGCAAGTATCGTGAGAAGTGTGAGAACGCTTACCGTCCGCAGTTGGCAGACCTGCTGTCACACCGCAAGTATCGTGAGAAGTGTGAGAATGCTTACCGTCCGCAGTTGGCAGACCTGCTGTCACACCGCAAGTATCGTGAGAAGTGTGAGAATGCTTACCGTCCGCAGTTGGTAGACCTGCTGTCACACCGCAAGTATCGTGAGAAGTGTGAGAATGCTTACCGTCCGCAGTTGGCAGACCTGCTGTCACACCGCAAGTATCGTGAGAAGTGTGAGAATGCTTACCGTCCGCAGTTGGCAGAGCTTGGTTGAGTGTCCGACAGCATAATGTTAAGATCGAACTGCTGTCAACGTCAGGCACTTACATACATGCTTGTTTACCGCCACGGACAGAGGGCACGACCTACTTAGACAGTGCTGTACGTTGGTCACACTGCGAGCGTCATTTGTCTCCGTACGTAATTAGGCGCCACGGACAGAGGGCACGACCTACTTAGACAGTGCGGTACGTTGGTCACACTGCGAGCGTCATTTGTCTGCGTACGTAATTAGGCGCCACGGACAGAGGGCACGACCTACTTAGATAGTACGGTACGTTGGTCACACTGCGAGCGTCATTTGTCTCCGTACGTAATTAGGCGCCACGGACAGATGGCACGACCTACTTAGACAGGGCGGTACGTTGGTCACACTGCGAGCGTCATTTGTCTCCGTACGTAATTAGGCGCCACGGACAGAGGGCACGACCTACTTAGATAGTGCGGTACGTTGGTCACACTGCGAGCGTCATTTGTCTGCGTACGTAATTAGGCGCCACGGACAGAGGGCACGACCTACTTAGACAGTGTGGTACGTTGGTCACACTGCGAGCGTCATTTGTCTCCGTACGTAATTAGGCGCCACGGACAGAGGGCACGACCTACTTAGACAGGGCGGTACGTTGGTCACACTGCGAGCGTCATTTGTCTCCGTACGTAATTAGGCGCCACGGACAGAGGGCACGACCTACTTAGACAGTGCGGTACGTTGGTCACACTGCGAGCGTCATTTGTCTCCGTACGTAATTAGGCGCCACGGACAGAGGGCACGACCTACTTAGATAGTGCGGTACGTTGGTCACACTGCGAGCGTCATTTGTCTCCGTACGTAATTAGGCGCCACGGACAGAGGGCACGACCTACTTAGATAGTGCGGTACGTTGGTCACACTGCGAGCGTCATTTGTCTGCGTACGTAATTAGGCGCCACGGACAGAGGGCACGACCTACTTAGATAGTGCGGCACGTTGGTCACACTGCGAGCGTCATTTGTCTCCGTACGTAATTAGGCGCCACGGACAGAGGGCACGACCTGCTTAGATAGTGCGGTACGTTGGTCACACTGCGAGCGTCATTTGTCTCCGTACGTAATTAGGCGCCACGGACAGAGGGCACGACCTGCTTAGATAGTGCGGTACGTTGGTCACACTGCGAGCGTCATTTGTCTCCGTACGTAATTAGGCGCCACGGACAGAGGGCACGACCTACTTAGACAGTGCGGTACGTTGATCACACTGCGAGCGTCATTTGTCTCCGTACGTAATTAGGCGCCACGGACAGAGGGCACGACCTACTTAGATAGTGCGGTACGTTGGTCACACTGCGAGCGTCATTTGTCTCCGTACGTAATTAGGCGCCACGGAAGAGGGCACGACCTACTTAGACAGCGCGGTACGTTGGTCACACTGCGAGCGTCATTTGTCTCCGTACGTAATTAGGCGCCACGGACAGAGGGCACGACCTACTTAGACAGTGTGGTACGTTGGTCACACTGCGAGCGTCATTTGTCTCCGTACGTAATTAGGCGCCACGGACAGAGGGCACGACCTACTTAGACAGTGCGGTACGTTGGTCACACTGCGAGCGTCATTTGTCTCCGTACGTAATTAGGTGCCGCGCCGTCAGCCGGACAGGGGAGTGGGGCTAAAGCTTTACAACTGCTTCGCGCTGGTGTGTGTAAAAAGGAAAACCATGTGACGTCAGACATGTGCCCCCAGTAACGGGGTTCCATTATTTGTGGCGCGTTCGCATGAAAAGTTACGACGCTCACCGTTACAGTCGCCATGCTGCGTATCTGTCCTGCAGTAACCGGAGAACAGTGAATGGAGTTACATGACATTTGGTAACGGAGAGTTTCACTGACATTCAGAGGCGCGGTAACATTTCTACTAACCCCAACAAAAGCAACGAAATTTTCCACGAAGACCCACTTGGGATTTATGCGCCCATCTCTTGCATAAGTTACAAACATCTGAACGTACCGAAACAGCTGCTCGCCAGTCCACTGTACCACTGTACGATCTCCACCCAATTACAAAGCTGCTCGCCAGTCCACTGTACCACTGTACGATCTCCACCCAATTACAAAGCTGCTCGCCAGTCCACTGTACCACTGTACGATCTCCACCCAATTACAAAGCTGCTCGCCAGTCCACTGTACCACTGTACGATCTCCACCCAATTACAAAACTGCTCGCCAGTCCACTGTACCACTGTACGATCTCCACCCAATTACAAAACTGCTCGCCAGTCCACTGTACCACTGTACGATCTCCACCCAATTACAAAACTGCTCGCCAGTCCACTGTACCACTGTACGATCTCCACCCAATTACAAAGCTGCTCGCCAGTCCACTGTACCACTGTACGATCTCCACCCAATTACATACAGAACGTATCCCGGCTCAAAAAGGTTCCCTATCGCTGAGCGATTCCAGCTATTTGGGTAGCAAGATAACAAATGATGCAAGATGTACACGTGAAATTAAATCCAGAATTGCCATGGCTAAAGCAGCATTCAACAAGAAGACTCTTTTCATCAGCAAATTGGACTTACATTTAAGGAAGAAACTAGTAAAGTGCTACATTTGGAGCATAGCTTTGTGTGGTGCTGAAACGTGGACACTTCGGGAAGTAGATCAGAAATATCTGGAAAGTTCTGAAATGTGGTGCTGGAGGAGAATGGAGAAGATCAGTTGGACCGATCGTGTGAGAAATGAAGACGTATTACACAGAGTGAAGGAGAGGAGGAATATCGTACATACAATAAAAAGAAGAAAGGCTAACTGGATTGGTCACATGTTGCGTAGAAACTGCCTTCTGAAACACGTGATTGAAGGAGAGTTAGAAGGAAGGATAGAAATGACGGGAAGACGAGGGAGATGACGTAAGGAGCTACTGGATGACCTTAAGGAAAAGAGAAGATGCTAGAAATTGAAAGAGAAAGCACTCACTTTGGAAGAGGCTACGGACCGTCACGCGAAACGCTCCAAGTGAAGACCAACGCCGGTTGCCCGACAGGCCTAGCAATGTCCCAGTCATATGCAGTGTGTCTGGTCCCTACACAGACCGGTTGGCGTAGCGGCAGGCCGCGCAGCGCCCGCCACTATTTACATTTACCGTGAGTCGCGGTCCGCGCCTTTGCAGTTCTTATAAAGTCTTCATTCACCATACACGTATTAACACAGCGCCTAGACACGTATCACACATACGAATAACCCGTTGTTCATTTCACGTCGAAGTGATGCTGATGAAACTGAAGACATTACACATCGTGAACACTCCCCCTCCCCCCGGATCGTCTTCAGTGCCAGCATTTTTTACTATACACTGTAACCTCCAGCACGCTCATAGCACACCACACACCAGCCTGTATCCTCCAGCACGCTCATAGCACACCACACACCAGCCTGTATCCTCCAGCACGCTCATAGCACACCACACACCAGCCTGTATCCTCCAGCACGCTCATAGCACACCACACACCAGCCTGTATCCTCCAGCACGCTCATAGCACACCACACACCAGCCTGTATCCTCCAGCACGCTCATAGCACACCACACACCAGCCTGTATCCTCCAGCACGCTCATAGCACACCACACACCAGCCTGTAACCTCCAGCACGCTCATAGCACACCACACACCAGCCTGTATCCTCCAGCACGCTCATAGCACACCACACACCAGCCTGTATCCTGCAGCACGCTCATAGCACACCACACACCAGCCTGTATCCTCCAGCACGCTCATAGCACACCACACACCAGCCTGTATCCTCCAGCACGCTCATAGCACACCACACACCAGCCTGTATCCTCCAGCACGCTCATAGCACACCACAACACCAGCCTGTATCCTCCAGCACGCTCATAGCACACACACACCAGCCTGTAACCTCCAGCACGCTCATAGCACACCACACACCAGCCTGTATCCTCCAGCACGCTCATAGCACACCACACACCAGCCTGTATCCTCCAGCACGCTCATAGCACACCACACACCAGCCTGTATCCTCCAGCACGCTCATAGCACACCACACACCAGCCTGTATCCTCCAGCACGCTCATAGCACACCACACACCAGCCTGTATCCTCCAGCACGCTCATAGCACACCACACACCAGCCTGTATCCTCCAGCACGCTCATAGCACACCACACACCAGCCTGAACACCATGTGGTTGCGGGGACTGACACGGGAAACCTCTTGTTTTGACAGCTGACACATCCACTTGAAACAGAGCCTAACTCGCTAACCAGAACGAGTGTGGAGTCTGTGACTGCTGATGACTAGACACAACAACCACTGTCATATGGCGGGCGTTATCGGCACGCTCAGTCATGCCCCTAGCGACAGGTAGTGACCGATGATATGGACCAGATAAACAGACGACCCTGTATAACTAAACACGAACTCTCTGCTTTGAGGGTTAATATCTCGCCAATATAATGACAGTAATTTTTAGATGTTCACCAACTTGACAAGTTTTGGTTTGTTCCCTGACACAGTGAGGATATTAAAACCAGCAAGTCTGAAAATGGCGAACCGTCGAACGTTCGCAAACCTGACCAGCGTGCACTGAGCACAAATTGTTTGTTAATTTATTTCTGTAACTTTTAACTTCCTGCGTCATGTTGTATTTTGTCTGACCAGTACTGTAATACAAACACACAACTTACGGATAATACATACGCAACACATAATACATACGCAACACATAACACATCTTCATGCGTGCGCAAAATTATTTTTGCGGCTCGTTAAAACTATTATTTCATGACAAAATATTCAGGTTCAATTTATATTCACGAACAACTAACTAGGTTCTAAAATTTGCAGAAAAAGGCAGTTTTGTAATGTCTACAGTAGTGTTCGTGCGTCTGCAGGTGATCGGAATGAAACTGCTTGCGCCAATGACACACTATTGCTGCAATAGTCTCCGTTACGGTCACACCGCAGGGAAGACTTTGGAATGACGGCCGCCTGTTTTGTGTGCGTGCTGTTTGTACGCAAGCGTTCTACTGAGGTCTTCTTCAGACACATGTCCTTGGTTTTAGAGCTGTTATTAGTATGTCTGTGTTGGTATGCACGTATGTCGTAAAGCTGCCTGACCACCTAGTGCAGAGGATAACAATGAGTGGAGCTATACTGCGCTTTCCCATACGCCTTCATGGCGTGCACAGAGACAAATTTTTACCTTTTTATTCAAAATGAAACATGTGGTACAGCAGCAGTTCTGTGGCTTTTGGTTACAACACGCAGTCCCGACCAACAGCCAACGGTCCACGTTACAACACGCAGTCCCGACCAACAGCCAACGGTCCACGTTACAACACGCAGTCCCGACCAACAGCCAACGGTCCACGTTACAACACGCAGTCCCGACCAACAGCCAACGGTCCACGTTACAACACGCAGTCCCGACCAACAGCCAACGGTCCACGTTACAACACGCAGTCCCGACCAACAGCCAACGGTCCAAGTTACAACACGCAGTCCCGACCAACAGCTAACGGTCCACGTTACAACACGCAGTCCCGACCAACAGCCAACGGTCCACGTTACAACACGCAGTCCCGACCAACAGCAAACGGTCCACGTTACAACACGCAGTCCCGACCAACAGCCAACGGTCCACGTTACAACACGCAGTCCCGACCAACAGCCAACGGTCCACGTTACAACACGCAGTCCCGACCAACAGCCAACGGTCCACGTTACAACACGCAGTCCCGACCAACAGCCAACGGTCCACGTTACAACACGCAGTCCCGACCAACAGCCAACGGTACACGTTACAACACGCAGTCCCGACCAACAGCCAACGGTACACGTTACAACACGCAGTCCCGACCAACAGCCAACGGTCCACGTTACAACACGCAGTCCCGACCAACAGCCAACGGTCCACGTTACAACACGCAGTCCCGACCAACAGCCAACGGTCCACGTTACAACACGCAGTCCCGACCAACAGCCAACGGTCCACGTTACAACACGCAGTCCCGACCAACAGCTAACGGTCCACGTTACAACACGCAGTCCCGACCAACAGCCAACGGTCCACGTTACAACACGCAGTCCCGACCAACAGCTAACGGTCCACGTTACAACACGCAGTCCCGACCAACAGCCAACGGTCCACGTTACAACACGCAGTCCCGACCAACAGCCAACGGTCCACGTTACAACACGCAGTCCCGACCAACAGCTAACGGTCCACGTTACAACACGCAGTCCCGACCAACAGCCAACGGTCCACGCTCGATATCTGCGCAGTAACACGTGTCGGTTACCATGCAAAGTGTCCGTAACGGAACACGCACGTGCAGACGAATGTCACTGGGACTCCCCACCGCTAAACTGAACCAAATGCGTTCGGCAGTTGTCCGCTGCGAACGCCCAAAACGCAACAGCAGGTGCCTTACAAGAACACGTGACGTACCTGACTTCAGTCCTCACGTCCGCTGCGCTTTGATTTTTTTTCCGAATGCAAGAAGTGGGCCAATCACATGGCCTTGACACAGGCCAGTGTTCGTAACAGTTCTTGCCACACATGGCCTTGACACAGGCCAGTGTTCGTAACAGTTCTTGCCACACATGGCCTTGACACAGGCCAGTGTTCGTAACAGATCTTGCCACACATGGCCTTGACACAGGCCAGTGTTCGTAACAGTTCTGGTCACACATGGCCTTGACACAGGCCAGTGTTCGTAACAGTTCTTGCCACACATGGCCTTGACACAGGCCAGTGTTCGTAACAGATCTTGCCACACATGGCCTTGACACAGGCCAGTGTTCGTAACAGTTCTTGCCACACATGGCCTTGACACAGGCCAGTGTTCGTAACAGTTCTTGCCACACATGGCCTTGACACAGGCCAGTGTTCGTAACAGATCTTGCCTCACATGGCCTTGACACAGGCCAGTGTTCGTAACAGTTCTTGCCACACATGGCCTTGACACAGGCCAGTGTTCGTAACAGTTCTTGCCACACATGGCCTTGACACAGGCCAGTGTTCGTAACAGTTCTTGCCACACATGGCCTTGACACAGGCCAGTGTTCGTAACAGTTCTTGCCACACATGGCCTTGACACAGGCCAGTGTTCGTAACAGTTCTTGCCACACATGGCCTTGACACAGGCCAGTTTTCGTAACAGATCTGGCCACACATGGCCTTGACACAGGCCAGTGTTCGTAACAGATCTTGCCACACATGGCCTTGACACAGGCCAGTGTTCGTAACAGTTCTTGCCACACATGGCCTTGACACAGGCCAGTGTTCGTAACAGATCTTGCCACACATTGCCGTGTCTTCTGTTACATTCCGAAGGCTTATCTCTTCAAGATTCTTTTTTATTTTCCAATAGCTCACAATTTGTACAAGCACTGACAGAGAATTATAAGAATAAATTAGTGAGCAGGTCGATGTGGACTCTTGGTCGGTGGTACCCGGATCGAATCCAGACGATAAATTAACATGTGTTTTTCTCTACATCTAAGAGCACGCTACAGTCGCGGCATCCCTGAAGACACGCGCCGGTATCTGACACCGCACGCTCACGATTACGAAGTCTCGCCCTGCCACAGAAGCACAGCATAAAGATAAACGAGACAGCAGATTTGAGAGAAGACGTCGGCAGTATCAAGCAAGCAGTTTTACAACTGCAGAAACGCGCAAACGCGCGGTATGTGCAATGCAGTCACGTGGCTGCAGTACGTGTCGCCATCTGTAGTGACATCACACACCACATGCTGACGTATGTATGACGTCACGTACATAGGCACAGCAGACCGTGATACGAATGCTACTTGCGGGGCCGAACAACAGCGACGGGGGGCACGCGCAGCATTTTTGTCTGCCAGCACCTCAATTAACCCTTGTTAAAGGACCGTGGTAACTATGCGTACCACCTGCTATAACACTCAAAATCTGCATTTTACCCACACACTGTGTTTATGTGCTTCGTAATACGCCGTAGAAGCATTAAAGCGTTATTTAGTATCTGTTTTGCATCCCGTAGGAACTGCTGTGTCAAACGGACACACAGGCAGTCAGTGGAACGCAGTTCAAAATGTAACCGGAAACCAAATCTTGGCGTAAACGCAGCTACAACAGAGCTCTGTACGCAGCTGTATGGACCCACTCACGTCACGTAAATGCAGCTACAACAGAGCTCTGTACGCAGCTGTATGGACCCACTCACGTCACGTAAATGCAGCTACAACAGAGCTCTGTACGCAGCTGTATGGACCCACTCACGTCACGTAAATGCAGCTACAACAGAGCTCTGTACGCAGCTGTATGGACCCACTCGCGTCACGTAAATGCAGCTATGACAGAGCTCTGTACGCAGCTGTATGGACCCACTTACGTCACGTAAATACACCCACGACAGGGCTCTGTACGCAGCTGTATGGACCCACTCACGTCACGTAAATACACCCACGACAGAGCTCTGTACGCAGCTGTATGGACCCACTCACGTCACGTAAATACACATACGACAGATTTCTGTACGCAGCTGTATGGACCCACTCACGTCACGTAAATACACCCAGGACAGAGCTCTGTACGCAGCTGTATGGACCCACTTACGTCACGTAAATACACATACGACAGATTTCTGTACGCAGCTGTATGGACCCACTCACGTCACGTAAATGCAGCTACGACAGAGCTCTGTACGCAGCTGTATGGACCCACTTACGTCACGTAAATACACCCACGACAGGGCTCTGTACGCAGCTGCATGGACCCACTCACGTCACGTAAATACACCCACGACAGAGCTCTGTACGCAGCTGTATGGACCCACTTACGTCACGTAAATACACATACGACAGATTTCTGTACGCAGCTGTATGGACCCACTCGCGTCACGTAAATACAGCTACGACAGAGCTCTGTACGCAGCTGTATGGACCCACTTACGTCACGTAAATACACCCACGACAGGGCAATGTACGCAGCTGTATGTACCCACTCACGTCACGTAAATACACCAACGACAGAGCTCTGTACGCAGCTGTATGGACCCACTTACGTCACGTAAATACACATACGACAGATTTCTGTACGCAGCTGTATGGACCCACTCACGTCACGTAAATGCAGCTACGACAGAGCTCTGTACGCAGCTGTATGGACCCACTCACGTCACGTAAATGCAGATATGACAGAGCTCTGTACCTAGCTGTATGGAACCACTTACGTCACGTAAATACACCCACGACAGGGCTCTGTACGCAGCTGTATGGACCCACTCACGTCACGTAAATACACCCACGACAGAGCTCTGTACGCAGCTGTATGGACCCACTTACGTCACGTAAATACACATACGACAGATTTCTGTACGCAGCTGTATGGACCCACTCACGTCACGTAAATGCAGCTACGACAGAGCTCTGTACGCAGCTGTATGGACCCACTCACGTCACGTAAATGCAGCTACGACAGAGCTCTGTACGCAGCTGTATGGACCCACTTACGTCACGTAAATATAGCTACGACAGAGCTCTGTACGCAGCTGTATGGACCCACTTACGTCACGTAAATACACCCACGACAGGGCTCTGTACGCAGCTGCATGGACCCACTCACGTCACGTAAATACACCCACGACAGAGCTCTGTACGCAGCTGTATGGACCCACTTACGTCACGTAAATACACATACGACAGATTTCTGTACGCAGCTGTATGGACCCACTCGCGTCACGTAAATACAGCTACGACAGAGCTCTGTACGCAGCTGTATGGACCCACTTACGTCACGTAAATACACCCACGACAGGGCAATGTACGCAGCTGTATGTACCCACTCACGTCACGTAAATACACCAACGACAGAGCTCTGTACGCAGCTGTATGGACCCACTTACGTCACGTAAATACACATACGACAGATTTCTGTACGCAGCTGTATGGACCCACTCACGTCACGTAAATGCAGCTACGACAGAGCTCTGTACGCAGCTGTATGGACCCACTCACGTCACGTAAATGCAGATATGACAGAGCTCTGTACCTAGCTGTATGGAACCACTTACGTCACGTAAATACACCCACGACAGGGCTCTGTACGCAGCTGTATGGACCCACTCACGTCACGTAAATACACCCACGACAGAGCTCTGTACGCAGCTGTATGGACCCACTTACGTCACGTAAATACACATACGACAGATTTCTGTACGCAGCTGTATGGACCCACTCACGTCACGTAAATGCAGCTACGACAGAGCTCTGTACGCAGCTGTATGGACCCACTCACGTCACGTAAATGCAGCTACGACAGAGCTCTGTACGCAGCTGTATGGACCCACTTACGTCACGTAAATATAGCTACAACAGAGCTCTGTACGCAGCTGTATGGACCCACTCGCGTCACGTAAATACACCCACGACAGGGCTCTGTACGCAGCTGCATGGACCCACTCACGTCACGTAAATACACCCACGACAGAGCTCTGTACGCAGCTGTATGGACCCACTCACGTCACGTAAATGCAGCTACGACAGAGCTCTGTACGCAGCTGTATGGACCCACTTACGTCACGTAAATATAGCTACGACAGAGCTCTGTACGCAGCTGTATGGACCCACTCACGTCACGTAATGTCCCACTAACTTACAAAAACAGAGGATGAGGAAGAATCAGGTGTAGGCGCGGACTGCCTTGGTATTAAGAACACAGGGCCCTAAATGAACTCACGAATACAACACGCTTACACCTCAAATCCCTTGTTCATTATGCCAAACGTTCTGCAAGATACGCACTTCAACGCAACTGATGCCGACTGCGTGGGTGCCCTGGAGGCCGAGCACTCAGTAAAGGAGCTCTCATTACCTTCAGCTTCACTTTCGGACCACTTTGCATTTCTTGTTCACTCAATTACGTATTTCGGTGCTGTCCGTTCTTATGTGAAGGAGGAAGTACGATGAGGATGAGGAATACTGCATAATGTGGAATGTCATGACATGCTGTTCAATAATAATAATAATAATAATAATAATAATAAAAGACAGAAAGTAAGGAGAATATGGGCGGGGCATGTAGCACGTATGGAGAAGACAATGCAAACACAAACTTTGGCGGGGGACTTACTACCTGCGCGTACATTGGGCGGTAATATTACACTGGATGTGAAAGAGGACGGCAAGGCGTAGACAGAATTCACGTGGCTCAAGACAGACAGGTGGCGAGCTTTTGCGAACGCGGCAACAAACGTCAGGGCGCCGTTAACCAATGGGAATTTCGCGACTACCAGAGAACTGCTGAGGGTACACGGTGGCGCAGTTGGTTGAGGCACTGCGCTGCGGGTTCGATTCCCGATGGAGTCACTGGAATTTTTCATTTACTTAATCCTTCCAGCCGCACTATGGCCCTGGGGTCGACTTAGCTTCTAACAAAAATGAGTACCGGGAATACTGCCTTCATGTGCCGACTGGGAGCCTCAACCTCCCGGAACCTTAGGAGCCTGTGCAGGCCTGACTGGGAGCCTCAACCTCCCGGAACCTTAGGAGCCTGTGCAGGCCTGACTGGGAGCCTCAACATCCCGGAACCTTAGGAGCCTGTGCAAGCCCGACTGGGAGCCTCAACCTCCCGGAACCTTAGGAGCCTGTGCAGGCCCGACTGGGAGCCTCAACCTCCCGGAACCTTAGGAGCCTGTGCAGGCCCGACTGGGAGCCTCAACCTCCCGGAACCTTAGGAGCCTGTGCAGGCCCGACTGGGAGCCTCAACCTCCCGGAACCTTAGGAGCCTGTGCAGGCCTGACTGGGAGCCTCAACCTCCCGGAACATTAGGAGCCTGTGCAGGCCTGACTGGGAGCCTCAACCTCCCGGAACCTTAGGAGCCTTGGCAGGCCTGACTGGGAGCCTCAACCTCCCGGAACCTTAGGAGCCTGTGCAGGCCTGACTGGGAGCCTCAACCTCCCGGAACCTTAGGAGCCTGTGCAGGCCTGACTGGGAGCCTCAACCTTCCGGAACCTTAGGAACCTGCGCAGGCCTGACTGGGAGCCTCAACCTCCCGGAACCTTAGGAGTCTGTGCAGGCCTGACTGGGAGCCTCAACCTCCCGGAACCTTAGGAACCTGCGCAGGCCTGACTGGGAGCCTCAACCTCCCGGAACCTTAGGAGCCTGTGCAGGCCTGACTGGGAGCCTCAACCTCCCGGAACCTTAGGAACCTGCGCAGGCCTGACTGGGAGCCTCAACCTCCCGGAACCTTAGGAGCCTGTGCAGGCCTGTATAAGGATATCTTTACTTTTACTTTTACCTGAGAACTGTTACCTTCTCATCGAGTGAGTCATTCTGTTCTCTGTTCTTCTAGCAGCTTCTCTCTACACAGCACACACTCACGCACACCGGCAGCACACCCTGCTGCTTGCACATGACCACCACGGCGTTACGTTCCGGGATTCGTGCGAAAGAACTCGGACGCAGCAGTTGGCTCCAATGGCAACGTTCCAGTTGTGTTCCGGAAATCACCTGGCGTTTTCTTCAGCCCTTCCAAGCAAAAGGTCAGCACCTTAAATAGGCCGCGACCGTTTCCTTTCGCATACACTTTAATCCACCGGCCACAGTCATCTTAGCATTCGACGGTATGTAAGCCACAGACTTACCGACAGCGTCGTTAAATGAACCATAAACACACGTGCGCGTTTTCCAGATACGACGACGCCACGCCGATCCTCACGGCGTGGCGCACCGCGGTATATGGCGGTACATGGCAGCGCTCATGACAGCAATGCAGAAATGACAACCACAATAACTTTTGATTCTTTCCTCGACAACGTGTAAGGATGGCCTCGACCAAGTCGATATGGTGGTCAGAGAAACGACAGTCGACACGTTTCGACACTCACAGTTTTCAGGTTATGCGAAGACGCTTGGATGTACACAATCTACTATTCATTAAGGAATTTGAAATTACGACGCTATGTACACGGAAAAATATTAGCAACAAACTGCAGTGACAGGTACAGCTGTCTGCCAACACCATGAAGGCATATGGGGCAGTGGAGGTACAGCTCTTGACCTCTCAACCTTCTAAGCTGGGTAGCTTGACATTCCGATCGCTTTACGCCCGGGAAGGACCTCCCGATACCCAGTGAGCAGGGGACTTGGTAGACCTCGACGCCCGTCTGGACGCTTCGGAGAGGAAATTCTTTTGCTGCAGCCTGGAAACAAAGCACAATTCTGCGCTCATCCAGTCCGCAGCGTCTCCACTACCGGCTGCTTTATACACCACTACATCAGCTGTACGATCCACTTCTGCAACTATGTACGGAGACACGTGCTGCTGCTCCGATCAGCTGTACGATCCACTTCTGCAACTATGTGCGGAGACACGTGCTGCTGCTACGATCAGCTGTACGATCCACTTCTGCAACTATGTGCGGAGACACGTGCTGCTGCTCCGATCAGCTGTACGATCCACTTCTGCAACTATGTGCGGAGACACGTGCTGCTGCTACGATCAGCTGTACGATCCACTTCTGCAACTATGTACGGAGACACGTGCTGCTGCTCCGATCAGCTGTACGATCCACTTCTGCAACTATGTGCGGAGACACGTGCTGCTGCTACGATCAGCTGTACGATCCACTTCTGCAACTATGTGCGGAGACACGTGCTGCTGCTCCGATCAGCTGTACGATCCACTTCTGCAACTATGTGCGGAGACACGTGCTGCTGCTACGATCAGCTGTACGATCCACTTCTGCAACTGCTATGTACGGAGACACGTGCTGCTGCTCCGATCAGCTGTACGATCCACTTCTGCAACTATGTGCGGAGACACGTGCTGCTGCTACGATCAGCTGTACGATCCACTTCTGCAACTGCTATGTACGGAGACACGTGCTGCTGCTCCGATCAGCTGTACGATCCACTTCTGCAACTATGTGCGGAGACACGTGCTGCTGCTACGATCAGCTGTACGATCCACTTCTGCAACTGCTATGTACGGAGACACGTGCTGCTGCTCCGATCAGCTGTACGATCCACTTCTGCAACTATGTGCGGAGACACGTGCTGCTGCTACGATCAGCTGTACGATCCACTTCTGCAACTGCTATGTACGGAGACACGTGCTGCTGCTCCGATCAGCTGTACGATCCACTTCTGCAACTATGTGCGGAGACACGTGCTGCTGCTCCGATCAGCTGTACGATCCACTTCTGCAACTGCTATGTACGGAGACACGTGCTGCTGCTACGATCAGCTGTACGATCCACTTCTGCAACTGCTATGTGCGGAGACACACGTGCTGCTGCTCCGATCAGCTGTACGATCCACTTCTGCAACTATGTGCGGAGACACACGTGCTGCTGCTCCGATCAGCTGTACGATCCACTTCTGCAACTATGTGCGGAGACACGTGCTGCTGCTCCGATCAGCTGTACGATCCACTTCTGCAACTATGTGCGGAGACACGTGCTGCTGCTCCGATCAGCTGTACGATCCACTTCTGCAACTATGTGCGGAGACACGTGCTGCTGCTCCGATCAGCTGTACGATCCACTTCTGCAACTATGTGCGGAGACACGTGCTGCTGCTCCGATCAGCTGTACGATCCACTTCTGCAACTATGTGCGGAGACACATGCTGCTGCTCCGATCAGCTGTACGATCCACTTCTGCAACTATGTGCGGAGACACATGCTGCTGCTCCGATCAGCTGTACGATCCACTTCTGCAACTATGTGCGGAGACACGTGCTGCTGCTCCGATCAGCTGTACGATCCACTTCTGCAACTGCTATGTGCGTAGAAACACGTGCTGCTGCTCCGATCAGCTGTACGATCCACTTCTGCAACTGCTATGTGCGTAGACACACGTGCTGCTGCTCCGATCAGCTGTACGATCCACTTCTGCAACTATGTGCGGAGACACGTGCTGCTGCTCCGATCAGCTGTACGATCCACTTCTGCAACTGCTATGTGCGTAGACACACGTGCTGCTGCTCCGATCAGCTGTACGATCCACTTCTGCAACTATGTGCGGAGACACATGCTGCTGCTCCGATCAGCTGTACGATCCACTTCTGCAACTATGTGCGGAGACACGTGCTGCTGCTCCGATCAGCTGTACGATCCACTTCTGCAACTGCTATGTGCGTAGACACACGTGCTGCTGCTCCGATCAGCTGTACGATCCACTTCTGCAACTGCTATGTGCGTAGACACACGTGCTGCTGCTCCGATCAGCTGTACGATCCACTTCTGCAACTGCTATGTGCGTAGACACACGTGCTGCTGCTCCGATCAGCTGTACGATCCACTTCTGCAACTATGTGCGGAGACACATGCTGCTGCTCCGATCAGCTGTACGATCCACTTCTGCAACTATGTGCGGAGACACGTGCTGCTGCTCCGATCAGCTGTACGATCCACTTCTGCAACTGCTATGTGCGTAGACACACGTGCTGCTGCTCCGATCCGCTACAGGTCGCACGGACAGCAGCTGGTGGCGCGCAGTGCACGGTGGACACCCTGGCAGAACAGCTAGTCGATGCGCTCTGCTTGCTGCAGCAAATTGTGAAACGTCTCGACTGTTTGCTCCACCTGTGACGAACAAACTGGAGCCTTCACGTCGCACTGACGTCAGGACCACTGTGTACAAGTCCTGAACATGCTTACGTTCGTTACAACCATAAGAGTAACACCGCAGCACAACACAACTTTCGGCAATTTCAATTACAAAACGTGCTGTATTACAACACATGAATACATCCTCTCCTTGCCTTACGCCCTGCTTGCGTTCCTAAAAAAGTGGGCGTAAATCAAAATTGGTATACAATAATAACGGGATTAGTAGGGTTTGCGTAATAGAGCGCGGACGGCCAAAGGACGTTGAACCGAAAACAGAGCCAAAATTAAGAAGTGGTGCGAAGTGGCACAGGACTTCAGCAACAACGCAGGGCTGGGTATATACAAAGTAACTGAATGAAATACGGAATATGAAATTGCGATATCTCCCAAACGGAATGCCATATAATTCTCGCACGATTTTAAAGCTCATACGCTGCCGTTTTATGATCAATACGACCGTTCTGTGTTCACTTTTCGATCACCCCGCATATATACATTCAGTTCCTACGTCACAGAAGACAGAATCTTCATTACACAGACCAACCGGTTAACGCTGTTTAAGCAAATAACCACCCTGTATTATGAATCAAAGCAGCACTTAAATATTGATGTCAGGCTTCCGCCGCGATGTTGATTAAACCTGCGGTCTTCTGTAGTAATACGCGGCGTCGTGTGGTAATTGTTTACCGACGTTTCGGGACAACGTATCGGTCCCATCCTCACGGGCCAAGAGTTGTCCCGAAACGTCGGTAAACAATTACCACACGACGCCGCGTAATACCCCAGAATACCGCAGATTTCAGCACTTAAATACATCGCATTCGTCAAAAGCATTTTCTGGATGCTAGTACGGTGGTACAGGCTGTCTGGAACGGACTGTCAAGCTCGGTCCCATCTAGTGCCGAGGTTCGGAATGAGTGGAGCTATACCTCTGCTCGTGGCCTCGACAGGGACACCTTTACCTCTACCTATGTGATTCTTAGTGACGTAGACTGTCACGTCATAATCGGCAACTTAATACACTCTGTTCGACGCACACTACTCATGCACACACCCCAGTTTACGCCGCAGTGCGCGCTTCCCGCCGCACAATCAGGCAGTTTCCTAAATTCCCGTAAGACATCGGCTGGTCGGGGCCAGTCACTTCCTGCCACAGTGACAGAGGAAAGAAGTCGGAAGAACAAGCTACTGACATCTGAAATGAAGACACACTTTGCAGTTACTTGTTAACAGGCGTTGTTTACGTTTCCTTCTTGTAGGGCGGTGTGTGTGTGGAAATATTTACAGATAAAAATGTGCTACTGGTTTTGTGAATGTTCGCACAAAACCATGCAACAAATGACGGTTACCAGGATCGCCCTGCGGGAAACCTCGTTGAACTCACAGGACTACGTAAGTTGCCTGTCTACCGCTGCATAACAAGAGATCGAAGCATCCTAGCAGGTCGAAACAGAAGCATTGATGCTTCTAACTGACGAATGGAATATTTTTCCGGATTTTCCGTGCCTAATGGGCAAGGCAGTAATACAGCTTGTTATTAAGACACGGGTCAGGGCGCGCTGCCCACTACAAGCTACGGCACACAGCCACCGGAAACACAATGCCTCTTCCTTTTTCTGCTCGCGGTGACAGGTCATCGCTCCGGCAATACATCACGCATGCGCGTCGTGCGATTCATTAATGCTGTATACGGACAGTGGCCATATTAACGAACAGCGAGACATCTGTTGACGAACGGTGGCGTTGGTAGTACACACGCTTCCTTAAGCACTGTAACGTGCCAACGAATGCTCTTCGATTGAAGAACGTGCCTGGTGGCGAAAAGTTGTGTCTGTCTGTGTGGCAAACACATTATAAATACGCCGCATCATACCAGGAGGCATGCTTGGTAAACTTGACCAGCCAGGCTCAGCTGATCAGCTTAAACTGACAGCAATGGGCTGCAGGATTTGTCGTCGGGACGTCTGCTCCTGAAACCTGTAGCAACCGTCGAAGCTACGAACGAGTGGAGCTCGCAGCTTCACTCCCCCCCCCCCCCCCGTATATTTTCATCACGTCATTATGAAGCACAGGAATCGTTCTGGTTAGTCAGTAGAGAAAAAGAGTATTGTGAACGAACAGACACGGACACGCTGTATCCAGAATGCAGCTCTCCCTTAGTTCCAAGATCAGCACACTTAATGTGCACTATTATTATTATTATTATTATTGTGTATAGTTTATTTATACATGTTAATGTACACAGACAGACACACAGGTCCACATACCTACGATACTGAAGTACCCGTTCTTCACGTGGGGTTCTCTGAAAATATGAAAGCACGTACTGATACTGACTGAGTAGTCTGCAGTTGACCTTGGTGGTAGTTTGCTCTGCGGAAAGCCCTGTCCCTTCTTTGTGATCAGTAACCGAAATATTCGACTTCAAAATACATCGGGCTGAACAGTAGTCGTATTATGTGCGTGTGAGATAATACAGTTTTTTCAGTTCTGCGTGGTTAAGGCTGCGCATAAATTTGACTTTAGGCTCGTCATGAACGAAGCACGTAACACATGGCGACCAGTGGAAAGGTCACACAGTGACATGTATGTTTTTGACTGGATATTATGTTTTTCCCTGATCGTTGTCGCGACTATTAAGGGACAATACCCATGCTGTGCAGATCAACTGCATTCTTTTGAGTAAGGGACAGTAACAACCTCACATCTCTATAAACTGCGGATTTATCTCACTAACCATGTGCATATTGGAGCAGGCTTCCACAGAATTCATAAAAATGTAAACAATAAGGGTATAACACGAGGTTTATGACAGCAGATGGAGGCACAGCTCCAGTGACACGTTGTTATTCACCTACAGCAGTACACGGTGTCAACATGCAAGATCACACCACAGTTTCAAGCACTGTTATCACCACCGGAAAGACAGAACGAAGGAAACCGGATATAGTAGGATTCGTTTTTTGGATGAAAGGTACATTTTTTAACAAATCGACAACATATGATGTTTATAAAAATTAAAAACAAACTCAACAAAACGCAAACTTACAAAAGCCTACTTCATACTGCGTAATTTCCGGTGCTACGAATCTATTAATGTTGTTTCAGTTTATTTCTGTGAAAATTATACTTGTGAAAGTAGGCACAGGATTCTGTAAGCGTTAAATGTGTCAGCCATAACCTCAAAGTTCCACACCGTCCCCATATTTCCAATTTCTGGCGTACAAACACGATGTGACAGCATGTCTGCGATACAGCTGCACACGCCTAACTGCAATACTTGTAGTTCACTGGCGAACGCCATAAACCTGGGAGTTAAAGAAAGATTTCACAGGGTGGTCCTGTTGTCACTTAACACATCAAAGAACTATTACGTTACAAATGTTGACATTTTTTTCAATATCTGTTACTATACGTCAGTTCCGTGCCCTAAAGCGGCGCTAGTGTCGTTCCCGCCTTACGCGTTCGTGTGTCCGCCATGCTATTATTGCTCATTGCGTGAAATAAAGAAATATGGCGCTCTAGGTTGTGCAATGACATAACATTCGCACATAGTTCGGCGAAACATCGCACAAAAGGGAACACCAACAGCACTGTGATCCTGTTAGGAAGGCTAGAAAATAATGCCACTGCCGGCCTCACACTGATGGAAAATCAGCGTTCTTGCTGTAGAGCACGTAGAGAGAGAACGGCCAGGAGAACGTAACAGTTCTGACGCGCCTGCTCGGTTATTTACCTTACATTTTAAATGTATTTCAATAAAAACAATGAAAATGCGAGAACTGTGAACGCGCCTTTCCGCGTTTGTTACAACATGCCCTATTAGATTCCTCCGCATCCTAGCAACAGGTCTACGGCCGATAGTGATCGACTGTTATATTTAGGACGTCAGCTCGTACCTCACAGAGAATACCATGTATCTCAGTGATAAAGACCTAAAAGTGTGTTATTTGCGTCTTTCACCAAAATTGGCATACGTGCACAAATTTTAATAAAAATTTCCAAATACGAAATTTAACTAAATTCCGACCAGTTGGAGTCGCGCCGTTCCACGGGGACTGACGGACGAGCCTATCGCAGTAGCTTCGTGAATGCGCCTAAAACATAACCTTACAGTATGAGAAAGGTGAGGGAGTGTGGAGCAAGGCCAGAAATGCGTACAAAACTTTGGTAGGGAAACCTGAACGAAAGAGAACTTGGACCTTTAACACACGGCGTGCGAACTGGATTCATCTGGCTCACAATCAGACTACAGGCGGGTTCACGCGAACACGGTAATGAACTTCCGAGTTCCATAAAAGGCGGAACTTCTCGACTGTGTGAGTGAGTGCCAGCTTCTCAAGATGGATGCCGCTCAGTGCTGAGACAGAAAACGCGTAAGCAGGATCAACGAAGGTAAAGCTGTACACACAGATCAGACAGGCTGCACTACGGCGGCCACAATGATCACAGCTACAACTAGCCAGTTTCTAAGGAAACCAGGCTAAAATATCGAACGAATCAGAAACGACGTAGTCGTGCCGACAGTTTTATGGCGGACTGATGCATCAGTTAACTCAGGCAACTCAAATTCATTAAGTTTAAAGCACGAGAATTTAGTGTCAACCTGGGAAATTTACAGCTTCTAGTTTAATTACTCTAAGTTAATTTTTACACCTAAAACGTCAGGGCAGAAGCGAACTATTATCATGGGTACCAACACTGGGAGCTTTGTAACTGCCGTGTTTTGACTGTCAAGGTGGTTCCACTGATAGAGGACACAAACTGCGACAGCGTGCATGCAACTCGTCACACTTCCACCCGGTGGAACTGACCCAACTGCCCTGGTGGTGGTGACCAGGTGATGGGTTGTATGACGTATTGGGATCCGACTGTGCACAGAGAGGAAATAGATTTTCTACTACCCGAAACGTCCAATCCGGCTCTACGGCCCACCCAGCCTCCTATTCAAGGGGCACACTAATGGGGGTCTCCTTCTCGGGGGGAAAGCGGCCGGGGCATAAAGCTATGAGGCACCTCCAACTACTGTCCAGGTTATAATGCATGGAACTATACCTCCACTCCCCCAAACGTCATATGGCGCGGTACGTAATGAAGCAGATGAACTGCCCACGTACAAAATGCAACTAGGAACGGGATTTAAACCTCCTACGACATTTACGCCCTTCGACACTCTCTTATTCTAAATCAGGCAACAAACAATCAGCACGGAAAGGCCGTCAATACCAAGAAAAAGAGCAACGAAATGTGGGAATTCCGACTTACAAATCTAGATAAGCATAACGATATATGCGAACTGCCGTCAAACTGATCATTTGAAAGTCAATGCCGAGTATTTCGTACATGAAAACAGCCTTACAAACGTTCGCGTGCGCTCGCTGTCAGGAAGTGACGCAATAATCTTCCAGGGAAACTTCTTCCCCACCGAACACACTTCCTGTGCTTACCTGTTATGATTCGTCGATTACAGTTCAAATATTAAGATTTCGAGCATGCAAATCGTTCCCACTGCAACGTCGGGCCTAAATATCGCAACCTGAAAAGTACGAACGACTGCTGTGCAACAGAGTTGTCTTCAGCAGCCAACAGCTCTTCGGCTGCGCAAGTAATTCCCCGCATTTTATGGAACAAGAAGGCTCATTGCCGTGTTCGCAAGACTCCAGTCCACATCGCCACGTCATATCTTAAAACTCCGTTTTAATATCATTATCATTCTGCCATCTACGCCGAAGTTCTCCTACTGGTGTTTTTCCTTCAGGTTTTACACCCACAGGCGTACACATTTCACCCATTCTTACTACATGTCCCGCCCATCTCAAAATACGCCTTTAACCAGTTTCAGTAACAGATTTACAAGACATCTCAAACCCGCTAAATTTTAAATTGGTTTACTCAGCGACGGTGCCACCGGCTGTAGGCTATACGCTAACAGCACAGTTGGCAGATGAATGCATATGCACACAGCGCACTTGTAAGGCCGGTTTAAGAAATTTACACGCCCAGCGCAACAACAAATGTGGGGCTCTATCGACGCACAGTCTTACCCCATTTATGATGACAACTCCACCGCGTCCGTTCAAATGCAACAATCACATGACTTATTTTTCGCCGATAAAGCAAACAATCACGAGCGAGCTGCAATAACTAATCCGAGAGCTGGGAACATGCGTCACTTCTTTCTGCCAGACGTTAAAAGCACAGCAAGTGTGGCATCCGACCCAGCGTGGCATCTCTCCCAGATATACCACAGACCCTACTCGCATAGGAGCTACTACAATTTAAACGAGGAATAACACTCCAATGAAACAAACGATGTACAGACATGTAAATAGCAGAAAACTGGAAATGAGGATTCGGGTTGCATCCAAAAACTGCACCGCAATCCGGGCGCATCGCTTAAACAGCCGTGGCTACCGTACATATTGGCAAGAGTACAGAGTAACTCGCAATGCGGAGTTTTCAAATTACGGTGCAGTGAACATGCCTCTACAAGCGGGCAGTGTTGACCAGTTTGGTGCTTACAGTGGGGCTTACGTAGCGTCATATAATGAAAACCCCGTACTGTCACTGTGTGGACCGGGGAGTTTCTCACACGACAAACAACGCGGCCACCTCTTGGACAGACTCCTTGCAGACAGCCGGCAACAAAACTTCTTCAAATTCGTTGCCATGCCGTCAATATAAGTGCGTCTGCAACATGCTCACTGTCTACAGCGGAAGCTAAGAATGCATGGCGCTAAAGCCTGCTGCTCCTCCCTGCGGTACTCAGGGACAGAGACAACCTTTACCTTTAACCTGTGACCACTAAAAGCACAGCCGCTACTGTACGTGTACGAATACAGGACACCACACACTCGAACAGTCACAACCTCTGAGATGTCTGCCACAATAAACAGCGACTGTCCTCCACACAGGTTCACGAATGCTTTCTGTGAGGTAGGAAATAACTATTTATGTACGTATGGAGACAAAGACCTATCTGTCCCGATACGCAGCCACCCTCCCCCGCCAACGAACGTCGCGGTAGTATCCTTGAGCGGCAAGCACTGGTTTCAAATCTCGACCCCGATGACAATCTTCACTCCATGTTTCTCCTCGGTGCCTGCACAAGATGTCGACACAGTGCCGCCATTTTGTGGAGGCACAGTGCCGCCAATCGGGCAACCATCGCGCCCTTCCACTACTTACTAATTCTACTACCTCTTTCACCGAGGATGAGGATGATTGAAGCTGAACTTCCATTCCCCCCACACGCCTTCATGCACTGCATGGTCTCCAACCCGCAGCTCGCCATGTTGTATTTGCGGCCATCGGGTTCATTTGTAAATTACGTATGTAATATAAATATTACACAATAAGTGTCACGCCAGGCTTTCGTCGCGGTGTAAATGAAATCCTCGCCCTTCCGAAATGTTAGGCAACGCTGATTGGTAGTTACCGACGTTTCGGGATAACCTACCGGGTGCAATCTTCAAGGTTCAAGTTTGTCAGGGTTGTCCCAAAACGTCGGTAACTACCAATCAAGCTGCACAACATCCCCAGAAGAGCAAATATCTGATTACGTAATAACAGGCGGTTACGTATACCACGTATCGTTACTTTTGCACGTGCGGCCCGCGAACCAGCACGCAATAACGTGTGGCCCTTTGCCATAACAACGTTGGACGCCCCCTGATGCAGTGCACTGGGACAGCTTCACACATTCTACCGTTCGACACTGGCAATGGCGACGCACGTAAGATCACGCGACAGGGAAGGACATAAACAAGACATTTTACGTGACGCTCCAGCAGCTGTCAATGTGTATACTCGTACAGCAGCAAGCCACCGTCCAGCTGCTCGCAGTGCCACCGGTCTAACTCAGCTGCACAATGTTCCAGCATGCATCTCAAGACTCAACGCTTTTCTCTTCCGCTGCAGTGACAAAGCCGAGTGAAAGTGCTCGAACGTAGAAGTGAGTCGCTGCCTCTTATGCAGTCGCCATGACTAATTTGTACAGTTGATTGGCCGAGGACAGAAAGTACAGATCGAGCTTGCAAACGGCAGTCGAACGAATTATGTTGCTCTGTACACGATATCAGCAAGACATCTTCTGTCTATCAGTTGCCACAGGGTTCCCTGACCTTTCGTCCGTTCCCGCGTAGGTCTACAATGGCTTCACACACCGACCGGGTACGGGAAAAATGACAGCAGTTTGACCGTTACACTGCCAGCAACAATGTGCACACCGAGGTTTGAGGCTTACACTGCCAGCACCAATGTGCACACCGAGGTCTGAGGCTTACACTGCCAGCACCAATGTGCACACCGAGGTCTGAGGCTTACACTGCCAGCAACAATGTGCACACCGAGGTCTGAGACTTACACTGTCAGCAACAATATGCACACCGAGATTTGAGGCTTACACTGCCAGCACCAATGTGCACACCGAGGTCTGAGGCTTACACTGCCAGCAACAATGTGCACACCGAGGTCTGAGACTTACACTGTCAGCAACAATGTGCACACCGAGGTCTGAGACTTACACTGTCAGCAACAATGTGCACACCGAGGTTTGAGGCTTACACTGCCAGCACCAATGTGCACACCGAGGTCTGAGGCTTACACTGCCAGCAACAATGTGCACACCGAGGTCTGAGACTTACACTGTCAGCAACAATGTGCACACCGAGGTCTGAGACTTACACTGTCAGCAACAATGTGCACACCGAGGTCTGAGGCTTACACTGTCAGCAACAATGTGCACACCGAGGTCTGAGACTTACACTGTCAGCAACAATGTGCACACCGAGGTTTGAGGCTTACACTGCCAGCACCAATGTGCACACCGAGGTCTGAGGCTTACGCTGCCAGCAACAATGTGCACACCGAGGTCTGAGACTTACACTGTCAGCAACAATGTGCACACCGAGGTCTGAGACTTACACTGTCAGCAACAATGTGCACACCGAGGTTTGAGACTTACACTGTCAGCAACAATGTGCACACCGAGGTCTGAGACTTACACTGTCAGCAACAATGTGCACACCGAGGTTTGAGACTTACACTGTCAGCAACAATGTGCACACCGAGGTTTGAGACTTACACTGCCAGCAACAATGCGCACACCGAGGTCTGAGACTTACACTGTCAGCAACAATGTGCACACCGAGGTTTGAGACTTACACTGTCAGCAACAATGTGCACACCGAGGTTTGAGACTTACACTGCCAGCAACAATGTGCACACCGAGGTTTGAGACTTACACTGTCAGCAACAATGTGCACACCGAGGTCTGAGACTTACACTGTCAGCAACAATGTGCACACCGAGGTTTGAGACTTACACTGCCAGCAACAATGTGCACACCGAGGTCTGAGACTTACACTGCCAGCACCAATGTGCACACCGAGGTCTGAGGCTTACACTGTCAGCAACAATGTGCACACAGAGTCACCATACTAACCAGGATGCGGTATTTCACCGAAGCATTGCATCGTTGCGGAGCTTCATCTCCGCGTCCCCTATTCGCCTTCGTGATGTTGGGCTTGGACATAGGAGAATATTCACACCCTGCTTTCTTGCCTCACTTCAAGGCTCTTCCTTTAAATCTCACCCTCCACAAATAACGTCTCGCTGGCTCAGTCGGTTCACCCTACAGCAAGCGACAGTTCATCTCTGCACCACGCCGTCCAGCGCGGCTCTGCTGCCCACCCAACCTCCTAGGACTCCCCCCCCGGGGTAAAGCAGCCAGGGCGTGAAACCGACCACATAGTTCCAGCTACTGTCGACAGTAAGAATGCATGGAGCTGTTCTACACTTCCCAATACGTCTTCATGTCGTGGTGCTTACTTAAGCACAAATTACAAAAACACACTTAGTGTGGACACAACTGATCTGCAGTGACACCGTTTGACGGAATTAGTTTACACTTTATAACTTAATGTTGATGAATTCAGGTGAGATTTACATCAGATCTGAGGCTCTCACAGGGGCAGGGCATGACACTGTGCATTTTGGTAGACGAGTACCGACGTTTCGGAGAAACCTACGACATAGTGACGTACTGAATTTACGAGCACTGAAGACACAAAGAAAATACAAAACTACATATGGTTAGCTGTTAAATCGAGGGAAATGAAGATGCAGTGAACATGGCAGTGCACTTGGTACCTAGATATCAGTTACACACACACACACACACACGTGTTTAAACACTAAACAAATGACTTACAAATACTTCACACACATACCTGTGGGAGGAACAGAATTTCGCTACATCCTACATGTACGATATCTTTACAACAAACAACTTACAGTCACGGACACAAACTCAACGCTATGTAAATGACAACGGCGCTGCACACTGCTAACCGTAGCAGTTGTGACATATCAGAGACATGACATGTCGGCACGCAGCGCACAAAATTCTGTTGCGTTCACTCACCCTTGTTTATCTCGAAATCCACAAGATTTACGGAAGCAATGCACTTTGCATAAAGGCAAGTCATTTTTACAACTTGCTATGAACATTCCTCATTCTTGTGAACGTTTCGTAATCACCCCCAACAGACGCGCGCAGGTTTTCAGGCTAAGTGTCGGTCAGTGCTGTCCGATCTGACCGAAAATTGGGAATTGTCAAAGAACTGTAGTGACCGGCTGGCAGTATCAAATTCATATAAAATACGTTAATATAACGGCTATCGCAACTGTTACATGCGGTCAGACAGTGGCGAATTTAACAGACGCATTTCCGCAAGCTTTCTTTGCAAACACGCGAAAACGTGGCTACCCAGCACATGTTACACAGACAGAAGTTGCGAACTTAAATTTATGTGGAAAATCATACAAAGAAACTGAACTAAGCAGAAGTGACACGCAAAAGAACAGTCAGTCGACGAATTAATTTCATGTAATGTAATGAAATGAAATATAAAATCAAATTACTAGAAAACAAATCCATGATCATTATAAAATGTATTAAATGCAAGAAACTTGGAGAAGTTTCCGGTGGGCAGAATGATGGTTGATGATGAACGTAATGGCTGTTCTATATGGCCGATTACATTAAGATGATGATGATTATTATTATTATATGAGTATTTATACGTGATTGAAGGAAAGTTAGAAGGAAGGATAGAATGACGGGAAGACGAGGGAAAAGACGTAAGCAGCTACTGGATGACCTTAAGGAAAAGAGAAGATACTGGAAATTGAAAGAGGAAGCACTAGATCGCACCCTGTGGAGAACTCGCTTTGTACGAGGCTACGGACGTGTCGTAAGACAGACTACATAACGAATCAGTATTTATACCATTGTTACCTATTTCGGTCTAGTGAGATTACAAGAATCTAGTCAAACAACTGGCCGCAACCCAACGACAGCCCTCCTGAACTGCGCTGGTTCACTTTCGATGCAGCGAGACTGCACACATGCTGCAACTTTAGGCCAGCATCATGGTACTCGCGATCAACAGGTTGGTTTCCCAAAAATCCAGGACGCATGTCTGTGGGGCAATAAGGATGCTTTGCACGAAGCACCTGTTGCAGCGGTCGGCTGTTGAGAGGCGCTGGCGGTCAGCCTGCGGTACAGCGGAGGGCAGGTCGTCGGCCCTCTCGCAGGGAAGCCAACCCTGCGTACGAAACGCACAGCTGGAATTTGGGAACTGCGGGAGTACTTATGCTGACGGTTTGGCGTCTTGGTTGGGGCCCGTGGCGAGTTCATGGCAGAATCTGCTGCTGCTGGTAATTACGTACGTCCTTCGGATGGACGCTAGTCATTGCGATTTTGCTGTGGTATCATTTCGGCTGAAGGCTTCCGTGATGGACTTATGCGGGGCGTGCCCCACGTCTTACAACTGAGAAAAATCTGGGAAAACCCCACTCAAGGTGTAAGAACAGTGTCAGACACTGATCGCCGTCACGACGCTAGCACCTTATTTCTAACTACAGTAGGCCCTCGATTTAACGGACTAATTGGGGGAAGAGGTGTCCGCTATTGCCGAAAGTCCGTTAAATCGAATGTATTTTAAAAACATATATTAATAACGAACGTACAATGTACAGATGTATTAAAATGTTATTATAATGTATAAGTATGAATAAAATATTATTATAATGTACATTGAGTAATTTATACACGTCACTAAAACAACTGTTACAAATACAAAAATAAATTTACGACAGGAACCAAACTTTATTTTAATTAAATTCAATAATAATCAATTTATATAATATATATTAATATATATTAATTTACATATAATTAATTTTTTCTTTAGGACAGAAATTTTTTGTCCGTTAAATCGAGGGCCTACAGTACATCGACACGGGCGGGAATTAAACGCAGCATCATTTCTATCGTATATTCATCTCTCACTCCGTGTGTATCTTTATCTCATTCCCATATCCTTCTGTATCCGTTTCCCATCCCCTTAATTGTCCACTTTGCCAACATTCCCCCTTCCTTCCTAGCTCTCCTTTATGTGAAACCCGTACATTACTTCAACGTTTCTATTTCAGTGAGCCTAAGTGCACGCGCGCGCGCCTGTTAAACGCAAGGTGACACACAGCTTGAATAAGATTAAGAATGTATGAACTATAGTCCGTCCGCCACAGGCGTTCAAGGAGCTGTGCTTAAGGAAGACCAGAGATAAATTTATATTTGTAAACAGAATTAACGCCAGTGTACAATCAGCCTTCCTTCATGCTTTGTACGGGCGTCAAACGCAGCCTCTCTACCGTTAACGGAAGAACAGTGACGGGCAGTTCTGTTCGCCCCTGAGGCGAAGGCTTCACCGGCTTTGTCCGTCGTCTCGTGTTACAAATCATAAAACGCCCAGACGCTGGGAGCAGCCTCACGTGTCGGGCCCAACTGCGGAGGCTTCGGCCGCACTTCCAGCCCGAGGACGATGGCAGAAAAATTGTGTTGTACCGTGTTTATTGCTTCAGGAGCTTAGTAACATTAGAACATACACTGACGACACAATGTGGCAACCAGTACCACAGACGTTCGCACCGAACGTAATCAGAACTGGTCTATTTGCACGTAAAAGTCACGTTCATGGCCGAACGTGGCTATCACGGAATTCTAGAAACAGATGCTGGAATCCTATTTGACAGTTCACATGGAGAATTTTGATTTGGTACATTATCCGAAATTCTGTCCAGGACTGCAGGCAAAACGAGTAATGGCCAACGTTACCGATTGTCGCCGAAGCTTGGACAGTGTTGACCCATTTAGCTGTGTGCTGCAGAATCCTATGGTGGAGAGGATGTCGCTAGGACGCGAGAACCAATGTCGTCCGACTGAATACGATACGATAATATTAAAAAGGCTCACAGTGTTGCGTTCCACTGTAATTCACAACAAAACACTAACTAACTCCGTGGAACTGAGCTCTTCTTGAGAAGCTTACAGTTCCTCAGCCAGGCAAGGAATTCCTCCACTTTATGAAAACCAAAGGCCGACTGCCGTGTTCGCAAGGGCCTCTGGTCCCTGAGATCTTAGCTCTTCCGTGATGTTACGCAGCGTATATTGGTAATTACTTACCGACGTTTTGCGACAACCTACCGGTCCCATCTTCAAGGGCCAAGAAGTCGAAGAATGGCGGCTAGTTACGAATGTCTCGGACCGACGGGTTGTCCCGAAACGTCGGTAACTACCAATCTACGCTGCATAAATCCCAGAAGAGCGCAGATCTCATTTGCAACCGGCGAAAGCCTGAAATCACGCCTCTGGTCCCTGTCTTGAGCCAGATACATCCGGTTCACACCCTCCCACCCTATTCCTACGACGACACAGCAATCAGACAAATGACTACAGTTAGTCAGCAGCAATAAAGTGCTGTTTATAGAACAATATGAATTACTGGTAATAGCAGCAGTAAATGGCAGTGACAAGAACCCATTCTTCAGTCGGTATTGCAGTATCGACGTTGCCAGGGGAACAAACACAACGTGCATATTCTGCGAAGCAACGATATATGAGCGTGCGACCCGAGGTGGATCGGCGTGCATCAGTGGATGGGTGATCCGTGGAAACCGTAGCTCGAGATGGGAACTGTCAGCTTCTTCAGTTTAACGGACAATTGACCAGTATTACAAACTGCGTTTACTGCCTGTAAGCCGTACGTACAAAGCGCTCGTAAACCTGATCACGTCTGAGCAGTACCTTGTTCCTGCTTCTTAAAATATGTCACGTGCGACTGTTACCTAACACTGTCACAGAACTGAATGCAAGCCACTTTGGGTTTTCTGGGCACCAGCTTAGCGCCGGGGTTCGAAGTCATTTCAGTCAGAGCTACGTGATTCAACACGACTTGACCCTTGAAAATGGGACCGACAGCCTCTCCCGAAATGTCGGCAGACAGCTACCAACCTACACTGCATAACATCCCAGAAGAGCGACGGCCTGAACTACAACGGGGCGAAGCCTGATATCTCGCGTGACCAACATGCTCGCAGACAAGCTACTTGCTTGCAGCTCGTACTAACGAATACTGCACGTACTCCTTAAAAAGGGACAAGGCACTCCACACATTCACTCATCTACCACCGACGCTATATGAGGCTTGATCAAAAAATAACCGAACTGATTTCGTTTCTCTGGCGCCTAACGTCACACTGCGACGGGACTTTCGTGAGCGTGTCTGGACACCTTCCTGCTCGTCCACAATCAGCGAGACCTCACTTTAGCCACTCAGTCCGCGCAATCACCGCAAATAACCAGCAGTGTTTTTGTCCACGTCATATTCGTCATGTCCGACAGCACAGAGCGTGTGCCAACCTCATGCAGAACACGAGAAAACGGAAGCCGAAACTTACCAAATGCCTAAAACTGTCTTTCGAGAGAAGGCTGTGGGCCGTACCCAAGTTCTTTAGTGGTTACGCCGCCTTAAAGATGGACGCACATCCCTGAATCTGTGGCAGAAAGCGACAAGCGGTCTGCACGTCCTCCATCGAGCAGAAATGATGAAGTGACAGTTTGAGTGCAAAATCTTGTGACAGCATATCGAAGACTGACCATTAGGGTAGCAAGTGAGCAACAAGAAATTTCTTTCGGCTCCTGCAATGAAATGTTAACTGACGGTTTGGGTAGTAGCACCGCTTGTCTGTAGTCTCTGATTTGCTCGAATATGCAGAAGCAGACGAAATGACTTAACAGCACTGCAACCCCTCCCCCGAATTAAGAACATCTTGAAAGATAAACGATTGGGAGATGTGGGAACGATGAAACTTCACGCGACGCAGCAACTTTTGCTTCCAGCAGTGTAAGAGCCCCTGGAACACGTGTATCGCAGCAATTTCTGCTTCCAGCAGTGTAAGAGCCCCTGGAACACGTGTATCGCAGCAACTTCTGCTTCCAGCAGTGTAAGAGGCCCTGGAACACGTGTATCGCAGCAATTTCTGCTTCCAGCAGTGTAAGAGCCCCTGGAACACGTGTATCGCAGCAACTTCTGCTTCCAGCAGTGTAAGAGCCCCTGGAACACGTGTATCGCAGCAACTTCTGCTTCCAGCAGTGTAAGAGCCCCTGGAACACGTGTATCGCAGCAACTTCTGCTTCCACAGTGTAAGAGCCCCTGGAACACGTGTATCGCAGCAACTTCTGCTTCCAACAGTGTAAGAGCCCCTGGAACACGTGTATCGCAGCAGAAGGGACCTACGTCGTGCAGAATTGGTCCGCTATCGAGGTAATTTCAGTACTTCACATTTCGCAGCACCAATCCGGATACGTTTTGATCACAGCTCGTACAATCTTAGCAAATGAGGGCGTCGTTGAATAAACACCTCTCTCGCCCTCTCTTTCTCTCATATACATGTATCTTTATACACATGCGATGACGTTAAAACTGCACGAAGATACCACTGAGGTCACTCGTGTTGCTGTGTGACACTGGAAGTGGTGAGATCTGGCAGTGCGCTCAGCGTCCTGTTTCCGCTGGTATCGTTACGTGGACTGTTCGAGAAATGCTAGCAGGTTGTTACTACTGTCCACAGGGCTATCAACGTGCATGTTAACAAGAATCAAACACAAACTCGGTTACAACGCAAAGAAAGAGACTGAATATTTTGCGTCGTTATAAACGAGTGTTGTTATAACCGAGCACTATAATGTTATGATTAACAGTGAGGAATTAATTGGTACCACAGAATATCTGACGCTATAGACGAGGTGTCGCCTAAACCGGAGTCGTTAAAACCGGGTTCGACTGTATATTAAATATCTTCAGAGTGGATAGGATAAACGTCGGGGCATAGATCTCCTTATTGATTTACGTAATTCATTTGAGGATGAAGCCAGGATACGCACTGAGGGGCTGAACAAAGACTTGTGTATGCTGCCGACAGTGCCAAGACGTTTTCCTCTTCACCACCTAGTCTCCGGCGGGCACAGAGGTAGAAGCTGACCAGTGACGACTTTAAGAATGTATCTGAGTCTTCACTTCCCCACACATCCTGTTTAAGCACAAGGACAACTAATGACGCCATCAGTAGCTTAGGGTACAACGGGTCGAATGGAAGACTGACCAATGAATGGCCTGCAAACGGCGTAAAGGAAGAGCTCGTGGCCTGATTTAAGACAGCAACACGGCATTTACTTTGACGCACTAAAAACCACGAAATACATCAGTCAAGCTAGCCGACGCGCCCCGACGCGTTACCGTGTGCCCACGCTCAAGACAGTCGGAGGTCTGTTCACACAGATCCATACCATAAAAAAAAGTCTGGGGTGAAACGAACTTTTTCAGGGTGGAGAAGGGGAGGGGTCGATCACTCATGGATTCCGCAAATCGATTAGAACTTCCGCGCCGCAGCAGCAGTAGCGGCGCGTCGCGTCGTGTCGGCGATCGCGCGCCAGATGAGCATCACCGTGCGGTCGGTGCCTGTTTGTACTGCAGAACCTGCATGACGACACGAAATTCAGCACCTGTGGAGTGGCACAACCCACTGTTAGCGGCACCTGACACTGGACAATCCCAAGCCAGGTCTTCACCTCCGTCCGATCTGTATTAATGTTATCTTTGCGTTTCCTTATGGGCATTCCAAGAGGTTGGCACACCAATATATGTAAGCATGTCATGTCTTCCAATGCGAGCCATATGTCCAGCCAATCTTAACCCTCACAACACCGAGCGGTCCGTATACATATCTCAGCAATAAATTTAAAGCTGCTAACGTTAGACTCTAATACACGTACCTTAGCAACAGATTTCCTACTGTTGCTAACGCTAGACTCTAATACACGTACCTTAGCAACAGATTTCCTACTGTTGCTAACGCTAGACTCTAATACACGTACCTTAGCAACAATTTCCTACTGTTGCTAACGTTTGACTCTAATACACGTACCTTAGCAACAATTTCCTACTGTTGCTAACGTTAGACTCTAATACACGCACCTTAGCAACAATTTCCTACTGTTGCTAACGTTAGACTCTAATACACGTACCTTAGCAACAATTTCCTACTGTTGCTAACGTTAGACTGTAATACACGTATCTTAGCAACAATTTCCTACTGTTGCTAACGTTAGACTGTAATACACGTACCTTAGCAACAATTTCCTGTTGCTAACGTTAGACTGTAATACACGTACCTTAGCAACAATTTCCTACTGTTGCTAACGTTAGACTGTAATACACGTACCTTAGCAACAATTCCACTTTCCTACTGTGTTTGCTTAACGTTAGACTGTAATACAGGTACCTTAGCAACAATTTCCTACTGTTGCTAACGTTAGACTGTAACATGGTGTATGTGACAGCAATGGGAAGTCCAATTTCTAAGTCACATTTCAATATGGCATTACGTTCAAGACTAAAGGCAAGTGCCCTTTTTAATACAGCCAAGACGACCTTTGGTTTTTGCGCCAGATGATAAATAGGCCTACGCTGGTCGTAAGCACAGAAATGCACTGTAGCCGCTGTTTGCCCCATTTCAACCAAAACAAAAACTGGACAGTGTCCCACAAAACCCCCCACACAGCAATTCTCTGTCGGACATCCGACAGCACTGACACAGACGTCCTACCACAATATTTTCTCTTCAAAGGGCAAGTCTTCAAAAACTAGGAATGCGCGGTCTGACGGCAAGCAGTGCTGACCAACGCCATGCTTCGTCGTGGGTTTCTGCACTGTCCCAGTGTCAGAACTAAAACATCGCAAAAGAAGTGGCCCACTGAGACGTCACTCTGTACAGAACAAATCTTCAAATTGGCCACATATTTGTGACTAAACTTAAAAGGCGCAGTGGACACCGCATGCTCCGTTTTACCGTTAAAGAACTTTTCATTCTGTCCACACAGCCTCTGTCTGTGTGTCTGTGTTTGCTGTGCCGTAACAACAGTCATGCAGTTGAATTTTAGGCTTCCAAACATCCAAAGAAATAAACACACGAAGTGGCGCATTCCAAACAAATCCTTACATGTTTAAACCTACGTAACTTCACAAGTGGGGATGCCGGACTGCTGGCCAGAAGTCAGTATGCATCTGGGAGGTCCTGCGACCGGCCACCTCGACCAAGGCTGTCCATGGTTTTCCTCGGTCCTACAGCGAATTCTCAGTCGGCGCCCAATTCCACGCTGCAATGCATGCTGCTGATACAGCCCACCCAATAACTAACTAACTAACTAACTCCATGCAGCACAGTCCTTCTTGAGAAGCTAACAGGTCGTCAGCTAGTCAATTCCCCACGTTTTATAGAGCCCGAAGGATCATAACCGCATTCACAACAGCCCGCCACCTGTCCCTATCCTGAGCCATATCAATCCAGTCTATGCCCCCCCCATTCCACTTCTTGAAGATCCACTTTAATATTATCCTCCCATCTACGCCTGGGTCTTCCAAGTGGTCTCCTTCCCTCAGGTCTCCCCACCAAAATCCTGTATGCACCTCTCCCCTCCCCCATACGAGACAGCCCTCCCAACAGTGATACCAAAACACAGCTGCACACTACACGTCGCTTTACCTTGCATTCTACAACAAGAACGCGCCGGCCGGCCGGCATGACATGTGAACCTTGAGACCCGCAACACATGCAGTGTCTCTCTCACTGCCCCTCATGTGTTTCTTCCTACTTATTCGCGTCAATGTTACCTTCACGTATTTTCCCAGGGCAACATTTCAACTATGCTACATATCTAGGAGGAGAGGAATATCGTACATACAATAAAAAGAAGAAAGGCTAACTGGATTGGTCACATCTTGCGTAGGAACTGCCTTCTGAAACACGTGACTGAAGGAAAGTTAGAAGGAAGGATAGAAATAATGGGAAGACGAGGAAGAAGGCGTAAGCAACTACTGGATGACCTTAAGGAAAAGAGAAGATACTGGAAATTGAAAGAGGAAGCACTAGATCGCAACCTATGGAGAACTCGCTTTGGAGTAGGTTACGGACCTGTCGTAAGACAGACTACAGAATTAATGAACGAACATATCTAGCCCATCACAATCACCTACTCACACCTCTACACACACAACAGCAAACTGATCCGTAGCAATCACACTTCATTACGTTGTTTCCTCACCACCTACACACCCAGGTCACCCTAACTTCGTACATTTCACTAACCTAGGAGATCCCGATGACCTGTATAAAACGCACCGCCTGTGATACAATATCCATCCTAGCTACACGCAAAGAAATGCAGAGAACTACAAATTCAAAATTAGAGAGGCAAAGTGCGGAATTGCTGTGCCCAGTACTTGAGACGATAAGATAGTTGAGTGACAAGCCTCACCGTTTGCCAAAAACCCTACGGGTGCAGTGAGGATTTCATGGGGAGACATTTACTGCCTGCCTCAGGTAACCACAGACATCAAAGTCAAGTAACTGTCTTCGTTCATTCTAAGAGGGCACACTGACAACTGACCGACGACGTCTCGTGTCTGTGGACGTCTTCTTTCTTGCCATAACAATACCGACTGCGGCAACAAATCGTTTCCTCACTGGATGCCACGACATTCACAGCGACAGTGAACTGGCCACAGTTGCCCGTTGTGTAATGTCCATGCAAGTCACACACACGACGCCCACAGTCACCTCCTGCACCTCGCTGTCCTGACAGCAGCTGACGTCTACAGATCACACAGTTCCTCCTTCCATGCACGCAATATACGCAGCGCGTTGTAGTCAGCACCTCCTTAGGACGTGAAGGAACTGCGTACTGCAGCATCACACATAATATGGTACAGCCGACGTTCTAAATGGACAGCAAATCTGAACTAACTCTTAATTTTGACAGACTTTTCACGACGTCCGGGATTTACATTTCACGCCCAGTCCTATACACACACGACACTGCTGACATACCGCCAGTGTACATCAGCGATTACACAGCACGTGACGGTAAAAGGTGGTCCCGGTGGGAATGCCACTAGGTTGGTGAAACAGGTCGGGGATGTATTTATGGTTCCGTGCTGTGTTGATGATTTATTTACTTCGCTAACTGTACGAAACATCGACGATATGGCACGAAATTCAAGACCCTCTGTTCTTTTCGTACTCGACCCACAAACGTAACAGACCGCTCCTGCTTCCAGACCATGCTGAAAACTGCCACCTCTTGCACGTGACGCCACTTCCCCGGCAAGGTGTCCTTCACTGTGCAATGTGGCCGTCGGGCAGTCAGGCAGCCGTCTAGCACGGGGTGCCATGGACCCTAACGCAACAATCAATACCGACCGACCGCTGCTTCGCGCGGCAACACGTTCAACAACAACAACAACAATTATCAATGCGATATACGGACGCTCAGGTCCAGACATACGCATCCCAACTGATGGTGCTACTGAAACTGCGAATGATGACATCACAGTTCATACGGACACATTCGATCCTGTGCAATCAGCCTTATAAACGACAGGCGAAGAAAAACAGACGCAAACAAAATTGCGAACGTCTCTACAAATGTATATAACATGTGAATTGACAAGAGTTGTATTTCTCTTCAGTTCACTTCCACAGATAAGCTACGTCCTCGTGGCCACCCCAGACATTTGCTCTCAGCCGGTGTGCTAGAAGGCTTGTTTTGTACTTTCTGTATCTTGAATGCTACCCAAGCAATCCACCCACCTCTTACAGTAAGGTAAAGGTAAAGTTCTCCCTAGAACAGGCCATGAAGGCCCAGAGGGGGCGTAGAGGTATAGCTCTACTCTTTCTTTAACCTTGGCACTAGATGAGGGTGGGTGGTCAACTCCACGCCCCGGCCGCTTATACCACCGGGAAAAAAACCCGGTACCCTTTGTATAGGAGGCTGGGTGGGCCCCAGGGCCGGTCTGAACGGGTGCGGAAAATCTCACCCCCACCGAGCTTCGATCCCCGAACCGTCCAGCCCGTAACCAGTCGCAATAATCCGCTGTTTATTTTTCTATAACTGAGATCTGCTATCAAGTTAAGCCCTGTCGTCATCCAGCTTTCACGATGGAAATACGTGCCTGAAAGTAACACGAGCTTTCCTGTTGCCGTGGCGGTATGGAGTAACACCCTGTAGACACCGACGTTTTGGGGTATTTATGGGGTGACACCCTGCAGACACCGACGTTTGGAGTGACATCCTGTAGATACCGACGTTTTGGGGTATCTGTGGAGTGGCAACCTCTCGACACCGACGTTTAGGGGTTAGGGGAGACCGGGTTTAGTTGGCACACTTTTAACTTTTTAATTTTTTACAATTTTCATACAAATGGCACAGAAAAGATAATGGTACTGGTGGCAAGTGTCATTCTTGGACTATGCAAGAAAACATACTGAAGAAGTTATTTCAATAATGAAGCCATGAAAAAGGACCTTTTTCTAACCTCTGCACGTGTGCCAACTTGCCCCATATACGGGGTAGGTTGGCACATATCATGGTGTAGGTTGGCATATAGTAGAGCCTGATTTATTATTAGTGTCACAAATATTCTGGGACAGCATAAATGACGCTAAGATGATGCTAACAACATACTGAAACTGATTTACAAGCCGTACAAAACTAAGAACAAACATTACAAATTACACTGGAAAAATGATACTCAGTACAGAAATATATGTCCACAAAACTTCAGAAATCTTCATCTGATACATCCGACTTGCAGTTGCAATACATATATCCCCAGGAAACGCCAGCTGTGCATTTTTCATGGGCCCACATTTGGCACTGGGTACATTGAACCCATTTTTCCCCCGCTACACTCTTTGAGTATCTGTCCATGCAAACCAAACTAAATGTTTCCCCACCATTTTCGTCTGAGCAGTGTGTCTGAATTTTCCTCGCTATTTTCTTCTTAGAATCCCTTGCAGGGTTATTAAAAGGCTCTTCCTGCTCCCCGTCTGATGTGTTTTTCCTTTTGCCACTTGTTTTGATTTCTGCTTGTCTTGCAAGGCTGCTTTCACTGGCGTATCAGTCAGGATTGCTGTACTTCTTTCTAGTAGTGTTTTCTGTTCCTTTCCTGCCTGTAGCTTTAGGAAAAGGACGGACAAGTTCAGGAGTCAAGGACATGCTTGAGGAAGGATTTGTTTCTGCAGGTGTTCTTTTGGATAAACCTGGTTCGCGAGAATGAATTATTGAGGGGCCTGGTCCTGCAGACTTATCATGTTTAATGTTTCCATTACTATAATTCAATGCTGCAGAGTCTGTGGCCGGCGCTGGTCTGTCTGTTACGTAGGAAGAGAAAAGTTCCTCATCACCAAAGACATCTCTGTTGTAGGGATAAATTCCAGTGGCCAGGAATCCAGCCTTGATATTTGCAGGACTAGCTGCAGAGTCGAGAGACATGTTGATAAATCCAGGTAAATCGTAAATGGTCATCGTTTGTCCTGGGTGGTTTGTGATCCATGCATCACATGCACGATTGACATAGGTCTTCAGTGGCCCAAAGACACTCCTATCAAGCGGCTGCAGCTTGTGACTATAATGAGGTGGGAAGGACAGAACTGTCACGCCGTTTTCCTTGCAGTAATCGAGTGCAGCGATTGACAAATGCGAATCATGATTGTCCAAGAGAAGAACTACTGGTCGTTCTTTTGAAGGTTTCACGTGGGAAACAAAATGTTTCACAAACTTCAAAAAATGTTCCGCCTTCATCCATCCAGTAGGATTAGCATCATCTTCACTACCTGCAGGAGCACCTTTCAAGAAATGGGCACTAAAGTTCACCCTGGGGAAAATGAAAAATGGCGGCACTGTGTTTCCTGTCGCTGAAACGGCCAGGGCTAAATTTACTAATTTTCCACGTTCAGCGGACACCAGTCTCCCTATTTGTTTGCAACCACGGCGCCCAATAACTGTATCAGGTGTCTGCACGGTTGTTACGCCCTGAACCTGAACTCACCTGGCGAGTTTTCTTGTACCCAATACTGAATGTCGGATTCTGTGAAATTCCCCTTACGTCATCCTCGGAAGCTCTGCTGCAATAGCTCTTCAGAGAGCGAAACGGGATACCAAAATCTCTTGCTACACTTCTAGTTGACCTGTTTTCTATTCTGACTGCCCTAACTGCTCGAAGAACTGTATCTGGGGCAATATTTGCCCTTTCAGTTTCCCTTTTTATGTTCTGGGCCTAATTATGCTTCCTACAACAAAATTGAAATGACAGAACAAGAAACGTACAGAATGCTGCACTGTTGACCGCGCAGTAAGCTGGCACGGTGAGCCAACTTGCCCCGTAGCAAATGTGCCAACTAGACCCAACACAAACTTTCAGGTTTGAGGTTGGTTTCCTCCGAGATTAAATGCACAAGAAAGACTGTTACTTATCAGTCACATTGCCACATATGTACTGCATAATTACATACCTTTGGTTCAGATAAAACCCTAGCAGCCTTCTCAATAATACGTATTTACCAAACTGTTGTAAAATTACTCGGCGCTGTGCAAAACACACACAACCAAATTTTGCTTCCGATACAGCTCTGAGCACACTGCCAAGTAACTTCCCTGCAATGAAGGATGTTGCTCTTCATACTGCCTCACAGGTGCTGCGCTCTTACAAGGGAGAGGCGAGATATTAACGTTGTGCCAACTCACCCCTGTAGCCAACTAAACCCGGTCTCCCCTATATATGACGTGACACCCTATAGATACCGACTTTTGGGGTATACATGGAGTAACACCCTGCAGACACCGACGCTGTCGGGTATCTGCAGAGTGCCGCCTCTTCTCCACGTATCTGCAGAGTGCCGCCTCTTCTCCACGTATCTGCAGAGTGCCGCCTCTTCTCCACAACAATTTCACTGCTGCCAGATGGCTTCCTCTTTTCGACAGAACATTTAACTTGCTGCTGAATTGCGTTCGAACAGCAAATTCATATTTGGCACGGAGAAGCCAGTGTTCACATCTAACAGGACATTTATATACTGCGGTCAGAGAAACAGCACACGGGTGGTGCGGGTTCAAGTCGGCCGCCCCCCCCCCCCCCCCCCCGTTCAGGTCAGGACTGGAAGCCAGCTGCACATATTTACAGTTACACAATTTATCAACAATGGTGCTGTATATAGAAGCAAAATTTCATTTAAGCCCCTAAGTAAAGTATGGCTCTAACCGTATGGATTTTCACGAAAGTCGAAATTGCTCAATTGCATTATACACATCTGCTCACACCAAATTTCACCACAAGCGGTCAATAAATGTGCGACGTACGAGTAAAAAGTCATTTTCGATTTGAAGCAGACTGTCACTTAGCCAATTTTCACGAAATAAAGCGTCGTCGACAATTTGTTGTACAGAATTCGCACATCCAATTTCATGAAAATCGGACAAATGGTTTAGTCGCCGATAAGACGCCTTGGGCAGATGGACGGACGTGGTGCAACACACAACATGGCGGCCAGGCGAAGATTTTATGTAGCTTATGGTCTGACAGCAAGCACTAATGAACAGTGTGCTGGGCACGTGACACTGTACGGAGACAGACAGACAGCATAGCTACACAGTGCGCATGAGGCAGCAGGTACAAACATGGCCAAGATGCTAAGTTACGAAGTTATATCAGACACATTTAACGTGTACAGAATCCCCAGTAATAAGATTTGACAGAAACAATAATGCGAATAGAGATTCCAGTCTTCTCTGATACGACACCGTGCAGACTGGTACCTAAATATACCCGGCCGGCGTCATACCCAAAAAAACATCGAAATGTAATCAACACTGCGAGAATCACAAACTCAATAATTCTCATACTATAGAGAATCAGAAATGCACTTTCAGTTCTGAGAAGCGCTTGTCAGACATACAGACGGAGCTGCAGGCTCCTCAAATATGATCTCCATACTGGCCTTTGTTTCTTCCGCCCCCCCCCCCCCCCCCCCAGCTTCACTACAGTAAAGAAGCTCGGCAGACATTTTCCGTACTTTCTCACGCGCACAGAACAAGCACCAGGAAACTTTCCCATTTACTGAGGAGCTGTGGTTCGACTTCCCGCAGGTGCAGAAGATTTACCTGTTCTTCGAAACGTCTTAACCAGTCACAGACCCGAACAGCCTCCTGTTCCACGGACACTGGTGGCCCTCTGGCCGATGCTAAGCGTCTGTGGCGTGAAGCTGATCTAATCTAATAAAGTTACGAATGCATGGGGCTTCACCTCCACTCCCCCATATGCCTTTATGGCATGCACAGGGACTGTGCCCTTTACTAAGAATAACTGGACCCCCCCCGCTCTCAACATAAACTGTACTTTTTTTTTAATTTCTACCTCCAGCTCACTTCCGAGAACTTGCCCAATATGCTGGCGACAGACCGCAGGCCACCCAACCGCTATAATGCACAAGACTTGCGACCTGCCGTGTCTTCAGCCATCTCGTTCCGTGAACAACCGCACTACTGAGCATTTCTGGGACCCTGGAGGATTAACGCACACGCACGAAACTGACGTACACAGCCGTCGGCCGAGTTCTCTCTATTCAGAGCGTTAATCAAGTAATGCAAATGTAATTCTTGTCACGTCACTTGGTTCAGAAGAACCTTGACACAACAGCCGACAAAACACAAATCGCATATTGCAACATGGCGAGCTGCGTGCTGCTGGCATATGTGATCGGTCACGAGGCCAATCCTTAGGAACAAATGAGCCTTCAAAACATCACAACAAAATGGGTGCCAACTTTGTGAGAGAATAATTCAAAACGAGTTACAAAATGTACATTCTGGTGTGGAACTTATGGAACACGTGTCAAGGACACAAAATGTCTTTCATCTTTTTCTACAACTTCTGTTCGAGGCACTTCTGATCCCGTACCTATGGGAAATTCGCTACTAAAAACGAGCAGAAACTACTAAAAACCCGCATGGCGGACATCGTGCAAAGCGCGCTGTTCATGTCCGGTATGACGGACATCGTGCAAAGCGCGCTGTTCATGTCCGGTATGACGGACATCGTGCAAAGCGCGCTGTTCATGTCCGGTATGACGGACATCGTGCAAAGCGCGCTGTTCATGTCCGGTATGACGGACATCGTGCTAAGCGCGCTGTTCATGTCCGGTATGACGGACATCGTGCTAAGCGCGCTGTTCATGTCCGGTATGACGGACATCGTGCTAAGCGTGCTGTTCATGTCCGGTATGACGGACATCGTGCTAAGCGCGCTGTTCATGTCCGGTATTACGGACATCGTGCAAAGCGCGCTGTTCATTTCCAGTATGACGGACATCGTGCAAAGCGCGCTGTTCATGTCCGGTATGACGGACATCGTGCTAAGCGCGCTGTTCATGTCCGGTATGACGGACATCGTGCAAAGCGCGCTGTTCATGTCCGGTATGACGGACATCGTGCTAAGCGCGCTGTTCTTGTCCGGTATGACGGACATCGTGCAAAGCGCGCTGTTCATGTCCGGTTTAACCAAAACTGTGACGAGTCGACAAATTTTAGCAAACTTTCCAAATATCAAATTTCATGAAACCCCGTGTCAGACATGGAAACTGATACGAGCATCATTTCATGTAAAGTCAGTGGGTGTCTTGCGCGCAACGACAATCACTGCTAAGCGCAGACTAAATAAAACAACACCCGATAGATATCAAGAAATTTGTTTTGTAATATCTTGCCCCTCATAATGAGTCGGCTCTTCGGATCGAAACCCGTAGGGCTCTTGCCACAACTTAATGCAGATACGTTGTGTTACACGTAACACAAACAGTCTCTACTGGCCTCTAACCGCGGACTGCACACAGCGCAGTCTCCTGCTTCCTATCGCGACCCCAACACACAATACTGAACAATGTTAACTACAAACACTGCTCCATTAGTCTGGTTCTTATGTCATAAAAATTAAATGGACAGTTTATGGTGTTCAGTCCGTGCACTGTAGGTAACCAGTTCGCAACACAACCAACAAAATGCACAGTGCTGTTCTTTACATATTTATATTACAGTATCACACTAAACATTCCCACATGTTTCGATCCAAACATGTGGGAATGTTCAGTGTGATATAAAATAAATGTCTATGGAACAATATTGTTCCTTTTTTGGTTGAATGTTGCGAACTGGTAAACGTCGTCATTACAACGTCAAATACAGCCTATTTAAAATTTCTTTATACCACACCGCCTGACACGACACACAGCACACACTCTAGCAGGACGAGATATCTTCTGGTCATAATGGACCGAGACATATGTTTGTATGCATGCTTCATAGAGTGTAAACAACTGGGACTTCTGCCTGGAACGGCTCACTTTAAAATTTTACATTTACAACACTGCAATTTTATGATTATTAACTTTGTGTTTTAGAATTTAATATTTTGATCATTTTAACAAAGGCGACACAATACCTACATAAGTGAGCTGGCCTTGTACTGCTTTGTTCTAAATAACTTCCCGATTATGGAACTCTGGTGCCGAAACATGTAGGAGTTATATACTTACTTCCAAATACATTTTATTACGTGCATAAGTTGATGTATTAACTAAATAGCCTACTTATTTCATTCAAGTATCATAATTTTTCCGCACAATCCCCGAGCACATCCATGTATCTGCCCGCATCTCGGCAAGTTAAAAAAAACCCGTCGATGTCGAAATCGGGCTCTTGAACTCGCAACCACTTTCGAACAGCCATTTCCACGTTCTCGTTACTGTGGAAGCAGCGACCTCCCGCGTGCTGTTTCAGCGGCCCAGGTCCGACGAGCAATGTCAGAAGTGCAGGACGGATGGTCGATAACTTCCCAGAGAAGACTTCAGCAACTCTCATGTGCCACGCGGCCACCTCGCGACACACGCACAGGCATCGCCACAAGCCTCTTCCTGCGAACAGTCTCACGAAGTCGCACTAACCGTGCCCGCTGACTGTTGTGTCCCGAGGTACTAACTCAACGTGTATAATCCCTTCTGCATTCCACGATACGGAGGCCATAACTTTTCCAGACAGTAACAGTTTGAATTTTCTGCCTCTCAGAGAAGGTGGGTGCATTCCGGCTTTTTCGTCCGAAGCGGAAATAGTACACCAAAGTCCCATCGCCTGCTGCTACGAATCCCGGGACTCGTTTCCTTCTTCCTTCAATCGCTGAAGATGTGAAAGGGCGAAACGTCGATATTTGTGCCCTTCCGTCACACATCTCGGTACCCTGCGTGCAGACACTTTGCGGTGTTCCACTTCGTCACTGCATTTCCGTTAGACAAATCTAATGCAGCGGATAAGTCTCGGATTGTGGCAGTCTGCTGTCCACAGTCAAGTGTGTCCACGCGTGCTGCGTGCACATGCGTCCTTGATGTTCTCGACCGACCTGCGTGATATTATGGACGTCCGTTCGACCACTTTCGAGCTCTCTGCAGAATTTGCTAGCAGGCTGCACTCTCATTTCACCATCACCGCACGACTCTGTTAACTGCTGGTGAAATTCGATGGCAGCAACATGTTACGCCCATAAAAACCGAATCACAATGAGAAATGTTTCGCGGAAGCAAGTTTCCCATGTCGCTGCCACTGCACATCAACTGATCGCCTGACCAGCACTTGTCCACTGCGCCATCTATCGCACGTTACCCCAACTACAAGTGCTGCCTCCTACCGACACAAGAAGTAAAGTTACAAGCTAGGGCACCTTACTGACTGAACATGCACCGTATGCCGTGTGCAGTACGGAGGGAAAAATGCGCGAGAAAACCGTACAATTTGTGACTGAAATGAACCTCCTCCAAATGACACATAGGGGCCGAAACATGTCGAGTGTTTAATAAGAACTATTGCTAAAATGCAGTTATGCTTAGACGGTAAAGACGTTATTCGTATGTTATGAAATTTGTTTTGTACCCTTGCCAATGTGTACGGTGGACCTGGTGGTTCAAAAGACGTGCAAATACAGTGGCACAAATCGATAAATCACCGTCTTAGTAACCAAACGTTAATATGCACCAAATGTCGTCGGTAGTGGCTGCCCATCACCAGAAAGGCGGGAATTAAGTTGGTTTCACACCGCTTTGTACCCAATTTCGTTTCGATATTGCAGTGATGTCTGAAATCACCTGATGCTGTTACTGTATATACGTTTTGTGATAGGCGTATATATGGCCTTGGTCACACATGGGCCAACAGTAAAGTTTAGTTCAGATTTGAAAAAAAATCAACCCTTGTTGTGTACTAGCACGGGTCAAGGAAATAAAATGATAAAATTATTTCAAGTTAAAATAAAATCCTTGTCATGATTAAACACGAATTCCTAACAACACATTTTGCACGTGACTTCCAGCAATGCTACTCTCCAAGCAGCACTTTATGCATTACCATAAGCCAGCAATGCTACTCTCCAAGCAGCACTTTATGCATGACCATAAGCCAGCAATGCTACTCTCCAAGCAGCACTTTATGCATGACCATAAGCCAGCAATGCTACTCTCCAAGCAGCACTTTATGCATTACCATAAGCCAGCAATGCTACTCTCCAAGCAGCACTTTATGCATCACCATAAGCCAGCAATGCTACTCTCCAAGCAGCACTTTATGCATTACCATAAGCCAGCAATGCTACTCTCCAAGCAGCAGTTTATGCATGACCATAAGCCAGCAATGCTACTCTCCAAGCAGCACTTTATGCATCACCATAAGCCAGCAATGCTACTCTCCAAGCAGCACTTTATGCATGACCATAAGCCAGCAATGCTACTCTCCCAGCAGCACTTTATGCATCACCATAAGCCAGCAATGCTACTCTCCAAGCAGCACTTTATGCATGACCATAAGCCAGCAATGCTACTCTCCAAGCAGCACTTTATGCATGACAATAAGCCAGCAATGCTACTCTCCAAGCAGCACTTTATGCATCACCATAAGCCAGCAATGCTACTCTCCAAGCAGCAGTTTATGCATGACCATAAGCCAGCAATGCTACTCTCCAAGCAGCACTTTATGCATTACCATAAGCCAGCAATGCTACTCTCCAAGCAGCACTTTATGCATCACCATAAGCCAGCAATGCTACTCTCCAAGCAGCACTTTATGCATTACCATAAGCCAGCAATGCTACTCTCCAAGCAGCACTTTATGCATGACCATAAGCCAGCAATGCTACTCTCCAAGCAGCACTTTATGCATTACCATAAGCCAGCAATGCTACTCTCCAAGCAGCACTTTATGCATGACCATAAGCCAGCAATGCTACTCTCCAAGCAGCACTTTATGCATACCATAAGCCAGCAATGCTACTCTCCAAGCAGCATTTATGCATGACCATAAGCCAGCAATGCTACTCTCCAAGCAGCACTTTATGCATACCATAAGCCAGCAATGCTACTCTCCAAGCAGCACTTTATGCATGACCATAAGCCAGCAATGCTACTCTCCAAGCAGCACTTTATGCATCACCATAAGCCAGCAATGCTACTCTCAGCAGCACTTTATGTACCATAGCCAGCAATGTATTCCAGCGCATTGATACATAGCACAGTATTCAAGAGATTTTGTCTACGCATGTCTCCAGCACTTGCTATAAGCCATGCTCTTAGCCACTTATGCTACCATAGCCCAATGCTATCTCCAGAGCATTTATGCTCACAAGCCAGCATCTACTCTCCAGCAGCACTTTTGCATACTAAGCAGCAGTATCTCAGCGCACTTTGTACATAGCGCATGTATCTAAGCGCACTTAGCTCCATAAGCAGCATGTATCTCAAGCAGCATTTATGAGACATAAGCGCAATGTATCAGCGATTGCTACCTAGCAGCATGCTATCTCAAGCAGTTTGCATACCATAGCAGCATGTACTCTCACAGCTTAGCTCTAGCAGAATGTACTTCCAGCACATTTATGCGACAAGCAGCAATGTTCCAAGCAGCATTAGCATCATAGCCAGCAAGCTCAAGCAGCATTTGCACCTAGCAGCAATGTACTCTCCAGCAGCTTGCACCAAGCGCATGTTTCCAAGCAGCATTGCATGACAAGCCAGCAATGTACTCTCAGGCACTTTTGTCATAGCGCATGTACTCAAGCAGCACTTATGATCATAAGCAGCATGCTATCTCAAGCAGTTATGCTATAGCCGCATGCTATCTCAGCGATTTATGCTACATAAGCAGCAATGCTATCTCAAGCAGCATTTATCATACCATAAGCCAGCATGTATCTCCAAGCAGCATTTTGCATACATAGCAGCATGTACTCTCCAAGCAGCACTTATGCTACTAAGCCAGCAATGTATTCAGCGCATTTGCATCATAAGCCAGCAATGATCTCCAAGCAGCACTTTTGCATACATAAGCCAGCATGCTACTCTCCAGCAGCACTTTATGCATCACCATAGCAGCATTGCTACATACTCCATCAGCAGATTTATGCATGACATAAGCCAGCAATGCTACTCTCCAAGCAGCACTTTATGCATTACCATAAGCCAGCAATGCTACTCTCCAAGCAGCATTTATGCTTAACCATAACCAGCAATGCTACATCTCCAAGCAGCACTTTATGCATACATAAGCCAGCAATGCTACTCTCCCACAGCACATTACTCAGCACTACTCGCAATGCTACTCAGACTTATCATACATGCCAATTCTTCCAAGAGCATGCACAACATATCAGCGCATATCTCAACATGTACAGCGCATTAGACATAGCGACTGCAGACTAGATCATAAGCACAATGATCTCAAGCAGCACTTGCTACCATAAGCCATGCACCTCAGAGCATTCATCCAAAGCCAGCATACCTCCAACACATTTATCATACCAAACACATGCACTTCCAAGCAGCATACATCCAAACCAGCACTTCTCCAAGAACTTATGCTCCAAGCAGCAGCTTCTCAGCGCATTTATCAACATAACCAAGCACTCCCCAGCCACTTTATGCATACCAACCAGCAATGCACTCTCCAGCACATTATGCATACATAAGCAGCAAGTCCTCCAAGCAGCACTTAGCATACCATAACCAGCAATCTCTTCCAGCAGCACTTTTATGCGACCATAAGCCAGAATGCTCTCCCAGCAGCATTTATGCATACCATAACCACCATGCTACCTTCAAGCAGCCTTTATGCATCAACGCATATCCAGCAGCACTTCCAAGCCACTACTTACCAAAGCAGCAATGCTCCTCAAGCACTATGCTACCACAACAGCATTCTCTCCAAGCACTTTTACACCATAGCCCAATGCTATCTCCAAGCAGCTTTATGCTACCAAACTAGATGTACTTCCAGCAACTTTACTCCAACAGCAATGCTACTCTCCAAGCAGAGTTTATGCATCAACAGCCAGCAAGCTTACTCACAATCTACTTTATGCATCTTTAGCATGACTAAGCAGCTATGCATTCCAAAGCTTTATGTCCTAACCAGCATGCTACTTTCAAGCAGCATTTATGCTACCATACCCCAATGTACTCTCAGCACTTTAGCATACCATAAGCCAGCAATCTCCAAGCGCATTTATGCTACCATAAGCCAGCAATGCTACTCTCCAAGCACTTTATGACACATAACCAGCAATCTCCTCCAAGCGCTTATGCATCCATAAGCCAGCAATGCTACTCCAAGCACACTTTAGCATCACCATAAGCCAAGCATCTCAACGCTTACAACAGCCATTATGACTCCTAAGCGCATTTACTTCCAAGCCAATTATCATCCAAGCACATTATCTCCAAGCAGCATTATCTCCAACAGCATTTAGCTACCTCCAAAGCCATTTTCTACCATAAGCAGCATTGCTACTCCAAGCCACTTTATCACCAAACAGCAGATGCTCCCACAGCATTTTCTCCAAGCCACAATGCACTCCAAGCAGCATTTATCAACCAAAGCCAAGCATCCCAAGCAGCACTACACATAAGCCAGCCATGCATCCCTAAGCAGCATTATCCAACAGCACTATGCAGACACTCTCCAAGCGCAATTCTATTCCACCATAAGCTTATATCACCTAAGCCATGCTCTTCAAGTAGCTTTTCATGACCAAAGCCACAATGCTACTCTTCAAGCAGCACTTTATGCATCCAAAGCCAGCAATGCTACTCTCCAAGCAGCACTTTGATCACCATAAGCCAGCAATGCTACTCTCCAATCAGCATTTAGTCACCATAAGCCAGCAATGCATCTCCAATGCAGCACTTTTGCATCCATAAGCCACATACTCTCCAAGCAGCACTTTTCATACATAAGCCAGCAATGCTACTCTCCAAGCAGCACTTTATGCATCACCAACCAAATGCTACTCTCCAAGCAGCACTTTATGCATCACATATAGCCAGCAATGCTACTCTCCAAGCAGCACTTTATGCATGACCATAAGCCAGCAATACTACTCTCCAAGCAGCACTTTATGCATCACCATAAGCCAGCAATGCTACTCTCCAAGCAGCACTTTATGCAAGACCATAAGTCCCAAGTTCGACACACATAAAACGACTACCTTTTGGACGAGGGCGAGAATGTGGCGCAGTCGTCGTCGTCGTCTTGAACGGGACGCCGTACGGTGGCGCTGTTTATGTGACACGTCTCGGAACTTGACATTTTCTTGATTTGATGTGGGCTTGTAACAGCAGAGGTGGGTGCTCGTGTAACTGGTCATCGCCATCACGTAGTCCAGGGCTGGCCAACTTCAACCCACTGCAGGGCCGCACAAATCGCAAGGACTCGCCCCTTGTGTATACATGTATCGATGGGGGGAGGGTTGAATCAACTATAACGCCGTTATTTACAAACGCGCCATTCGTCTTACTGCTGTTTACTGCAGTCGCCACATTACGTTCTGTAGCCGTTGTATTATGCTTGTTAACTTGTGTTGCTGGTGACTGAGGGCCGCACGTTGGTCAGCACTGACGTGGTCTGTCTTACGACAGGTCCGTAGCCTCTACCAAAGCGAGTTCTAGTGCTTCCTCTTTCATTACCAGTATCCTTTCGTTTCCTTAAGGTTATCCAGTAGCTGCTTACGTCAACTTCCTCGTCTTCCAATCAAGTCTAATCTTTCCTTCAATCACGTGTTTCAGAAGGCAGTTTCTACGCAAGATGTGACCAATCCAGTTAGCCTTTCTTCTTTTTATTGTACGTACGATATTCCTCTCCTCCTTCACTCTGTGTAATACTTCTTCATTTCTCACACGATCGGTCCAACTGATCTTCTCCATTCTTCTCCAGCACCACATTTCAAAACTTTCCAGATACTTCTGATCTACGTTCCAAAGTGTCCACGTTTCAGCACCACAAAAAGCTATGCTCGAAATGTAGCACTTTACTAGGGCGTAACTACAATCTTTTTCAAACGTGAACTGAATTTAAAATTTTTTAAGACAATTCATCCCAGTTGTGTTCTTAGATAACCAAAGACACAATAAATCCAGTCAAAACACAACAGCGTATTTACTTCTCAGATCAGCTACATGTTTCGACCAAATATGGTCATCATCAGTCTGGTTACAGGAAAAAGACACCTGTGTGTATATTTGTCTTTTTCCTGTGACCATGTTTGGTCGAAACATGCAGCTGATCTGAGAACTAAATACACTGTTGTGTTTTGACTGGATTTATTGCTTATTTAATTATCACGTTACGACGCAAAGTTTTACACACGTCCGTGACAAAACAGATACACCGTAACAACAGATTTACTTTCGACACACCGCAACACACAAGAAGCTTCTACACACAAACGTCTGTAACTTCCACTGTAGGCCTAAGTATGGACGAAATAAAGCGACTACCAACGACAGTGACCTAACAAGTAGACACACTTCTTTCTGTTTGTTCACATGCATCAGCAGTTACAGACACACTGCATGAAAACCTACGTGCGTTTCTGCGCCAACTCGCAGAATATATACCAGAGAGAATGTCAAAATCCGCGCAGAGAAATGAGACATTTCATTTAATATTCTTTTCACCGTGCATCTCGTATATATCACAAACCAAGACCAATTAGATGCACAATCACTATTAAAAGATTTAATAGTAGTATTACATTAAACCCGACATGTTTCGGTCAGGTACCTGACCATCTTCAGGGGTACATTACATTAAAATGCTATGTCCATATGTAAAACACACTTGAAATGTGAGCATATAAAGTCTCGTCATCATACACGACTAGACTTTATATGCTTACATTTCAAGTGTGTTTTACATATGGACATAGCATTTTAAGGTAGTATTCCCCTGAAGATGGTCAGGTACCTGACGAAACATGTCGGGTTTAATGTAATACTACTATTAAAGTTTTTAATAGTGATTGTGCATCTAATTTGTCTTGGTTTTTGAGACATTTCACGTTTGCTGCACTTTTACGTAAGTCACGTATCTTGCAGGTACCTGCTTCATATGCTGTCCTGCGCCTTGCCGTCAATATGACACCAAACAGCGCACAATATGCTCTGAACACAAAGCTGAAACTCAAGAATTACAGACCTGTGTGCCCAGCGTGTTCGTTACTCTGTGCAGAAGCATACCTGCAAGAAACAGAACAGAGTTTCAGTGACAGCGAACTCTATCAAAGGCATTTAATGGCATGGCACAACACGGTACAAGCGGCAAAGAAATGTCCCTTACAGTGTAAACATGTAAATACGGTGCAAAGCGATAAGACCACTAACATTAGCACAATTATGTAATCCTATAGGACAGACGGACATGCGAAGACCAGATGTAGGCAAGATCAGTTACAAAACTGCCGGACATCGGACGGCCACGTTACAGCGAATTCCACACACTAGAAAAGGAAGAATTTCGGCGCGTGTCAATTTTCCGCGCATGAGCCCGGATAACGTTAGATACAGAAGGAGCGTATCTGTGTCACGTACGGCGCACTCTGCAGCTGGATGGCAAGTGGGAATTCTGCCACTGGATTAATGCTAACTACCAAATAATTTGTAACACTCAGTTTGCCCACAAGGCCCACTTTGCCCTGAAAGTCAAATAATACCCGAAACTTCCCATGATGACCCACATGGAACAGTCGGAAGTAGCTGCTAACATCGCTTCCCGTAAACATGTGCTGTGGTGTCACTGGTGACCTGCTCACTGCAATGTGCATCTTCCCGCAACGTCTGACACGTGATATTTCGGCCAACTTATTGCAACATGCCCTGAGGACAGCCCTCTTAAACAAGGTTCCTCTACAAACACGACGTCAGTGTACCCCATCGTCAGGCAGCATCGGAACCAGCAACTCCCTAACCGACCGACCGTCGTGGCGAAGCACCGATCAAGAATCCTACAAAAACGAACATTCTTCTAAGATCCAGCCCTTTCAGATACAGCCATGACGTTCCTTCGAAACGTCGCAAGCTGTTAACCCCGCGCACAGTGTAACACCCAAACGACCAGAATCCTCAGCCTCACACCTCGAACAGTTCTTGCACACAGTCACACTCACCAACAGGTCTTCAGGACAGTCAACACTCAGCTTCACACCTCGTACAGTTCTTGCACACAGTCACACTCACCAACAGGTCTTCAGGACAGTCAACACTCAACTTCACACGCAGCTCGTGTAATGGTACAGCAGTACAGCGGGCTTCAATGGTGGAAACGTGTACAAGGAAGAAAACCGCATAAAATGTAGCAAATGTCCACGAACATTTTGACACTGTTCCGTGCAGCTTGACACACCAACGAATGCATATACAGTATGTATGTATATATATATATATACCCATATGTTTTAAAGTTTGGTGTAATTCTCCCTGAAGACGGCGTAAATGACCTCGAAACATGCAGAAGCAATATAGGAATATATTTTTTATGTACCAAATGTGCATTCTTTGGTGTGCTGAACGAATATTTCGTCCACAGAATTGTTTGCTGTGACAGTACGAATGGCAATCACGTTTGTGAAGCAGTTTCGTGGTGAAGCCGACGAACTGCTATCTTAGTTTACAGACGAGATTGCTCAAACGGCCACGCAAACTCTCAAAATAAGATATTACAGTCTAGGACTGATAACTTGGAACCTGGAACTTAAAGGAGTGCAAGTAGTGTGGGATGGTCTTGTGTCTGACGGCGTACTCGTACATTCAAACAGGTACGGACCAGTGTCTGACGGCATACTCGTACATTCAAACAGGTACGGACCAGTGTATGATGGCATACTCGTACATTCAAACAGGTACGGACCAGTGTCTGACGGCATACTCGTACATTCAAACAGGTACGGACCAGTGTCTGACGGCATACTCGTACATTCAAACAGGTACGGACCAGTGTCTGACGGCATACTCGTACATTCAAACAGGTACGGACCAGTGTATGACGGCATACTCGTACATTCAAACAGGTACGGACCAGTGTCTGACGGCATACTCGTACATTCAAACAGGTACGGACCAGTGTCTGACGGCATACTCGTACATTCGAACAGGTACGGACAGTGTCTGACAGCATACTCGTACATTCAAACAGGTACGGACCAGTGTCTGACGGCATACTCGTACATTCAAACAGGTACGGACAGTGTCTGACAGCATACTCGTACATTCAAACAGGTACGGACAGTGTCTGACAGCATACTCGTACATTCAAACAGGTACGGACCAGTGTCTGACGGCATACTCGTACATTCAAACAGGTACGGACCAGTGTCTGACGGCATACTCGTACATTCAAACAGGTACGGAACAGTAACGCCCGTTTCCTCAACCGCAAATTTCAGGTTATCAGTCAGTCCCAGACGGTAGACAATCAGCAGACAATCACCGACTGATATAACGAGGTGCCGTTACGTGACACTGAATCTGGAACATGGTGTGCTCTGAGTGCGACAAGAATAATCGGTCCCATTTTATTTTCGGATACAAGAAATTCAGAATAATTCACTGGAAAATTCGCGCAAGAATTTTTTTATTTACGTTATGAGGTAATGAAATATGGGTCTTCCAGCAAGGCGGTAGAACCGTCCATACAGCCACTAATTCAATGGCCGCCTTATGTTACATATTTTGGGGGCCGAATAATTAGTCACTTCTGGGGCCTAGCCGATTCAACACCATGTGTTCCTTATATGGGGGATGTTTAAGAGGCAATGTTTATACGTAAAAAAGGGAACGACCTTAAATAATGTGGCATGCAGTACTGGACAAGAACGTCCAACAGTTTTTAATAACACGTTCACCAGGTACCTAGGACGCCTGACAGCTGTAGGTCACTTGCAATACCTGCTTCAACATGCAGACTGTTGAGAAGCTTTGCAGATTTTGTGTGTGAGTTCCGCTTCGAGATGGGCACTCTGTATGTAGTATGAGCATTATTATTCGTTAGTGGTGACTGCGTAATGCGTATTGTTTCCTAGGCGGATAGGTTGACACGCAGGTCTTTGACACCACCAGCAATCATCACAACGCCCAGTGTTATGTATATATTCCTCAATTCATGAGCTAAATACGTTGAACTGTCTACAGCGCCTTATGTACATAGACGACATGTTCAAGTTTAACCCACACGCAGTTTGTCAATCTGTACTCTGCTGCAGTGTGCAATGTCGGCACTTTACTGACTACTGCTGTAAGTTCTGCACACTTTACTGACTACTGCTGTAAGTTCTGCACACTTTACTGACTACTGCTGTAAGTCCTGCACACTTTACTGTCTACTGCTTAAGTTCTGCACACGACGTAAAACGAACACCTTCACACGCGCTACGAGTTCGTCTCGTGTAAAATGACGCAAAATGTATTTAATTATCCACTGTTTGTCTGGGAGGACTCTGGTGCCCAGAGGAACCAGCGCTACGTGCCGTAATAATTACCAAACCACACGGAGTCACATCCCAGAGACCAGTAATATTAATGCTATGACATGTCAGGCTCTCCCAGCGTTCTGTACGCAATACAGTCTTCTGCAATGCGACGCCGTACGCCGTACCATTCGGCCAACTGTACCCACATGCTGCCTGGTACAACGTAACCTCCCTGCAAGCCGAGGGACGGCCAGTGAAAGTTCCTCGCACTGAGAGGGGCAGGACAGAGCCACAGTGGCGCACACGTACAGCTGTCACCGATAATGCCTGCACTATATCACAGTGTGTGCAGCGCACAAAATGACCAACAGCGCTGCTTGTTCATGGCGCTCTTCTAGAAACTGGAATACTGAAATCCAAATCAGTAAACATCACACTGCATAAAAATATGTGAAAACGCTTACGGGCTATGTACTGAGAAGTGTACTGAGAAGTGTATTGAGAAGTGTACTGAGAAGTGTACTAGTGCATGTGGACTGGGTTGAAGCAATGGCAGACAATATTAAAATGGACTTAGCGGAAGCACGACGTGCGTGGCAAACAACAGGGTCCGGTGTCGAACTGACATGAAAACAGCAGTAACTGCGTTACGGTACAGTAACGTAACGTAAACATGTCGCAACGTCGCCAGTTTGCGGCTGTTAACATTAAAAGAAAAATCTACACAGAGGAACTTCCTACATTTGCTGCAAAATGTTACAACCCTAATCCAACGGTTCTTTAATGATTGCGAAGAAAAGCAAAATCAATACAGACTGCACACCGCACACCACTGCAGCGTCAATTAGCTCCGCTGCACACCGCACACCACTGCAGCGCCTCAATTAGCTCCGCTGCACACCGCACACCACTGCAGCGGCCTCAATTAGCTCCGCTGCACACCGCACACCATGCAGCCTCAATTAGCTCCGCTACACACCGCACACCACTGCAGCAGCCTCAATTAGCTCCGCTGCACACCGCACACCACTGCAGCCTCAATTAGCTCCGCTGCACACCGCACACCACTGCAGCCTCAATTAGCTCCGCTGCACACCGCACACCACAGCAGCCTCAATTAGCTCCGCTGCACACCGCACACCACTGCAGCCTCAATTAGCTCCGCTGCACACCGCACACCACTGCAACCTCAATTAGCTCCGCTGCACACCCCACACCACTGCAGCCTCAATTAGCTCCGCTGCACACCGCACACCACTGCAGCCTCAATTAGCTCCGCTGCACACCGCACACCACTGCAGCGGCCTCAATTAGCTCCGCTGCACACCGCACACCACTGCAGCGGAATCAATTAGCTCCGCTGCACACCGCACACCACTGCAGCGGCCTCAATTAGCTCCGCTGCACACCGCACACCACAGCGGGCTCAATTAGCTCCACTGCACACCGCACACCACTACAGCGGAATCAATTAGCTCCGCTGCACACCGCATACCACTGCAGCCTCAATTAGCTCCGCTGCATACCCCACACCACAAGAGGCTCAATTAGCTCCCCTGCACACCGCACACCACTGCAGCGGCCTCAATTAGCTCCACTGCACACCGCACACCACTGCAGCGGCCTCAATTAGCTCCGCTACACACCGCACACCACTGCAGCGGCCTCAATTAGCTCCGCTGCACACCGCACACCACAGCGGGCTCAATTAGCTCCGCTGCACACCGCACACCACAGCAGCCGCAATTAGCTCCGCTGCACACCGCACACCACTGCAGCAAGCGCCATCTCACTGCCATTCGCATCTTTACAAGCTCGGTCTATTCAAAGCCGCCAAAAGCAAACTGCAGTGCAGTGATACCAACCTAACCTTTGATCCTCGGACCCCCCCCCCCCCTTACCCCAAGTCTGCATAATGATCGTCTTTCGGGGGACCATTTGACGACGCTGTCACAAGCAATAAATACAGCGTGGCACGAAAGGGTGATACAGCATATGGCAGTGGTCGTGGCCTGATCCGAGGTAATTTACCTGCATGGACAGAGATGCTGAAGACCACAAAATATTCAGATTAGTCGCAGTGCTGGCAGATTCGAACCAGGCAACTACCGAATACAAGTTACGTGTTTACCTTTACCATCCTGTTCGACCGGTAATACTAAAGTTACACTGGGAAGTGCAGGCAGAGCTGCAGGCTGTCTTACAGTCACAAGCACAGGGCACGTCTACGATACGGCCGGCAGACAGAAAATTGGCTGGCTCAAAAGCGAACAGTCTTGCTGCAGTCTGTAGCCAGACAGTGACCGTGGCTACAACTTAGCGCCTGCCGTAGTGTCTGGTGCAATGAATGGAATACGAGAACGGGGAAGACCAAGACGAAGAAAGTAATATCTCCGTAATTGGAAGAAGACATGAAAGTAAGTACCCTGAGCAAGGTACAGTTGTCCCAGCGTTTTAACGAGACAACCCCCATGATGTACGAGGGCAGTGAATGTACAGCTCCAAAGATGACACAGAACTAAACACAAAACAGACCCACGAACACAGCACCCCTCGGTATCTCCAGCAGAATGGCTCCGTGGGCCCTGGCGTCAGTTTCGACGCTTTCGAGAAAGACAATCAGTTCCAGTGCTGGGTGTCAAACCGAAATTCTCGAGACATACAGTTCGTAGCCTGCTCACTATACTGACTGAGCTAGGTAGGCCGACTCTTGCTGCGGGTGTGCCAGTCGCTTGTGGCACCAGTGCCGGGCAAGTCAGACACGGTCATCAAGTGTATCCCAGACTTTGCTAAAATTCGATAAGGCAGAATTTTACTAATCTGCACTTAATGATCCCCACGTAAAGGAGCTCAACAAACTGCATAGACACACAATGCATCCGCTGAAGATGTGCCAACATTCAAACAGTGAAGAACATTTTCAAATCAAACTTGCATGCACAACGGAATTCACACCAGATTAAATTCTGGGACACCTTACTATGATTCAGTCAAGATATTTTGTCTTCCGTCTGACATTTAAAAGCATAAATACAGGGCATACACAAAAGAATGGTGCGGTTTCAAAAGTGAATAAAAAATTTATGTCTCATATTACACGGGCACAACATACACCGTCAGCGGCGGAAACTGTCCAAGTTTCTCATGCGCTACCAGCAGTTCGCTTCTCATGCTTACTGCGTGGCCGCGGGGCCAGTTTCAAAGATGGCGTTGCAGCAGGAGAAGGCTTTCTGTGTGCTCCGTTTTGAGGTGTCCAGATCTGTGATTACAGTGCAGCGTGATTTCTTTCTTTGGGGGTTCGTTAAAGACAGCGTTTATGTACCACCATTGCCCACGTCCATCCATGAAATTCGTGATCGGATAACGCATGCACTGCAGGCCTACAGCGGACATGCTACACCGGGTCTAGGATGAGTTTGATTACCGTGTGGATGTGTGTCGTGTGACCCAGGGTGCACACATTGAAGGATTGTAATTACCAAATGAGAAACTTGGACAGTTGCCGCCGCTGACGGTGTATGTTGTGCCCGTGTAAGGTGAGAAATAAATTGTTTATTCACTTTTGAAACCGCACCATTCTTTTGTGTATGCCCTGTACTAAAGTGAACAGAACAAACGTAAAGTTTGGCCGGTGCTTTGCTTGGTCGTGAAGCCTGGTCCCTCACATTAAGGGGAAAAAACAGACTGAAGGTGTTAGCAAATAGGATACTGAGGACAACATTTGGTCCTGTAGGGGAGGGGGGGGGGTTGGTAAAAAGGATTATGGAGAAAATGATGATGTGAAGAGCTTTATGATCTGAACTGTGCACCGAATATTATTAGGGTGACCACATCGAGGAAAACTACTGGGTGGGAAGCGTGACATGGGAAAAACGTGAAGTAAAGAGAACACCTGGAAGACCTAGAAATACATGTGAGGATAATATTAAAATAGATCTCAAAAACAGATTCATCTGGCTCCGGATAGGCAAACGCGCAGGGCTCTTGTGAACACGGCAGGCGCGGGGAACTCCTTGACTGGCGGAAGACTTCTTTACTGAGCCACTACACTGCAAAGAACGCCACTGGCGATTTTATATATTACATAATGGAGTATGCAGTACGGAGAATTTTAAGCAACTTCATGCCAAAGCAATACTGAGGTACTGCATCGAGAATGGGAGACAAAATAGTGAACACAACACCTCATAATTTCTCAAAACAAGTTTCGGAAATGTAGACACGGCGGAACAGTGCTGGTTTCGCCCAAATGAATATTCTGCCAGCTACAATAGAGCTGCGCGCAGTAACACGTCTAAGTTTCGCATAAAATGTCGACTTCAACCACAATTGGAATGTGCCAATGCATTTTACTTAACTCCCTCATATCACATTTCATGACATCCCTTCATCGATTCTTGATTTTTTCCTCGCGGACAGATGGGCTTGGTTCAATATTCAACAGGCGCACTTCTGCAACTTTCGCTGCGACCGCGCCAAGAACGTGAAAGCCATCTGTGGCACTGTTCCTCGCAATTGGTACTGCTGCCGTGTAGGAAGTCTGCGCGCGCAGCGAAAAGTAGAACGCTTCTCGAATCTGTGTGCACTGATTTGAGAAATTTAGCACAAATTGCGGACAGTCGGTCTGGGAGAAGATGAAACTTGATGAAGAGGACTTACGAGCGTGCACAGCTTGCTGACACAAGATGGCTGCATACTGTCAACCGGCAACTTAACGAAACTTAACGAACTCAGTGACGACAGCAGCATTAACATGCGCTTTTGGAGACTGTCCTTGCGTGTTCAAGGCCGCGTTACTGCAACCAGGTACTCAGTGATACGTAACTAAAGACATCTGGCTCCGCAGAGTGAGATGTGAACACGGGGCCGCGGTTAGAATAGCTAGTAGTGCCTCTCGAGGCGCGTTCACTAGGCAATTGCGAAAAGCGAGCCTTGTCGCTTCGGTCCGCATCGAACAGCGCGACTTCCACTGGACGGACTTCCGCGAAATGTCATATTTAGGACTTCTACTAAAATGTGCTGATACATGTCGATATTCGGGAAAATGTGCTGATACATGTCGATATTCGGGAAAATGTGCTGATACATGTCGATATTCGGGAAAATGTGTGAACAGTCGATATCGGGAATGTGCTGATACGTGTCGATATTCGTGAAAATGTGCTGATACATGTCGATATTCGGGAAAATGTGCTGATACATGTTGATATTCGGGAAAATCTGACAGAAGTAACACACTGCACAAGAAGACCTACTTACATTAATAATAATAATAATAATAATAATAATACTTTCACGTGTTGTGTGACAGTACAGTGACCCCCCTCTGCAACAACAATCGGTTTACAAGTTTTCGCTTATAGCATACGCCTATATACCCATTGCGAGCCAAGTTTCTAATATACCACGGCATTCCCCTCGCTGACCCCGGCGTCTCTTGCCGGCAGTCGTCGATTCCGAATCTTCTCGAACGCACAAAACGTAACAGCATCCCTGAGGGGTCGGCGCAGTAGCAACAGCATCGCAGACCGTCATGTTCTCGGAGCTGTGTTGTGAAGTTCGTTAGCAAGTGTTAATCATTTCAATCGACTAAATCTTAAGGAATTTTTTTTTTCCATGGCGCAACAGTCCCTAGTGGGCCAGGCCCTCCTCATTATCGAGGATTCACGATCACACTCAGACATACCACACTCGGTAGAACTCCTCTGGACGAGTGATCGGCCCGTCGCAGACACCTCTGATAACACACAACATTTACAACAGACAGACATTGATAACCCCGGCGGGATTCGAACCCGCAATCCCAGTAAGCGAGAGGCCGCGGATTATTCACGAATTTAAAATCTACTGCATTGCCAGAGCAAAGGCACCAGAGTGTTACGCACCGCGGACATTTCCTAACTTGTTACTTCAATTTCCTTCCCTCTACTTGCTTTGCTCTTTCTTTTGTATCTTTAATTCTTTCAAGACATTCCTGCATAAACAAGCGACGTTACTTAGCAGAGTGCACAACTGTATCACAACGGGGCAAATACCACAACCAGAAGAACGACAAATGGTCAGAAGACCTACAAGCACGATGCCACTTCGGAGACCTATACAGGTGTAGAAGGGAGATTGATGCTATATACAATGGCTCTTAATGGACATGCACATGTGCAGGCACTCGTGACACGGCAGTGACCACTGGGTTCCGTCAAGTGCGGTCAATTTCTTGTCCACCAGAGCGACTGTGCTGTCTACATGTGACGTTACGATGTTATACATCCAAACAGCACTGTCTGCATGTAACATTACGAAGTTATACATCCAAACAGCACTGTCTGCATGTAACATTACGAAGTTATACATCCAAACAGCACTGTCTGCATGTAACATTACGAAGTTATACATCCAAACAGCACTGTCTGCATGTAACATTACGATGTTATACATCCAAACAGCACTGTCTGCATGTAACATTACGAAGTTATACATCCAAACAGCACTGTCTGCATGTAACATTACGATGTTATACATCCAAACAGCACTGTCTGCATGTAACATTACGATGTTATAATCCAAACAGCACTGTCTGCATGTAACATTACGATGTTATAATCCAAACAGCACTGTCTGCATGTAACATTACGATGTTATAATCCAAACAGCACTGTCTGCATGTAACATTACGATGTTATACATCCAAACAGCACTGTCTGCATGTAGCATTACGATGTTATACATCCAAACAGCACTGTCTGCATGTACATTACGATGTTATACATCCAAACAGCACTGTCTGCATGTAACATTACTATGTTATACATCCAAACAGCACTGTCTGCATGTGCATTACTATGTTATACATCCAAACAACAGCACTGTCTGCATGTAACATTACGATGTTATACATCCAACAGCACTGTCTGCATGTAACATTCGTTGTTATACATCCAAACAGCACTGTCTGCATGTAACATTACGATGTTATACATCCAAACAGCACTGTCTGCATGTAACATTACTATGTTATACATCCAAACAGCACTGTCTGCATGTAACATTACGATGTTATACATCCAAACAGCACTGTCTGCATGTAACATTACTATGTTATACATCCAAACAGCACTGTCTGCATGTAACATTACTATGTTATACATCCAAACAGCACTGTCTGCATGTAACATTACTATGTTATACATCCAAACAGCACTGTCTGCATGTAACATTACGATGTTATACATCCAAACAGCACTGTCTGCATGTAACATTACGATGTTATACATCCAAACAGCACTGTCTGCTGTAACATTACTATGTTATACATCCAAACAGCACTGTCTGCATGTAACATTTACGATCTTATACATCCAAACAGCACTGTCTGCATGTAACATTACGATGTTATACATCCAAACAGCACTTAACCTGAGTGCGATAGTTTGTTTATGACGCGGTAACGTATGCCACAGACAATCAGGTTTGCAAAGTGGGAAAGAAAGCAACTGGAAACGTCTTTGAGGCTAATGCATCTCTGTTCAGTTTGCTGTTTTGTTAGACACAAATATACTGCATATAACTTTAGTCAATCGAACTCGACAGAACCTCGTATGCAGTACTTGAACGCGAACTTGTGTGTCTTACAGCGGACCGAACAGAGAACTTGTGTGTCTTACAGCGGACCGAACAGAGAACTTGTGTGTCTTACAGCGGACCGAACAGAGAAAAGTCGACGATATTACAGTAGGCCCTCGATCTAACGGACTTCGGATTTAACGGACAAAAAATTTCTGTCCTACAGGAAAAATTTAGAACTTTTTTTTTTAATTCGTGAATAGAAAAAAAAGTGGTGGCAACACTCCACTAGTTACATTGTACAGTGGCAACACTCCACTAGTTACATTGTACAGTGGCAACACTCCACTAGTTACATTGTGCAGTGGCAACACTCCACTAGTTACATTGTGCAGTGGCAACACTCCACTAGTTACATTGTACAGTGGCAACACTCCACTAGTTACATTGTACAGTGGCAACACTCCACTAGTTACATTGTGCAGTGGCAACACTCCACTAGTTACATTGTACAGTGGCAACACTCCACTAGTTACATTGTACAGTGGCAACACTGCACTAGTTACATTGTACAGTGGCAACACTGCACTAGTTACATTATACAGTGGCAACACTCCACTAGTTACATTGTGCAGTGGCAACACTCCACTAGTTACATTGTGCAGTGGCAACACTCCACTAGTTACATTGTACAGTGGCAACACTCCACTAGTTACATTGTACAGTGGCAACACTCCACTAGTTACATTGTACAGTGGCAACACTCCACTAGTTACATTGTACAGTGGCAACACTGCACTAGTTACATTGTACAGTGGCAACACTGCACTAGTTACATTGTACAGTGGCAACACTCCACTAGTTACATTGTACAGTGGCAACACTCCACTAGTTACATTGTACAGTGGCAACACTGCACTAGTTACATTGTACAGTTTCTTACGTGTTTAATTAAAATAAAGTTCGGTTCCTATCGTAAATTTATTTTTATATTTGTAACAGTTGTTTTAGTGACGTGTATAGATTACTGAATGTACATTATAATAATATTTTATTGATACTTATACATTATAATAACATTTTAATACATCTGTACATTGTAAGGTCGTTATTAATATATGTTTTTAAAATACATTCCATTTAACGGACTTTCGGCAATAGCGGACACATTTCCCCCCAATTAGTCCGTTCAATCGAGGGCCTACTGTATGAAACTTATTCTGTACTGTTACCAATATGTACGGTGGGTGTGACCGTGTGAAAGTACTGCGGCAGAGTAGTTCGATGTGCGTTTAATCATCATTCGCAATTTTGGGTGCGTTTGTGAAGCTAAAGAGCAACTAACAACGCCTGTATACAAAACTACATTTCGGTTAAAACCGGACACAACCAACAGCCACTCTATACGAAGAACAAAGCAAATTCATCATAATACCTCCACAAATTATTTCTGGGCTAAGAAAGTTTCAATTACATTTTAGACAAAATAAAACGCACTTAATATCTTCCATACAGCACTCGTTTACGAGACAATCACAAGGAATACAACGCAGCGAGAGGCCAAAGACATAAACAACTACATACAGACATGACATGTGTTTGTGTTCTTATGGCACGCTGCTGCGTAATTATGCATTCTTTTCTCGTGTGACTTATAAGCAGCTTAAGGGATGTAACTCCTGAATGACTGACTAACTAACAAACTAACTTGATGAAGCAGGTTCTTTCTTCTTCCCTGTACTGTAAAGGAATTTCTCTTAGGACGTTCGCAAAGAGTTAGAGTAGACGGACAACTATCTGAGGAAGTCAGAGTAACGTCGGGAGTGCCGCAAGGGAGCGTATTAGGTCCGTTGTTGTTCCTCGCTTATGTTAATGATATTTGGAAAAACATTGAGTCAAATATACGGCTTTTCGCTGATGATTGTATAATATACAGGAGGATAATCGATAGTAGTGACATTGAAAATTTGCAGACAGACTTAAATAGATTAGGGGAATGGGCGGTTGAAAATGAAATGAGGATAAATCCAGGTAAAAGTAAAGCAGTAAGCTTCAATAGAGCTAGGGTGAAAGGTACACTGAGGTATTGTATTGGGGATCAACTAATTCCAGAGGCAAATAGCTTTAAGTATTTAGGAATAATTATACGCAGCGACCTAAGCTGGGCAGATCATGTAAATTATACACTAAGAAAATCATGGAAGGCTCTTCATTTCGTAATGCGTATACTCAAAAGGGCAAATAATAATACGAAACGTTTAGCTTATACGGCACTAGTGAGACCGATACTTGAGTATGGAGCGGTGTGTTGGGACCCATACAGAGAAGGTCAGGTAAGCGCTTTGAATCGCGTGCAAAAGAGAGCGGCAAAATTTGCAAATAATACAAATGAATCGGGTTGGGAAACATTGACACAGCGTAGAGCGATAGCCCGAATATGCGCCCTTTTCAAAGCATATACCGGGGGACGGGCTTGGAAAACGATAGGGGATAGACTGCTAAAACCATGCTACCTGGGTAGGGACGATCACAGTCGGAAAATTAGGACTAGGAAACAAAGAACAGATGTAGGTAAATATTCCTTTGTAAATAGGACCATAAAAAGCTGGAACCAATTACCTCCAAGCGTACTAGCGACTTTCCCCTGTAAATTAAGCACTTTTAGAAAAAGGGTCAAGAAAGTCATTACAAGCTAAGGGTTTTTAAGTGAGGATTAAATAAGAATAAGGGATGTGAAGTGAAGGGGTGTGAAGTGATGTGAAGTGAAGTGCTTTGGTTTCAAAGTGAAGTGAAGTGAAGTGAATTAAGTTCTTGGGAGATATAATTATCATGTACTATGGTCTGTCTTTATACTGAGGATATTCTAACGCACTGAAATTAACTAATGTGTGGGTGTTTTTTGTAATGTGCGTGTGTGTTTTTTTCTTGTATTGTGTATAGGTGCTTTTGTAAGGTGTGGATGTTTTGTAATGTGTGTATGGTGTTCTAATATGTGTACTAGTATTTACTGTATGTATTTTGTTTTGTATGTGTATGGGTGTTTTTGTAAGGTGTGGATGTATTTGTAAGGTATGGTGTTCTAATATGTGTACTTGTATTTACTGTATGTATGTTGTTTTGTATGTGTATGGGTGTTTTTGTAAGGTGTGGATGTATTTGTAAGGTATGGATGTTTTTGTAAGGTGTGGATGCTTTTGTAAGGAGTGGATGCTTTTGTAAGGTGTGGATGTTTTTGTAATGTGTGTACGGTGTTCTAATGTGTGTACTTGTATTTACTGTATGTATTTTTTTTTGTATGTGTATGGGTGTTTTGTAAGGTGTGGATGTATTTGTAAGGTGTGGATGTTTTTGTAAGGTGTGGATGCTTTGGTAAGGAGTGGATGTTTTTGTAATGTGTGTACGGTGTTCTAATGTGTGTACTTGTATTTACTGTATGTATTTTTTTTGTATGTGTATGGGTGTTTTGTAAGGTGTGGATGTATTTGTAAGGTGTGGATGTTTTTGTAAGGTATGGATGCTTTTTTAAGGTGTGGATGTTTTTGCAATGTGTGTACGATGTTCTAATGTACGTACTTGTATTTACTGTATGTATTTTGTTTTGTAATTGTGTATAGTTTGTTTTGTATTGTTACTTTTATGTATATTATATGTCCATTTGTATTGTGTGTACTAGTGTAAGGACTACTGCCACCGGTGAAAACCCAATTGCAGTAAATAATAATAATAATAATAATAATAAAAATACTTTACGAACCACGCCCGTTGTCCGTATCTTCGCCTAGATCAATCCACTCCGCAACCTCCTACGTATTTCTTGAAAATTCATTTTAATATTATCTTCCCAACTAAACGCCTGTGTCTTCCAGGTGGTCTCTGTGCCTCCCACACCCTATATGTAACCCTCACCACCACCATACGTCGCAAATGCCCCGCCCAACTCATTCTTCTTGTTTCATCACGCGAGGACCAGAAATCATGAAGGTCCTCATTATACAGTTTTCTCCACTATTCTCGAACACCATCAGCCTGTGTTCTTCCCTTAGTGTGGGTGACCAAGTTTCACATCCATAGAAAACAACAGGCAAAATTTTGGCTATTATATCCATGAATGCAATTTTGATCTGTCAGTGTCGTTACCAATATTTGATATTTGCCACATTTACAAAGGATTTATGCTATGATTTTGTCCTGCATCCTGTTATGAACACGTACTTAGTTGTCTCAGCATTTACGCCTACACAACCACCGTACTAGCGACTAATAAACCTTTTGTGTTTTCTTGTACTCGGTTTAGATTTTCGCCCAATAAATTAACACGATCAGCAGAAACCAGACGCCGGTGTGTCCCTCCTGGTTAGCTTGACCTTCGTAACAGGAAATTCTGAAGTAAAAGTTGAAAATCACTCACGATAAAGCATCTCCTTCAGACCATTCTAAATATGACATGCATATTCTCTGTTCCCAAACCACATTAACTTCCCAACGTTTCAAGCAGCACACAGTAGCCAGTATCACAGTCAACTTCCCAACGTTTCAAGCAGCACACAGTAGCCAGTATCACAGTCAACTTCCCAACGTTTCAAGCAGCACACAGTAGCCAGTATCACAGTCAACTTCCCAACGTTTCAAGCAGCACACAGTAGCCAGTATCACAGTCAACTTCCCAACGTTTCACGCAGCACACAGCAGCCAGTATCACAGTCAACTTCCCAACGTTTCAGGCAGCACACAGTAGCCAGTATCACAGTCAACTTCCCAACGTTTCAGGCAGCACACAGTAGCCAGTATCACAGTCAACTTCCCAACGTTTCAAGCAGCACACAGTAGCCAGTATCACAGTCAACTTCCCAACGTTTCAAGCAGCACACAGTAGCCAGTATCACAGTCAACTTCCCAACGTTTCAAGCAGCACACAGCAGCCAGTATCACAGTCAACTACCCAACGTTTCACGCACCCACACAGTAGCCAGTATCACAGTCAACTTCCCAAGTTTCACGCAGCACACAGTAGCCAGTATCACAGTCAACTTCCCAACGTTTCACGGCAGCACACAGTAGCCAGTATCACAGTCAACTTCCCAACGTTTCAGGCAGCACACAGTAGCCAGTATCACAGTCAACTTCCCAACGTTTCAAGCAGCACACAGAGCCAGTATCACAGTCAACTTCCCAACGTTTCAGGCAGCACACGTAGCCAGTATCACAGTCAACTTCCCAACGTTTCAAGCAGCACACAGTAGCCAGTATCACAGTCAACTTCCCAACGTTTCAAGCAGCACACAGTAGCCAGTATCACAGTCAACTTCCCAACGTTTAAAGCAGCACAGAGTAGCCAGTATCACAGTCAACTTCCCAACGTTTCAAGCAGCACAGAGTAGCCAGTATCACAGTCAACTTCCCAAGTTTCAAGCAGCACACTGTAGCCAGTATCACAGTCAACTTCCCAACGTTTCAAGCAGCACAGAGTAGCCAGTATCACAGTCAACTTCCCAACGTTTCAGGCAGCACACAGTAGCCAGTATCACAGTCAACTTCCCAACGTTTCAAGCAGCACACAGTAGCCAGTATCACAGTCAACTCCCAACGTTTCAGGCAGCACACAGTAGCCAGTATCACAGTCAACTTCCCAACGTTTCAGGCAGCACACAGTAGCCAGTATCACAGTCAACTTCCCAACGTTTCAGGCAGCACACAGTAGCCAGTATCACAGTCAACTTCCCAACGTTTCAGGCAGCACACAGTAGCCAGTATCACAGTCAACTTCCCAACGTTTCAGGCAGCACACAGTAGCCAGTATCACAGTCAACTTCCCAACGTTTCAGGCAGCACACAGTAGCCAGTATCACAGTCAACTTCCCAACGTTTCACGCAGCACACAGTAGCCAGTATCACAGTCAACTCCCAACGTTTCAGGCAGCACACAGTAGCCAGTATCACAGTCAACTTCCCAACGTTTCACGCAGCACACAGCAGCCAGTATCACAGATCATACGTCAAGCAGACCTAAATGCCACCTTCCATCTACCGAGACATGCCCAGTGACTGTGAGTCCTCCCATCAGAAGAGGTCCAACTATTTTTATATTTCCATGGGGGTTCATTTCCACTAAATTACATTTTAAGATGCCGCTAAAACCATTATTGTTATTATTTTCATGTAAACTCAAATCCCCAACTGTCGGTCTGTAAATATCTTCTCTCCCTAATTTTGCACTGAAATCTCCAAACAGAATTTTCATGTGGTACTTACAGAGCTGGCAGAATAACTGCTCTAATTATTAACAGAAGCTGTTCTCTGGCTCAGCAGTTTTACCTTCCGTTGGGGCATGCGCATTCAGAACAATACCACAACACAGACCTCTTACGATCACATGGCAACCCATCACTAGCAAATTCCTCTCTCCTAACTGCTGATACTACTCTCTAATGTACAAAAATCCTGCCCCTAATTAAGGATTTCCATTCCTGTTTTCTCCATATACACAAGTACAATCCCCTGCTCGTCCAGTGCCTTCCCTGAGCCATCTGATCGCCTGCACTCCCAATCAAACTAATCTATACTTCAATTCCCTTGCAGCTGTATTTACCTAAACAGACTCCTCACTTCCTAGTTTCAATTCTCATGCCAATTTTCGTTGATTTCCCATCATTCCAAATGATCTGTCCAAGTCCGGTGCCATATAAAACATTTAACAATGCGTTACGCCCAAGCCCAACGCTGAAGGACCATCCCCTGTCGGCTGTCCACGACTGCAAATTCAATGTATTCGCGAACTACCCTCCATATGTGAAGGTCATCCCCTCCATCAGGGCCTTCGGAGGCACCGTGCCTTGGTGCAACTTTTTTTCTCCCATGGCGCAACAGCCCCTTGTGGGCCAGGGCGTCATTATCGAGGTTTCACGATCACACACCACGCTCGGTAGGACCCTCTGGACGAGTGATCAGCCCGGTGCAACCATAATATTTAATATTTATTGACATGTAGGAATATTAAATGTTCTATAGGTAGATAAGAATATGCGTCACTTCAGGCTTCCACGGCGGTGGAAATGAGATCTGCGCTCTTTTCGGGATTTTACGCAGGGTAAAAATGCCGAAAGAGAGCGACATCTCAAATTAAGAGTATACCTACGAATGGTGTACGAAACAGTGTTTCGAAGTCTGCAATTATAGATATTCGAGGAGAATAACAGAGGTTATGTTATGTACTTCCGATAAAGTAAAGACAGACAAAATCAACGCAGGCATGCACATGGTAAGTGCTTCGTAGAAACACAACAGACATTAACACTTTATGACATGAGTACAACTGTGAACAACAAACAGTGTAAACGCGCCTCAATGTTACACACATTTCTACTTTGTTTATGTCGTGTCACAGAAATCAAAAGAATCAGCTGAAGAAATCTGCGGTCTTCTGGGGTATTACGCGGCGTCGTGTGGTAATTGTTTACCGACGTTTCGGCACAACGTATCGGTCCCATCTTCACGGGTAAAGAGTCCGAGGCTTTCCTTTCCTACTCGGACTCTTGACCCATGAAGATGGGACCGATACGTTGTCCCGAAACGTCGGTAAACAATTACCACACAACGCCGCGTAATACCCCAGAAGACCGCAGATTTCATTAACATCGCGGCGGAAGCCTGAAATCAAGAATCAGCTGAAAGCTCCGGAGCATTGTCTAGACCAATGGTATTCAAACTTTTTTTGTTGCGTACCCCCACATATAATTTCTCTTCAACTTTGTACCCCCAAAGTTGTTGGTGCATAATTCAAGTTATACACAGTATATAATCTACATCTAAAATAAGTTAAATAAATTACATCCAAAATAATGTATTAAATAATAAGTTTTAAATGCGAAAAAGGAGAGTCAAGCTATTAAATAACAAATATATTATATGCACTATGTGGAATAAAATGAAACTAGCCGCCCAGATAAGAATCGCATAAAGGACAGAGAGAGAAAAACGGCGCTCCCAAATCGCATGTCCTTATGTCCGGTCTTTTGTGGCTAACCCTAAATCTGGCCCTGATTATTCAGTGTTTATCATGAAATAATATATATATATTTTTTTTAATTTTACGTACCCCCGGGGGTACGCGTACTCCAGGCTGAATACCACTAGTCTAGTCCGCGGTCACATCGTCTTCATCTCCATCAACACCAGCACCACAAACACAACACGCAGTGGCTGGGGCAATCTGGGAACATCGGCGGCACGCAGCATGTCGCATCTGCTGCTATCATGCGCTGTAAACGTATCTGCGTTGAACCGTGCACTGTACCGCCACACGTGGCGCTGCTGTCGCTGTCGCAATGCCACATATCCTTACATAACCTCCTGCAGCAGCTTGCTATAAAATGTCATGTTCTGACGTATTGGTCCAGCGATATGATCAGACAGGTGCCTCACTGTTACGTAACAATTTCTTGTTTTGTATTTTGTGTTGCTGTTACGTCGGTGCAACGTTAAAAGGATCGGAAATATCGTGTTATTGTTCGCGGAGAAAAAGACTGCTACTGGGGCCGCAGCAGCAACTGCTCTTCGCCCAGGATATGGTTGACCTCGTCGCAGTATCACAGCGCGTAACAGCCAGGACAGTAGCGACACTAACGCCCACTTCAGACACTACACTTAGGCATGTACGTAATGAAGGCAACATGGCGGCCGTCATGCACAATTCAGGCACACAGGTCTGGGAGATGTGCTTATTGTGCACATTTTCTATTACATCACACGTAAGCTAAAAATAAAATAAAAACGCAAACAGCGGACACGAGTCGATAATAATGAAGATGGAACCACGACTACCTGAATCAGGTCAGCCGACCACTGCGGAGTGCTTAGACAGCTTCTCCTTTCAGGTTTTTACGACGGTGGCTATAGGCATTGCTTGACACGGTAATGATTGGTACATGGGTACTAACGCTGCGAGGAAGCGGTCTGCCGCCTTCTTCAGGGTAAATTTCTTATCTGACCTGATTTACTGGTTGTGACAGTGCCTGGCAAACCCACGGATACGTCGCTACGACAAATTTCGACACTGTCACCACAATACAAAGTGAAACAGGCTTTACAAGCCAACTGTCAAAAGAACGTCCTGAAAATCAGCACGCACTATCTGCGGATGAAACGGTGCAAACGAAAACGATTGAACAGACTGGTTCATGACGTCAGCAAGCAACACTGAATGTCGTCGCTACAGGCGATATCATCCACAGGCGTGAAGAAGTTCTGCGGCTACAGGTACGGTCCCACAAAACATAAGGCACTATCTGCGGCTACAGGTACGGTCCCACAAAACATAAGGCACTATCTGCGGCTACAGGTACGGTCTCACAAAACATAAGGCACTATCTGCGGCTACAGGTACGGTCCCACAAAACATAAGGCACTATCTGCGGCTACAGGTACGGTCCCACAAAACATAAGGCACTATACACTACTAACTGAAAACGCATAATACAGAACTGAATACGACTGTTACTCCAGTCGTGGAATTAGCCTGCGATATGTACACACCGTAACAGATCGAGGGATATCTTGAACCCACAGTCAGCAGTCATGCAGGGTAAACGTACTGTCGAAGTGTCATTTCTACAGCGTTCTGATGACTGTGCATTACCCAGCTTGTGAACTCTGCCCACCGTCTGGTATTCAAAAAGAAAACGTCGCGAAAACTGGATGTTTCCTTCCTCAGGCAAAAATGTGGGGAGAAGACCTGTTCTTAACTTAAGACACGACGCACAAGACCTGTTCTTAACTTAAGACACGACGCACAAGACCTGTTCTTAACTTAAGACACGACGCACAAGACCTGTTCTTAACTTACGACAAGACGCACAAGACCTGTTCTTAACTTAAGACACGACGCACAAGACCTGTTCTTAACTTAAGACACGACGCACAAGACCTGTTCTTAACTTACGACAAGACGCACAAGACCTGTTCTTAACTTAAGATACGACGCACAAGACCTGTTCTTAACTTAAGACACGACGCACAAGACCTGTTCTTAACTTAAGACACGACGCACAAGACCTGTTCTTAACTTAAGACACGACGCACAAGACCTGTTCTTAACTTACGACAAGACGCACAAGACCTGTTCTTAACTTAAGACACGACGCACAAGACCTGTTTTAACTTAAGACACGACGCACAAGACCTGTTCTTAACTTACGACAAGACGCACAAGACCTGTTCTTAACTTAAGACACGACGCACAAGACCTGTTCTTAACTTAAGACACGACGCACAAGACCTGTTCTTAACTTAAGACACGACGCACAAGACCTGTTCTTAACTTACGACAAGACGCACAAGACCTGTTCTTAACTTAAGACACGACGCACAAGACCTGTTCTTAACTTAAGACACGACGCACAAGACCTGTTCTTAACTTACGACAAGACGCACAAGACCTGTTCTTAACTTAAGACACGACGCACAAGACCTGTTCTTAACTTAAGACAAGACGCACAAGACCTGTTCTTAACTTAAGACACGACGCACAAAACCTGTTCTTAACTTAAGACACGACGCACAAGACCTGTTCTTAACTTAAGACACGACGCACAAGACCTGTTCTTAACTTAAGACACGACGCACAAGACCTGTTCTTAACTTAAGACAAGACACACTGACCTGTTCTTAACTTAAGACACGACGCACAAGACCTGTTCTTAACTTACGACAAGACGCACAAGACCTGTTCTTAACTTAAGACACGACGCACAAGACCTGTTCTTAACTTAAGACACGACGCACAAGACCTGTTCTTAACTTAAGACACGACGCACAAGACCTGTTCTTAACTTACGACAAGACGCACAAGACCTGTTCTTAACTTAAGATACGACGCACAAGACCTGTTCTTAACTTAAGACACGACGCACAAGACCTGTTCTTAACTTAAGACACGACGCACAAGACCTGTTCTTAACTTAAGACACGACGCACAAAACCTGTTCTTAACTTAAGACACGACGCACAAGACCTGTTCTTAACTTACGACAAGACGCACAAGACCTGTTCTTAACTTAAGACACGACGCACAAGACCTGTTCTTAACTTACGACACGACGCACAAGACCTGTTCTTAACTTAAGACACGACGCACAAAACCCAGACACCCAGCAATCCTGAACATAAAACCAGCGCTCCATTCTCGGCACAGTTTCTCCTCAGAACAAGCTTCGCTCTGACGAACATTTAGCGACGTGCGCTCGAGACGCGCTGAAACGCACGTAATGGCCTTGGAAAGTGGCCGTTATTGTGCGATTTTCACAAACGACTGGAGTGTATTGGCTAATTTTAGCAACCCCCAATGCCAAATTTCATGCAAATCCGTTACGCTGTTGTCAAGGTACGGCATGCGGCCTTCCGTGGTGGAACTCGCAGATGCACTATATTGTTCCCAAATATATTATATTACAATATCACGTTGAACACTGCTACTTTAATGTGACTCCCTGATGATGATCCCATAAGGGTAGAAACACGTGGGAGCGTTCAACGTGATATTGTAATATGAAATATCCGGGGACAATACAGTGCACTTTGTTGGACTGAGTGTTGTGAGTCGGTTGTCTAAATCTGCTGCCGCGAAACAGTGCTTGTACACCCCTCGTACCTGTGTTCCAACGACAGGCCTATGCCTAACCTTCACCTCAGAGTGGAAAGTTTTAAAGCTGTACTGGAATATGTGTATCTGATATTTGGAATCTCCACGATACATATTGATATATGCAAATCAGCAAGAAGTTGAGTAGCGAACGGAAATGGGGCCCCAAGTGCAGAGCGGTCAAAGGAGACAGACAGCGGGGTCAAACGCACGGCGCGTCGATGGAGACGAGCGACAGTGTCTGACGGATGTAGTGAGACGTTCGGAAGCAAACTGTAGTCAAGCGTGGCGGTCGTACAGCCTGTCCAGAAGGCGGCAGCAAAAGCTCGGATATTGCTGGCCACAAAAACTGCTGCTGCTGACAGTGCGCTGCGCTGCCGAACCAGCAATCGTCTGACAATATCTTGTTACTTGAGGGCAGAGCTTAGCTGCCGCCGACGCTTCATATCACCGCCACGAAGACGAAAGATACAGCAGATTTCCGCATGGTCGCCATGTTTATACTTTACTACGCACAAAAACACTATCTGACAGAACTTACATATTTTTCTTCAATATCTATTAACATGCCTTAACTGAGGACCCTGAAGCAAGTGGCGCTAGTGTCTCTCCCTTCTTACTAATTCGTCTCTCCGCCCTTCTCGTCCCTATTACTGACTTTATCAAATTACGAAGTACGGTGTTTTAGTGGCCTGTAATGTCATAACGTTGTTATCGGGTTCCGTAGAAATCGAAGGAGTGGTTTGAAACTTCACCGATCCCAGTGGCCGTGCGGTCTAAAGCGTGGGTCTGCGGCCGTCCGCTTACTGGGATTGTGGGTTCGAATCCCGCCGGAGGTATGGATGTCTGTCTGTTGTGAGTGTTGTGTGTTGTCAGGTAGACGTCTCTGCGACGAGCTGGTCACTCGTCCAGAGGAGCCGTACCGAGTGTGGTGTGTCTGAGTGTGATCGTGAAGCCTCGATAACGAGGCGGCCCTGGCCCACTAGGGGTGTTGCGCCAATGGAGGGGGGGGGGGAGTTTCAAGCTTCACAGCCAGGAATAGTGATTCAACAAACCCACTTTCTTGCCGTAAAGGAAGCAGGCTAAAGATAAATCTTGAAACCTGGGCATGAAATGGGGACTGGAGTTATCATGCTAAGGGCAGAGACACGCGGCGGGCTGTTGTGAGCGCGGTAATGAACCTGCAGGTTAAACAGAAGTCGAATATTCCAGCGTTCTGGAATGTTAAGCCGTGTCGACAGATGAACAGCTACCGACGTTTCGAAGGACCGTGCTGCTTCAATATCAGGGTCAAGCGGTTAAAGAACAGTGTGTGACAACGTGACATATCGCACACGTAGCAGTGAGCACAGCGGCTGTGTGCCCCAATTACTGACACCTGAAGGCTTTCCTGTTGTCACCATCCCGTCCTGTGGATACTATTCCAACAGTTGGCACTTCGTAACTGCAGCACAGGGTGAGATACACAAGTGGTGACGTCACGTTGGCGGCACTGTTACACCGCGAACACACAACTGGCTGCTGTGTCTGCACATGACGTCATCAGTACAGTATGCCCAGCGCTATCAGTGCTCAGTGCACCGACGTCATAGGCATTTGCAACACCACAGGCAATGTACGTGGGTAACACAACATTGTGGCGCGTTCGCGTAACCACTGTTGCAGTGGAAACACAGCAAGGCATTTATTATTTCAGAAACAACACGATTTTCGGAAAACATTAATTGAAAACAAAATGTGTGTTTTGATTGTCTCCAGAACTCTGTCCAAAACATTTCTCATTCTAAGAAGAATTCAGCGATAACATAAATATACACAGTCTTCAAGCACACGTTATTCTTGTCAGACTTCAATCACACCTGATTTTTCTCGACAGCTTTTCCAACAATCCTCAAATATAAGATTTAATGAAAATCCGTCCAGCAGGGGCACAGTTGTTCCATGCGGACGGACAGACATGGCGAAGCTAATAGTCCTTCTCACAATGCTGCGAACGCGCCTAACAAGGCAGTCTTAAAGCCGTGCAGGGACGACGAGCAAGCCGTGAAAAAATATGGGGGTGTGGAGGTACAGATCCACTCTTTCTTAACCTCGACACCGGACGAAGGTGGGCCAAATGCGATGAGAAAGTCGTTATGAAAGGTCTGGATAGAAAACCAACTGGCTAACTTCACGGTACGAAGTGTTCACGCAGAACTGTGAAAGACGCGCCCCTCACTACAGGTTTGCAACACACTGTGCGGCCTCTTTGTGCCCCATCAAGTGGCAGTGCAAATATGAAGCCCTGCCGCCTGGTCAGGACTTACAGACAGGACAGACGAATACAGAGCAGCAGCGGAAAAGCGAACAAACTCTCAGAAGCACCTGCTCAGCGACACTGCATGCACCGCGAATCTCCTAGACGTCAACCGCGTCGGAAGCCGAGGTTCCACCGACAACTGAGCGTCTGAACGCCTGCTGTGTGGCGCCGCTGCATGTCCGACATTTCAAATTACGTAACGATTTAACTGCATTAATGCAAGTCGGGTAGCGAGTGGCATGGCGGTACGGCATTCACGGCAAATATTACAAGGAACTGCAGGGAATCCGAGTCTTCACTTGCTCACAGTCCAAGTCCGTCGACACACCGGCCGCAGTCTCTCGCACAGCCACAGGTTTCAACATGCCAAGTACGAAGTTCACCTACTGGTGGTCCATATAACGGTTTAAGTTCCTACCTCGCAGTAAACACACGGCGTCTCCACTGCAAAGTAAAACGTGTTGATGCCGTTCAGGAAAACAATCGCAGTTTGCTGTCACTCGTACGAGACACACAAACACACTGTGTGCGCGAAACATAAAGACGGTGCGTACTGCTGCACTGTACAGGGCTGCACGAGCAACTGGGACTTCCTTGTACGTGGATCAACAATTTGAGATGTCTTGAGCACAGACACTAATTTTTTCCATTTCGAATATTCATTTTTCCGCCCACTTTGCCACTCCTAGAACTCTGCCGCCCGGGGCGGCCTCCCCCCCCCCCCCGCATATGTGGGCCCTACACTCGTACATTTTGTGAAATTGGCACGCTTTCTGAAGCCATGCATCTCAGATCAAGAATTCGCCACACCGCTTGCAAAGCATCCCTCACTATTCTGTCAGCTGCCCTACACAACGTGTAACTCAGCATGTGCAGCCACCCGCCAAATGACTGCAAACGCGTCCATATTACTAATTCACGACGACGACACCACACACCATCACTTACATTACGGGGACATTATCTGCCGCTACGTAATGCACGTGTAATGAACGTGTCTGTCACATGTCAGGCGTGTGTCCGAGCCGCAGCAAAACATTCCCAGCATACAGCTAGTAAACAGAAAGGCTTGGACCCCGACTCGCTGTGCTGCCAAACATCACGCCACACTGTCGGACTGAACAGTAACACGATTTGTCCAATAAAATAATGTCCCTGTATTAGTGCCTACAATTGTGCAGTGTTACAGGGATTCAGCTTCGGCGAAAACGGAAGCACTCACAGCTATTTCTGGAAGGAAACAACATATATATATTCTTTGCACACCTGAGTTTCCTGCAACCAGTGACAACCAATAAGGAGACCGATAATAATTGTGACAAGGCTAAAAGAGGTAAAGTGAAGCCGACAACAGGCCCAGCGGAGGGACACCAACAGTGGCTCCTGTCGGTAACATAACACACCACAGCAGCACAACGCTTTATGAAACTAACAGAAAGTGTTCAATCAAAAACGGCAAAGCATACAGCAAAGGATGATGAACAGGGCCATTGTCTGTTCTCGCTACTGTCAGACTTACAGAACGAAAGCTTGACGTACAAGTAAGAGGTTCAGGCAGAACAGGACATCACCACACACCACCGGCACATCACCACACACCACAGCACATCACCACACACCACAGCACATCATCACACACCACAGCACATCACCACCGGCACATCACCACACACCACAGGACATCACCACACACTACCGGCACGCAGCCCCACTTTTCAGTCCATCAAAATATTGTGTACAACAAGCAAACAAACAAGCAAACAAACAAAACAAACAAACAAACCCAAGCTTCCCTTTTCTTCAGGCTCCTCGCCTTCCAACCAATACCCGTTCCTCCTCGCCCTTCTGCCGTCTCAACAGCAGCATCTCTGGGCCACATCACTAAGAACTCATATGAATTTGCTTCCTGCATAAAAAGATTGGTTTTCTTGTAACTTAGAACATTTATGGTAATTTTTTACGATCAATCATTATCCTTTATATGTTAAATGAACGACTGGTCCAGTTTTATTCACTAAAACACTGCTATGTAACATACCTATTTAGATCCTTATAGGTACTAGCTTTAAATCATCCATCAAACATTCAATTTACATATAATTAAAGTTACTTCTCCAACTAATGTCAGATATAGTTATTATGGGAATGATGACGACAAGCAGCTGCTGCCTGCGCTAGCGGGACGCATCTTCTCATGTTTGCGTCCAGTCCAGTCTAGTCCAGTCCAGTCCAGAAATCCCTTCGTGGAGGATATTTAGCAGTCCGTCAAGACTTCAGTGACATTCACTTTCGTCTCTCCCAAGTTCGTACAAAGCTGACCCGTTTCTGGTTCTGCGCAAAGCAGCGGATTTATACAGGGCATACACAAACGAATGGTGCGGTTTCAATGTAAATAACAATTGAAACCGCACCATTCTTTTGTGTATGCCCTGTATAAATTCTCTTCAGCACCAACGCCAGCCAACTTCCTCCCCGAGACCCATTACGTATACAGACGTCACACAACGGGTGGGGGGGGGGGGGCAGGGTCGTGAACACGTCACTATGGACGTTGGGCAGTTCTCAGCAGCTCGTGGCCAGGGACGACGTCGTTCTGATATGAAACAACCGCGACATCACACACAGCTACATGCCGCGTGTTAAAGCGGGTAATGCAGGACGTCACTTCTGCCAAGACACTGATGTACGATGTCACTACGTTGAGAACACAGCGCAGGGGGGCGAGATTAGGACGCATGTTGGTAACATTAGCCGTGGGGCACTCTGTATATGGGGGGGGGGTGTTTTATAGCGGTGTAACGAGTGACACGCTGATGGACACGTGGGGGAAAGGTGCAAGAAGGCTGCAAAAGGGCGGAATTTGTTTACGGTTTAACTGGCGATGCAGTTACTGCCGCGCATTATACAGCGTGAGTGGAAGGACGGTCATCGCCCAGTCTGACGTATTATCGCATTTGCTTGAACGGCCTGAGGAAAATCACTAAAACGTCGGGGTCGGTATTTCAGAAACTACAGACCTCCCGCTACCGACTTCACCTCTTAGTGTGACAGCGTACTGCTGGCGTTCGTTACGAAGTGTTCGACTTCGTTCTGAAGGCGGTCTTGCTGTCACATGTTCGGCACATGTCGCCCATCTTTATCCGCCATGATCGCCTACAGGAATCGCACAGCTTCTACAAATCCAACTCCATGGACCTGAGTTGTTTTGTGAAGCTGACAGTCGCTCTGTCACTCAAATTAATCGCCTTCCACGGAGCCCGAATTCTATCGTGGTCACTGTGTACGATGAATTTAGTGGGTTCCATCAGTGACAGGGCAGGGAAGTGTAACAACTCTTGTACACACCCAGTAGGAGTTACGGCAAACTGCAGAACATTTGACGACGAACACATGCATACGGCATTGTTGCCAACTCTCACATTTCTCAATCTCTAGTATGAGCTGCTTAAGGAGCTACAGCGTTCTGTTTCAAGGGCAGGTTACCTCTTGACATGTCGAGATGCAAATGGCACAAAACAAGACCAGCAGGACGCCTGCAACACCGACAGTGTCCTTGTTTCCTCGGTTATGCGAGACTCCGTACGAACTGCATGTTCTTTATCGTCACGTGACATCAAGCTAAGGAGAAACCAACGGCCGTGGTCCATTCCTCCTTGATAGGTGCCTGGAGTAACTGAGTAAAGCAGCTAAACATTTGTCGTGTTTGTCACTCCTCTAAAGCACACTGGTCAACACGTTGTCACCTGCTGCATGCCTTGCCCACACACTGCATTTGTATGCGTCTTACGGCTACAACACGCAGCAAATATTTCCGTACACAGCACTGGACACGCAGTTTTGTGTGACGTTGGCCCGTACACATAAGCTGCGGGCTCCAAATCCCTAACCTTCGCACCAGATAGAGATAATTATTTCTTAATTCTGTAAATAATTCATTACACCTACACAGCACGAACAAATTACAGCACAAATACGATTTGTTCTGCGACAGCTTTTCGGATAATCGACCGTCCGTTTTCGAAGTTCGATACACAGCGCACAAAAATCCTAATGCAATAAAGGCAAGTCAAACAGAAAGTTTAAAAAAAATGCTCAAGTCTGTTTGATTGCTAGACATTAGACTGGTAAAATTACACAGGGCGACTGAAAAATAAATTCTCAAGAAACACAGACCACTAAGAATACAAATGAAAGACCTTCAATTTCACATTCTAGAAAACTAGGCAACAGCAAAGGGACCATGTGGTAAGGCTTAGAATGGTGTGGAATGGATTCATCTGGCTCAGGACAAGTGGAGGACACTTGTGGGCACGACCATGAACCATCGCGTTCCATAAAATGCGGGAAATATCCGACTAGTAGAGAACTGGCTTCACAAGGACTTCGCTCGACTGGAGTTGTTTAAAAGCATGCAATAATGTAGGCCGGAACGTTCGGGTGTGTTTTATGTACAGCGGACTGTACACGACGAGTGCCACAGTCTTTACTGAAGCACAATTTCTGGTAGCCTTCAAAACGAACACTGTCTACATACACTTGCAAACTGGACATTAAGTCAGAAAATATCATAAGAGTAAAATTTGCAAATTAATTTGTACAGACTGCAGCATCCTCAGAACACGTTTCTCTGAACATGTTACATATACCAGATACAACAACCCACAATCAGCATAGGCTATGCATTCCTTGCTACAAGACATTCCTATGGGCCCACGGAAAATACGATGGAACTACTCGAATCTCCTTTAAGGGATGGATAATGAATGTCCTTGAAAATCCACAATATTTAAACAAAAATATTTTGATTAATAACCAATGTTCTGGGTGGAATGTAACAATAAACTGCAAACATAATACGCATGCGCGTAAGCGCTCACATATCTCAAAACTCCTTGTACTAATCTACCTGCTCAGTCTATAGCAATTACCCGTCCTACCGCCATCCACAAACACATGTTACTGGTACACAGTGATTTCCAGAACACACACACTGCCATCTACGCACATCGTATAGAAATAAATCACGTTTTACAGCCGAATTTCATCTCGTGTCACTTTTTATGTAAATTTTCAGACTAATTCTCCACAACACAATTTTTTCCCCCTATGGCTCGACAGCCCTATATGGGCCTGGGCCTCCTCGTTTCGTCGAGGCTTCACGATCACACTCAGACACACCACACTCGGCAGGACTCCTCTGGACGAGGACCAGCTCGTCGCAGAGACCTCTTACCTGACAACACACAACACTCACAACAGACAGACATCCATGCCCCCGGTGGGATTTTTTTATTTTTTTGCCTGTCCGGGGTTTTTCCCCTTTGATCCATTTTTGAACTGTTTAAATCCTTTTCGTCCTTCATGTCACTTTTACGTTCCATGCTACCATCCTTATACAACAAACACAACACAAACATCCATGCCCCCGGTGGGATTCGAACCCACAATCCTAGAAAGCGAGCGGCCGCAGACCCACGCCTTAGACCGCACGGCCACTGGGATCGGCCTCCACAACACAATACCTACATTAATAAGTTTTTGATACACATAAATCGCAGCAGCTGTCACAATAATTCTGCACGCCTCTACGATCGATTCCCTATTACGTGTACCACTTCCGATTATTCACCATCTACGTCTTCACGTTTCCTTAACCCTTTGCGATCACGGTCTCAAAACACTGTCTGACACCCTAAACAGGTGCACAAACCACACACTGCATGTGAGGGAAGGCCATGTTTCCCTCCCACAACATTCATCGAAATGGCGCGGATATACTACTAACAGCTAAGCGAAGTACGGATGTTTGAACAGGAAATCTGCTGCGTTTCCGTCAAAACGTTAAAGGATACGTCCTATGGCACACAATTTCCTCAAGACAACATATATATGTCACCACACTGACATTTCACATGCTGTTAGTCTGAATGAACATCAACTTTATTACAAAGAACAGCCCCTCATGTGCGGCACGCAACAAACGCACTTCGTACAGACATTGGCCGTTCTGCTCTGCACGACAGTCAGCTGGGTAACTTCAACTTTGCAGTTCACATGCTCGCCTTGATGATGGCCCAGCCTGGTCGAAACACGCAGAAGGACCGAGCATAACGTGTGCACTGTGTTGGTCTGTACTGCAGAGTTGGGAAGGTGGTCTGCTGTCGAGAGTACATTTGAAGATGAAAATGAAGGTATGGAGCATCGGTGCAACGGTACAGAAGGGAGAAAATCGGAGCACTCCGAGGAAAACTTGTCCCAGCGCCGCTTTGTACATCACAAATCCCACATGAACTGGATCAAGTTTGAACCCGGACCGCCTGAGCCATGGCTCGTCTTCAGCACCGACAACTATGTACACAATGCGTGACTGCAGGCTTCCGCCGCGATGTGGATGAGATCTGCGCTCTTCTATATTATGCAGCGTACAGCACGAATTTTGTACCGACGTTTAGGGACAACCCATCGGGTCCCATCATCAAGGGTCAAGAAGTCTCAGAAGAAACCTTTCTACTTGGACTTTTTGACCCTTGAAAATGGGGCCAATGGGTTGTCCCGAAACGTCGGTACAGAATTACCACTCAACACTGCGTAATATCCCAGAAGAGCGCAGACCTCATGTACACAATATTTACAAAGTTCAGTTCCTACCTCACAGAAAACACTCCACTTTATAAAGACCAACCGGTTAATACTGTTTGGAGATACAACTGCTTGAACGGACCCTGTGGCCCGGCGTTAAGAAATGAGTCAGATCATTGGGCCTACGGCTGCCAGCAACCAAAGCAGCCTCAAACGTCTGTAAAGTGCTCGCCAGTTTTGTACGATTTTAACCAAACGTGAATTTTATCGACAGACTTTCGAAAAACTCCCAAATACAAAATTTCACAAAACTCCGTCCAGCGTGAGCAGCGTTGTTCCGTGCGGACAGACAGACAGATATGACGAAGCTAACAGTCGCCTTTCGCAACTTTGGGAACGCGCTAAAAATGAACGAGAAGTCGGATCACACCAAAAACTACCGCAAGACGCGTTGTGAGTACGGGGTGCACCTCATGTTCTCTATTAGGTCCGCGGTAGGGAACTGAGAAAAGATACATTTATATGCCACAACCGGGCGCGGTTGAACTTGTGTACCGTGCACGTGGCAACGCCTTCTGCCACATCCAGTGAGCTGGCCGGCGGATGGCACGGCTATCACAGCCGACGCTGCCCTTCAGATACCCGGACACGTATGTCAGCAGCCTGGAATACTGGCTAGGGGGCTGGAGGTTCGCTATCAACGTCTGGAAGAACAACGCAGTGCACACATCTGTGGAGAAGCTACAGACAAATGTGTACCTTGCGGCGGCGACTCGCGATTGGAAGGCATCCGAAACTGGGCATGCCGGGCCAGAAGTGGCCGGTCCATCAGAAACGACATTCTGCTATATAAGCAGGTCATTCGTTCTGACAATATGCGTGCCCTATGTGGCGATCTGCTGCAGAGGGTACAAGCCAAGTGTTTTCGCACTGCGACTAAGAAACTTTAATGACAAGTGAATTGGCCAGAATAGGGAGGTTCCGTTTTTCGCCGCACATCAGAGCACTAACCGAGTGTTCCGACTCAAATCTGACTGGCGTTGCCGAGGGCTGACCGAAGTCGCCGGAGGCCGTAGGCGAAAGCGACTGGAAATCAGCATGCCAGTATGGCACGTCGGTAAACAGGCGGCAACTTGACATAACGAACTGTGGCTGCCCTGACTGATGGTTTTCGTGATTTTCCACAACGGCAAGGTGAATATTTAGGGTATAATTAGAAGATGGCGCATGACCTGCATCCCACAAACGCCGAGATCTTCAGACGTGACATCCCCGCAGGTCACGAAGACAGGCGTCCAAGTACCCATGATTACACAGATTTGTTTCGTTGAACTGTGTAAACCGAACGTGCCTCAAAGTGGTGACGTATATTTCGATAACACCCTGTATATAACGTCCACATTAACGGCACACAGCACAACTCTTCAGGAACTGTATTGGCTTATCATGCCACGGAAGTGGCTCAGCGCAGTTGTCTGACAAGCACGCCTTCTTCAATAGGGTGTGAAGAAGAAAAATCAGAGCAACAGCGAAGCAACAAGTGTCGATTCTTTTCAGTTGTTTGTGCGACGGAAGAGGGCTTTGTGTCTCGCGGTCGTGGCTTTCAACGCAGCGGGTCTTGATGTGTTGTGAGCAGAATGGTTTGGGGCAACCGCCACAACGCCAAGCGATTGCCGACACTTAAGGCAACGAGTTGTATGAAACGGAAATGAAAGTTCATTCCTGCGTCACACTCTAAATAAAATGCAGGCGACAATATGCAGCCAATGCTACGGACAATTAAAGGTTCAACGTCGCCATTACCAAAGCCAACCTGTGGCCACATTCCCGACCATTTCTATCCACCTTCTCTATTTCTCTAAGATTAAACTCACCAATTAACTATCTCTCTGGCAGCAAAACCCGAAGGTTCACACCGCTAATACCAAAGCGCGGCACTGGACACAATCCTGAGCCAGTTGCATCCACTTCCCATGTAGACCCCGAGACGGACTTTTGCTCACCCCGACAGCGCGCATAGCAACCTATATCAACATTTATACAGGTGTTGAAAATAAATGCAGAAGTTTATACAAAACTGGAACATCGCTAGGGTATTGGTAATCAGATTCTGAATGCTGAACGCCCCTTTCAACTGACACTTCTCAGAATCACACAAACTTAAAACAGCCACATCGCAGACCATTCAATAAGGACGACAAAGCACGTGTTAACAGACTGGCGCCTGTGCTAGACACTTATCAGCAGATACACGTGACATAAGTGACCACTAATGGACGAGGCTGAGAGCTACAGATCGTATCTGAAATTCTTTTGGTATTTTCAAATCGACAGATCGCGTTTGTGCGTTTTACAGGCGTCTGCATTCCTCGACAGTGAAGACGGAGGGTAAAAGTAGCAGATATTCTTACCTACACATCGCCGAAGGGACAAAGCGATCGCATCCACAGACTAGAATCATCTTGCTCGTAGTTTCGTCCAGCTCCTTAGAGCACAGTGGCAACCAACTGCGTACACGTACTTCAGCACTATCTCGTAGCTCGAAGCTGCCTCGAATTGCCGAAAAGCTCGGAGGAGTACACGGATTACTACAATTTATGCACCAGTTTTCGATATCTGCTGTCTCGCCTTTATCCAACCTTATTATAGCTTCAAGCTTGGTTTCAAATGAAAAATGTATTCTTTTGCTTTTAGCATTCATTGTAAGGGTACCTCAGATACTTAAATCCCACAACAGTACACAAGCACCCACAACAAAATGGCTGGAAGCACAGCAATGTCCGAGAAACGTGCGAACACAGATACGCACTACAACTGAATTGTGTACCACACAATGACCTTGACTATAGGACATCGGTTCGGACGAAATGAAACCTCGAACACTCGGGACTACACTGTATATACAACTGAACTCGGTTTAAACTCGGTTGTTACACCGTACAACGTATACATCTGGGGACAACAATTTCATACGCACGTGTTTCTACTGGGTTACGACACTGCCCGTCATTATTTCAACAGTAGTATTGAGATTCAGCATCTCCCCGCCTTGAGAGACAGACCCTATACCTCAGCACTAATACGTATTTCTCGAATTAATCCGCACCGAATCTAATCGCACCCAGTTTTGCGATTCTAACGAAAGTAGTTCGCGATCTAATCGCACTTTCTTTAAAACCTGCCCACGGCGACTGATGATATATTGATGTTACCAAGCGTACTTTGCGCCGACTTATTTCTTGCCTTTAATCGAGTAAGTGTACTTACGACAAGCCTGTGTGACGTTGCGTCCGCTTGCCGTTAAACTTTGCCTACGTTGAAACTTAATATTATTTTACTGAGAGATAAATGTGGAATTTCTCCATTTAGAAATGGCGCGCTTAGCAACACTTAGAAATTCAGCAGCATCCTACGCCAATAACAAATGCATTTCATATCTTGTGAATTTGAATTATCTCTTTGTGTAAATAATATAAAAATTATTGATGTATTTTCTTTATTTTTTTTATGTCAGGCAGCAACATTTCAAACACTTAACCGCGAATATCCGCACGCGATTATCCGCACTGATTTTAGCCCCTAAAACTGAAAGGTGCGATTAGATTCGAGAATATACGGTAATTCGTAGAAAAGACAACATAACGTTAATTCATGATTGCAGCTTCCCCCCCCCCCCCCCCCCCCCCCCGGTGTTGTAAATGAGATCTTCGCTCTTCTGGGATGTTACGAAGCGTACATTTGTAGTTAGTTACCAACGCTTTTTGGACTGCTTGACCCTTGAAGATGGGACCGAGGTGTGCCGAAAAGTCGGTAACCACCAATCTACGCCGCATAACATCCCAGAAGAACGAAGATCCCAACGGTAATTCACTCTGTGCGTAAAACTGCCCTCTACGTTTGTACTCTGCAGTAAACAGGTGACTGGCAGCGTGATAACATGGCCACAGTGACGAACAAAAGTTTGGAGCCTCCAAGGAAAATTTAAGGTGATTGGACAAAAAGCAAGCTGACGTGTGTCGGGAATTTCGTCTCGTAAATTATACGAACCAAGCGACTTGAAAAAAAAACAGAACCAAAATTATTAGTGCGTTTGAACAGAACTGATCGAGAATAAAGCGACTTCGAAAGCCTGAATGAAGTGACGTCAATGAGGCGCTGCGTAAGTGGATTTAGCAACGCAGAAGTGACAATGTGGCAGTGAGCGGTCCTCTTATCATGACAACTTCTGTTATTTCTAACTTAACTGTAAGTTATGTATTTTTGGGCGTAAGCCTGCATGGAATTTACAATTACATAAGAGTAAATTTTATTCTTTCTAAATTTTAATTCTAATTTAATTTTAAAATAGATCATAGCGTAAACATTTAAGTGATGCCCACAGGCCTGTTTTGCTTGCAATATTTTTCCACACGCCTCGCTTACAGCGACACTCGTTTATAAAAAAGTAAAGGTAAAGGTCTCCCTAGAACAGGCTATGAAGGCCCAGAGGGGGAGTAGAGGTATAACTCTACTCTTTCTTTAACCCTGGCACTAGATGGGGGTGGGTGGTCAACTCCACGCCCCGGCCGCTTTACCCTCCTGGAAAGAGACCTGGTACCAATTGTATAGGAGGCTGGGTGGGCCCCAGGGCAGGTCTGGAAGGCTGCGGAAAATCTCTCCCCCACCGGGATTCGACCCCGGACCGTCCAGCCCGTAGCGAGTCGCTATACCGACTGAGCTATCGTTTGTAACGACACAAATTATTCGCTCACTTTCATGACGCTATAAGCGAGTTCTGCTGTAGTTTAACATTCACAACAGCTCACACAGAAGTGTAGTCCACGTGTCACGTAAGTTCATACAATAACAGCTCACACAGAAGTGTAGTCCACGTGTCACGTAAGTTCATACAATAACAGCTCACACAGAAGTGTAGTCTACGTGTCACGTAAGTTCATACAATAACAGCTCACACAGAAGTGTAGTCTACGTGTCACGTAAGTTCATACAATAACAGCTCACACAGAAGTGTAGTCCACGTGTCACGTAAGTTCAACAATAACAGCTCACACAGAAGTGTAGTCCACGTGTCACGTAAGTTCATACAATAACAGCTCACACAGAAGTGTAGTCCACGTGTCACGTAAGTTCATACAATAACAGCTCACACAGAAGTGTAGTCTACGTGTCACGTAAGTTCATACAATAACAGCTCACACAGAAGTGTAGTCTACGTGTCACGTAAGTTCATACAATAACAGCTCACACAGAAGTGTAGTCCACGTGTCACGTAAGTTCATACAATAACAGCTCACACAGAAGTGTAGTCCACGTGTCACGTAAGTTCATACAATAACAGCTCACACAGAAGTGTAGTCCACGTGTCACGTAAGTTCATACAATAACAGCTCACACAGAAGTGTAGTCCACGTGTCACGTAAGTTCATACAATAACAGCTCACACAGAAGTGTAGTCCACGTGTCACGTAGTTCATACAATAACAGCTCACACAGAAGTGTAGTCTACGTGTCACGTAAGTTCATACAATAACAGCGACTCTTTCCCTAGTCGGCACGGCACCAGCCAGTCGGTCTTCGCAGTGCATTAGCGGCCAGCAGCTGAGGTCTGGCCGGTACGACACGGTAGCTAAGTCACTACCGCGATCAGGTGATGCTGAACGCACTCGCCAGAAAGTCATTGCTCAATGACTATTTGAAACATGACGGTATTAGCAACACACTTACTTACACGCAAGAGTGACACAGGCAGTGCAGTGACATACGACAGACCTCAGGCAGACATAACCCGCTGTCCTGTCACAACTACAGAGTTGCTAGAAAATTAGTCAAATGTTGCGTTTGACTGCAATTGTCTGCCAACTGTACAAATAACCCCCCACCCCAAACAAAGCGCAAACGCTGACGTATTTCTCGCCTTGAACTGCAGTAAGCACATAATACTACCATCATATGCGATGGGCGGGGCATGTAGAATTTTGGGAAAGACCGGTGATTCGTACAAAAATTGTGGTAGGAAAATATGCATGGGAGAGACCTCTAGCGAGACCTGGACGTACATGTGAGGACAACTTTAAGCAAGGAAGTGAAGTGGATTCATCTGGCTCAGGATAGGCACATGCGGCAGAATCTTGTGAATGCGGTAATGAACCTTTGGGTTTTATGAAACGCAGTGAATTTTTGGACTAGCTAAGCGAGTACGAAGTTCTGACAGAAGGCTCTCTTACACAGCTTTATTTCCCATACTTCAGCCTAGGCACAGCAGACCGACATTTCTGTGGTCTGGCGTGGCGCTCACCAATGCTCCTACCCAGTGTGTGCTAGGGTCCTTTTCCTCGAGGTAAAGCGGCCGGGGCGAGGAGCTCCATTTACTGCTAGGTTCAGAACTAATCTCTCTCGAGCACAGGGACGGACGATGCGGTCAGTTAAGCACATGTAACACTGTGTCCTGACAAGTGATGACAGCGGTCAGTCAAGCACAGGTAACACTGTATCCTGACAAGTGATGACAGCGGTCAGTCAAGCACAGGTAACACTGTGTCCTGACAAGTAATGAAAGTTACACAAAAAAGAAGACAACCTCGCTTCAAACAGTGTGAGATGGGCTTGCCACGCAGCAAGCATGTGACAACAGCAATGACAAGAACATTTTAGTCGTAATGCCTGCAAGGACGAGGCACACATCAGTTACACACGTTTTAACATTCAGTAAATCAAGAGAGATTATCATGAGGATTCACATCTTCTGGGACATGACGCCGTGTCAAATGGTACACACTGACCGATGTTTCAGGTGAGCTTGCTGCCTTCATCTCCAAGGTCTAGGCCTGTACATGGAAATAAATTTCCCCGAAACGTCGGCAATTTTCCAACAGAGACGGCGTCATGTCCGAGAAGACTTGAGTCACCAGCAGTGCTGTGGAAAGCTCAAACCTCGCACGAACAGTGCGTCAGCAGTCACTGCAAGAACTTCCCATACAGCGCGGAGGGACTATTTCTATGCGAGGCTGCATATTCCCACTGAGCAGGTTCACAACGTCCGTTTTCGTCATACTCTCGATCCATCACCACACACCGACGGGTGTTAAAAACAAAACACAAATGAGAAACAACAAGCAAACGCCACGAGGCAGCAGCACTGACTGACAGAACAATGGACTGTCGCTGGTAACTCTCCTGGACAGATGAAGACGCATGTTTGAGTCACTTGGCTGACGACAGTCGGTAACAGGGCTGCCACTTCGCACATCAAACCCACAGCCTCAGGATCCATCGCACACGCCACACTACACCACGTCTACGTCACATTCCCGACACGGGCAGCAAATTTTCTCTTCGCCCCTGGTACCCACTCACCTCCATCTCGTGCCGGCCGACATTAAGATTACCAGGACACAAACCTCCACTTTCTCACACGCCTTCAGTGCATGGCACTTAATTAAGCAAAGATACTTTACGTTTGCTAAGCATGCACTCATGATGTCAGCTACTGGTGGAACTGTATTTGGGTCTCCTTGTCCTCAACCTTCGGGGTTACCGGATTCGAATCCAGGGGGGGGGGGGGGGGGGGGGGCAGATTACTTGGGTGTATTCGTCGTTTTCTTCAGTCCTTCCAGGCGAATGCCGGTATAATACGTTAAAACGAAACAGACAACAACCGGTCCCTTCCACATCCCTTCCAAAGATTCAGTTTTCACCACAAAATTCGACGCCACTCATACAGGTGCAGGCCGATTTGCTGACAGATAAGTAACCAAACAAATAATATAAGAGTACAACGTGAGTGGAACTTGCAGAACCAAAGTGCTGCACATAAGGAACCTACTTGAACAAGTCTCAACTCATGAGCAGAGACGCCTCTGTGTTCCGAAACATTTAAAGAAGTCTCAGAAACATGACGTCATGAAACCCACCAAGTGCTCCATGTCACGGACAGACAAAGCAGTCCGAGTCCTCGCACGGGCACAAGACTGAACGAACACTTGCACGGCACAAAACGATGGAGGCTAACACGGCGGTAGTACAAGCTGCTAGCTTTTCAAACGAGGAGGCGTGCTAAACCAAGAACTAAAGGCGATGTCCTTAGCCTCTCATGTATGCCAGGCTAACAAAGCAGGTGCCTGCCGGTGTGCTGCACTACGGTCTGTTACAGTCATGTGGTGGCAGGTTTATAACTATTGGACACAGCTGTACAGCTACATGAGAAATAGGTGAAATACGAAGCGAGCACCATGATAATAATGGCGGTTGAAATACACATAAAATGCAGCCCACAAAAACTGCACTGAACAAACACCTCCACAGACGACACACAAAACGTCGCAACTAGTGGAGCTACGCCGTATACAGGCTTCAGACACGTGGTCCAAGCGTTCTTGCCAAAGCTTCAATTCTGACTTGACGTTAAAGTTCAATACACACAAACACACACACTCACACAGACCAGCAAACCGGTTCTGCGCTTTGTGGTCCTACCGTAACTTAAGTGTTCAATCCACAGTCTTATTAAGAATATTAGCGAAACAGCGTGCATTTCTTGAACTTATTCCACGCCGAATGGTCACGAAGCAGCGTCTGCAACTGGAAACGCAGTTAACCAACGCCTGTAACTCGCCCCACAAACCGGTATGGGCTGGGTGACAGAGCAGCCGATGAAAGTACACTTGCAGTGTTCTTACAATACGTGCTACAATTCAGACACTGTCACTGCAAGGCAGGCACTGGCTGACATGGTGGCGCTGTTGCTCCGTATACCATCACAGGAGAAGACTGCCAGCTGAGGAGGCAAAAACGAGCACCCACTGAGCAACTGAAAGATGCACCTTCAGACGCACCGTGCCAGTTTGTCATGCAAACATTAAACAACTACCGTAGAAGCCGTTCATCGTAAGACACAAACACAGCAAAAATGCAAGAACTTGCACACTAATTACAAGTCATTTTTGTTGGTCCCAGGGGCAAATTACGTGAGCAGATCTCAATATCGCGCACTGTGCGATGTATACCTGCTGCGTTACTTGTAAGGAACTGTGCGATGTATACCTGCTGCGTTACTTGTAAGGAACTGTGCGATGTATACCTGCTGCGTTACTTGTAAGGAACTGTGCGATGTATACCTGCTGCGTTACTTGTAAGGAACTGTGCGATGTATACCTGCTGCGTTACTTGTAAGGAACTGTGCGATGTATGCCTGCTGCGTTACTTGTAAGGAACTGTGCGATGTATACCTGCTGCGTTACTTGTAAGGAACTGTGCGATGTATGCCTGCTGCGTTACTTGTAAGGAACTGTGCGATGTATACCTGCTGCGTTACTTGTAAGGAACTGTGCGATGTATACCTGCTGCGTTACTTGTAAGGAACTGTGCGATGTATACCTGCTGCGTTACTTGTAAGGAACTGTGCGATGTATACCTGCTGCGTTACTTGTAAGGAACTGTGCGATGTATACCTGCTGCGTTACTTGTAAGGAACTGTGCGATGTATACCTGCTGCGTTACTTGTAAGGAACTGTGCGATGTATACCTGCTGCGTTACTTGTAAGGAACTGTGCGATGTATACCTGCTGCGTTACTTGTAAGGAACTGTGCGATGTATACCTGCTGCGTTACTTGTAAGGAACTGTGCGATGTATACCTGCTGCGTTACTTGTAAGGAACTGTGCGATGTATACCTGCTGCGTTACTTGTAAGGAACTGTGCGATGTATACCTGCTGCGTTACTTGTAAGGAACTGTGCGATGTATACCTGCTGCGTTACTTGTAAGGAACTGTGCGATGTATACCTGCTGCGTTACTTGTAAGGAACTGTGCGATGTATACCTGCTGCGTTACCATACGTCAGGATGTCAATCAGCATTTCCTACGTAATTTTTGTAAGGAACTCACTGAACGTCCACTTGAAAGACCGACGCGATGTGCCAATAGGCAAATGGAAGACTGTAGTAAAATGAACGTGCCGGCATGTGCATCGTCACGTCGTTACTGCCAAACTGGTCAACGGAACTGTACGAAATGTTAGACGCTGTGCATGTGAAGTATCAATATCGTTGTGTGCGTATCCACTGCAGTGACCATTCTAAGTAAACTCTGCACAGACATTTATCAATTCAGGATACAAAACAAACGGCATGCGGTATAAATACAGCTATCTAAAATTTTGAAATGCTTTTCGATATGAACTGCAAAGGTTCTATGCTGTTCGAAATTAGATCGAAACATTTAAAAAGAAAATGGGGGCAGTGGGTCCTACCACGGTCACATGTGACATGTCAACCAAATCTGCTCTCGAAGTGCAACTTGGGTATGACGAGAGAACGAGACGTTACACGAGAGATGAACTGGATGCAATGACAAGGTCAGAGACTGCTGCAGACCGAGAATATGGCACAAACAAAGAAATACAAACTACATTGTAAATACGTACACAGGTATCAAGATATGGCGTATTTATTTAATTATAAAGCACTGAATATGTGCGAAAACGAATTACACAACAAAGACCAATTTTAAAATTTATGGCCCTCCAAAGGGCGCTGCAGAAGTAATTCTCCAGTTATACAAAGATCATGCGTTTCAGCAGAAACAGAAATAAAACATACGCCTATATATATCAAAATAAAATTACCACGACCGCAAAACATCGTAAAAGATTTGGAAAATGTGAGTCCCTGTCGCAAACCGGAGTACGTCTGCGAGATTTGAACTTCTAGCCGCGATGCAGACGAAGAGTTAAACCTTCTGGGATGTGACGTCGTGTCGACTGGTAAATATTTACTGGCACTGCGGAGGAATTCGGCGTCGAGCAAACTAAGAAGTCTGCAGCCCGTCTGCGCACACCACAGACACGTCACAAGAAACTGTCGCTGTTCGTTATTTTTATAACCTGTATAATAATAATAATAATAATAATAATAACACGGAACTAAACAAAAGGTAGCGGAAACAGAACGGCACATCCGCACCATGGCAGCTCCTGACAGCCCTAATCATGCGCATGTCTTTGTCGCACTCGGCAGAAAGTGGGGTGTAGAAGGACAGAAGCTCTGGATTGACATCTGGAGAGAAAACGTGGACCTAAGCCAAGAAAAGAAAGCCAATAGAAATCTGGGAGACCGAAGCATCACGGATTTGTCGCTTGCTAGCAACACGCCTGCACTGAAATGCACATCAGATACAAGACCCGCGGCTAATGCCACGGCACCTTCTGAACACCGGAGATACAACCAAGGTCGCTCCTCTGCTTAACGAAGCATAGCGCATTAAGACGTACGGGGAGTGAAGGTATAAATCCACGCATTCTTAACACAGTAAACGGAGGGCAGTGATGATCTTCACGCACCAATTGCTTCCCTGTGCGGACACGCCCCCCTCGGTAGCCACCGGACAGGAGGCTACATGGGGTCCACAGCTGTGGTGCGAATGGTATCTGCCTCTGTCAAGAATCAATCCCTGGTTCTCCGGTCATACAACCCGTAGCGTGGACAACATAACCACTGGCCATAAACACACACACGCTGTACATCAGTATCTGTGAGCATAATTCCAGCCTAGTATTTGAGGGCATGTCCGGCCGGCCAACACGAACGTGGCCTACACGTGTGCGCACGGACTTTACAACAATTTTACTGTAATCCGTGAAGTACTCGTAGTTTCGAGTGTCACGCGGTTCAACACAAGGCACTGGATCACGCGTGCGCGCCAAGCGTGTTGACAGCTGACCTTTGTTATCAGGCAGCTTCCAATGAATTCAACTCACAACGCTCGGTCCAACAAGACGCACTGTGTTGTTCCCAGATATTCTGTATTACAATATCACGTTGATCACTGCTACATGTTTCGGTCCCTTATGGGATCATCATCAGGGAGTCGCATTAACGTAACACTTCACAAAACCGAACTAGCAATCCATGTACACAATGAAAAGATGTTAAAAGGTCAAAGAGTTAAAATGTAGACGTTTGTTGTATGACGGATCCTTGCTTAAATAAATTTTTTATTATGTACATGGATTGCTAGTTCGGTTTTGTGAAGTGTTACGTTAATGTGAGCCCTGATGATGATCCCATAAGGGACCGAAACATGTAGCAATGTTCAATGTAATATTGTAATAAAATATCTGGGAACAACACAGTGCGTCTTGTTGGACTGAGCGTTGTGAGTTGCTTATCGATAATGCACGGAATGAACAATACAAATTGCACATGAATTTATTTCAGGTATACGTCAACAACAAGCTAGAAGAAATGCCTGTCTGTCGCCCGGATACAAAGCAATAACAACCAACATTAATGAATTAAAGTACATTCATGTAATCAAAAATCAGTGACGCGGAGTAACGATTGAACTGGATTCCAAAATTCAACAGCCGTGGCTAGCGTGCACACTGCCAAGAGGGCGCAGTGGCGTTCTCAGCATTCCTGCGTCTGCTGTACGAAGCAGGAAAATTGCGTTTTGACACAGGCATGTGCTACATCACAACAGGACAGTTACGTTTTGACACAGGCATGTGCTACATCACAACAGGACAGTTACGTTTTGACACAGGCATGTGCTACAGCACAACAGGACAGTTACGTTTTGACACAGGCATGTGCTACATCACAACAGGACAGTTACGTTTTGACACAGGCATGTGCTACATCACAACAGGACAGTTACGTTTTGACACAGGCATGTGCTACATCACAACAGGACAGTTACGTTTTGACACAGGCATGTGCTACATCACAACAGGACAGTTACGTTTTGACACAGGTATGTGCTACACACAACAGGACAGTTACGTTTTGACACAGCATGTGCTACATCACAACAGGACAGTTACGTTTTGACACAGGCATGTGCTACAGCACAACAGGACAGTTACGTTTTGACACAGGCATGTGCTACAGCACAACAGGACAGTTACGTTTTGACACAGGCATGTGCTACAGCACAACAGGACAGTACGTTTTGACACACGCATGTGCTACAGCACAACAGGACAGTTACGTTTTGACACAGGCATGTGCTACAGCACAACAGGACAGTTACGTTTTGACACAGGCATGTGCTACAGCACAACAGGACAGTTACGTTTTGACACAGGCATGTGCTACAGCACAACAGGACATTACGTTGACAAGGCATGTGACAGCACAAAGGACATGTACGTTTGACACAGGCTGTGCTCAACTAAAACAGACAGTAAAGTTGAACAGCAGTGCTCATACACAGGACAGTTACGTTTGAAACTGACGCATGTGCTACATCACAACAGGACAGTTACTTACACAACGCCCATCGTGTACATCACAACAGGAAGTTACGTTTTGACATTGCAGTGCTACAGCACAACAGACAGTTACGTTTGACAGGCATGTGCTACAGCACACAGACCAGTTACGTTTTGACACAGCATGATGCACAGCACAACAGGCCAGTGTACGTATTTGCACATCACGCATGTGCTACATCACCAACAGACTACGTTTTGACACAGCTTTGCTAATCACACAGCATTTACGTTTGTAACACAGCCCATGTGCGCTACTCCAACAGGACATTTCGTTTTGACAAGGCATGTGCACGCACAACAGACATACGTTTTGACCAGCATGTGCTACATCACAACAGGACAGTTACGTTTTGACACAGGCATGTGCTACATCACAACAGGACAGTTACGTTTTGACACAGGCATGTGCTACATCACAACAGGACAGTTACGTTTTGACACAGGCATGTGCTACATCACAACAGGACAGTTACGTTTTGACACAGGCATGTGCTACATCACAACACATTACCAAGAAGCACAATTACGAGTTACAAAGTGTGGAATGTAGGTTCAAGCTTTCGCTACAGACGTGAAGAAATAAAAAGAAGAAACGCCATACACAATTATGGAAACTGCGCACGGCATCGTCACAAGTGGCACTATTAACACACAAACCAGCACCACGGAACACAATCCTTGAGAAGCTTACAGTTCGTCAGCCAGCCAAGAAATTACCCAAGTTTTACTGAACCAGCCATTACCGTGTTCACAATATCCCGCCACTTGCCCCTGTCCTAAGCCAGATCAATCCAGTCCACATCCCACGCCTTTCCTCTAACTTCCACTTTAATATTGTCCCCCCATCTGCGCTTAGGCCTTCCAAGTGGTGCCTTCTTGGCAGGTTTCCCCACCAAAACCTTCCGCCGATTTCTGTTCTCCCCCCATACGTGCCACATACCAAGCCCATCTGACCCACCTTTATTGCATAACCAATCATAAAGCTCCTCATTACGCATTTTTCCCGCCCTCCTGTTAGCTCCTCCCTCTTGGGCCCAATTTAGCAGAATTCGAAGCCACTGAACACAATTACAAACACATGTTACGGAAGGACAGCGCGCACAGTAACGTTATACAGTCGACAGGAAAGCGAAGCGTTACAGATTACCAAGTGTCTTGCAAGTTACCGCAGTGTCTTGCAAGTCCGCAGAACCAAGACGGACGGTGGCAAACTTCGAACCAAGTAACGTAGCGAGCATGCAGATTAGCTCACAATTTGCTCTGCCCTTACAATATGCACTGATATGTTCACCGCGTTCCCTCCCACTTCTGCTTGAACCCTGCAGTCAGTTAGACTACAGTACCTCTACAACACACTCTCTGAATAACTGCTAATATCTTCGACTTGCCTTCTATTTTTCCTTTCATTAGAAATATGATGAATTCATAAATGTTGTCGGGAAATCTGAAAGGAAGAAAACACTTGGCAAGACAATCGCAACATTGCAAGGCTGTAACTGGCCGCAGCACTCACCACTTGTGGCCAGTTCGCTTTGTTACTGTCCCTATCATTCGTCATTCGTGAATCCTTTCTGTGCAACCCTAAATGGATCCCCGACTAGCTTCCTTTGTTTTTCTCGTGGGATGGCAGTTACGTCTACATCGTCCACTGCTTGTCAGGCCTCTCTGGGTCAACCTTGCTTATTTGATTTAAGTAGTGAACGTCTACTTATCTCGCAGCTACTGTACGTTTCCCGCAAATGGCAGGCCGTTCTGATCGTCAGCTGTTTCTTAGGCTTCAGTTCGCACCTTGCACAGGACACAGTTTCCATTGCAGTACGTTCCATTGCGGTACGGCCGCAATCGCAATATGCCGGCAAAGTCTATTAAAAACCAAATACGAAATTTCACGAAAAGCCGTCCAGATGGAGTCGCGTCGTCCCGCACGGACAGCCGCTGATAGTCGCTACTTGCTTTGTAAACGAGCCCAAAAGCGGACATTAAAGCAATAGCACAGTGGCACATGACTGCAGTGACTGGCTCAGGGCGGTGTCCAGTGACAGCTCCTTTAGCACAGTGGCACATGACTGCAGTGACTGGCTCAGGGCGGTGTCCAGTGACAGCTCCTTTAGCACAGTGGCACATGACTGCAGTGACTGGCTCAGGGCGGTGTCCAGTGACAGCTCCTTTAGCACAGCGGCACATGACTGCAGTGACTGGCTCAGGGCGGTGTCCAGTGACAGCTCCTTTAGCACAGTGGCACATGACTGCAGTGACTGGCTCAGGGCGGTGTCCAGTGACAGCTCCTTACACAGCGGCACATGACTGCAGTGATGGCTCAGGCGGTGTCCAGTGAAGCCTTGCAGTGGCACATGACTGCAGTGACTGGCTCAGGCGGTGTCATGACAGCTCCTTTAGCACAGCGGCACATGAATGCAGTGACTGCTCAGGCGGGTCCAGTGACAGCTCCTTTAGCACAGCGGCACATGACGCAGTGACTGGTCAGGGCGTGTCCAGGACAGCTCTTAAACCGATAACTTCCGGTTCACGAGCTGTGGATATCTTGACTAGCTGGACGACTGCCTCTGTTCAGCTGTGTTTCTTCATACCCACAGGAAAATGTTTCCAAAAACGGCGACTGTATTGAACATTCCACAAAACAGCCGGGTCCCAAACCCAGACCGGTCAGACCCGAAGACTGACAACACGAACCTGCGCGTGTGCTGGCGTGACTGTCAACATACTTCACACAGAACTTACACCGCAACACAACACGTATCGCACACACACTTACTTTACACATCGTCAAAACTTTAACCGGCCGCCCCCTTCATTCATGCCGTTTACGGCAAATTTAATGAACAAGGCCAACTCAAAGCAAAGTGGCGATAGTGTTCCGAAGGGTACTTCATCAGAATCTACGCCGGTTTGTGACCCAGTGAAGCTTTCGTGGTTTCATTATTCCCGCAAGCACACGCCACAACAGTCCAGTAAATCAGAGGACCACACTTCAGCATTCACCTGTCTTAGCAAGTGGCACAACAAACTGCACTGTCGCATACACGACACGCTGCACGTACGCGACTGGGAACTAACAAACATTCTTTGTGTAGTGCAAAACGCTTACCTGTATCTGCTGACCCTGCTGGTTGACCTGCATCTGCTGCGCCTGGTTGATCTGCAGACTCGCTGTGCCCGGGCAGGATGGAGGTCTCGGTGGGGTCGAACTGCTAAACTGACCTACATGCTGTGGGGTTCCTTGGGGTGTTTGGCCGCGGGGCAGATACTGGGGACTACCATGATTCGGCAGCGGTCCCGGGCTACCGTAGGGCGAGTACTGCTGCTTGGGCGCATTAGGGTACCCAGTACCCATCATCGGACTGCCGGCAGCACCTGCCTGTTTGCTCGGCGTCTGCTGCATCGCCTGCCGGCCACTGTTCTGAGTTGCACTAAACACTACCTCCTGCTTCATCAGCTCGACCTGTGCACTGCTGTTCACGAAACTGTTGCCCCCGGCCGACACCGGTACCTGTTTGTTCATGTAGGGCGGTGCGCCAGTATTGCTGCCAGCGCCCGGGCTGCCGCCTGACGAGGCAAACTGGAACTCGCCGTAGGGAGATCTCACGTTCCTGTTGGTACCCGCAGGACTGAAACTCATCCCCAGCTGCGTCTTGTGTTGGTGCTGCTCCGCCATCTGCTTCAGGGTCTGGGCGGCTGGGCTGAGCTCGTTAAGACCGGGCGGATACGGGGCCATGCGCGCCTTGGAGAGCGACTGCGGGTCGTACACGGGCTGCGGCGAGTACTGTGTGTTCCCGCCCATCAGCGGACTCGGGCTGCTGTGCTTGCCTACAACGTCCATCATGTGCATCTCTTTGTTGTCGCCTTCGGCCTTCAACTGTCCCCCCAAACACGCACCACTAGCACTATTAGCGTTTGTCAATCCGTCCACTGCCTTATCCTCGAAGTCGAAGTCTTTCATAAACTCTGGATGAAAGTCCGAAATTTCCGATATGAGATCCTTGAATGCGTCCGATGTGATAATTTCGTCACCAGTGTCATCGCCGATGAGGTCCGAGAAGCCAGGAAAACTCGCCCCATTTGCCGCCGCGTCTTTCTCGAGAGCAGCCGCACACTGTTCGAGATCAACGAACTCGTTGTCGGGCTCCTGTTTGCACTCCACAAGGTTACCGATGTCGACACAAGCCCCTCCGCCTCCCGGCGTCGCTCCCGCATTGGCGCGCCCCCCGACCGGCGACTTCGGAGACGCCACATCGCTCTTGACGGACGCGTTAGTGAGTGCCTTCACTGTAACGTTGGTGGAAATCTGCTGCGGTTGCGAGTTCGCGGCAGATGTCGTGAACTCGAGCTGCTGCACGATCTCCACAGAGAACTTGGTCAGATTCTCCGTGGACTGTTGCTGCTGTTGCTGCGACTGCTGCTGCTGGCCACCAGGCCCTGTACACTGGATCTTTGCGGGCGGTTCGAATGCATCGGCAGAACCTCCGGGGGGTTCTAGTTCCTCTGCTGTCCGTTTCAGGAATTTTTGCTGCTGAAAAGAAAAAGAATACGGGATAAGGCTTATTGAAAACCATGGTCACACAGACACCTAAAAGAAAGCTCTATATTCAACCAATAACCAAAGTACACATTTAGCAGATAATACGTTTCTATTGCCCTACATATTTTGAGTGAGTTACAAACCATCGCTGGAGAAACCGAAGATTATAATACGGAATTAATGCACTCGTACAACTTACATGAACAAGCAGTGTGGGCTACACTGGCAGCAAAACTACGGTATTCTAAGCCTGCAGCAAGATACATGTTTTGCTTTTGTTTATATACGAGAGTACAGATATGCTTTCCTTATTTAAGTATCTTGTAATAATAACTAAAGTGCTACAACCACCATCGGCCCCGAGGCCCACCCAGCCTCCTCTACAAGAGGTACCGGTCTTTCAAGGGGATAAAGCGGCGGTGGCGTGGTACTGACCACCCACCTCTAGTGTCAAGGTTGCGAATGGGTTGGAGCTATACCTCCGCCCCATCTGTGCCTGCTTAGGCCTGTCATGCGGTCACCTCTTCTTCACAATCATAACAATTATTAAACATACTAAACAATAGTGAGATGGCTGCTATTATCCAAATGTGGCATTTCCTTTTAAGTCTACTGAAATATAACCTCTAAATATTATGAATATTCACAGAATGACTCGCATTTGACGTCCCTGTCTGCGTGCTGTGTGCGTAACTAGGACACTTTGGTACAGTGTTATTATCCTTGTGTTATACTATACTGTAGTTCCCAAATGCACCATGCAGCAAAATGTCTATGTGGTGTATCCACATTGGTAAACAAATTATTTTCTGTTTACAGTTACTAGCTACATGTTGCGCCTTTTTACTAAAGCCATCAACAGGCCGAAACATGTAGTTAGATACTGTAAATAAAATGGAATTTGTTTACCAATAAAGGTGTATCGTTTGAGTGACATAGTTAGTACTTTCGGTTCACATTAGAACACACACAGTCGGGATGCCACACATCAAGATGTCCGCTCACTACAGGCATGCACTAGTCGACTGCAGCTTAAGAGGAGGGCATACCACACTGCACAACGGCAGGCACTAACGTTCCTCTCACGAAGATCTGTATATGAATTACCGTTCTGGTGCTTCAGTTACATTAAGACAAAATCGTCATTTCAATACCGAACTGAACGAAATGTCGATGTATTTATTTGATATGCCTGCTTCTTGCCAGCATACTAAAATTGTGTGATCTGGTGAGACCACGTAATTCAGTCCATTATGAGTTCCTGATGACAGCAGGTAATTCAGTCCACTATGAATTCTGATCACAGCAGGTAATTCAGTCCATTATGAGTTCCTGATGACAGCAGGTAATTCAGTCCACTATGAATTCTGATCACATCAGGTAATTCAGTCCATTATGAGTTCCTGACAGCAGGTAATTCAGTCCACTATGAATTCTGATCACAGCAGGTAATTCAGTCCATTATGAGTTCCTGATGATAGCAGGTAATTCAGTCCACTATGAATTCTGATCACAGCAGGTAATTCAGTCCATTATGAGTTCCTGATGACAGCAGGTAATTCAGTCCACTATGAATTCTGATCACATCAGGTAATTCAGTCCATTATGAGTTCCTGATGACAGCAGGTAATTCATCCACAATGAATTCCTACACAGCAGAAATTCAGTCATAATTCTGATCACAGCAGGTAATTCAGTCCATTATGGGTTCCTGATGATAGCAGGTAATTTAGTCCACTATGAATTCCTGATCACAGCAGGTAATCAGTCCATTATGAGTTCCTGATGACAGCAGGTAATTCAGTCCACTATGAATTCTGATCACAGCAGGTAATTCAGTCCATATGAGTTCCTGATCACAGCAGGTAATCCAGTCCATTATGATTCCTGATGACAGCAGGTAATTCAGTCCACTATGAACTCTGATGACAGCAGGTAATTCAGTCCATTATGAGTTCCTGATGACAGCAGGTAATTCAGTCCACTATGAATTCGGGTGAAACGCTGGTCACATTACCAACTGTAACCACAAGCCAAACCTATCACAAAGCTTCATTTCCACAAAGTGCAATGTTGTCATATCCCAAAGACAGTATATTAAGTTTCTGTTCTGCATTTCCGTTGCATGAGCGATCAGGTTTGGTCGCACGCTAAAGTAAATACTGCATCAAGCAGATGCGTAAGCCCTTCACAGCACAACAAATTCAAACATCCGGTCCTTGACTGGCACGCAAACTCACTTCCAGTCGTCCTTCTAACACTGGCGTGCATATGAACACACAACTCCTCTCTGGTGGAGGCATGTCAAAGCAGCTTAACCATCACATGTAACAGTCGCTCATGTCGTCGATAAATTACCAGCGCCTATGTAACACGAAAAGTCCCGCCCGTGGTTCCTTTCCCGAGCCAAATTACTTCAGTCAACAAACTCCTAACCTATCATTTTAACACACATTTTAATATTATCCTCTCAGCTACGCCTAAATCCTCCGAGAGTCTCTTCCATTCAGTATGTCAAACTAAAACTGTGTGCATTTCTGATCTTCCGCATGCATGCTACCTGCCTTCTTCATGTCATATTCTATTCCAGGGGTGTCCAACCTTGCCTGTCAGAGGGCCGCAGCCCTTACTGTGTGCTCGCTTGCGGGCCGCACGAGTCAAAACCACAAGTGTTACACCCAAGCTCATAAAGTACTGTGCAATCCTTACAGCACACACGTCATTTACAAATGTCGCCATGCGCGCGGTCCGCAGTACGACACCCCTGCTGGGGCCGCACAGTAACAAATATGGCACTTATCTCTGCCTCACCCCCCCCCCCCCCGGCTTCCAGCTAAGACATTTGCACTAACAAAAAGAATAATCTCGAATTAAACACGCTTGACTACACCAAAAAACATTTCTGTTAAAACAAAATTCTGTCGGAGCAGAACACATACACTTGTGTTATCACAAACATTTTCGACAGGTGATAAGTATTAATGCCATGAAGCTTGCAGAATGCCATAATGAGGAGAGAGGAACTGGCAACAGCAGCTCAAGAATCTGCGAGTTCCCAGGCAATTCACGCTCGTCCTTCTGGCGAAAGCAGGGTAAAGTTGTTCCTGAGCAAGCGCATGAAGACACTAGATCATGGGCCGCATCCACGTTGCATTATGCGGGGCTGGGTCACATTTGTAGATCGTGTATATAGTGTAACCGGCAGTTCGGGTTCGAACCCACGAACATGTCGATTACGCGATGTTACTATTTATTTTGGCATACAAATTGGGGTTTATGAGTACAACATCCCGCTTGAGAAATTAGGGGTGTAAAGTAAATTTAGAAAGCGACAGAGGCGACTACCGCTTCAAGGACGGTAGGGACATGTCGCGGTGTTTCTTTGTGAAATCCCGTGCTGCACAAGTGAAAGTTACCAGTAACCCACCCCATGATATTCATTTGTTTGCGAGCTTTGAGTCTCCCGACCGAGATGAGAGCGGCCCAGCGAGCTGTTTGGTTTAGCCAATCAGACTTAAAGGTTTGAAAAGATATTTCGGCCAATTAGAGCAAAGTTTGCGTGAAGGGGGAATATTTCGAAAAGAGAGAGTTTTGAGAAGCGGAGAGGTGAAGACGTACAAGACTGAGTAGTAGAGGCTAAGGGCTAGTTTTTTCACGTGCCGTCCTCATCATAAACTTAAAAAGCAAAAATTTGTATTAGACTGCAACGTTACAAATATATCAATAAATATGTATACATAGTTATTACTTGTTTAATTGAACCAACTGGTGAAGTTAGTGCGGACGCTCAGTTACCTCCACGCAATAATCCTAATGATGATAAGACCTCATGCCACCGACCTCGAGCTAGCCACGCTAACGAACCGAACGGTAATAATAGTGTCAAAATTACACAACAATTACTGCGGTTACGTATACCATATATTGTTACTTTTGCACGTGCGGCCCGCGAACCAGCCGACAATAACGGGTGTGGCCTTTTGCCATGAAAAGGTTGGTGACCACTGCTGTAGGTGAAGATGTGGTCAGTCGGTACCAAACGAACTGGAGGCTGGGGGACACCGGGCAGGTCCGGATGCTTTGGACAAGATGAATATCCGCTGGCGATTGCGGATATTGAACGTGACTTGTCAGTCATCCGTCGTGTAGACTGGTCACTGTACCGACTACGAGAAAGAAATGATCAGGAACTGGAAGCACAGTGACGGCACTCCACCTGTCACAACTGACGATGTCCATGCAAGCGGTGACGCAGTCGGTGGGCTGCGGGCCGGACGACTCGAGGTTCAAATCCTGGCAGAGGCAAGGGGTTTTCCCTCTTCCCCAAAGCGTTCAGACCGGCTCCGGGGCACAACCTGCCACGTCGTGATATTGACCACTCCCTCCCCCCGCCCCCCTAGCACAGAGGTTAAGAATAAGTGCAACTACACCTCTATTCCTCATATATGCCTTCACGGCAACGTGATAGGTTATAAATAACGGCACTAGAATAGGTTCACCTCTGTCTTTACCACGGCAGCAGGTAGACTTTGCATATTGAACAGTAACAGAACTGAGAGAGGTGAAAAAACTGGCTTGCGGCTTTGAAAACAGCTGTTCGGAGCGTCACGGGTCTGCTCACGCATGCGCCATATTGCTCAGCTGAAACGGACGCTTAACTCTGTGACCCGTTACTACGGAGAGGTCCGGGGTCAGGCAGTTGAAATCGGCAATTTAAATGAACATCGCTCGGAACAAAAATGTGCACAGCAACACAACACGACACAGCGTCCGGAGGGGTGGACAAACTGATCCACTGTGCAAAGCGAAACAGCGCGCTGTTACAGTGCCAGAACGGGTGGTGCAGTGACGAAACGTCCGTACAGCAAGAACTAAACGATACTAAAGGTGTCACTGTGCTTAGAGGACGATAAGAAGGCGTACAGCTCCATCACATTACTGAGCTCTTCAGTGGAAAATAAATGCGTACATAATTTCAAACGGCCGTATCTCGGGCACGGAATGCGATGTTGCCACAGTGCAAGGCGAGCAGTCTTGTCAGCCTCTTTCTCTTACTTGTCTCGCACTGCACTGGCTGGGATGGTTGCATCAACACAAACCAACGTACCGTAAACACCCAAGAAAGATGTTGAGATTCGACGAAGTGGCATTTCCGAATCTGGGTGTCATACGTTCTTCCATCTACGCGGACAAACCCTCACGTTCTGAACGCAACTTGTATCAGCTACTTAGGGAAGATTCGCGGTTTGTCAGCTAAACGAATCACAGAAGTCGGACGCCTAGTTAAGGACAGAAAATGCAGCAGGGACTATCTCACCATGGATGAAGACAACCACAGAGGATATCAGCCATCGGCAGCGGTCTGTGGGGCTGACATTCGAGTCCATGACCTCCCGACAGCAAGGAGTTCCTCTGACATGATAATACCGTGTAACTATGATAACTGACTCGGCAGAAATAGATGGAACGGGACCAAGCAGTGGTACTTCCTAGCGTAGAGCACGCAGTGTCACTCCAAGCGCACACGCAACTTACGACCCGCCAAAGGGGTCAAGTTCTTCTAGGTCCGTATCATGATTTTGGAGCATGACGGCTTCTTAAGCAATACGTGTCACAACGGATGAAGCACACGGCGGTCATTGCGAAAGCCGAGCGGATATGACGGAACGCAGCAGCTGCTGTGTACACAGCGACCGGTTATCTGCACTGCACTGCCACTGCACGATATCTTAACGTGCAGACGAGGAAAACATGCCGACTGCACTCCACGCACAAATCAGACGAATGCCAGCAGCACAGAATGTTACAAACATTTTTCTTTGACACGAGCTCTCACGGCGCTGTCTGTCTTCTGCAAAGCAAACACGAACACGCCGCACTGACGCGCTACCGGCTGGACCCGGTTAATAGTCTCCACAGCGTCCTGAACGGATCTGGGGCCCACTTATTCCATTAAACTCGTATATGACTTATTCCCCAAGAGTAAAGCGACCGGGGCTTGAAACCAACCACATCTCCACATACTGCCGAGGTTAAATATGCGTGAAGCTACCTATTAGCTACGCCCCAAATACCATCGTGTTGGGGTGCATAAATAAACACACGGACAAGTTTATGCGCTCTTAGGGGGGGTGGGGGTGGGTGAGGGTAAATTGCACCGTACTGTCCAGTGTATACCGTTCACACTGCGATCTTACGATCATAACGACGTTTCGTCTGACAGAAGTTGCCAACGTCTCAGCGGAAGATTTTACTAAGCACTTCAAATTTTTACATCTTTATTATCGTTCCTTGACTGCTACATGCCCCACCCATCCTAACCTTCATTCATAAGTGATAATATAAGGCAGTTTATAAATATATATATGTGCGCGCGCGCTCGTTTTGTGACGTGCTAAAAACGCTTCCACGAAGTACAGAGTGCCGAGATTCAAAAAGAAAGTTAAGCATTTCACGTGTTTGTAATGATGTAACCTGTGCGCCTACAAGACGTGACACGCGTGTCAATTGTTAAAGCGTTCAACATTTTGCCATGTTGATTACAACCTTGAAAGATTTTTCCTAAGATCTGACACAACTGTAGTTTGGAAGTACGCAAGCCTACACAAGTGCGCCTCTATGTGTGAAAGTACAGTCGAACCGAATATTTTGTGTCGTTATAACCGAGGAGTACAATATTTTGTTTAACAGGACGAATTAATTTGTAGCACATAATATCTGGCTCTATAGGCGAGGTGTCGTATAAACCAATGTCGTTATAACCGGGTTCGACTGTTTATCATCTGGAGGATAAGAAAATAACGGAGAAAGGGGGAAATAAGATAAGGCACAAAAGGGATAGGGGAAGAGAACGGAAGCAGGATGAAGACACGAAATAAAACTACTACTATTGAACTTCAAGGGTCATCTGCCAATAGTATACAGCTTTCGAGAGAACACCAGTAAAACAGCACATGGCAAACACGATAAGGCTGTTCGTTTAACAAGGACAATGACATACGTCAACTGCTACGAGGACCGACAGCTAACAGCTGCCACTACCGACACTGCAGTTGCTTACTTTAACTTGCGGTCTGCTGGTTCGCAACTCGCCAGAGTTGGGGAGTGTTCGTGCACTTGATGGCAGCTCAGTGCACAACTGAGATGTTTCTTTACGTTCCGACGTGCAGCAGTTACGTGCCGCAGTACGAGGCTGCATATCTACTGGAAGTGGCGCTGCATATCTACTGGAAGTGGCGCTGCTTATCTACTGGAAGTTCCGCTGCATATCTACTGGAAGTGGCGCTGCATATCTACTGGAAGTGGCGCTGCATATCTACTGGAAGTGGCGCTGCATATCTACTGGAATTGGCGCTGCATATCTACTGGAAGTTCCGCTGCATATCTACTGGAAGTGGCGCTGCATATCTACTGGAAGTGGCGCTGCATATCTACTGGAAGTGGCGTGCATCTACTGGAAGTGGCGCTGCATATCTACTGGAAGTGGCGCTGCATATCTACTGGAAGTGGCGCTGCATATCTACTGGAAGTTCCGCTGCATATCTAACTGGAAGTTCCGCTGCATATCTACTGGAAGTTCCGCTGCATATCTACCGGTAGTGGCGCTGCATATCTACTGGAAGTGGCGCTTCTGCGTTCTGATCTCAATCGCTTTCGAGATGCGAGAATCAGATGCAGGCGCCGCAAGGGGGCGGTATGGCGTCCCGGAGGCCACCGCCGGCGCATGGCTACAGAGCAACGGAGGGATAAGAGAATTAGCGGGCGCCGAGGAAACGGGTTGTGACGGTATTCAAACTCGGGACGTTACGTCAGCAGCCGAACTGCTACGTACGGTTACGGCGAGACATGCTGCGGTGTGAAGGGCATAAGTGCCATAAGGTCGCGATTCTCCGACCAATCAGCGTAATTATCGGCCGATTTCAGTTCACAGATCACGCAACCAGAGTTACACTTCTCTGTATAAACATTATGTTGATCATACCGTGCACTGTAGTTAACCAGTTCACAACACAACCAACAAAATGCACAGTACTGTTACTTACATATTTATATTACAGTATCACACTGAACATTCCTACATGTTTCGATCCACAAGGGATCATCATCAGGGAAGCAAAGCAAACCAACACCACACAGTACTGTGTTAACTTTCGTTAAGTACGTAGGCTGTCTCCGAGATACTGTACACCAAGGTACTGTACACTACAAAGATACTGTACACCAAGATCCAGTACACTTATACATCTGTACTACAAAGATACTGTACACAAAGATACTGTACACCTATACAGCTGTACTACAAAGAACTGTACACTTATACAGTTGTACTACAAAGATACTGTACACCTATACAGCTGTACTACAAAGATACTGTACACTTATACAGCTGTACTACAAAGATACTGTACACTTATATAGCTGTACTACAAAGAACTGTCTACATTTTAACTATCTGACTTTTACACCACGTCAGCTGTGTACAAAAGTGGCCAATTTGGTTTTATGCGGTGTTGCTTTGGTTTGGTACCCTGATGATGATCCCTTGTGGATCGAAACATGTAGGACTATTAACTGTGATGTAATATAAACATGTGAGGAACAATATTGTGCATTTTGTTGGTTGAGTGTTGCGAAATGGTTACCTCTGTATGTGTCGACCTCTACACACCATGGTCGTGTGTCTTTGGGCCAGATCTCTCATAAGGCCGCTAAGCAAGCATATCCTGCAGAACGCAATGGTGCCCTCTGTACAAGTGCTTTATCCCGACGGAGTAATCCAGTTCCAACCGGACCATTCTCGTCGACGCACCACTCTCGCGTGGTTCAAGAACACCCGTCGCTCAGGCCGACGTCAAACTCGCTGACAGGCACCACGAGAGTCTGACACGAACCCCATCCACATATGTGAAGTGCGGTAAAGGCAGCCGTGCACGAAGGCTCTCTGAACCTTACGTCACACACTTGGAATGACATCGCGTTGTTTCCGCGTTACGTACGACCTCCCTCCTGTGTCCATGCCGAGACCAATGCGATCCGCGGCTGAAGCTCAGGGATCCTGGGCGTTATATTAGAAGACGTCAGTCACGCCTTGCAAACAGCCCCTATATGGAATAGCATACTACGACACACATTGGTGTATGTGGTTAATGTATATCTGGAATACAACTGTAATTAGCGGCAAGCAGAGTAGAGCCACACGCGGATAAAGACGGGGAAACTACGAATGACTGTAATTATAACAGTAGCTGCAGGCTTACATCACTTCCGGTTTGTGACTCACAAAGTTTTAAGGCCTTGATTGTTGTTCCACACAGTATAGCATGTGCTTCAACATTTAACAACTTTGTATTGTTATATACGCAATGCATTTATTTCTCCATCTTTAATCGGTTGGCCTTTGTAATGGAAACGCAATGTCTTCCATGAGGTAGGAAATCAATTTTTATTTATTACTTCGACGAATTCATGATTCTGGTTTCAAAAACTTCAAGTGTTGTCATCGAAATTCCAATAACAAACACACGAAGCTGCCTAGAACTGAAACCCAGCCCAGCGAGCTTGCTCTGGGCCACTAAGGGCCTGTCTAATGCACTACCATTAGCACAACATAAAAAATTAAACTAAGACAGTTTCTGAGAAGCTGATAATCCCTGGCATTTATGGCACCGGGTTACCGCGTTCATGAAAATCTGCATACTTTTATATAAAGACCCCCCCCCCCCCCCCCCCCCCCGTTTGCAGGAATTTGGACAAACATTTTGTATGCATTCCGACTTCCATATACGTGCTACATACCTCACCAGTCTCAAAACTCCATCTACCATCGCCACTACATATCCTTAGCAATTGTCAGCGTCGTTAAATAAACATCTCTCTCTCATCCCAAGATCGGTTTCATAATAGTTGGAAAGCTATTACATGAAACTAGACTGGAAACTAAAGACAAAGACAAGCAGATACTAAACTAATTCCGCAGTTTCATACCAGAAACTGCTTACGACATGCGCTAATTAGGGGCTGCAAACTAACCACAAGAACGTAACTAACATAAAACCATTTTAGGCGCGGTCGCATACAGTCGCGAAAGGCGCCTATTAGCTTCGTCATGTCTACCACTGGACAGGTTTTAGTGAAACTTCATACTGTACACTTTTCTTAAACTCTGACGAGAAACTCCAAATTTCGTTAAAACAGGAACCAAATATCGGCCACTTCACACGACGACCTTAGTACGTTTTACTGTTACCGGCGACATAAACGGCCACAAAACCATCGCTGATAGCGACATATAGCGCAACACTGCCGGTCTTGTACACAGGTTCAGTACGTACCTCACACAGAACACTAGAACACGGTGTTCTCTGTGAGGTAGGATCAGTATCTTTTATATACGACAGCCCAAAAACTAAGCACGTTCACACTGTGGACAGGCACGTAAGACCTCAATACCAGCAACCTCCTCGAGCCAAACGGTAGGGCAGCCGACGAAGTAGCAGCCGGCCACTCACGGCGGGGGATTCGATCCCAGGCGATTACATGTGACATTTGTGGTGCACAAAGTGGCACTGGGACAGGTTTTACTCCGAGTGCTTCTGTCTTCCCCTGTCAGTATCATTCCATCAGTGCTCCATACTCATCTTCATCAGAAGGACAAAATGTGAAGCCTGGGAGCGTTCCAAAAAGCAATGGTCTTTCGGAAATCGGGAAGCATTGGATAGAAAAGTATTTTCGCTTTCTTCATGCTAAACAAAACTCATTTTTGCGCTTCCACGGTGACAATGGTTAGACGAACACGCCAATACGTGACGTTATACGTACACTGGCTACCTTGTATCATCACAAAAACGTGAAGCTCCTTTTTGACGTGAATACGTCTTTAAATTCGGTCCGGTGTAGGGGGGTCTCTACGAAAACTCTAGCGACCAAAAAAATGGCAAGATTTGTCGCGCTTATATCTCGTAAACTATAAATGATAATGTAATGATTTAAATTTTGTTGGATAGAGGGTTGATGTCCGTATCTAAAATGGTGGGTAGTGAGGGTGTGCAGCGGTGAGGGGGGGAGGGGTAGCGCTTGCGCTTGAACACTGTATATGGCGACGCCGCGCGGCGTTTGGGCAGTGTAACTTTGGATTGCTAAGAGATAGGACGTTGAAATTGGTGTCAATGTGTAGAGAATAACAGGATCTACAATATTATTTAGCAATAATAACCGATAGAATAAAATTTGTAAAGTTATAAGCAGATAAGTGTGCTGAGTTGAAGAAAATTTTCATAATGTCGAAAAAATTACGAAGGAAATATGAACAGAAATGTAAGAAACGTATATCATTGGAAAGGAAAATTCAAAAGGAATCAGAAAAGCCCAAATTTACTAATGCCGAACGATGCAGATTGCATAGAGAGCGTAAGAAAGCCGAGCGCGTCAACGCCGGCGCGAGTACTTCGAGTGCGCCGCTACTATGCCATATGTATCTTACTTCTCCTATCATCGGCCTTTGATAAACACAATTATACTTCACGTATAACCACCAAGACTTTATTCATTTACATCTTACCCTTCCTCTAATAACACAAAGACGGATTCACGCCTTAAACGATTGCGGTTGTGTCCGTACACAAGCCACGAATTTTACACCGACGCACAATCAGCCGTTCTGTTCATGCAACGAAACTTGTTCACTGCTCTCATGTATCTTCACAACTTTAAGAATCCATCTTAGTGTTATCCTCACCACCTCTACAGCTCTTCAAGCGGCATATATATTGCGACAGCACTCCCAGTGTCTCCCATGCTAGCTACATGTTAAGAACATTTTAATATACGAACACAAGGGACCGACATAAATCGCACAATTCCTCGTTATGCAATATCAATTTTAGCTACATACTCAGCCCATCGTAAGCTAAAGAAACGCAGTCGCTTCGTAACCGACTGAGGCTTCGAAATCCCGCTCGAGATATTTGTAGAAAACCTAGCTGCGGAACCTCTTTAAAATCCTCAAAAGTACGAATGTAATACAAAATTCTTCGCCATAATGGCAAGAAGCAAAGCTGTCCCTGTCCACGCCACAAAGGCATATAGGGGGAGCAGAGGTACAGCTCCACTCACTCGACCTCGGCACTAGATTAAGTCAGCCTCACGCCCCGGCCACTTTATCTCCGGAAAAGAGCCACCGATACCCATTTAATAGAGGCCTGGGGTGTCAGGGCCGCTCTGGACGTTTTAGGCGAAGAGACTATCTCTTGGCCCCGAAGGGATTCGCCTTCCGGACTGTCCTGCCCTCAGCCTTGTCACTACACTGACTGAGCTAACGCGGATCCCAACTTCCTCGCCGTTATCTTCTAAAGCTAGACGTTTTGCTTACAGTGTGTAGTGTTTCGTGTGATTATGACGATAAGTACTGTATAAAGGTCTGCATAAGGACAGTGTGTAGTGTTTCGTGTGATTATGACGATACGTACTGTATAAAGGTCTGCATAAGGACAGTGTGTAGTGTTTCGTGTGATTATGACGATACGTACTGTATAAAGGTCTGCATAAGGACAGTGTGTAGTGTTTCGTGTGATTATGACGATACGTACTGTATAAAGGTCTGCATAAGGACAGTGTGTAGTGTTTCGTGTGATTATGACGATACGTACTGTATAAAGGTCTGCATAAGGACAGTGTGTAGTGTTTCGTGTGATTATGACGATACGTACTGTATAAAGGTCTGCATAAGGACAGTGTGTAGTGTTTCGTGTGATTATGACGATACGTACTGTATAAAGGTCTGCATAAGGACAGTGTGTAGTGTTTCGTGTGATTATGACGATACGTACTGTATAAAGGTCTGCATAAGGACAGTGTGTAGTGTGATTATGACGATACGTACTGTATAAAGGTCTGCATAAGGACAGTGTGTAGTGTTTCGTGTGATTATGACGATACGTACTGTATAAAGGTCTGCATAAGGACAGTGTGTAGTGTGATGACGATACGTACTGTATAAAGGTCTGCATAAGGACAGTGTGTAGTGTGATTATGACGATACGTACTGTATAAAGGTCTGCATAAGGACAGTGTGTAGTGTGATTATGACGATACGTACTGTATAAAGGTCTGCATAAGGACAGTGTGTAGTGTTTCGTGTGATTATGACGATACGTACTGTATAAAGGTCTGCATAAGGACAGTGTGTAGTGTTTCGTGTGATTATGACGATAAGTACTGTATAAAGGTCTGCATAAGGACAGTGTGTAGTGTGATTATGACGATAAGTACTGTATAAAGGTCTGCATAAGGACAGTGTGTAGTGTTTCGTGTGATTATGACGATACGTACTGTATAAAGGTCTGCATAAGGACAGTGTGTAGTGTTTCGTGTGATTATGACGATACGTACTGTATAAAGGTCTGCATAAGGACAGTGTGTAGTGTGATTTTGACGATACGTACTGTATAAAGGTCTGCATAAGGACAGTGTGTAGTGTGATTATGACGATACGTACTGTATAAAGGTCTGCATAAGGACAGTGTGTAGTGTTTCGTGTGATTATGACGATACGTACTGTATAAAGGTCTGCATAAGGACAGTGTGTAGTGTTTCGGTGTGATTATGACGATACGTACTGTATAAAGGTCTGCATAAGGACAGTGTGTAGTGTGATTATGACGATACGTACTGTATAAAGGTCTGCATAAGGACAGTGTGTAGTGTGATTATGACGATACGTATTGTATAAAGGTCTGCATAAGGACAGTGTGTAGTGTTTCGTGTGATTATGACGATACGTACTGTATAAAGGTCTGCATAAGGACAGTGTGTAGTGTTTCGTGTGATTATGACGATACGTACTGTATAAAGGTCTGCATAAGGACAGTGTGTGTAGTGTTTCGTGTGATTATGACGATACGTACTGTATAAAGGTCTGCATAAGGACAGTGTGTAGTGTGATTATGACGATACGTACTGTATAAAGGTCTGCATAAGGACAGTGTGTAGTGTTTCGTGTGATTATGACGATACGTACTGTATAAAGGTCTGCATAAGGACAGTGTGTAGTGTTTCGTGTGATTATGACGATACGTACTGTATAAAGGTCTGCATAAGGACAGTGTGTAGTGTGATTATGACGATACGTACTGTATAAAGGTCTGCATAAGGACAGTGTGTAGTGTGATTATGACGATACGTACTGTATAAAGGTCTGCATAAAGACAGTGTGTAGTGTTTCGTGTGATTATGACGATACGTACTGTATAAAGGTCTGCATAAGGACAGTGTGTAGTGTTTCGTGTGATTATGACGATACGTACTGTATAAAGGTCTGCATAAGGACAGTGTGTAGTGTTTCGTGTGATTATGACGATACGTACTGTATAAAGGTCTGCATAAGGACAGTGTGTAGTGTGATTATGACGATACGTACTGTATAAAGGTCTGCATAAGGACAGTGTGTAGTGTTTCGTGTGATTATGACGATACGTACTGTATAAAGGTCTGCATAAGGACAGTGTGTAGTGTGATTATGACGATACGTACTGTATAAAGGTCTGCATAAGGACAGTGTGTAGTGTGATTATGACGATACGTACTGTATAAAGGTCTGCATAAGGACAGTGTGTAGTGTGATTATGACGATACGTACTGTATAAAGGTCTGCATAAGGACAGTGTGTAGTGTTTCGTGTGATTATGACGATAAGTACTGTATAAAGGTCTGCATAAGGACAGTGTGTAGTGTTTCGTGTGATTATGACGATAAGTACTGTATAAAGGTCTGCATAAGGACAGTGTGTAGTGTTTCGTGTGATTATGACGATACGTACTGTATAAAGGTCTGCATAAGGACAGTGTGTAGTGTTTCGTGTGATTATGACGATACGTACTGTATAAAGGTCTGCATAAGGACAGTGTGTAGTGTGATTATGACGATACGTACTGTATAAAGGTCTGCATAAGGACAGTGTGTAGTGTGATTATGACGATACGTACTGTATAAAGGTCTGCATAAGGACAGTGTGTAGTGTTTCGTGTGATTATGACGATACGTACTGTATAAAGGTCTGCATAAGGACAGTGTGTAGTGTTTCGGTGTGATTATGACGATACGTACTGTATAAAGGTCTGCATAAGGACAGTGTGTAGTGTGATTATGACGATACGTACTGTATAAAGGTCTGCATAAGGACAGTGTGTAGTGTGATTATGACGATACGTACTGTATAAAGGTCTGCATAAGGACAGTGTGTAGTGTTTCGTGTGATTATGACGATACGTACTGTATAAAGGTCTGCATAAGGACAGTGTGTAGTGTTTCGTGTGATTATGACGATACGTACTGTATAAAGGTCTGCATAAGGACAGTGTGTAGTGTTTCGTGTGATTATGACGATACGTACTGTATAAAGGTCTGCATAAGGACAGTGTGTAGTGTGATTATGACGATACGTACTGTATAAAGGTCTGCATAAGGACAGTGTGTAGTGTTTCGTGTGATTATGACGATACGTACTGTATAAAGGTCTGCATAAGGACAGTGTGTAGTGTTTCGTGTGATTATGACGATACGTACTGTATAAAGGTCTGCATAAGGACAGTGTGTAGTGTGATTATGACGATACGTACTGTATAAAGGTCTGCATAAGGACAGTGTGTAGTGTGATTATGACGATACGTACTGTATAAAGGTCTGCATAAGGACAGTGTGTAGTGTTTCGTGTGATTATGACGATACGTACTGTATAAAGGTCTGCATAAGGACAGTGTGTAGTGTTTCGTGTGATTATGACGATACGTACTGTATAAAGGTCTGCATAAGGACAGTGTGTAGTGTTTCGTGTGATTATGACGATACGTACTGTATAAAGGTCTGCATAAGGACAGTGTGTAGTGTTTCGTGTGATTATGACGATACGTACTGTATAAAGGTCTGCATAAGGACAGTGTGTAGTGTTTCGTGTGACTATGACGATACGTACTGTATAAAGGTCTGCATAAGGACAGTGTGTAGTGTTTCGTGTGATTATGACGATACGTACTGTATAAAGGTCTGCATAAGGACAGTGTGTAGTGTTTCGTGTGATTATGACGATACGTACTGTATAAAGGTCTGCATAAGGACAGTGTGTAGTGTTTCGTGTGATTATGACGATACGTACTGTATAAAGGTCTGCATAAGGACAGTGTGTAGTGTTTCGTGTGATTATGACGATACGTACTGTATAAAGGTCTGCATAAGGACAGTGTGTAGTGTTTCGTGTGATTATGACGATAAGTACTGTATAAAGGTCTGCATAAGGACAGGAGGACACGTGACGTCTAAATACGATCTACATCAATCGGGCAGATTTTGAACAACAAAAGCCGACCAGCCTGAAAGAAGCACAAAGAACGCCTACACCACGCCTGACGAAGGAAAAACTATCTACACCTTGTTTTTTCTTTGAGCGCCTGTATTCCACATAATCATGTCGTTAGCGGCGCCGTTACTCGAGACGTCACTAGACTTGTTGAATTGCTGTCAGTACTGACATCTGCATCTGCCAGCCATTGGACGCGACAAGCTGCCGTCGCACCATCTCCACGGAAACCCCTCACAAGCACCAATCTGTTCACAGACATGCGCACAGTGCCTCTCCCCAAGGCGACGTATGGCGTCGGCGTCTCGGTAACAAGTGACAACCGATAACCACTTCCACCGCAAGCAAAAAGGTCAAGGTATGTGTCGCCAATTAAATGACGTGAAGAACAAGACTTGGCAACATGGGAACAGAGGGAGAGAGCGTGCTGGCAACATGCCACGACAGCGGACTGTATCACATCTTCCTATTACGTAGGAAGGCAGGCAGGCCAGTGATAAGGACAGACACAGACACACACAAACAGGACAGCCACGTCTTCCCAATGAATCCGAGAAACTGCACTGCAACCACGAGCCTCTAACCGTTTGAAGTCAGACGTTTCGTTAAGACACGTACGCAGTATACAAAGACAGCTTCCGCCCCACACAAAACACTAGCATTCACCAATCGATAAGACGTCACGTCACAGAATAGTTGCATCTTCATTAACACGCCTGTGAGAGCATGTAGACATCGCACATTGGGTATTGGTTAACGTAATGCTGTGCAGAGAAACAATCACTGCTTACTGCGAGACACACACGTACATACATACATACATACACATACATACACGTACGTACATACAAACACACACACATCATAATGTTCAAAACATCCACATATTAATTTAGACATCATAATGTTCAAAACATCCACATATTAATTTAGACATCATAATGTTCAAAACATCCACATATTAATTTAGACATCATAATGTTCAAAACATCCACATATTAATTTAGACATCATAATGTTCAAAACATCCACATATTAATTTAGACATCATAATGTTCAAAACATCCACATATTAATTTAGACATCACAATGTTCAAAACATCCACATATTAATTTAGACATCATAATGTTCAAAACATCCACATATTAATTTAGACATCATAATGTTCAAAACATCCACATATTAATTTAGACATCATAATGTTCAAAACATCCACATATTAATTTAGACATCATAATGTTCAAAACATCCACATATTAATTTAGACATCATAATGTTCAAAACATCCACATATTAATTTAGACATCATAATGTTCAAAACATCCACATATTAATTTAGACATCATAATGTTCAAAACATCCACATATTAATTTAGACATCATAATGTTCAAAACATCCACATATTAATTTAGACATCATAATGTTCAAAACATCCACATATTAATTTAGACATCACAATGTTCAAAACATCCACATATTAATTTAGACATCATAATGTTCAAAACATCCACATATTAATTTAGACATCACAATGTTCAAAACATCCACATATTAATTTAGACATCATAATGTTCAAAACATCCACATATTAATTTAGACATCATAATGTTCAAAACATCCACATATTAATTTAGACATCATAATGTTCAAAACATCCACATATTAATTTAGACATCATAATGTTCAACACATCCACATATTAAATTTTACGTTGCATTCACCGTGCATTTTGCTTAACTGAACAATCTGTACCAACAAATGCACACAGACATATAATGTCAATAGTTTCTTTTATTAATAGCTTGCCCCATTACGTATTTCGGCGTGCTTACATCGCCATCTTCAGGGGGTCGTTGAAGTTTTCTAACATAGACCACTATTTATAAAATACATCGTAACAGCCATAGTTATGTATAATAATGTTACAATGTTAATCAGTGTCACTATATATAAAATTGTACAATGGTATATTAATACAATTAATAAAACAGTATAAAATTATTGGGTACGTTACACCACACAGATACCGTGCGACAAGGACATTTCACCGCACAGACACACTCACAGATAACCAACGCACAGACACACTCACAGATAACCAACGTAAGCAACACTCACAGATAACCAACGTACAGCAACACTCACAGATAACCAACGTACAGCAACACTCACAGATAACCAACGTACAGCAACACTCACAGATAACCAACGTACAGCAACACTCACAGATAACCAACGTACAGCACCACTCACAGATAACCAACGTACAGCAACACTCACAGATAACCAACGTACAGACACACTCACAGATAACCAACGTACAGCACCACTCACAGATAACCAACGTACAGCAACACTCACAGATAACCAACGTACAGCAACACTCACAGATAACCAACGTACAGCAACACTCACAGATAACCAACGTACAGCAACACTCACAGATAACCAACGTACAGCAACACTCACAGATAACCAACGTACAGCAACACTCACAGATAACCAACGTACAGCAACACTCACAGATAACCAACGTACAGCAACACTCACAGATAACCAACGTACAGCAACACTCACAGATAACCAACGTACAGCAACACTCACAGATAACCAACGTACAGCAACACTCACAGATAACCAACGTACAGCAACACACAAGCCAAAACGCAAGACCTCTCTGCCAATAATTTATCAGTTACATTATACTATGTAACGTACCCAATAATTTTACACTGTTTTATTAATTTTATTAATATACCATTGTACAATTTTATATATAGTGACACTGATTAACATTGTAACATTATTATACATAACTATGGCTGTTACGATGTGTTTTATAAATAGTGGTCTATGTTAAAAACTTCAACGACCCCCTGAAGATGGCGATGTAAGCACGCCGAAATACGTAATGAGGCAAGCTATTAATAAAAGAAACTATTGACATTATATGTCTGTGTGCATTTGTTGGTACAGATTGTTCAATCCACGTATTAATTTAGCACCGCGCTTGTGATGTTTATTCGCCCCAACAATATTAAGGAATGGTGGCTCATAATCGGGTCTGCGATACAGTAGTACCTCACTTTGCGGCGCTTTTCAATTATATTCAATTTTATTATTTTCGGCGCTTGCTCTTACGGCGGTGACGCGCACATCAGCTGAGTTTGTATTTATTATTTTTGCATTCACATGGGTTTTTCGGCCTAGCTCTATTGCGCACTTAATACATGATAGTGTAAACATGTTGTGAGGCTTTTATATGCACCAGCAAGTGAAAAAAGCATGTGATTCGCTTTACAGCGGTGGTCTGGAACGTAACCCGCCGTATTAGCGAGGTATGCCTGTACCGTCTAATCAAGGACTTGATAGACAAACAAAGAATGGACAAAGCCTACATGATATCGTCACCCATAAGACCACAACGAGTACTGGGTCAAGCCAGCAAGCCATGTCTACACAGCAGAACTGTTACAACTGCACGAACGGCACTGAACAGTTCGTGTCGGCGAACGAACACAACATTTCAAGACAAAATACGCGTACACGCCTGCAGGCAAGTTACCTTCTTTGACACTCACAACCATCCTTCCTTACACAACTGTAGCCAAGTTGTCTTTCTGCCACCTCTGATAACTGCAAGGGTAGAAAACGGGATGGAAACTTCACGGTTTGCCTGCCGAAGAAAGTGGAGGTGGCGGTGGAGGTGGCCGAGCTCTCAGAATAGCATATACGTGCCCTTACGTCTGTCCTGCTAAGATGATGCAAGGCAGAATAACAGCGCTTTATAAGGAATTAATTCGTACTACAAACCATCTGACGCTATGTACCTGGCGTCGCATAAACCGATGTCGTTATAACAAGTTCAACCATGTTATTTCCGCAGTACATAGCGTCGAATAGTAGGGTAATTGGTGAGCAAGATACGGACGGAACCAGCTCTGGCCTACGTGACGCACTGATACCGGCATTTTACTCGACGGTCTGAGGGCAAAACTGCATACAACTTTAACAGGAGAGCCGTCTCCGGGCCTGGAATTGAAACCGTGACCCCTCGAACGCGACGCTCGGTCGCTGCGATAACCGGCTTCGAGAGGCCAGTCGGGGATGACGACTGATAAAAGTCTGTTTCTTTTGAACTGTAACTATTTTTTAACGGCATATCTTAACCTTGGGATGCACATGGCGGCCGCAAAAACAAGATGTCCGCATCATACTGACGACAGCAGCGAGAAACAAACTGGATTTCGCACAAACACAGAATGTCCAGGAATATTTTGTGCAGCAAAGCTACGTAACTCAGAACACAGTGGCTGGTTTAACGTGAACAACCCTCAACATTTCGCCCGCACGGTGTGCTGGTGGAGCCCATCGCATATCACAGCAAACGGACATTCTTTACCTTTACCTAAACACCACCGATCAACTGGTCCTTCTGATGGCAATGTAATACTTTCTGGAGTTTGAACAAATTTAAAGCCCGGTACGTCAGTCGGGATACATCAGCAAGACTGGGAGGCCGACGTTCGAATCCCTGCAAGGGTATAGATGTTCCCGTCGACATGCCTGTATGCAGACCGCAGTGGAGCATGAATCATGCAAATCCAACGCCTAGCAATGTGGAGCTGTGCCTCACCCCCAAGTACCATACAATTCTCAATATTGTGAAGATCAGAAGCAAGGTAAACGTTACGTGAATTGAAACCTGATTGCTGCCAGCGCACCCGCGTCTCTTAGGGGTGACAAGATTTCCGGGCGCCCGCTGCTTGAAGACAAAAATGCCCAGTTTTACTAAAATTGATGAAAGGCCCAGAAGACGGCAGGGGGCGGGGTTCAGCGTACTTTCGTAATGCATACTGCAGCAGTTACGCGAGATGTTACAACGCAATGCAGCCCCAGTGCGCATGCTCACCTGCGCAGTCATTCGCCACGTCACATCGTCTATCATCACACAGTGCCGCTGCACTCTTGCCGCTCACAGATTAAAGAAACACACTGTAATTACGGAACTGAATTTGCAATGCCAACACAAAGATAACACTCACCGAAACTCCGGTCATCCGGCAGACTCCTTAGCACATGCGCACTTATTGCTTCAACGGAAACCATTGTTTCATCTTCTTCACTTTGTACCCTTATCATCTTATACCCTTCCTCTGGTACCCTTTCTCACCCCCTTCATTTGTCCAACAGTATATAACCATATACATACAATAAAAAGAAGAAAGGCTAACTGGATTGGGCACATCTTGCGTAGAAACTGCCTTCTGAAACACGTGATAGAAGGAAAGTTAGAAGGAAGGATAGAAATGACGGGACGACGAGGGAGAAGACGTAAGCAGCTACTGGATGACCTTAAGGAAAAGAAAAGATACTGGAAATTGAAAGAGGAATTACTAGATCGCACCCTGTGGAGAACTCGCTTTGGAAGAGGCTACGGACCTGTCGTAAGACAGACTGCGGAATGAATGAATGAATATAACCACACAAGCGTCACACCACTGGACAGTCTCTGCCCAAATACCCACACAATAACACTGAAATAATTCACAACAGATTAAAGGATGGCCATGCAGAACGCGGGCTGCTAGACTCCCCCTCATGGACAATGTCATCTACAAAAACTGTGCAGCCTAAATCGACAGCCGTAGGCAAGTCACAGGTCGACATAAAGCAAGTACGACACAAGACCAGCCACGTGACGCTGCTCTGTTCCCACAGTCGAACTTGTCACAAACCCCATCTTCTTGTTTCTCATAACTTCACATCTTGCACCCAGTGCCTACGACAAACTGTGCCCAAGCGCTGGGATGTTTCCTCGCCACCTCTGCGGACTACCCAGCCCCTGATCGGGGACCTTTCCTTCGGGATGCTAGGCAACCGAAGCGCGAAGCTAACCACTCGCCTCCATATAATAGAAAGGCTAACAACCCGTGGCGATTTCTCCGGTATGGCTAGTATTGCGCCGCCATACAATCAAATGGAATAAATAATTTCCTTTCTCCATCAAAAAACAAGACAAAACTTGTAAATATTTTTTCCAAAATTATTACGTTGTGTTACACACAATTTGTGTAGCTCATCTCCTAAAAAGCTACGGATGCGGAGTATTTCCTGCTATACCTCGCCGTTTAAAGCGTGTGTGTGTGATATTGAGAGAGGGGCGGGCGGGGGCGGGGTTGCAATGCTGTTTCTCACCAGTGTCCATTTAAGCTCCCTCCCGCTCCTCCAAGGCATGCGGCCGATAGCACAGCCAACGTCTGGTCGCTTGGTTAACAAGCGAGAGAGAGAAGGAAGACCACAGCCAAACATACGGCACAGGTTACACGAAAGCTTGCCGCAATACCCACAGGCAATGAAGGATTTTATTCGTTGCAAAGTTTTTTCATATTGAGGAAGGTCTTTGCCCAACCACACGGCGCAACAACTCGACAAAATCACTCGGTGGGAACCTCAGATCACTGTTTTCGTATTGTTAAGAGTGCATCTACTTCTGGTTCTCTTATGTTGCTCATTTATTGTGTCTTATTTATTTTATTCTTCAATAACTCTCCTCTGAAGAATGGATGTCTGCAATGTTGATAAAATTGTGATTCAGAACTTATTAGAGATGCTATTCTCAAGACGTGTAGCAGAAAAACTTAAGATATGAAGGACAGACGACCCTGTCCCACCTAAAGAGTACAGACAAGGACAGACGACCCTGTCCCACCTAAAGAGTACAGACAAGGACAACAGAAGTGTGGAATTTCATTTTAAATGATCAAAATACATCAGGGAAGAAATTCAGATGTCTTCTGCAGAAAATGGAAGTTATAAGTGATCACATTTACAGTTTATATTATTATTATTATTATTATTATTGCTGCTGCTGCTGCTACATAGGAAAATCCACGATAAGTCGGTCCCTGTCACCACGATAAGTCGGTCCCTGTCACCACGGTAAGTCGGTCCCTGTCACCACGATAAGTCGGTCCCTGTCACCACAGCATGGCGCATCCTCAGGTTGCGGATGGAGGAACGGCCTGTGGATATGGAGGGTAGCTGCGAATACATTGAATAAGCAGTTGTGGACAGCCGACAAGGGGTGGTCCTCCAGCTTGGGGGTTGGGCGAGGTGCTAACAACTCCTCACCGTAAACAATTACCATGTTATGAAACATATCACGAAGCCTGGTCTGATTCTTTGATACAACCTGAGCAACGGAAAAAGGACGTGAGATTTGGAACTTGGAACGTGAGGAGCTTGTACAGGTCAGGGTCACTTATGACAGTGGTCAGGGCACTGGCGAGGTACGATCTTCAGGAAGTGGGATGGGGCATGGACTGGATTGATATGGCTGAGGGCGCTTGTGAGTGCGGTAATGAACCTTCGGGTTCCACAAAACGCGGGGAATTTCTTGACTAGCTGAGGACCTGCTAGTTTCTGAAGAAGGACTGTGCTACATGGAGTTAGTTATAGGAAAATTCTGGATGGCTTTTAATTTCTTGGAGGGCGGGGCGGGGGGGGGGGGGGGGGGGTTGCGCGTGATACGAATGCATTCATGCATCTTCCTACCTCTCTATCTACAATCTATCTACCTACCTATCCGTCTACCTACCTATCCATCTACCTACTACCTACCTATCTATCTAATCTATCTACCTATCCATCCATCTATCTATCCATCTATCCACCTATCTACCTACCTATCCATCTATCTATCCACCTATCTACCTACCTATCCATTATCTATCTATCCATCTAATCTATCTATCCACCTATCTACCTACCTACCTCCCTATCCATCTATCAATCTATCTACCTACCTATCCGTCTACCTACCTATCCATCTACCTACTACCTACCTATCTAATCTATCTACCTATCCATCCATCATCTATCCACCTATCTACCTACCTATCAATCTATCTACCCACCTATCTACCTACCTATCCATCTATCTATCTATCCATCTATCTACTATCCACCTATCTACTACTACCTCCTATCCATCTATCAATCTATCTACCTACCTATCCATCTACTACTACTACCTATCTATCTAATCTACTACCTATCTATCTATCTATCTACCCATCCATCCCTCTATCTATCCATCTATCCACCTATCTACCTACCTATCCATCTATCTATCCACCTATCTTCCTACCTATCCATCTATCTATCTATCCACCTATCTACCTACCTACTATCCATCTATCTATCTATCCACCTATCACCTACTATCATCTTCATCTATCTATCCACTATTACCTACCTACCTATCCATCTATCTATCTATCCACCTATCTACCTACCTATCCATCTATCTATTATCCATACTACCCTACCTATCCATCTATCTATCTAACCAGCCACCACTTGTTATTTCTGTACTTCTTTTGGTGACCAACCCACTTCTGACCTACGCATTCTGCAAGCATTACATTGCCAATACAGCCAAACGTCACCCTCCATCGGACACAGCACACACACATATGTTGGCGTTCAGTCGTGTTGTCTCCGCACAAATCTCATCCTCAGACCAACAGTTTGACATCATCATTACACAGACAGCTGGACACAATGTGCACGTCCTCCATCTTGTTACACGTTACGCAATTACTATGCCTGAACATACGCATACAGCAGGTGTCGCTCTCGCCTCACAAAGCGGCGTCTGCAATGGCACACGACTGCAGGAAATTACAACGTATGTCACAATGTCACAATGCTGAAACAAGCTTCGTGAAAAGCGTTCATATGGTTCAACGTCGAAATCTAACAGGACACACAGACACTAAGGGGTGTCTCGCTTTCAGGATGGAGAGCGAGTTAATGATTGCGATATGCGCACGTGGAACACATGCAATTCGCAAGGAGTTCAAACGGAATGTGCCGATCGCTCAGTCCTCCTTTGGTCATCTTCTTCTTCTTCTTCGGTGGCACTACAGTCCAATGCGGACCTTCGCCTCCTTAATGGCCCTTTCCCAGTCAGCTCTGTTTTTTTACCTTTCTTTCAAATTGTTAATTTTACACTTCTTAATGTCTGTTTGTACACGATTCCACCATCTGTTTCTTGGTCACCATTTCCCTCATTGCTCCTGCTCTGTACAATGTACGTACATTCCACGTCGCTATCCTCAACTCATTAATCCTTCTCTATTGCCTAGGTCGATTCCACTCTATCTGACTGTTCCGAGGCCACATTTTAGGTTTTCTAACAATCAGTTTTTTTACAGTGACAGGTTGTCAGCCTGTCGCCCAACCCCCAACCTGGAGGGCCAGTCCGCCGAATTTATAACCCCCGGGGCAGGGTGGCCCAGCTATACCCCCAGGCACTGGGTACCCATTTTGGTCGCCTTTTACGACCTGCATGGGCAGCAGTGGGACTATTCTTTTCCCCGGTCACCACACGGGACCTTTGGTCATCTATCGTTAATTAATTCATTCATTCACTCTGTACTCCTGTCTTAACGACAGGTCCGTAGCCTCTTCCAAAGAGAGTTCTCCACACAGTGCGATCTAGTGCTTCCTCTTTCAATTTCTAGTATCTTCTCTTTTCCTTAAGGTCATCCAGTAGCTGCTTAGTCTTCTCCCTCGTCTTCCCGTCACTTCTATCCTTCCTTCTAACTTTCCTTCAATCACGTGTTTTAGAAGGCAGTTTCTACGCAAGATGTGACCAATCCAGTTAGCCTTTCTTCTTTTTATTGTATGTAGGATATTCCTCTCCTCCTTGACTCTGTGTAATACTTCTTCATTTCTCACACGATCGGTCCATCTCGTCTTCTCCATTCTTCTCCAGCACCACATTTCAAAACTTTCCAGATACTTCTGATCTACTTTCCGAAGTGTCCACGTTTCAGCACCACACAAAGCTATGCTCCAAATGTAGCACTTTACTAGTTTCTTCCTTAAATTTAATTCCAGTTTGCTGGTGAAAAGATGCTTCTTCTTGTTGAATGCTGCTTTAGCCATGGCAATTCTGGATTTAATTTCACGTGTACACCTTGCATCATTTGTTATCATGCTACCCAAATCGAAATATCCCACATTCTCCAATTGTTTTTGATCTATCATAAATTTTATTGGGGATGGTTGCCTTGAGATTCTCATTAACTTAGTTTTTCCCACATTAATTTCCTTTCCATAGCATCTTCCAATTTCAGTCTATCACCACACCCTGTAGCACCTTTTCTTCCCTAGCCAGTAGCACAAGGTCATCTGCATATTTCACACTGCCAATTACGTGCCCTCCTATCGTTAATATACTGACATAAATATTTACTAGGACTTCTTGCACTGTCATAACACACAACACCATACAACGTTTCGGAAACATGCTCCTGAAGAAGGAAAGGATGTGTGGCGTTGTACAGTGACAATGAAAATTTCGAAATAAATATTAACAATGATAATTACGTTAAACCGTTGCCAAAAATGTACGACTCCACCACCTGCACCGCAGACTATAACCTGATTTGTCGCATTCAATCTTAACCCCGCTAGTTTTCTTGCATGTTCGTAATAAAACATTTTAGAGCAAATCTGAAAAGCAATGGCAATAAAGCACGTCCTTGTGTCAGACAATACTGACACGAAAAGCACCAAATGGTTACCTACCCAGTGTGGCTGGCCATGGAACCCAATTCGATTCTCTGCCAAGCTTCCAAGAATGGGACGACAAACCGAGAAATTTGGCAATGGTAATGATAACTGTGTACCTGTTGCCTGGCACTGTGTACTTCTGCCTGCACGTGTGCCTGTCCTGGCACGGTGTCCGTGAAAATGAGACACAGACCCCGATTACGTCATGTAAAAAGCGCAGCCGCGAGTCAAATTATGTAACTGCTGACCAATCAGTACCAAATCAGCTTCTGCGCCAATCACTGACTTTACAAGGGCCGTACCTACGTCGTGAGCAGATTAATGTCACAACCAAGTAAAAGTATGAACAGGAAAACACCACATGTCTGTCAGATCTGTGCAAAGTATTCATCCCGTACAAAATCACCATCCCCATTCCAATCGATGTATTTCTGCCATCGTTCTAGAAGTCTGAAGATCCCCTTGAGACAGAACCACATTTCAGCCGTTCGGGCGAGAACAACTACTGACGGCTTCCTGGACTGCATCACTGGTCGCACCTGATACTTTACGAAACCTAACAGATGGTAGTCCGAAGAGGGCTAGATCCGGCCTCCACTGGATGGGGGAGCAGTTCGCAGCCATTCTTCTGAATCCTCTCCACATACAGACGGGCAGTGGCGTGTTGCAGGACGTCTGTCACACAGTGCACGACGCAGCATCTGCAGCAGCACTGGTGGTGTCCGCTTGTGGCAAACACACCAACATGCATCCTTCAGCATCCCAAACGACAGTTCCCATGGGTATTGTTTTCGGCATCTCTTTCGTGGGCGATGCTGTGTGATAGCATTGCATGCTCTGTCAGTTTTATTTCGGAATGAATATGACAAAACCAGATTTCGTCAACCACTACGATGCTGTAAAGAAAGTCACCGCCTTCGACAACACACCGGTCCAGCAATTGTGAGATAACATTTTTTCGCAGGTCTGTGCTGCTCTGCCAGCAAACGAGGAACCCGGTCCTCACAAACTTCGCGGCATCCCAAACACTTCACCACCGCCTGAACCGAACGAGCCATCTCCCTGTCTCTGCTGCTATTTCCTTGTCACGCGTAGAACATCCCTGACGAGCTCATGCTTTTCCCTTTGTTTCTCTCGGTACAGGCAGTTCACGGGTGACCACTACGGTGCTCATCGGCGATGTCTACGTTCCCGTCTTTAACATGGTTACCAACGCCAGACACTGCTAGCGCCCATGAAGGCGTCTCCATATGTACATCGAAGTGGCGCGTGAACAGTCGATGTGGCGACTTCCTCCTCTAACAGTCGATGTGACGACTTCCTCCTCTAACAGTCGATGTGGCGACTTCCTCCTCTAACAGTCGATGTGGCGACTTCCTCCTCTAACCACAAATTTTATGACTGCACTTTGCCGAAAACGACACCGTCCTCGCCACTCGCCAGTCACCTTCTCGCACTGAAATATGACTACGTGACGAGGGCTGGCGATGTGATTTTCGTTCCGGTGTGAGCCGACAGATATATATCGCGCACTGTAATATCGCCTGACATTTGTTCGTAATTCCACGTTCGGTACGACGTTCGAACAGCGTGTCCGCCTTACGGTGAATACAAGAACCAAAGTCGAAATTTCTAACTTGCCATGCGGAGAATCGCGATGTGCAGCGCCAACCTTTGACATGGAAGTCCACAATTACACGTGGCTTTCAAAATTCCGTAAATGTATGAATTATTAAAAAATTATGCAGCAGCAGACAAAAGTCATAAAATACAGCGAGAATGGACAAGTTCGTACCAACGGGCATAGCGAGAGCCAACACAGAAAATGCAAGTGGCTTAAATTTGGCGGCGGACAGACACATGCAATGCAACCAAGCCGTCGTTACAGTAAGCGCCAAGTTTCGGCACAACATGTTGTAAGTGTCTCGACCGACAGAGGCGCTGCACATGCTGCGTACTGTTCACAGCTGTAGAGTGTGGAAACGTATCTTAAGTAGCTTAAGTCCGTTGTGTATAATATACAAATACATACTCCTTTCATAGCATTTTTAATTCACAAATGTACAGGACAACATGTTTCGATCTGTTTATGGACCATTTTCAAGTCTTTTTACAGAAACACTGAACTAGGAACACAACATATTCCTGTAAAAAGACTTCAAAATTGTACGTAAATAGACCGAAACAAGTCGTCAAAGATATGTATAAAACATTTCTGTGCCTGGGAATAACTAGTTGTGTCAAGGCATATGTACATTGTTACTGACTTTCAGAAAACACACATACGTATAGTGCAACATGCAAACATGTACAACCGAAACAGACCGCGACTTACGACAGAGGCAAGACCTGCACTGCAGTCAGAGAGGACGTCGCAACAAACAGCGGTGTTCGGTACAGAAAGATCTGGCGTGAGTCCCCGGTTAGTCGGTATTGCGACTCGCTAAGGGCTGGACGGTCCGGGGATCGAATCCCGGTGGGGGAGAGATTTACCGCACCCCTTTAGACCGGCCCTGGAGCCCACCCAGCCTACGGTACGTACCGGGTCTCTTTCCCGGGGGGGGGGGGGGGGGGGGTAAAGCGGCCGAGTCGTGGGGTTGACCACCCACATCCATCTAGCGCCGAGGTTAAAGAAAGAGTAGAACTATATATACCTCTACTCCCCTTCTGGACCTTCATGGCCTGCTGTAGGGAGCTCGACACCTAAACCAATGACAGGCATATGGGCCTGCTACACACGACCTGCCTCAACCAAACACGGGCCTGTTGCAATCGTTCTGCAGTAGTGAAGAACACATAACGTCTGTCCAAATGCACGCTGGTGATCTTCAGTTATTGCGCCTACACATGGGGCTAGCACTGAGCAAAGAATTTTCAATTTTGTAAGCAGCCGATAACACTGATATGCCTCGACATTACTACAGTCGTCTGCGTCGCCCTGCTCACACACAGGTACAGCAACGGACTATTCCCGACGCCACACACGAGAGCAAAGTTGTGGATGTCAGAACGTCAAGCACGTGACGTTTCTCTCATTTGTAAATAAATCCGGCCGACATATGATCAGTATCAGGCGATACTGAGGTTACACGTACAGAATTGCTCAAACATAATGACGCAGCAATCCAAGCAGCCGTGAAGCGCCAACACTGCGATAACTGTAACAGCACTGCCAACACTGCGCGGACGGACACACATCTGTCACACTACGCGCCGCCTTCGTCTGCTACCGCATGTTTCGGCAATGAACATCGGGCGTGTTTGGTATCATTAAATGACACATCAATCTAACTTATTTTCCGTTACCGACGTTTCGCAGGTGTTTGCTACCTCCATCTTCAGGGCAGACTCTTCTTAGACTCCGAAGACGGAGGCCAGCAAGCTCCTCCGTAACGCCAGTTATTATCAACCATCGGACACGCGCCGTATCCCAGAACAGTCACACTGTCTTGCCCTGAGCTCATCGTCTTCCCACTTACACCCCCAGACATGGCGGTATCATGGGACCCCGAAACGTCTGTATCCACTTCCACGACTACATGTTACGTCTCCCGAGCACTCAGCACCGCGAGCAGTTCGAACATTACGCCCCATGTGTCCTATTGTCTCTCTGATCCTTGCATAGACGACGACGACCGCCCAAACAACATTTAAAGATTCAGACAACACAACACACCGCATCGCATCGCCACAGCAAGGACCAACTAGTGACACGCTCTTTACTCACAGATCACACGAAATGCACGTACAGGCCGCGTGGGCAAAATGTGGGCTCTAATGTTGTACATAGCGGCAATTTCTATGCATGTGGAAAGGCAGTAAGTGAAAGTGCACGTTAGGTTAGTGCGTGGCTCTGTATGTGACGCACTTGTTTCAACAGCCACGCCCACAGACTAATGTTATATACAAATGCACAACATACCATCATGACCGGACACACATCACCTCACCAGGCTTCAAATCACGCGCGCACCGCACACACACGACCGTCGCCCGCGCTGCCTGCGACACAACTAGCACATACAGAACGGGTACGGCACCGCGCTGGGGCTGGCGCACGCGAGCCAGCGAGAGACGGAGAGAGAGAGAGAGAGAGAGAGAGGGACGGAGTATGTGATGGGATGCGACCACAGGGAGAGGGGCGGAACAGTGGCGGAATTACAGCTGCACTTTCAACACCATAAATGACCTCATTCTTGCTCGCGTTCGTAGCGAAAGTCACAAAAATGCGCCTCTCATTCGATTCGCAATGACTGTGCGTCTGCTTGTCCCAACTCGAGCAGCGATGCACGGATTTTCATGTGACAGTGCATTGCGGAGTTCTGTTGCAGTTCGACGAATCGCTTAGATTGTGGACTCAAGACAACAGTGGCCAATTTATAAGAGGACCTGCGTGCGTCTGTGCGTGCATCTAGAGCGTAGGGCGGCCGTTAGGTTAGTCGTTAGCCGCGGAGGACCGGGTTTGGTCCCAGGCCAATCCAAGTGGGATTTGTGGTAAACAAAGTGTCACCGGGACAGGTTTTAGTCCGAGTAGTTCAGTTTTCCCCCGTCTGTGCCACTCTTCCCAATGCGCCATACTCTTGTTTCGTCTGCCATCGCGCTATCTGACAGCGTCATTAAACACAACACCCCTCTCTTCTCTCCGGAGTGCAGTTCGCTCAATATTTATCATAGGGAAATACGTTCCAACAAAAGCCGTACAGAAAAACAAAACGCATTTTATCCACAATACAGTTTTCAAACTCCAGAGGTAAGTGAATGTAACGAGGCAAGTTACCAGAATTGTCACGCATGCGCACATGTAGTTGTTCCGCCTACCGCGAACAGAAGTTTTCAGTGCGCGGTGACCCCAAGGGTTCCTGACCAGGCTCGTAATTGTACTGAGCCAACGGTGAATCTTGGCCGTGTTACAGACTGCAGTGACAGGGTTTGTCGTGGCTTTCCTGTGTGGATACAGACACAGCCAGTACGGTGAATCTTGGCCGTGTTACAGACTGCAGTGACAGGGTTTGTCGTGGCTTTCCTGTGTGGATACAGACACAGCCAGTACGGTGAATCTTGGCCGTGTTACAGACTGCAGTGACAGGGTTTGTCGTGGCTTTCCTGTGTGGATACAGACACAGCCAGTACGGTGAATCTTGGTCGTGTTACAGACTGCAGTGACAGGGTTTGTCGTGGCTTTCCTGTGTGGATACAGACACAGCCAGTACGGTGAATCTTGGCCGTGTTACAGACTGCAGTGACAGGGTTTGTCGTGGCTTTCCTGTGTGGATACAGACACAGCCAGTACGGTGAATCTTGGCCGTGTTACAGACTGCAGTGACAGGGTTTGTCGTGGCTTTCCTGTGTGGATACAGACACAGCCAGTACGGTGAATCTTGGTCGTGTTACAGACTGCAGTGACAGGGTTTGTCGTGGCTTTCCTGTGTGGATACAGACACAGCCAGTACGGTGAATCTTGGCCGTGTTACAGACTGCAGTGACAGGGTTTGTCGTGGCTTTCCTGTGTGGATACAGACACAGCCAGTACGGTGAATCTTGGTCGTGTTACAGACTGCAGTGACAGGGTTTGTCGTGGCTTTCCTGTGTGGATACAGACACAGCCAGTACGGTGAATCTTGGCCGTGTTACAGACTGCAGTGACAGGGTTTGTCGTGGCTTTCCTGTGTGGATACAGACACAGCCAGTACGGTGAATCTTGGCCGTGTTACAGACTGCAGTGACAGGGTTTGTCGTGGCTTTCTTGTGTGGATACAGACACCGCCAGTACGGTGAATCTTGGCCGTGTTACAGACTTCAGTGACAGGGTTTGTCGTGGCTTTCCTGTGTGGATACAGACACCGCCAGTACGGTGAATGTTGGTCGTGTTACAGACTGCAGTGACAGGGTTTGTCGTGGCTTTCTTGTGTGGATACAGACACCGCCAGTACGGTGAATCTTGGCCGTGTTACAGACTTCAGTGACAGGGTTTGTCGTGGCTTTCCTGTGTGGATACAGACACAGCCAGTACGGTGAATCTTGGTCGTGTTACAGACTGCAGTGACAGGGTTTGTCGTGGCTTTCTTGTGTGGATACAGACACCGCCAGTACGGTGAATCTTGGCCGTGTTACAGACTTCAGTGACAGGGTTTGTCGTGGCTTTCCTGTGTGGATACAGACACAGCCAGTACGGTGAATGTTGGTCGTGTTACAGACTGCAGTGACAGGGTTTGTCGTGGCTTTCCTGTGTGGATACAGACACCGCCAGTACGGTGAATCTTGGCCGTGTTACAGACTGCAGTGACAGGGTTTGTCGTGGCTTTCCTGTGTGGATACAGACACAGCCAGTACGGTGAATCTTGGCCGTGTTACAGACTGCAGTGACAGGGTTTGTCGTGGCTTTCCTGTGTGGATACAGACACAGCCAGTACGGTGAATGTTGGACGTGTTACAGACTGCAGTGACAGTGTTTGTCGTGGCTTTCCTGTGTGGATACAGACACCGCCAGTACGGTGAATGTTGGTCGTGTTACAGACTGCAGTGACAGGGTTTGTCGTGGCTTTCTTGTGTGGATACAGACACCGCCAGTACGGTGAATCTTGGCCGTGTTACAGACTTCAGTGACAGGGTTTGTTGTGGCTTTCCTGTGTGGATACAGACACCGCCAGTACGGTGAATCTTGGCCGTGTTACAGACTGCAGTGACAGGGTTTGTCGTCGATTTCCTGTGTGGATACAGACACAGCCAGTACGGTGAATCTTGGCCGTGTTACAGACTGCAGTGACAGGGTTTGTCGTGGCTTTCCTGTGTGGATACAGACACAGCCAGTACGGTGAATCTTGGCCGTGTTACAGACTGCAGTGACAGGGTTTGTCGTGGCTTTCCTGTGTGGATACAGACACAGCCAGTACGGTGAATCTTGGCCGTGTTACAGACTGCAGTGACAGGGTTTGTCGTGGCTTTCCTGTGTGGATACAGACACAGCCAGTACGGTGAATCTTGGCCGTGTTACAGACTGCAGTGACAGGTTTGTCGTGGCTTTCCTGTGTGGATACAGACACAGCCAGTACGGTGAATCTTGGTCGTGTTACAGACTGCAGTGACAGGGTTTGTCGTGGCTTTCCTGTGTGGATACAGACACAGCCAGTACGGTGAATCTTGGCCGTGTTACAGACTGCAGTGACAGGGTTTGTCGTGGCTTTCCTGTGTGGATACAGACACAGCCAGTACGGTGAATCTTGGTCGTGTTACAGACTGCAGTGACAGGGTTTGTCGTGGCTTTCCTGTGTGGATACAGACACGCCAGTACGGTGAATCTTGGCGTGTTACAGACTGCAGTGACAGGGTTTGTCGTGGCTTTCCTGTGTGGATACAGACACGCCAGTACGGTGAATCTTGGCCGTGTTACAGACTGCAGTGACAGGGTTTGTCGTGGCTTTCCTGTGTGGATACAGACACAGCCAGTACGGTGAATCTTGGCCGTGTTACAGACTGCAGTGACAGGGTTTGTCGTGGCTTTCTTGTGTGGATACAGACACGCCAGTACGGTGAATTTGGCGTGTTACAGACTGCAGTGACAGGGTTTGTCGTGGCTTTCCTGTGTGGATACAGACACAGCCAGTACGGTGAATCTTGGCCGTGTTACAGACTGCAGTGACAGGTTTGTCGTGGCTTTCCTGTGTGGATACAGACACAGCCAGTACGGTGAATCTTGGCCGTGTTACAGACTGCAGTGACAGGGTTTGTCGTGGCTTTCCTGTGTGGATACAGACACAGCCAGTACGGTGAATGTTGGTCGTGTTACAGACTGCAGTGACAGGGTTTGTCGTGGCTTTCCTGTGTGGATACAGACACCGCCAGTACGGTGAATTTGGCGTGTTACAGACTGCAGTGACAGGTTTGTCGTGGCTTTCCTGTGTGGATACAGACACGCCAGTACGGTGAATCTTGGCCGTGTTATAGACTCAGTGACAGGTTTGTCGTGGCTTTCCTGTGTGGATACAGACACGCCAGTACGGTGAATGTTGGCGTGTTACAGACTGCAGTGACAGGTTTGTCGTGGCTTTCTTGTGTGGATACAGACACCGCCAGTACGGTGAATTTGCGTGTTACAGACTTCAGTGACAGGGTTTGTCGTGGCTTTCCTGTGTGGATACAGACACCGCCAGTACGGTGAATTTGGCGTGTTACAGACTGCAGTGACAGGGTTTGTCGTGGCTTTCTGTGTGGATACAGACACCGCCAGTACGGTGAATCTTGGCCGTGTTACAGACTCAGTGACAGGGTTTGTCGTGTTTCCTGTGTGGATACAGACACAGCCAGTACGGTGAATTTGGTCGTGTTACAGACTGCAGTGACAGGGTTTGTCGTGGCTTTCCTGTGTGGATACAGACACGCCAGTACGGTGAATCTTGGCGTGTTACAGACTGCAGTGACAGGTTTGTCGTGGCTTTCCTGTGTGGATACAGACACCGCCAGTACGGTGAATGTTGGTCGTGTTACAGACTGCAGTGACAGGGTTTGTCGTGGCTTTCTTGTGTGGATACAGACACCGCCAGTACGGTGAATCTTGGCCGTGTTACAGACTTCAGTGACAGGGTTTGTTGTGGCTTTCCTGTGTGGATACAGACACCGCCAGTACGGTGAATCTTGGCCGTGTTACAGACTGCAGTGACAGGGTTTGTCGTCGATTTCCTGTGTGGATACAGACACAGCCAGTACGGTGAATCTTGGCCGTGTTACAGACTGCAGTGACAGGGTTTGTCGTGGCTTTCCTGTGTGGATACAGATACAGCCAGTACGGTGAATGTTGGCCGTGTTACAGACTGCAGTGACAGGGTTTGTCGTGGCTTTCCTGTGTGGATAGAGACACCGCCAGTACGGTGAATCTTGGTCGTGTTACAGACTGCAGTGACAGGGTTTGTCGTGGCTTTCCTGTGTGGATACAGACACCGCCAGTACGGTGAATCTTGGTCGTGTTACAGACTGCAGTGACAGGGTTGTCGTGGCTTTCCTGTGTGGAGACAGACACCGCCAGTACGGTGAATCTTGGTCGTGTTACAGACTGCAGTGACAGGGTTTGTCGTGGCTTTCCCGTGTGGATACAGACACCGCCAGTACGGTGAATGTTGGTCGTGTTACAGACTGCAGTGACAGGGTTTGTCGTGGCTTTCCCGTGTGGATACAGACACAGCCAGTACCTGGTCTGAGGTGCCGAATGTGGCGGGCCAGCGGGCAGTAACAGCACCCTGAGGCACTTCGTGATTTTTTCAGCCCCTCAAAGCAAATACTCCGACAGCGTCTCGAATTAACGTACTGCGTCCTTCCATATCCTTCACTAAACATCCAGTCACTCGACGTTACATAATTTGTTTTCCTAAGTGCCGCTAAATAAGCGACGTATAAGTCTCGGGCGGTCTACTCTGTCGTTACGTACATCAGCAAGTAATTAATAACGAAAGCACAAGATGGCGGCTGTAGAAGGCAGTACATCTAAGTGCGTACTGTTGATATACTGAGTTCAATATATTAAAACAAATCTCTCTGTTCTTGCAAAACTTTTTGAACTTATCTGCATTAGGTATGAGTTTGTTTGTAACAAATTCCCGACAAAATTGCACTGGAATTAGTGCCAGCAGATACGTGAATATATCAGGCGTCAGTCGGTGTGCGCTGTATATCGTAACACTTCGCTATGCTACTGCATGCAGATCTGTGAATGCTAGCGTCTGATCGTCTCTTATGAATACCGCAAGGCTGAGTATTTCAGGCAAAACACTGATACATACGGATATTTTAAACATGTATTTCCACTTCCTTTTTAGACAACAGTCACCGCAAATTTTCTCCTAGAGTTTCAATCGATTACGTTCGATTGTAGCACTGTTGCTATAACGCGGAAACCTTAGCAATCCATCTAAGAACAGTGGAGTGAAGCTTCGAAGTCATATTTTAACAGCGGGTCGCTTTGAAAGAATCAAACAAATCTCTTTTCAATGAAGTCTGAAAGGAAATCATGACTTTCTTTTGAGTAGGATGATCAGTACGCATATATATATATATATATATATATATATATATATATATATATATAGGTAAAGTTCTCCCTATAACAGTCCATGAAGGCCCAGAGGGGGAATAGAGGTATATCTCTACTCTTTCTTTAACCCTGACACTAGATGAGGGTTGGTGGCCAACTCCACGCCCCGGCCGCTTTACCCCCGGGAAAGAGACCCGGTACCCATTGTATAGGAGGCTGGGTGGGCCCCAGGGCCGTTCTGGACGGATGCGGAAAATCTCGCCCCCACCGGGATTCGATCCCCGGACCGTCCAGCCCGTAGCAAGTGGCTATACCGACTGAGCTATCGCGGCCCCCCCCCCACACACACACACAATATATTGCGTACAGTTCTTCACGTAAAGTGACGGGTAGTTATGTTTGTCCGAGTTGGCTCGACAATCTGTCGCAAGACTTCCCCAACACCAAACTGGTCTACTGGACCAGTGCCTTGTCCTGTCCGGTACAACCCTCGTGTCCGTCGCGCTGCAGTCCACAAACAGCCGCCCCAGCCGTAACAATCAACGGACACCCAGCCGCTCCCGTAACACGCAAGTTCATTGCCGCAGAGTCGGCCACCATTCTGAGCCTAGGTGAGTCCAGTGACCGCTTTCCTACATCACTCCTTTGAAATCCATTTCAATATTATTACATTCCCAACTGCGCCTGCGTCACTTTTATGCAGTCAGTGATCCACATGTCCTGCCAATTTCATTATCCTTGCTTTCGTTCCGCTAATAACACAACGATGACCATGTAAGTCAGTGCCTACTGTATGTACCGATGTCATGTTACAAATTGCACATTATGCTCGCACAGTACAATGAACACAATCAACAGACAATTTCCCCAAAACGGCATTAATCGGCTGGTCTTCGTATCGGAGACTGTGACTGGTTAGCGTATCGCAGATCAAAATACGCGTGTTACAGGATGTAACTGTATTATCAGCTGTGGCAATCTTTAGGTCTGTGAAGTATGCAACTCGCCATGCCCTCTATTGCCAACTTCGCCTATTGAAAGATACAGAAAATACGTCTGTGGCTATTCACGGAACTTAGCCTTGCACTAGTGTCACTGTGCCTTTGTTTAAACTTCAAATCGTGAGTTATTCAGCGACCATGATTCAAACACAGCGGTTATGTAGGATGGAAGTGATGAATGTGAATTCAGAGGACTGGTGGACACACTGACGAACACTGATCCGGACGTGAAAGTCTAGCGGAAGGGTAACTGTAAGGCACTGTACACACTTCCGCTAAACCTGATCGCCAGATCAGGATTCGTCACTCTGTGGAGGGCGCGGTCGTGACGGTGTGGCACAGGCTGCTGTCTGGACACGAAGACAGCCACTGTCCAGGCTGTGTGTGTGCGCGCCCTGCCTTACGTGGACTGCAGGTTCTCCGGGTGGCTTATATTCAGGCGATGTTGCACTGCACAGTCCGAGGTCTGCCTCCATATTCAGAGCAGAAAATTACAAAACGCCCAGCCTAACTGATACACCCTCCCCCTACATCAATGCTCTACCCGACAGGTTTATGCGAAACGTTCGTACATATCTACCAACCTACACGGCGTCAAATCTCAGCAGGCAGTGATGGTTAGTTTCCTTTCAAATCCACAGCATCTTCTCATTCCTAGTCTTTTTACGTTGATAACTGCTTACAAGCAATTATATAGCAACTGTATAGGCACCTTAACCCAGTCAAACCCTCACCTTCCATTAAGCTGAAACCTGATCCCTGCCTCAAGCTTTCTAATTTAAATTTTGTACGCATTCCATTCATGCTAAATGCCCTGCCGATCTCGCCCATCCTACAAGAAGCTCTTCATCGACTGGAATGAGATTCGTCTTAGAACTTTAAATGTACATAATGTACCGACACACAACTTTAAATGTACATAATGTACCGACACACAACTTTAAATGTACATAATGTACCGACACACAACTTTAAATGTACATAATGTACCGACACACAACTTTAAATGTACATAATGTACCGACACACAACTTCATCAAATTCTCAAGTGATCTCAGAGCTGAAAACCAAAGACAGAGGGTCACATATGTGTATTTCTTCCCTAATGAGACCATTTTATGCACTTCCGAAACGTCGGTAGTTGTCGAAATGACGTTACAACCCAGATAACTTCAACCTTCAATACAAAACCGTTTCAAACAAATTCACAGACATCACTAAGGCGTTAGCAATAGCTGCATGGCTCGTACAACGAAAATGTTCTGACATCGGGATCGTTTGGAAACTACACAAGCAGAAGAGAAAAGCGGACATTATTCTACTGCTGGTGGTGCTGCTCTACTCTTACTACTACTACTATTACTACTACTACTACAGGAGTGTGCTGGATCCCGACTGCACAAAAAAATTCAAAACAAATGGAATATCCTTGAAGCAAGCCCGAGCACTTCTGGGACAGACAGATGGACGGACGGACAGACACAAATTACGAAATACAAGCTCGTGAGAAACAGGTTAATAATAAAACAGGTGACTGACAGCGAACACGTGCCTTACGCAGCTACAGTCGCGCGCCTGCACTCCGCTGTTAAGTGCGACTTATATTGACATCACTCTGACGTCTCTGTTCAACACACTGCGCATGCGCAAATGAGACCAGTCACTTAATGATGGCAACAGGGGAAAAAATCGCCGTTTATTGTAACAATCATACGGAGCACACAAACACGCTGCACAATGCATGTAATGGTGCGACGACTGAACCACACATGAGTGCAGTGCGGCCTGCTGGCTGAACTAATTGAACTGCGAGGTGGCACCTTCCTTCGAAACGTCGGCAGGTATCTACAAAACTACATGCTCATGTCTACGACAGCACAGCCGTGCCAACACAGGTGTCAGGCTGCTGTCTTCACAGTTCAAGTGCACTGCGGCCAGCTGTCCGTTGTCAGTACAGTGACGTCACAAGATGCCTTCACACAGGCCGGCGGGAACTCATTTAAAGGGACTAAATACATAATTTAAAAAATTACTGCAAAGCGTAGAAGGCATGCCAAGTAAATCGAATACAACTGAGCAAAACAGAAGCGTGCCACAGTCAAACTTCATTCATTCATTCTGCAGTCTGTCTTACGACAGGTCCGTAGCCTCTTCCAAAGCGATTTCTCCACAGGGTGCGATCTAGTGCTTCCTCTTTCAATTTCCAGTATCTTTTCTTTTCCTTAAGGTCATCCAGGAGCTGCTTACGTCTTCTCCCTCGTCGTCCCGTCATTTCTATCCTTCCTTCTAACTTTCCTTCAATCACGTGTTTCAGAAGGCAGTTTCTACGCAAGATGTGACCAATCCAGTTAGCCTTTCTTCTTTTTATTGTATGTAGTATATTCCTCTCCTCCTTGACTCTGTGTAATACTTCTTCAGTTCTCACCGGTCCAACTGATCTTCTCCATTCTTCTCCAGCACCACATTTCAAAACTTTCCAGATACTTCTGATCTACTTTCCGAAGTGTCCACGTTTCAGCACCACACAAAGCTATGCTCCAAATGTAGCACTTTACTAGTTTCTTCCTTAAATTTAATTCCAGTTTGCTGGTGAAAAGATTCTTCTTCTTGTTGAATGCTGCTTTAGCCATGGCAATTCTGGATTTAATTTCACGTGTACACCTTGCATCATTTGTTATCGTGCTACCCAAATCGAAATATCCCACATTCTCCAATTGTTTTTGATCTATCATAAATTTTATTGGGATGGTTGCCTTGAGATTCTCATTAACTTAGTTTTTCCCACATTAATTTCCTTTCCATAGCATCTTCCAATTTCAGTCTATCAACCACACCCTCTAGCACCTTTTCTTCCCTAGCCAGTAGCACAAGGTCATCTGCATATTTCACAGTGCGAATTACTTGTCCTCCTATTTTGAAGTCTCCAAACCCTTCAAGAGCTTCCTTGGTAAGGTACTCGCTGTATAAGTTGAACAGAATCGGTGACAAGCAGCAACCTTGTCTAACTCCTCTTCCAATCTTCACACTTCTCGTCTCCCCTTGGTCCAGTCGTATTTTGACACTCTGTTCCATGTACAATTTGCTGATCAATCTTCTTTCGCGCCAGTCTATCCCAGTTCCTTTTAGGATTTGCATTAATTTGGTCCAGTTGACACGGTCAAATGCCTTCTGCCAGTCTATGAAGCAAGCACACAATTCCTCATCTATGACCAAGGTTCGTTCTGATATTATTCTCAGCATCCCAATTGCATCCCTAGTTCCTTTTCCTCTTCTAAATCCAAACTGATCTTCTCCAAGTGCATCTTCAATTTTCCTCTCAATCCTTCTTCTAAGTATCCTCGCTACTATCTTTGCTGCATGAGCGATGATGCTGATTGTGCGATGGTCGCTGCATTTTGTAGCTTTGGGCTTCTTCTTTAAGGCAATCATTGTAACTTCAATAAAATCTCTGGGCCATTCTCCAGTTACATACATGCTGTTGATCATCTGTGTCATTAGCCTTAGACCACCTTCTCCCAACAATTTGAGTACATCCCCAGGTACATCATCATCTCCTGTAGCCACAGTCAAACTAACCTATTTTTTTTATCACCGCAATTCGACAGAAATAAATTCCATCGCCGTTCACACAACGTTATTACCATACATACTTCACAGCTTATTACTACATGTTTCGGCCTTCCATGCTGGCCCATATTCAGGCCATGCACATACAAGAAACAAACTGAGACATCTGATTTCAGACACACAATACAACTATATATGCACTAACGAATTAAGACGTGCAGCATTAACTGTTAGGTTTGTTATACATTCCTTACGAGATTAAAGGCTTTCACCGACATTTCAGGGCGTCTTGTCGGTCCCGAAACGTCGATCAATTTTAACCAGTCGACGCAACGCAGTAACCCAAAGCGCCAGATTCTGATCCTTCCTTGTTGAGTAACATGCTGGAGTGGAAGCTGTCAGTCACGAGGGCGGTCCGACAGCAGCGTGTGGCGGGCGCTCTTCATGAAATTCGATATACAGTACGTTTCTTTTGTTGCTTTTCAGTTTCCACTCTGAACAAGAATATGGGCGATTAATTATGTTAAAGTAGTGGGTCTGCTTGAACGGGCTCCGTCGTGGTTTCCCATCTGTACTGCGGATTTGCTGTAAGACTCGCCGCACTTCCTTCCCCAGCTGAAATTGTTCCAGACTAAATTCCTGTATTTGTTTCTTGTACGTGAATAACGTGAAGATGGCCGACATAGGCCGAAACATGTCACAGGCCGATTACTGTACAGTCATAAAGTGTGCTTAACAGAGACACAACTTAACGTGAAGATGGCCGACATAGGCCGAAACATGTCACAGGCCGATTACTGTACAGTCATAAAGTGTGCTTAACAGAGACACAACTTAACGTGAAGATGGCCGACATAGGCCGAAACATGTCACAGGCCGATTACTGTACAGTCATAAAGTGTTCTTAACAGAGACACAACTTAACGTGAAGATGGCCGACATAGGCCGAAACATGTCACAGGCCGATTACTGTACAGTCATAAAGTGTGCTTAACAGAGACACAACTTAACGTGAAGATGGCCGACATAGGCCGAAACATGTCACAGGCCGATTACTGTACAGTCATAAAGTGTTCTTAACAGAGACACAACTTAACGTGAAGATGGCCGACATAGGCCGAAACATGTCACAGGCCGATTACTGTACAGTCATAAAGTGTTCTTAACAGAGACACAACTTAACGTGAAGATGGCCGACATAGGCCGAAACATGTCACAGGCCGATTACTGTACAGTCATAAAGTGTGCTTAACAGAGACACAACTTAACGTGAAGATGGCCGACATAGGCCGAAACATGTCACAGGCCGATTACTGTACAGTCATAAAGTGTTCTTAACAGAGACACAACTTAACGTGAAGATGGCCGACATAGGCCGAAACATGTCACAGGCCGATTACTGTACAGTCATAAAGTGTTCTTAACAGAGACACAACTTATTTCTCTACAGATCAAATAACAACATTGCAGTATTAGGTTTCTGTGTTCTAATATTTCTACAGGACTGAAGTCTTATTTTCTTTTACTATATTTTCACACAATGGGATAAAGACGATACAAACTGGACACAAACGTGCAAATAAGGTGCAAGCTAGCGGACTATCAAAGTTCGCGATGGCCTGCTTACAGGCACAGGAACGCGAGGAAACCCAGCAGCAGCAAATCCAGATAGGTCTGTAGCATTAAAATCCTAGGAGAAACGGAGTGCTGAATCTCTGGAACTCCGAAATTTATTCGTAGTGTTAACATACGAGGACGCTGATAACAATGTGTCCGAACGCCCACAAAACTTGAAGTCCAGGGTCCTCAAGCTTGGTTGTGCCACTGATTAGTTGATACAACGCGGCATGAAGACTTCGCTGTGCCGCCATGTTAGTTGCAAATACTGTCTTAACAAATGTTGCAGATTGTTAAAAGATGCAGTGTCGAGACTCGGCGACGAGTGGCGCTGCTGTGCCTCGAGCAGCACGAACCACGGACTCTGCCATAAGGCGCCATAACCACTGATACCGCGACATCCGGGGCCAACGCCGGGCAGGTTACTTCAGACGACGGAGCTTCGGAACTCCACTCGCCGAATATTAAGCCAAGAAGCGGAATCACATTTCATGCACGGCCTACTTCACAAATGTGCTGTAAGTTCATTAGACAAGAGGACACTTCAGACACGTACACTGAAGCACAAGGACACTTCAGACACGTACACTGAAGCACAAGGACACTTCAGACACGTACACTGAAGCACAAGGACACTTCAGACACGTACACTGAAGCACAAGGACACTTCAGACACGTACACTGAAGCACAAGGACACTTCAGACACGTACACTGAAGCACAAGGACACTTCAGACACGTACACTGAAGCACAAGGACACTTCAGACACGTACACTGAAGCACAAGGACACTTCAGACACGTACACTGAAGCACAAGGACACTTCAGACACGTACACTGAAGCACAAGAAAAGTATGTGCTGCGTTTGCGCTGAAATCTGATTTGTTTTGTTCTTTTGAAGCACAGAATGGCCGTTACAATACTGTCCGTAGTTAACTACACGTCAAGCCAGTTACACACATTTAACTGTCTCTTAATGTATGTAGCAATCATCGACATTGCAGTGCCGAACATTCTTACGTTTCAATTCTAACCCAATTGGACTGACCTATGCATTAGCCAACAGTGCATATCTGCAAGTCAATGTAATGACTTCTTACTGCTATAGGGTTGCTTATTCAGCTTAACACAATCTGCTGCTTCCACGGATCTTCTCCACACAACTAGTTTCATGTAGCTAACAGAATGTATCACTCATGATTCCGTGGAACGTGCATGTGAAGTTCGTGCAGTCTTCCTATAGCAGGGCCTACAGCTCAATCCGTCTCTACGAAGTTCAAACAAAATTCATACAACTCCTCACAGTCCAACGGTAGCGGTCAGTACCGCCATGATTCAGAGCGAATAAGACAACATTTGATCACACAGTTTCTGTTGCTTTATCACAACAAACAGCGACCGTGTCCACAAACAGACGCTGTGCGTTCTTGGCGCAAGCAATCGTATCTTGCTAACTGCCTTCGCCATACAAAGGCTTAATAACTTGCACACGTCATAACATCGTGACAATGCTCGATAACATTTCTGCTTGGAATTAACATTCAGAGTTTCACGGCGGCCTCAATAATACACAAAACTGCGTCTCCACGAATCGATCACAAAGACGAACCTCTTTTGGGAAATTACCGTTGAGATTCAAGTCTTGTGGGGCATTATGTAAGCAGTCCGTCATGTGGCTCCTTAACCCTGAACATGGACGCACTACCAGTTCGAAACGTGCATTAAGCATATGCCAGTCGACAGTGCATGACGTCGCCCTTAGCGGCACCGACATTAAAACCTCAAATCTGGAAAATATCGCCGTTTATTGCGAGATAGCAGAAAACATGTAAATACACTGTGAGGGGAAAAATGGGCAATTGCTTAGTATTATAGTCAATGGTACACATGCGCACCACTACGCATTACACGCGAAGTACTAAGAACACAATTGTATGCATTTCAGTATGGAGTGCCTGCTTAACCATGGGGCTCTGGACAGCCTCTGGAACGGAACGAGTTCCCGTTCCAGAGGCTGTCCTACGGGCTCATTTAATTCCCGTCATAGTCACGCGTCCAACAGGTTGGTAACCGCGAGATCCGCCACTGACAAATCTGCTCTCGGTTTATCGGTCGGGTCGGCCGGATCATTGATCCAGGCAACACTACACCCCTCCCCCTCCCCCCCAACCGGCGGGGCCCACAAGACGCGGCGCCATTTGTTTCCACTGACAACAAAACAAATGAACATCGCAGTCCTTTGTCACACGAGAGCGTTACACGGTGCACTGGTGGAGTCTCGCGTTCGATTCCCCGCTCTATCGTGAACACTCGTGGTTTTCCTCAATCGTTTTTTGGAAGCACAAGTAGTCACGACGAAACACAGACTTACGGATTGTGCGAAACTGCAGGCCATCACGGCGGTCACCGCGGTCTTCTTGTGAGGCAGTGCAGCGCGCCGGAAAGTCCACCAAACTTCAGGGCGTCATTTTACCATGACGAAGCAGACACCAGGTTACTCGTGTATGTTCATTCTACCAGGCTGTACGGCGTTACGTCCCAAAACACACGACTCCTCACACTGAGAACCCCAAACCTCAGTCTGTCTGCTTACAGCTGAACGAAACCAACCGGCAGCCACAAAGCTGTTCGAATGGACCAACACTTCGAACCCTGCAGCTAATGTACTTACAAAAAGTTCCTAACTAAGCGAAAACACTTTCTAAATTGCAAACACTAATCGGTTAAAGGTGCTTGAAGAAGCAACACGCAGCTGTTCACTGTTACAATCACACTAACTCCATGGAGCACAGTCCTTCTTGAGAAGCTAACAGTTCCTCAGCTAGTCAAGAAATTCCCCGCGTTTTATGGAACCCGAAGGTTCATTACCGCATTCACAAGAGCCCGCCACTTGTCCCTATCCTGAGCCAGATCAATCCAGTCCATGACCCCCATCCCACTTCTTGAAGATCCATTTTAATATTACCTTCCCATCTACGCCTGGGTCTTCCAAGTGGTCTCCTTCCCTCAGGTCTCCCCACCAAAATCCTGTATGCACCTCTCCCCTCACCCATACGTGCTACATGCCCCGCCCACCACATCCTTCTTGGTATGAGCACCCGAATAATATTTGGTGATGAGTACAGATCATTAAGTTCCTCGTTATGTAGTCTTCTCCACTCCCCTGTTATCTCGTCCCTCTTAGGCCCAAATATCCCCCTCAGCACCCTATTCTCGAACACCCTCAGCCTATGTTCCTCCCTCAGTGTGAGGGACCAAGTTTCACACCCATACAAAACAACAGGCAAAATTATAAAAAACACGTAAATACAATGTGGGGCTGCCAATCGGAATGTGCAAGCACGCACGAGCCACAAACAGTTACAGCTACAGCTACAGCTACACCTGCTCAGCACCATGCAGCTGATGGCCGCGGCTCAGCGCAGTCCGACCTGCTGCTTCTGCACAGTACATTCGTCTCATACGATTTGGATCCGAGCTACGTTGCTGAGTTAGCGATCACCATGCACTTTGCACGCAAGACACTTCACTTCGGTCAGCTACATCTAACCACCCACCTCCTTCTACTGCCAGGTTGCGAACTGGTAGGAGCTATACCTCCACGTCCCCTCGGTGCCTGCACAGGCATGTCAAGGGTGACCTTTACGTTTACCTCTCACCAAGCGCTTTAGATCCGAGTTACGTCGGCGAGTTCGCCTTCAGCACGCGCTCTGGATATGGAGCACGTAAAGGACTCGGCCCTCATGACACAATTTGTGTCTTAGCCACGTGACGACGCACATCAGTGTACAGTAGGGCATGTCTTCTTCACTGCCAACATTCTAAGGTCAGACTTCTTGTACGCATATTTCGTCACCACGTGGACACCTGTTAGAGTACCGGCAGGCACCACTATCAGTGAAGGGAAACACAGCAACTAAAAGCACACTAACAAATTGTGCTTCACTTTTCGATACAACCCCCCCCCCCCCAGCTTCTACACACGCGTTACCTCGGTCCACGACGCTCCTCACGCCATCTGCAAAGGTAGTTTGACTGCGAGCAAACTCAAGAACGCACCGCGACCTTGCCTACGTCGCAGTTTGCTGTACCGCGTCTGTAAGCGGTCAGATGCGGCGAGACGGACTGCGCTGGCACAGACAGCTATCGTGCTAACATTCGTCGGACGTTTTTACCGCCTCTCACTACAAAAATCGAACGACGCTACAATCCGAAACCAAAACCGACAGTTCATCCTACGAGAGCACGAGCTTCCCTACACATAGCGGCTAGCCACTTGGCTATTACACCTGCCGTAAAGGTAAAGGTCACCCTAGAACAGGCCATGAAGGCCCAGAGGGGGAGTAGAGGTGTAGCTCTACTCTTTCTTGAACCTGGGCGCTAGATGGGGGTTGGTGGTCAACGCCACACCCCGGCCGCTTTACCCCCGGGGATGACACGGTACCCATTGTACAGGAGGCTGGGTAGGGCCCAGGGCCGGTCTGGACGGGTGCTGAAAATCTCGCCCCCACCGGGATTCGATCTCCGGACCATCCAGCTCGTAGCGAGTCGCTATAACCGACTGAACTATCCCGGCCCTATTACACCTGCCGTACGCTGACAAATTACCAGGACTTCACACGAAAACTGCACCCACTTTTTCAATTCCCTCCCATGTCCTCCACGCCCCCTATATGCGTTCCATACATATAAATAGTCACGTTTACTGTCGGCACCCACTAACCTTCCGTAAAAATAATACGTGTTTCCTCAGTTACTTCATAACGCTGTATCACCTAGCACAAGCTCCTACATGTACAGAGCCAGCCTTATTCCGTGAACCTGACGTTTGCTATTCTGTCGCTACATATAGGGTGATTCAGAAGGAAAGGTCACTATGTGGGGAGGTGATAGTATCGGTCATTGTGAGAAAAAATGTTCATATGAACATGTGTCTCATTCTGAGTGGTTAGCAAGACAGAGTTTAACGTGTGTGGTTCAGACGTCGCAATGTGAAATGCAAATACTTGTCACCACACAGGAGCGCAATGTTCAGTTCACAAAGACCTTCTGCGGTGTGTCTAACAGCCTTCACCTTAACAGTGTCAACGTCAGAACGTAAATGCACACAGAGATCGGCAGTTACGAGAAATCAGAAGTGATCAATGCGCGGAAAAAAAAAAGAGAATGCATTGCTAATATCTGCCGTGCTGTACGTACAGTTCGTGATAATGCTGAACACTAACATTGCTAATATCTGCCGTGCTGTTCGTACAGTTCGTGATAATGCTGAACACTAACATTGCTAATATCTGCCGTGCTGTACGTACAGTTCGTGATAATGCTGAACACTAACATTGCTAATATCTGCCGTGCTGTCGTACAGTTCGTGATAATGCTGAACACTAACATTGCTAATATCTGCCGTGCTGTACGTACAGTTCGTGATAATGCTGAACACTAACATTGCTAATATCTGCCGTGCTGTCGTACAGTTCGTGATAATGCTGAACACTAACATTGCTAATATCTGCCGTGCTGTCGTACAGTTCGTGATAATGCTGAACACTAACATTGCTAATATCTGCCGTGCTGTTCGTACAGTTCGTGATAATGCTGAACACTAACATTGCTAATATCTGCCGTGCTGTCGTACAGTTCGTGATAATGCTGAACACTAACATAGCAATAAACATGTGGCAACTTTTACAGTTCGTTATAATGTACACATCTAACATATGCTAATTCTGCTCTTGATTTCCATAAAACAGTATGTGATAATAATGAAATATAAATACATGTAATATCTCCGTGCTGTAACGTACAGTTTCCGTAGAACAGGCCCTAAAGCCTAGACATGCTAATACTCTACCGTTCTTTAACCTGACAGTTGGGCGAACACTAACATTGCTAATATCTGCCGTGCTGTACGTACAGTTCGTGATAATGCTGAACACTAACATTGCTAATATCTGCCGTGCTGTACGTACAGTTCGTGATAAATGCTGAACACTAACATTGCTAATATCTGCCGTGCTGTACGTACAGTTCGTGATAATGCTGAACACTAACATTGCTAATATCTGCCGTGCTGTACGTACAGTTCGTGATAATGCTGAACACTAACATTGCTAATATCTGCCGTGCTGTACGTACAGTTCGTGATAATGCTGAACACTAACATTGCTAATAATCTGCCGTGCTGTACGTACAGTTCGTGATAATGCTGAACACTAACATTGCTAATATCTGCCGTGCTGTACGTACAGTTCGTGATAATGCTGAACACTAACCTCATCCAGCAATTAACAAGTAAAGGCAACTTTTTTACAATTCCTTTCTAATGTACACATGCTAAAATGAATACTAAATGCTAGCTTCTTGATTATTACCAATAACACAATAATGTTATAATAATAATGATAATAATAATAATACATGTATATATCGTAAAAGGTAAAGGTAAAGTTCTCCCTAGAACAGGCCATAAAGGCCCTAAGGGGGAGTAGAGGTATAGCTCTACTCTTTCTTTAACCTCGACGCTAGATGGGGTGGGTGGTCAACGCCACGCCCCGGCAGCTTTACCCCGGGAAAGAGACCCGGTACCCATTTATAGGAGGCTGGGTGGGCCCCAGGGACGGTCTGAAAGGGGCGGAAAATCTCGCCCCCACCGGGATTCGATCCCCGGACCGTCCAGCTCGTAGCGAGTCGCTATACCGACTGAGCTATCGCGGCCCACCATGTATATATAGCTCTATACCTATATGAAGAGGCTCACATTTGTATGATTTCCCCTAACCCCTACGTATTGCAATATATCTTATGGGAATATCACGTTTGATTTGCGCCTTTTTATTTACACCCGCTATTCTGTTGCAGTTTCCGTGAGCGCTGGCGGTGGCGTATTTAAACGGAAGCCTGTGGTGCGTTCTGAAACTCCCCGACTTACACAAGAATTACGTTCCAAACGGCCCGGCGCAAGTCCAATTCTGTGCAAGTCGGCATTGCGCGCACAGACATACGATCAGCTCTATATGCATTTCAAAGGAAATACAGTTCCAATCCAGACTCCAAAACACGGAAACCTGAGAGGCCGCAGTATATACACGCCGCCGTCTGTGCTGTCGCCCAACAGTATTCGTCCGTCACATTTGTCTCTGTGCTTTCATTCCCGCAAGCGAAAAATTCGGCGCGTGTTTGAAAACTGTTACTTATATTATTCCACTTTCGTCATAACTGTGTATGTGTGTATTTGCACAATCGGGCAGTGTCCGTACGAATGCAGAGCAAACACATGATACAGCTACTCACACAATTTTCGCCACTGGCAGACACATCACTGGCCTTCACGATCCTCGTAAAGTGTCAGTTCCACGGTCAATCAGTCAGCATGCACAACACAGAAGGTGCCAATTTCAAGCACACGGAACTGCACATAGGCGTCTTCCTCTCAACGATCTCCAAAATCCTTCGGAACAGGAGCCGTGTTTATACACCTCAGACTTGTAGTGACTTCAGGAGTGAGAAAGATCATGAAGTTACAACATGCAATCACCGGACATTCTGGACATTCTCTTGCGCCTAACGGCTTCGAATGTAGCACAGAAGCAGCACGCCCACTAGCTGATGGCAGTTATTCCCCCAAGTTACGCCGCAGATGATTCCGAGACGACGTAAGGCGAGACAGATTTTCTCATAATCGCAATATTAAAGTAGGGAGGGTGGTTTAAGACAATTTGTGTTGATGAAGAAAAAAAGATATTCATACTTGCCGAAAAATTTACAAACAAAATATTAAATCTGGCAAACAAATGACAATTCAAGGATAAGGCACTTCCTCTTGGACTGTAGGCGTGTCATCTGGATCGTCATCTGCAATGCCCAACAATACAGTGGCGATGCACGAGTCCCTGAACACACCTTCAAGAAAGCAAGCACTAAGTCTGGCCAGACAAAGACCTCTTCTTCCTCTTCAGAACCTCCTCACAGCAAGCAAGCATCCTCACAACTCCCTGTCCAGCTGTCGCTGCTCGCTGCCCGTTCCAGTCAATGCCCTCAAACACCCTGACGCCAGCTTCAGCCAGTCCAAGCCCCTCAGTCAACTCCAAAACCGTCACGGGCCTCTCCTTGCGCTCAGACTCAGGATCCTCAGCTTCGTCAAGGGCGCTTTGCTTCTCAATTTCAACAAGATCATCTGTGAGCTCGTGACCATGGCAGTTTAGAAACTCGAAGACATCCTGGGCATCGTACTTACGAATTTGCGAGCTCGGCTTTACATGTTGGGCTTGGGGGCAAACGACGTAATTGCGGAACGATTAAGTCGCGAGTACATAAGTCGGGTGTCGACTGTTTTCCTCTATTAAGCGTAAAAGGCCCCAAACGTTTCGTTACAAGGCGGAGTTGTGAAGGGTCTAGGCGGCGTTTGTAGCCGTTACTTCAATCGTGGTCTTCTCGCTTTTACGCAGTGTAGTGTAATGGACATCTTCCGACATTCGGAGGAACACGCCGCCTCTGTCTTCCTCCAAATCGTCGGAATAAACTAGTTATACTGCAGGATGCAAACGGCAAGGACATATTTCAGAACCACCCCCCGTGCAATTCTGAAAACGTACAGTCATCACCTGCTCTGTGTGGGCCGGGATAGCGTAGTCGGTATAGCGACCCTCTATGGGCTGGACGGTCCGCGGATCGAATCCCAGTGGGAATAAGATTTTCCGCACCCGTCCAGACCGGCCCTGGGCGCATGCCAGCCTCCTGTACAGTGGGTACTGGGTCTGTTTCCCAGGGGTTAAACGGCCGAGGCCTGGCGTTGACCACCCACCCCATGTAGCACCGAGGTTAAAGAAAGAGTAGAGCTACACCTGCTCTGCTGTGACACTCAATACCTGCCCTGCTGTGGCAGCCAATTCGTGTTCACCCACGTGCATTGCGGACAAGTGCTCTACAGTGATGTGCGTTCTGACGCCAGATCAAACAGGGTCACAGCACAACCTGCACTGACACTGTCGCTCTTGATAAGACTATTGGCAGGATGACCAACTAGCAACGTGCTAACACTTCGTAAGTGGGTAGGTGAAGACAAAACTTGGTCTTGCTATTCCGAGCATTCCAAAGCTGACAGGAGAAATCAGTCGCCTTGCAACAAACTTGATGCGTTTTCTCATTCGCTGATTTACCGTTGAAAAACAATTCATGCTGAACTGCCTTCCGAACTGTAATCACTTCCGGGTACCATTTGTCGAGAGTTCTGCGAGCTCGAGGAGTGACGTCTGCTTCACACGTATAGGGACATGGCCGCGGCCTGCACTGCCTACAAACCTTTCGTACCACAACGTAATCAGCCCGTTACATTCGTCACAATGCGTAAACACGCAAAAACTTAAAACCCGATGACGGTTTTCCATGATATTTGATATTTGGGGAGTTTCATTAATGCCTGGTGATGTATTACAAACTGCAGTAAAAATCTAGCAAGAATATCGAGCACTTTACAAGAAGGCTTGCGTTAATGGGCCGATGTCGCTCGTGAATATGTCTCACAGAGCGTGTGAAAAAACTGAACACATTTTATGACCAACAAGCACTTTCCGTACGTTTTACAGTTTTCAAGAAAATAAAACCAAAGTGACTGATATTTACGCTGTTCATGTGGGAACTCTGACGTCACTTGCCACTGCTGGTCCTAGTCTACGAATTCCAAACCTAGACTAAATAACAAATCGAACAACACACATTCGCCACTCTGCACACATTACCTAACTTGCTGTGCTTATGCACAAGACATGACGAATTTCAAAACGAGATCTGACGATGTCACATCTCAGAAGATAGCGACAGGCAATCTGCAGTCACCGCTGTGAGAACCTCAAATGTCTCAAAACCTGGGGCGGCTCGTCCATAATGGCTGAAGGCCCCCCCCCCCCCAAATTTGTTTTCAGAGATTTTAAATACCTAAATAAAAGGTTTCGTTACGGGGACGAACATTCTTTAAAAGAATATGACTGACATTATTTTAAGTTCAAATACTGACGACGGATTCTAAACGCAACGGAGATCAGAGCGGGCTGCGCCCTACCCAGACCTGCCGGTGGACTGCAGTCGACCGAGGAATCTTAGTTCGATTCCCGGCACAGGAAAAACTCTCTCTCCTCCAAAGTGTCTAGGCCGACTCTGGCGCCCGCCCTGTCTCATACTCAGTGGGAAATGCGGGCTCTTTTTTCCAGGGATAAAGCGACCGGGGCGTGATGCTGAACATTCACCTCCACCTGGTTCCGAAGTTAACAATAAATACTCTAGCAACAAATAAACAGTCAAATTACCGTCTAACACAACTGCACATTTTACATTATTACAGGTAAGCTACATCCTTCTGTCCCCTTGGAACATCATAAGATGGCGGATACCTTAGTGACAGGAGCCTCAGACTGTTATGCTTTAGTAACTGTAATTACTGAATGTTTTATATTTCTTGATTATGACTGTATCTTCAGAACTTTACTGTAACTTTTGGACTTTTGGTGGATCATGTAGATGAGGTTGCACTCTGTACCTTGTCTGGTGGTACACAGACCTTCTACCCTTGTACCCTAGCAGGACAGCTCGCTGCCAGTAACTACATATTCTCATGTGTTGTGACCACCCCTCTCTATCCGTATCTGCTCGTATCTGCTTATCCTCGCGTACAGACAGTACTTCTGCGTAGCAGACATGTATTCTGCGGGCGTACAGACAGTAACTTCTGCTGTAGACTGTATCTGCGGGCGTACAGCAGTAACTTCTGCTGTAGACTGTATCTGCGGGCGTACAGACAGTAACTTCTGCTGTAGACTGTATCTGCGGGCGTACAGACAGTAACTTCTGCTGTAGACTGTATCTGCGGCGACAGTCAGTAACTTCTGCTGAGACTGTATCTGCGGCGTACAGTCAGTAACTTCTGCTGTAGACGATCTGCGGGCGTACAGACAGTAACTTCTGCTGTAGACTGTATCTGCGGGCGTACAGACAGTAACTTCTGCTGTAGACTGTATCTGCGGCGTACAGACAGTACTTCTGCTGTAGACTGATCTGCGGCGTACAGTCAGTAACTTCTGCTGTAGACTGTATCTGCGGGCGTACAGACAGTAACTTCTGCTGTAGACTGTATCTGCGGCGTACAGACAGTAACTTCTGCTGTAGACTGTATCTGCGGGCGTACAGACAGTAACTTCTGCTGTAGACTGTATCTGCGGGCGTACAGTCAGTAACTTCTGCTGTAGACTGTATCTGCGGGCGTACAGACAGTAACTTCTGCTGACATGGGACGTATTTCTGCGGGGCGTACAGACAGTAACTTCTGCTGTAGACTGTATCTGCGGGCGTACAGTCAGTAACGCTGTACTTATTCCCAGACAATTATACGCCTACCATAATCGCGAGACTACTGGGTGAGATCTTCGGCTACAGGAGTTTCGTGGTTGGGGTACAACACACATAAGTGGTGTCAGATGTGCGACGTGGTCGGCGTTTCTACACGTTCATCGTGACCTCGCTCTCCCAGTGGCCGAGAGGCTGACGCTGTAGTGTGTGCTGACGGAGCGCAGTTCGTCGTGGGGCTTTCGTCTCCCTGAGTCGTCGCAGGAGACGGGGCAGCAGATCGAGGGACAGAAGCCAACCGCAGGAGACGGGGGCAGCAGCCGGCCGCCAAGGGCAGGTCGAGGGCAGCAGACAGCCGCAGGAGACGGGAGCAGCAGCCGGCCGCCAAGGGCAGCAGTCACGCAAATACTTTCGCAGTTAGTCTCGCTCAATGTAAGGTAACACTTCTCTTTGCATGAGAGTGGGCGCGACTGGGCACAAACATGGCCGAATATATACCTGTTGGCGAGGCACTGCAGTTGGTGAGTCCATTTAAAGAGGAAAAGAATGAAGTTTTAGCTTTTATGTCTAACGTTGATACGGCGTTTGAGGCAATAAACCCGGAACATTCGGACATACTATATAAGTTTGTGCTTACGAGGATCAGTGGCGAACCTCGTGTTGCGATAGCACACAGAACTTTAGAAAATATGAACTTTCTTGTGAGATCTCGCTATTACATGTCACTTATTACTTTTGTTTCAATACTTACTGATACCTTCATAGCAGCCATTCATAAAAGGCGTGTTTGTTGTTTATTATAAAAATACCCATTCCGTATTATAACCAAAATTATTTTCAATATACTGGGGTTCAACTGTTTGTATCGTCTTCTAATTTTGTTAAAGGTTGTGTGTAGCTGAAAGCTGCAATGCGCGTGAGGTGTGTGTACTCACGTTCTGCTTCCATTTCTCTGTATCAGCTGTGTTTACTGTACATATAACGGTTGGATGTTTTGCTTTCATGTTTTCCTCCTAATCTTCTAAACTGTTAAATCACTTCCTCGTTATGGGGATAGGATACACTTTGGTGCAGTCTGTTCGATGTACACAGCTCGTGTTGCTGCTACAAGGATACACTTTGGTGCAGTCTGTTCGATGTACACAGCTCGTGTTGCTGCTACAAGGATACACTTTGGTGCAGTCTGTTCGATGTACACAGCTCGTGTTGCTGCTACAAGGATACACTTTGGTGCAGTCTGTTCGATGTACACAGCTCGTGTTGCTGCTACAAGGATACACTTTGGTGCAGTCTGTTCGATGTACACAGCTCGTGTTGCTGCTACAAGGATACACTTTGGTGCAGTCTGTTCGATGCACACAGCTCGTGTTGCTGCTACAAGGATACACTTTGGTGCAGTCTGTTCGATGTACACAGCTCGTGTTGCTGCTACAAGGATACACTTTGGTGCAGTCTGTTCGATGTACACAGCTCGTGTTGCTGCTACAAGGATACACTTTGGTGCAGTCTGTTCGATGTACACAGCTCGTGTTGCTGCTACAAGGATACACTTTGGTGCAGTCTGTTCGATGTACACAGCTCGTGTTGCTGCTACAAGGATACACTTTGGTGCAGTCTGTTCGATGTACACAGCTCGTGTTGCTGCTACAAGGATACACTTTGGTGCAGTCTGTTCGATGTACACAGCTCGTGTTGCTGCTACAAGGATACACTTTGGTGCAGTCTGTTCGATGTACACAGCTCGTGTTGCTGCTACAAGGATACACTTTGGTGCAGTCTGTTCGATGTACACAGCTCGTGTTGCTGCTACAAGGATACACTTTGGTGCAGTCTGTTCGATGTACACAGCTCGTGTTGCTGCTACAAGGATACACTTTGGTGCAGTCTGTTCGATGTACACAGCTCGTGTTGCTGCTACAAGGATACACTTTGGTGCAGTCTGTTCGATGCACACAGCTCGTGTTGCTGCTACAAGGATACACTTTGGTGCAGTCTGTTCGATGTACACAGCTCGTGTTGCTGCTACAAGGATACACTTTGGTGCAGTCTGTTCGATGTACACAGCTCGTGTTGCTGCTACAAGGATACACTTTGGTGCAGTCTGTTCGATGTACACAGCTCGTGTTGCTGCTACAAGGATACACTTTGGTGCAGTCTGTTCGATGTACACAGCTCGTGTTGCTGCTACAAGGATACACTTTGGTGCAGTCTGTTCGATGTACACAGCTCGTGTTGCTGCTACAAGGATACACTTTGGTGCAGTCTGTTCGATGTACACAGCTCGTGTTGCTGCTACAAGGATACACTTTGGTGCAGTCTGTTCGATGTACACAGCTCGTGTTGCTGCTACAAGGATACACTTTGCTGCAGTCTGTTCGATGTACACAGCTCGTGTTGCTGCTACAAGGATACACTTTGGTGCAGTCTGTTCGATGTACACAGCTCGTGTTGCTGCTACAAGGATACACTTTGGTGCAGTCTGTTCGATGTACACAGCTCGTGTTGCTGCTACAAGGATACACTTTGGTGCAGTCTGTTCGATGTACACAGCTCGTGTTGCTGCTACAAGGATACACTTTGGTGCAGTCTGTTCGATGTACACAGCTCGTGTTGCTGCTACAAGGATACACTTTGGTGCAGTCTGTTCGATGTACACAGCTCGTGTTGCTGCTACAAGGATACACTTTGGTGCAGTCTGTTCGATGTACACAGCTCGTGTTGCTGCTACAAGGATACACTTTGGTGCAGTCTGTTCGATGTACACAGCTCGTGTTGCTGCTACAAGGATACACTTTGGTGCAGTCTGTTCGATGTACACAGCTCGTGTTGCTGCTACAAGGATACACTTTGGTGCAGTCTGTTCGATGTACACAGCTCGTGTTGCTGCTACAAGTGACATGTACAGTCAACCTCACAAGAAAGTGTACACTGCATTTATGTTGACGCTCTCGCCTTTATTTTAAAAACTTTTAGGGACATTCGCAGAATTGCGAAAAGTGACAATCAGCTTTGTCGTGTGTCTGCACATCTGTCTGTCCGTCCACATGGAAGAACTCGGCTCCTACTGAACGGATTTTCATGAAATTTGATATTCGAGTATTTTTTTCCGAACTCCGTCGAGGAAATTCACGTTTCATTAAAATCTGACAAAAATAACGGGTACATTACAAGAAGACCGATGTACATATACGATAATATCTTGCTCAATTCTTCTCACAATCAGAAATGTTTCAGACAAAAGCTGTAGAGAAACCCAAAACACATTTTACGTTCAATAACTTTTTCCGAAAATCGTGCCGTTTATGAGATAAATGTGGAAAAATATGGTACAGCCAGACAGGTCACAGATGTCAATATAATACGGCGCTGCGCCGCTTTGCATGCTGGATAACTAAGGCTACAGACACACACTCAGAATATGCAATAATTATTGCTTTTCCACGGCAACAATGGTTACGCGAACGCGCCTCAATATTGCGTTATATGTACATCGCCTGTCTTGTTATTGATGATAGTCCAAGAGGACAGACAGACACATGTAGGCTACCTACGCTAACATAAGATACCCGATAATTTGACTGTGTATTTGTTGATGACTGAAAACGCGATGACACCGACCCACTTGATAAATTCACGTAATGCAGTTGAAATATAAACAAACTACAGAAGATCGCTGTGTATTTCCCACATCGTGGAGGACTATCTCCACCAATTCTAACAACAGGACCGTTGAGTTCCGCATGCAATCGACATGCACGTCACAAGTGCGCGTGCTTACGCGAGAACAAACATCGTTCTGCGCTAATGGACTTTTACTGTATTCGTACCAAAACGTATTGGCCAATGAGCGATCTCACTGCATTTCGAAAGCCTCTATAGACACGAAGTACGTCTGGCAAATATTCACCTGAGCGTGGGAAAGTGGACACCGTGCGGGCATGCCGTCAGGCCGCGGCGTGCGCTGTCTTAGCCCTCTCGTTGTCAAGCACGTGGTACAGTATCTCGCTGACAAGCAAGGACCCTTGCAATGTCTAAGGAGATTAATGAAATAAAAATGTCCCGCTATCAACCTGCAGTTAAATTATTCCAAATGCAGTGCATGGAGGTTTTATGTCCACGCCACCCATAAGGCCCTATGACATAGGATTTGAGTATTGGGCCGTCTTTACCCGTGTCTTAGAACGGTACTTAAGATCCCTATGTCTAGAACCTAGACAAATCAAATGCGCGAAATGACTTTATTTAATTTTAAGATCAACGCCAACAAAATGAAGATGCCCTGTTGCAGAGTGAATCACGTGCTACTGTGACATCACGTGCTACTGTGACATCACGTGCTACTGTGACATCACGTGCTACTGTGACATCACGTGCTACTGTGACATCACGTGTTACGGTTTCACTGTCATGTCTACTCGTCAACACGTGCTCAATAAAACACCGTAACCAATACATAACTGAACAGAAGACAGGCGTCAGCGATCAAGGAGAGTATATCGTAGTAATTTGGTTCTGGAGAACATGAATAACATGACATACACGCTACGTGCAGCATACAACATGAATGACAGGACATACACGCTACGTGCAGCATACAACATGAATGACAGGACATACACGCTACGTGCAGCATACAACATGAATGACAGGACATACACGCTACGTGCAGCATACAACATGATGACAGGACATACACGCTACGTGCAGCATACAACATGAATGACAGGACATACACGCTACGTGCAGCATACAACATGAATGACAGGACATACACGCTACGTGCAGCATACAACATGAATGACAGGACATACACGCTACGTGCGACATACAGCAACCTACGACAGAGGCTTTCAACGTTTGCAATGTATAGCAGTTTCTGCGGTAATACGGACACAGCCCGCTGCTCCATGCTGTCCAGGTAGCCAATTACAGTAGCCCTTTAGCCAGCGGATACACAGTTTAAGTTCGGAGCGCACAGCCACACGGCGAGGACGGGGCGCTCGGTTTACGTCAGAGCATGATTTGCACGTGCGTCACAAGTCGTACGGTTAGTTTCTGTGACGTAACGCGGCGCGACTCGCGGCACCGAGTCAACACGCAGACGACAGACTGAGATGAATGACAAAAAAAGAAATACATGGTCGCGGTGTTCGTCCGTCCATACGTTTCGCTGTGGCAAGCTACGCCAGCTGAGAGCTGTTGGGGCGAATTTAACATTGGCTTATCGATTAACTCAGGCCGCTCAACCTTCTATGCATTGCGGGCAACTTCGGCAAAATTTGCTCTCCATGCGGGCAACATGAAATTAAATGCACATAATGAAGAATGAATAAGCATACGTATAATTATATGTACAGTCTATGTTGTACATGCTGTGCATCATGTAAGTCTTTGTTTGTACTTGCTGTGCATCATGTACAGTCTTATGTTTGTACTTGCTGTGCATCATGTACAGTCTTATGTTTGTACTTGCTGTGCATCATGTACAGTCTTATGTTTGTACTTGCTGTGCATCATGTGCAGTCTTATGTTTGTACTTGCTGTGCATCATGTGCAGTCTTATGTTTGTACTTGCTGTGCATCATGTACAGTCTTATGTTTGTACTTGCTGTGCATCATGTACAGTCTTATGTTTGTACTTGCTGTGCATCATGTGCAGTCTTATGTTTGTACTTGCTGTGCATCATGTGCAGTCTTATGTTTGTACTTGCTGTGCATCATGTACAGTCTTATGTTTGTACTTGCTGTGCATCATGTGCAGTCTTATGTTTGTACTTGCTGTGCATCATGTACAGTCTTATGCTTTGTACTTGCTGTGCATCATGTACAGTCTTATGTTTGTACTTGCTGTGCATCATGTCAGTCTTATGTTTGTACTTGCTGTGCATCATGTGCAGTCTTATGTTTGTACTTGCTGTGCATCATGTCAGTCTTATGTTTGTACTTGCTGTGCATCATGTACAGTCTTATGTTTGTACTTGCTGTGCATCATGTGCAGTCTTATGTTTGTACTTGCTGTGCATCATGTCAGTCTTATGTTTGTACTTGCTGTGCATCATGTACAGTCTTATGTTTGTACTTGCTGTGCATCATGTACAGTCTTTGTTTGTACTTGCTGTGCATCATGTACAGTCTTATGTTTGTACTTGCTGTGCATCATGTACAGTCTTATGTTTGTACTTGCTGTGCATCATGTACAGTCTTATGTTTGTACTTGCTGTGCATCATGTACAGTCTTGTGTTTGTACTTGCTGTGCATCATGTACAGTTTTATGTTTGTACTTGCTGTGCATCATGTGCAGTCTTATGTTTGTACTTGCTGTGCATCATGTACAGTCTTATGTTTGTACTTGCTGTGCATCATGTGCAGTCTTATGTTTGTACTTGCTGTGCATCATGTGCAGTCTTATGTTTGTACTTGCTGTGCATCATGTACAGTCTTATGTTTGTACTTGCTGTGCATCATGTGCAGTCTTATGTTTGTACTTGCTGTGCATCATGTGCAGTCTTATGTTTGTACTTGCTGTGCATCATGTGCAGTCTTATGTTTGTACTTGCTGTGCATCATGTGCAGTCTTATGTTTGTACTTGCTGTGCATCATGTGCAGTCTTATGTTTGTACTTGCTGTGCATCATGTGCAGTCTTGTGCAGCTTTGGTTCCATATTATAATGTTCCGCCGTTGCTGATCGCATAAACGAACCTGCGGTCTCTGTGAGGTATGATATGAGGCCGAACAAACAGCTGAAGACGTCACACAGCAATGGAAGTCTGTTCCTGACTACTGTGGATTTAATTACGGCCACAGTTTCAAAGACCAAGGTACTCGTATTTGAACATTTTTGTACGAAAGGTACCTGGTATTTCTTGTCGATTCTGCGAAGATTGGTGGTTGGTGCCCCATTTCATGCAAGACTTCACACTGTGTAGCGTGGGCTAGTGTGCTGACGGGCTGACCTGCACGCACAGTGGGCTAGTGTGCTGACGGGCTGACCTGCACGCACAGTGGGTAGTGTGCTGACGGGCTGACCTGCACGCACAGTGGGCTAGTGTGCTGACGGGTGACCTGCACGCAGTGGGGTAGTGTGCTGACGGGCTGACCTGCACGCACAGTGGGGTAGTGTGCTGACGGGCTGACCTGCACGCACAGGGGCGGTAGTGTGCTGACGGGCTGACCTGCACGCACAGTGGGTAGTGTGCTGACGGGCTGACCTGCACGCACAGTGGGGTAGTGTGCTGACGGGCTGACCTGCACGCACAGTGGGGTAGTGTGCTGACGGGCTGACCTGCACACACAGTGCCCCATAACAGGACAGCCACTGATCTTAACAGGAGGCTGTGTCCGTGGAAATGGCCGTGGTGTGGACACGAAGATCTGTACAGTGGCTTACAGCCTGCTGTAAATATCTGCTGTACACAGTAGCACTGACAGCAAGGATGGCTGAAAGACGAGTGCCCGAATTCGAAAGACACTGGAAAAATGAACAGGAATCCTTGAGGGCTGCATACCAAGACATTATCAAAACGCACCACGCGAGACACGCTGACGCTCTGCGAAGTGTTAATGGGTAAAGTTTTATACGGCTTAAATTAAAAGCTTAAGAAACCAACATATGCACTATATACGGCATTACATGGCACCTGCGAGTATACCGCGACAATGAAGAACGTAAAGCATGTCCGTCAAACGACAGCAATAAAGACTCCGACAGCCTGAGTTAGAAGAACAGCAGACAGCAATACTGAATGAGAGATAATATAAAAGACTTTTCGGAGCAGCGGAGGCGTAAGAGACGCAAATCGTCTCAAGAGAACAAAGAGGAGATAGTTAACAAATGAAGCCGAAACCCAGATGGTGCCATCATACCGTAAAGCCAGGCACGAGTACAAACCAAAATACAATAATCCCTTGGTAATCCGGCTCCCCGGGTAGTCCGGACACTTTTGGCCAACTGTAGCCCGCTCTTTCATCCCGGTGATCCGGTCATTGTCCGCATCACCAGGGGAAAATCGGACACAATCCGTACTCCGAAACAGGTGGCGAGTGTGACGCGCGAGGAGACACTCTCCTCAGGAGTAAGGACGTGATCTGTCGAGTGTCGTAGCAATCTTTGTCTTATTGCGCTACTACAGTGAAATTATAGCGACAAAGGTCCATTACTATTATTATTATTAATTACTTTTTGTATGTTACGGAGTTTCCGCTCGGTGGTCCGGATTCTCGGGTCATCCGGACCACCCCTCCCCCATAGAGTCCGGATTGCCGAGGGACTGCTGATGGACACGGTCTAGAGAAGAGCAGACGCCTGCGTACAAGACGGGCAGGCCGACGCCCGACGGCTAGTTAAAGGACCCTTCGAATTCATAACCACAAGCTGAAGAACTGGTGTCAAACATTCAACCTCCCCATATTTTAAGTCGATACTTCCCTGGCCATGACTGCACGTCCGAGAATACACTTTTATTTATTTATTATTTATTTATTTATTTACAGGAACGTTTGCAACATCTTTCGGTCCACAACAGACGACCTTAAGGGAAACGCATGATGACGATATTGGAAATTATGAAGGCTTCAGCACTTATGAAAAAAATGCTGTTATACAATACGAGATATTAGACTATAATTAAAACGGTATTTTGCTGTACTCGAATTTTCTGAATTATATAAGGTACAAACGTGCTTTTCCGTAAGCACCCTAGGAAAACCTTAAAGTAGCTGAATACGCCTCAACCCACTATGACAATCACAATGACGTAAGAAACTGCACGGCGCGCTGCATTACCGTCTTCTTTCAGTTTTGACTGCGCGCCTCTCCCTAAACCCACTTATGATGCCAGAGCAATTCGTTCTGCCCGTCCTGTTTCACCTCGACAACTGACATACAGCACTGGTATATACCGACTTCAACCAAATCTACCTGCAATGACCATTGTCCAGTGAATCATATTTTCCGTTACAGTAGTCTACAGACTTCACTGTCCTCTGGAAGGACTCCGCAAAGAACACGGCGTCCACTGAACCTCCTGCAACCATGCACTGACAACCAGTTTCACAGAACACAATTCCTGTCGACAAGTTAACAGTAAATAAGTTGGCGTTTTGTAAAACGGACAGGTTCATTACCGTGTTCACAACATTCCGTCACCGGTCCCCGTTCTGGGCCAGATCAATACAGTTCATACTGTCAAATTCTACGCCTCCACGCTCAATGTGAAGTCTATCTACGCCCAGGTCAACCAATTATCTTTCCCTTCCAACTTCCCATCTAAAATTCTGTATGTGTTTTCATCCAGTCTCATCCGCTTCGATCTGACCATATTAACAGCACTTGGCGAGGAACGCAAATTTCGTTAGATCAGTTCCGGAACAACAGATATAAGTGACAGCTATGCAACACAGGAAATAATGCAGCCGAAAGCGATACAACAAAAGGTCCTAACAAAGGTCACAGTGCCCACTTTCCCCCCCAAATGCTGCGGTCCAAATGGTGAAGCTACTGTGGCTCACAACAGCTGTCCTGTTGAAGAAATCTGCGTTCTTCTGGGGTATTACGCGGCGTCGTGTGGTAATAGGAACTCTTGACCCGTGAAGATGGGACCGATACGTTGTGCCGAAACGTCGGTAAACAATTACCACACTACGCCGCGTAATACCCCAGCATACCGCAGATTTCATCAACATCGCGGCGGAAGCCCGAAATCAAAGCTGTCCTCCTAACGTCTGCACGGCACGCAGCACGAAGTGCTCAACATTCAAGTCTCCTGATATGCTACGCTGCGCAGATTGGTAGTTACCGACGTTTCGAACGATCCTAGTGCTTTCGTCTTCAGAGTCAAGCAGTCAGGAAGGAAGATGAAGGCACTACGACCTTTCGAAATGTGGCCAACTATTTACCAGGCAAACGGTGTCACAACCCAAAACACCTGCATGTTCGGCAACACTGCTGTACGAACCTCAAATGTTGTTCGGAGGTGTTATTAAGTGTCGTTGAGGCGGCCAAATGTGCTTAAAATGACATAATGACGTGCTCTTTACACAGGAACGTACGTGCGTTTGTGCGCGCTACGTGTTTGATGGCAGCTCAAGTGTTAGAACAAATTTTATGCAGAAGAACAGAACTACTGACTTTACGTTAATTTCCCCCGTAAGTATTAACGGGTCTTCTAAGTAACTAAACTTTACGTACGCCGCTCGGCTCACAGGTCGCCATCTAAATTGTGACGAAGGCCGACGCAATTCAAGTGCCGTTTGACTGGGGCCCAGAGACACGTCCGTAGGCCACACAGCCCCAATAAAGTAAAATATTCATCCAAATTTAGAACTCTGATTGCATTTCTAGCGCAGTGTTACTGCATGCGCAAATAAACAAAGACCAAAGTGAAATAAGTCCTAAAAGCCATGGTATGTTCCGGGGGGGGGGGGGGGGGGGGGGGGGGGGGGGGTACTACAGTTTTTAACGGCTGAAAAAGGAAGGTTCTTAAGATATTCTTTGCGTGTGGCTAATTCTCTTAGGAATCCCAACGAGGCAAACCTACAAGGTCATGTCCTTTGCAGCAGTGACGATTTTAACTTCTGGCGGTTCCCTGACCACAAATTTGCGCCCCTAAGATACGAATTCTCCCTCAGATAATAACGAAGCTGACTGCATGATTTAAGAGCAGGCAGTCTGTCCACATTAATATGGGACACGTTTCTTGGAACTGAGTTCTAAATATTAAATACGTGATTTCGCTTCAGACGTGCTGCTAGATGAATAATAGAAACACACAGGCGGCGTCTCGTGTCAACATCAGGCAAATCGTCTGCAGGCATGCGGCACAGTGAAGGCGCCTGATGCAACTTGCCCTTAGGTAGTTAATACACTAACCAACTTATGCACTTAATAAAATACATTCAGAAGTACTAAACTCCTATAAACTCCTACATGTTTCGGCACCGAGGTGCCATCACCAGGGCGTTATTCTGACAAAGCAGTACAAGGCCAGCACACTTATGTAGGTATTGTGTCGCCTTTGTTAAAATTATTATAATATTAAAATTATAAAATGTACAAAGTTAGTAAACATAAAACTGCAATGTTGTAAATGTAAAGTTTGTTTATGTTTGTTTTTATGTTTATTAACTTTGTGTGTTTTAGAATTTAATATTTTGATCATTTTAACAAAGGCGACACAATACCTACATAAGTGTGCTGGCCTTGTACTCCTTGTCACAATAACGCCCTGATGATGGCACTTCGGTGCCGAAACATGTAGGAGTTTATGTTAATTGTACCGTACATTTTTGATTACATGAGATCGTGAAGATGAACTGTAACATAGCTCGAAACATTTCCAAAGATCTCAGATTCTCATGGCGGCAGTCTGGTGAGTTATGACGCCGCGTAGTCTGGTACGTAACAACGTTTCGGGCGAACATATTGCCTCCATCTTCAGGATCCTAAAATGTGTAAGACAGAACGCACCGTAAACCCTGTGCTCCAACTTCCGTTCTAGTAAGAACTCCTTTTTTGCTCTGAAAATCAATGAGACATATCAGAAAGGGAAACTCCTGCTCTTTTCATACAGGAACCCTTAAAATAATTTTTCATACCCCAAAAACTATGAAAACGAAAACAAAACAAAGAGGCGGTTGGTAAAGCACGGAGATTACTCCAGTATTGCCAACTGCCGAACAAAAATTCCCACGATATTCAGGGATATTTGGAATTGTACGCGGGATTTCAAAATTTTATTTATGTATTGCACGATTTCTCACGGAACCCTGGTTGGGAAAAAACTAGACAGGTATACAGCGCACACTGCCGATGTGTATGACGGAATGATGGGAGAGGAAACGGAAACACTAGACAGGTATACAGCGCACACTGCCGATGTGTATGACGGAATGATGGGAGAGGAAACGGAAACACTAGACAGGTATACAGCGCACACTGCCGATGTGTATGACGAAATGATGGGAGAGGAAACGGAAACACTAGACAGGTATACAGCGCACACTGCCGATGTATATCACGGAATGATGGGAGAGGAAACGGAAACACTAGACAGGTATACAGCGCACACTGCCGATGTGTATGACGGAATGATGGGAGAGGAAACGGAAACACTAGACAGGTATACAGCGCACACTGCCGATGTGTATGACGGAATGATGGGAGAGGAAACGGAAACACTAGACAGGTATACAGCGCACACTGCCGATGTATATCACGGAATGATGGGAGAGGAAACGGAAACACTAGACAGGTATACAGCGCACACTGCCGATGTGTATGACGGAATGATGGGAGAGGAAACGGAAACACTAGACAGGTATACAGCGCACACTGCCGATGTGTATGACGGAATGATGGGAGAGGAAACGGAAACACTAGACAGGTATACAGCGCACACTGCCGATGTATATCACGGAATGATGGGAGAGGAAACGGAAACACTAGACAGGTATACAGCGCACACTGCCGATGTGTACGACGGAATGATGGGAGAGGAAACGGAAACACTAGACAGGTATACAGCGCACACTGCCGATGTGTATGGCGGAATGATGGGAGGAAACGGAAACACTAGACAGGTATACAGCGCACACTGCCTATGTGTATGACGGAATGATGGGAGAGGAAACGGAAACACTAGACAGGTATACAGCGCACACTGCCGATGTGTATGACGGAATGATGGGAGAGGAAACGGAAACACTAGACAGGTATACAGCGCACACTGCCGATGTGTATGACGGAATGATGGGAGAGGAAACGGAAACACTAGACAGGTATACAGCGCACACTGCCGATGTATATGACGGAATGATGGGAGAGGAAACGGAAACACTAGACAGGTATACAGCGCACACTGCCGATGTATATGACGGAATGATGGGAGAGGAAACGGAAACACTAGACAGGTATACAGCGCACACTGCCGATGTATATGACGGAATGATGGGAGAGGAAACGGAAACACTAGACAGGTATACAGCGCACACTGCCGATGTGTATGACGGAATGATGGGAGAGGAAACGGAAACCGTGTCCACCTGGACCGTCCTGGGAACGGGGCAGCCGCGTGAGATGGGGCACAACAAAACGAATGGTTTACACACCACATTTCTGAACACAGGGTGACTTCAAATTATGTTAGCGATTACAACAAACTTATTCGTAAGAAAGTAAAAGTGACACAAGAACTAAACGCGCACCATTGTAGACGGAGGTCAACATCTTTCTTCACAGCCTGCTCAAATTCACTGCGTGTTCCATTTGTTGCGCTGCACACATCAGCACGATATTCGCATTTCCATTTCGTATCCATCTTACGGCCGGCGTCCTAACCCGGAAGTCCGGCTTAAATCCCAGGGCAGTCTGGGTGCTATATTTTTTTTTTGTAGGCAACGTGGTACTAAGGAAGGTCTCTCTCCGAGTACGTCGGTACTCACCAATGCCCCACATTCATTCATCTATCACCGGCCCGAAAAAAGGCCGCAGGTCCAGACAGACGAAGCCTCGCTCCAACATTAGAACAAAACAATCCATGCGAGATTTGACGTTCTGACATCGAATCTGCTAAAGGCTCAAGTCTTCCGACATGTTGCGCCGTGTCTGCTAGTAAACAGCTATCGACGCTTCGAAAGATCTTAGTGCCTTCTTCTCCTGGGTCAAGCAGTCAAAGAGAAGTGGCTGACTCTGAAGATGAAGCCACTGCGAACCTCCGAAACGTCGGTAGCCATTTATCCATCGATAGCATAGCCTCATAAGACGGTATGTTGTCATTAAATGTCAGCACAACCACAAGGTTCAAAACAGCAAGTACAAAAGCCCGCAACTCAACGCGTTCCTGAACAGCTCCATCCATCCTCGCCATCTGGCACCCTCTCATTTTCACCTCAAACGTCCGCCCTCCCAAACACCCCCACCACAACTGTTTATATCACCTTGTCCGGCGTGTTACATGCACGGACCCACAAACGTACGTGTGGTGACGCCTTCGCATACAAACGTCAGCAGCTACAAGGGACAGTCCCAGGAAAGCCTAGCAGTCTTATCTCCATCTTTAACAGGTGCAGACGTTCAGTGCGCCCCCATACCGGGACAGCGGAAGTGACGCCATAAAATAAAACCAGCCTCTTTACGACTGTAAAGGGAAACGTGATCACATCAACATTGGGTTTCCGACCAGGCCTTGAAAAACGCGATTCACATTACACGGTCCTCACAGCTGGACCTAACTAGTATCAGTGTCTCACTAACCAATCAATTACAGCCGTTTTGGTATGTGATTCGAACCCCAACTCGGCGCCCTGATGCACGTGACAACCGAACAGCTGGAACTGTGTCACAGTCACCCAATGGGCGCGCACGCGATACGGACTGTTTCAAGAGCTTACAAACAAACAAACAACCGCATTACACTGACAAAGGTAAGCGAAACCTCTTACGAAGTCGACCACGCCACATCAACATCTGCCAACGGGACAGTTGGTGGCAAGTGAGGGCTGGCGACTGCGTCGGGAGCCCAAAATCAAATGCTGTCACATCGAAACCACAAATCTGTTGCAATGCGTATGTGTGCGGTAGCTACATACGTACGTGTGCGGTAGCTACATACGTACGTGTGCGGTAGCTACATACGTACGTGTGCGGTAGCTACATACGTACGTGTGCGGTAGCTACATACGTACGTGTGCGGTTGCTACATACGTACGTGTGCGGTTGCTACATACGTACGTGTGCGGTTGCTACATACGTACGTGTGCGGTTGCTACATACGTACGTGTGCGGTTGCTACATACGTACGTGTGCGGTAGCTACATACGTACGTGTGCGGTAGCTACATACGTACGTGTGCGGTTGCTACATACGTACTTGTGCGGTTGCTACATACGTACTTGTGCGGTTGCTACATACGTACGTGTGCGGTAGCTACATACGTACGTCTGCGGTTGCTACATACGTACGTGTGCGGTTGCTACATACGTACGTGTGCGGTTGCTACATACGTACGTGTGCGGTAGCTACATACGTACGTGTGCGGTAGCTACATACGTACGTGTGCGGTAGCTACATACGTACGTGTGCGGTTGCTACATACGTACGTGTGCGGTAGCTACATACGTACGTGTGCGGTAGCTACATACGTACGTGTGCGGTAGCTACATACGTACGTGTGCGGTAGCTACATACGTACGTGTGCGGTAGCTACATACGTACGTGTGCGGTAGCTACATACGTACGTGTGCGGTAGCTACATACGTACGTGTGCGGTAGCTACATACGTATGTGTGCGGTAGCTACATACGTATGTGTGCGGTAGCTACATAATGATGTTCACGCCGACTGCAGCTAGTTGTCCTCACTGCCAGTTCAACATACACGGCGTATCGCACGCGACACCAGTACGGTACACGCACACCATCACGACGCAATTCAGCCCAGTTTTCTAACACTCGGGGTTCCCCGGCGGTGACTATGAAGTACACTCTCGGTGCCATCGTACAGTCTGGCAGCAACTCACCCACGTTTCAGAAGAACGTGCTTACCGCCATCGTCATCTCAAAAACTGAATATTTACAGGTTATCTACATGAAAATCAGGTTTCCTCAGAACCTATGCCCCCCCCCCCCCCAAATTCAAATAATGTTTCTCTCTTTCCCACGACTTCCCTTCTCACTTGCTCTCTTCCTCGGCGGATGCCCGCAGAACTGTCGTTCTAACTGCGGCGGTGCCAACAGAGTTTCCTCTTCTGCAAAACCTCCAGACTAACTCTACGGCCCACCTAACCTCCTATTCAACGGTTACCGGGGTCACTTTCTCAGGCAGTACAGCGGCCGGAGCGTGAGGCTGACCACTCACTTGCACCCAGTGCCGAGGTTAAAAATGCGCGGGAACTAATACCTCTACTTGTCGACTTACCTTCCAGGCGTGTCACTTAATTAAGCACGGGGACTTTACCGTCCACCTGTCTTATAAACTTGCGACTGAACTCTAAGCAACATTCACGCCAGTGACGTGAACAGTCGTCACGCATAACACGTGGCTAAAATCACGCATTCTCAAGCACTTCGATTCTGATGCCTTAAAATCATACCTCGACAGTGGCTGTGCTGGCCCCTTAGGAGTAAACAAACAACAATGCATTTCATGGCAACAATGAGGGCAGAAACCGACTGTGTCTTAGTTCTGTTTATTAAAATCCAACTAAATAATTTTAGGTCATACACACTTTGCATTAAATTTTTGCATCCAAATATTACGGGGTGTCAAATGTCACTGCTTTAAAATTCTCACCCCGTGACGCTAGACTGACTGTCCAGTGTACCTCTTAGAGTGACCACAGTGTCTTGCGCTCTGAACTCAACACGCGAGATGCATTTCTGCCACGCTGAGCAGAAGACAGTTACAGTTTGTTTGAAATGGGGAATTCAATACTGTGCAAATGTAAAGTGTACTTACAGTATGTGTACATGTCTTATCCTAATCAGTTGTAAACTGCTTTTACGGGAACTTTATTTTGTAACTTGTGACAGGGGAACGGGTTATTGCAAATAACTTCGTGCTTTCGCTTGGACAGTTACATATAAAAGACATCAGCTGGCATGAATATTTTTAAAACAAAATATGAGTGATCTTATATACTTTAAGGAGCACATATTATTATTTGCTGATACTTACTAATCTGCATTCTGTTATTTTTTTCAATAAGCTTTTGTGCGATAAAAGTGTAACAAAAGCCAAAATGCACAGACACGCAGTGCGGTAACTTGGCCTGCAATAATGTGCTGCTAATAAAGAAAAGTGTTTTAGTGTGACTTTGCAGAGATATGGACGTGACCTTAATGACAATGGAAGCAGTCTCGCTTAAATTAGAACTTCTTTCTCCACATACATTCTGATTGGTTGGATAAACACTTAAAGTTTTCAGAAACGGCGTGTACATCTTTAGCACGCCGCGAAAGTAATAAACCGTTGCCACAAACAAGTTCAAGCAGTGAAGCCCACTGAAACTCTTCGATGAATGTTATAACAGGAACAAATGGGCCGATTACAATCTCTGATCCAAAGCGACTCTTACGAGGAACTAGCTTTCGCTGTACTGTTATCAGGCAAACAAAGGTGTTGCACGAATGCTGAGAGAGATAACAACGAGCACTCAGCATAGTGACACACGTTACACACATTCGTATGGCCTTGTGAGCCACCTACACGTTATACCGGTACAGGAAGCTTCGGCTTCATTGAGAACGATTTAACAAAAGAACAACATGTGAATATGAGAAGGGAAGCAAACGACAGATTCCTGATATCCATCGCTCCTACAACTGTATGAACGAAGCCATCGCAGTCCCCTCCATAGATGATAAGCTTTACGGTTATCGCTGGGCCACGGGGTTACACGACCGCCATGATACGCTGTACAGCAAGCTATACACAAGTGCGACTGTCACGTGTCAACAGAAAATAGTCAAATGTCACGCAGCACGTTACAGCGATGCTGACACCTCGCGATATCAACTGTACTCCTGCAGATACAGGCTGTCCACTTGCAGCAAACACACCGAACACAAAATCGTGCGGAACACCAAGACCCTCCGCCACACCATTCTGCACACCAACCGACATTGCTAACCGCAGTCACAATAAAGAGCAGTTAGGCGAACTGGTTGGATCGAAAATCAAACCACGACACTCACTCCTTCAGAGGTGACTGCGATGTAGAACAAGTCCACGTTTTTCAGGGTGACAATGACTACAGAAGACGGAAACATTTTTAATCATGAAAGAAACGTCATCGCATAGACGTTAGGCATGCGCAGAATATACCAAAGACGTGAATAGTGTGTCAGATACTGCATATTGCCGCCGACCTGCAGGTCTGGACTATCGACTGACCTTGCGTGGATTCGGCTCTTTGAGTATGCGCCACACAATTACAGGAGAACTGAGGTTACAACACGGCAAGTGACGAGTCTGAAGACAAGGCGATAGCTGAACCTACGAAGAACGTAACAACTAAGAGGTCCAGTTTATCAACCAAAACCTGGAGGCTCGGGGACATCCATGACGGTGGTACACACATGAACAGCCCGAACGCATTCAACAAATGCACACTAGATACTGACAAAAAAGGTAAGGGTTAACCCTAGAACAGGCCACGAAGGCCCAGAGCGGAACAAGAGGTTTGGCTCTACTCTTTCTTTAACCTTGGAGCTATGTGGGGGTTGGTGGTCAACACCACGCCCCGGCTGTTTTACCCCTGGGAAAGAGACCCTGTACCCATTGTACAGGAGGTTGAGTGGACCCGAGGGCCGGTCTGGACGGGTGCACAAAATCTCGCTTCCACCGCAATTCGAGCCCCAATACTGACAAACTGTATGCAATGCATATCCGTGGTAGAACGGGCCATCGAACACAAGTGCTAATTCGTGCAGCGAACACAGCATAGTCGACCCTCGTTCAAATTAGCCCGTTATATGAAGACAGACAAGCAGCAAGTGGTAATAAACTCAGAAGACACTGGCAGGCCACGCAAGAAAGTGTTCCAAAACACGGAACGTGGGCGATGGCTTGCAAATGCTGCTGGTTTCGACTAACCCATTTACTTCGCGCATAACCAGACATTTACACAAAGAGCTGTAGCACTGACGTCCTCGACATCTCGGAAGCGCCAGAGAGACTGTTCAAACATCATTCTAAGAAACGAGATACCGATGACTAAAACGTTACACAAGAATGTTCGGGAGGGGGGGGATTCCCCCTGCGGTGGCGCAGTTGGTTGAGGCACTACGCTACAAACCGGAACGTCGCGGTTTCGATTCCCGATGGTGTCATTGGAATTTTTCCTTGACAATCGTTTCGGTCGCACTATGTCCCTGGGGTTGACTCAGCCTCCAACAGAAATGAGTACCAGAAATATTTCCTTGGGGGGGGGGGGGGGGGGGGTGGTAAAGGAGGCCGGTGCGTAGGGCTGACAACCTTACCACCTTCATGTGCCGATTGTCTAGAAATCTGGGAGCCTCAACCTCCTGGAACCCTAAGGGTCTGTCTAGGCCTGTAATGGGATTGCTTTACCTTTACCTTTTATGGTTATATATAACTGTTTATAAATATAAATTAGACACGTCTATAAAGAACATTCTTCTCAATATACAAAGAATAATCCGGTCAACACAACTATATTTTTGTTATAAAACAATATCTGTTCTTACAATTCGCTACATGTTTCAACCTAAGAAGGCATCACCAGACGAAAGTTATACAATAGTCTGTATACAAGGAAGGTATATAGACATTCGTGTTCGTGACAGACATCTCTGCCTTACAAAAACGCTGTTGTTACGATTTGTAATGCTGTATAAACATTCATTTAGTAACACGGCCTGAATCGTATATACTATAAACACTTGTTACACGTGTAGCTGTGTTATTAGGAAACCATTGTTTGCTTTAAAGAATGTCTAATTCTGTGTAATTTTGTAAACGTTAAGTAATGCAATCGTTCTATATGAATTTTATCGTACTGCAATTAGCTGCTCCCTTTATATTTGTACAGCATTTGGTGTGTTGACCTGCACACACGTATTGTCGTTCTGTTATGTTCTGTGCACACACTGCGTCAACACGATGTGTTTGGAGCACAGCTGGGCAAAGTGCAGTGTTCTGTAGTACTTGTTATGTCTCTTGTTATGTTCTGTACACAAACTGCGTCAACACGATGTGTTTGGAGCACAGCTGGGCAAAGTAGTGTTCTGTAGTACTTGTTATGTCTCTTGTTATGTTCTGTACACAAACTGCGTCAGCACGATGTGTTTGGAGCACAGCTGGGCAAAGTGCAGTGTTCTGTAGTACTTGTTATGTCTCTTGTTATGTTCTGTACACAAACTGCGTCAGCACGATGTGTTTGGAGCACAGCTGGGCAAAGTGCAGTGTTCTGTAGTACTTGTTATGTCTCTTGTTATGTTCTGTACACAAACTGCGTCAGCACGAAGTGTTTGGAGCACAGGTGGGCAATGTGCAGTGTTCTGTAGTACTTGTTATGTCTCTTGTTATGTTCTGTACACAAACTGCGTCAGCACGATATGTTTGGAGCACAGCTGGGCAAAGTGCAGTGTTCTGTAGTACTTGTTATGTCTCTTGTTATGTTCTGTACACAAACTGCGTCAGCACGATGTGTTTGGAGCACAGCTGGGCAAAGTGCAGTGTTCTGTAGTACTTGTTATGTCTCTTGTTATGTTCTGTACACAAACTGCGTCAGCACGATGTGTTTGGAGCACAGCTGGGCAAAGTGCAGTGTTCTGTAGTACTTGTTATGTCTCTTGTTATGTTCTGTACACAAACTGCGTCAACACGATGTGTTTGGAGCACAGCTGGGCAAAGTGCAGTGTTCTGTAGTACTTGTTATGTCTCTTGTTATGTTCTGTACACAAACTGCGTCAGCACGATATGTTTGGAGCACAGCTGGGCAAAGTGCAGTGTTCTGTAGTACTTGTTATGTCTCTTGTTATGTTCTGTACACAAACTGCGTCAGCACGATATGTTTGGAGCACAGCTGGGCAAAGTGCAGTGTTCTGTAGTACTTGTTATGTCTCTTGTTATGTTCTGTACACAAACTGCGTCAGCACGATATGTTTGGAGCACAGCTGGGCAAAGTGCAGTGTTCTGTAGTACTTGTTATGTCTCTTGTTATGTTCTGTACACAAACTGCGTCAGCACGATGTGTTTGGAGCACAGCTGGGCAAAGTGCAGTGTTCTGTAGTACTTGTTATGTCTCTTGTTATGTTCTGTACACAAACTGCGTCAGCACGATATGTTTGGAGCACAGCTGGGCAAAGTGCAGTGTTCTGTAGTACTTGTTATGTCTCTTGTTATGTTCTGTACACAAACTGCGTCAACACGATGTGTTTGGAGCACAGCTGGGCAAAGTGCAGTGTTCTGTAGTACTTGTTATGTCTCTTGTTATGTTCTGTACACAAACTGCGTCAGCACGATATGTTTGGAGCACAGCTGGGCAAAGTGCAGTGTTCTGTAGTACTTGTTATGTCTCTTGTTATGTTCTGTACACAAACTGCGTCAGCACGATATGTTTGGAGCACAGCTGGGCAAAGTGCAGTGTTCTGTAGTACTTGTTATGTCTCTTGTTATGTTCTGTACACAAACTGCGTCAGCACGATATGTTTGGAGCACAGCTGGGCAAAGTGCAGTGTTCTGTAGTACTTGTTATGTCTCTTGTTATGTTCTGTACACAAACTGCGTCAGCACGAAGTGTTTGGAGCACAGGTGGGCAATGTGCAGTGTTCTGTAGTACTTGTTATGTCGCTTGTTATGTTCTGTACACAAACTGCGTCAGCACGATATGTTTGGAGCACAGCTGGGCAAAGTGCAGTGTTCTGTAGTACTTGTTATGTCTCTTGTTATGTTCTGTACACAAACTGCGTCAGCACGATGTGTTTGGAGCACAGCTGGGCAAAGTGCAGTGTTCTGTAGTACTTGTTATGTCTCTTGTTATGTTCTGTACACAAACTGCGTCAGCACGATGTGTTTGGAGCACAGCTGGGCAAAGTGCAGTGTTCTGTAGTACTTGTTATGTCTCTTGTTATGCTCTGTACACAAACTGCGTCAACACGATGTGTTTGGAGCACAGCTGGGCAAAGTGCAGTGTTCTGTAGTACTTGTTATGTCTCTTGTTATGTTCTGTACACAAACTGCGTCAGCACGATATGTTTGGAGCACAGCTGGGCAAAGTGCAGTGTTCTGTAGTACTTGTTATGTCTCTTGTTATGTTCTGTACACAAACTGCGTCAGCACGATATGTTTGGAGCACAGCTGGGCAAAGTGCAGTGTTCTGTAGTACTTGTTATGTCTCTTGTTATGTTCTGTACACAAACTGCGTCAGCACGATATGTTTGGAGCACAGCAGGGCAAAGTGCAGTGTTCTGTAGTACTTGTTATGTCTCTTGTTATGTTCTGTACACAAACTGCGTCAGCACGATATGTTTGGAGCACAGCTGGGCAAAGTGCAGTGTTCTGTAGTACTTGTTATGTCTCTTGCTGTGCGATATTAAATTGTTTTACAGTTTATTTACATCATAAAGACAGTCTCAACTGTCTGTTGCGGAGACTTTCGTGCGTATCGTACATGCCTACAGTAACCATGTGGACGTCTGTAAGAAATGATTACAGTACATATAGTTCAGGACTGCTCTAACTCCCCACATCCCTTATTATACCCTGAAGACGGAGGCCGCACGTTTCTCCGAAACGTCAGCATGTATATACAAAGCTACACGCCGTCACAGACCACAAGACCGTAATCTTAACAGTTAACACCGTCAGCACCAGAATAATCAGACAAATCCAACGTCGCAGTCTCGAACAAACCACAAAGGTCTGTGAAATCGTGCGCCATGTTATTAAAGTCCACTCTATATACCGCCTGTATTTCCGACAGTAATAGGTCTGGGCATTATTATAGTATTGTACTTTTATTTAGAAACACGACGTAACGGTGTGGAGTGGATTTGTGTGGCTCAGAACAGGGTCCACAGGCACCGTCTAGTCATGAAGTAACAAACCTCCGTGCCCCACGAAAATCGGGGTATTTCTGGGGGGCCAGAATGAATACTTGGTGCTGACGAAGTCAGTCAGCAGGGTCTCAAGCAACCAAATACTTGGTGCTGACGAAGTCAGTCAGCAGGCTCTCAAGCAACCAAATACCTGGTGCTGACGAAGTCAGTCTGCAGGCTCTCAAGCAACCAAATATTTTGGTGGCTGACGAAGTCAGTCAGCAGGCTCTCAAGCAAGCAAATACTTGGTGCTGACGAAGTCAGTCAGCAGGCTCTGAAGCAACCAAATACCTGGTGCTGACGAAGTCAGTCAGCAGGCTCTGAAGCAACCAAATACCTGGTGCTGACGAAGTCAGTCAGCAGGCTCTGAAGCAACCAAATACCTGGTGCTGACGAAGTCAGTCAGCAGGCTCTGAAGCAACCAAATACCTGGTGCTGACGAAGTCAGTCAGCAGGCTCTGAAGCAACCAAATACCTGGTGCTGACGAAGTCAGTCAGCAGGCTCTCAAGCAACCAAATTCGGACGCAATCGGCCCAGCATAGCAGCACTTGGGGCTTTGTAAGTGCAACGTCAATTCGACACGAAACTAATTCTACAGGCAGTCAGTCTACGGTTCGGTTCGGTACCGAACGCAGCAATACGCATAATTGATTTGCTGAAATGCGCAATGACAGAGTTCACGCAGGCGCACTGAACACAAGTGTTGTTGGCCTAATGTGTTCGAAGGTCGGTGACAGCACGGTAAATGTTCACCTACGCAATCACTTCACCCAATCCTAGCAGCCCAAACAATCCATCCATCCTCATTTACTGCCCAGAGCTCCACATTAACACGGTCTGACTGCTAGTATCGTCGAAGAATGTTTGCTTTCAGCCTAAAATAGTTGAACTGGTTGCACAATCTCCCAAATGCTCAGGAAACACTTGAACCAGACTTGACCTTTTGTTCAAACATCTATTTTATCGGCGATAAAAACACATTAAAACGCCAGTGTCCATCGCGTAATATACACCAGTGCCGCCTAGCGACAGGAGTGGAAATGACACTCGCGGTGGAGAATAATACATTACACTTCTAAACAGTAAAACTTCCGGCAGTTTTATTCAAATAAAAATTAAACATAAGAAAACGCAATGACGGGTTCATCAAAAGTCCAAAGTTTGAAGGCCGACAATAAAACAGAGTCCAGTCAGGCTGTTTCTAGGAGTTGCTGGGGCCTTTCGCTACACCACAACACTTGCAGGCCTGTGGCATTGTGGCACAGTACACTGTGTGCTGCTGTCTGCTGAACCTCGCACTTTCACAGCCCCACGCGCGGGAGGAGTCGCTCCACTGCACGTGTCCCACTTCACGTTTGCCAGTCGTCAATATTTCTGCACGTTGCATTCTGTAAATCTGGTGGTCACGTGTCACTAACTTGCAAGCCAGTTAATGGCAAACTACGGTCAGAGGCACAAGCAAAAAGTTACTAATGATGGAGTCAAACGGTGGCGATGAACTGCTGAAGAAAATTCTGTTCTATGAGGTCAGACTGATACTCAGTAATGAGTGGCGTGAACAAAACAGGAAGGACATAGATCTTAGGTAATAGCCGCATTTCACACACGCAAAGTTCTCACGTTGCTTGGAAGTCATCGAATGACCGAACGGTTCAAATGGTGATGTGAAACCACACTGTTGGCCCGCCGATTTAAACGCTTACAAGTTTTAAATTAATGAAAATAATATTTAAGAATTCGGTTCCTGCCAGACAGGAAACAGACTGTCTCTCCATTGCAGTGACCAGTCGGTTAATGCTGCCTACTGGAAGAACCATAGAACAACATTACTACGTGAGCAAAATGGACAGTGTCAGTCGCTGTGACGTCAAGGTTCAACACTCTTGACGCTTTTCACTGACATCCGATGTGTCTCCTGGTGTTCTCAGAAGGGCCAACTGCAGATTACGATGGGTGAGGTATGCAGCATTCAGTTCATAGACGGCACACATACCAGCATAACATAAAGGAATACGAGTTGCAAGAATTGCAAATGACTGGAGTATCCGGCCGCCCTAAGGTTCAAACCTTAGGCAGCCCGCGATGAAGAAATCTGGTCTGGAAATTTGGCAGACGATCCAGCCTATACAAATCAGGAAGAAGGTATAGTCTCAGCAATCTGTTAGCGCACACCTTCTTTCGTTGACCAAAATTTACCGAATTTATTCAGCTAAAGTCAGGAAGTGCGCAAAAGATACAGGTTCGATCCCTGTAACAAGAGCTCGCAAAGGTAGTTCACGTGGCTTGGTGATTAAACATGGGAAAACCACCGTTGTTTTCGCCAGCTACGCTGTTGGGACACCTGCGGTGCCAGACACCTGGTCTGCATACAGTACATATGCAGACACCAGCGTTGCTAGAGGAACCAAGGCCCGGCGGCGTCAGCCAAGGGCCAACAAGAACGGTTTACTTTATCACCTCGAAAGTACTTACAAGGCACAGTGGAGCCGCGCGTGGGACACAGTTCCAGTTTATTCCTACCCGCCGTTGTACGAGCATTAGCGACCGGCATACACGTTCTTACAAATAACTTCCCTGAGTTCGAGCGCGCGACGAACACGTCTGATAACAAGCGGTCCAAGGCCTCTCCAGACAGTGCTCGAGGCCGGACCTCATTGCCCGCTGCCATTCAACAGCTGAGATCAGCTGACACCAGTCGGGCAAAACTCCACGGAGGTTGGGCGAGGCGAGTGGACGGTTGCGTGGTCTGATGTTAGCGGTCTTTGCTGCTACAGTGTTTCACCGCGTGTATCACACGACAGAATACAAGTGGCACAATGTGACCCTCCTATTGAACAACACCAGGTACGCCTCTCTTCCCCTCACCAGGGAAATGTCCGTAATGACAACAAACTATTAACTTTAAGCCAAATTTGGTTCCCGTAACAATGGTGCCAATGCAGACGATTTATAAATGTGTAATGCAATGGCCTACACTTCATGATAACTTTCTGACAAAATCACAAATGTTCACCCACTTTCTATCATATGGAATTACCAAAATCCAGCAAACTTCAACAGGCCACTTCCACAATTCTGGATCTCCTGAATTCTTTCAAGGGACTCGTACAGTCTGCTGAAGACCCAAAACGTGAAGACGCAACTACATCTTGAGCAACAGTACATACGGAACTGACCGGGAAAAGACATTCTCAGTCTGACGACGATGTCAATAAGCCGATGATGATAAAGCGTAGACGAGTAGAATGGTCAGGATGTCGTGGAATGAACGGACTGTGGTGTGACGTCAGGCACTATCAGGCATGCGGCCGAAAGCACTGAGGAAAAAAGAGTCGCAAAAAATATGAGAATACGAATCTCCAGGTACGTGTTTAAAGCCGGGACCGGACCGTCCCACGCACCACAACGAGCAGTGAATGGTAACTACGTTTCGGAGCAAGCTGCTGCTGCCTCAGTCAATGCAGGACTGATAAGTAGAAGAAACGGTTAGAAGAGGACTGACAGAACAGAACAATATGGACACTGCGTGCGCGTGCAGTTGACTGTTCTCTACACAATACACGTAGTTCTCGTTTTACGCGATTTCCTTTTACGCGGTTTCGCTTTAACGCGACTTGAACATTTACACCACTTTTCGAATTTACGCGATAATTTTCGGTTTAACCCCATTTGGCAGAGACGATCCGTGGTTGCGCTTATCTTCTGTAGGAGGCTAGTATGAAGTGACGTCGCTGTTATGCCATCAGTCACGTGTAAGGATTGATTACGTTGGTGATATAAAAACGCGAATCATTCACTTTCCTCTTCAAGAGCACTGGCTGTTCTTACCAATATGAGTGAGAAACGTCAATCTGCACCACCTAGTGCAATCTATGTGAAAAATCGGCGAAAAACAATCGGTATTGAAGAGCAATTACATGTAATAAGCCGACCTGAAAAAGGTGAACGAATTGTTGACATATGCCGTAATGTTAGACTTGCTCATAGTAGCGTACATACAAATCGTGATAATGCTGCTAGAATTAAAGAATGTGCTAAGTCGGGAACTAAAGTGTTTGTGTAGCAAGACTACCGCAGTCCTATCTGAATGAACTGTACCAAAAACTATGGATGTGAGTCTTACATTTTTATTTCATTAGAAATAAATAAATATATTGTTAGAAATGTAGACTGTATACAAATGTATATATACTGTATATACAGTACAGATATACTCTAAAGGTCCGTATGTCCAATAGTGATATAGTCATACACTATATAAGATGAGGTTGTCAGTCCCCTAACTCCCAGGAAATACATTGTTTTAAATGGGAATTTTGTGTTCGATTTGCGCGACATTTTTCAGGAACGTAACCCTGGCGAAAAAACGAGAACTGCCTAAATTGTAGTGACACTTCACGTACACCTTGGTACCACAGTGAATCTTCATGCACCCCGTCAGATCAAGTCTCCTGGGATTCAAACTGTCCATCTTCACGTGCCATTCGGTGTCACAGATGATATTCACCTGTGTATATATATGTATACATATATCGTACGCAAACGCAAACACACATACGTTTCGGCTGATTACAGACGCCGCGACAGCTCAGTCACTACAGTGACTGTGCTACGGGCCAGATGAAAGGTACACTGGGCTTTGAATCGCGTTAGGCGCAACACTTTTCTCTTCCCGACAGAGTACCATCCGGCTCTGGGTCCAGCCAGCCCCCTGTACTATGTATACCTCCAGGGAATATTTCTTAAAGGGTCAAGCGGCCGGAGCGTGAAAATATCAACTCACCTCTACCTACTCTGAGGTTAGGAATATGGGGCTATTCCTCCACTCCGTCATACATCTGCTACGTGTGCTGCTCAATTAAGCACGTGGAACATTTTAACGTTAACCGCTCATTTCTTTCTTTTTTTGACAGCAAGCAGTCCAGGTATTTCTTACTTCGCAGTTTGTGTCTTCACCACGAATCTGCAAAACGCTAACTTCTGCAACAGGCATTACACACGCCTGAAACCACTCCGCCATGTGTCCTTACTATGCATCTGTAACTCAGACACACGCGCGCGAGTATGCACGCACGTACGCATGCGCACGCCGTTCCTCAAGTCGTTACTGTTAATCTGTAAGTCAATATTTTCGAAACATGCATTACATTCACCTCGAAAACGTCCCATGTGTCGTTACTGTGAATCTGTAACACTAGATACCTTGCAACAGACTACACACAGGCCTACCTCAAATCTGTAACACTAGATACCTTGCAACAGAGACTACACACAGGCCTACCTCAAATCTGTAACACTAGATACCTTGCAACAGACTACACACAGGCCTACCTCAAATCTGTAACACTAGATACCTTGCAACAGAGACTACACACAGGCCTACCTCAAATCTGTAACACTAGATACCTTGCAACAGACTACACACAGGCCTACCTCAAATCTGTAACACTAGATACCTTGCAACAGAGACTACACACAGGCCTACCTCAAATCTGTAACACTAGATACCTTGCAACAGAGACTACACACAGGCCTACCTCAAATCTGTAACACTAGATACCTTGCAACAGACTACACACAGGCCTACCTCAAATCTGTAACACTAGATACCTTGCAACAGAGACTACACACAGGCCTACCTCAAATCTGTAACACTAGATACCTTGCAACAGACTACACACAGGCCTACCTCAAATCTGTAACACTAGATACCTTGCAACAGACTACACACAGGCCTACCTCAAATCTGTAACACTAGATACCTTGCAACAGAGACTACACACAGGCCTACCTCAAATCTGTAACACTAGATACCTTGCAACAGACTACACACAGGCCTACCTCAAATCTGTAACACTAGATACCTTGCAACAGACTACACACAGGCCTACCTCAAATCTGTAACACTAGATACCTTGCAACAGAGACTACACACAGGCCTACCTCAAATCTGTAACACTAGATACCTTGCAACAGAGACTACACACAGGCCTACCTCAAATCTGTAACACTAGATACCTTGCAACAGACTACACACAGGCCTACCTCAAATCTGTAACACTAGATACCTTGCAACAGACTACACACAGACCTACCTCAAATCTGTAACACTAGATACCTTGCAACAGAGACTACACACAGACCTACCTCAAATCGCCATCTGTGTGTCCACACCATGCACCTACAGACAGGCAGTCAGTATCTTTGGTACAGAGATTACTCCACAGGCAAACCGCTCTCAGCAGACCCCAGTTCACACCACAGGCACAGTCACGGTCCAGTCAAGGGCCAGTCACATACCCTTCAGTGTGTTGCAACAGCAGTGTCCACATTGGCGATCACGGTCTCGAACAGATACATTTCAGTACAGTACAAGCCAGCAATGCGGACCGTGAGCATGCCTCTAGTGGCAATCGGACCTAACAGAGGACACTTGCACCTCAGCCTGTAAGTCTGCACTGCAGTGCCATGCTGTGTCAGTATCGGACTTCGGAGTGTTCTGGTTTATTTATTAGTGGCAGGAATGGAAATTGGCGGACCTTTCACATCCCCTTAGACACCACAATATCACAACACCACAACATCACAGCCATTTCCTTCAGGGAAAGTGGCCAAGACCTCCATGACCTGATAAGTTACCATGTTTTCAAAGCGCCACAACACAAAAGTCCTAATCAAGTTTTTATCACTTCCTAGTCTCATATCTAATGCAGCAATAAAATGGCTGTCCTCCTGCCACAAGCCCTAAGTTCCGTTCTCCATTATGACGCAGACAATGCAAGCACCGAACATTAACAATGTGATGCTGATCTGGGTTGATGGTGTGTCAGGTGGGTAACGTCCTTCAAGAGAGGCAATATGGTCACCCGTCACGTTGTTAACTGCGCCAAACAAAACAATGTCCTTTGCTACCGTCAAAACCTAAAATCTTGTGGTGAAGGGTCCCGCAGCAGATGCTACGGACACACCGCAGCCTTGAAGCTTATTGTGCAATCCTGTGATGAAGATGATTGGTTTTTTTCGTTTTTCCGTGTAATGCAGCACCGGTGGAATTAAATTGACAAGGGAAAACCGAAGTACTCGGGGAAAAACCTGTCCCAGTGCCACTTTGTCTACCACAAATCCCACATGGACTGACCCATGGCACGGCCTAACCTGAAATCTTACTCTCTTCCTCTGAGACAGGAAAGTCCAGGAACGAGGCTCCACGCATTCTTTACCACGACAGTAATGAAGGTGTCTGTTCAGACGAGCAGTTACCAACAGTGTGTGTGGGCCGCAGGACAGGACAGCCGCGATGCGCTACTTCAAATCGATTTCTGCACCCACTCCTCTCCTGACTGACTGCTCAGGTGTCGGTCGGGCCTTCCAGGAATTCCAACTGACAGCGAAACAGACTCGGCCCACCTACAGCATTAAGACGAGCATTCAGGTCTTGTGTAGCTGGGCGAGTGGTTCCGGCGGTTCGAAGAAATGTACTGCGTCCATCTTGACCTACTTGACCTTTCAACTTTAAGGGACTAGTTCGTCCGAAACGTCGGCAACCACTCACCTCACTACAGTGTCGCATCTCGGACGATCATAGTGCTCCGTTACACCGTTCTTACGACGCGACATCCGGCAAGGATAAACCTGCCTGGGCAGATTGGCAACACAACACTACACATCTGTGGAAAGTGATCTGACAGAAAGGAACCGCGACCTCCCACATGCACAGCCTTTACTGATCACAGTTCGTCCGGACTGCCAAAAGCTGTGTGCAGTCGTTCCGTGACGTCTTTACGAAACTTCTTTATCGTCGGCGGACGTGTGTACGGCTGCTTGGTGGTTATGTGCAAGAGTTAATACAGAGAATTAAAGGGCATGCCCCAAGCATTATTTTTGTGTTTCATCTATTAAACTATTCCTAGCCAGTGCCAAGTACCTGACATGCAAGCACTACTCTTCACTCAACCTACGTAGTACTTTATCGCAGTGAACACACAAGATGTCCTACTGACACTGCATAGCCCGCTACTGCTGTCAGACTTTAACGAAACTGGAATGTGCAGGCAAAGGCAGTAAGACTGCAGTCGTTGAACCTCGACACTTATCACAGGTAAGTGTTCAGCCACACGGACCGGGAATGACACGCTCGGGGGGTCTGCCCCCTGGCCGCTCTCGACCCTACTGAGCAGAGGAACACTGCTTGTCCCCGCCGGAAACTGAACCACGATTCCCCGGCTGTCAATACAGCAGCCTAGTGTCTATACCGCCTGAGCTGTAGGCAAGAAGCACAACACTGGACCAGCTACATACTTTCCCATGGCAAGGCGCAGCCAGTGATTTGTCCGAATCGAACACCGACCTCCCACATGTACTCCTGATCTGATTTGGGGAAGAGAGGCGCGTCCGGTGCAGACGTCTTCGTGCAGTCCTACAACTTCTGTTCACTTATAGAGCCTCCCCCAGTCTGGAGATCGGACATGTGGATTACGTGGAAGCTTTCACAGACGTGCGCACACTGCTGGGAGTGGAGATTTGTGGACTTTTATATTTCACGCCCTCACACAGTTCTGTAGCTCCGTTTAGTTCATAAAGTCCTCGTTCCGGCTTGAATGTCGCAGCAACAAACGTCCAACCACATAGCACGACACGTGTGAACGGACCAACCAAACTGGACGACACTTTCCCGCTTTCGACGACTTAAACACATTAACTGACTCCAAGCAGCAAAGCAACACTTCATCTTACCAAGAAATTCCCCGCCCGATATGGAACTGGACGCCGGTTCCTGTCCTGAGTCAGCTTAATCCTGTTATTCCATTCCTCACCGTGCCAACAACCCACGATTTGATTTGTAGCTACTGACATAGCATGTTTCCCGATCAACATGTCCGCGTGGCCATCAGACGCTAAGGCCAGTACGCGCGTGACAGACTTTGTCCTCTTACGAAGATAAACGTGTGACGTCACCAGCCGGACAGATTCGAAGGAGACGACAGAGAATTTGGTAATGTTAACCAACTGGAAGGATTCACAAATTTCCGTATGGAGTTCACTGTCCTTGTTACTACTACTACCACCACTACTACTACTACTAATACTACCACCACCGCCGCCGCCAGGCCTATGACGTGACAACTGTGACTCAGACGGGACACAAACATTAAAATGAATCTAAAAAAAAAAAGCAAAGTGGACAAGTCTGGACGGATGCAGCCAGCTAAGGCACGGCACAAATGACTAGCTCTCATCAAAACGGCGGTAAACCTTCGGAAGTTTCTTTACCACGTTAGCAAATATCAGCTTCTCAATACGGGTCCTGCTCTGTGGCGCGACTTTTGTACGGCAGAGGTAAAGATGTACCTGTCCAAGCAGTATTTAATTTAAGGACTTCAAGATGTATTTAGATACAGGGCAGAAAAACTGGAAGAGGTCCAATATGCCGGGAGAGTACGCTGTACACAGGTGAACAAAGAGGCAACAATTTGACAGACAGACAGACAACTGCAATAATTATACATCATATGTTGCTAATAAAGGTACTAAGTATTCTTAACTGAGTGCTTAATTTAAACAAAATACCTCACCCTGTCCACGGCTTGTACTGACGGCTGGCCCACCTTACACTTACAAATGTTCGTTTGACCCAGGTACAACCTGCTCCACACACAACAGCCACTTGCCGTTCTGAGCCACAAAACGTGTGCTACTGACATCGCCCTCAATGAACCACAAATATCTGCACAAGTCCCATCGTGTGTGTAGCTCCAGACATGACACACCGCTGCTCCTGTTTCAAGAGCAACAAGATCCTGCACTGTCGGTCGCACACAAGCTAGTCTTATCCGAACACCTCGTTACTTTATTCACACCCTCAGGTGCCACCAGCCCTTCACAAAGTCCCACTTTACATTCACACCCCTCAGGTGCCACCAGCCCTTCACAAAGTCCCACTTTACATTCACACCCCTCAGGTGCCACCAGCCCTTCACAAAGTCCCACTTTACATTCACACCCCTCAGGTGCCACCAGCCTTCACAAAGTCCCACTTTACATTCACACCCCTCAGGTGCCACCAGCCCTTCACAAAGTCCCACTCCCTCCCCAAAATTATCCGAACTCGTCCGCCCCAAGGCGCAACTCGCAACAGCACTGAACTAAAGTTGGAGTATTCACAAAAAAGAAGTACAGTGCGACACTGACATGTACAATCCTTGACTACGTGAATCCCGGTAGGGGTAACAGATTTCTCTCTCTCCAAAACGTCCAGGCCGGCTCTGGGGCCCATCCAACTTCCTATTACTGGGTACCAGGGTTCTTTATAAGGTGGTAAAGCGGCCGAGGCGTGAAGTTAACCACACACCCCACCTAGTATTGAGGTTAAGAATGGGTGGAGCTATACATCTACTCCCCATACACACGTTCACGGTGTGAACGGAAAATAATTTACCTTTTTACGTCACAGTAAACAGACGTAATCCTCATTACGAAAACCAAACCGTCGATGCTGTTGAAGGAAACACAGAGGAGTCTCAAAAACGCAGTAACACACTGCGGCCCTGAACTTTATTCTGACTTCGATGTACACACGGCACATGTAGCAGACGGCACACACCAGACACCACAGACATACAAGCATTTGTCCCAATGCGGCACCAAGGCTTGTATCTCGGCGTAGAAAAAATTGGTGTCAAGTATCTGTAAAAGGTGACAGCTTGCTTCACGTCGGCGTCTGTCGCAAGAAGTTGCCAGCCAGGTGCTTCTTAAGCGGTCAAAAGAGACGGAAGGAGGTTCGTCCACAACGCACCAGCCGTAGCTCCGCAAACAGTCACTGAGATCTGTCTCTTTGGGTCCCTTAAAAAGCACCTCAATGATAAGCACACGGAAGCAGACGCCGACAGCAAGCAAGCTGCACACCGTGGTTATAGACACGTGGCTCCGATGTCTTCTGCTGCGGGATACTAAACTTTGCGGCACGGTGTAAAATACGCCTAAATGTCAATGGTGATTGCATGCAGGTCCGCCTTACTTTTTTACCTTCCTCGTATACACACTGCTTGCAAACTGCTCACATTTTTACGTTAAATCACGTGATACGTACATATATTTTGATTTCAAAGCATTAAAAAGTCGCACTTCGTCTGTCTCCGTGGTGTGGTCCTTGACCAGTGGCTCGGTATGTCACTCGTCTGTCTCCGTGGTGTGGTCCTTGACCAGTGGCTCGGTATGTCACTCGTCTGTCTCCGTGGTGTGGTCCTTGACCAGTGGCTCGGTATGTCACTCGTCTGTCTCCGTGGTGTGGTCCTTGACCAGTGGCTCGGTATGTCACTCGTCTGTCTCCGTGGTGTGGTCCTTGACCAGTGGCTCGGTATGTCACTCGTCTGTCTCCGTGGTGTGGTCCTTGACCAGTGGCTCGGTATGTCACTCGTCTGTCTCCGTGGTGTGGTCCTTGACCAGTGGCTCGGTATGTCACTCGTCTGTCTCCGTGGTGTGGTCCTTGACCAGTGGCTCGGTATGTCACTCGTCTGTCTCCGTGGTGTGGTCCTTGACCAGTGGCTCGGTATGTCACCCAACGGCAGGGTGACGTCATACGGTACTAGGGCTAGCCTAAATCCAGTTAAAGGTCTGTTTCATGGAAATATCACTACGCGGCGCCATGTGCTGTCTGTTTCGCAACTGACAGCCTCTCCGTATCACGCGAGTGATTTTGTCGTATTCAGATATACGAAGGCTGACGTTCCTGCAACGTCACTGAAAACACACTGCTTCTCCACTACAAAGAACCAGTTAATGCTGTTTATAAAAATAACAGCTTTCCTTGTTTTTCTTCGCTTTCTGTTTCTTTCTCGTCCTTTTCGCTCCTTGTCAGTCTATGTCACTGCTTTCAGCCTATGCCGCATTCTTCTGCCAATTACGAGTGCTGAAATGGTAGCGCCTGACAAGGATTTCTCTCGCTGCAGCCTGCTCAGTGTTCAGATCGCACTGCAAAGTGAAACTGCACGCCTTCTTCACGCTGGCAACACAGAAAGTCGCTGCTGCCATCTTTATAAAGCGTTTGTCGGCTTCACAAACCGGCACAGTGCAAGCCCTAGTGAGTACAGATTCGTGTCAACAGGTGGTACCTCTGTAGCACAGAACACACAACAATGTACAACACTTTATTCTGATTTCACCGTGCATTTTTGAACACTAATACTGTTTTACACCAACCAAATGCACTTATTTATTTAAAGAACACTAAAATATTCTATAAAATATTAGATAAAAACCCCTACATACGTTTCGGCTTATCGATAAGCCATCCTCAGGGGACCAATATGTGTACGTGTTTTTTAAAAAACAAGCATTTGTGACCGCCTGAGGATGGCTTATCGATAAGCCGAAAATATGTAGGGGTTTTTATCTAATATTTATAGAATATTTTAGTGTTCTTTAAATAAATAAGTGCATTTGGTTGGTGTAAAACAGTATTAGTGTGCAACACGTTTATTAGTCTTGTAAAACCCAAAGGTCTGTATATGTACCGCCACGTTTAACATAAAACTCTGCATTCTTTTAGCCAGAGTGTATTTATGTGTTTCGTTGGTTTGTCACAATAAACAGCAAGTGTTTAACTACAGAACATTATCGGATAGGTCTATCTACGGCAGACACAAGACCTTCAATTTGTTCAGTCTTCAAGGGGCAGAAAATCCGTTAAGCTGTTAACAACAAAGTACGCCGAACTTCAATCTGAACTCCACAGAACATGCAGGTGTTATGTAGCCCGCGGGGACGTCTGAAGCGAGACAAAGTATTAACCATTTCCCTGACAAAGGCGGGACAGAACGCTGACGCAATTCCACCCGTGCCCTGGCAAACTCTGAAACACAACTTGCCACCACTGTGACACTATCGTTAGCGTGTTAGCAGTAGTTCTTTCCGTGATTAAAATAACTTTGTTGGCGATTTCACTAGTGAAATTTACATAACCACGTTCTGTACACTGTTTTTGGAATATCTGATATTTACTAATTTGACGTCAAATCTTGTTTAATTACAGTGTAAATAATCACCATGCGGTGACAGTTGTTTCGGAAGCAGCAAGCCTGAAGACGCGGACCGATACTGTCCTCAAAACGTAGAGCGTTGCACTTCATTACATACGATGGAAGAAGTTCACAGCAGTCTACGAGTTCACACAGAAATCTTCGACGAAGATGCGCTTTGAAGACAGTAATATGATTACATAATGTTTAGTTGCGACAGGTGACTCACTATTTAATTAATTTATAAATAAAACTGAAACATGCAATGCAATTAATCGGCCCAGTTATCTAGGGGCGCTGTCAGTAGAAGTGTAAATGTATGTCACGTGACAATGTCAGCAAGGGAGGGAAGATCTGACAATGTTTGAATGTTTGGCCCACAGCTTGATTAGCTGACTAATGGCTGCCATGTTTGCCACTTGTTCTTATTAGGATGGTCTTCAGTGATGGCACTGCTGACAACAGTACAGTTACGTGGGAGGACCAGAGGTGAAGACACTTCAAAACTTCTATGCTACCCTTCTCTAAATGAATATTCCCACTCATAAACTTGTGTCAATCACGACAGACAGTGCGCCACCTGCAACTAGTGACAACGCTGGCTCCACTGGGCTTTGAAAAAAAGTCCCGCTTTCCCAGACCTTTTCACATACCATTGTCACTGCACAAAAGTGATCGATTTGCAACATGTGATTATTGTCGTGTAAACAATTGTAAACTCGATCAATGCTACGACCTCTTCAACACAGGCTGTTCAAAACACTGAAAAACAAAACTGATGCGCATTATGGAAGCTTTATTACGTACAGACGTCCGTTGGCTGAGTCGAGGAAAAGTTTTACTCAGGTTCTAAAACCTTCTTCCAGTATTTGCAGTTTCTTCGGGACAGAAGTGACTTACCTCCTCAGTTTAAAGATTCACGGTGGTCGCTACAACTTTCTTTCTTCAGCGATCTTGCGCTAAATCTAATGAGCTGAACACTGATCTCTAACGCCAAAACAAGACCACCATACAACCACTGGCACCACTGACTTCCAAACCAAAACTGTTCAAGTTATGTAAGACAGGTGACAACGATGTGCCAGCCACTTGTCAAGTGTCGCAGTCGCTGATCGCGCACTTGCTGGCTGCACTTGCTGTGTCTGCCTACATCCTGTGTGCTGATACAGGCTGATGGCGCACTTGCTGTGTCTGCCTACATCCTGTGTGCTGATACAGGCTGATGGCGCACTTGCTGTGTCTGCCTACATCCTGTGTGCTGATACAGGCTGATGGCGCACTTGCTGTGTCTGCCTACATCCTGTGTGCTGATACAGGCTGATGGCGCACTTGCTGTGTCTGCCTACATCCTGTGTGCTGATACAGGCTGCTAAAGGACTTCGGAAAAAGACCTGAAGACTTTCAGCGCACGAACGTGCATATGTCACGGCATTGCTAATCCGTTTGAAGACACGGACATGAGCTTATTTATTGTGCGTGCAAGAATACTGCGAGTGCACTAGATATGAAGTTGTTAACTGTCACACAGACCTCGTCATTTAAAACAAAACTGAATGGCACAAACATTTGCAATTCGGTGCCATCTGCACAGTCTGCTGCTCTACAACGTGTGTCACTAAAGGTCAGTGCATGCAGTTCTGCTTACTTGCTGCAAACCCTGCCGTCGACGTACAGATCGCCACTAACTGACGAACATGACAGTGGCTACTACCAAGCACAGCCCTAAGTGTCACGTTCTGTGAACAGCTGCAGTGTAAAGTGAGGCACTGAATATAATATCTTTCTTCGGATGGACGATTTTCTTACAAAAACATTACATATAGGAGACACACGCAAACTATGAGCTGTATTAAATGCATTTCCTATCCGTTAATCCACCATTTTTGTTTCTTATGGGTATTGTACGAGTTCTCTTGTTAAAGTTGTCATGATATCTGAAACAGCTCATATTGTCGTTTTCCTATAGGCGTTACCTTATGAAACTGTGTATTATATTTTGACAGGTTAAGGCGGGTTTATTCAAGAGACATATATTACATTAATAAATCGTTTTATTAAAATGTGCTGAAAATAGCGGCATAACAGCCTAGGTTGTCAATGTACTTTCTATAAACTCTCCCCATTATATTTTGCACAGCACACGATGTGCAGATACACACACACGTACAATTATGCACATAGCTGTACGTACACTTACGCAGTATTTATTCTGCGTATGTTGCCCGCATGCAGACCAAATTATCTGCTAGCCTGTACTTTTTGCGTACAGGTAGACATTGGAATACTACCGACCAAACACACCTTCCACTGCTGTCATATTCCGCTCCTAACAGTAACTCCCTGCTAACACACATAACGGCAGAACACAAGCGTGCGCCGTTCGTGGTTAGCACAGCGGCAAGTCCTTCAGTCTGACACGCGACATTCTGCGTCTTAAACACAAGTTTCTTGCCGCTGCGTGCGTCACTGCGCACTGAATGTAACTGCCAACTGAGCGCCTTGTCCACACGACTAGCGAGTCCGGACACTAACTGCGTGATTACGGCGCCGACGACGGGGGGTTTCGAGCAAAATACGAGGCTACAGCGACGGCACAGTGAAAATGGCCACATTCCGAATCTATAATGCGTGGAGATTTACCTGTACGTCCTCTATACGCCTTCGTGCTTCGACACAGCACAAACTTTCCACGCAAGCCCGCCTGCGCACAGCATCACTGAGGAGCTGAACAAAATCGATACGTCACAGACGGTTGGAGGTTCGGACGAACAGTTGGCAGCACTGCGGTCATTGTTGCGTCACACAACAGGCTGCCTAAAATTAATTCCTCCGTCCAAATGTCGACAGTTTTTCCCCGCTCATAATTAACATCACATTACAGCATGTGAAACTCGCTAGTGTGACGCATGCGCAGTGCAGAAACACATTCGCCCTATTCTGAACACACAGTTTAGGAATAGCTCACTTCCGGCAGACAAATGTATTTTTGTTAGCGGGCCACCGCACCAACCTCTTCAGTTCGCAGCTCCCATTTGTATAAACAGCAAATTAGCGCACACAATGAGCATGTGTCAGAAGTGCTTAAACTTACATCAAAATATAGCCAAACGAGATTTCTTTTGTATCAGCTTAACCTTAAGAGTAATTAAACTATATTTATAATGTAATGTACACAGAAAGCACACAGATGCAATGTATGTTACACATCAATACGCTTCCCCGTTTCAAAATGTTGTCGGATGACGCCGGAATCTGGTTTTTGTGCACCCCTGTCATATTGATGCGGCTCTACCTGTTTTACTGGCGATCTGAATGAGCAGACCCAGCACTGGTCTAATGCAATATCAGGGAGCGACTGAGGAAACGCCTGATGAAAACCATGACGTCCCGGCTCTGGGGCCCAAGCACCCTCCTACTCACTGGGTACACAGGGCTCCTTTCCCGGCGATAAAATGGCAGGGGGGGGGGGGCCTGACCATTCACTGTCATCTAAGGCCGAGTGGTGCTATACGTGTACTACCCCATATCGTTTCATGGCGCACACAGCACAACCTTGCCTTACCTGTGCTTACCTAACGGACAGGCCCTTCTCGCACGCTATGCAATGCACAGTCATCCACTAGACGTCAGATGGCGCAATGTCAGCCACGATACATACCTGAAAACGACAGAAACAGCAAACATGAAACTTCTGAAAGACAAAAACAACACAACGCAAACAGGAACCATTTCTCACACATCGCCGTCCCTGACAATAACTGTCACAATGCGAATGCAGCAAAGTACAAAATGAGGCCCCACACAGTGTGCAGTCTACAAAACATTCACGGGGCCATGAAATGAACAAGCGTGACACAGGCAACAAATGTACACAAAACCTGAAGAAAAGGCACCTCTTGGGGAACCTAGGATCGGAGGGATGTATAATATTAACATGCATCTTAAAGAAACATCATACCACGAAACACGTGTATATTTCTGAACACAGCAATAAACATTCGGGTTCACACATGTTTGGACATCCTTGACGAGCGAAGCGACTATCAGCTTCTCAGTAAGTTGATTATTAATTAACTGTATGTTTAAGGAGATATATTTCGCCTGTGCACATACATGTCCGTAGTGTAATTACCTTGCGAGAAACCGCTTCGTGCCTTCATTAGTGTGACCGCAATGATCAGGGCCATAGCCACCGACAACGGCACTCCGAAACAGCTGAGCCAGTTCTGTGCTACTGAGGCTGCGCCGAACGGCACAGCATTTCGGCGCGCGCAATTTGTGTGTGTAATATGTTAGTACTCGACATTCGCCCACTCGTTGCCACAGCACACTGACAGGGCCCGAGTACACAGCGGGGCACAACGTAACTGTCACACAGCATCAAACGAAGAATAAAGTCTTCTGAGATGAGACGCCGTGTCGACAGACGTTTCGGAGGACCTGGCTGCATCCTCCTTCAGGATATTAGTAGTCTTGTTGAATTGCTTGAACTTAAACATGTCGCAGCATAAGACTAACTTTTGTACCATTTCACAACACTCAACCAACAAAATGCACAATATTGTTCCTCACATGTTTATATTACATCACAGTTAATAGTCCTACATGTTTCGATCCACAAGGGATCATCATCAGGGTACCAAACCAAAGCAACACCGCATAAAACCAAATTGGCCACTTTTGTACACAGCTGACGTGGTGTAAAGGTCAGATAGTTAAAATGTAGACAGTATCTTTGTAGTACAGCTATATAAGTGTACAGTATCTTTGTAGTACAGCTGTATAAGTGTACAGTATCTTTGTAGTACAGCTATATAAGTGTACAGTATCTTTGTAGTACAGTATCTTTGTAGTACAGCTGTATAAGTGTACAGTATCTTTGTAGTACAGCTGTATAAGTGTACAGTATCTTTGTAGTACAGTATCTTTGTAGTACAGCTGTATAAGTGTACAGTATCTTTGTAGTACAGCTGTATAAGTGTACAGTATCTTTGTAGTACAGCTGTATAAGTGTACAGTATCTTTGTAGTACAGTATCTTTGTAGTACAGCTGTATAAGTGTACAGTATCTTTGTAGTACAGTATCTTTGTAGTACAGCTGTATAAGTGTACAGTATCTTTGTAGTACAGCTATATAAGTGTACAGTATCTTTGTAGTACAGCTGTATAAGTGTACAGTATCTTTGTAGTACAGCTATATAAGTGTACAGTATCTTTGTAGTACAGCTGTATAAGTGTACAGTATCTTTGTAGTACAGCTGTATAAGTGTACAGTATCTTTGTAGTACAGTATCTTTGTAGTACAGCTGTATAAGTGTACAGTATCTTTGTAGTACAGCTGTATAAGTGTACAGTATCTTTGTAGTACAGCTGTATAAGTGTACAGTATCTTTGTAGTACAGTATCTTTGTAGTACAGCTGTATAAGTGTACAGTATCTTTGTAGTACAGTATCTTTGTAGTACAGCTGTATAAGTGTACAGTATCTTTGTAGTACAGCTATATAAGTGTACAGTATCTTTGTAGTACAGCTGTATAAGTGTACAGTATCTTTGTAGTACAGTATCTTTGTAGTACAGCTGTATAAGTGTACAGTATCTTTGTAGTACAGCTATATAAGTGTACAGTATCTTTGTAGTACAGCTGTATAAGTGTACAGTATCTTTGTAGTACAGCTGTATAAGTGTACAGTATCTTTGTGTACAGTATCTTTGTAGTACAGCTGTATAAGTGTACAGTATCTTTGTAGTACAGCTGTATAAGTGTACAGTATCTTTGTAGTACAGTTGTATAAGTGTACTGGATCTTGGTGTACAGTATCTTTGTAGTGTACAGTACCTTGGTGTACAGTATCTCGGAGACAGCCTACGTACTTAACGAAAGTTAACACAGTACTGTGTGGTGTTGGTTTGCTTTGCTTCCCTGATGATGATCCCTTGTGGATCGAAACATGTAGGAATATTCAGTGTGATACTGTAATATAAATATGTAAGTAACAGTACTGTGCATTTTGTTGGTTGTGTTGTGAACTGGTTACCTACAGTGCACGGACTGAACAACATAGTGTTTAACTCTAGCACAAAAAAGTCTAAACCCTTAACAGCTATAGGATAGTGTAACACACATAAAATGCGTTTCGTTTCTCTCAGTAACTTCTGTTCGACACATTTCGCGCCAGCATAAGTACTGAGCGAGGTATATGTGCAACGTCTTGTATCTTGTACTGTCCAATTGTAACCAACATTTATGAACTGCAGACACGGTTCGGCAGAACATTTCACTGAAGTCAGTTACGGCTTCTCGAGCTGCAATATGCGGACAGATGGGCTGGCAGACGGGGCGACGCTAACGGGCGGGCGCATCTGTGTCTTGCGACAGCGCCAGTTGTTACACTGGCGGCATCCGAAGGCACGTTGCGGGGACCGGGACGTGCAGCCACGTGCACGCATCCGTACGTATCGGTAACACGCTCTGGGCATTTCAACTACACTTATATCCTCATAAACTTCTGTTTCCCTGTCCCGGTCGCTGCAGTCTGTAGCCGCCTTACCTCTCTGACACGGATATCCGATTGGAAAAAAATCCTTTTGCCCAGAATCTTTAAAAAAACGCGGTAGATCCCCCTCAACATGGGGATCAGCCCATCGCAAGTTGCAAAACTGTGTCTACTGGCTTCGCCATGTCTGTGCCCGTCCACACTGACATCGTGAAAGACTGTTCTTCCACTGTGACATGAGAAGAAAAGCGAAGCCCACATTTAATCAGTCTCCCGTGGCACAACACACGCACAGTCCATATTTAATCAGTGCTCCCGTGGCACAACACACGCACAGCCCACATTTAATCAGTGCTCCCGTGGCACAACACACGCACAGTCCATATTTAATCAGTGCTCCCGTGGCACAACACACGCACAGCCCACATTTAATCAGTGCTCCCGTGGCACAACACACGCAATCCCACATTTAATCAGTGCTCCCGTGGCACAACACACGCACAGCCCACATTTAATCAGTGCTCCCATGGCACAACACACGCATAGCTCACATTTAATCAGTGCTCCCGTGGCACAACACACGCACAGCGCACATTTAATCAGTGTTCCCGTGGCACAACACACGCACAGTCCACGTTTAATCAGTGCTCCCGTGGCACAACACACGCACATCCCACATTTAATCTGTGCTCCCGTGGCACAACACACGCACAGCCCACATTTAATCAGTGCTACCGTGGCACAACACACGCACAGCCCACATTTAATCAGTGCTCCCGTGGCACAACACGCGCACAGCCCACATTTAATCAGTGCTCCCGTGGCACAACACACGCACAGCGCACGCCAGCTCTCGCCTGCGGTCAGCATCCAATTTGCCGCCATGCATTATTCATGCTCCCGGCCGCTGTCAATCTGTCGCAGATCGGTGTCCCGCGTCCCAGGAACACAAGCACGATCATGCTACTCGAAGAATTTTGTCCATGTTCGTCGAGTTTCCAGTTACTCTACTAGACTTTGTCAATGCACTGCTCTCACAGCACAGACCATAACGGTAGAGGTTTCTGAATTTTCGTGTATTTTTACTTAACGCTTGTCAGTATATGAGATAAGCTAGGGTGAATTCAGTCAGCTGTTGAACTCGATCAATTTTTCGGATTCGCCTCCTGTATTCACATGCAGATGCACTCAAGTAGCTGCTACTGTCCAGTGAAGAGGGTGCACGTGCGGCGTTATTTAAAGTTGGCGGTACGTAATGGCTGCAAATAAAGGAACAAAACAGCTGTGGGTAACGACCTTAAGGTGATTTCACCCCGCTGTGTTGCGATATTAAAAATAATGAACCAACGACACACGTCTGTGGAACACAAACTTATATTAAGATATGAATGCAGCTACACGTTCCGGCCATTTAACTAGCGGCTGGGGCGTCAAACTGACTATTCACCCGATCTAGTGTAGAGGTTACGAATAATGAGTGCACCTATACTTCCACTCCACCATACTGGGCAACTTCAGGATAACTGTGCTACCTGGAAGGCCTCAGGACACACAGCACTTCCGACGTCGCGTCTATCCAGTAAATTTAAGTCGTACTATGTTTTATGATTTGTCGGCCCAGCGAGATGCGTTTTGCTGGGAGGCAGGTCCGACTCTATCACCGGAATGTCACTGTGACGAATCATTAGCAGCGACACAGTGGTGCAACGTGGACAGGGCGGGTGCTGACGGAACACCTGTGGACGTGGTGACAGTCACACGTCCGGGCCTCACCGTCTCCTTGAGGAAGTCTGCATAAAGCAGCACTACGTTCGTCTCACAACAAGCAGTACTCACGGCGTATGGAGAAGTATCCGATTGTGGGGAAAACGGTGACACACACCTTGAAGTCGGAGTGTGGTGCGCTATGAGTGCGCGTAAAATCGCACGGCCCATGTTTTATGATACAACAAATTCGGTTAATTCTGGCACCATTTTTCAACGCATGATCAAGGTACAATTACTTCATGCTGTACACTGCCATGGCTCACACAGCAAACTTCTCAATGGCTGCCCTACAAAAGGTATTCGGCAAACGGTCGGTAACTCGGCTACTGTGACCTCCCAGATCACCGGATTTGTATCATTGTCGAGGGCACTGAAAGACGGAGTTTATGTCAACAATCCTCAACCTTTCCAAGAATATTTCACGACAAGAGCTCCCGCGTGTGTCGAGAAATATTTTCGGCGGGGACGAGACCTTCTTAGAAGCTGCAGATCAGCACTTCGACACACTCCTACGAAATAACGCAAACAAGCGCAGGGAAAGTACGAACTATAAACACAGCTTCCTATGTGAGAAAGCTCCCGCGAGGGCTGCAACCGAAGGTTAAAGCTACTCCCTGTATGTCTGTATTACACGCACACATTTGCAGTTGTCGCAGAACTTCTTGGCCGGTACGAAGAACGTGTCGCAACTGGCGGACGGACCTACTGTCTGCACGGCATCTAATAAGCACGCGGTATTACGTAATTCTGTCCCGTCCGTCCCAGTGGTTCTAACACTTTGCTACTCGCGGCACACTGCAACTCGAATAGACGACCAAGGTTACGATCAGATTAGGCCTAGTTTAAATTTCATTTATTGCACAAAAACATAAAATGATCGTCAAGCAGGTAGGTGGTAAAATTTTGGTACAAATATCAACTTGTAATGCCTAGGTGTAGGGGGCTCCAAACTCTGAAACAATGGCGTCCACTCAGCAAGCAAGACGTCACAGACCCCACCTCACTTCTTAATGTCGTGTTTGCGCCTGTAAGGACACAACTTTAAAAGTTTCATTTTCAGAATTTTAACCCGCACCTTTAATTTTACCATTAACACAAAGACCCCGGCACATGTGGCAGAAACCCGCAGGCCACTGTCAGCAGCAATTAACAAGACACAGGGGTGTATATCATGTCATGTCATGTCATGTCATGTCAGTAATGCCACAGATACATTCCAAATCGGGTTCTTCGACGAAAAGCGGCAAACGCGAACTGTTCACAGTACACACAGTACTACGAAGGAAGTACCGCATACGTCAGTACAGGTGCCCAAACATTGTGTTTGTTCGGATGCGTTGTTGGGCCGCGTACAGGAATTTTTCCCGACGTTTCGTCAACTGCTGCTGTCTCTATCTTCGGCGTAAAAGAATGTAGGGGTACTGCGGAAATCCAAACACAGATATAGCCGTGGGCCCTGTGAGGCAGGGTGCCGGTCACTACTTCTCTCCCACAGACTACCCGTTGTATCTGCCTATTTATCCGCCCAGCAATTCGTCCGTTTCTCTTTGTCCCTGTCCGCACATTAAATCCGGCGACCTAACGAAAGGCCAGCGTCGCAGCCACACGCAGGCGGGCTTCATTACAGAACAAGTTTAAACCGGCTTTCCCTATTATAATGCTGTGTTCTGAGAAAATGATCCAGTTTCCACGGAACCTGTTAACTGAGTCACTGCTGCTTCCGGAGTTACGAGGGTCTACTGGTTGCTGCATAACCTGGCGGTCTGTAAGAATTTGTGAAAAGAGTACTGGCACGCACAAGGCGAGATTGGCTCATAAAATGGAAACCGTGAAGAAACGTTAGGAAATATATGTATATGCATGGTGTAACAATTGTGGCACGGCTGCTTATTTTCTTTAATTGCCACCAAAACCACAAATACGTATGCAAAGAAATGTATGAACAAAATTAATTCAGTATCTGCCCAAACAACTAAATTCTATTTACTATACATGACTACATGTTTCGACCTATTTCAGGTTATCCTCAGGTTCAGAATGTCTTTAAAACATACAGAGGAAGAAATATACATTATGGAAGTGTTTTATGGACTTACGTAAAGTATATTACTTCTTCAATGTGTTTTTTGAAGACCAACTGTGAACCTAAGGATAAGCTGAAACAGGTCGAAACATGTAGGTATATATAGCAAATAATTTAGTTGTATTTGGACATTTATTTGATTTTGTACTATTAACAACACTACGGGATGACGTTTGTTAGAAGTGCACGAAGCTAAAGTTCATGTTGTACGCCCAGGACTTCTGTATTTTTCATATTATAGTGTCGTCCGTGGTAGACAGAGGGGGGCGCTGATGACATGAAAACAAAATTACTGGGAGAAAAGCCTGTCCAGTACCACTCTGTCCACCACAAAACATAGATGGACCTGACGGGGATCGAACATGGGCCCCCTCGATGACAGCACAACGACTACGCGCCTGAGCCATGGCACAGACCTTGTGCTCCTACAGACATCTGATATGCATTCGTAAATCCCCCCATCTAATGCCGAGGTTAAGAACGACCGGAGCCAGACTTCTGCTACCCCCATATGCCTTCATGCCGTGTACAGGGACAACTCTACCTTTTTCTACCCTTCCTTGAAAATTCGTTCACCTGTGCTCTAAATGTTACTTGCGGACAGACAGACAGACACATACACCGAGACGAAACCAGCTTTTAGCTGCGAAGGCGCAAAAACGTGACCATGGTTCAATTTAGTGGGCGTAATTGGGCGCTTCCTGCGTTCAGTGACGACTCATGACTATTATTACAGAATCGATCGGAGCAGCACAGACTGCCATCCGCGTCATCGCTTCCCTGCAAAGACGTCGATCTATCCAGCAGTGGAAAGTGGCTTACATGTGAGCCCAACAGCTGCAATGGAGAATGCATGGAGTTATACCGCCACTGCCCACACATCTTCATGACATGGGTGCACAAGGCACACAGAGAAAAAATGTTAAACCAAGAAACTACAGAGAATAAGGGGTTCACAAATCCGGCCTTTTCTACAAATACAGTATACACGTCTCCAAACATGCCTTGACATCCACCTTCACACACTGCAAAGGTGAACTTGTCCCTGTGCACATCATAAAGGCGTGAGTATGGGGGAGTGGAGGAATACTCCACTTCTCAACATCGGTGCTAGATGGGGGTGAGAGGTCAGCTGTTCTGGTTTCCGTTACCCGTTAAATAGCAGGCTGTGCGTCACTTCACGGACACGTGTTCAGATCACAGTACCTGCAGCCACACGTGTCCAAATGAACTGCAGCACGTGTTCAGATCACAGTACCTGCAGCCACAAGTGTCCAAATGAACTCCTGCAGCACGTGTTCAGATCACAGTACCTGCAGCCACAAGTGTCCAAATGAACTCCTGCAGCACGTGTTCAGATCACAGTACCTGCAGCCACACGTGTCCAAATGAACTCCCGCAGCACGTGTTCAGATCACAGTACCTGCAGCCACAAGTGTCCAAATGAACTCCTGCAGCACGTGTTCAGATCACAGTACCTGCAGCCACAAGTGTCCAAATGAACTCCTGCAGCACGTGTTCAGATCACAGTACCTGCAGCCACACGTGTCCAAATGAACTCCCGCAGCACGTGTTCAGATCACAGTACCTGCAGCCACAAGTGTCCAAATGAACTCCTGCAGCACGTGTTCAGATCACAGTACCTGCAGCCACACGTGTCCAAATGAACTCCCGCAGCACGTGTTCAGATCACAGTACCTGCAGCCACAAGTGTCCAAATGAACTCCTGCAGCACGTGTTCAGATCACAGTACCTGCAGCCACAAGTGTCCAAATGAACTCCTGCAGCACGTGTTCAGATCACAGTACCTGCAGCCACACGTGTCCAAATGAACCCCGCAGCACGTGTTCAGATCACAGTACCTGCAGCCACAAGTGTCCAAATGAACTCCTGCAGCACGTGTTCAGATCACAGTACCTGCAGCCACAAGTGTCCAAATGAATTCCTGCAGCACGTGTTCAGATCACAGTACCTGCAGCCACACGTGTCCAAATGAACTCCTGCAGCACGTGTTCAGATCACAGTACCTGCAGCCACAAGTGTCCAAATGAACTCCTGCAGCACGTGTTCAGATCACAGTACCTGCAGCCACACGTGTCCAAATAAACTCCCGCAGCACGTGTTCAGATCACAGTACCTGCAGCCACAAGTGTCCAAATGAACTCCTGCAGCACGTGTTCAGATCACAGTACCTGCAGCCACAAGTGTCCAAATGAACTCCTGCAGCACGTGTTCAGATCACAGTACCTGCAGCCACAAGTGTCCAAATGAACTCCTGCAGCACGTGTTCAGATCACAGTACCTGCAGCCACAAGTGTCCAAATGAACTCCCGCAGCACGTGTTCAGATCACAGTACCTGCAGCCACAAGTGTCCAAATGAACTCCTGCAGCACGTGTTCAGATCACAGTACCTGCAGCCACAAGTGTCCAAATGAACTCCTGCAGCACGTGTTCAGATCACAGTACCTGCAGCCACAAGTGTCCAAATGAACTCCTGCAGCAATCAACCTATTTCCGTCAATAATCACTTTCTTCATTTCGTACAGTCTTTACATATTACGGCACACCACGGACAATGGAATCTACGTAAACAACAAGTTAGGAAACGCACGCACAGTGTAACCTATCTGGCACCTCCGCACTGTTATTGCCGCTAACTGTCGACTCTTGAATGCTAATTATGCGGTCAGTTATGAACAGCGCACACTTATGATTCAGAAGCAAAACGCCGATAGAGGACAGCATTGTAATTGTAATGTATCTTACACAACGCACACATAAAGCACGAAGCACGTTAAGTGTAACTGAATAAGACCACGACGAACTCTTCCGTCGCAGCAAACAAACATACGTAAAGCCAAAACTAGCCCACAGACCTGCACGGAATGAAAAAAAAAGTCAATACGGAATTTTCGCTCTAATTTTATTACACACACACACACAAAAGGAAATGTTATGCAGTTATGACTCATGTACTTTATAGAAACGTGCTTCAAATACGTGTTTCAGTGCGTGTTGCGTGAGGGGTGTGTCATAGGCGCATTAGAGTCTGCATGGAAATAAACATAAATAAATTTCAAAAATCCACAACAAGTCACGGGCAAATTGTATATTATTTCAGACTCAAAATGAGTAATGCTTGAAAAGTTATTAATAACATGGCATTACATCGTGATACAACGTCATGTAACAAACAGGACTCACACTGACGTTTTACAATACCAAACAAGAAGGCCTGGCGACCAACAGCATCAGCTGCTTGTCCTTCGGACTACCGAAACACTGGACACCGCGCAACGTGGCACGGAGGTGCAAGGCAGGCACACAGCATTATTCATCCTAACATGGGCGGTCAGCCGCCGGCCGCACCGCGGAGGCCTGCGTTCAATCCCGGGTCAGTCCATGTGCGATTTGTGGTGGACAAAGTGGCATTGGGACAGGTTCCCCCCCCCCCCCGAGTACTTCGGTTTTCCCCTGTCAATTTCATTCCACCGGGGCTCCATTACACGGAAAATCGAAACGAAAATTAATCATCTTCATCACAGGGTTGCACAATAAGCCTTAAGGCTGCGGTGCGTCCGTAGCGTCTGCTGCGGGGCCCTTCACCACAAAAACAAAACACGGACACCACATCGGACTTGCCGACGTGCCGGCTCTCAAGTGCAGGGCGGTGTGACTGATCTGAATAGCTGGAGTCACACTTCCTCCTTCCTGACAAAGCAACTGTGACGGCGACAGGAGAAGACCTGGTCTCATTAACCCCCCTGTACCGTATCAGTGTTAAGTGTGTTCTGATAATAACTGGCTCAGCCTACAACTGTAAGTCAGTTAAAATTCTGTGTAATTAAGATCTGTGTATTTGTTACAAAAATATCAGTGACAAAGAAAGTGGAAATTTCTCATCGGCGTTCATTCAGTCTTAAAAAATAACGCAAGTTCAAAAAAGTAAATTATAATTCACTACGATATCAATTTCTATTGCAATAATACCAATAATTAACGAAGTGTAACTTGTCCTTTAATAACCTCGCAATATGCAACTCAATTTCCTTCAAAAATAAAACCTTCATTGTTAACAATTAGTTTCGGGCCGCGCCGCAGGGATTGGAGATGTTCAAACAGCCACTGAGCAATAAAAGGTTGCTACTGTGTACTGACAGAGCGGGGATCAAACATTCAGGTGGAATGGTGACTATGGGGCTTATATGGTGTGCGTTCAGCATACAAAAGGGGACAGAGGACAGGGGGTGGTGACTACAATGTCACAGACGGTGGGCAAAATGCTAGGTCCAATTCTATCAACAGCACAGCAAAGGAATAAACATTCCTGTTTTCAACCACGTTTACACGCAGTCAACACTTGGTTTTCGCGTCGGAGGATACGTAAGCACATGGTGCATTGTGTTTAACTATCTGCAGAACCGTAACACGAACGCAAATACGCTGCGCCATACGGACTTTACAAATGCATATAATGAGGCCGCCACGTTTTACAATTTCAATATAAACTGAAGAGACTCGAAGTTTTAAATACCTTAAATCGAATTCTAAGGGTTCTGACGACGGCATATAGCATTGAGAACCAACTGTCTTTTGGACTTTGTCCATCGTCCTGGATAAAATATAAAAATATAAAACCACGACGTTTCGGAAGAAGGCTCTTCTTCCGTCTTCAGGTGATGGGAGGGGAGACGCCTGAAGACGGAAGAAGAGCCATCTTCCGAAACGTCGTGGTTTTATATTTTTATATTTTATCCAGGACGATGGACAAAGTCCAAAAGACAGTTGGTTCTCAATCTTAAATCGATAAAATCCGTTCAGCTCGTATCGCCCTGTTACCTGCGTACAGACGGACGGACGGATCGAATGTAACAGCTGAACCGAAGGTTATGAAAGTGCGTGCAACTGTACACGGTGAGGCCTGCATGCAGCGCGAGGGGCGCCATCTGTAACGATAACGATCACGGTAACTAATTATACCAGACTGTACGTTAATTTCAATGTTCAACAGTTTAGTTTCAATCACTACGCGGCCCTCGAGTTGAACAACGTAGCCCAATTCAGTTCAGTCACTGCCCTCTGAACACAAGAACGCTAATGCAGTCAGTGAACACCCCGTACTTGCAGCCTGTTTGCAAACAACTGTCACCTACTGCCACCTACTATCACCTACTGCATCAACGTAACGTTCAGCACATCAAACACAACAGCACATAGCATTTGCATAATCTTCAGTGGCTTGCCGTTTCGGAGCAACCAGCATACATAAACAGTACCTTGAAAAGATCAGAAAATTACGACCATCGATGTAAACTTCAATTAAATTTGTGCAACGAATCTTGTCTGTCAGCGAGAAAACTATACCGTTAGTGTCTCACAAAATGATTCATAAGCATCAAACTGCAGTTACATTCACGCTATGAACTTTGAATGTTTTGGCACGAACTGCAAGTGTCACTTATATCTAGTGAGCGCCCCTGGTCTAAGCATTGCCGCTACCAAGCCAAGGGATCCACTTTCGCATTGAAGTGTGTCTGATTTCTGCCGACGAAATGAAACTGGCCAGCCAACGGCAGAACCGGCTTACAAGGCAATCCCATGGAAACGAACAATTTCATCTTCCTGCAACATCGGCACTTGCAGTGCCACTGTGGCACCAGAACTAGAAGGTTCGACACCGTTAATAAAACAGCACAACAGTGGACACGAACCTAGGCCAATTATTCCTTGTTTCCCTTAACCCAGGCACATCCCAGCCTGGACTTCACAAACCTAACATCATCAAAGGACCTGTACATTCCACCTTAATATCACCCTCGTTTCCACGTTTAGGTCACGTAAGTGACCTCCTAGTTTCCGTGTATTCGACCAAAATTTATTTCTCACTTTTTATCAAATTACAAAACAAGTTATCGCGTGTTTTTCCAATTCGCCAGTTACAGCCCTTCTACGAACACGCACTGCCCTCAGTTCGTTCGCGCACATCTTAGCTGTACCGTTCGTGCGACTTGCGGGCCAGGTATCTGCTGTGTGACATCAACAACCACAGCAGTCCGAAGTCAGCCACAAGCACCACCAGTTCGTGCCACTTGCGGGCCAGGTATCTGCTGTGTGACATCAACAACCACAGCAGTCCGAAGTCAGCCACAAGCACCACCAGTTCGTGCCACTTGCGGGCCAGGTATCTGCTGTGTGACATTAACAACCACAGCAGTCCGAAGTCAGCCACAAGCACCACCAGTTTCCTTTGTGCCTGACGTCTTACTGTCCTTCCCAATGTACGGTAAACACACGAAGCCCAGACGATCCCCAAGCTGTGACGTGGCTGGGGGCGAATGCAGCGGTCGCCCAGGACAGCAGAGTTCTGGGGGCGGCAAAACGAATGCTTTAAATAAAAAAACTGATTTTCTGCGCTGAACATTTTAATTGTTGAGACAAACAAATTCAATAAACAATTGTTTTTTTAAGTTTATTAACTTCTGAGGGGGCATTGTTATTGTCGCCCGGGCCTTCAAGAACACTAGCTACGTCACTGTTCTGAAGTAAAGGTACAGGTAAAGCAATCCCATTACAAGCCTGGACAGGACCTTAGGGCCCCAGGAGGTTGAGGCTCCCAGATTTCTAGACAATCGGCACATGAAGGTGGTAAGGTTATCAACCCTACACACCGGCCGCCTTTACCTCCCAGGAAATATTGCTGGTACTCATTTCTGTTAGAGGCTGAGTCGACACCCAGGGCCATAGTGCGAATGAATGGATTATTTCAATGAAAAATTCCAATGACATCATCGGGAATCGAACCCGCGACCTTCCGGCTTGTAGCGCAGTGCCTCAAGCAACTGCGCCACCGCCTGCCCGGGTCTGAAGTAAAACGAAAAGCAATGAAAAACTAAACATATGTTGGTAGGCCATACGATCACGTTTCTGTTACTTGGTGCTTAAACACTTTACGATGTTCAACGTGGGCACCGTGAGCAGCCCGGCACGGCACATGTGTCAGTATTCAACTGCAGTACGCACAGTTTGAGTCTAACGGATGTAACTGTAGTGACAGACAGCAGCTTGTATGGTCCCAGCAAGTGGGACGTAGGCGTGCCCTCAGAAGAAGAAATCAAGTGGTGTGAGTTCAGGGGAACGAGGTGGCCAAGTGATACGGCCGCCACTATCAAAACATCCGTCGAAACTTTCGATCTAACACGTCCCACACACGAACTGCAAGTGGACATCCGCAGACGCTCGGTCTTCCTGGTACTGCATGTCATTCGGCCTCTCTTCTTCCAATATCGAAATGAGGAATTCCTCCAACGTGTTGATATGCTCTACGCTAGTCACAGTGCGTTCGGTATATACAGTATATATACTTTAAACATAAAAAACCGATAAAGATTTCCCCTCATACACACGCACGCACAAAGACAACTAGCATCCCGTGCGTACAGGGCACCGAAAGATTCATAACCTCGACTCCACAGTTCCATCGCTACACAAACCCACTCGCTATACGGTGGCATATACCAGAAGACCATTTCCAACGATTCAAATCTTATAAATGGTTAGCTAGTTTGTTGGTTAGTTGCTTTGAGGGTTGGGTGCCATGACAGCTTCTGTGGTGGAGGATGGCATATTGCCACGCCAGGACACAGTGCGTCTGTAGGGGCTTGATCAATCAGTGCATGTCACTAAACTGGCGAGCTGCAATGGGCGGACATTCACACAGGCGCCAAAATCAAATGAACTGAATTACCGCACACTAAATCGGCTTTAGACCATGTGCGTACTGTGCGTGACAAATATGTGAAGTCATAGCAGCGCAAACTGCGATGGAATATTGATGGCCTGGATAAGCTTCACTGTGTGTAACGTGGAGACCGCTTTGCTGGGAACCGCTGCCCACGGATAATTAGACATCCACCCACAGCCTAGCTCTGTGACGAGAACTCACAATGAGCGCTGTCGGCACGCCTCCGTGTTCTGAAGGTGAATTTACAGTGAGGCATGAACGCTTCATGGAAGGGTGCAGCGTCTGCAGGACTAGTGCGCACTCAGAGCCGCTCTGCTCCAGGAGGACAAGGCTTCGAACACAGTCGCCGCAACATCACACAAACACCTCCAACTGATATGCAAGTGTTATCGAAAGTAATAAATACGGTCATGTATTTACACTACAGACAGACTACCTTACTGGCCTCCAGACCACTCGTGTCACATGCATCAGGCACAATGCTTACAATACACGAGACACACGCAGACGCACGTGATGGTACCCAAGACAAGTATCTCGGTACACAAACACCACGGTTACTATTAGTTTCACACTGCACAGGTTACGCGCCGAGACTTTACTTTACGCACAAAACAAACAATACGTAACTTCGGATCTATTATACGCCAGGCTCTGTAATTTTATTTACATTATTGTCATGACAAAATAACATTAGGGTCTGCGCTTTCGTCTTCGTGACGCGACCTACGTCACAGTTCGTGTCCATGCTGCCAAACCTGTTTCCAATACGGCCGTCGTCCCTTACGCACATTGCGGTTACAGTAAATGCTCACTCCTACGTTACAAACATGATTTCTGAGGTCTTGCTGCAGGCACTACTGCGAATAGTCGTCTTCACAACAAAGCGGGGAAACTCGTCCTCTGTTCAGCAGCGGACACTCGGAACTCACAATCACGCCATTCGTCAGTACAATACAGTACGTCGGAACACGTAGCACACATGCCACATGCGGTTTTGGTTGGAAAGCCTAAGTAAAGAGACCGCTCTGAAGACCCAGGCGTGGGCGGGAGACCAATTGCAAAATGACTCTTCAATTAATAGAATGGGACAGCGCCGACTGCAGTCATCTGAATCAGGACACAAACCAGTCGCGGGCTCTGTTGAACACCGCAATGAGTCTTCGAGTTCCACAAAGTTCTTCGTTACTAGCCTGTCAAATAGGACTGTGCCCCATACAATTACTTACGGTGTCGCGTACATTACAGTACATTAAAACGAAAATACAGTCGAATCGTGACAGTTGGAAGTGAACGGAACCGAGCTTTCCTCGAACTACCGAAAATCTCCAGAAGACTTCGATCTCCATCAACACCGCAGCGAGCACGTCACACCTCGCGCTGAATACAGCAGTCTCTGGGCTAACAGTACCAGAGCACCTAATTCTGCCTTAGACCGCGTCCCCATAACTGGAGTACTTGAAAACGAGCCAATAATTGTGCACAGTACAAGGAGCGAAATGAGTAATTGGAACACTGTTTCCACGACCTGGCTTATTTGGCAAACATTCCACTGATTGGCCTATGAGAAGGATGCAGCACGTGTACCATCACTACCATCACGCATCCTCAACTGCAGCACGTGTACCATCACTACCATCACGCATTCCTCAACTGCAGCACGTGTACCATCACTACCATCACGCATTTCTCAACTGCAGCACGTGTACCATCACTACCATCACGCATTCCTCAACTGCAGCACGTGTACCATCACTACCATCACGCATTCCTCAACTGCAGCACGTGTACCATCACTACCATCACGCATTCCTCAACTGCAGCACGTGTACCATCACTACCACCACGCATCCTCAACTGCAGCACTGTGCACCATCACTACCACCACGCATCCTCAACTGCAGCACTGTGCACCATCACTACCACCACGCATCCTCAACTGCAGCACTGTGCACCATCACTACCACCACGCATCCTCAACTGCAGCACGTGTACCATCACTACCACCACGCATCCTCAACTGCAGCACGTGTACCATCACTACCACCACGCATCCTCAACTGCAGCACGTGTACCATCACTACCACCACGCATCCTCAACTGCAGCACGTGTACCATCACTACCACCACGCATCCTCAACTGCAGCACTGTGCACCATCACTACCACCACGCATCCTCAACTGCAGCACGTGTACCATCACTACCACCACGCATCCTCAACTGCAGCACTGTGCACCATCACTACCACCACGCATCCTCAACTGCAGCACGTGTACCATCACTACCACCACGCATCCTCAACTGCAGCACTGTGCACCATCACTACCACCACGCATCCTCAACTGCAGCACTGTGCACCATCACTACCACCACGCATCCTCAACTGCAGCACGTGTACCATCACTACCACCACGCATCCTCAACTGCAGCACTGTGCACCATCACTACCACCACGCATCCTCAACTGCAGCACTGTGCACCATCACTACCACCACGCATCCTCAACTGCAGCACGTGTACCATCACTACCACCACGCATCCTCAACTGCAGCACTGTGCACCATCACTACCACCACGCATCCTCAACTGCAGCACGTGTACCATCACTACCACCACGCATCCTCAACTGCAGCACGTGTACCATCACTACCACCACGCATCCTCAACTGCAGCACTGTGCACCATCACTACCACCACGCATCCTCAACTGCAGCACTGTGCACCATCACTACCACCACGCATCCTCAACTGCAGCACTGTGCATCAGTTAACAGCAACATACAGTAATCCCTCTGTTTAAGTAAATTCGTTCCTCGAATATTGCTTGTAAGGCGAAACCTAGTAAAACGGAAATTAACTTCTCATTGCTTCCCACATTATAAATTTCAACTGGTTTTACGGGTCAAAAATTTCTTGTCGAACGTACAAGTTAACCTCAACAGAACACAGAACGATACCTAGAAGTGAAAAATCACTAAGCGTCAATTGCTGTATTTAAATAACATTCTTAGTCATTAAGATAGGCATAACAAGTACTTATTTCATTCCAGCTGTACGGACAATGTACAAACCTTACGTACCATCCTTACTATATATATGATCCTTACGAACTGATGTAAAATCACGAACACCGAGAACAACGAACTTCAAAACAAAGCTTCAAGGACGACGAGAACGCTCCGATGCTGCTGCTTCTGCGCAGACCGCTCAGGAACGGAACGCCGTTCGAGACGGTTCGGCCAACGACGACAGCCGAGAACAACGATCGGTTAGCGAGAGGTAGAAGCTCGTATAACCGAAAACTCGTAAACCCACTGATCGTATACCGACACATTACAGTACTGGGGAAGGTAAGGGACGAAGCAAATATCGAACTGGCATCGGTCATGTTACTTGTGGGGCTCACAGGATACTGTGAGAGGCTGTCTGTCTGGGTGTGTGTGCATGCATCAGGCTTCGTTACTACCAGTATACAACAGAGTTTTAATTTTTCCAAATGACCCTGTATTCCTATCAGACAGAAAACACCGCGTTCCCATTATAAATATCAGTAAGTTAATACAGTTCAGACACACAACCACTAACGATTCTGAGAACCATACGAAATACAGTCGAACTCGGTTATACCGTCATGAAAGGGACTGAGTATTTTGTGTCGTTATAACTGAGCAGTGTAATGTTATGTTAACAGTGAGGAATTAATTGGCACCGCAGAATATCTGATTCTATAGGCGAGGTGTCGTATAAACCGATGTCGTTATAACCGGGTTTGACTGTATATTTATCACTGGGAACAATGCAGGCGGTGCACGAAATTACTACTGTGCCGTGAGATGTTGACTGTGCCGTGAGATGTTGACTGTGCCGTGAGATGTTGACTGTGCCGTGAGATGTTGACTGTGCCGTGAGATGTTGACTGTGCCGTGAGATGTTGACTGTGCCGTGAGATGTTGACTGTGCCGTGAGATGTTGACTGTGCCGTGAGATGTTGACTGTGCCGTGAGATGTTGACTGTGCCGTGAGATGTTGACTGTGCCGTGAGATGTTGACTGTGCCGTGAGATGTTGACTGTGCCGTGAGATGTTGACTGTGCCGTGAGATGTTGACTGTGCCGTGAGATGTTGACTGTGCCGTGAGATGTTGACTGTGCCGTGAGATGTTGACTGTGCGTGAGATGCTGACTGTGCCGTGAGATGTTGACTGTGCCGTGAGATGTTGACTGTGCCGTGAGATGTTGACTCACTTTCAGTTATTCAGTACAACTTATTTGATGCTGCACACAAAATCTGTTTTTAGTACAATGTAATACTATATTCACTCGAACATGACAAACCAATCGAACGGGTGCAGTTGTAAGGCGATCGGAACGCGATACTCCAGCTGCAGAGGTGTAGAATGCATAGAATTTTACCTCTGCGTCCGCAACCATAACGCTTCTTGCCTGGTCGAATTCATCTTCACCTCGGCCTCCTTATGGCAAACTGTGGAGTCACAACTGGCCACACAAACAGCACGGTCCTTACATGTCAGTGGCGATACAAACAAATGAAACGCTTAATTTCACGTTGTGCTCACCGTGCAGCTTGACATTAATGTCACGTTGTGCTCACCGTGCAGCTAGACATTAATGTCACGTTGTGCTCACCGTGCAGCTAGACATTAATTTCACGTTGTGCTCACCGTGCAGCTAGACATTAATGTCACGTTGTGCTCACCGTGCAGCTAGACATTAATGTCACGTTGTGCTCACCGTGCAGCTAGACATTAATGTCACGTTGTGCTCACCGTGCAGCTAGACATTAATGTCACGTTGTGCTCACCGTGCAGCTTGACATTAATGTCACGTTGTGCCCACCGTGCAGCTTGACATTAATGTCACGTTGTGCTCACCGTGCAGCTTGACATTAATGTCACGTTGTGCTCACCGTGCAGCTTGACATTAATGTCACGTTGTGCTCACCCGTGCAGCTTGACATTAATGTCACGTTTGTGCTCACCGTGCAGCTTGACATTAATGTCACGTTGTGCTCACCGTGCAGCTTGACATTAATGTCACGTTGTGCTCACCGTGCAGCTTGACATTAATGTCACGTTGTGTCACCGGCACTTGACATTAATGTCACGTTGTGCCCACCGTGCAGCTTGACATTATATGTCACGTTGTGCTCACCGTGCAGCTTGACATTAATGTCACGTTGTGCTCACCGTGCAGCTTGACATTAATGTCACGTTGTGCTCACCGTGCAGCTTGACATTAATGTCACGTTGTGCTCACCGTGCAGCTTGACATTAATGTCACGTTGTGCTCACCGTGCAGCTTGACATTAATGTCACGTTGTGCTCACCGTGCAGCTTGACATTAATGTCACGTTGTGCTCACCGTGCAGCTTGACATTAATGTCACGTTGTGCTCACCGTGCAGCTTGACATTAATGTCACGTTGTGCTCACCGTGCAGCTTGACATTAATGTCACGTTGTGCTCACCGTGCAGCTTGACATTAATGTCACGTTGTGCTCACCGTGCAGCTTGACATTAATTTTCAGTTTCTTAACCAACAAATGCACTTTTTATTTCCGTATTTCTGTTCAATTCACCCTACACATGTTTCGGCCGTAACTCTGCCATCATCACGGTACATCAATAAGTTCACTTCACTGTTCACCGGTCCATTTGGTATTATCACAACCGTTACACTGTTTAAGGCTATTGTTACATTGACAGTCACCGGTATAAAAAATTTCTTCAAGTTGTTTGTTGAAATGACTCCGTGTATATAGTACTTATCTTTCGTTTGAAGTATATAGTATAGAACTATATATTGTGAATATAGAGCGCTGTGTTGTTGGTAGTTGTTGGAATCGTTAAAATTATTAAAATTATTATTACTAAAAATTGTTAAAAATTGCTGGCAGTTGGTCTTGTATAGATATTGACGTCCGTATCCTGTTACGTCCTGTTGCGTGGTTGTGACTGACTGTCTGTCTGACTGACTGGTGACTGTCAACGTAAATAATAGCCTTAAACAGTGTAACGGTTGTGACAATACCAAATGGACCAGTGAACTGTGAAGTGAACTTATCAACGTACCGTGATGATGGCCGAGTCACGGCCGAAACATGTGTAGGGTGAATTGAACAGAAATACGGAAATAAAAAGTGTATTTGTTGGTTGAAAAACTGAAAATTAAAAAGAAACGCCGTTCGAATGTCATTTGTCTCGCACACTATAGGATTCGCCGGAAGGACAGCTACTAACCGGTTGTCGTGGTGACCGTCAGTTGTGCTACCAATCAGCACGGCATGCAAACGTCACTACCGTACATACTGCATCCCGTTCTGTCCCAGCGTCGCTAGGTGCGCACGGACGGGGGCGAGCGTCACAGCGACCAGTGAGCGGCGACCTTTTTGTGCGAACCTTCTGTCTTGCACTCAGATATTACTGTCGTTGTCATTCCGATCTTGAAGCTACAGATCTTCATAATGGCCAAAACGCGAGTGTTGTGACTTACAGCGCTAATGGTGACACAGAAGGTGCTGCCGTGCCAACAGCATGCAGACACACACACACTGAAACGTTACAAAAACGACTATAAAACAGTCTGTCACAGGTTTTCTGCTTTTATGTGCAATCATTTCGCTGGCAGTACAACAGTGCGTGCATGATGCACACACTGGCAGTACAACAGTGCGTGCATGATGCACACACTGGCAGTACAACAGTGCGTGCATGATGCACACACTGGCAGTACAACAGTGCGTGCATGATGCACACAAGTACAAAGTCAATACAAGAAGGATTCGGCTAAACTAGCATTGCCGGCAGTGAGTTAACCGAACCTGTGCTTCTAGAATCCAACGCTGCTACTGGGCAAACTTTACATCTCATACAGAAACGGCAACAATCGACATAATTTTGAAAAAGAATAGTCAATTGTTCGCTATTCAAGAATAATGGATGACAATACATAAAAACATCACACTGCTCAGTTTACAATTTGATCACAGTCATAACATAGCATTATGCATTTACACTGTCTGACACACATTGTTATGCTCTTTAAACATTCTATGTGCATCTGTATGCTTTTAGCGCGGTTACACCTTCCGTATAATCATTAACGTTACAAATTACAACAATGAGACATGAGGCAAACCCAGCAACACTATCTAATAACAATCTGGACTTCGTCAGATCACTGCTACATGCCGAAAAAAAGGTAAAATCCCAATCCACTCCATTAAGGCATATAGGGGGAGTAGAGATATCGCTCCACTAATTCTTAAGCTAGGTGCTTGTTGGAGTTGAGAGGTGAACTTAACGCCCCGGCCACTTTACTCACGAGCTAGAAGCCAGGTACCCACGGAAAAGCAGGTTGGGTGGGCACCAAAGCCAGTCTGGAAGTTTTTGGAGTAGATAAAAAAAAAGTCTTGCCTCTGCCGGGATTCGAACCCCGGATCGTCGAGCACGTAACCCAGACACTGTCAAAACGAAACACACACACGTAATAGTAATAACAATGATTTTCAACGTACTTTTCACCTCCACGTCTCCTCAATTAAGCAGAATCACACACAGTAACATTAATAACAGCTTCACAGTTTTACAATGTCCCCACAAATAACACGACAAAACAGATTATGACTCAACGTACGTTACTTTTAAAGATAACTGACTGCCGTCTAATACGAAAGCTGTGTTCTTTAATACTTTCTGCGTTGGAATTCGGTGTCGGACCAACAATACGAAAAACAATGGTTTAGATTACGAATGCGTTATCAGGAATATGGACGAACTGGCGAAGGAATTTCAGGGAGATAGAATTAACAGGATCGAAAATGTCTTTATGTTGGGACATTCCAGTGTGCTCATACAGGTCGCACACAGTTACTGGAGTGTCAGTACGGGACACAGGCTCTAAACTTTGTACTGCAGGACAAATGTGCAATAATCCGTATGCTCATTACACGCCTGCTGCAGTGGTAACGCCCAGACACTTCAACAGTACAAAGCGGTTCGAATGTGACATTTTCTAACCCCCAGCGATAGTCTTCAAGCAGGCTGAGGTCCGCATGACGTCACGCCTCTAACCTTACTCGCTGTCTGCCACAGGCACGTTTTTGCAGCGCGGACTAACCTTGATTTCATCCCTTACTGATGGCAGGGTTAAAACAGGTTGTGGCTCTAGGGGGAGTGTATAGTGCGCTGTTGCCATGCTCCCGCCCGTGAAAAGTGATCGCAAAGACAGTTCACAGAAAAGCATATAACTGATGCGCATGTGTGGGCTCACGGCGCCACACCGCACCATGTAACTGTTCTACAATTGTGTCAGCGCGTGCGCATTAAACTGTATGAACATTGTCGTACACCCAGTATAATCAGCAATACGCATTACTCTTCTTTAAGGCAGAACGGTAACTATACGAACCACACACCTCACCCTCACCGACCCTTGTCCGCGCTGAAAGACCACGTGATCAGCAATCTACCCAACACCTATGTGAGTCTCTGCAACTGCTCTGCGCCCTGCATTAAAGCCACCTATCACCGCAGACTGTCGCTCTCAGTGAAATATTCACTGTTTGTCCAACATGGCGTCTGGCCGACCTCACGTTAGGATGCCGACGGAAATGACGCAGATGAATGTGAAGATTGGCAGTAGTTAGTGACGGCGTCTGAAACAACTAAATGTCGGGGCGAAGTACGACACGTACGTTAGTATTGCACAGCAACATGACCGAGTTCAATTCCCGGTGACAGTGGTACTTCTATGTTCTTCACCAGTTCAGAGGTCACTTCCGGACATCCAGTGTATGTAAGGGCTTCGAATGGGGAAAAAGCGGTAGTGTGAACACCACCAAGACACATCGCCAATCAAAAAGCGGTAGTGTGAACACCACCAAGACACATCGCCAATCAAAAAGCGGTAGTGTGAACACCACCAAGACACATCGCCAATCAAAAAGCGGTAGTGTGAACACCACCAAGACACATCCGCCAATCAAAAAGCGGTAGTGTGAACACCACCAATGACACATCGGCAATCAAAAAGCGGTAGTGTGAACACCACCAAGACACACCGCCAATCAAAAAGCGGTAGTGTGAACACCACCAAGACACACCGCCAATCAAAAAGCGGTAGTGTGAACACCACCAAGACACACCGCCAATCAAAAAGCGGTAGTGTGAACACCACCATGACACATCGCCAATCAAAAAGCGGTAGTGTGAACACCACCAAGACACATCGCCAATCAAAAAGCGGTAGTGTGAACACCACCAAGACACACCGCCAATCAAAAAGCGATAGTGTGAACACCACCAAGACACACCGCCAATCATAACCTCGGTACTACATGCACGTGACTGACTTCACAGCCCTGCTGCTTTATCCCCAGGGAAAGAACCCCGTGCCCACTGAACAGAAGGCTAAGTGGGCCCCACAGTCACCCCACAGTCAGGAAGGACATTTTGGAGAAAAATCGAACATTGGGCTCTTGGGTTGCAATTCACTCGGCCCTGGGCATACCCAGCCTCCTGTACAATGGGTGCCGGGTCTCTTTCCCGAGGGTAAGGTGGCCGGGGCGTGGAGTTGACCACCCACCCCCATCTAGTGCCAGGGTTAAAGAAAGAGTAGAGCTATACCTCTACTCCCCCTCTGGGCCTTCATAGCCCGTTCTAGGGAGAACTTTACCTTTACCCTTTACATGCATGTGTTCGCGCTGTGTTAGTACAGGCCTGCGATGGCCAATCCCACTTCCAAGGAGGCCTACCAGAAGTAACTGGATGGCCCGCTGGATGGACTTCGGGACCGTCGGCAAGAGCCAAGCATTAACAGAACATTTGTTCCGTATTTTAGGACTTCTTACTTCTGCCCATCCAACTACAGCAGCTTACTTTCAACTAGCCGCGAGTCCCTTTCGTTACAAAATCCTTTAAAAATCCCTTCGCGGTCGTGTGCACGTGACCTACCTCAATATAGGTTTTTACTGGAAAGCCGCGCGCGTCGCACCAATGACGTGCACAAGCCACGTTGTAGGCACCCCTGGTCTGCACGTAAGACAGAAATCCGGAAAACGGGAGGTTCTGGGTCTGACTGGCTTTCAGCGCCGTACAGAAGAGAGCAGCACTGAGCAGTTGAGTCGAAGTAACGAAACATCTTGCGCGAAGCACACTTCACTTGCAGCAGTAATGAGCTGTGATGAAAGCAGTAAGCCCTGCGTGGTGCTAATCGACCAAAGCGCGCCCATTTGACTGCGAAAAGATCAGTAAGCAGAAACGGAGAGGTAGGGTGTTCACTGGCACATAAAAAGGGAAGTCGACGTACGGCTGTACCTTACAGACACTAGCAGCTGAAACAGACCAAGATCACTGAGGTTCTACAGTGCGGCCAGAAGCTAAAATACGAACAAGTAGTACAGTTGCAGTAGCAGTAGTAGTCAAACAAAAGAAACAATAACGGTAACAATGACAATAACAATGTTACATTACCAGCGCGCCAAAAAACAGACATTCGGTTAAACTACGTACCAAATTTACGCACGCAAGTCTGACTCGTTCGCCTCCTTCGTTTAATCACGTTAAAACCGTAAGACATGTACAAACGTGCATTAGACAAAGAATGATTCACATTCATCAACACACTCCGCTCCGAACACTTTTAGCTGTGACACGTGTACAGTGAGCGCGGTAACACGTGCAGGTGTCGATGTTAAGTGTCGGGTACCGTTGTCTGACTTAAGTCACATCTGTTACAGTGTCCGGTACCGCTGTCTGACTTAAGCCACATCTGTTACAGTGTCCGGTACCGTTGTCTGACTTAAGCCACATCTGTTACAGTGGCCTGTACCGTTGTCTGACTTAAGCCACATCTGTTAGTGTCCGGTACCGCTGTCTGACTTAAGTCACATCTGTTAGTGTCCGGTACCGCTGTCTGACTTAAGCCACATCTGTTACAGTGTCCGGTACCGCTGTCTGACTTAAGCCACATCTTTTACAGTGTCCGGTACCGTTGTCTGACTTAAGCCACATATGTTACAGTGTTCGGTACCGTTGTCTGACTTAAGCCACATCTGTTACAGTGGCCTGTACCGCTGTCTGACTTAAGCCACATCTGTTACAGTGTCCGGTACCGCTGTCTGACTTAAGCCACATCTGTTACAGTGTCCGGTACCGTTGTCTGACTTAAGCCACATCTGTTACAGTGTCCGGTACCGTTGTCTGACTTAAGCCACATCTGTTACAGTGTCCGGTATAGCTGTCTGACTTAAGCCACATCTGTTACAGTGTCCGATACCGCTGTCTGACTTAAGCCACATCTGTTACAGTGTCCGGTACCGCTGTCTGACTTAAGCCACATCTGTTACAGTGTCCGGTACCGCTGTCTGACTTAAGCCACATCTGTTACAGTGTCCGGTACCGCTGTCTGACTTAAGCCACATCTGTTACAGTGTCCGGTACCGCTGTCTGACTTAAGCCACATCTGTTACAGTGTCCGGTACCGTTGTCTGACTTAAGCCACATCTGTTACAGTGTCCGGTACCGCTGTCTGACTTAAGCCACAACTGTTACAGTGTCCGGTACCGCTGTCTGACTTAAGCCACATCTGTTACAGTGTCCGGTACCGCTGTCTGACTTAAGCCACATCTGTTACAGTGTCCGGTACCGCTGTCTGACTTCAGCCACATCTGTTACAGTGTCCGGTACCGCTGTCTGACTTCAGCCACAGCCGAAACGTGCTGTCAAAGCTCAGTAAACCCTCCATGTCAAAGTATGAGGCACGTTCAATAACAGCAGTTCCCTAGCATGTAACTTTTGTCAATCAAACATCTGTCGGTAAGGAACAGCACCTGTAGTACGGCTAAAACATGGCGCAACAGTCAAGGGATAAGACGATCTGCAATGGCAGCGACGTCCGAAACGTCGTCCCGCGATAAAGTTAGTAGTGTCACTCGGTCATCATTGACGAAACACACCCACACATCGAAAATCAAAATGAAATAATAGAGTGATGGCGTAATGAAAGCGCGGCATGCCACAAATTGTGCTGGGAGTTCAAAAGTGATCGGACATCCGTGATGATGATTATTATTATGATTATGACGCACCGGTAGGTCCAGCACATCGACGACGAACAAATCGCAACAAGAGTGGAAGAAATGATTTCGGAAATGAACGACCGACACGTCCTGGACAATGTTCCTGTTGCCATACTGTTTAGTTTAATTGATATTGGAATTACGTAAGGCCAACGTACTGTACACAGAATAGAACGGAGACCAACGACAGTATCACGACGTATGTGCGGAACAGACTGCCTGACGAACGGTTTGTTCAGCTTGTGACGTAAGCAAAACAACCGCATCTTTGTTAAAAGCCCTTACTTACGTTGCAATAACCACAGTTACTGTTAAAACACCAATACGTTCTTCTAAATGAGAATTCAAAGCTCCGTTGATCAGCAATTTTAATAACACTGCGGTATGCACCCCCAAAATCCCCCCCCCCCCCAACAATGTTTCAGACGCCTCTGAGGTGAAGTGTCTAGTATCGTCCCCTTTTCTAAAACTAAATATTTAACTACAGCACACAAAATTTTTCAAATAAATAATACAACTTAAGGATTAATTAGTTATTCCAAATGACAGCCAGTATGGCGTAGCCGGTACAGTTACTAGATTATGGGCTGCAAATCCGACGTTCAGTTCTCCGCACCAACAGGAAACTTTTCACCGAAACGTCCAGGTCGGTTGAGGTCCACACAGCCTCGTATTCAATGGGAACTGGGGTTTCTCCCCCCGGCAGCAAAGCGATCGGGGCGCGAAGCTGACCGTTCACCTCCATCAAATGCCGAGGTTAAAAATCAGAGGCGCTATAACTCCAGGACCCCCCACACACATGCCAGCACAGAACAACTTCACACGTGCCTTTTTAGTTATGACATACATACATACTTTATCATGTTATTACAATCTTTCAGCTGTTTCCCACCAGTTGTTGCAATAAACCGGGTGTAAAGAACGCGTTCGGCTCCCCCGAAGACAGCCGAAGTATCACCTCCACGTATCCCGGGTGACTACGGCACACTTCGCAACACAGCGGATAAACACACTCCGCTCCCCATCAAAGACAACGGTAGCCAAGCGGATGGTTGTGCAGCATTCCGGCCCATTCTTTTGGCGTCATGTCGCAGCGGTTCGTCCCGGTGTGCGCTGGGTCGACAGAAACGATCGCATTTAAGTACTGTTCTTCAGATTTATAATTCTTCTTCTGGCGCTGAATGCGTCTTAAACAGCTTGTTTTAACAATCCGTGGCCCAAAAATGAATTGAGCTGTTTATTACGAAGTGATTCAGACAACAAGATTCTGGTGGTTGTTGCACCTTCGCTTCGTTTCCGTTCTCTGCAGTGTGCGCTCGACCTTGTCCCGCATGAGTATCGTAACCGGAAGCTTGTCTAGCGGCAATGAATGGCACACGCGGTGCAGGCCTAACGCTCCGGACAAAACAATACAAACGGTGTCATGTCACGCCGTGACGTGGCAGCTGCGTCGACGACATTTACATCACTGTTATCAGAGTTGAAAACAGTCTGGTGCAGTCTGGTCTGCTTCGGTGTGCGCGCACCCTTACGAAGAGGGCAAACTGAACACATTCATACCATCACTCGTTGCTGTGCATGTTAAGCAGCTGACAAGACGTCGTTAGGCCGCGTCTAGACTTGAGCATTGTGTCGTAACGTAACAGGCATTCGCAGGTCAGAGACAGGCCAGTAACGTAGGCTTGGTTTCGACACCGTAATCGAGCTACGCGCTCGGGTAGCGAGGTCGCGCCGCTGTGAACGGTCCGTATGCCGCCTGTGGTTAGTGGCTGTGCTGTGTTCCAGTACGGCAGGGCGACCAACATGCCGACACGCATTTCGTGTACAGTTTCTGCAATGAAAATGGTGGCGCTACTGTGGTGGAATCCCGCCCACAAACCAAAACATTTGAATCCGTAGGAAGAACTCTTTAGGGTGACCCGGTCCGTCCTACTGAGGGGTGTACAACGTACCAACGGCGTGGCGAGCGCGATGTTCAGGCAGCAGTGCAGCGAGATCTAAGTAAACGCATACGCAACATTTCCCGGACGACTGCTGTAGTAGACCGTGAATCGTGATGCTGTATGCACTCTGTGCACGGAGATCACGCCAGTGACGTGTAATTTTGTGACTGGCTGCAACCACGTTCTGTCCACGTGAGAGGCTCAGTTTACCCGGGCTGCTATTACCAACACACATAATTCGCATTCTTGGGCACAGATAAATCCACACGAGGTAACAGTGTCATTTTGAACACCGACCGCCAGGTAACGTACGGTGCGCTTGGAGAATATGCCTCCTGCAACACAAGAACGAATGTGGCTAGAACATGACGTAGGACCTTCACATTTCAGCAGAAATGAAACGGAATTTTTAACCGAAAATAGCGGAGGACAATGATTTGGAAGAGGCAGACCAGACCAGACCGGTGCACTGGCCTACTCGGTAACACGACTTGAACCCACCGCTTCTGGTCGCTGCATGTAGGCCTTGTTATATATAACAAAAGGAAGCTGGACAGATGCTGTAGCAACAATTCAGTGACGTAACGGCTGTCAGGACGTACGCACTCTAACGGTGGGCAGCCGAACACGTGTTGCAAAACTTCTGTAACTTAGATGATATAAACGTTCAACATGACGACAGACGTAATGTGAAGATGCACTTGTTATCTTGTGCTACGCTAACTTAGATGATATAAACGTTCAACATGACGACAGACGTAATGTGAAGATGCACTTGTTATCTTGTGCTACGCTAACTTAGATGATATAAACGTTCAACATGACGACAGACGTAATGTGAAGATGCACTTGTTATCTTGTGCTACGCTAACTTAGATGATATAAACGTTCAACATGACGACAGACGTAATGTGAAGATGCACTTGTTATCTTGTGCTACGCTAACTTAGATGATATATAAACGTTCAACATGACGACAGACGTAATGTGAAGATGCACTTGTTATCTTGTGCTACGCTAACTTAGATGATATAAACGTTCAACATGACGACAGACGTAATGTGAAGATGCACTTGTTATCTTGTGCTACGCTAACTTAGATGATATAAACGTTCAACATGACGACAGACGTAATGTGAAGATGCACTTGTTATCTTGTGCTACGCTAACTTAGATGATATAAACGTTCAACATGACGACAGACGTAATGTGAAGATGCACTTGTTATCTTGTGCTACACCAACTCCACACCTGCAATTTATTACGCTTTCTTCGCTCCAAATGGCCTGTAAAACACGCACCTGAATTCTGGCCAGTACGTCGCAGAACACTCTGTACACATAACTGGCCACAGAAATGGGATAAGAAGCAGGGTAAGGTGACTGAACCACAGTGTTCCTGACCGCCGTCCCAAATCGCTGATCACCGCCAGACGAATTCTCCGGTGATAGTGATCGCTGTCTGTACGGTTCAAGCCTGTGTAACGACATGCATCAGCCGCAGACGGTAATTTAAAACCAACGCTCCACTTAAGCCTTAAGCGACGATAATTATTTACATATCTGCGGCTTATTTAACGACGGTGTGATGTCAGACTATAAAGTGCCGAATGGCAGTGCCATTAGTTGCTAATGAACTGTGCTTGTACCCTAATTATGAGAAGCTGTCAAGCACACGCCTGACGTCACAGCATGGCAGTCACTGCAGCAACAGAAACAACGTGATTCGTCACAGCAATTCATACATTCATTCGGAGTTTGGCCTCCAAGCCACTTCACGTTCAGGACTGGAGGCTGTGCGTTCTGACAGCGGTGAGTCAATCACATCGAAGGTGAGCTATCTAGGACGATCGGCTGTGAAAACCCGAACGCGTTCTGCAATCGGCAAATTTCGTGCGACAAGAGCTAAACTCGATACGCAACCGTCAATAGTTCTCATGTTTCAGCACTGAAGCAGGAAACAAATTCTGATGATCTTGCGGGCCCTGACTGCATCACCTGTTCAGACTCACAGCAGCTGCTCAATTCATGTTATCAGTGTGCAGAGCCAACATGGCAGTACATCGCGAACACAAACGACAGACATCAACGGCGGAGCCTACCTACTCGGTACACTCGGCATCGAAAAGCCTGGTCATGCCTGAGATATCAGACCAAGAGACCTGAAGCAAAGTGGTTACTGCATAGACCAGTGGTATTCAACCTTTTTTGATCGCGTACCCCCAGATATAATTTCTCTTCAATTTGTACCCCCAAAGTTGTTGGTGTATAATTCATGTTATACATAGTCTATAATCTACATCTAAAATAAGTTAAATAAATTACATCGAAAATAATGTATTAGCCTAAATAATAAGTTTTAAATGAGAAAAAGGAGAGTCAAGCTATTAAATAAGAAATATATTATTGCTATCATATAAAAATTAATAAAGGAACAAAGGTATTTTATCAAAGAAAATTATATGCACTATGTGGAAAAAATGAAACTAGCCGCCCAGATAAAATCGCATAAAGTAGAGAGAGAGAGAAAAAAATGGCGCTCCCAAATTGCATATCCTTACGTCCGGGTCTCTTGTGGCTAACCCTAAATCAGTGTTTATCATGAAATAATATATTTATTTTTTTAAATTTTACGTACCCCCTAAGACGTCTTCGCGTACCCCAGGTTGCATACCACTGGCACAGACCACCGTCAGTTATAACCAAGCACTCCTCACTGTTTCCACACAGTGTATTTACGTGTATCGTACAGTTATAACAATAAACCTACTGCTTCAATAATTCCATTAGCCGGTTAATCTAACAATGACACGAAACGTATTTACTGCAATACTGCCTTGATGTGTACTTAAGTACAGACAACATATACCACATACTTTCGTGCTGGTATCATCACAGTTAACACTTCATATTCGACCTTGAAGCACGCGGCCATCAGCAGACCGACCCTCACAACTCTGGGCAGTAGGTGTAGGACAAAAGAATCGAGCAAGTTTCTTCCGCAGCCAAAACTCGGCCATTGCCACACCACAACTGCAACCTAACATTGCCAGTGACCATGCGCTCGCTGCACGTATGTAGGCACAGGTACTGCAGCGTACGGTAGGCTAACATGGCGAAACTATAATGAAAATATCAGCAAGTGCCTATTGTTACGCTATGACGGGATGCATCTTGGTACTAAAAAATGTCTTCCCAAAAGTCACTTATAGCGCACATGCTAGGTGAAGTCACTGCAGTGCCCCAAACAGTGAACAGTAAATGGGCACAGCGCAAGCACTGTACAGAGGCGGAACGTGGCCGCCGTTTACGCCCAGTACAGTGGCCACGACTTAAAAATCGGACAACAAAGCACGTATCACGTCACGTTACTAACGTTCCAAAAGCTGCGGTGACATGCAGATCGTGTTGTTTCCTATGACGTAAAGAAGAAACTTTTACGTCGAATTCCGAGTGTTTTCGCTCGTGTCTGCAGTGCTGATAAAGCTGATGGCAAGCAGTAGGAAGTAAAAAGAAAGGCAAAATGTCTAGTCACAAGTCATACAGTCACACACTTCTTAAACCAACAAAATGCACACTCATCTTTACAATACAATTTTTTACTGTAAGAGTTGTATTGTATAATAAATAAGAAGTGTGCATCTTCTTGGTTTAAGAAATGTGTGATCGAAAGAAAATGCAAAGGTGTGAACAATATAAAGTCACACACAGCTCCATGGAAATCGGTAGACAGGTACTGAATGATGCGAAACTGAACACGACGTCTCTCGCAAGTTTAACTGTGGCACAGAGGGGAGATGGGCCAGCGTACAGCCACAATGTCGCTACTAACCTTCTCGTCTTCCCGAGATGGGCCAGCGTACAGCCACAGTGTCGCTACTAACCTTCTCGTCTTCCCGAGATGGGCCAGCGTACAGCCACAATGTCGCTACTAACCTTCTCGTCTTCCCGAGATGGGCCAGCGTACAGCCACAATGTCGCTACTAACCTTCTTGTCTTCCCGAGACGGGCCAGGTACAGCCACAATGTCGCTACTAACCTTCTCGTCTTCACCGAGATGGGCCAGCGTACAGCCACAATGTCGCTACTAACCTTCTCGTCTTCCCGAGATGGGCCAGCGTACAGCCACAATGTCGCTAATAACCTTCTCGTCTTCCCGAGATGGGCCAGCGTACAGCCACAATGTCGCTACTAACCGTCTCGTCTTCCCGAGATGGGCCAGGTACAGCCACAATGTCGCTACTAACCTTCTCGTCTTCACCGAGATGGGCCAGCGTACAGCCACAATGTCGCTACTAACCTTCTCGTCTTCCCGAGATGGGCCAGCGTACAGCCACAATGTCGCTACTAACCTTCTCGTCTTCCCGAGATGGGCCAGGTACAGCCACAATGTCGCTACTAACCTTCTCGTCTTCCCGAGATGGGCCAGCGTACAGCCACAATGTCGCTACTAACCTTCTCGTCTTCCCGAGATGGGCCAGCGTACAGCCACAATGTCGCTACTAACCTTCTCGTCTTCCCGAGATGGGCCAGCGTACAGCCACAATGTCGCTACTAACCTTCTCGTCTTCCCGAGATGGGCCAGCGTACAGCCACAATGTCGCTACTAACCTTCTCGTCTTCCCGAGATGGGCCAGGTACAGCCACAATGTCGCTACTAACCTTCTCGTCTTCCCGAGATGGGCCAGGTACAGCCACAATGTCGCTACTAACCTTCTCGTCTTCCCGAGATGGGCCAGGTACAGCCACAATGTCGCTACTAACCTTCTCGTCTTCCCAAGATGGGCCAGCGTACAGCCACAATGTCGCTACTAACCTTCTCGTCTTCCCGAGATGGGCCAGCGTACAGCCACAATGTCGCTACTAACCTTCTCGTCTTCCCGAGATGGGCCAGCGTACAGCCACAATGTCGCTACTAACCTTCTCGTCTTCCCAAGATGGGCCAGCGTACAGCCACAATGTCGCTACTAACCTTCTCGTCTTCCCGAGATGGGCCAGCGTACAGCCACAATGTCGCTACTAACCTTCTCGTCTTCCCGAGATGGGCCAGCGTACAGCCACAATGTCGCTACTAACCTTCTCGTCTTCCCGAGATGGGCCAGCGTACAGCCACAATGTCGCTACTAACCTTCTCGTCTTCCCGAGATGGGCCAGCGTACAGCCACAATGTCGCTACTAACCTTCTCGTCTTCCCGAGATGGGCCAGCGTACAGCCACAATGTCGCTACTAACCTTCTCGTCTTCCCAAGATGGGCCAGCGTACAGCCACAATGTCGCTACTAACCTTCTCGTCTTCCCGAGATGGGCCAGCGTACAGCCACAATGTCGCTACTAACCTTCTCGTCTTCCCGAGATGGGCCAGCGTACAGCCACAATGTCGCTACTAACCTTCTCGTCTTCCCGAGATGGGCCAGCGTACAGCCACAATGTCGCTACTAACCTTCTCGTCTTCCCGAGATGGGCCAGGTACAGCCACAATGTCGCTACTAACCTTCTCGTCTTCCCGAGATGGGCCAGCGTACAGCCACAATGTCGCTACTAACCTTCTCGTCTTCCCGAGATGGGCCAGCGTACAGCCACAATGTCGCTACTAACCTTCTCGTCTTCCCGAGATGGGCCAGCGTACAGCCACAATGTCGCTACTAACCTTCTCGTCTTCCCGAGATGGGCCAGCGTACAGCCACAATGTCGCTACTAACCTTCTCGTCTTCCCGAAGTTATTTGTGAGAAAATACAGAGGCTTTTTTTTTTACTCTATATAGCCAGACTGCTCGCCGTAGAACGGACGACAGTGTTGCTGCATCGTGAACTACGATGCTGCTGCCTGCGCTGCAGTGCTCAGTCCGGCGACAGAAAATACTTGTATATCTAAACAGTACCACACAGCACACCAAGCAGGCATTTTCCAGAAGACAGCCGTCTGTTAGAAACGCCACTGCCATCGGCAATCAAGATACGAACAGAATACTTAACAGCCCACATCATTCATCTACTACTGTGCAATTCGTAATTCTTCGGAGGAGAACAGGCACATGCAGAGTTTAGACCTGCACATAGTCAAGACTGCCGCTTACTGCCATCTTCTGGTTGCAGTCTGGCATTACCAACGTTTCCACAAAATAACCTATTTCCGTTCTGAGGGAATAGGCTGCTTGTGCAAGTTCTGTCCAAAAGGTTCCATTAGGGCTCTCAATCCGTTCACTAACAAGGACACTATTGCAGGATAAGAGACAAGAACGCAATGCGACAGCAACTTCAATAACTGCCGACAGCTGAACACGTCAACTCACAACACGGCGCCTGTTCGCTGTACACGTAACGTTAACGTTCGTACTGCAGCCGTAACCTTGATATTACACTTACCGTCCGGCATGCTAATCATGCGGCACAAACTGCTTGTCATGCTGCTTACACGCACACGCCGACAACCAACACGTCACAGGTCCCGTCATTGAATCCATGGTCAACTTCTTAGATTCCCTCCGTCGCTCCCATTGCTGGTGTTTGCCTTTCATTAATGCAGCGCCGGTCCTAGCGCCGTATGGACGTGGAGCCAATATTCGGGATGTCGTAGTGTGCTGCGTGATCAGCGCTGTCGCACAGTGACACACGTGTGCGTGCGATGGTGGGCACATCCCACTGCAGTTTCATGCCGCAAGATGCACTGACTCGTTCGACGCTCTACAGCAGTGGTTCCCAAAGTGGGCGGTGGGATTACCAAGGTGGGTGCTAATAGGTACGAGGTGGAAGGGAGCGCTGTTATTATCACAGGGGGGCGCTAGTAGACAAGTAGTGCATTTATTTTTATAATAAAATTGAAATAAAGTAATTTTTGTGTTAAAAATAAAAAATTAACTACATTTCTTAGTATTTTAATTTATGAATCTTATTCAAGCACATATTATTTTTTAATAAACTATTGCTAGATGAATTATTGTTAATCATAAAAATATAATAAATTCTAATTTATTAATTAACACATAAAACATTAAGTTTAACTCTCATAATTTTGTTTAAACGATTTTTTAAATATAAAATAAAAGTGGAAACAAAAGCGCTTTAAAAAAAAAAGTAGGGGGGCGCTGTGGGTGTGTATATGGAACCAAGGGGCGGTGGACCGAAAAAGTTTGGGAACCACTGCTCTTCAGCCTTCCCAGAGACACTGACAGCAACCAGACACGCGCCTGTCTCTTCGCTTCTACCACAAACCAACCGCTGGGATACCTCAGTCAGCACTGCGACATGGTCACGGTTCGAGCCTTGGCAAGGCCAAGATGTTTCCTCGCCGTTATTGCGACCAGACGGGTGTGGGTTCTGGGTTATCTCGAAAAAGTATGGCCGAGTGTAAAGCCCTACGACCAACGTATACAAAAGTATGGCCGGAGTGTGAAGGACCACTACGACCAACGTAGTACACAAACAAGAACGTATGGACCGTACTTGCACGTTGAACATCCGCGTGGCTGCAGTGTTCAAATACACGTGTGAAGCGCTATTCACTGGATGCGTGCAAACCTGTCAGCAGTTGATACAGCTGTGCATAACACCGAACGGACTGAGACCGGTTACATCCGCACGCCCATTAACTACGCAATGGCGGGGGGGGGGGGGGGGGGGGGGCCAGCAAGTCCTCGCGAAAAGCGCATTACCATCTGTCGTGTCAAACGCAACATTTGGTTTTCTGTACCCCACATAATTGTGTATAAGCAGAAACAAATCGGCGCCTAACACACGTGCAGGCTCATGGATGTCGCGGTGTCCGACAGCCGCCCTCTAGCTTCCAGCTAGTATTGCATTGTTACTTCCTGGCCGCTTTTTGACGTGAATACGTCTTTAAATTTGCTTCCGTAGTGGGAGCCAATTCAGAAAACTGATGATAACAAAATTGGGGGATACAGTTTGGCATTGCAGCTACATATCTATCAGTCTACATCCGAAATTTAATTACACCACTCGATAGTTAAAGGATCAAAGAATTCATAACGTTCAGTGGGGACTATGACGCCACAAGCGCGGCGGAGGGGGAGGCGCCGCCATTTCCAGGTCGTTTCGTCGCGTCACATACTTTCGGTTTAGTATACATTTCGACTCGGAGAAGCTACGACGCTCGTTTCAGTTTCAATTTACAGCTCTCCTCAATATTTATCTATTGCGTACACAAAACATGAGTGTGGAATACTTATGGTGAATATATATGGTGTTATAGTTAAAAATTTAGACAACTGAATACAATGTCGGCCTATACTCGTCAAAAAGCCAATTCGAAACATATAAATCGTATAAGGTTGGAAAGGCTTCTCAACAGCTATCCAGTGATACCCATAAAACACCATATCATACAGTGAGGCGGTGCCGGGAACGTAAAACAATGAGGGCGTCCGAGCGGATCAACGACTGCGCAGGTACATCTGACGCTGGGGCGGCCGGGCCTATGCAAGTCGATGATGTAATCGCGTATGTATCAACGCCGGGCTGTATAGACATCGGTTGTGTGCGATCGCCGATTATGACGACACATTGGGCAGCAGCTAGTGCACGTTTCACTACTACGTTTGTCAACAATCCATTCGGACATAAGTGTAACGTGTGTGACCGTCTATGCTTTCTGCGCTCCTTGAAGCCACCAAAGGGAAACCACTTAACGCTGCTTAGTAATCTCGATGTATCCTGCATGCCATTTCTATCGTACTTTTCGTATCACAGACCTATCATTAATAAAAGTATAACACACTAATCATTTGTTTACTTCAATTCTTTCCTTAACCCGACTAAAGGAACATGTTGCCATCATCAATAAACCTTGCAGATACGAAGGACTTCTTACTGTTAAGGAATGATTATGACATACATATAATACGCTGAAACAAAATATTACCCGTTAACGTACACGTATTCACGTAAAACACACGGCCGTGTCCCCGACACAGCCACACCCCACTTTTTACACTCGAATTTGTCTTCTGTGATTACGTGCCTTTTGGCGCGTTCGCAATCCTGCACAACGCTTACTAAAACAGCTGTCTGTCTGTCTATCCGCACTCATAACTTGAGATCCGTGGAACGTAATTTCAGGAAAGCTGACGTTGGATAAATTTAGAACAATGTTCACGCCATTTCAACTTTCATTTACACAGTACATCTAACAATTCTAACTGCCACTTTACATGCATATATACATGCGTTTCTACCCGCATAGGTGTTCGAACCCCTATCTGCGTTCGTGCAAGCACAGTTCCTATCATGATGACCTGCAGCGCCATTTGTACATTACAGGCAAACCAGGTCAGATTTGGGCCACAGATTTGTAGCGCTTGGAAGGCGTGTTGACGGTTAAGCTATGCGGACATCTAATGACTTGCAGAGTCACGACTTCCGGCATATAACACCGTGTCGATTGGTATATAATTACGGAAGTTTCGGAGTATCTTGATGCCTCAATCTTCAGGGTCGTCCAAGACTTGGACACGGCGTCATATCCCGGAAGACAAGTGTCCATCAACACGAACTTCGAAGTGACAATAAACAAACTTGTATCACACACTGACACTTGTTCGCTCACCCCTGTGATGGCGCCTGACTGCTGTATCCACGGGCAGCTGCGTGGGAGTAACTTTACATGTCGGGAGGTTTGGTGTGAACACTACGTCAGCCAAACACCTGTGACATACAAACTCAGCGCCTCTGCCACAACACTGCAGCTCACGGGGGCGGCAAACCCACTTTTCACGTCTCAGTAAACACTCCAATTATAACAGCATTTCCTACATTAATGATTCCAGGTCGATAAATATCGATGCCAACTAAAAGCGATGCGTATTCAGACCACCGTGTGGGTTGGCAGACAGGTACAACGTTTCGGAGCAACCTGCTGTCTCAACTTCCTACCCCTCTGAAGGAATACAGTCCTATCTTTCGAGGCAGTAGTATTCCAACTCACCAGAGCACCTCCGAAATTTCGAAAACCACAAGACAAACTCCGCTGGCTGCTGTATATTCTTTAATACCTTCGATTTCCCCCCATTAGTAACTTTTTGCGTCTGCGCAGTTAGTAACGCACAACAAAATGCCAGGTTTCGTGGAGACACACGCAAGAGACGTCGGTGATGTCACTTCCTGCTTCATTTCCACAGTGTTACTTTCAAACCCACCTTGCGTTACTGCTGGACGTCTGTTGGCAACAGTAGGCCTACATGTGGGCGAGTGACGCTCTGAACAACCCCGCTCGCTATACGATGGCTACGAAACTAAAGTACCAGGTGCAGGTAGCTGAGGGAATGTCGGCACAATTCACCACTAAGCTCTTTTGTTTTTCCCGCTTTAGGTGTGTTTCGCTGTTTTATTTCATTGCGCGTCAGCCAGTATAGCGGCTGTTTTGACGACCGAATAATCGGGGTTCGATTCTAGACAGGGACAAGGCATAATACCCTTCTCCCCCCCCCCCCTACACAGCGGTCGGGTAGTCTCAGGGGTCACTCGGCCTCTTTCCTCCCAGGTATGGCGGCAGGGGCTTGAAACAGACCACACAACACGCACTGCAGACACCAGGAGTGCGTTACGGCTTACGGTCAGTCCTCCATACGCTTTAATGGCGGGAAGGTTAGTGCGCACAGGACTTCACACTTATATACTTCATGACAACTTCCGACGATCCGACACTTCTGTAAACCTACTCAGTTCTGTCTCCACTTATCAGTATACAGAAAGTCCCCGACATACGTAAGTGGATCGTTCCGCAACCCTATGCGTAAGTCGATGTTTACGTAACTCGGAGCCATGTTTTATTATATACCTTATACACAATAATAATTGATATAATAATAATTAATAATAATTTTAATAACAGTTAATAAAAAACAATAATAATTAATAATCGATACTGGAGTCACTGTCGTATTCAATTGAGGCAGAGACAGGGGTGGGTGTGGTGGTGGTGGTGGTAGTGGTAGTAGTGGTGGTAGTGGCACAAAAAGGGTTTTTTACGTAAGTCCGGATCTACGTATGACGGAGCTACGTAAGTCGGGGTCCGTCTGTATTTTGTAATGTTCTTAGCTAAGTCGATTTTATTAGCTATTTAACCCTTTCAAGATTAAGTGCTTCTACAACATTCGGTCCGAACTTCACACAAAAACACGCACCATCTCACACTCCGAACATCACACAAAACACGCACCATCTCACACTCCGAACTTCACACAAAACACGCACCATCTCACACTCCGAACATCACACAAAACACGCACCATCTCACACTCCGAACTTCACACAAAACACGCACCATCTCACACTCCGAACATCACACAAAACACGCACCATCTCACACTCCGAACTTCACACAAAACACGCACCATCTCACTCCGAACTTCACACAAAACACGCACCATCTCACACTCCGAACTTCACACAAAACACGCACCATCTCACACTCCAAACTTCACACAAAACACGCACCATCTCACACTCCGAACTTCACACAAAACACGCACCATCTCACACTCCGAACATCACACAAAACACGCACCATCTCACACTCCGAACGTCACACAAAACACGCACCATCTCACACTCCGAACTTCACACAAAACACGCACCATCTCACACTCCGAACTTCACACAAAACACGCACCATCTCACACTACACGAACTTCACACAAAACACGCACCATCTCACACTACCGAACATCACACAAAACACGCACCATCTCACACTCCGAACGTCACACAAAACACGCACCATCTCACACTCCGAACTTCACACAAAACACGCACCATCTCACACTCCGAACTTCACACAAAACACGCACCATCTCACACTCCGAACTTCACACAAAACACGCACCATTCACTCACACTCCGAACTTCACACAAAACACGCACCATCTCACACTCCGAACATCACACAACAACGCACCATCTCACACTCCGAACGTCACACAAAACACGCACCATCTCACACATCCGAACTTCACACAAAACACGCACCATCTCACACTCCATTCCGAACACCATCTGGTTGACACGTTTATGGAAATAATCGCTGTTACATATTTATGTTTCTCAGACTTGTGTTGCTGAAGATTCAGGTCTTATCGGGTGTTACACCGTGCGAACTGGTAAATAGTTACCGACGTTTCGGAAGATCGTAATACTTAAAAAGATGACAACTATTGCAAGTCGACGACTACAAGACCTCATTTCAGTCATCGTCCATGCTTTTCGCGGGTCGCCCCAAGAACAAAATAAAAATCCTGATAATCTAAGGTTCTAGAGGCTTCATGTGGAAGTGGTGCGCTGTCATGCGGACAGTAGCTCCATCACAATTTTGCAACGAAAAGAAACTGCGACCACTGAACTAGTCGCAATAGCGCTAAACGAGCGCAACGGTAATTGTAATGCCTATTTTAATTCGTTATTTTGTGCTTAACGATTGAAAGGGATTTAGGGTTAAAGGGGAATCGTTATGATACATTATTACAAACAAAAACACTAAATATTGGGTTCGTCATTTATTCGCGGATTTTTGGTTTGGCGGAGGGCAGGTGGGGTGGGGTCTTGAACGTACCTGCGAAAAGCGATGGATAACTGTACCGGTTTATTGTGAGAATCATAAGAAACAGTAGGGGCAAAAGACAACTGTTCTCAAAATTAAAGCAATCGGTACATATATAACCACTGGGCTTGTAACAACTAAACCGGATGCATTTCATTTCTGTACATACTAAGTGCAAAGCAGACTAAGCTGCCGATATGTTCAAGGCAATATGACAGCACAACAAATGCCGATAAATCCTCTGAAAATGTGCCAAAATTAAAAAAATTGGGACTGAAACCAACAAATTAGGACTGCAGACATAAAGAAATTACCCGCAGATTCAATTCAGGGCATACCTGCTGCCATTATGTCCAAAATCTCTCGTCTTCCCGTTTGTTATCCAAGAATAGAGATTAAAACATACAGAACCATAATTTTACCTCTTTTTTATCTGGGTGTGAAACTTGGTCTGTCACATTAAAGGAAGAACATAAGCTTAGGGTGTTCGAGAATACGGTGCTGACAAAGATACATCATTCAAGTGAAAAATCAACGAGAATGAGAAAGGCGGGGCGTGTGTAACGTACAGGAGACGAAAGAAATGCACACAGAGTTTTGGTGGAGAAACCTGACGGAAAGAGACATGGAAGAACAAGGCGTAGATGTGAAGATATCATTAGACAAACAGGATGGCAGGACGAGGACTGAACTGGCCAGGCTCAGGATACGGACAGTGGTGTTTTGTGTTGTGAACATGACGATAAAAGCTTCGGGTTCCATAAATGCGGCGAATTTCTTGACCAGCTGAGAAACTGTTACCCTCCGAAGCACTCTGTTCCACTAGTTAGCTAGTTGGTATTTCAGCGCTGTGGCATGTCCGGTGTCTCCGCAACGCTCGGTCGCAGTATCGCTTGTCACACTCGTTCCCCGGCCGATATCGCCCGATTTGGTAACGAAGTGACCGCAGAACTCAGCCTTAATATCAGTAACACAAAATGGTGGAGAGATGGTTAGGCCCTACTGGCCCACTACTTCACGCGTGCTAGCTAATTATGTAAGAATAATTTGCTAAACATCTGAGGAGAGCCGCGTGTTGGACGCCCAGAAACTAGTATGACACCACAGACAACAGTGATGTCACCCCAATTAACAACATCTCCAAATTCTGTTCACAGGGTGTATTTTGTATTTCGTGTGTTCGTTAGAATGAACTACAATTTGCCTTAACCTTTTAGTGCCCAGCGATAACCAACGTGCCCTCTCCTTTTTTACAGCTGCGCGGACCTGCTGCTACTCTGAGCGGAAAATGTTTACACGACCTGACGACTGCGCGGCACTTTAAAAGTTTTTTTGTAAATGCATATTAGTATGTACAATTAGAACTGAAAAACTTCCAGCTGCGCGGCAACAACTCAGTGTGCGCGGGAGCAGTTCAGTTACTGTGCGGTTGCGCAGCTTACAGGGAACATTGGCGGTTAACTTTACGTACCGCCAGGTTTAACATTCAAAAATTCTACATGGTGCTCACATTAAGTTAGTGTGTTGTGTGCGATCTCAGAACAAACAGCGACTTTTGTCTTATACAGCATTAACTGACTGGTTTTGTATAACCGAAGTGGTGAGTGTTTACTGCGCGGTACGAGCTGGGTCCTTATATGTAAAACAGATACACTTCGTCTTTAAAGGGTTGAAAGCATTAATCAGCTGGTCTTTTTATCCTCTGTCAGACAGGAACCGAATTTTCTGAAGTACTACTTAAGCTGTGGGCCGGGATAGCTCAGTCGGTATAACGACTCGCTACGTGCTGGACGCCCCGGGGATCGAATCCCGGCGGGGGCGAGATTTTCCGCACCTGTCCAGACCGGCCCTGGGGCCCACCCAGCCTCCTATACAATGGATACGGGGTCTCTTTCACGGGGGTAAAACGGCCGGGGCGTGGAGTTGACCACCCACCCCCATCTAGTGCCAGGGTTAAAGAAAGAGTAGAGCTATACCTCTACTCCCCCTCTGGGCCTTCATGGCCTGTTCTAGGGTGAACTTTACCTTTACTACTTTAGGTAACTCCGGGCTTCGTTGTTGACAAGCCGAACGTCCGAGCCGGCAATGCCGATGTGTGCAGCTGTTCGGAACACAGTTCCTGAGCACAATGCCGATGTGTGCAGCTGTTCGGAACACAGTTCCTGAGCACAATGCCGATGTGTGCAGCTGTTCGGAACACAGTTCCTGAGCACAATGCCGATGTGTGCAGCTGCTCGGACAACTGCCTGAGCACAACGCCGATGTGTGCAGCTGTTCGGACAACTGCCTGAGCACAATGCCGATGTGTGCAGCTGCTCGGACAACTGCCTGAGCACAACGCCGATGTGTGCAGCTGTTCGGACAACTGCCTGAGCACAACGCCGATGTGTGCAGCTGTTCGGACAACTGCCTGAGCACAACGCCGATGTGTGCAGCTGTTCGGACAACTGCCTGAGCACAATGCCGATGTGTGCAGCTGTTCGGACAACTGCCTGAGCACAATGCCGATGTGTGCAGCTGTTTGGACATCTGCCTGAGCACAATGCCGATGTGTGCAGCTGTTCGGAACACAGTTCCTGAGCACAATGCCGATGTGTGCAGCTGTTCGGAACACAGTTCCTGAGCACAATGCCGATGTGTGCAGCTGTTCGGAACACAGTTCCTGAGCACAACTGCCTGAGCACAATGCCAATGTGTGCAGCTGTTCGGAACACAGTTCCTGAGCACAATGCCGATGTGTGCAGCTGTTCGGAACACAGCACAACTGCACCTCCCCCGCACATGTACAAACTACGACCACGCTGTGTTACGACAGTACAGCAGTGCATCACGTCCTGAAGCCCTTCGCGTCGAACAACCGTAAGCGTAAGGCAACGAACAGTGGAGAGACAAGACCAGACGATTACAGGAGGCTCAGGAAATACGTTTGCGTGCCGAATGATTTGTAACTAAAGCACGTACACGTATACGCACACGCACACGTACACGTATACGCACACGTAAACGTATACGCACTGTGATTACAGCAGCGGAATCAGTCGCCGAGCGATTTCACTTTTCCCGTGCCGAAGCAACACACTGACAGCCACAAACGTAAAGCTGATGGCGAGATGAAAACAGTCGACACGACGAGTCGTAACATGGGGGGCGGACTTGAGGACAGAAACTGTCGCCCCCACGACATAACAAACGTTAAGGTGGGAGGGGGAATGAAATAGCAGGGGCACAGTAGTACAATTATATCTTAACTGTTGTTATTAAAGCTGAAAATAAAGAACTAATATATATAGAGGGTAAACTCATTTTATGATCGGCCCTCGTAGAAACACGCCCCAAAGAGTATTTCGGACAAGAGACCACAAGACATGACAGTCATAATCCTTCAGGAATAACGCAAACACACCGACTCCGGTTCCACGTGTCCCTACTGAAAGGCCATTAGCCTAAATAAAAAATGGGCTCTCTGTCGCAGATATTCACACAACAGGGCTACTATGAGCACGTGTAACAGCTACTATGCGCACGTGTAACAGCGACTATGCGCACGTGTAACAGCTACGCTACGGCAAGTTTTACTACGCGTAAAATGCGTGTAAGTAACTTCATGCTGCAAATGTTAACCTCTTTAAAGCTCGCTGGTTAATACAACGCACCATGCAGCTTGGTGCAACACACTAAGCTCTTTACTTTTACAACACTGTTATGCATTTCGTATCGATCTCACAACAAATTCCCTACAAAACACTCGACTGGTTTTTGCAATAAAGATTTGGTGTCATTACTGCGGAGTGAGAACTGAATGTTTATACATTATTTAGAAGAATAATAAGTTCCGGACTGCCGAACTCACCGTGACCTCTGACGAATAACAATGAACAAGCCATTCACAGTGCACGTATGTATCGTATCGAGAGTAGGCTACGGGCAGGACGACAGAGCCACCGGGGTTCAACTGCCCGCAGGGTGATGGGCCCCACTCAGCCTCTTATTGAAGGGCTTTCGCCAGCAAAGAGCGGCCGGGGACTGAAGTGATCTCTGCCCTCCATTTTTATAGTCATACAATTATGAATACGTGGAGGTGTACACCCAGCACACTGTACGTTCTCATAGCTTCAATTGTGCACAGGACCAACTTTACCTTCTAGGAGCAACAGCCCGTTGTCACAGATCACAGTACGGACACGTGCCCGACACGTGACTTGCTCACGTGGTGATTTACCATGATTCTATCATGTACTGGACAAACCGTCCGGTCCGTCATTAGCATTATACGGAACTTCGTGTTTGGTTACCAGACTCCAAAGTCCGACCCACAGACGTCACCATGACATAACACTTCTGGTTACCAGACTTCAAAGTCCAGGCCAGGAAACGAATCAGTGTACAGCAGGCATACATAGGCATGGCATGTTTCAATCGCACCAGTTTACCTTCAGCGGTAGTGTTTAAAAGTCCTTTCAACCGCCTAATCATTTCAATTACGCTGAAAGCATCCAAAATCCTCTCTCTGATTTCAGTTGCCAGAATATACAGACGAAACTCCATACAAAGAACATCGGAAAAATTCTGACGACTTTGCTTCCTTTTAAGCAACCATCTCACCAAATACGTTTCATTTTTCTCTAGGACTCATCCTCGAAAACGTCTCGCTACCGAAATATTTCGCCAGTTCCACTCCACATGCGTGCGGAAGAGCATGTAGGTCTTCGCATAAAGCAGGGAATCCAAAATGTTGGTCGTGACACCAAACACTAAGCGAGGCGTGTGGCGGGACCGCCTCGGACAGCAGAGTCCACGGGGCGACAATATGAATAGGCCTATTTCGAACGAAAAAATTTTATTTTCTGCGCTCAATAAATTTTAAAATATTTAATCAAATTAAAGGAAATTCAATACATAAATGGGATTCTTTTTAAGTTTCTGTCAGGGGCGGCCATTGTAATTGCTCGCCTCGGACGTCAAGAAACTTAGCTATGCCACTGTACTAAGCAACTACCACGTAACGGGGAGGTGGAGGCACAGCTCCACGCATTCTTAACCTCGCCTACATGAGCAGTCATATTCGCGTCCGTCCCGGCCGCTTTACCACCAGGGCTGTAGCTACTGCTACCCACTGGATAGCAGACCAAGTGGTTTGGAGTGGAAAATCGAACTACTGGTGAGAACCAAGCGCCGGCCGTCCAGCCCGCAGTAAGTCAGACCAAAGGAACAGTCTCATTCGGACATGTGACGATGCGGGGCCGGGCAGTGACTTACTGGGCTACGGCTGCCACACCGCATGTAAGTGCCGGACTACGGCAGCAGCAATGTCTCAAGATTCAAGCCTTGCGGTACACGACGCCATGTCATTTGGTAGTTATCGACGTTTCGGAGAAACGTGCTGCCTACATCTCAATTGTCCAAAAACATTCCAAGAAGAGTTACTTCTGGGCTGTTCTTGGACTGATTAGACCCTGACGTTACGAAACTGTAGTACCTACATACCGATTGACACGGCGTCATATACCAGAAGACTTGAATCTTCATCAAAACCGCCATGAGAACCTCAAATTTCGCAAGAGACTGTAACGTCGACAGGCCACCCTACTTCCTGTACAATGGGTACCGGCAGCACTTTCACCACAGTTACAGCGGCCGGGACGTCTCGCGTGAAGCGTACCTCCACTCCTCCTCACGTCCTGTTAATTGCACGGAGCAGACGTTGCCACGATGTCACGGAACTCACCCGCGTCACACAGCCACTCCTACTGTGCCCATCTTCTGCCGACGGGCGCGCTGACCTCATGGCACCGCGGTCATCGACTCAGCTATGCGCCGCCCGCTACCGATACATCGGCGCTATTTTGCCGGGTGTACAGAAAACAAAGTACTGTATTTCACACAGCCGTAATTCATGTCAGAGACAAACGCCCAGAGCTCTGGATATTTTGTCTCTTACATATGAATTTGTTGGTTTTTGGTTCTTTTAGATTGTTACTTATCCTTATTGTTACTTATCCTTAAGATTGTGGTTCACCTTAAGACGACAGCAGTTTGCTTTTGAAACGTCGAGTTTGTATAATCAGTGACGATGGAAAGAGTCCAAATACACATCAGTGATATCTCGTATGTTACATCATTACAGTGTGCAGAAACATTTGGTGGTTATACTTTATTCTGTAAACAAATTTTATGTCTAAGAAAGGGTCGAACCCGTAACCACAACCCTGCCTAGACATGCGCATTAACCGCAGTTCCTTTTCAGTACCAACAACCGGACTTCATTCGCTGTAGGTACGTGCATAAAGGGTCTAGGTCAGCGGTATTCAACCTTTTTTGTTCGCGTACCCCCACATATAATTTCTCTTCGACTTTGTACCCCCAAAGTTGTTGGTGCATAATTCAAGTTATACATAGTCTATAATCTACATCTAAAATAAGTTAAATAATTTACATCCAAAATAATGTATTAAATAATAAGTTTTAAATGAGAAAAAGGAGAGTCAAGCTATTATAACAAATATATTATTGCATATCATATAAAAATTAATAAAGGAAAAAAAGCGTATTTTAGTAAAGCAAAATTATACGCACTATGTAGAATAAAATGCAACTAGCCGCCCAGATAAGAATCGCGTAAAGGACAGAGAGAGAGAAAAAAAATGGCGCTTCCAAATCACATGTCCTTACGTCCGGGTCTCTTGTGGCTAACCCTAAATCTGGCCTTGATTATTCAGTGTTTATTAAATAATATATTTGTTTCTTTTATTTTACATACCCCCTAAGATGTCTTGGCGTACCACCGGGGATACGCTTACCCCAAGTTAAATGCCACTGGTCTAGACAACGAATCCCAAATTTCACATCGTTGTTAACACCGTGCATTTTATTGAATTATTAACTAGAAAGCACCAACAATATTGCACAAATTTAATATATAACAAAGGTCTTTACAGGAAAATTTTTAACTCCGACATGTTTCGGTGGCATATATACCACCATCATCAGGGAGAAAGTTCACAATTCCAATTACATGGCAGGCGAGTCAACAGAAATCAGCCCGAAATAAGTCTCACAGTTGTGGATGTGGACACAGGTATACACTGGCAGGCTGGATCAGATCAGAGCCCATTAAGACTGCTGGCTGCACCTCACAACTTGTCACAACGTATACCGGACACAAATGCTTACACTGCTCCAACGGCACTGTCATTCAGGTGTACGTGTAGCTACAGATCAGATCAGATCAGATCAGAGCCCATTAAGGCTGCTGGCTGCACCTCACAATTTGTCACAACGTATACCGGACACAAATGCTTACACTGCTCCAACGGCACTGTCATTCAGGTGTACGTGTAGCTACAGATCAGATCAGAGCCCATTAAGGCTGCTGGCTGCACCTCACAATTTGTCACAACGTATACCTGACACAAATGCTTACACTGCTCCGACGGCACTGTCATTCAGGTGTACGTGTAGCTACAGATCAGATCAGAGCCCATTAAGGCTGCTGGCTGCACCTCACAATTTGTCACAACGTATACCGGACATAAATGCTTACACTGCTCCAACGGCACTGTCATTCAGGTGTACGTGTAGCTACAGATCAGATCAGAGCCCATTAAGGCTGCTGGCTGCACCTCACAATTTGTCACAACGTATACCGGACATAAATGCTTACACTGCTCCAACGGCACTGTCATTCAGGTGTACGTGTAGCTACAGATCAGATCAGATCAGAGCCCATTAAGGCTGCTAGCTGCACCTCACAATTTGTCACAACGTATACCGGACATAAATGCTTACACTGCTCCAACGGCACTGTCATTCAGGTGTACGTGTAGCTACAGATCCTACGTGGACCGAGAAACGTCTTACACTGGACCTATCTGTAGGAATGGAGGCACAGTTCCATCTATGCTTAACCTCGTCACTTCATGAACGTCAGCTGGACGGTCCGGGGATCGATTCCCGATGGAGACGAGATTTTCAGCACCCCTGCAGACCGGCCCTGGGGCTTACCCAGCCTCATGTACAATGGGTACCGGGTCATTCCAGGGGTAAAGCGGCCGGGCCGTGGCCTTGACCACTCACCTCCCCCATCTAGCGCCGAGGTTAAAGAAAGAGTAGAGCCATACCTCTACTGCCCCTCTGGGCCTTCATGGTGTTCTAGGGTGAACTTTACCTTTACCTGTACTTCATGAACGTCACTCGCCAGCTGTAGGCTCAGACAGCAGATAAACCTCTGCAGTTGGTACATGACAGCTGAATTATGCGCACCAAACCGGGCAGTAATATCGCCACACAGCACGCTGGCGGATACACTGTCGCCACTGAGATTCATTCTGCACTAATTATGCGTTGTCATTTGTCTTACCGGACAGGCAACCTAGAGCAAGGGCGCATATCGTACAGCCGTCGTGCAGGTCTCAGTGCGAGCAGTCCGCTTGTACGGATCTCGACAAGGCTAGCCAATAACACACCACACGTTGGTCGGGACCAGTCGAGCGAGGCGGCCATTGCATTCCGTCCGGGCCACATGCTCCTATTAGTACAATCACAATTTGGTGGGGGTGCAGCCCCCCCACGACATATCCATCCTAGCGACCTTATGTAATAGTCCACTTCTAAGCGCGTTCAAAAAACCGCGAAAAGCGCCTATTAGCTTCGTTATGTCTGTCCGTCTGTCCGCACGGGAACAACCAGGCTCCCACTGGACGGATTTTAATGAAATTTTATATTTGAGGATTTTTCCAAAATCTGTCAAGAAAACTCAAGTTTAGTTGAAATCTAACAAGAATAACGGTACTTTACATGAAGACTTACGTAAATTTATGATATCTGGCTCAATTCTTCTTAAAATGATAAACGTTTCAGACAAAATTTGTTGAGAAATTCAAAAACACACTTTATGTCCAACACACTTTTCCGAAAATCGCGCCGTTTATGAGATAATTTCGAAAAATGTGGTAGAACCAGACAGGCCACAGATGACAATATAATACGGCGCATGCGTTTTGCATGCTGGATAACTAAGGCTACAGACACACACTCAGATTATGTAATACTTATTGCTTTTCTATGGCAACAATGGTTACGCGAACGCGCCTCAATGTTACGTTATACGTACATTGCCCGTCTTGCTTACTACAGCTATCGCTACCCATGATCCTCATGATATTTTATAAGCCACGTTCCAGTCACGAGGATCGCTGCAATGAGCCGCCACTGCATTTCCATCCCGGCGACGTCTTTCAGTTCCGTCAGCGAATAGTTTGGCGTTTCGAGACAACGCCAGGAAATGCGCTGATACACAATGCACTGTTGATCACGTGACCACAAATTCCTGTCGTAATTTGCAAGGAATCTTGCAACTTGAGCGCAATAACGAAGGCCAGCCAACCAGGGCCGTCTGTCCTACTTATCTTGCACAGACTCGCGTTACATTCTGAACATTCAATGCCATAAACCTTACACACTTTCGTACATTTATCCCCTTTCGTGTCCACCGTACTGCTTTCCGCCCTACCAAAATTCCTCTCCCCCTTCCACGCTCCATCTCCTTTACATAAACCTCTTGTAGATACAAACCGTTCACAGCACGCTGTACAAGACGACAACGAAGTAACCTACTAGCGGTGCTACGTCCTGCCTTTTTCCCGTATTTCCCCAGAGGTCCGCGTACTCTGAGGGCAAGCAAATGAACACACTTCCTTAATAATTTATGTACGTACGTGTATCCGGAGTTTGCAGCCACAGACAGCGTTGTGGTGCACAGAACTGTGTTGTGCTGCACTGACACCACAGGTACAGCAGTATGCAGCCACAGACAGCGTTGTGGTGCACAGAACTGTGTTGTGCTGCACTGAAACCACAGGTACAGCAGTATGCAGCCACAGACAGCGTTGTGGTGCACAGAACTGTGTTGTGCTGCACTGACACCACAGGTACAGCAGTATGCAGCCACAGACAGCGTTGTGGTGCACAGAACTGTGTTGTGCTGCACTGACACCACAGGTACAGCAGTATGCAGCCACAGACAGCGTTGTGGTGCACAGAACTGTGTTGTGCTGCACTGAAACCACAGGTACAGCAGTATGCAGCCACAGACAGCGTTGTGGTGCACAGAACTGTGTTGTGCTGCACTGAAACTACAGGTACAGCAGTATGCAGCCACAGACAGCGTTGTGGTGCACAGAACTGTGTTGTGCTGCACTGAAACTACAGGTACAGCAGTATGCAGCCACAGACAGCGTTGTGGTGCACAGAACTGGGGTTGTGCTGCACTGAAACTACAGGTACAGCAGTATGCAGCCACAGACAGCGTTGTGGTGCACAGAACTGTGTTGTGCTGCACTGAAACACAGGTACAGCAGTATGCAGCCACAGACAGCGTTGTGGTGCACAGAAACTGTGTTGTGCTGCACTGAAACTACAGGTACAGCAGTATGCAGCCACAGACAGCGTTGTGGTGCACAGAACTGTGTTGTGCTGCACTGAAACCACAGGTACAGCAGTATGCAGCCACAGACAGCGTTGTGGTGCACAGAACTGTGTTGTGCTGCACTGAAACTACGGTACAGCAGTATGCAGCCACAGACAGCGTTGTGGTGCACAGAACTGTGTTGTGCTGCACTGAAACTACAGGTACAGCAGTATGCAGCCACAGACAGCGTTGTGGTGCACAGAACTGTGTTGTGCGTGCACTGAAACACAGGTACAGCAGTATGCAGCCACAGACAGCGTTGTGGTGCACAGAACTGTGTTGTGCTGCACTGAAACACAGGTACAGCAGTATGCAGCCACAGACAGCGTTGTGGTGCACAGAACATGTGTTGTGGCTGCACAGTAACTGTGTTGTTGCTGCACTGAAACTACAGGTACAGCAGTATGCAGCCACAGACAGCGTTGTGGTGCACAGAACTGTGTTGTGCTGCACTGAAACTACAGGTACAGCAGTATGCAGCCACAGACAGCGTTGTGGTGCACAGAACTGTGTTGTGCTGCACTGATAAACTACAGGTACAGCAGTATGCAGCCACAGACAGCGTTGTGGTGCACAGAACTGTGTTGTGCTGCACTGAAACTACAGGTACAGCAGTATGCAGCCACAGACAGCGTTGTGGTGCACAGAACTGTGTTGTGCTGCACTGAAGACTACAGGTACAGAAGTGTTGCTGCACTGAACACGTCGTAGGTGCACAGAACTTGTTGGTGCACGAACTGGGGCAATACAGGTACAGCAGTATGCAGCCACAGACAGCGTTGTGGTGCACAGAAGACAATGTGTTGTGCTGCACTGAAACTACAGGTACAGCAGTATGCAGCCACAGACAGCGTTGTGGTGCACAGAACTGTGTTGTGACTGCACTGAAACTACAGGTACAGCAGTATGCAGCCACAGACAGCGTTGTGGTGCACAGAACTGTGTTGTGCTGCACTGAAACCACAGGTACAGCAGTATGCAGCCACAGACAGCGTTGTGGTTGCACAGAACTGTGTTGTGCTGCACTGAAACTACAGGTACAGCAGTATGCAGCCACAGACAGCGTTGTGGTGCACAGAACTGTGTTGTGCTGCACAAACTCGGTCAGATGCGCACGAACACAGGTACAGACTAGTATGCGCACACGGGACAGCGTTGGCACAGAACTGTGTGGTGCACAGAACTGTGTTGTGCTGCACTGAAACTACAGGTACAGCAGTATGCAGCCACAGACAGCGTTGTGGTGCACAGAACTGTGTTGTGCTGCACTGAAACCACAGGTACAGCAGTATGCAGCCACAGACAGCGTTTGTGGTGCACAGAACTGTGTTGTGCTGCACTGAAACACAGGTACAGCAGTATGCAGCCACAGACAGCGTTGTGGTGCACAGAACTGTGTTGTGCTGCACTGAAACCACAGGTACAGCAGTATGCAGCCACAGACAGCGTTGTGGTGCACAGAACTGTGTTGTGCTGCACTGAAAACTACAGGTACAGCAGTATGCAGCCACAGACAGCGTTGTGGTGCACAGAACTGTGTTGTGCTGCACTGAAACCACAGGTACAGCAGTATGCAGCCACAGACAGCGTTGTGGTGCACAGAACTGTGTTGTGCTGCACAGAACTGTGTTTGCTGCACTGAAACTACAGGTACAGCAGTATGCAGCCACAGACGCGTTGTGGTGCACAGAACTGTGTTGTGCTGCACTGAAACCACAGGTACAGCAGTATGCAGCCACAGACAGCGTTGTGGTGCACAGAACTGTGTTGTGCTGCACTGAAACCACAGGTACAGCAGTATGCAGCCACAGACAGCGTTGTGGTGCACAGAACTGTGTTGTGCTGCACTGAAACCACAGGTACAGCAGTATGCAGCCACAGACAGCGTTGTGGTGCACAGAACTGTGTTGTGCTGCACTGAAACTACAGGTACAGCAGTATGCAGCCACAGACAGCGTTGTGGTGCACAGAACTGTGTTGTCGCTGCACTGAAACTACAGGTACAGCAGTATGCAGCCACAGACAGCGTTGTGGTGCACAGAACTGTGTTGTGCTGCACTGAAACACAGGTACAGCAGTATGCAGCCACAGACAGCGTTGTGGTGCACAGAACTGTGTTGTGCTGCACTGAAACTACAGGTACAGCAGTATGCAGCCACAGACAGCGTTGTGGTGCACAGAACTGTGTTGTGCTGCACTGAAACTACAGGTACAGCAGTATGCAGCCACAGACAGCGTTGTGGTGCACAGAACTGTGTTGTGCTGCACTGACACTACAGGTACAGCAGTATGCAGCCACAGACAGCGTTGTGGTGCACAGAACTGTGTTGTGCTGCACTGACACCACAGGTACAGCAGTATGCAGCCACAGACAGCGTTGTGGTGCACAGAACTGTGTTGTGCTGCACTGAACTGTGTTGTGCTGCACTGAACTGTGTTGTGCTGCACTGAACTGTGTTGTGCTGCACTGACACCACAGGTACAGCAATCCCATTACAGGCCTGGGCAGACCCTTAGGGTTCCAGGAGGTTGAGGCTCCCAGATTTGTAGATAATCGGCACATGTCAGCCCTAAGCACCGGCCGTCTTTACGCCCCAGGAAATACTCCTGGTACTCATTTCTGTTAGAGGCTGAGTCGACCCCAGGGCCATAGTGCGACCGGAAGGATTATGTCAATGAAAAATTCCAATGACACCATCGGGAATAGAACCCGCGACCTTCCTGCTTGTAGCGCAGTGCCTCAATCAACTGATTGACACCACATTCTCGCCAAAATAACCTATCGCCTCAGTTCGAGACGTATGTCATCGAAATATGCCTGTACGAACGTCTGACCATTAGCGTCGTCTGTCAGGCCGCTGTGAGCGCAAATAAACGCGCTGACACGTGATCATCCTACATTCGTTTTGGTGTGCATCTGTCATGACAGACCCTTCTGTACATAGCCCTCATGACATGGCTCAGTAAGCCAGTCTGTGCTCCCAATTTCACATCTCGTCCCGGAGACCGGCTACACCAAACGGTTTTAGTCAGTCCTTCTAGGCGAAATCAGCGATCATATTCCCAATCTCACAGCTGGAATGCTTACACCCACAGCCTTTCCAATGCATTATTCATGATCACTCGATGCTAAGTGGCTACCTACTGAAAGTATCGTTAATAAGTCACAAGTAAATTGCGGGTGGGTCTTGAACCACATGTTTAGAACCCAACAGCAAGCTGAAGTGAGCGAATTCAAACCGAACAGCGGCTTGACATGGTCAATACGAGGTCAAAGGAGGGACTACAGAGGTCACCACTCTACCAGTATCAGAACCATTCAAAGACGTTTTTCCAACTAGACAGGTTATGTATCATCGACCGGTCGATTAGCAGGTAGCCTATTTAAAGGCAGCGCAGAGACCGACGGAAACATACAAGTGGTCAGATATGCCACAAAAGCTGTCAGCTGCAGGCGGCAAAGCGTCTTCTTTAGTCAATGGTGTACAGTTTTACGAGTATTCCACAAGGCTCTACACATCGCACACAAAACTTCACTTCAAGCGGCAAACCTTCGGACTTGTGCTGGAGAGGTGACCGGTTCGAACCTCGACTGGGACACGGACTGTCATCAAGCTACAAGTGCCCCCAAGCTATTGGCCATTCCACCAATGCTACACGTAAGTTCCTCCTGCCAGCACCATTCCACCAATGCTACACGTAAGTTCCTCCTGCCAGCACCATTCCACATCTACACAATTCTCTCGCACCATTCACATGACACGTAAGTTCCTCCTGCCAGTACCATTCCACCAATGCTACACGTATATTTCATTCACAAAACACCTCTCTCTCTCTCTCTCTCTCTCTCTCGGTCACTCCATCACAAATACGGTTTGTAAATGTTCCATTCGTAACGTCGCTCAAAAAACCAACACACTGCAAACGAATTATAATCGTTTTATAATATATGTCAGTCGATATAGTGAATGGCCACGGGCACAGTCCCTGCGACGAAACCAGGTCTCTGGCCACGGGTAAGGGGTGAGGGGCGCGAAGCTAACTCACCTCTACCTTCGTGCGAATAATCATGTGCGCTCAGGCTCCTAGATACTTGGGAGGCCTCCATACTGCTTCTCTGCGTGATATACTAACTAGGCACAAATCCCGGGCAACAGCTCGCACGGCCAACTAAATTTTGTACGGTGACGTCAAATAGTTGTGAGTTCTCAGTATGCAGGTTGCTTCATGTGCCCCTGTCGCGACTACAACTTTGAAGTGGTTCCTAGAGTTTTAGAAAATGTGTGCACGACTGCATCGTAAAACTATTACTAACCTTCGTTTACCTTGAAGATGGAGGCAGCAGGTCCTGCAGAAACGTCGATAGCTACATATACCGTACCGTAAGGAGACATGTCCGAACCCTGTAGTCTTAAATATTTACTGCAGTATGCACTTCAAAGCTCAGGAACTGGCTACCTATGGCCGCGATAGCTCAGTCGGTATAGCTACTCGCTACGGGCTGAACGGTTCGGGAATCGAATCCCGGCGGGGGCGAGATTTTCAGCACCCGTCCAGACCGACCCTGGGGCCTACCCAGCCTCCTGTACAATGGGTACCGGGTCATTCCAGGGGATAAAGCGGCAGGGGCATGGCGTTGACCACCCATCCCTATCTAGCGCCGAGGTTAAAGAAAGAGTAGAGCTATACCTCTACTGCCCCTCTGGGCCTTCATGACCTGTTGTAGGGAGAACTGTACCTTTACCTTTCACCTATGCACCACGTCGGTAGTGCTGATTTCAGGATGTTTTGAAAGTCACCTCCAAAGACATGATATTCATACCAACGGTTATAAAAACGGAGACATGAGTCAAGACGTCATCAGCGGCGACATAATACGATGAGATACAGAATGCCTGTTTCTAAAGACCGATGCGCTGCGTCCTCTTACGTCACGACTATCGATATCACGAAACGCAGAATAAGCTGCTAGCAATTACGTCACTCAGCGAACTCTGAACATCGGGTTCACACACAAAGCGACAGGCTGCCGACCCAATTAGCCCGCACGTCAGAAAGATAATAGGGCTGGCTTTATTTTCGTCCAAGGAAAACCTCTACGTTACAGGAACGGCGATAATTACAGCCCGGGAATCATGCGAAGTTCTCAGTGGCGAAAGTGCAATCGGAGCCATCTTTCTTCGCATGGGAAATACTGCATGACATCGAGATAACGTTGCGCTGTCGGCCCTTCCGGCTGGCCTGAAACTGCGCCTGGTATTGGGGGGCGGGGGGGGGGGGGGCAGCGTCCTGAACGCTGCAGAAGTGTGTGTCAGCCCGCCTGTGTACTACTGCACTGCACTGCCGTCAGTCTGCACTCTCCCAGCACCACGCCGACAGCACGAACCAAGGAAGGCACAGTGCGCACAGCAACAATCACGACGGCCCAACTGCTCACTGTACGGCGTACAGATACCGCGATATCGTTGTCGGTATAGCGACTAGCTACGGGCTGGCCGGTCCGGGGATCGAATCCCGGTGGAGGCGAGATTTATTGCAGCCGTCTAGACCAGCCCTGGGGCCCACCCAGCCTCCTATACAATGGGTACCTGGTCTCTTTCCCAAGAGTAAAGCGGCCGGGGCGTGGCGTTGACCACCCACACTCATCTAGTGACAGGGTTAAAGAAAGAGTAGAGCTATACCTCTACTCCCCCTTTGGGCCTTCATGGCCTGTTATAGGGAGAACTTTACCTTTACACATTCAATGTGTGTTTTTTCCTGTGTACAAATGTTCCGACGAATCTCTCTCTCTCCGATACATACTTCGCGACTTAGTGCTCGAGATGTGAAAGTCTTCGTCACTGCCGTCTAATCTCAACTGCACCAATACTATAAGAAGTCAAGAACAACCGTTCGGCGGTACTCTAAATTTTACATTCCGACGAAGAGACATGCACGGGCTTTTCCAACGTTTAGTTTCGAACAGGCCGAACATGAAGGCTTCTAGAACCAGAAGAATATTGTTAGAAGGCCTGTTCAGTTAACGGCTCGCAGGTCGATGTGGCCAGCGAGACGCTGCGGGCTGTCTTGCTGTGGGAATGCACATGGCGACTCACATAAGTTGCACGACAGATCCCCCCAGCCCAGCTTCTTCAGGTTACGGCCAGACACAGACTGCCACTTTTCACATGATAAGTCCCAGCAGTTGAACTGTATTTAAACAAAGTTTTCTAATGGCGTCGCGTAAGTATTACAGTTTAGCAATTTTCTGTTACAGTTCTAAAAAATTTAGTCTTTCGAATTATGAGACCCCGCGTATAACTTCTGTTTGTTGCCTTTTAACAGTGTTTAACTATAAATACAATCGACTCACTATAGACTACACGCGACTCCGTCATAACGGCCTAACGTAACACTCACGCGGTCTATAGCAGGGGTCGCCAAACTGCGGCTCGCGAGCCACATGCGGCTCTTTGACATATAATGTGCGGCTCGCGGAAATATGTTGGCTGAGCTCCTTTTTGCATTACAATTCATATAAAAGGTAAATAAAACATTTTCACACTCTATAATTATTTACCGGTATAAACTGAGAGTCCACTGGATTAAAACGTAAGTTTAATGTTCGTGGTGAGTAAATATATTTAAGAATTTTTGTAACAAAATGTGCGTGTAACAATAAAAATGTGTGTGTAATATTTGTTCGTGTCTTGTGGCTCTCAAACATCTGAAGTTTATCGTATGTGGCTCTTACGTTAAGCAAGTTTGGCCACCTCTGGTCTACAGTAACCACTAAAACCTGGGTCATTAAAGACGGCCTCCACTGAAACCGGGGTTGTGACGTCACTCAAAAAACAAAGCTCTATCGAACTATCGGTACCAGGCAACCATGTCAGCCGGGTGTCACTCAGTCACTCCACTACACCAAGGGTGTTACACAGAGCACCCAGTTTGTGTGTGTGTGTGTAGGGGTCCCAGTGCTTGCTACTGACGTCACAGACCGTCTTTGCTTGGAGGCAGGCAGCGCCGAGTTGGTCGCTAATCCGGTCCGCCGCGAGCTGTTGTACTGCATTGTAGTGCAGCTAATATTTGGTTGTTACTAGCCTCATTTATAGCAGGCGCTGGCATCGCGACGAACGAGCTATCCTGGTGAAAGCATGCACACTACGATCTGAAGGATTGTTACTATACATTTTATACCTTAACACGTACCGTACAAGTGTTACGGTTTTCGAGATAATTATACCAAAACGGATTTGTATGTCGTGTCACCTCGTATCTCAAAAAGTGTGTAAATAATTTGGCGCACATTTGATACTGCATGTGCCTGCAGGTCTGTTGCACGCTATCTGCTGGGTGGCGTGGCGTGTGGGCATCGACGAATTTAAAATTTAGAAGTAGTAACAGGGCGAAATGTTGCCATCTGCGAGCTTATACGTTACCAGGTCTTCTGTGCAGTGCACGGTATCACTGCGCAGAGGGCAGCATCGTCACTGCCTGACGTGTTTATCGCGATGCACATGGTGCTTTATGCCTTAGCAACAAGACTGTCATGTCAGTACAAAGTCCACGCACATACATTCGCAAACAGTTGGTCAGCCCCGATCCGGGTCCACGGCCACAATACGCACCTACGAGAAGCAGAATCTCACGCACAACCAACGACTGTAGTTCGTGTCGCAGGTGATGCAGGATGTTTTATTTGGGGCAGGTACAGTACTTGTTACAGAAACATCTAGAATGCAATTCTTTATCGTACCTCCAGCCAGTTTCCTGTAAGACAGAGCCCTGTTCGTGTGGATGGCTCCCGTTGACCCGCTGTTGCCGGTTCTACTGCAATCTCCGTCTCTGTCTTGGCAAGGCAAAGCCATAACGTGCCCCAGTAAGCCACAAGTAGTCAGCATGCAGCTGCAAGCGGACTACAACACTGGGGAGGGGCTGGGTGGCTGCAATGTTGCCATTCTCTGGCAGAGGTCACCACGAATTGTTCTGTTCCATTGCACGGCTTGCACGAACACTAAGTGTCTGTCCTGTCTGTCTCTCCGTCACTCGATCACCTGCTATAACCGCATCCAAGCCGCGTCCTGTGTGGCAAAAATGGGTTCCGATGTGCATGGTGTGTCAGATGTGTGTTCACACAGCTATCAAACATCGTTATGAGGTGTGACACCGCATCTTAGGCACACCCTATCTAAGTTTCGCATGAAAATTCTGCCTCTATCTCCAGTATAGAAGGGACTGATACCCGGACCAGAGTAGCTGTTTTCCCACCTTTTACCCTCAGAACGAAACATCCAATTGTCGAAACGCTGTGTTAGCACGAATGGTATGGATGGACATGAATGTTGTAAAATTTTGAAATTCTGAAAATGCTCCCCGTTTTCACGAGCGGGGGGTGTCCGCGGAAAGCATCCGCATACACACCTACAAACACAATGTACGTTTTCGAATTTTAAAAAAATTACACACCCAAAACATCAAAAATAAAATGTCCTAAAAAAATATATGAGGCAGATCCGATGGGGCCGTGGATTCTTTCCCAGAGAACACAGAGGCCGGGACGTGAAACTGACCACTCATCTCTGCCTGCTGTCGAGCTAAACGATGCATGGAGTTTTGCCTCCACCCACACACGCCTTCACGGCGTGATGCTTAATTAAGTACAAAATTAATTTCAGCTTTACAAAACTATAAAGTTGGTCACTCACACCCCTGCAGCCGGAGCTGCGTCATCGGTATAGTTACTGGCCTCTAGGCTGGGCAACCGACTTCGTGTCATTCGATTTCCTACAGGGGCAGTTTTCTGTCCCGCAAACCGTCCAGACGACTCCGGAACCACCCAGCCCCCTGCCCAATAAGTACCGGAGGTTCCTTCAGGAACCGGTGCGTGAAGAAACTGACCATCCACCTCCTAGTGTCGAAATTAACAGCGAGTGGAGCTATACCTCTAAACTCCCCACATTACTTCATGGCGCGTACAGGGTGAACTTACCCTTAAAAAATCAAACAGTTGTCCCTGTCCATGTCACGAAAGGCATAAAGCGGAACGAATGGACGAGAGTTGTCAACCTCACGCAGCAGGCTGGGTGTGCCTCAGGTTCGGTGTGGGCGATTTCGGAGAAGAGAAAATCTCTTCCTCCTACCGGGATTTGAAGTCCAGACAGTCCAGCCTGCAGCTAGTCGCTGTCCCGACTGCTTACCTTTACGTATGCAACGTGCATCTCACCCCAAGGCAACAACGCAGACTGGGGTGTTAGTGAACAGGGTGTTAGGGAAATATTTGGGCATAAGCAGCAGCGATTGAAGGAAAGTTAGAAGGAAGGATAGAAATTACGGGAAGACGAGGGAGAAGACGTAAGCAGCTGCTGGATGACCTTAAGGAAAAGAGAAGATACTGGAAATTGAAAGAGGAAGCACTAGATCGCACCCTGTGGAGATTTCGATTTGGTAGAGGCTACGGACCTGTCGCAAGACAGACTACAGAACGACTGAATGAAGCAGCAGCAAGTGGGCTAGCAACCCCAGTTTCTTTAGCGAGACTGCTTGGAGTTACAGCAACAAATGATACACATCACACTACAACACTTTCCATTCAAATGTGAATACGCGCACCTCTGACGTGCGATATTAAAGCTTCAACACACAGCGCAACAGAATGTACAGGCACAACTTGGAGTTCTGCACGAGGCGCATACAGCAGCTAAAGCTTTAAGGAATAACTGTGAAATTACGAAATCCAAATTTACTTGTGTACTTTAAGAGAAACTTAGAATGTGGATTCGAATCGAACCCAAAAAATCTACAGCAATATTCTACGTGGCTACCGTGCATATTGGTAAGTGTACGGACCAGATTTCTTATCACCTTTGGGTGACCTTGATTCGGTCCGCGCAATCAAACGCAACCGACACAACAGGCACTGCTTGCGGTCTGCCAGTGTACGCCGTTTTGCAGATAACTGCGGAGTGAGACAAATCCACTTTCTCCTGTGCGTGAATCTGTAACAACTGGCGCAGATGCAACCCGCTAGCCACTGGCACACAGACCGTCCGAACCTGGCAACACACAAAAACTTTTCCGCACACGGCAGGGTCTACAGCAAACGCTCACCGTGTAAACCGTAACGATAGTGTTCATGTCATCAATCCAACGCGACGGACACGTGAAATTTTTAGACAGAAATTACATTAATAAAACCAGAATATTTTAACACATTTTGTCATTTTTCGCTCAAATGCTCACATTCCACATCTTCACGTGGCCGCCATATGTGAATCATGAGCAGCTTATGAATGAAGGGTTGTAAAAGGGTAAAAAAGATTATTGGGGTAATCAAATGGAAGATGAGATGGGCACGGCATATGGCACGCATTGGAGACAAGTGAATGTATTCAGCGTTTTGATGGTAAAGCATCTGGGAAAGGAGCCTCTTGGAAGACCTGGGCGTAAAAGGGAGGACAGTATTACAATGGATTTTTAAAAGCAAGGTCTATCTGGCGCAGGATAGAGAAGAGTGTGGAGGGCTCTTTTAATATTATTATGGAACTTCGGGTTGCGTAAGTGTAGGCACTTCCTGGGCTACCTGAGGAACTAGTCTGCAGCTAGCAGACTCTGCTAAACGAGGTTAGCCGATTTCATGGAAACTGTAAAGCCTTTGAAACCTCGTCGGCAGAGCGCGTGCACAGAGAAACACTCAGCCATCGACATAACACCACGTCCCAGAAGACCTGAAGCCTCATGAGTATTCCTATTAGGAAATCACTATGACGATTATGCAGTTTCACGTGAGGCCCGCTCATGTGCAGACGACAGTCGCTCGCTTGGTCAACACGTTCCCCACCTCTCAACGCACCGTGTACACAACAGCACCACTGAACCTTGAACACACTCAACACCGTGACACGCTACAACTTCAAGACACTTTAATATTATCAGTGCTTCTATGCCTACGTCCGACTATTGTGATGCCTGTCAACATATTTATTCCTCCACGTATGTTACATGTTCCGTACATCATCATCCTTTATGTAATGATTCTAATTATTCACCGATGAATAAAAATTACAAAGGTCATCGTCATTCAGGTTTCTCCCCACTCATCTGATCTTATTTCTAAATTTACGTCCAAATACGGGTGCACTTTGTACTTGAAACACTCTCAGATAAGACGCAATTTCACACCCATATAAAACGGTAGCCATCGTCTCTTCCGAACGTTGCCAACAGTTCGAGGGTCTGTATGGTATCTAGTGACAGACAGACAACACATTACGCTCCAATCACCAGAAAGACTTTTGCCTTGACAGCGTGCGTTAGGCTCCGTCTCACTCGCTGGCCTTGCGGAAAATATAAATAGGTCCTGTAAAACACGTGGTTTACTGTAACTGCAAAGTGGTCTCGAACAAATGCAATTCAACTCTTATCAAAACATTCTCACGAAAGCCGATGGAGATCGTAATGCAGCCAATTATTTTCCACTTGCATTTCTTTAATCTGAAATGTTACAAATTTTATGTACTTCCTGAGCGGCAAACCCGGAGGATTTTCTAGCTCAGGGTCTGAGTTCCTATCTCAAGATGACGTCACCGCGTTTCTACAGCACTCTCATCAACTGTTCTCACTGCAGACAGTAGGTCCAACACTGCCAGTCAACTACAGTTGCTTAACACACTGCAGCAAACATTATAACGACTAAAGGCACCCACATCACTCGATCCAACATTACAGCGTTTCGCTTTAGTACAGGTAAGCTCAAGTGGGCGGCGATAGCTCAGTCGGTATAGCGACTCGCTGAACGGTCCGGGGGGGACGAGATTTTCCGCACCCGTCCAGACCGGCCCTGGAGCTCACCCAGTCTCCTGTACAATGGGTACCGGGTCTCTTTCCTGGGGGTAAAGCGGCCGGGGCGTGTAGCTGACCATCCACCCTCATCTAGTGCCAGGGTTAATGAAAGAGTAGAACTATACCTCTACTTCCCCTCTGGGCCTTCGTGGCCCGTTCAAGGGAGACCTTTACCTTTTACAGGTAAGCTCAATTCGACTTAGATCGCAAGCATAACGCAACGTGTGTTCAGAACGTGGTCAATCTTGTGCTCTATTATTTTGTGTTCAGAACGTGGTCAATCTTGTGCTCTTATTTTGGCCCTCTGAACTCGGTCGCCCTGTACACTGTGGCATCACATCCACCTTCGCTGCGTATTAACTTCGAAGGTTGTCGACCTGATACACAGCGGTATGGTGCATTATCCAATAATACCACTGACTTTACAGATATGTTGGAGCTTAGCTTTTATACAATACAATTCTAACGTAATAACTAATTAATTTAAAATAGCACTACGTGAAAAGCCGAGCCTTATGCAACATACAGTCATATGGCGAAGGAAGGGTAATAACGAACAGGTCATGAAAGGGGTCCAGGCTAAACGAACAGGATCTCGGCAAACAACCGTTCTGCCCGTATCTAGAAGAGGGGAGTTCAAGGAGGTGAAGCCACCGGGGGCATGAAGCAGACCACTAATATTCTGTCAATGGAGGGGGGTGCATAATTAATAACAGCGACAGATTTATTCAGTTCGCAATGTGCATTCACGAGCGCCACTTATAGAGCCCGCGGTCAATGTTGCGGGGAATTTGAGCGCGGAAGTTCAAACTTCCCGGCAGGCCACTGACCAGAAGTGACTCAGGTACTGAACATTAGACCATGCCACGTTCCTCTGCTTACCGTCATTCACATTACACGAACGTCCCTTCTAACGGTAACTCAAATTCTGCGTTCGTTTTGATGCCGAAACATGCAGGTTCACCGACAACCATGACCTTCCCACAGGAACGATTACAACTGTAACACCGCATTACTGAACATCGCGGTCCTGAGGATATCACTTCGCATTCGTATACGGAAGGTCCCCGGTTCAAATCGTTCAAATCATTACGACGGCGATGTTTCTTTGTTTTCCGGAGAAACGCCTGGATAATGACGCCACTGGAATGCGTGTCCTCCGGCATACTTTGCACTATTCACTAATCATACAGCGTCATTAAATAAGTCACATTTCGATGGAAACATACCGATGTGCGAAATATTAATTATTTCAGCCCAACACAACTGCTTATTCCTATACTATAAATATACAGAATTAGATACGTTTCGGCGTGTCCACAGTAAGTCATCCTCTGGTCTGGCCCACAGGAATCGCAAGGCTATATTTTACTGCACACAGAACTGTACTGTGTATGGCAGACTGAGATTTCACACTTCCAGACAGCGTTGTAAATACAGACAAAACAAACTGCGCCATTACTTACTTTATTGTAAAATGGTCTATAAAATGCTTAAAAGCTTTAAAAATCCAACTCAAGTGCTTGTCGTCTCTTTTTTCGGTGGGCTTATTAATAACCAATTATAAAACAGCAGTGCCATTGTGTCTTATGTGGCATTTGTTATAATATTCTTAGAAACTACAATTAGTTTAAGAAATGTAGATAAAATCCAGATACTAGTACACAGCCAACACTAACAATGTGCGCACACACAGCCACAGTCAAGCTACATTGGTAGCACCAAAGTACGTTTCATTCATGATAAGCTCCCATTAGTACTACTGAATTATCTTCTAAAGCTCCTAGCATAAAGCACAAATATTCATGTTCAAACTAAACTTATGCAGACTTTAGCTTCTATAACATGCTAGCTGCCAGCCCGTATGCCTTCGCTCTCACTTCCATGTTCACGCACAAGCACTTGACAGTCCGGATCTCAAACGTCCTTATGCAGCACGTCAAAAGCGACAAAAAACTTTACGTATTCTTGTGGGCCACACCTGAAGACTCACCTCCCAAAAAAAACCAAAAAAGAATTGCCACGTCCCGCCAATCTCGTTCGATCACCGGCAACTGTAAAATCTCACCCTACGTTGACAGTAATCTGGTGGAGATTCAATTTCCAGAACATGACGTAGGAGAGGGGAGGGGGGATGGGAGGAAATGGCCACACACCTCCGCCTTCGGCGCAGTTTCGGTATAAAGGTAAGCAAAATTACCAGTACTGACACCAATGTGTAACTGGGAACTACAACGAGCAGTCGGTCACCATTGCTTCCTGTTAAGGAATGCAACATAAAAAGAAGCTCAGTACATGAAATAAAAAGGAGTCTCGACACCCAGCAGACAAACAACTCCGATAAAGCAGCTATGCACAACGCTGACTACTTCAACTTCCGTTCTACCTACGAACATATTACACAACTAGCTATTGTATCTCAGATATTGTATGTTTCAGGATATCAAATCAGCACAGACTATTCAACTTTTATACAACTTTTAGCATTTTAACCAATATAAAACAACCACCACAACTTTCACTTCTTATTAGTTTTAGACAACGTACATAAACAGATGTATAGAATTCATGTAAACATTTATACCACTTGATGTAAATAGTGTGTAATGAGTCCCTGAAGATGAACCCAAACTAAGGGTTCGAAACATGTAGGACAGTGGAATTGCACAATTAATGTGACTGAACTGTACATTTTGTCGGACTGTGAAATGTACGGTGTGAATAATACTAAGTCTTTTTAACTTTCACACCACAGCGGTAACAATACACACCATGCGGCTTAACACTGAAAATCTCTAAATTTCACCCGCACGACGAATCTGTTGTGTATTTAGTATTACTATGACAACAACGACGACCATTTCCATAAACAGCATCATCCCGCGGATCTCTAACAAAGATATACTGTTACGCTCACAGCGCACAATTCAATGACCATGCACTGGCAATGAACCGCGAGCCTCGCGGTACGCAACGAATGTCCATTCCAACAGGATAACGTCCGATCCTAAAAATTACGAACCAAGGGACCAGGATGCAGAATTACTGACTGCTGTGTGCTACAAAGTTAGTAAACCAGCTACATCATCAGACCGACAATATGCGGGGACGAATTACAATCACAGCCAAGTGGAAGCAGCATACGTAGTGGGCTGCTCCTTACACACTACGTTTTTTAATGAAGGGCCCCGCAGCGGATGCTACGGACGCACCGCAACCCTGTGATGAAGATGATGAGGTTTTTTCTGCTTTTCCATTTTAATTGACCACCAGTGGAATGAAACTGAAAGGGGAAAACCGAAGTACTTGGAGAAAAAACTGTCCCGATGCCACTTTGTCCACCACAAATCCTACATGGACCGACCTGGGATCAAACCCGGGCCTCCGCGGTGAGAGGCAGGAGACTAACCGCCTGAACCATGGCATGGCCTACACAGTACGTTACCTTTGCTATCGACAATCTCTGTAATTCTATTAAACTCTATGTCTGCGTAACGCTAGGACAGTCTGGTGGTTATTCGTTGTAAACTTTACTCCTTTGAACTCTGAACAATTTTCAAAATATTATCGTCCAAATAGTTACAATGCACCCTAACAGCTTTCTGAAATGAAATTTTATTTACAGGCAACTGGAAGCTGCGTGATTACGTAGGTAATATTGTGATGCCAGAGTTTCGTTCTCTTACAAAAGTTTTGAGGCAGTGTTTTTGATAGAAGGCAGTACAACTCTACCGTTATCCACAACCTTATGCCTCTCGTTTGCCGTATAAACTGGAATGCGAGTGCGTCTCGGTGGGTGTAACCAGAATTTTGAATTTCCAGCTGCAACAGGGTCCGGCAGTTCAGTACACGACATAGCAGCAATGGCAAACGTTAGCCAGCTGTTTGCAGTCGCCATTATGGAAGTGGGGTTGCCGCCATGTGTGGGTTAGTAATCAAGGGCAGGAAGTGGCCCGATTTGACTGCACATGTTCTTACCGTATGTAGAGTGTTGGCACTCTCCTGCTTCTTGTCCGTCTTCTTGACAGCCCGCTTTGCCTTCGTCTCCAGAAACCTCTGCTTCAGTACCAGTGTCTCCTGAATATTCTGCTCGCAAATTCCGTTGAATGACTGATCGAACCGGGGTATAAAATCACTCTGACGCCTCCTGTAACTCTCGATTCGACGTCGAAGTCTATCAACAACGGCTTGCCTCTTTGGTGGCAGCAGGACGTCTCCCATTCCTGAGAGACCACCACCCACTCCTCCTGTGACCACTCCAGGAGTCAGGAGGCCTTGGCCTGGGGCGGGGGCAGCGGCGACGGGCTTGCGAGGAATGAGTCCACCATCCACGCAGCTGCCCCCTCTCCCGCCCCCGGAATCCACGATGCCCGTTTCACAAACACACACACGCCGACAGGGTATGCCAGTTCGAACAGTACGCTGAGACAAGGTCAACTAGCAGCCGAGCACATTGTTACCGTACAGACATAATTCACGTGCATTCAACGTGCAACACTGCAGCAAAACACAACAGGTTGCTGCCTAACGTGCGTGCCGTCATGTCAGACGACAGGTTTTCTGTAAGGATCGCTTGTCTTCCGCGCAAGCACACTGACACCTTTCACAGCACTCACCTGAAGTTATCCGTAATCACGCCGTAAAATCTTTACTTGACATTCAACACTCACAATCTGTTTTCTACAAATTCCGCTTCAACCGACAACCTACAGAGCCATTTCGTTCTTGACCGGCGCGTGGGTCGCACGGACGAACACGTACGTCAATTCCTTCGTCTTGCTAACTCACAAATGACGCCGCACTCCCTTCTATTCGAACGCTGACCACATCTAGTGGTGGAATTACGAACTACAGTCATCACGTGGTGCCCCCAGGGACAATGGCTGCGTCTGTGAGTGTACAACGTGTTGTGAGGTTGGGGAATGTTTTACTTAGAAGTGGAACGTTATTTATTCGTCCTGGCGTACATAAGACAGTTAGAATAAAACACCAACTACCAGGTAATATGAGGTTTTACCTTGGATATTTCGTTAATTGTATATCGCTCATGAAACAGCAATTTATCTAACCCACCAATACACAATTTTACAGGAGAGAAAGAAACTTGACATTTCATTAATACACGAACACTCAAATTTGTAATGTTTTTTTACGAAAATATCAGGAGAAGCAATTTTTTGTGGACATAACATTTTGACAGAAGGTATGGTTGTATCCCAACTGTCTAGTAATGCGGGTATTTCAGTTTGACGAATTGTGTGGGTTACGACAAATTGTCGCTTCATGATCGATATATTACAAGGTAGTTATTGACTCACTATAAACACAGTTATTTATTAGTTTTATCATAGGATTACACGGCTACTGTTTCGACCACTAAGTGGTCGTCTTCAGGCCATTAAAATTCATAACATTAAACATTACAATCGCAAGTTCATTTTGTATGGGTAGATAGATCTTCGGGTGTTACAGTATACATGTTAATATAAAGTGTTCAACACGTTACAATATATATGTCAATATAAATGTTAAAACCTGTGAACTACATGATAATGCGATAGCAGAATACTGTCGGCGTCTAGGGGGTTCAGTCTGTTGGTTCGTTTTCTTTCGTCATCCCTAGGGAATAAGGCTTGTTTACTGCGTGGTGTGCGACAATGTGTTGGGCATATACGTTTTGGAGCTGGTCTTGCCGATGTATACACACTCATTGTGGGGAGAGAGAGGCCCTTGCTGGTACATGTAAATGACCGCAGATTCCTGTTGTTGCAGTTACCTTGATTTTAGAGAATGTTTTTGTATTTTAATAAATAAAATGTATTCATTGGTGAAGTAAAGACTGTGGAAGGACGTAAGGCTATTTAAGAGCAAACTCTAAATGTAATGGTTGTATTTGGATAGACTGTTTAACGATATGCTGGAAATTATGTTATTCAGTAATGGGGTAATGCTTGTAGCATACAAATTATGGCATTTCTGGTTATAAGTCATGTTTCTTATTCAGGGCTGTGAGAGGTAACACATGCGCACACGTGCGGGCGCGCGCACGCACGTGGGCACACACACACAAACAGAGGCCCCAAAACAACACAGAGCCCTGGATGGGATGGAATACTATGGGCATTCCTGTATTGAGTATTCAATGTAGCACTCTGCATTCCTGTGTTGGCAGGCCCTCGCCTTCAGTTGTGCCTGCTGAGCACACAGAGTGAGGCAGAAGCATCACAGCAAACAGAATCTGATAACCACTCCATCATAAAGGATACCGAGAAGGGTACAGGTGAGTTGGCCATCTGCTGTTTTAACCTTGTCCATGTTGCAGATGTATGTATATTTCCTTTAATACTCTTCTGCTGTGAGTTAGACAAAAATTCAGCATGGGAAAGGTTAATATGAACTGCTCACATTTATGCCATAGGGCCACTTGTGAGATCTGAGATTCTCATAGGAGTGCCTGTTATGACTGAGGTGTTCTGGGTTGTCACCATGTAGTCTGGTAGATTGTAACATTGTATCATATTACACTGTGGCACATCCAAGAGAGGACAGCAGTTTTAAAGAAAGTCACTTCATACATTAAAGGTGACAACTGTAATGCTCACTGCGGTTTTTAGAGGGGTGAATGAAAACTAATGCCTCCAACTTTATAACTCACCAACAGATGGCAGCACTGATACACTACAAGTTCGTACATGTTCTGTATCATCTGTTCTTTCACCTTGGTTGGCTGCTAGTTGCTGTGTTAAGATGTTGTGTTGCTATTGTGCGTGAAATGGAAGCCTGCACTGAGCACCCATCGGTGCGCTTTAAGCAACATGCTGTGATTGAATTTTTGACTGCCGAAGGAGCCTCTCCAATTGAAATTCACTGCAGAATGCTGGTTGTTTATGATGATGACTGTGTTGACATGAGCATCACTTGGCCAAAAAATGTAAGGATGGCGAACCGGGAAGTTCGAATTTGTGTGATAACCAATGAAGTGGATGACCTGTGACAGCAACCAATGAGTTTCACAAGAAAAAGGTTCATGAACTGATGAAGGACAATTGACGGGTCAATCAAAGGGAAACTGCCGTCAAGCTTGGCGTTTCACAGGGTGTGAGTCATATTGTTCATGTTCTTCAATGTAGGAAGGTTTGTGCAAGATGGGTTCCTCGCCTGCTGATGGCTCACCATCTTACCACACCCACCATACAGTGCAGACTTGGCGCCATGCGTCTTCCACCTTTTTCCAAAAATGAAGTAATACCTTCATGGACACCTGTATGACTGAAATGAAGAGGTGGAAAGGACTGTCAGGACCTGGATGAAGAAACAAAGTGTTGAGTTCTTTCATGACGGCTTTGAGAAACTTGTCCATCATTGGCGGAAGTGTGTGGAGAATGATGGTGATTATGTGGAGAAGTAAATACAGGTGATAAAACGGCTCATTTCAAGAATTATTTTTGTGTTTAAATTATTAAAATATCCTTATTAAAACAAAAATATCAAGATGGAGGCATTACTTTTCGTTCACCCTTCATAATTTTGTGATTAGAGAGTATCATGGCTGTGTTAAATACCTGCCAAGAAAAGTTATGATAAAGAAGGAAACTTCCATTACTCTATTTACCCAAATATTAAGATAAGAATTGTTTCAAAATTCGCCCATGTAATGTGTGTGGGGGGGGGGGGGGGGGCACTTATAGTTGAAAACAAAGTTCAACATGTTATAGTCCTGATAATTAAAAATTATGAATGCCTTTCATCTCATGTGCAGGGTCATTTTGCATTCCGGTAAATAAAATAAAATACAGATAAAATTATCTGTTCTGTTGTTAATGTTCACTGTATCACTCAACACATATCGCAGAAGTAGATATGTTGTATTTGAACCTTCACAAGGTACTTAACCCAATCATATTAAAACTGGGAAAGCTGGACTTCATTGGGAAGAGATGACAGAACTGTTCAAAACACTACCAGACATGTCTGGTGCAGAAAACAACGAAGAATTAAACAGGGCCGGCTATAGTGATTGAATATGACAGAATGGTCAGAAAAACAGCAAACTTAGTCACAATTTGTGTCCTTTGCCTGGTACAATCAAAATTGAAACCTCACAAGAGAAAATGAAGGAGTGAGGGAAGTTCAGTTGCACCTACAGAACAGGCGGCAAATGAACCAGTGTACCTACAGAAGAATTCAAGATACATTATGGGAAGGGAGTAAAAAAAATGAAAAGAAAAGAAAAATGGACATCTGTGGTAAGTAGTGTTCATTTGTTCTGTCAAGTTCACATACAGCTTAGCAACACTTGTACAGTTACACCCAGCAATACATATAATGTACAAATGACATGCATGTTTATTTTACCAAGGTGGAGATTCAAAATCATCATAAAAGTAATGTAAGTATTATGGAAGCATTAAATGACTGCACAATTCTTGATGTATCAAAGTCTTTCTGCTCTGTTTCAAACTCAAAGGATATGATCATTGTCATGGCCAGTCGCCTGTGTCTACGGCAATAGATTTTCTATCAGCATCTGCAGTAGTCAGGTTCATTAGAGCAGAAGGTTGTGCAGTCATAGGGAGGAAATTGTGTTTTTACATATATCCTATCTTTAATATGGATTGTACAAAGGGTTTCCATGTTGGCATGATATGTGCTCCAACTTACGTAAAATTGGCAGTGCAGAAACTAGAAACTTCTTCCAGTAGGCAGAAAAGCTGAAGAAGTGTGAAAAACGTCTTATTATATTGCATTGTTTGTGATCTGCTCTTTGCATTCCTTCATTTTGAAATTATTTCAGTGTTTCTTATTTGCCTAATTTAATTTTGAAGCCAGATGGGCCCATCTCATATCCGTTTCCTCAGAGAGATGAGGGAATGCAAGAAACCATGTGGTTCTGGGCCAAACAAGAAAAGCTTGGCATATCTTGGGTGGTGTGGCACTTATGAGTGATTTTGTGGGGGGGGAGGATAGAATCAGGGGTATGCAAGTAGATAATGGTGAAAATTGCAATCTGTGTCCACAGGGCCACTTGATGTGGAATCAGAGACATTGATAAACTCACCTGAAGTACTCTTAAAATATCCTAATCCTTTTGCATCAGAAGAAGTAACTGGGCCCATGATTGATTTGCTAATTCAAAAATTATACTACACAAAACAGGAGATTTAGATCTTCGTTTTTTTTTAATGAGGCTCATTCGTGATTTTAAAAATTGACACTTGGGATGTAGCAAAATTACAGAGGAAGCAATGCTTACACTGCCAGACATCAGATGGACCAGGAAAGAAACATTTGTACACTATCGCTCCTACTGTTTCCTCAGCGAGGTGACTTTGTCTGTGAGCAATACTCCTCAGGAACATACTTTGCATTGTGAACTGAAAGTATCCTAGCAGTGTTGGCTTTACACTCAGTGACTCGGATGGTCATACCATAAGTTCTAATCTTTGGTTAATTTTTTTTTATATTGTGAAAAATGTTTTACATTAATCAAATTTAGACATGCGGTTTGTAGTATTTATTCTTTTCTTCCTTTCATTTTGCCTGCTACAGTGTAATTTGAATTTAATGATTGATTTAGAAGTTAATTTTCTGTGATACTTCATTTACTAAAATAAAGTAGGTGTCATGCCTCTTGTGTCTCCAGAAGCCTCTGCTTGGGAGGAATGCTTCTGCATTTGATGTCACTTCTTATTATGTGTGCAACAAATAGCAAAGAATGAAAAGTTTCTGATTTCCACCTTGGACATTCTGTTGTGGTTGTATATATTACACGGTAGTTATCATTACCATATTGTAACACCCAGAGACTGAGATCTCAGTCTGCCCATATGAAATGAACTTGCAATTGTAATTTTAATGTTATGTATTTAATGGTCTGAAGATGACCCCTTAGTGGTCGAAATATGTAGCCATGCTATCCCCTGGAAAATACATAATTCATGGTTGGGTTCATGATGAGTGATTACTAACTTGAAAATTTTCTGGTTCATAGAATCCTCTGATGTCCATTTTTTCATAACTGTTCTTGTCCTGATCTTCATTAAATCATTTTCTGAAACCCCAGCATGTCTACCAATGCTTCATTCATCTGCCACCCATTGTGTAATCTTGCCTCTTGACAGTGTTATTAAAAAAGCACTTCTCCCTCTCATCTGTAACAGTTGATCACAACTTGGCTGAACTGTGTGTGTCTCGTTAATTTGGGTATGAACGCCAGTCATGCTGGTTTGCCCCGTCACTGTGTGTTGAGCTGTCTTGCTGGGAGCAGCTGAAGTGTTATAAGCAGTAGATGTGTTCACTATGGTGCTAGCAAGAGCTGTTAGTAAGGACGACAAGTTAAGTAAAATATGAAAACAGAAGTAATTAATGCCCTGAAATCACTCACTGTTTTTACATCTGTCACCACTGAATTTAACTACATCAGTTTCTGATTGAAGCTGGCTTTCCAAATCTGTGGATCTGTTTAATGACTATAAATATTCTATTCATTTTTCAACCTACGGTTACTTTATTTGTTGTGGCGGCATTGCATAAACTCTATGCAATGTCTGTGGTGCCAGGAGGATAGAGTGAAAAACAGTATGGATTTCAACAAAGTCTTCTCAGGCGATCAGCTGTGTCAGTACTGTATGTATTTGGAATGTTTCACAGACTCTGCCACCTTCATCAGGGACTGATATGAAGTGTGACAGATTACAAGTCGCTCTACAGTTGACAGGCAGTATAGTTTGCTGTCAAGCCACTGTTGGGGTCTGTGGACTATATTTAAGGTCTGAAATCTGATAGTTTTAATATTTATCATTTTGGGCTACCCTGTGAAGAAGGGACAGTTGTGTCGTCAGTAAAGTCTTGTAGTCGCAGTCATATGTTGTAATACATAACGTACAGAATCTGCAGCTCTTCAATTTTTAAATGTCTTCCTGTTGATTATTTTCTCTCACCTCAAGGTATTTGCAGCGCCCTGTTCTTAACCACCCTTAGCCTACAAATTTTCTATGTTCTTACCTTAGCATGAGAGACCAAGTTTCACAACCATACAAAATGGCAGGTAGAATAGTTTTGTGTGTGTGTCACGTTAGGCCCGACGTGTGTCATGCTGGCACCTGTCGTGAGCCATGCAACATTATGTGCCCTGTGGCACCTAACTCGAGACATTACAGCTGACTCGTGTAACCTGTATGCAGACCTAGTGCCATTTTTACTTATCACTTCAGCACTGTCAGCTGGAGCAGAATAAAATTCTAATTGTTTTTGGTGGTTTATGGCACCTTGTATGTGGTAACTCTTCTGGCTTGTATTCGGGAAGTGCCCGGTTAGAATACGGGCTAAGACGCCGATTAACTCGATATTCTCTGAGAGTTTTCTCAGTCTCTCCACGCTACATCAGGATGGTAAATTAAATTAGGCCACGATCACTTCGTTCTGTATATTTTGAATTAATTTTTATCCAGTTTATTCGATGCCCAGCCTTGAGTTACTGACAGCTTTGTTAAATTACAGATACACAGGCGCCATATAGGTACCAGGTTTCCGTCTTCACAGTTCAATGTTTCTCTTGTGCGTTCGTTACTTTCATGACGCGGCTAGGAAGGTGACTCGGAATGCCTGCCAGCCTCAGAGCGGCTCCATTGTCGTAGACAGTGTGTGTACCGTTACGATCTCTTCAAATTGTAAATGCAATCCGCGGAGAGCTCTGAACAAAGCAATCACTCTGAGTGGCTGCACGAGCTCCGTCAGACGTGAATGGATTGCAGCCGCGTGGTCGTTAATAAAGTAAATGCTCTTCGGTGTCGAGTCCTTTCCTAAGGAAAGTGTTTTGATTATCCCTTTATGGTATAGTGCTGTGTATATGCAGGCTGCCACCTGCTTCAGCAGAAGCTGCACTTTGCTTACACAGTGCATTGATATACGTTGATTTTTTGACACCGCGCGTTGTACTACACATCCAAAGTTCAGTGACGGCAGGCAAAGCAGCGATCGCCGCTATTCCAGTTTCCCGTGAGTGGTGGTGCACGTGTTGCACTTCATACAATGTTCTTACTCGCCATATGTAAAGGTGTTGGGATTGGATCCCTTCGGCTCGCAGATACACGTCACAAGACACGTTCATTGTCCAAGTTCTGCCGGTGGACGTGCAGCCATATTCTGAATGCCTTCTCTCAGGCTTCTTCAACGCGAGGATTGTTACTGTAGTTTCTGACTAATCGTACGGGGTTCAGAAGTGGCGTCAGAATGTGTGGTGTGAATGTATCGTCTCACAAAAGAAAAGGGTCCCACTGATGCTATAGCACACCACACACCAACCTTAACGTCATGAAATGGGCACTTGGTGGATTTGTGTGCGAAACTTGTTATTCTGAGTGTTCACATGTCCACTGAGGTGAAACAAAGCTTCGCCGCTAACAAGAACGAGTGTAGGACCTGTTTCGGTCGTGCTCCTGATCTGTGTCGCAGTGTTTGTGAGCCACAGTAGCCGTACATGAATGCAAATGCAACAAACAGTGCTGCAGACATGTCTGTCTGCAGGTGCAGCCAGCGGATGTCTTGCACTGTCTCCAACGTAATAATACCAGTTTCGTCCAGTTTTCCTCGGCGTGTCCCTTCACTGTCTAGAATGAAACCTGTTGCTCGAAACCCTCTCACATACAGTACGTAATTGTGAATTACTCTCCTGTTTGGAACAGACACATTAGGAGCCTTTTGTCTGACTTTACACAGCGCTTGTACGAGTTATATTTAGCGTATGTATCATATAACAGGCGCTCTGTTGGAATCCGCGTAGCGACTGCAGGTGACTTTGGTAGAGAACTGACGACCTCTGCGATAAGCAGCGTGGGAGCGAGCAGGCGATTCGGCGTAGCGTCTAACGTAGACTCGACGTGAAATGACGAGTGATCGTGGACATTACATACTTGCTTTATTTTGTATGATTATGAAGACAAATAGCGATTATTTCCCTAAACTGGTTGTCACTGTAGTGGAGCTGCAGTGTTTTTGAGTGTGAAATATTATTTTGCTGAATTTTAGGCTTCCGATGTGTTAAGTGGAACGATTGGTGTTGTTCCTCATGGATTTACATGTTATTGAGGCCTAGCAATGGCGGAGTACTGTTTGCTGTGTTGTGGAACGTCAGCGTCGTGTCCGTGAATCTGTGGGTTGTTACACTTAGGGACGGAGGTGTAAGTGGAGGGAAAGGGGTGAAATAGCAAGAGGAAAAAAGGACGGGAATAAGTAAACAAAGGGAAATAGACTGAGAAGGAAACAGAGACAATTTAGAGAAGTAAATAAAAGTAAAGCTAAAATTGTTCCTGGTTTTGCTTCAGCACCACCCCACGACGTATCAAGTGGTCATCTGACGACCAGGCTGCTGTAACCCATGGGGAGGGGACCTTCGGTACCCATTGCTTGAGAGGCTGGGGGTGGGGGGGGGGCAGAGTCCTTTTGGCTATTGCGGCAAGCGCCAGAATCCGACTGGTATTCGTGGTTGTCCAGACCACAGCCTGTTACTGGGGTTGCACTGTCGCTATTGTCGGTACGTACGTACAGTACACGTCCCCGAATGGAGCCGGGCGGTGCCTGCTGTTGAATGGGACAAGTGGCGAAGCGACCTTTCTGCTATTGCGCACATCGCACTGTAATGCCCACCTTGTCGTTACTTGGAGGCTAGTGCGAAGAGATTGAATTACAGAGATGTCTGGGTCGCAGATCAAACTCTGTTCACTCGTTTTTAGGCGCGTTCGGAAAATTGCGAGAAGCGACTATTAGCTTCGCTCTTGTCTGTTCGTCCGTCCGCATGGAACAATTCGGCTGGACGAATTTTCACTAAATTCTGTGTTTGTGGATTTTTTTCAAAATCTGTCGAGAAATCTCACGTTTAGTTAAGATCGGACTACAATAACGGGTACTTTACATGAAGACGTATGTAAATGTATGATATCTCTCTGCATTCTTCTTAGGAGAAATGTTTCGCGCAAAAGTTGTAGAAAAAACCAAAACATATTTTAAGGTCAGTAACTTTTTTTCCGAAAATCGTGCCTTTTACGGAATAATGTGGAAAAATGTGGTAAAGCCGGACAGGCCACAGATGACAATTTAGTACGGCGCATGGGCTTTGCATGCTGGATAACTAAGGCCACAGACACACGCTGAGAATATGTAATACTTTTTGCATTTCCACGGCAACACTGGTTACGCGAACGCGCCTCAATATTACGTGATGCGTACATTGCCTGTCTTGTAAATGTTACAAAACTGAGTGACAGGCAGTTAGTATAGCACTTGCAGGACTGGATGCCGTCTAGGTAGATACCCTCCCAGCGTTTCGTAGGAACCTTCTCTCTGCATCTTCAGAGCAGATACCCGCATGTTGGTACATTTGTGCGGAACTACACGGCACCACATTCCGGAACATTCGCAGCCATAGTAGCCTGCTAACCGTAGTACCAGTTGTGATGTGTGTTGCCCGACGTGCAGAAGCCGTTCTGCAAACGACTGTGTCTCGTGACTCCGTCGTATTCATATTGATTCGTGTTGCAGATGTTTCGGTCTTGTTTTAATGGCGATACTTTCCCTATGATTCAGAATTATTAGAGTGCTTGGTAAATGTAAGGACGCCCTTCTGTTGATGAATGCTGCAGAAGATCGCTAACAGCTTTAATGTTTCTGTGCTCTGGCGTTAGCTCGGCATAGCACCTGACGTTTTGTCTAAAGGGAGCTTCAGCTCACGTGTATGTAGATTATAAACTCAAACTATTTATTTACACTTTGTCACGTAACGAGTTCAGTCTCGTATCTTAAAGGGCGATTGTAATTAGCAAATGTAGTCGTAGCTGTTGACCAGAGTGCAGCATTGCAATAGACCGTCGTTTTGCAGCGGATGTTGGGACAGATTCACCGCCCGCCGTATAACGAGGCTGTGCTGTATCTCTTCCCTGAAATTCTTCTAAACGATAATCCTGACATGACGGCCTTGTGCGATGAGATGCCGTATAGTTTGGTACGTTGATATAAGCGTGTCCCTCTCGGACCCTGAAAACGTACATGGCATATCCCTTCCAAATGCTGATACCGCTGTACGCGCTGGCTGCACGTCAGAGGTAAGTTGAAGCAGGCTAACTTCGGGACCACTTCCTTCCAAATCCGTGATCAGACGAGTTCTTTACGACTGCAGTGACACGTGAAAGTGTGCGCGGGCTGGAAGGTAGCAACATGGTGCCCTGAGATTCGTAGGAATGTTTGGAGCATTCTCGTTAGCATACACCAGTTCTAAGTCGCCAGACGGATTTTAATAAAATTATGTATTGGTGATTGTTGTATGCCTTTATTGACTGAGAAGGGTGGGGGTTGTGGACGAGAAGTCAACTGTGTGATCACGAAGATGCTGTTAACAAAAGCAACTTAACAACAAATTTATTACAAGCTACAAAATACGTATATGTGAACGCGGACACGTGAATACTATCTGAGGTGACACTGACGCCAGCTTCTGACAGCACTTCGACGTCTAACAAAAAGCGAGCATAAGGGCCACTTGAGGGAATAAATACACATAATGGCAGTTCGCGTGACATGTGGAATACTCCAGAATGTTTCGGTTGGAAAGTAGGTCCAACTAGTTTGGGCCGTGCTTACCCCTCGGTGTTCGTCCACTGTTGGTCACTTTCTGTTCTCCTGGGGGTGGCGGACTTCACCCTCGTCTTCTGATGTACGCGAAGTCACGGCCTGTCTACAAGTTTTAGACATCAGTGGAGAAACTAAATTTACACAGGCTAGTTTATATGCATGACGAGATGTTACATCCTGGGTTTGTTACTGACGTAGTGTCACGTGTTCCTTACACACAGGTTGCAACCGTCCACTCGCCTCGCCCAACCTCCGTGGAGTTTTGCCCGACTGGTGTCAGCTGATCTCAGCTGTTGAATGCCCGCGGGCAATGAGGTCCGGCCTGGAGCACTGTCTGGAGAGGCCTTGGGCCGCTTGTTATCAGACGTGTTCGTCGCGCGCTCGAGCTCAGGGAAGTTATTTGTAAGAACGTGTATGCCGGTCGCTAATGCTCGTACAACGGCGGGTAGGAATAAACTGGAACTGTGTCCCACGCGCGGCTCCACTGTGCCTTGTAAGTACTTTCGAGGTGATAAAGTAAACCGTTCTTGTTGGCCCTTGGCTGACGCCGCCGGGCCTTGGTTCCTCTAGCAACGCTGGTGTCTGCATATGTACTGTATGCAGACCAGGTGTCTGGCACCGCAGGTGTCCCAACAGCGTAGCTGGCGAAAACACCGGTGGTTTTCCCATGTTTAATCACCAAGCCAAGTGAAATACCTTTGCGGGCTCTTGTTACAGGGATCGAACCTGTATCTTTTGCGCACTTCCTGATTTCAGCTAAATAAATTCGGTAAATTTTGGTCAACGAAAGAAGGTGTGCGCTAACAGATTGCTGAGACTATACCTTCTTCCTGATTTGCATTGGCTGAATCGACTGCCAAATGCCCAGGCCAACTCTCTGCATCTCGGGCTGCCTCGTGCCGGGGTTTGAACCCTAGGGCGGCCGGATACAATGTTTCGAAATCATCAGTATGATACTTCTATATAACACTAATAAATCCAATAATATTTTAAATTAGGCCTTTCCACGCCTTTGTGTTAAACAAAGTAATACACAACAGTACACCCAACCATACAACAGCATTTTTATTGAAATATGGCAGCTTACTTAATTTTTGTTTAAATCGGACATCATTGACGGACACTTTACATCGACACACGTCTCTAGGCTCGCATCTTGAGTATTAATCGGAGCGAAAAGTGTTCTGAATGAACTGGAAATGGCTCGGAACACTTGTCACGTTGAGTATCCTGGCGAGCTTTGAGATCCGACACTGGGCGCCTTGCTTTGCGGGCTGGCAAAGAAGTAGCGACGCTGAGAAATTGACGAAGCTGCGGGAGATTGATAGAGCGAGGTGCAGCGAGGTGAAACGAGGCGTGGATTGAAGAGTGAATGAGTGGGTGAGAGTTTCATCCGTCTGCTCGTGGTACAGCTCAGTGCACTGCAGGCCTCGTCTAAGGTAAATACAGTGAACGTGCCAATCGAACGTGCACCACTTTTGCTTCGTATTCGGCAGGTCCCTGGCTCTAATGTAGGCCCTTGGACCTTATGCGTTGACAGACTTTTCACGGGTTTCTCTCAGAGAAATGCCGGGATAATGCCTGAAAATACGCCGTGACCACGTAGCTCATCCTTTAAAGTTTATGCGTTAATCATTTTATAATTCTACCTTAAATAGGCGGAATTATTGACAGCATTGTTAAACAAGACAGGCATTGCACGTATTGCGTCACACTGAGGTGCGTTCGCGCAACCATGTTGCCGTCCAGTATTACATGTTCTGAGTGTGTGTCTGTAGACTCTTTATATATATAAAGGGCCCCGCAGCAGACGCTACGGACGCACCGCAGCCTTGAGGCTTATTGTGCAACCCTCTGATGAAGATTATTAATTCATTAATTTTCGTTTTTCCTTGTAATGGAGCACCGGTGGAATGAAATTTACAGAGGAAAGCCGAAGTTATCGGGGAAAAACCTGTCCCAGTGCCACTTTGTCCACCACAAATCCCACATGAACTGACCCGGGATCGAACCCGGGCCTTCGCGGTGAGAGACCGGCGACTAACCGCCTGAGCCATGGCAGGCCAATGTATACTTACTTACCCAGCATGCAAAGCGCATGCGCCATATAATATTGTCGTCTGTTGCCTGTCCGGCTCTACCATATTTTTTCTACATTATCTCATAAACGACACGATTTTCGGGGAAAAAATTGTTGAACGTAAAATGTGTGTTTTGATTTTCTCTACAACGTTTGTCTGAAACATTTCTCGTTCTAAGAAGAATTCAGCGAGATACTATCATAAATGCACATATTTCATCGTGCCCTTTATTCTACTCAGATTTTAATGAAACTTGAAATTTCTCGACAGATTTTGGAAAAATCCTCAGATATCAAATTTCATGAAAATTCGTTTGGTGGGAGCCGAGTTGTTCCATGCGGACGGCCATGACGAAGCTAATAGTCGCTTTTCGCTTTTTTGCCTAGCGAAATGTCAACTGCTATACACTGGGTAGAAGACTGTTGGGTCTTTTGCGGTCTGGACGCTTCGGGGAAAAATCTGTCATTGCTGCGGGTAATCGAACCCGTTTGCAGCCAGTGGCGCAATCCCTGTACCGTGTAAATAATGTGTGGCGAATGGGCTTGTCTTGTCGCTTTTGGGCCACTCACATGTACACAATGCACGTTATTGTGCTGTTCTTTTGCTAACAGCGTCACGTGACGTGGAGCTGATGCCGAGTGTTAGTTTGGTGGTTTGCTGTCCTACTTCGTACTGCGGAAGGATCAGACTCTGAGGTGTTCATAGACCCTTCAAGCAAACTCTAGGGCCTTAAATGCGTTACAAAACTTATGGCTTGCAGCCGGTTAGCTCAGTCAGTTTCGCGGCTACGCAAGGCCTGGAAGATTGAAGAACTGAGGCTGGATTCCAGCGGACGCTGCAATGTAGGGTAAAGGCGGTTCTGGCATGACGCTGTACTTCATTTACGTTTCGCCGTAGCCCAATAAGCCGTCACTGCACCAGTTCACATGTTGCAACCTCCTTATCACCACGTCACTTCCCAAGTGCGCTTATTCAAAGAATAGCAGGGCGTTCTCCCGACGGTAAAGCGGTCGGGGCGTAAAGCTGGCCATTCAACACCAACTTGTGCCGAGGTTAAGAATGAGTGCAGCTATACACCCCTGTGTGCCTTCGTGGCGTGCGCAAGGACAACTCTGCTTGTACCTGTGCCCGTGTAAACTGTTTGCACCATTCGCACCCTATTTGGCTTGTATACAGTATTATTATCTTGTTATTATTCTTTGTTGTCTCAGCATGCAGTGGTTTGGTGGGAAACTGAGGGAAAGGGACCACTCGGAAGACCTAGGCAAAGATGGAGGGATAATATTAAAACGGATCATCAAGAAAAAGTATGGAATGGCGTGGACTGTATTGAGCTGGCTGAGGATAAGAACAAGTTGCGGGCTGTTGTGGACAGGTTCCAAAAAAAAAGCTGGGAATTTCGTGACTCGCTGAGGAACTCTTAGCTTCTCAAGAAGAACTCTGCTCCACGGAGTGTCTCAGCATAGCAGTGGGACATGTCCGTTTAACACTTAGTACTTCTCTGTACAGCATTGACCGGTTGGTCTTGTAGCGTAGACACATTGTATTCTGTGAGGTGTGTAGTGCATTGTTCAGGTCTTGTTCAGATGACTGTCAGGCTTAGTGTGTTGGTGTATTTGTAACGCTAGTGAACGCTTGCAGGTTCCAGCGTCCAACATGAGTTCCAGGCAGAGACCCGAATGCTGTTGGACATCGTCGCGAAGTCGCTGTACTCGGAGAGAGAGGTGAGTAAACTGCGCTGCCAATCTCTATGTGCCGAATGGCCGCAGAAGGCTTGCTTGCGTCTTCAGCGCCACTTGAGAACCTGAGATCTCGCAGTAAGCGAAGTGTTTATGATTTCATCACCACACCAAATTTTCCTTGCCTACTACGAAGATCAACAGGTAGAAGTAGCTTTCAGATTGAAGTTTTGCACTCTGTTTGCCCAGTCTGTGTTCTTATTTTACAGACTAACAGCGTCGTGTAACCTGAGAGTTTAGGGGGCTGCGTTGTTACTGCGCGTACGTGTACAGACATTCGGCTGTCACATATCTGTGATTATCATCGGCCTTGAGAGGCATTTCTTCCAAATGTGATATCAGTGTGACAAATGCCGCTGATCGAACGGTTGCTCTGCAGGTGTTCGTGCGAGAGCTGATCTCGAACGCCAGCGACGCCTTAGAGAAGCTGCGGTACCTGACGCTGACTGGCCAGGTGTCCGAGGGGCCTGACGCTCGACCGCTAGAGATACACATCGCCACAGACAAGCAGAACAGAACGCTTACCATACAGGTCAGTTGTCTGATAAACCCACAACTAACATCCACACGAGATATCACTGATAATTATGTACTGCAGGTTCCACCACGTTAGCACGTGGTGAATCACGTGACTGCGTATGGTAAATAGTTGTTGCGATTTGGTTTTCTGGTTGCAGTAAGAGTATTATTGTGCCATTGTTTCCTTTCCTTGTTGAAATGCCACTAATGAAGGAATTTACTCGAGACGTTCCAGAAAGGTCTCTTGGGAGAACCTGATCTTCCGGAAAAATTTTAACATGCGAGGAGACTTGAAAGTTCAATTGCGACCCAGAAATAACTCAGAATTCTCGATACACAGGTCATGCGCGTGCTGCTGCTCTGTCTCAGCCAGATTTACTGCCTTGAAAGCCGAAATGAGGCTGATATCGCCAGGTGTGTACGTTCGCATTTCAGAGGCGGTTTGTTTGCCACAAAATATCTTATCACTGCGATGCTATTTAAGTCCATCCCAACGCCGCACTTTCTGATTTCCCACAGTCGGCAGTAGCATCATGGCGGACGCTCAAACTTGTGATGCCTGATCGACACTCGCGCCACTTGATTGAGGATCATGAAATAATACATGCTAATAGATCTTAGAAAAACGTTCAAGTTTTGTGAAGGTAAATAAATTTGTCTTTGTGCTCACCATGAAAACTTTGGGTCTGTGGGCGAGTGGAGGTACAGCTCTCCGCACCTTAACCTCGGCACTGTACCACTGTACAGTAATGAGTGGTTTGTTTCACGCTCCGGCCTCTTTACCCCAGGGACAGATCCCCATGCCGTCATCGGATAGGAGGATACTTAAGAGAATACGAAAAGCTCTTTACCTGCTGGAAATCAAAGCGTGATTCCTCGAGCGTCCTGTCTGCAGACTGGGTAATGTACCGGCCCTGTGATAAAAACATGGCGGCTGTGCGCAAATTGTGAAGAGAATATGACACCAGTTATTGGCAGTGAGGCTTGTCATTGCAGTCGGTACTGCAGTGTCGATCATTAGGGACAAATTCTGAAGCGATCAGCAGCGAGACGAAGCATTGCTTCAGTCGGTACTGCGGTGTCGATCATTAGGGACAAATTCTGAAGCGATCAGCAGCGAGACGAAGCATTGCTTCAGTCGGTACTGCAGTGTGAATCATTAGGGACAAATTCTGAAGCGATCAGCAGCGAGACGAAGCATTGCTTCAGTCGGTAATGCAGTGTCGATCATTAGGGACAAATTCTGAAGCGATCAGCAGCGATACGAAGCATTGCTTCAGTCGGTACTGCATTCTCGCGATCAGCAGCGAGACGAAGCATTGCTTCAGTCGGTACTGCAGTCTCGCGATCAGCAGCGAGACGAAGCATTGCTTCAGTCGGTACTGCAGTCTCGCGATTAGCAGCGAGACGAAGCTGCACAGCGTGCGTATTCAGTGAAGTTGTGACATCAGAATGTCCAAGGGCTAAAATGTGTAACAGTAGGTCGGTGGAAGGGTTACCTGAGGAAACTAGCTCTAGATGGGAGTTGTCGAACTTCTGTCTTTAGTTTTCAGCGGCATGTCCTTGACATTTACATTACAGTGACGTAAAGTGTGGAACCTCTATGCCTCCAACTGTTAGTCACAACTCTGCTGGCTGAACCAACGACGAACAGTGGAGCTGAGACCGGCTCTGGGGCCCACCTGGTCTCCTATTCAGTGGGTTCCGGGCGCTCTTCGTCCTGGGATAAAGCGGTCGGGGCGTGAAAATATTCACTGACATACATTTAGTGCACCTTATTTTAAAACTTTACCTGTTACATGTAAAGCGTATTGCATCAAATGTTGCTTTTCTTATTTTAAAACAGGACACAGGGATCGGCATGACAAGAGACGAGCTGGTGGCGAACCTTGGCACCATCGCGCGGTCCGGGTCTAAGGTCAGTGCAAAGTGCTTTGCATGTGCAATGTTTAGACGAAGTGTGGCTGGTATGGCTTAGCTTGGTGACTAGGGTGGGTCGTATGTAACGGACGATCACAGGATCGGGATTCCACATGTAAGGTAATGCTGCTCAGCTGGTTGTCCGCAACTTTCTGCGGGCTCGCAAACTGAAGTTTCGTTATGTGGGATATATTTGAAAAGTGCAATGAGGATTTAAGAGATTTTGTTTTTCTTTTCCCAAAGCAAGCTGCTTATAGTACAAGTGGATGAGCAGACGCCAGACTGCGACGCGCCGACAGTTGTGGAACTGCTGGTCTGTCTGTCTGTCAGCACTACCTGGGAGCTGTCGCGTGGAACAGTATGAGTTTGCATGGCGTACATTGGGGAACCGTGGGCTGTTATGCCAATGGTAGGGTTCTGAGTTCGCAGCTCGCTGATGGTGTGGTATGTGTCATTCGGTTTCTGATTGCCTGTGACGATGTAGAAGAGAACTCCTCTGAAGTATTTTTAGGTATCTTTTTGTCCTCATACCCGCAATGGCAGGCTGACACCGACGGCTCCTGTATAGGGAGCCTTTCATAATGGATGATTTACGCCAAACAAATACATATAATCACCACACCATTCGTCAAATAAAACAAGACAGGCAATGTACGTATAACGCAGCACCGAGGCGCGTTCGCGTAACAATTGTTGCCGTGGAAAAGCAATGTGTTAAATATTATGAGTGTGTGTCTGTATTCTTACCTTAGTTATCCGGCATGCAAATCGCATCTTTTTTGCGCCATATTGTCATCCGTGGCCCGTCTGGCTTTACCACATTTTTCCACATTATCTCAGAATAAAAAGGCACGATTTTCGAAAAAAAAAAGTTATTAACATAAAATGTGTGTTTTGATTTTCTCTACAACTTTGTCTGAAACATTTCTCATTCTAAGAAGAATTCAGTGTGATATTATCATAAATGTACATAGGTCTTCCTGTAAAGTACCCGTTATTCTTGTCAGATTTTAATGACATTTGAATTTTCTCGACAGAGTTTCGAGAAACCCTCAAATATCAAATTTCATGAAAATCCGTCCAGTGGGAGCCGAGTTGTTCCATGCAGCGAGACAGACAGACATGACGAAGGTAATAGTCGCTTTTCGCAATTTTGCGAACTCGCCTAAAAATGGATAAATGTTCAGTTAGTGTAATTTTTATTTCAATTTCGGGCGTGTAGCGTTCTTTGTTTCACCCGCTCGCTGCCGTGAGGCACGATACGAGCGGACCTGGAAACAAAAAAGCAAATGTGTAACGTGTGCTCTAACAGCAACAAACACAAAGTGCAAGTACCCAATTAACAGAATGAACACGAAACTCACCTTATTACGAGGTGTTCTTGCTCCGTCTTCTGTTACATGTAGTCGAGTTACATGTAAAGTTGCTGATTCAAGCCGCTGTACCTTTGTACATCGCAGCTGTACATGTTAAAATGGACAGCTGAATGAAACGGAAAATACTGAGTCATGAGCCGTCTAGTGTAGGGAATTAAAACAAATGCGCTACGAAGTCAAAACTCTCGTCTTCAATCCAATACTGAGAAATCGTCGGAAAAGTGAAACATCGACTGCGTCTTCTGCTGGAACTGCACCTCCAGCGTTTCGATGTGCAAATACACTCCATTACTTCGGATCAAGCGACATTATGCGTGACACAGTAAACGACTGCTGTCACTTGGCTGAGTCATGGGAATAATTCGTCATTTGAGGCCCGGTGAAAAATCAGTTTAATATAACACAGCCTGGCGGCTAGTGAAAGAAACATCCAACGCTAAAAAAAAATACAGTTGTTCCAGCACAGCCATTTGTTTAAACACATATAAAATATTGTCAATTAAATTGTCGTGTATAAAACTTCCTAATTATGATAGCAATTCGTAGGCTTTCACATACGTGTGAAATGTAAATGGTCATATGTGTATTTCTCCTAACAGTGTCAAAGACGCTGTTTTCGTTGTTGACACTCGATGTAGAGGACCTGCTTTCGTTGTTGACAGCGATGTAGAGGACCTACCTTTCGTTGTTGACAGTCGATGTAGAGGACCTACCTACCTTTCGTTGTTAGCAATCGACGTCTCCTATAATGTTGAGCCTTCAGCTTGTTTTCTGCCATCAATTCACAACACACTCACAAAACATACACAAAGTGCCACTTTACAAATTTCACTATCCGTTTTATACATAGATCCAAACACTTGTCTTTCAAAACTTAAGTGAAAAACGGATCAAAGCAAAATTAAGTGATGTCTTATTGAATCTTTGTCGCCCCAGTGCGAGTTATTCACGGGAGGAACTGTAAAAACCTCTCTCTCTGTCTCTCTCTCTCGCATTGGTATCACTGGTTGTGCCGACCGAACCCTGTCAGGTTAACCCTGCGGTATAAGAAACACAAATCTTTAAAACCAGACCCCTTTGCATGAACGGCCCCTCTGTCACATGACACCAATTCACGCGACATATCCTATCCAGAAATCCTAACTGGGGCACCTAATGGGGAGGGCAGGGAGGACAGAACTTACACACTAAGTAAAAAAAAACGCATTCGCAGAGCTGTCAACCCGACCTTAACCTACGCCCTGAGTCATGGCGGCGACCGCATCAAATACAGTTGCCTGGCTCGGCGCTGTTATCATGTTATGACCAGCCTGGGGCCGGACTGACGTCGTGATAAGCTCGCGTCGGTGCTATGCTACGACGTACCTGAGTTGCTGCGAGTGCCCAGCCGTCCTGCGGATGGGTCCGCAACTGCTGAAGGTTCAGCCGACGCTGGTTTGGTTTTGTCGTTGCTGTTCGCGCGTTGCTCCTCCTCACGTGGTCCTGAGTTCGTAGTCTGCTGCTGTTTCCACATGAGCGTTGCAGCCGTTGACAGAATTTCAAAACACTCAGTTACGAGTACTTAGAGAGTCGCTGCTATCGCACGCACACACGCACACGTAAGCCACAGCGCTTTATTTCACACCCACAGAAACAAAGGCTGAGAAGTCTCAGTTCACTTTTAACATTTATGTCACGAAAAATAGCATCTGTGCCACCCGATCAGCGTATAACAAGTCTGTATCACGGCACAAATAGCATCTGTGCCACCCGATCAGCGGTATAACAAGTCTGTATCACGGCACAAATAACATCTGTGCCACCCGATCAGCGGTATAACAAGTCTGTATCACGGCACAAATAACATCTGTGCCACCCGATCAGCGGTATAACAAGTCTGTATCACGGCACAAATAACATCTGTGCCACCCGATCAGCGGTATAACAAGTCTGTATCACGGCACAAATAACATCTGTGCCACCCGATCAGCGGTATAACAAGTCTGTATCACGGCACAAATAACATCTGTGCCACCCGATCAGCGGTATAACAAGTCTGTATCACGGCACAAATAACATCTGTGCCACCCGATCAGCGGTATAACAAGTCTGTATCACGGCACAAATAACATCTGTGCCACCCGATCAGCGGTATAACAAGTCTGTATCACGGCACAAATAACATCTGTGCCACCCGATCAGCGGTATAACAAGTCTGTATCACGGCACAAATAGCATCTGTGCCACCCGATCAGCGGTATAACAAATCTGTATCACGGCACAAATAGCATCTGTGCCACCCGATCAGCGGTATAACAAGTCTGTATCACGGCACAAATAACATCTGTGCCACCCGATCAGCGGTATAACAAGTCTGTATCACGGCACAAATAGGTCTTCACACGCTTGTTATATTCACAGAGAAAATGTCATTAACACATGGGATTGAAACCACAAACGTCGCACGGCCAGCCTACCTGCCTGCCACAGAGATAAATTTGCCTGATAATTTAGTAGTTACTGTACTTCGCAATGTCTCACGTTTGATAGCTCTTGGCACTTCGTAATTTATTGTAACTACGTAAAATTATGTAAGACTAATAGGCTGAACGAAATATAGATATATGTTATCCGAATATAATTTAAAACTATTTAATCCTCCTAATATCGGGGCATGAAGCCCCTTGTGCATCGCTATATTCTACAGTATCAATTATGAAAAGATATAATCCTAATATCAGGGCATGAAGCCCCTTGTGCATCGCTATATTCTACAGTATCAATTATGAAAAGATATAATCCTAATATCAGGGCATGAAGCCCCTTGTGCATCGCTATATTCTACAGTATCAATTATGAAAAGATATAATCCCTAATATCAGGGCATGAAGCCCCTTGTGCATCGCTATATTCTACAGTATCAATTATGAAAAGATATAATCCTAATATCAGGGCATGAAGCCCCTTGTGCATCGCTATATTCTACAGTATCAATTATGAAAAGATATAATCCTAATATCAGGGCATGAAGCCCCTGGTGCATCGCTATATTCTACAGTATCAATTATGAAAAGATATAATCCTAATATCAGGGCATGAAGCCCCTTGTGCATCGCTATATTCTACGGTATCAATTATGAAAAGATATAATCCTAATATCAGGGCATGAAGCCCCTTGTGCATCACTATATTCTACAGTATCAATTATGAAAAGATATAATCCTCCTAATATCAGGGCATGAAGCCCCTTGTGCATCGCTTTATTCTACAGTATCAATTATGAAAAGATATAATCCTCCTAATATCAGGGCATGAAGCCCCTTGTGCATCGCTATATTCTACAGTATCAATTATGAAAAGATATAATCCTCCTAATATCAGGGCATGAAACCCCTTGTGCATCGCTATATTCTACAGTATCAATTATGAAAAGATATAATCCTCCTAATATCAGGGCATGAAGCCCCTTGTGCATCGCTATATTCTACAGTATCAATTATGAAAAGATATAATCCTCCTATTATCGGGGCATGAAGCCCCTTGTGCATAAATATATTCTGCACTATTGTTTATAAAAATATTCAATGCTCGTATTACCACGGCATGAAGCCCCTTCTACAGCAGTATATTCTACAATTTATAAAAATATTAAATAAGTAGGCACTGAAGCCACAGCGCCATTTTACATCTGTTATTTATGGAGCACACCTGGATACTTCGTTCTTTCTGCTCCTCACACAAAATTTCATGTCTTGATAAAGTGTTTTTACAGAGATGACCATGCCCTCACTGACTCCTCTTTTTCTCATTTTGAGCCACAATGCCTCCACCTCAGTAGAATCGAATTCCTTGTTTTTGTTCTCAAATATTTGACCACACATGTTTTGATTATACTAATATTATCCACCATTCTCTTGCAGTTTACAAATCCCGTTTCTAAAGTAGTCTTATCTCTTACTGTACAATAACCAGTCCCTTAGCCTGTCAGTTAGTATTCCTGAATATATTTTACCAAAATTTTGTAACAATGATATCCCCCCATAATTTCCAAGCTTCTATTGATTTCCCTTCCCTTTGTAAATTGGTTGTGTTGCTGCAGTTTGCCCTTTTCTCGGAAGTTCTTTTATTTTACAGGAATGTAATCTAATGTTAGGCCAATCAGTGTGCCAGTTCAGTGTGTGCATTTCATACGAAAGTAAACGACTGTAGTATAAAGATAGCACGTAATACAGTAGAACTTAATCATATCTCATGCCATTAGAATATGCAAAAAAATTGTCTTAGACATCCATAACTACATACTGATGTAAAGTTGTAACCAACATTTAGTTATTTCATGATCTGCTACTTGTAGTGGTATAATATGTGTCTGAAATATGCTGGGATATGACAACAAAGACATAAACCAAGTATATTTAAATTTAAACATTTAAGATACATTAGATCATACTTAATTCTAATGTTATAAATCAGCCATTATATATGTTGTTTTGTAAGGCTAAGCAACTGTGCCTTCAAAAGTTAAGGGAGCAACACACATCGTCTTTGGAAAGAGGTGGGAAGTAAAACATTTTTACGTGAGATTACACCTGACTTAAATTTATGTACTTTGAACTTCATAAGTTCACTATAAGCTGGCCACCTAACTAGGGTAAGAAACATGAAGAGGACATGTAACTGTGATAGGAAAATTATTTGAAAGAAGGCAGACGGAGTTTTAAGGATAATATTAAAGTGAAAATTAAGTAAGCGATGATATAAACTGAACTTAATTGTTTTGGGATGGTGTATAATAATTGTATTTGAAATTTGCGGCGTTCAAACTTCACGTATAAGGCCCCTAAATGAAAGTATTATTATTTTATTATTATTATTATTATTATGCCATTGTGCTGGTTTTATAATTGGCCCTGCTGCAGTAAGCCAGCATGTTTATAAATTCAGTTCAGTTGACTCACGGCACTTGCTCTAATGGGAACGTTGGTTTAAAAGGAAATCAAATGAAACATCAAAATATCTTTATATGTTCCTTACTGAAACCCTGCAGTTCAGTGTTTTACAAGTTACTGATTTGAAAATTATGTACACTGCTCCTTTGTCTGATTTTCACCCAATATTGTTTAAATGATTTTTTTGCAGTTTGGTATAGACGATCTTTACAAAGCTGTTCAGCAAAGATGACTTTTGTGAAAATCGCCTGAGTGTAACCATACTTACTTAAAAGGGTAACTATGTTCATAAGTGTAATTGCCATATTTCTTGGCCGAAATGGATAAAATTCAGCACAGAGGATCTTCATACGATGTCATTCAGCATTTGTACCTTTTGTGAAAATCGATACAGTGAAAAATCGTACTTTGCTGAGGGGTGTCAATAAACTTTTGCCCTTATTTTCTACATCTTTAATCTGATTTGGATAAAATTTGGTATTGCTGCTAGTTACTTGACAGTTACACTAAACCAGATATTACTGTCAGTGTTTTTTGTTAATGACCAAGCTTCATGTATTTGTGTTCTTACTCAGTCCTTCCGTAACATCAGTCGCCACAGCACCCTTTCCCGTCCACTCGTACTGTACACAACCCATCTGTCAACACCAAGTATCTCAGTTGTCTCCTGCAGTGGCTTGCTAAGTGAATTACCTTTAACGTTAATATTTGTGTCATTATTACCTCAGTTCGAACACTGGGTAACTTGCTGTGTGTCTTACCAATCACATTCAGTCTAATGTTAGTCTTCTGTATTTGTCCTGCCCATGGCACACGTTTCAGTGCTGTGTGATGCAGTTATGTGGATCTGATTGAGCCGTATTGTGTGTCAAACATTATATGTATTGATGGGGCAGAGTTCTGTGTGAGAAACTGATGGCCACTCAGCCAGTCGAGAAATTCCCTGCATTTTATGGAACCTGTAGGTTTTTTGCTGTGTGTACAAGACTTCACGCCTTGTCCAAATTGGTAATGAGGCTAACACATCCATCATGAGGAACCTCAAAAAACACTAGAATCCTTGCAGGAAATCTGTGCTAACAAAGTTTTTGTAATCTTATATTTTTACTGGAGATCATGGAAAACCTCAGGAGGCATAGATCATTAACACTGGATGACATCTTATATTTGTACTTGCTGCTGAAGAAGACCACAACAAGAACCAAGTACAGAAAGGCACCTCCTTGTGGCGAGCCTCTCTTTATTAACCTTTGCTTGAACTTTGACATCACAATTCCTTACTGGAAATGATAACTAACTATTCAGGAACACACAGAAGCCCTTATAGGGCGGATGCTTTCGTTAACATTTGATGAAATTTGTACTGGAATTGTGACTGAAGCAAACCACGACAGAATTAGGGCTATCAGATAATATCTAATTAGGAAACGGTGTTCATTAAACTAAGATGAAATTTTATTTATCTACTTGTTACTGAAGAAGGTAATGTGAATCCATGTAACAGTATGTAGCATGTATAGAATTTGATGTCATTTTAAATTGGTGTTTCTAAAAGAACACTGGAAAAACAGAATACACAGAAAAGGCCATGTGGAGAAGCTGTAATTATTAATTTTAATGGAAAATGATGATGAGAATTGTTTATGAAGATCATGAAAATCATCAAGATAACAGAGCAGTATTTATCGGGAAACCGTGTAATAAGAACCTATGGATCTTCATACTGTAATTGGTACTGAAGAAACTCATGAATGACCACAAAGTAACACCAAACGTTTTGTAGAATATTTGTTTTTGTTAATATCTTAAGATGTTTATGTTTGTAATTGTTATTGAAGAAGATAATGTCAAACTTCTGAATGACAGGCCATAACAGGGAAGGGGAGGGGGGGGTGTATGTATTGATATGTTATGAAATGTTACAATGGTTACTGTTTGCAAGGAAGAAGGTAATGACAAAATTCGCTGCAACAGAAAATGCTATGCTGGGGCTGTACTTATTAAAGTTTAATGGAAGTTAATACAGTATTAGTAACTGTTACTGATGCAAAACAGCATGAAGTCAGTGCAGTGTAGGAGACGGCTTATGGACAGTTGGTGTTCCTTGTGTCTTATGTAAGTTTATGTGCTCAGTTGCCACTGAAGGTAATGGAAGATATCAGGATATCAAGGAACACCTTATTGGGATTCTCTGATTGTTAACTTTGATGACATTTTATGCCGGTCATTTCCAGTGGTGTGTTTCACTATAGAGATCACGCCAACAGAATGCGATGCATGAGGAGTCTGTGTTCATCACCATTTGAAATTTCAAGTGGTAAAATTAAGGATAAGGGAAAGGACCTTATTGGTGGGGGGGGGGGAACTGTTGTGATGATATTTTACTTTCCTGGTTGTTACTAAAAGAAACAAGGGCAAAAATAAGTACGACGGAGAACCCCTTTATGGGGGGGGGGGGGGCGTCTTCGTATATTATATTTGATGTTTCTTGCTGTTAATTGCTCCTGAAGTAAGACATTGAGGCAATAGAGATGGCCTCGTAAGGATGCTGTATACATTTACACTTGATAATCTGTTATTAGGACTACTGTTACTGAAAAAATCACAAAAAACCTTAGAAGAATAAAGGGCTCTATTGAGGCATGTTTTGTCTGTTTTTGTCACGTAACGAAATTGATGTCTTGAGTGAAAATGATTACTGTATTTTGTATTAATACTTCATGTTTGATATTTCAATGTAAAGCTACCTGTTGGTCATTTGTGGCCACCCCTGATGTTAATCTCCACGAATATTAATCGGTTCGGAAATTGTTTTTGACAGTAATTTAAACACGTAATGAAACTTTATAATGTTAAAATTTTAATCACAGTACGGAAGGTGTGTGTAAATATTTTGGCAACAGTGTGCACAATGCTGTTACAAGAACAATTCTGAGGGTGTGTCCTGCAGAAAACATTGTCTTAATCTGTTGAGTGTTTTTCAAACATTTTGTTATAGGGAATTCGTGATTGTGCTATTTGAAAGGCAGAGATTTTATAGACATAAATTTTGTCAGTTTCCCACACACCACAGTTTGCGCCAAACTGGTGCACTGGTAACCCTGCTTTTCCGAAATTACTACTTATTGATACATGAAATCCAAATATATTCAAATGCCCCATGTACGTGGTGGATTTTTGAGAAAGGGAATTCAGATGAATTGTCATAAATTCAATACATCAGATGGTGTCAAAGACACATATGAACGTACAAATTGTGTTAGTGTTTGCCGACCATGCATAGAGAGATAAGAACCCACAACCAGAATACTAAAACAGAATAAGTTCTAGTAGTGTTATAATGGGTTAGTCATATATGAAAATTGGAAATTTGTACGGTCATATGTGGCAATTACCATTCAGTAATTTTTGCATCAAACTGTGATGTCATAACATACAACCTAACAGCTGACTGCAAGAACAGAATGCCATATTGCACTAGTAAGAACTTTTAAATGTGTTATTGAAGCCTGACACGTACCATAATGGTGCTGTAGTGCTACTGACTGGGCATAATTAACAGCATATAGCCTAGTAATGTATCATTTCAAATATTCCTGGGGCATTTAATCCAGAAAAATTGTTATTCATATAATTTTAAATGTTTAACTCCCCTTTACTGCACTGGCTGTAATGTAAAGTGGTGGAAAATTTAATACGATATACATATAAATTTGGGTTGAAAGAAAAGAGCACTTCAACAAAACCATAATTGATATGGGCGTTCTTTACTTTTACTCTGTACTGTTATTTCTTCTGTCAATAGATCAGATATCAGAGGATATGTCCGTGAACAGACTGTGATGAAACTTTGCACTGGCTGGTGTTACTGAACCAGTTGTTAAGAAACACTGTTGGCAGTCCAGACTTAAGACATTGAAGGAATTGATTTTTGAGGCATTGGCTTCAGTTATTTAAGGACGCTAAACTAAGGACATGTTGGTTAGTGTCAGGCCACGACCAGTCCGGTTCTGTTTACCGGAAGGAACCAAAGAGAATCAAACATATAATAACAACAGAAAATTGAAATGACGAATGATTACGGTTATCCTGAAGGTATCTAGGTTTTGAACGGAGAAGATATGTGAGTGTACATAGTGTGAATTGTATGGCTGTACAGATTGTGGATATAGTGACTGTATGGCTGTACAGATTGTGGATATAGTGACTGTATGGCTGTACAGATTGTGGATATAGTAACTGTATGGCTGTACAGATTGTGGATATAGTGACTGTATGGCTGTACAGATTGTGGATATAGTAACTGTATGGCTGTACAGATTGTGGATATAGTAACTGTATGGCTGTACAGATTGTGGATATAGTGACTGTATGGCTGTACAGATTGTGGATATAGTGACTGTATGGCTGTACAGATTGTGGATATAGTAACTGTATGGCTGTACAGATTGTGGATATAGTGACTGTATGGCTGTACAGATTGTGGATATAGTGACTGTATGGCTGTACAGATTGTGGATATAGTGACTGTATGGCTGTACAGATTGTGGATATAGTAACTGTATGGCTGTACAGATTGTGGATATAGTAACTGTATGGCTGTACAGATTGTGGATATAGTGACTGTATGGCTGTACAGATTGTGGATATAGTGACTGTATGGCTGTACAGATTGTGGATATAGTGACTGTATGGCTGTACAGATTGTGGATATAGTAACTGTATGGCTGTACAGATTGTGGATATAGTGACTGTATGGCTGTACAGATTGTGGATATAGTAACTGTATGGCTGTACAGATTGTGGATATAGTGACTGTATGGCTGTACAGATTGTGGATATAGTAACTGTAAGAGAGATGTGGCTGGAGAGCAGGGTGCTGAGTAAAATACTGGGACCTCAGAGGGAACAAGAAACAGCAGGTTGCATAAGACTGCATGATGCTGAGCTTCATGATGTACTGCGCGACAAATATTGCTACTGTGTGTGGTTCGGTTATGTGGGCGAGATGGGTGACGCAGTGGCACGTGTGGGATGGAAGTGGAGTGCACAGGGGTTTGGGAAAGACGTCTGAAAGGAGAGACCATGTGGAAGACCTAGGCATGGATGGGCGAATATTAACATATACCTGAAAAGGAGTACTTTGGGGGGGGCGGGGGTTCAAACCGGCAGTGCCAACGAGTGGGGGGAAGCCGGTACCATTTACCAGGGCCCGCTGGTCAGAAAGGGGGCCCGGGGCCCAAGTATGTTGCATATGTTTTGGTTTTTAGCTGTTCTGCCCTTACTGGGGGACCCGGAAAATTGTTTCATCGGGGCCCGAACCCCCTCTCGGCGGCCCAGCGAACTGCAATCATCGGTCTGTTAGCATAGATCAGTGACAGGCTTTTGTGAATACGATAATGAACCATCGAGTTTCATCAAATGCGGACAATTTGACATCCTGAAGAGCCACTATGTAGCCAAGGGCTCAGCTCCATCGAGTGTGTTATATAAAGAGCAGAATTTTTAAATCGTACTGTGTTTCAAATACCTGTAATGTACGGTATTGAGATGTATATCGTAAAAAGGGAAAATTGGCGAAGATTGGTATCAGATGAAATATCTTTTGTAAGACACGCAGCAACATACGTAACATTTAAATTGAATAGCTGACACAGTTATTAGCATTGGCAACAGCAGACAGCACAGCAATGCAGGAAAATCTGGAAAGAGCATGTTGATGGCAGGGCACACAGATCGTTGCGAACAGCATCAAAAGTGCTATTTCGAATTAACCATAACACAAAAAATTCTGAGGGGTATGGTTGAAAAGATGAGTTGTACACAGCGATGTAAATGCCTGGAAGAATGAGGATTTGATGGCTGTTGAAAGGTAATATCACTGCGTGACTGAATGGGGGAAAAACAGTAAGAGGCCTGGAAGAGCTGGCAGTAGATGGAATAATATTAAAATGTAGCTCCTAGAAACTGACTGGACATGTTTGGGCTGGATTTGTGCGACTTAGTACAAGTTTGGACCGGCCGTTGAGATTGTAAACACAGTAACGAACGTATAGGTTCCGTAAAATGCAGGGAATTTCACAGCTGGCTGAGTGGCCATCAGTTTCTCACACAGAACTCTGCCCCATCAATACATATAATGTTTGACACACAATACGGCTCAATCAGATCCACATAACTGCATCACACAGCACTGAAACGTGTGCCATGGGCAGGACAAATACAGAAGACTAACATTAGACTGAATGTGATTGGTAAGACACACAGCAAGTTACCCAGTGTTCGAACTGAGGTAATAATGACACAAATATTAACGTTAAAGGTAATTTCACTTAGCAAGCCACTGCAGGAGACAACTGAGATACTTGGTATTGACAGATGGGTTGTGTACAGTACGAGCGGACGGGAAAGGGTGCTGTGGCGACTGATGTTACGGAAGGACTGAGTAAGAACACAAATACATGAAGCTTGGTCATTAACAAAAAACACTGACAGTAATATCTGGTTTAGTGTAACTGTCAAGTAACAAGCAGCAATACCACACATTGCCTACACAATCTACAGCACATTAAGTTACTACACTGTCTGCCTTTCCGCAGCTGAAGATAAAGTACTTACTTGTTGTACCGGCTGTATTGAGTGTATTTTCACCACAGCAGTTGTAATACAGCAACACTGAAAACTGTGTAGTCAGTGACGTAGCACGCAGTCTTTGTCAAGGAGTTCTTGACTGTCAAAATGTGATACAGTTTAACGGTTCACGTGTAAATGTAATTTAATTTACGTCCACAAGAAAAGTTCGGGCTACCCTGCGATGATTTGCATGAACCTCACACATGCACAGCAGCGTTGTGTTCAGATATCTTATAACAAACTTCACCCATATCGGACAGTAACTGTGGAACGTAGGGATAGCAATTGATTTACACCAACAAGTGAAGTACTGTTTTCATTGTGCCGATTTTCATGAAACTCTTCAACCATTCAGTTCATTTTTGTAAAAATTTCCTGTATCGAATTAATATCGAAATAGGATTAAAGGTGTAGAAGATAAGGGCAAAAGTTTATTGACACCCCTCAGCAAAGTACGATTTTCACTGTACCGATTTTCACAAAAGTTACATATGCTGAATGACATCACATGAAGATCCTCTGTGCTGAATTTTATTCATTTCAGTCGAGAAATATGGAAATTACGGGTATAAAAACAGTTACCTCCTTTACTAAGGTTTCATGAAACTCGTGTTTGTTCGACAATGTTTCGTAAAGAACTCCTCTACCGATTCCATCAAAATCAGACAAATGGTTTGATTCCTGATCGTAGTCTACAACAGAGAGGCTGACTGAGAGATGGACGCGGCCTCCACTTAGGGCGGTGTTTGTTGCTGCGTAAAGAGCGCATAAAAATGAGTAGCTGCATTTTGTCAGTCTGGGTGACATGTGCAAGCGAAAGTTACTTGTACCCTTTCTATATTAAACTATTATAAATATATTAAATTGTTTGATGTGAATGTGCGCTATGTATCAGACCTACCTTCACCGAACTTAAAACACTGTTAGCAGCAGCAGTAGCAGTAGCAGTAGCAGCAGCTTCATGCTTGAAGTATGTGGTGCTCATTCTTAAATATCGGCGATAAATTTACTGAGTTCTTTTTAGTATGCTTCCGTTTAACAGATATAAGCGTGATTGTTACTTTAGAACAGAAAATGTTATCCCTGCATTTCCATGTATAATTTAGTGTATGTAATTATGTCAGTATATTCATTTCGAACCGATTTATTGGAAATCAGCCAAAACTGCAATGCTTGTACTTAGAACTGTGTGACCTATTAAATTTTCAAAAGGCCTGGAATAGAACACGAGGATTTCAATGACAGTAGTTGTGCAGAAATGGTTACAACTTCACAGCGAATGCATTGGGTTACATCGTGTAAATCGTGAATATGAAGGAATCAATTTTTGTTCACCAGTAAACCCACCTCTAAAATTGTGATAGATTTTGGGAAAAATAACTATGAACTTAATTAAATACAGTAATTATTAATGCATAAAACTTTAATACAAGGAACTTGATGTTTGTTTCGGCGACAGGGAGCCTGAAAACCCATAGTGGTCGACAATTATTTGTAATTGATGATTGGTTTTAATTTTTTCATCACGTAAAACGAATAACATAAGTTCTGCAAGAGACTCGGTATGTTTTTTAAACAGGCATTTATTTACCGCAGAATAAGTCTTTCGTTTAGAATATCTCAAATATGCAACTGCCTTGTCTGATATACGGGGCCCAAAATGGCTATGAACCGTACAAGCTGTTCTTCGTATTTCTGTTTACCAACAAAATGACCTCTGGCATGCTGATAATAAGGTTGGAAAATTATTATGAACTCAATGAAACGTAACTCTTAATGCATAATATTATAATTCAAATTACTGTAGTATGTATATCGGAGCCAAGGAAATTGTAAATCCAAGATGTCTACAGGAGTTTTCGTGAGGCGCCAAAAATGGCTATGAACGATACAATCCATTATGTGCATTTCTGGTAACTAACAAACTTACCTCTGGAATTCTGATAATAATGTTTGAAAAATTATTATGAACTTAATAGAACGTTTTAAACGTTAATGCTTAATATAATAATTCAAATTACTGTAGGATTTATATGGGCGCCAAGAAAATGTAAATCCAACATGTGTACAAGCTTTTGCATGAGGCGCCAAACATGGCTTTGAACTGTACAATCCATTCTTCGTTATTTCAGTTCACCAACAAACTTACCTCTGGAATTCTGATAACAATGTTTGGAAAATTATTATGAACTTGATAAAACATTGTAATTCTTAATGAATAATATCATAATTGAGATAACTATAATATTTATGTGGGCGCCAAAAACTGCAAATCCAAAATGGCTACCAGCTTTGCGTGTTAATTTACGCGGCCGGTAAATATATAAAATATATTTTCCGTCTGCAAGAGATTCGGTGTCACTGTTGAAACTGGTGAACTAATTCGTATCAACTTCTGAATAAGAATTTTGTCTAGAACACATCAAATACGCAACTGTCTTGTCTAATTATGAAGGGCGCCAAAATGACTACGAACTTTTCAACTCGTCCTTCGTGCTTATTAAAGGCGATTTTAAATAGAAATTCAACTTAATTAACATAACGTTATGCATACCTCCGAATTTCCTGTCTAATTAGAACTTACTACAGCAAAATCTGGTCAAGCACATGAGATATATACACTTCTCTTCCTACAAACTGCTGGGCACGCAGGTGCACGTCCGCTTCGAACAAGTGTCAACGACTCTCTGATGTCACTGGATCAGCAATCACATATGCTCCAGGGTTAAATTCATTTCACCCCGACAGGTGTCATTCTTATCGATGGTGGCTTATAATTACATTGGCAGCTCCTGAGGATTATGTTACGTGTGATGGCCGTAGTTAAATGCTCAGTACGGGGCCTATCCAGATTTCTACTACAGATACAAATCCATAACCTCAAACTCACGAATTTATAGAGACTGCAGTTCTGACCAATGTATTACAATACAGAGCAATATGAGTATGTGCTTATGACGCACATCAGTCCTTTAGTCCGTGGCTTCCGATCGCAAAGGATCAGGTTCAATGCTAGGTTAGTCCCCATGGTGGGCAAAACTACGCTGGGACAGATTTTTCTCCGAATACTGCTGTTTCCTCCTGTGATTTGTATTACTGTGAACGTAGCCCTGTGGAAGGACAGTGGGCCCCATTAAAGGGCACAGTTCCATAAAGACATTGTTTCACCTCATGACAAGAGAATAAAAACATAAAGTGCATGGGGATGGGAGGGTGTGGGTTTATGTGGCTCAGTATAGTGTCCGCGGGGGGGGGGGGTCTGTGACGACGTACAATGAATCTTCAGGTTCTACTGAAGGTTCGGAATTTCTTCAGCAACTGAGCTGCTACAAGCTTCGCAGTGATGATGAGTCTGCCCCATTGGGTTAGTTGGTTTTTTGATGTGGGTCCAGCTGGTTCTCACAGTCTGGCTGCGAAATGTGAGAGTGAGATATTCCACTCGTATATTCCATTCATATATTCCACTCATATATCCCATTCATATGTTCCATCCATATATCCCACTCATATACACCACAATACACACTTCAACAGCTGAGTTCGTAATGGTTCTTCAGCCGCTTTAAAGGATGAGTTTATGGATTAAGCCAAGCTCCCAAGTCGTAGGGTGTCCACATCCATAATTTAATGGTAAAATTTCACAATACAAATAAAGGAAAAGTCATCTCCAGAAGTAAGCCTTGGTTCAGTTCATTTTGTTTGTCTGGCCAAGATGGAATCAGGAAGCTAGATTCAAGTGTCCTAGATGCTGAAGTATCAGTATCATCCATGTAAAATGACTGTTTACACTGGTAATTACACTGTCTTATTACAAGAATTATGTCTTGTTGTTGAACTTGGTTCCCTGCATTTTACTGAGAGTAAATGTGATAACAACCGCCTTACAAGCCCAGTATGAATTTGTACTGCAGAGAGGGTCATGGAGTTTGCACAACCCATCCATTGCATGTTACAGGGCTTTTTACATTTATAATTCATTAAGATCTCAACTCAAGAACATTTAGGAACCCATGTCTACTGCTCTTTTCTTGCAAGCATGTTTAAACATTTAAAAAGTGAGGTTAATGCCACCCTGTGTAAACTGGACTTTATGGAAAGCCTACACCTGCTTTATGAGGACTGATATATATTATGCTACGTCTGGAGAGGATGAAGATATTACATTGCTACCATAAAGGTGCAAGGAAGTCCTAGAGATGCAACTAATGGAACATTCGCTGTGTGTAGTGCAGATGGTGAACATGCAGTTCCATATGGATAAGCAGGTTATTTTGAGAAAATTATGTTGCATTCACTTACCCATTCATATGTACAGCTCAGACAGAAGACCAGTTTTCAGTGAAATAATTTATCATTTATGTGTGGAGATGAAAACAATGCAGTCAAGAACAAGAAAGAGAGATCCACCTACGTGGAAGAAAGCAATCAAGGAAAGAAACAGAGAAGCGGGGAAGGAATATATGGATTAGAAGGGAACTTCAGAGAGGGCCAGGTCTGTAACAGCAGGAAAGAGCTTCAAGGGTGCCTGTACATGTAAATGTACAAAACAAGTTTCAGACAGGGCTGGACTAGGATCTGTAATCAGTTCTGGGAATTAAAGGTGACAAAAAATAACTTTCATTGAAAGTATATTCGTCAGGAAAGGCCCTTCAACGGAGAAGTCCTGAAGGAAGTTTTCACGTTTCTACTTTAATCTTAACTCACCGTGCATTTTTATTATTTAAGATATACACCAACAAAATGCACAAATTATAAGGTGCTAATTAGCTCCTTATATCATGATTTTACCCTACGCGTTTCAGCTCTTCATGAGCCATAATCAGGGGTTTTTTTCTCTTATAAAAGGTGCTTTACAAATGCTGCATCTGTTGATGACGTTTCTACTTTTTCATTATAAATAATGGACTTGTCTGGGTTTCAAGGTTCAAGTCATGTGGGATGTTACACCATGTTGGTCAACACAGTGCAACATCGAATCTTCATCAACACCACTGTGAGAACATACAATCTTGTATCTTCTGGGTTTGTAAAAAGTTTTTCTTGACACCCCTTGACATAAACCAAAAATAAATACATATTACTTTCCCGATCATGTCATGATCTTATAGACAGGAGTACCACCTTGTACAGTGAAAGGAAAATGTTCTGGTTGGGAAAGATCACAGAATAGATTTGAAAAAGTAAGGTGGAATGTTAGAGCTTTTCCAGCAATAAAGCTTCAAAAGGTTAGAGTTGTATAAGGAGAGAATCAATTACTGAGTGAAGCTCAATGTGGAGAGGACAATTTGTGAGTATGAGATCAATTCTTGTGTCTACAAGCTGAAAAATGAAAAAAAGTGTGTGACAGTTCTAAGGCAATTAAACTTAAACTGAATCCTACACCAGATGAAGGTCATTTGTATGAAGGATACGTGGTGAACAAGACAGGCAATGTATGTATACAGTAACATTGTGGGGCGTTCGCGTTACCATTGTTGCAATGGAAAGAACAACACATTGTGTGTGTTGTTGAGTTACATGTCACTGTCAACTTTATAAAAATATTGAGTGCTGCACAGCAATGCTTTTATGGTAGATTTATGTCACTGGCAACAATGCAAATTATACGTACCAGTTTTTGATAAAAATGTATATTCCAACTAATTTGCACTCTGTTTACATGTTACATGTAAACGCTGCAGTGAAACAAAAGAATGTTCAAATAAATTGTAAAAGAAGTAAAAGAGTTCCCCTACACACACAGCCTCGAAAACACAGCACAGAAGCATCACAACACTCAAGAAATGGAATACGGAGTTGTATAAAACTACGCCAGTAGTTACGTAAAAAAGTGAATATTACGAACAGTCCACAACATTTTTTAAATACATTTTAAAACAGGTTTTAAATATACATTTACGCGAGATTTTAAGATTCTAACAGACTACAGTACATATCGTACAATTTTAAAAGAGTTTTGAACTTCATTTACCTATGGTTTTAATACTTTAACAGACTATTGTACATATTATGTATTTGTTTTAATATGTGAATAATTGGTAACACACGACAACCCCTGAAGATGGAACTTTAAAGTTCCGAAACACGTGTAGGGTGAGGGGAAATAGACCATAATAAAAGTGGTCAATATAGTGCATTCGTTGGTTTTATTATTTGATTAAAAAATGCACGGTGGTAATACTGTAAAAAAATTGTAAAATGTCCTGACGACGGTATGTAACATTGAGAACTAATTGGTTTCTGGACTTTGTCCATCGTCCGGAAATCTAAAATCACGACGTTTCGGAAGCTGGATCTACTTCCGTCCTCAGGTGAAGGGGGAGGGAGACACCTACTGTGTTGGGTTCCTTAGATAGAGCTAACCTCAATCAAAAGAATGTTCGTTTCCTCATGGCCTTCTTTAGACGTACACTCTGTGAAACAAAAATCAAATGGCCTGGAATTTTTTATATCCCATTCCGGAAGGGAAGGTTAGACGTGGTTACTTGTAGCCATGCGTGTATAGGCGCGATGCAAGTGTTCTTCAGAGACGATCTATTTTGGTTCGAGTCCCGGTATCGGCATATATATATATTTTTTTTTTTGCACATGGTGTGTTCTCACAACCACTAAATTAAACTGTGTACTTACACACATGTTTCAATAGATATGTGTACTGCATTGGCAAGGCTAGAAATGCGAGTGAAGCAGATATTTCTGTTATTTTTCCGTGATATTTTGTTGACTGGCATTCTGATTTAAAGCGTTCGTGTTCGAATGTGACTGTAGACCGGGCAACTCAAACTCATTGGTGCTTGCGGGCCGTAGTGATCCAATAGAGCTGACGTTGGGCCGCACAATTTGGAAAAGTTTTTGTACGTGTTGCCATAAAAAATTTTACAAGATCAGACGGAATTAATCATTTGTGAAGCAATAAGTGTTGCATATTATCAGTGTTTATTCTTGCCTTTGTTATTCGGCATGCAAAATCGCTCCTTTTCTACGCAGCATTATAATTGTCATCTGTGGCCTGTCTGACTCTACCATATTTTTCTACATTATCTAAAAAACGGCACGTTTTTCGGGACAAATGTGTTGAGCATAAAATGCGTGTTTTGATTTTTTCTACAACTTCTGTCTGAAACATTTCTCATTCTAAGAAGAATTAAGCGAGATATTATCATAAATGTACATAGGTCTTCGTGTAAGGTACCCGTTATTCTTGTCAGACATGACGAAGCTAACAGTCTGTTTCCACAGTTTTGCGATCGCACCTAAAATGGAACAGTTGTTAGAGAATTACAGTAACAATGGCCTATTATAAGTGCATTGTTTTATTAAATGACGTTCTACATTAATTATATTATAAAGCATCGGTGAATGGATGAATATGAAGCATTAGTGGAAGTATAGAGGGGAAAACCAAAGTACGTGGAGGAAGAAACCTGTCCCGGTGCTACTTAGCCCACCACAAATCCCATATAGCTTGACCTGGGATCGAACCCGGGTCTCCGCGTGGAGAGACCGGCGGCTAACCAGCCGCTCCTGTGCAAAGACGGGCGAGCGGCATGTTAACAATCTCAGCATATCCTGTCATCCGGCCGTGCATTTTAGCGCATGCGTAGGTCTGTCCGTCGGGGAAATGTTTTATCTCATATCTTCACCCCTCATTTATCCATTCTTACTTTTATGTCCTGTGCATCTGTGTCGTATCCATTTCCCATCTCTTTTAGTTGCCTGTCCTGCCGTAATTCCTCCCCTCTCTCTCTCGCTCTCTCTCTCGCTTTCGTATTAAAACAGTTCAGGTCGTCTGTCGATTAACGCCATCTGTTAGTGAGCATTACGACCACAACGTGTACTCAAAGCCCGCGTCCTCTACGAGCAGGATACATGTACATAGATATCACGAATAGTGGAGACGGAAATATAAGTAACTTCCGAAACGTCATGTATATCAAATACACTTATCCCTCAGACAGTGGACAACAGACTGTATTTCGCGTCGGATGAGGTGGAAAGATAATGCATGGCAAACAGCGGGCTATTTGGACCGAGGCTGTCTTGAACCACGCACAGGAAGTAAATCTGTCTGTCAGCAAGGTCAGCATTTCCTGATTTATAACGCACCGTCCGAGGTCCGCGAAGTAAACCACGAGGCGCCATTTAATGGCCGAGTTGGTAGTGTTGCTGATGTCGTCGTCGTCGTGGGTCGCTGACAGGGAAGTGTCGTGGTCGAGCTGCATCACTCGTGCTTCGTGGTCGGAGGTCCCGGGTTCGAGTCTCAGTCCCAGATACCGATTATCATCACTGAGGTTGTGGTTTCCGTTTCCCTCAGCCCCCCCCAAATCAGGCCACGTCATTTCCAATTCGTTACTCAGTTTAATTTAATAGAATTCATTCCATTGTGTCCTTGAAACAAAACAACATCACACTATCAGTTCAACACAATTATATATATTCTGAGAGAAATGCTACATGTTTCGGATTTAATCCATTTTTTTTCCAGTGGCTCCACGGCCCTAGTGGGCCAGGGCCTCCTTATTGTCGAGGCTTCACGATCACACTCAGACACACCACACTCGGTAGGACCCCTCTGGACGAGTGACCAGCCCGACGCAGAGACCTCTACCTGACAACACATAACACTCACAAGAGACAGACATCCATGCCCCGACTGGATTCGGACCCGCAATCCCAGCAAGCGAGCGGCCACTGGGATCGGCTAATAATCCATCATCAGGCTGAATAGAAGCTTAAATTGCAGGTAAATGCAACTGCTAACATTACGTTATAATTGTTGTTATGTAAACAGTTATAGAGTAATGTAATAGTACGAGTTGCATTGTACCGGCAAGTCTGTATTTAGCCTGCTGATGGATTATTAAATCCGAAACATGTAGCATATACGAGTATGTAGTTGTGTTGGACTGATATGATAGTGTGTTGGACTGATATGATAGTGTGTTGGACTGATATGATAGTGTGTTGGACTGATATGATAGTGTGTTGGACTGATATGATAGTGTGTTGGACTGATATGATAGTGTTTTGTTGTGTTTCGTCAGTCAGCACTGCCCGTGTAAGTTACAGCAGTGGTGTAGCTGAGGTATCCATTGTTCTGGGATGTGGCACAGCGTCACTGGGTAATTATTTCCCGACGTTTCGACACAACGCAGTGGTCTCGTCTTCAAGGTTCGAAATGCCCAACACAAATTCCTCTTTTTTGTCATTCATTCTTCTTGGACATTTCGACCCTTGAAGACGAGACCACTGCGTTGTGTCGAAACGTCGGGAACTAGTTACGCAGTGACGCGACGTCATACCCCAGAAGAACAGATTCCTCGATATTTGGGATACTACTGATCGTTCACATCATGTGAAGATGTTGTTTATTGAATGACGTTTTAGCATGAAGTTGCCTGCTGTAGAATGGGAAGTGAGTGATGAACTAAGTCAGGAAGTGAGAGAAACCGGCCATGGCTTGTTTGGCGGTACTTCCGTGACGCTTTGCTACGTGTACTGAGTAAAAGTACGGAAACCCAGGCAGACGGTAATCTTGTCGCTGCATGGTGTGCCCCTGCACCTCGCTTGCTCCATTTGTCAAAAGCGAGCGCCCGACCCTCTTCTTTCCCTTGCCATGATAATCAACCGACAGTGACTGCAAAAACTGAAAGGCGCGATGTCCATTTGTCACGTGTGATCGCCCCTCGTTGGTGGATGAACCAATCACGTGGGGATTTCACGGACAGCGCGAGTTCAGTGTTAGTAATGGAGGACACTTCGCTGGTCAGTACAGGGCCTGTAGCGGGTTTTTGTGAGCACGCTAGTGAGCCTTTGTGAGCACGCTAGTGAGCCTTATAAGGCGCAGGATTTGTTTAGCATCCGGTCGAATACTAGCTTGACAGTGAGGACTGCTGCATGGGCTAGTTGCTCATGTATTGGCATACAAGAAGCCAAAGAAATGGTGCGGAACGCCGTGGAGGGATTAATCCAGCTCAGGATAGAGATCAATGGAAAACAAAAAGCATTTACATTTTGCGAATAATTAATTTTAAATATCTTTAATTGTACAGGCGTTGCAATTTGCGAAGATTTGCAATTTGCAAGGTTGCAGTTTGCGAGTATTTATTGCAGTGTTAATTATAATAATGTGATGTATTATACGGGATTGTGATTTAAGCTATTTTAAGTGTTGCTTACATTTTTTGTACAGTCTTCAAGTAATGTTTTTCCATTCCACGTTTAATTTGTGTGCCAGACAGGGCTTTTTTTTTTTTTTACAGATCTCGAATAAAGATTTTTAGCCGGCTCGCCGTTGCTGGGAGAAGGGGGGGGGGCGAAAACTTTTTTTCACTGGGGACCGAACCCGCTGTCGGCGGCCATGAACGCGGAGTGACCTCTGTCAGGACGCCAGAAATGAGTTTTTCGCACCCCGATCGTTCGCACGACAAGGGTCACGTTCTGTGGCACGCGTTGCAGTAGTTTCTTGCACAAAGCTGTCTCCATTTCACGCCAGATATCCGCAGTAACGACGTGCCGCTAAGCCTGTGAACGCTGACGTTCGTCTAAATAATATATAAGAATTGAGTTAATATCGTAGAAAACACACTGCATCTCCACTGCAATAACCGATCAATTTGTGCTGTTTAGGGAAATCATCGGTGTTCATTCATCCGTGCTTGCACTCTGTGTGCAAAATGCAGAATATTTTAATGTTAAACCATGCGATGCCTGGAGTTACCTTTGTGCTGAAAGGGATAAGGAAGGTGACGTTGTGGCTGACAGGCAGGCAGCGGGCGATCCGTGCGACAGATAACACCCTCATTTGCTCACTGTCCGTCAGGCGTCTCCCACCGCCACAACGGCTGCTGGGTCATAAATTCGCCCACATGTCAAACTGATCCTCACACGGGCGCAGTGATTGGCGGCCGTAAGCTGACGTCACAGTGGTCATTTAGCACTGACAGCGAGATGGCCATGGTACTGTCCCGGACACAGGAAACTGGATACGACTGAACACCACACCGCGTTCTTGTCATAATTAACGCGTAATAGGGAGGTCGTATCCATCCGCACGTCTCGTCTCCCAAAGTAGGCAGCGGATTTAAAGCAGTGTAGTGGACACTTCGGAAAGTAGATCAGAAATACTTGGAAAGTTTTGAAATGTGGTGCTGGAGAAGAATGGAGAAGATCAGTTGGACCGATCGTGTGAGAAATGAAGAAGTATTACACAAGTGAAGGAGGAGAGGAATATCGTACATACAGTAAAAAGAAGAAAGGCTAACTGGATTGGTCACATCTTGCGTAGAAACTGCCTTCTGAAACATGTGATTGAAGGAAAGTTAGAAGGAAGGATAGAAATGACGGGAAGACGAGGAAGAAGGCGCAAGCAGCTACTGGATGACCTTAAGGAGAAGAGAAGATACTGGAAATTGAAAGAGGAAGCACTAGATCGCACCCTGTGGAGAACTGGCTTTGGAAGAGGCTGCGGACCTGTCGTAAGACAGACTGCAGAATGAATTAATGAGTCTGGTACGTGTTTACCGAGTCAGGGAAATTAGGTACTGCCTGAGTCGTCAGGGGAAGATGTTTGGTGTCATTAACATAGAAGATTAGAATCTGAATCGGTAGACGTTTACGTTACAAATGTAGTTTATGTTTTGCCCTAAAATCAAGAGACAAGGTTAGACAATACAGTTGTTGGACGTATTTATTTATTTATTTGGAAACTAGGCCCAATGTAGTCCATTTATTGAACCAACCAAATGCACACTGCTATTCACATATGAGTGTTACATATATCGCTCCGACATGTCTCGGTGCCAATGCACCATCTTCAGTGTGCATTTAGTTGGTTCAGTAAATTGACTGTATTGATCAGAACAAGGCACGGAACGAACAACCTTACAATAATTCGTTTGCCCAGCTACACTCCCTCTAGCACACAGTGTTGTGGACAGAAAACAGGAACGAAATAAGCACCTTCTAAGACCTCGACTTACACTGGAGGACAATCCGACTCCCAGGCGCATTCTGTAGGCACTTACAAATCGAAAAACAGGAGGAAACTTGAACGATTTATCGTGAAAGCGTTGTAGTTCTTGGCGTATTGTTAGGCGCGAAAGGAGTCTATTACCTTCGTCCCGTCCGTCCGTCTGTCCGCCTGTATCAGCGCGGCTCCCACTGGACCGATTTCCGTGAAATTTGATATTGGGGCTTTTATGAAAAATCTGTCGATAGCTCCATATTTGGTTAAAATTGGACAAAAATGTCGGGCACTTTACGTGAAGACGTAAGTACGTAAAAACCATAAAAGCATTTTTGTTCACTACTCAGTTTTATATTGTTGACAGTGGCATGTAGCTCAACAATACACGCAGAAGGCATTGTTGTGTTTTCACTACAACCATTGTTACGAGAACGCGCCACAATGCTACTGTCTGCGTACATTGCGTATCTTCTTCTTCTTTCGGCCGTCCGTGATGGCCCTGCTGCAGGGCAACCTTGTCAGTGTAGGTTCGACTCCAGGCTGAGCTGTAGACGGGTGTGACAACTAATTAAAGTTTTGTTCTTCGTTTCTACGTTAAATAAGCCATCTGGCAAGTAGGGGGAGCTTTAGAAACAGGGGACCGTAGTCGACAGCAGCGACTTGTTGCAGCCAAAGCGATGCTAATGGCAGGACATGAGTTAGCTGTCAGAATTGTAACGTTCAGAAGCCAGACTGTGTCGTGAAGTTCTGCACTTGACACGTCCAAGCGCCCATATTTCGCTGATTGTGTGTAACCAGCGGGCTTCTCCCCAAAATTTCGGTTACTCGCGAGTGTAGGGGGAGTCCGGAGTTACATCGTAGACTTCTAGGGCGAAACATTTGGGGGGGGGGGGCAATCAAATTTGAGTCTTCGGATATTTGGATTAGCCTATGGTAACTTTCTAAATTCATATTTAGGCAATAGGGACAATTTTTTTTTTTGGGGGGGGGGGGGGAGATTTCGAAATTCGCGAAGTTAGCGAATGAGCGGAGTTGTAAACGCGAGTTACTCTGGTTTGCGGCGTCATAGGAGTGAGACGTGCCATCGCGGCCGGTCTCATTGCAACCAAATTATAACTAGAAATTCTTCCAAGTTCAGTAAATTAATAACTAAAGTATCCGATTTGTGAATATATAACTTCTAAGTGTAATTTACGTATGAACTTCAAACGTAACGACCTGTATTACGACAGTTTTTATAATACACTCATGGGAACTGCTTTGTGATTAGCGAACCTGGTGTGACTATTCCAAGTGTCGGCTGAACAATTCTGTACCTTCACCCCCTCTCGTTCGAATTGAGTCATGTTTATTTTACTCTTCAGCACATAATGCAAAGTTGTGTTAGTCTGTGGGTACAAAATAGGTCAGCAGGCAGAATTTAGGACCGTCGGTCTACGGATATATCGCTCATGAACAGCAATTTGTCGTATCCCACCGATACACAGTTTTACAGAAGACAAAACAAATTGACAGGTCCTTAATAGACCAGCACTTAGGCATGTTATGTTCTTACGAAACTATGACAGGCATTTTTTTGTGGACACAACATTTTGAGAGAAGGTGTGTTCGTAACCCATCTAGTAATGCGGGAATCTCAGTTTGACGTATTGTGTGAGTTAGGACAACTTGCTGTTTCATGGGCCTGTATATCGACCTTGTTATGTTTCGAGATTTACATTCCTCTGCTATTATATCACGCGCTAAAACTCTTCTGTGATCATGGCCACCTTTAAATCTGGCTTGACAGCCACATTAGGAAACAAAACAGCGTCGACAGATTATTACACTCTCCACTGCTCATCAATAGCGCTGCAGTCTGTACTGCAAGTAAATCCATGCATTATGGCGCCAACAGCTAACCATAATACATCATAACATAACAAAAATCCAATTAGCCATCATCAATAATTATGACAACTCCAAATAATCATCAACATTATTGTACTGGGAAGTGAGAGTCCGGTGTTGGCGCACATCAACAGTGTTCAACGCAAGATGGGTCCCCTGAGGACGTAAAAATAAGGCAACACCACCAGCTACAGGTGAGCAAAGAGCTGGGGAAATCGGATTCTGCGCCCTGAACCGGACCGTTTCAACCTCAGCGGTTTACGTAAGCCCGTCCCCAACTTACATGCTGTCATCAAATGTGGCGAAGCTACGATACTGTGTTTACAGGAAATCCACGCATTAAAACCTGCGTGGTTTTACGGCCTGCTGTTATGACCATCACAGCTGCGATAGGGCTAGTGGCAGGACAATCATCTGAATTAACTGCACCTGTTCGGCGGCACTTATCCCAGGATCCGCACCGCATGTTGTCGCAGTACGATTACAGCTACCATACCTCTCAGTTACTCTTTGCAACGTTGATTTCAGTACCAACAAATGCAGCCGATATGACTGATATTATGTCTTAAGTATCCCAGCAGTTCATTTTGCTAGGCAATGTCAGCACAAAATATATTGTTTGAGGGTCAGTTCTTGCAGATGATAGAGGCAGAATGGTTTCCGGTTGTGTGCCAGTTTTGATCTCGTCCTTCTGAACACAGGAGCCAGTACCCAGCTGTGTATGGGACTTGGAGTTTTGTTCTGGAGCTTGGCTTCTGTAGTACAGGCCTGGCAGTCCATTTTGAATGGCCTGTTCTATCACTGACCAGTACCCTCTGAAGATACCTATTCCTGTCACCCAGATCCACCACCATCTGAAGTCGATTATTATCAGTTGCGATGATTGGGATGATTTCTTCCAGTCAGGGACTTCTGTGTACTGGGTATTCACAACAGTGGACAGTGTGGATGGATTACTTTACAAATAGGGTCATCTCAACCACAAGAGGTAGCATTTCCTGCAAGGTCTAAATTTTGGTAGAAGTGCTTGTTGAGCATTAACAGATATATACATGAGTTGGCAGAAGTGCCCCCACATCCGGCATGAAATCGAACCCAGGCAGTCTGAATAGAGCATGCTGTCCAACCAAGTCTTTGCAAAATAAACTCTTTTATTTATTTGTTTTCCATCATAGGCTTTCCTGGAACAGTTAAAGAAAACCTCTGGTGCCATTGAAGACTCATCATCCATCATTGGCCAGTTTGGAGTCGGTTTCTACTCAAGCTTTATGGTTGCAGATAAGGTTGAGGTGTTCACCCGGTCAAGTGAGAAGGACAGTCCTGGCTACAGGTGGAGTTCTGATGGGTGCGTAGTTCCAATTTGATTCATTATTTATGTCTTACTGCAACTTGTGTGACAGAACTGAGTGAGAGGGATATAGTATGATAGGAACAGAAGAGGTAACGTGCTTTCTTTCAGGTTTACATTGTTTATTGTATAACTTGCTGTTTGCAGGGTTCTTACATTTTTGCTGCTGTGATGACAGTTTAAGCAGTGCATGCGTGTTGTGGCTTTCTGGATTATGACACAGTGTGGTCTAGTAGGTGGGTATGTAATGCCACCATGTTCCAAAATGAAGGTTACACAGTGCCATAACCTAGAATACCACAGCATATTCGTTCCTTCTTACTGTCATCAGGGGTGTGTAGTTTCCTGTCCTTGTTTAATTGTGTTTCTCAGATTAAAATTGAATGTTATGCTGTACCTGCCTTAACATCTGTGCCATGTTCTTTACAGGACAGGAATATATGAAATTCAAGAAGCCGAAGGTGTACAGCCTGGAACAAAGATTATTCTGCATTTGAAGCAAGAGAGTCGAGAGTTTAGTGATGAGGAAACTGTGAATGGTATGTTGTTACACAGTTCAGTGATGAGGGAACAGTGAGCAGTATGCTGTTGTGCTGTGTTCAGAACTTCTGAATTGTCATAAATTGTATCTTTGATTGAAAAATGGTGTTGTATGTGATCTAACCAATCTGTGAACAGTATTATATGTGTAATGACAAAATTTCATATATGTTCTGGGATGTGACGTCCTGTAGTCTTGTATGTAGGTACCAGTGTCATGTTGGAACCTGCTACATCCATATTCAGGGAAGACTTCTTCCTCCCTCTGTCTCCCAAGGTAGTGTTCAGACACCTATGGTTGTAGAAACACCAGTATGAGAACCTCTACTCTCCGACAGTTTTCTGTGTATGGAAAAAAGCTGTGCATAAAGTTGAATCCTGGTGTTAAATATGACCTACCAAAGAGTTTATAAACATGTGAAATATAATGTGTCAGAGCAGAAGGTTGTATGTTCTTTATTAATTCACTGCCATGAAGTGCACTCAAATTTAAATGGGAAATTGTGGTATTGGTCTGCACAAAAATACTGTGATCCACTTTCAAACTGTACAGCCCTTGAGGGATATTTTGATATCTTAGTTTCACCCCAACTAAGAATGCCATGAACATGCAGCGTTTGTTTGTATACCATTTTGCTTGCCAGTGGGACCATAAAATGTAGTTGTGCATATCTGTATAGAGGCATTCTGAACACTGAGACAAAATGGATGCTGTGTACATGTATGCAATGTTGGACAGTCCAGCACAGACTTAACATACCTTCCATGTGTACATGTATGCAATGTTGGACAGTCCAGCACAGACTTAACATACCTTCCATGTGTACATGTATGCAATGTTGGACAGTCCAGCACAGACTTAACATACCTTCCATGTGTACATGTATGCAATGTTGGACAGTCCAGCACAGACTTAACATACCTTCCACTGCAGGTTTGCTGTAGTGGTCTGCACCTGTGTGTGTATATTTGCTAACATGTGTAATAATATATGGCAATTATTATCCTTTAAAATATGTGGGTTTGCATGAATGGAAATACATTTCATTCAGTCTCAAAATATAAGAAAGGAATATCAGTTATTGCCTCATCTGAATTTGTTTCTTACAGGCATAATAAAGAAGTACAGCAACTTTGTGGGATCACCCATCTTTCTGAATGGCAAACAAGCAAACACAATACAGGTTGGTAATTCAGTTCTTTGATAATTTCTGCAGTTTTATATAAACCATTGCTGACTACAGAAGCCAGGTTGCCCTGGCTTGCCATGAAACAATTCCTATGTATATTTTGCAGCTGTTTTCTCTGTTATGTTGTGACTCCATTCTGGATGATAAGATTTGAGTGGAATTCTTATTAAAGGGGTGTATGAAATTGAGTTGTTTTGGCAGAATTATTCTGGCAGTATAGAACAGACGGAGGTGCACCATTTCCTATAAGACATTGCTGCTTTGTATGTCAGTATCACAAAATGCAGTAGTTAAAACACTGAAATTAAAGTTAAAATTCACTTACGTCATTTAAAAAATTTGGAATGAGGATCCAAATTACATTTGAAAACTGTACAGCGATACTTGCACATCACTTGAACAGCTTTACATGTTGGCAAAAGTACGGAGTAACTTTAGTGATGTCTTAAGATGTTGTCTGTTGTGACGATGGTAGGAAACAGGAAAGTTACATTTTTATGTATGTTAAATAAAATAATGTTTCAGTTAGGAGCGGCAGCCTGAGGATAGTATTTTGTGTCATGTTTATTCTCTTGATATAGTTTACTCCATTTAAGTTGATACCCTTAGGATACTAATCTAGACATCATGAATGTATGAAAGGAAATGTGTTTGGTGTGATGTCGTTTTCTTCTTTGCCCATCTTGAACAGTGGCTCATAAGCACATTGCGGGTTGATTAGAGAATTGTTACTTGTTTGGGTTATAAGTCATTATCTTAAAGATGTAATTGGAATGGAAGTTCATAACACTTTAAACCTGCTTTCTGCCTTAGTCATGAAAACAGCTGAAGGCCACAATTGAGTTAGGCCATTATCAGGCCACTGCCTCAGTAGTGATGAAGGTGCAACCAAAATAGCAGGTTAGATTTATGTGAAAATTAACATAAATTTGTGATACTCTTTTTAATTCATCACACTGTATTCTTTCAGCCCCTGTGGGTAATGGATGCCAAAGATGTGTCTCCTGACATGCATGATGAGTTTTACAGATTTGTTGGCAATTCATATGACAGGCCCCGCTTCACCTTGCACTACAAGACTGATGCCCCACTGACACTGCGAGCACTGCTGTACTTCCCTGAGGGAAAGCCAGGTATGCAACAGGAAGACACCTTTGATGTGTAGTTGAGCTATCAGTTCTTCTGTAGTGGTCTCAGCTTCAAGGATCTTAAGGCCCTCTTTAAGAAGCTTGTAGATTAGACAACTATGTTGCCTTGAAACATCAGGAACCAAATACTCATTGACACAGCATCACATACCAAATTTACTGACACCTCTGTACACTGCCACTGTCAGCGCAGATCTCATCGACATCATGGTGTAAGCCTGAAATCACGGTCATGTAGATTGGTGTATAGGTACCAGCATTTCAGAGGAGCTTACCACATAGATCATCAGTGTACTCCAAGAAGAACAAGCCATGCAGGAAAAAAAGTGGCTGTTGCATAGAGAAAGAATGAGATGGTAGTAGGCCAATGGGATTTGTTGTAGATATACAGATAGTGGAGCCATAGGTAGAACATGTGTGTGTGTGTGTGTGTGTGTGTGTGGTAGGTGAAAGGAAGTGACAGAAATCAGGGGATAGAGGGGAGAGAACCAGGGAGGTAGGAATTGAGGACAGGCAGTCAGGAAAGCCAAGGGTGGAACAAGAAGGAGACTTGTAGCTGATTCATGACACCCAGACCGTTGTGTTGGCTATGTGTTCTCATGGGGAGGTTTTGTCCTTTCCTTGAGGGGGGTCAGTGAGGGTTTCCATGATAGCCTCCCTGTTTGTGTTGCTGGGATGGACCTCAATCTCAGGTGCCTCCCTGAGGTTGCAATCACTGTAACAGATTGTATTGGAGAGGATAATGGAGCTGGATGCACTGTTCCTGGTGAACCAATGCTGTGCCACTGCTAACTTTTCTGAGGCAGATATGCCAGTGGTGCTGCTACGCCCTGGTCTCAGTAGACAAATTGGTCTGCCCAGTATGGATCTGATCACACTGAAAACAAACTCTGTACACATGCAGAGTCTTCAGTCCTGGGTTTCCCAGAAACTGGATATCTTCCTAGGTTGTAAGCCTCGTTCAGTAATAGAAGTGAGTTATGAAATATATACATAAGACAGCAATTCTTATGCATTCATGCACTTCTGTTCAGTTATCCTGCAAACTCTACACTAGTGGGAAAAGTTTTTGGGCATAAAAAATGTTTTATTATTCTTCACAGCTTTCTGTGTGAGACATGTTTCATTGTGACAAATATTTAATGATTTGCAATCAAGAGACCTGCAGAAATGCACATAGGTTTTCAGTTTTAGCAGCAGGCAAAGCTTTCTGAAATTGATGTTTGAAAGAGTATTCAAAAGTATGATTACAAAATTCTGCCTTTTGACTAAATGGCCTGATTATAGAGGTGGGTCAAGTTTCCAGCCAGGTCTCAGTGTTTAATGTGTGGATGGCTTCTGTCTATCTCACATAGAGAATGTTAAAACCCTGTGTGCTGTTCTTATTGCAGGTTTGTTTGAAATGAGTCGTGACACTGAGCTGGGGGTAGCCTTATACAGTCGCAGGGTACTGATCAAGAATAAGACAGATAACATCCTACCAAAGTGGCTGCGTTTTGTCAAAGGTAAGTCTGAAGGTAACCTTTCATTGTGGAACATTGAGTGTATCTACAACATGCAGATAAAATCTAAATGCTCTTAAATACTGCTCCAACATCATGATTAGAACTGGGGTTTAAATGCGTCCTTGTTGAAGGGTTAAACATTTGAACATAGATGGGTAACTGCTCGGCTGTGAGGTGAGTAGCAACAGTGTCCTGCCAAAGTGCCTCTGCTGTGTCAAGGATTAGTCTGAGGCAAGGAGAAGGGATAGCGCAGTAGAGCAACTAGGCTACTACAGGCTGGACAGTCTTAAGGTTTGAATGCTGCGGGACAGGCAAGACATTTAACTCCTAAATGTCCAGACTCACTCTGGGACCCAGCGTCCTATGCAGTGGGTACTGGCTCTCTTTCCATGGGGTAAAGTGGTGGAGCATGAGGCTGACCTTTCACCTCCATCTAGTGCTGAGGTTAAGAATGAGTGGAGCCCTCATAGCATGTACAGGGACAACTTTACCTTTACCTTTATCTTTATCTGTTCAGTCTTAAGGTGAGGTCTGCACCAAGGATACCCAACATGTTGCGTGACACGTGGCACAACATGCCGGATGACACAGCACAATATGCAATGTACTTTAGTACTTGAGCATGCAGTTTCCTTGATTCTACACACGTTTTTGTCAGTCATGCCAAATCGTACATAAGAAAGATGAATTCAGTCACGTATGCGGCATTATGATCAGCGACGATGATTTGCAGATTTCAGCATTTACACCAAAATTTTCATTGACACTTTTAAGACATTGTTCTTTTATACCTCACCTGCAGTATATTATGATGATGAAAAATGTTATGTTTGTGTGATTTCATAATATATTGTGACTTAGAGAATCTCATGAAAACCAAGTAAAGCTGTCTTGTAAAATGGGGTAGTGTAGCTTGTGGTAGTGTAGCTTGTGGTAGTGTAGCTTGTCATGTTGATGGAGTAAGTCATTCAGTTACAAATCCAGTGAAACCCCCCTAAGACATTTTTGGAAAAATTAAAGAAATTATGCTTATTGAGCAGGAAAACATCTTAAAGAGGTAAGCCTGACAGCATTATTATTTTTTAAATCTCTATAGAAATTGACGTGCTTGTTACTAGAATACTGTTCCTTATAAACGCTGCGTTAAATGATTCATTTTTACCATCAAACCACATTTCATGTCTTGCCTTCTTTTGTGATCTTGTCACATTCTTGAATGCAGAACAAGATACTTTTACATGCACAGCTGGTAGATGGAGAGGCCATCCTTCTTATAAGTACTCCATAAATTTTGATCCTATCCCTCCTGTGTTTTGCTGTTTTGAACTTTCTCGGGCTCTGCTGTTCACTTACACACTGAGTACTGTGTCTTGTATTTTAAGGGGACACATAAATGCAAAGTTCACTGTGTGAACGGCACGTATGGAAATTGATGGTAGTGCAGTCAGAATGTGACACCTTTTCCCACCACATGTTTCCGTGGATTAACATTGACTTGCACATCTGTACCTGTGATGTGTGGTGCAAACAACCTTGAAGATCAACATTTACGAACTGAGAGAATTATTTTGTCGCTGCATTTTGGTAACAAATTGAACAAATGGGAATTTGTTTTGAGATTTTGATGTGAAAATGTATTAAATGGGGGAAAAATTTGCTGTCTTGCTAAGTTTTGATGCTTCTTAGACAGGAAATTCTTTTCAGCAGGGAACATGTTAAGAGGGCAAAGTATATTTTAATCATATGGAAAAATTTTGCTACTGAATTATTTTAATGTGTTAGGCAGGAAAAATTCTTCAGTAGCTTTCACTACATTAATAACATGACAGCTGCCCTTATTACGAATTTATGAGCAGTGTTATTGATATTGAACTGAAAAAAAAAAAAAAAACAGATGGGTTTGACCCAACATAAAGCTACTCTTCGTAAGTTGATCATTTCAGTTCATTACCACAAAATAAGCACATATTTGTGAAATGAGTAAGGCATTTCTTAACATCAGTGTCTCTCATATTACAGGCGTAGTGGACTCAGAAGATATTCCCCTAAACTTGAGCCGTGAGCTGCTTCAAAACAGTGCCCTCATCAGGTTGGTATCACTGCTAGGGTACATAAACAGTGTAACCACAAAACAGGTAGCTTCCGATACTTATACACACGTGCGCGTGCACACACACACACACACATACATGATACGAAACGAGTCATGATGCCATAAAAAACATGATTATGTAAAACAGTCTCTAGTCCTGTATCAAAATAAGTAGACAGTATACAACCAAAAATATGTAATATTTATAATTCCTTTCTTACAGACCTATCATTGAACTTTATCTCATGTTGATAATTTAAATATTCGTTAATTGAATAAAAGGATTCAACAATTAAAACCCCTTTCAGAGCTGCTATAAATTGCTTCTTATCCAGCACTAATTCTGCAATGGATGCTGGTAATGTATTAAAAGTGAAATATTCTAAATTATGTATCAAAAAGGTCATCAAAAACAGTGTAGAGTCAGTATTCACCTTGACATTGGTGAGGGGGCTTAAGTTTGACTTAAGCAAATAACAAGCGAAACAAGAGATACCCATAGAAACTGCTAATATAACGATGCAGCCCTCCTATAACAATCAGCTCAACCGTTCTTTTCAGAACGAACACAAGCAATCAAAGCAACCAGATAGGTTGTGTTTAAATCTTTGGATTAATGGAAAATATCCGATACAACATATCAGACGTGCATTACTGTGCACAAGATGTGAGCATTGTGGGCCAGCACATCGTGTAGCGTATGTTTCAGCTTTAACATCATGCAGCAGACAGACATTTACTTGTGAAGGCTTGCTTGTGATAAACAGTTGATTGTGAATACAAATGGTAATGCAAGTTTGGGGATTTTTGAACATCTCAATGCATATAATGCTAAAGACATAATGAATATTGAGTTAGTTTTCATGATTTTTGTACCTCTGTAATATCCACCTTATAAAAGAATAAGCCTTGTCATACGTGCATGAATTCTTTTAACCTGACTTTTGGTAAATAGAATTATAATTATTGCGTAATTTTTGGAAAGGATCGTATGAGACAGAATTAGTGGTAATTTGTGGTTGGGTAGTTCATATACACGGTAATAACCAGAAAACTCTGAGAGACTGACTGGCTTCCACATGTGTGTGTTCTGTAACACATATGTAGTTGAAACATCAGAGTGGTTCAGTTGGTTACCGTGGATACAGAGTTACACCGTTATCACCTTATCACATTTAAGTAGGTGTAACAAAGGGGAACATGAGATGTGGAAATACAACATTTGTGTGGTTCAGAAGCACTGCATAGTGGATGTTTTGTTTTCTTGAAGCATTTCCAGTGCTTGTTATTAAGGTGTAATGGAATGAGCTGCAATGTACATCAGACAGTAGACTTCCGTTTGGATGAACCTGCTGCCTCCATTTTTTAAGCTGGAGGTAGCACGTTCTCCCGAAACATTGCTACACCAAACTACACGGTATCAGATCCCACGAAACCATAATCACAATATTCACCATATGTGAAACTGGATTTTTCATTTGTACTATCCAATTTTATTTGCAGGAAACTGCGAACAGTGCTGACAAATCGAGTTTTGCGATTTCTCCATGAGAAGTCTACCAAGGACACTGCAGAATTTGAGAAATTCTATAAGGATTATGGCATGTTCCTCAAGGAGGGGATAGTGACCGCAAATGAGCAGTTGGAGAAGGCAAGTAGTTATGTTCCACATGTTGTGTTGTACTTGTTGGTATTCTTTATGTTAAGGGAAGTGGAGTTGTTATTGTTCACAGTGTGGTCTTCTGTATTATGACACCGTGTAGTCTGGTAGAAGCTCATGTGGCATGGCAGTCAGTTGCTCCTGTACTGTGGACCACATAAGAATGGGCATTGTTGTGCAGCGGGCTGATACTGTCAGTGAGGTTACCGTGAGGTTTGGTCTTGATCTTGGTACGCAGCTTTTGAAGTTTGCACTGATTGTGCCGTCATGATACTATGCATGCTGATACTGTCACTGAGGTTACCGTGATGTTTGGTCTTGATCTTGGTATGCAGCTTTTGAAGTTTGCACTGATTGTGCTGTCATGATACTATGCATGCTGATACTGTCACTGAGGTTACCGTGATGTTTGGTCTTGATCTTGGTATGCAGCTTTTGAAGTTTGCACTGATTGTGCCGTCATGATACTATGCATGCTGATACTGTCACTGAGGTTACCGTGATGTTTGGTCTTGATCTTGGTATGCAGCTTTTGAAGTTTGCACTGATTGTGCCGTCATGATACTATGCATGCTGATACTGTCACTGAGGTTACCGTGATGTTTGGTCTTGATCTTGGTATGCAGCTTTTGAAGTTTGCACTGATTGTGCCGTCATGGGCTTTGAAATCGAGAAACAAGGGTTTCTCAGTGTCCCTCTGGTCCTGTTTGGGCAGATTCCCCATGGCATACACCAACTTTAAGCTGCATTGTAATATCATCCCTACCAGCCACATGCCCAGTTGACTGCACTATTCTACCAGTGTCTGTACAGAGCCAAGCACACAGTCGTGCCTTCTACACTACCACAGCAGCAACACAAACATGTTTCATTTGTACATGCCTCATAGCCTTTCAGTGAAATCCTCAGCCATGTCATAACTGGATCAAAACGCAATGTTTGGAGACACGTCTGCATCATCAGAGACGAGGAGGTCTCTGAAGTGTTTGATTTCAACCCGACATGAGGCAGCTGGTAGTCCAAGAATGTTTAAGTGAATTCAGTAAGCTGTGAAGTGCATCTAAGCTGGCATTTGAGGGTTAACATGTTGACAGTTCGAAGTCATCTGCTTCTGCGGCTGTTACAGTAGCAAATGGGAAAACAGCAGACATCCTATTAATGAGCGTGCAGTAAATTAATGTTGCTTTGGGAGGGGGTGGGGGGCAAGATTGTCCAATCCTTAGAACAGCTTTTTCTTCCTTCCCTTTAGGGAATGGATGAGACTCACTGTTTCTCGTGAATCACTTCAGCATCTACCGGCACATAATGCCGTCACTTTGAAACTGGAGGCTGCATGCTCCTCTGATACATCAGCATCAACTCAATATGCTGCATGGTCTCAAAACCCAGGAGACTTTTGTTTGATTAATATACACCGTACAAGCCTGGAAGCCTCAGCAATATGGATTATTGTTGTTGGTATTATAAGCTTGTATTTAATTTATTTCTTGTTAGGTGTAAGCGGCTGACAACTGACTTGTCGGGCATCATGACGAATTAAAAGCTTTCCTAAGAACATAATTGAGAAGAAAGGAAAAGTAGTACAGTGCTTCACTCTTAAAGAAGTTTTCCAAGCGACTGAACGATATTAAACAGGAAAATGTCTTAAAAGGGATTCATTAAAGAACACTGGGTCCATTCTGTCTGTATAGACTGCTTGTTTCTAAACCTCTGCAATGGAAGTACCTTGAAACAATGCACTAATAGTTATGCTGAATTATAAACACGTTATTTTGAAAACCTGAGTTATTTATTTCTTGACAGAAACTGAACGAATGTGTAAACATACGATGTGTTGTCACAAACCAGTTATGCTTTAATTCACCCTCTTAACGTCATTAATTACACAAAACACTTCCCTTCCCAAAGTACAGTGCAAGTGTAGTTTTCCATTTTGAAGAAGTTTCATGTTATGGACTGTGTAACGTCAGAGACACTGCTGTGGAAACATCTGTATAACTCCAAGCACTGTACTACCTCACAGACTGCTTCTGCCCCCTCTTCTTCATTTTGTTGTTGTTGTCATCATGATTGTCCTTCTCCTCCCCCTCCCCTTTACTCCCTTTCTTCCCCCTCTTCTTCCTGCTCCTTATTCTTGTTCTGTGTCATGATTTTTATCAGTAGCTGGCACAGTTGTTTGGTTCCTTGGCTAGCATATGGGAGAAAATTTTCCTCACCTTCTACATATTCATTGAATGATACTGCTACATTCAGCTTCCTGTTCACATCAGCCCACATCTCTGTGCCTGTTACATCATCATGCCATGTTGCACAACTTCATATCACTAAGCAATGCTAATATTATATTTACACAAAATTATTAGCACCATTGTAAGTTTGAAAAGAACTGTGCTTATACCAGCAGTGCTGAGCATACACCAAAAGGTACCAGAATAATGTGGAAGCTTAACACTACCTTACAAAGTGTGCATCTTAAGTGGGAAATCTTATTAGGTGGGAACATTTTAAACAGTACTAAAATACATTTTTGTCTTGGTGATATTTTTATCACCAGATCATTCCTGTTTAGGTGGGAAACTGTTTTAAGTGGAATCTTAATCATCAGCACTGTATAAGGTTTAGTGTTCTGATGGCAGTGCGTATTCACACTAAGGTTATAAGACTGGTGTCTGAACCCACAAGGGCAAACTAATTTGAAAGAGACAAGCATTGCTTCACTTGTGATTCTGGTGCCACTTTGCTTCACTTTCTGAGCAATATGATTGGTTTCTGTTCAGAAAGGACCTCACGCTGTGGTCCTGAACTAGACATATTGAAGAATTAGCACTGATAATTCAAAGAATATGTGCCAGAGGCAGCATTTATGTTAACTGTTTAAGCAGTATGGTGGCTGTGTACTGCCTGTTTGACTTTAAAAATCTGCATTTAGCTCACGCAAGGTGTTTCCTGATTTTTGTGCACACAGTTCATATTTATGTGTTTTATGTGAGCGTCACAATAAAACATGATGACTTGTTGGTCTTTGTAAGGGAGTCACGTGTGTTGTGTGTGAGGCTAGAACTTTGTGCTTCAAAGGGCACATCACAGGGCATGTCAAGAAGCAGCAGCTTGTTAAGAAAAGACCAGAAAGTTTCAAAACAAAACGAACCCACCACCTTAGAAGCATTACAAAGTAGACATTTGAACACCTACAGGATGTGGTATATAGAGAAAGAAATTTTACACTGAATAATGCTGATTGCAGGAAGAAATAGCCAAACTGCTGCATTTTGAATCTTCCCGATGTCCAGAGGGAGAGAAAGTAACGCTGCCTCAGTACTGCAGTCGACTTGTGGCAGGCCAGAGGGACATCTTCTACCTGGCAGCACCCAGGTAGGTAGATATGCCACTGATCGTCGTGGTTCAGTCATCAAGGTGTGCCACTGACTGGTGTGGTTCAATCTTCAAAATGTGCGACCAAGTGGTGTGGTTCAGTCATCAAGGTGTGCCACTGAGTGGTGTGGTTTAGTCATCAAGATGTGCGACTGTTTGGTATGGTTTATTCCCTGCCTAGGATACTGAACACAGCTTATTACAGTTCAGAACACCTTAATGTTGCACACATGTGAGAAATTTCCTGTGAGAAACTTTTGTGTGTTAAAAATTGCAACTGTGGTGTTCATATGGGAGTGATGGTGGCAGCAGAGAGGGTTTCTGAAACTTTGGGTCTGTACTCAAAGCTGATACAGCTGGTCGTGTGAGAAGATTTTCCATCACTTGTAGTTGCTGCGAAAGGTTCTAGTCTTATCTTTTGTTGTCGGTTGTGCACCTGAGAATTACAAAAGAGGATGGGAGACCCCAAATCGGTTGTGACTTGCTCGTGTGCAGCACTGCAGAACAGTTTTTAAGATGAAACCCTGCTCCAGGAGCTGTGTGACAATGCTCTGGCTTCCCATTAAAATCAGATCCTGATAGTTCAGGCATTATAGTGATTAGGTTGCCGGCTGGATGAGCAGGGAATTGCGGTTTGAGTCACAGCAGGTACAGAGTTTTTTGCTTCTCTACAGCATTCAGTCTAGGGCCACCCAGGTTCCTGTTGAGGGGAGGGGCACCAGCAGTTCTGTGTAATGTTTGGATTCCTTCAAATAATTCTGTTTTGTGACATAAGTTTTATATTCATTTACCTTTGTGCAGTCGGACTCTGGCCGAGTCATCTCCATACTTTGAAGCACTGAAACAGAAGGATGTGGAGGTGTTGTTTTGTTATGAACCATACGATGAACTGGTGTTGATGCAGCTTAGGCAGTTTGATAGTCGTAACCTTACTTCTGTGGAGAAGGAGATGCGACAGGATAAAGAGTCAGATGACCTTACAGATCTTGGTAAGTAGTGGATGGTCAGTGTGGTGAAACTTAAAAAAAAAAGTAATTTAAGATTCCCTTTATTTGTAGGGCATGTGAAGATACAAACATTATATCAGAATGTAAATGATGTGTTATTTTATCACATACTCAAAGTTTGTGTGTAATATGCATTGTTGACAGCTAATGAACCATTATAGCAAGTACGATGGTGTTCTGTAAAGTTGCGTTGCTATAATTGTACGTAAAATTTCTGTATGAATCGTTTTCATGTGTGCTGATAATTCTAAAGAGAGTAACAAGTAACTGTGTCATGTCAAACTTTTCCTCAGAGTTAAATTACCAAATTCGTTAATTTTCACTTTAATGTGTTTGTTGACGTATGTTCAGATGAATGCGTTTGAAGTACTACTAGCACTATTAAGATGTGGTTTGTGATGCGTAGCAGTTGGACGGAGACATACCAATATTGTGAGGGATGTGCTGTGTGTATCATCCGTACTGCTTGGCACCCTAATGCTAACAGCCACTCACTGTTACCAGAAGCTCAGGTCTCACTGTGATAATACCAGTTCATGTTACTGTAAAACAACCATAAGAATGGTGTGATGGCAGTTTTGTCTGTTGGCTCCATGTTGTAGGAGCAGACAGCCTGAAGCGCAGTGAGGTGGAGGCACTTGTACCTTGGGTGAAGAAGACCCTAGCTGGCAAGGTAAAGAATGTGCGAGTGACCAAAAGGTTAGATGCTCATCCCTGTGTTGTGACAGTTGAAGAAATGGCAGCTGCGAGGCACTTCATCCGTACTCAGTCACACCTCATGAATGAAGAGAGCCGTTTGCCCTTCTGCAGCCACAACTGGAACTCAATCCTCGGTAGGTGCCCTTTAATCCCCATAGTTCACTTGTGGCATAAAGGAAAATATTTCTCATATCTGACTTTGCGTTAATGCACGGGTGAATAAACTGAACCATGAATGTTACTGTGTTCTGGGATACTATGTCATGCAGTGTGGTCCTTTGGTGCCAGTGTTGTGGAGGAAGCTACTGCCACAGTCTTAAAGTTAGAAGCGTAAGCTGAGTGTGGTGAGACATGGCTCACATATTTGGCAGGAAGATGGGGGCTGTGGGTGAGGTGAAACGAAGTGATGGCAGTAAGAAGTGACAGAAGGCAGATTTGAGTGGAAGGGAAGAAGGTGGGTAAAAGAGAATGTGCAGGACTAGAAGTCAAATGGATGAAAAGAAAGTAAAATAAATTATTGGGTGAAGTGCGTAAGATTAACCCTTTGAATGGTATGCCGATACTTTTATGATAGCAGCTGGCTGGCGAGCTGGGAATTGTATGGGAATTCCATAAGTTAACATCTAGTCATATATCATACCAACATGGTCTGCCATCTGTTGGCCACTTGTAGGAACGTATTCCTCATAGTCATGATGCTTCAAAGGAAAGGTTGCGTAGTGCAGATGAAGACTCACTGCTCAAAGTGGGCTGTATGAAGAGGAAGGTGGGGACAGGAAAGGAATCACTGGACCTGAAAGGGTGCATCAGGGTCAAGGGGGGAAATGCTGTAAGAAAGGTGCAGGGGGCAGATATGCTTGTTACATCATGTGATGTTTTGCGGCTCATTCTGTTCCAGACACCCCATCATCAAGAAACTCAGTGCTCTGACCACAACTAATGTAAAGTTGGCAGAACTGATTACAAAACAGGTAAGGCAATACATGTACTCTGACTTTAAGTTTCAAACTATCAAACAGTTTATTTTTTAAGCCACTGCTTTGTTAACATGTTACTATACAGATCTGTTGGCTAGCTTCCTTGCCTCCGAACAGCATGCACAGCCGCAGTGTTCTTATTTTGCATTTTTGTAATGCAGTATGATGCAGTGATGCAGTCTTTTCAAGCATCTTGTGTTTCTGATGTCGCAAATCTGTACGGTCCATTTAGTCACAGAAAGTTAAAAAGACTACCAACATGGTACGGTCGTAACACCACATTTCACTGAAACCAGTCAGTTAGTGCTATGATAATAACGTTCATGAGTGAATCAGAATGGACAGACAGACCTGCGGCCTGTTAATATGGTTACTATGGAATTCTAAGAATGGGGCGTTATAGAATGCTCTTTGCTTTAACCTCATTTCCTATACGTGAATCACTGAGCAAGGTCACCCAACCAGTAATGCTTCTTACTGTATTTAGGAGGTGCATAATTCTGATATCGGCTGGTACGCTGACGGCCTGACTCAAGTTTGTTTCTGTTCTGTCAGTCTTTCCAGGCTTATTGCAGGAATGCCTCAAATAGGCTACAACTGCTTCCTTCCACATCTTTTCCAATTCATTATTGACAGTCATCTTAATGTTTGATGCTGTGTAGTGTGCAGTACTGACAGCATCATTATATAAACAAAGTGAATAAATCCAGTTGTCTTTTCTGTCACACGTTTCTGTCTTGCAGTTATTCGCCAATGCCATGCTATCAGCAGGACTCGTAGAAGATCCACGTACACTGTTGACCAGTATGAATGAACTCCTCACACTTGCACTTGAAAAGCACTGACATAATTGGAGTAGTTGTCAGTTTTACTGGAAGAAATTGGAAGTAATGAGCGTGCTGCTGCTGTGCTGCTGGAGCTTCCAGTTATGTCTGATCTGTTGCTTCACAAGGGTAACATTTAACTTGTAAGTTACTGTGAACTGTCACCCAGAGGCCACACCTTAATAGAAGTATCCTTCAGCTTATATGATTTTGATTTACATAAATTTCATGTTAATCTGATTTCGTATTAATTTTATTTTCTTACACAAATGGCACTTAGGCAAATTTTTCACAAGCAACATTCATTGGTAACGTTTCTACCAGGAAAAATAATTGAGTTACATGACAAATCCTTAACATGCAGCTGTCATGTTTATCGGATAGTACTCACATGTTACATGCGTGTTAAATTCTGTTTTTGTATCCGGTTGGTTTTTTATGGGTTTCAGAGGCACTTAATTGTCAGTTACATTTACATCAAAGTGGCAGTTTGTGCATTTTGAAAATTGATATTTTTGCCTTTCCTGTGTTGTCAATAAAACAAACTTGAGTCAAAATACTATATTTGTAGTTAATATATTGTTTTATTCAGTAACATTCATTATCTTCACAAAAGGGCTGACAATTTTATATTTTACATAAATTTATTTAAACAATCCTATTACAAAGCAAGATTGCAGTCAGTTACATTAAGGTCGAAGCTGTGTTGTAGCTGTTCAGTATTTCCACTGTCCACCTTAACGTGACATACAGACACAAGGCAGTTTGCCTGTTTAGAATGTCCACTGTCCACCTTAACATGACATATAGGCACAAGGCAGTTTTGCACTGTCCAACACCAAAACATCAGCAGAAACATAAGAAACATATCATATTGCACAGAATGTACAACATCAAAATAATCAGTACTGAACTTTTCAGTGCCTATATGTTTCATTTTTCAGATCTGTGATACTTCCAGGACAGTTTCTATTGAGATAATCCTCAAGAAGGCTCTACAAAAAATAATCATATCATTACGGTCAGGGGTGTACGGTGTTACTCCAAATCGAACAGGGTGATGGTCTGAAATTACTTGATAGTGGGAATAAGTGTGTAAAATGTGCAGAACAGTATTGGTAGTGTGCAGCCATATTCCATCTAGTTGAGACAGCATTTCATAGAGACCATAACCCATGCCTTGTAAAAAGGGAATGAAGTTCTCCTCTAGAAGTGCCCCTAACATTCAGAACTCACATTTTTCCCCCACAGTACTAGCACCTAAATTGTATGCTGTTGTGGATACAGAGGAGCATGTTTCAAAAGTGTGGATTTTATGTTTGCCATATTGGACTTTTCTGTCTGTTAATAGTCCCATTCAGATAAAAGTGGGTTTCATCTGTGAACCAATTACTGTTAAGAATACCAGGATTTGCACCAGTGAAATTAGCAAATGAATTATAAATGTCTATCCAGCAGTCTTGGTCATGATCACTCTGTGTTTGGAGAAGCTGTATTGTCTAAGAAATTGGCTGGAATCCTGTCAAAGAATTTTATGGTTTGTCCCAGTACCAATGTCAGAATGTTGACGAGTGACCAGAAATTGCCATTCACACCAATTTGTACCTAGATTGGTATTATTTTATAATTATCGCAATTAAATTACTCGGTGATCATGAACCAGTTTAAGATCCTTGACTTCTTTCAATTGCATCCTGTACACTCTGTTCTGTTTTACAACATCTCACCATCTGTTACATCAAAGATCACCTTTGTTATTATTTAACTCAGAACAAGTTTCTTCAAATTCTTATCGCCATGCTGAAAGGAGCAGCGTTAACTTTAAAGTGTTGCCGATAATTTCTTAGCACTTGCATGATACGTGTTCGTTTATAAACTTTTTTCACAATAAGTGCCTTCTGATCTGATGTGCATGAAGCCGTCTTCACAACTAATTACCCTGCATTATGTATGCCAATGTACAAAGAAGAAAATTCAAAACTAAAGGTAGTCAGTCCTGCTGTGAAGATCTTGTACGTTTGTGAAGCATGTATGTATTGTGTAACCAAGATTACTGTCGCCTGACGTGTGACATCAAGTGTGTAGGTGCCAACATTTTAGAGAAACCTACTGCCTCCATTTTGAATGTAGTAGCTGTGCTGAGTTTGCCTAGCATTTAGTTCCTATTTACTTTAGAAACTTTGCTGCATGTACAAAAGTAAAGTTACAAGCATGTCGTGTGAAAGTCCAATGCTTCTGGAACATTACTCTGTGTGAACTGGTAGATAGTTGCCAGTGTTTCAGAGGATCATACAGCCTCCATCTTCAGGGTCACACAGTCGTCAGTTGTCACAAGTGCTGTTGATTGACCCACATGTGACAGTGACTTGTGTTCAAGCACTCTCATATGTCCTGTACCTAATAGCAACGGCCTACAGATTGAATGACTGGTGTTCACTGTCGTATGTCCTGTACCTAATAGCAACGGCCTACAGATTGAATGACTGGTGTTCACTGTTATTATGTCCTGTACCTAATAGCAACTGCCTACAGATTGAATGACTGGTGTTCACTGTCATTATGTCCTGTACCTAATAGCAACTGTCTACAGATTGAATGACTGGTGTTCACTGTCGTATGTCCTGTACCTAATGGCAACTGCTACAGATTGAATATCTGGTGTTCACTGTCATTATGTCCTGTACCTAATAGCAACGGCCTACAGATTGAATGACTGATGTTCACTGTCATTATGTCCTGTACCTAATAGCAACTGTCTACAGATTGAATGACTGGTGTTCACTGTCGTATGTCCTGTACCTAATAGCAATAGCCTACAGATTGAATGACTGGTGTTCACTGTCGTATGTCCTGTACCTAATAGCAACGGCCTACAGATTGAATGACTGGTGTTCACTGTCGTATGTCCTGTACCTAATAGCAAACGGCCTACAGATTGAATGACTGGTGTTCACTGTTATTATGTCCTGTACCTAATAGCAACTGCTACAGATTGAATGACTGGTGTTCACTGTCATTATGTCCTGTACCTAATAGCAACTGTCTACAGATTGAATGACTGGTGTTCACTGTCGTATGTCCTGTACCTAATGGCAAATACTGCCTTACCTGACTTAGCAATAGTCATTGGTGTTCACTGTCATTATGTCCTGTACCTAATAGCAACGCCTACAGATTGAATGACTGGTGTTCACTGTCATTATGTCCTGTACCTAATAGCAACGTCTACAGATTGAATGACTGGTGTTCACTGTCGTATGTCCTGTACCTAATAGCAACTGCTACAGATTGAATGACTGGTGTTCACTGTCGTATGTCCTGTACCTAATAGCAAGCCTACAGATTGAATGACTGGTGTTCACTGTCGTATGTACTGTACCCAGCCACTGAAGGTCTGGTGTGCTTTGATTGGCTGCTTGACGTAGGTGGGCTCCGCCCAGTGATCTCCTTCCTCATCACTTTCTTCATTTCTCCGTCAGGGGCCATTTATCACGCTCCCCTCCTGGCTTTAGCGGAACGCGAGAGAACGGAAAATGTACCGTTTAGCACGTTGTAGCCGTGCTGTTGTGAACAGCAGAGAAACTGCTACAGGAAGTGGAAAGTGTACCGTGTTCTCTAGTGGGAAGCGGAGAGTTCCCACAGTTCTGATTTGGTTCAGTGAAGTATTCATCATTTCATTTTCATTCATCCAAGTTAACCTGCAATTACATTGCTAAGAATCAGCATAAGAGGGACTATGAAATATTAGGACAGGGATGGCTATCACCTGGCCTGATCAGAGTCCCTTGCAGTGATCTCACATGTCTCCTTGCCTTCTTCCTTGTGACCTGATGAAGATTCAGAAGTCACAAGGAATATTCAGACTTCCTGCTGTTTGCAGTGTCATTGTTGAAATAGAGACTTACCAAACCCAAGTTGGCCTCACAGAATGCTTTCATTGCCAGTGATTTGGGTACGTGGCAGACAGGTTCCTGTATTGTGGGGGTGGGTATCGCCTTCAGGAGTTCCCAGAGGAGGAGAGCCCCCACAGCATCCCCAGCAATTAATTTACGCCCCTACGTAAAGTGTGACAGTTATGGAGCCAGTTTTCACTAAACTCAACGTTTGTTCGACAGCTTTACGTAAAGAACTCCTATAAGGGATTTCATGAAAATCCACAAAGCGGTTTAGTTGCTGATACTAGGTTACGGACGGACTGACGTGGTCCCCACATAACGCTCCTTTTACTTCTTAAAGAACGTCTCAATATGAGAAAAGGAGGACTGGGTGAAAAGGCGTTATAGGCAGCTCAAAAGTGAACTGAGGATTGTAGACTCCAAAGAGTTCAAAAATTTCACGAGGATCCGTGCCGTGGCAGTTCTGAGCATTATGAATCTGCTGGGTTTTGTTGTTGGCAAGAAGCGTGCTGCAGTCAGAAATGCCACTTCACTGTGCTGGCAACAGACAACAAGGAACTGAAGACTGATTTGCTGAAAGTTTGACTTCCGCGATATCTTAAGCACTCAGCCGCACTCATTGGGGTCGTTACTGGATACATGACATCGTGTGCAGTGTGCGTGGCAGTGTGGGGAGCTCAGGCTTCTTCTCTGGCATACCGCTACATGAAATTTAACAGTTTCGTGTACCACCAATATTGTTTGTACTGAAATAAGAAACGGGACTTGCAAAGACTGGCTGGTGGCTGGGGTGAGTTGCATAATGTTGTCAGCAATGCTGCATATTAGCAAATATATGTGGAGTGTGTTTTATTTATTTATTTTTTTAAGTTTTTATACTTTTTGTATTTCGACATTTTATTAAAGCCGCGTACCAAGGACGACCTCCATCGCCCCTTCCTTTGCCCACATCTTAGTCGCACAGTTGTGTAAACAGATTCTCGTAAGCCAGTCGCAACTTTGCCTATTTTCGTGGTGCAGGTGCGAGTGCATCTGACGGCCCGCGTTCAGAGAACCTACCGTCCGCGATGTTAACATGACCCTGGCGACTTTACTGTCGAAGGCGTTTACACGTGGCGAAGCGCCTCTCCAAAGTCGCCGTTATCCATTCCCGAGAGCTTCACTCTCACGTGTAGCCCCATCTTTAATGTGTCTGTACACAGGGTAATACTGTTTTGTGTGTTGTTCATTATACAGGGGCATTATTTTATCTGACAACCATCGGTTGTCATTTCGTGTCGGTCGTGTACAGTATTAACGTACCCCATGCAGTGTCCGCCCATACGTGCGGTGGAATAGTGGCAGGAAGTGACTGAAGGTGGTAGTCAGAGAAAAGAGTGACCCTGTATACGCGTGCCCAGTGTATAGTTCGGGACTCATCTTTGCGGCCCTAGAAGCTGGGGAAATGAATAGGCAAGAAAGCCGTGGGGCTGAGTCGTGAACTGTAACATTCGTTTGTGTGTTCAGTGTTTCAGAGACGGTCATGAAATGCAGCACAGATAAACAGAATGCCACATTTCGCGTATTTAGGCCGCAGTTTTTGAATCGTCACGTACCGTGTTGCATGATAACACGTAGCACGTAAGGCGGTTTTGTTCGAGAAGATCTGCAGAGCGTAATGTGTTGTAGCGTTGACAGGGGTTCTCGCCTATGCCAGACCTTGCTGCCATGCAACTAACAGCCACCCGCCGGCCGTGCCATGGCTCAGGCGGTTAGTCGCCGGCCTCTCACCACGGAGGCCCGGGTTCGATCTCAGGTCAAGTCCATGTGAAATTTGTGGTGGACAAAGTGGCACTGGGACAGGTTTTTCTCCGAGTTGTCGGTTTTCCCCTGTCAATTTCATTCCACTGGTGCTCCATTAATTGTAAAACTTGGTAAAAAAAACTGTTCATCATCCACCTATCATCATCATTGGGGTTGCACAAAAAGCCTTAAGGCTGTGGTGCGAGGGCCCTTCATCACAAACAAGAAAAAACAGCCACCCGCCACGTCTTTCGACCCGCAGAGTGCCATGCCGGTGTGTAATTCACAGTGCTGTCATGTAGCTGTTTACTGTTTCGCCTCACGTTGCAGTGTATCGCATTAACTAATACAGACGGACAACTTCAAGGCTCCTGTGTTCGTCGTCGTGCGGTTGCAACAGTTTCATATTTTCGAGACCAGGGCTGGCCACCTCGTGCGACAACGCACGGAAATTGATCTTGCTATGGAGGCAGAAGTTATTTTTCTCCTGTGACTAAGCACCATGTCATTAAGGAGTGTAGGGACTTGGAAGTAAAGGACTAAGTATGTCAAACTCGTCCGTAAGTGACGGGTGAGCCTGCAGGCCGGACGGCTGGTGTGTTGGGTATTGTTCGTCATGCAAGGGCCCAGCCAATGTGTAGTGGCCGCTTTGCTGAAGTTAATGTGTTATCGTGCGCAGCTGAGGGAAGTGCTTGTCGTCACCAAAATGCAGAACAAAGTCACATCGTCTGACAGTATAGCGAAGTTCAGCTATTTCAGAACGACACTGACTACTTAGTATAGCGAAGTTCAGCTATTTCAGAACGACACTGACTACTTAGTATAGCGAAGTTCAGCTATTTCAGAACGACACTGACTACTTAAAATTATTTTCGCGAAGGAATCAAATTCAATTTGGGGGATGTTTGCTGGCGTTCAATTAAGGATGTTTTGTCTTCACATTTGTCCTCTTCGTCCTTCCTTTATCGCAGTAAGGACTGAGCCAAAGACTGTCCGTGGCTAATCGCGCTGCACCGTCCATCTGTTCTTTGGTCAACCCACGTCATGTCACGTCCAGGTGCCATCCTTTCTGCACCGACTAACTTAGTGTGCACAGTCTGTGTTTCTACGTGTTCCCTTATGGTGGGCCGGGATAGCTCAGTCGGTATAGCGACTCGCTACGGGCTGGACGGTCCGGGGATCGAATCCCGGTGAGGGCGAGATTTTTCGCAGCCGTCCAGACCGGTCCTGGGGCCCACCCAGCCTTTACAATGTGTACCGGTTCTCTTTCCCGGGGGTAAAGTGGCCGGGGCGTGGAGTTGACCACCCACCCTCATCTAGCGCCGAGGTTAAAGAAAGAGTAGAGCTATACCTCTACTCCCTCTCTGGGCCTTCATGGCTGTTCTAGGGAGAACTTTACCTTTACCTTACGTGTTCCCTTATGATCCCACTTCTCACTTCGTTCCTCAGTTTCTCCTCTTCATTCCCTTAGCACGCCTTACATAAGTGCTGCTATGTCAAAACGTAAAATGTGCAATAATGTACCTTGATCTCTTGTTTTGTGTGGGTGTGAAACTCGGTCTGTCACGTTAAGGAAAGAACATGGACGGACAGTGCGGTCTGAGCGTACAAATGGCAGGAGGATGGAGATTATGAACAGGCCTGATCAATGTTGGCATGTCTGATACTTCTGTGGGATTTGTGGGCTCTTTTAACTACTACATTCACGTCGAGGGTGTCTCTAACTGAAGATTTTGAAAACCTCTGGTTTAGGGAACGAAAGCAGCCCCTTTTCTGGGTGCGTTCGGGAGGCAGTTGTGAAGACCCACTATTGGCTTAGCCATGTCCGTCCGGCCACCACACGGATTTTCTTGAAATTTCATATTTGGGGGGTTTTGCTAAAACTTGTCGGCACATATCGATTTGAGTTAAACTAGAACGGACATAACAGACTTCACATGAAGACGTACGTACATTTATGTGATCGGCGTCTGTAACGGAGACAGTCTGTGTTAGCTGTGACGTACAAAGTGAGGCCGAAGAAACAGTTTCTATCGAAACATAACATCCCCCTAATGAAATCAGTTATGATCGATTGTAGATCTGTTGCTACGAGACAGAGACAGCGTGTGATGTGTGTTGTGTAAAGCGTGGAGGGGCGCATTTTAAATTCTCGCATTTTCAGTTTTTTAAATTATTCGGGAATCTGAAATCTAGGAACAATATCAGCCGACGCGCCAGAAATGTTCGCGCTGCGGACATTTCCTAACTTGTTCTTCATGCCACGTTGTTCGAAACCAACTCGGAGATTATAGAGCACGTGTGGCAAACTAGCAAACTGCGGCCAACGGGTCACAAGCGGCCGTCGATAGTTTCAGTTCGGCCCACGGCGATATTCGGACGTTTTAATATTCGGTCCTGATGTACAGTACAGAGAGAGAGAGAGAGAGAGAGCTGTGCCGGCCGATCAACAAAATGTACAGTATAGAGAGAGCTGTGCCGGCCGATCAACAAAATGTACAGTATAGAGAGAGCTGTGCCGGCCGATCAACAAAATGTACAGTATAGAGAGAGCTGTGCCGGCCGATCAACAAAATGTACAGTATAGAGAGAGCTGTGCCGGCCGATCAACAAAATGTACAGTATAGAGAGAGCTGTGCCGGCCGATCAACAAAATGTACAGTACAGAGAGAGCTGTGCCGGCCGATCAACAAAATGTACAGTATAGAGAGAGCTGTGCCGGCCGATCAACAAAATGTACAGTACAGAGAGAGCTGTGCCGGCCGATCAACAAAATGTACAGTACAGAGAGAGCTGTGCCGGCCGATCAACAAAATGTACAGTATAGAGAGAGCTGTGCCGGCCGATCAACAAAATTTACAGTACAGAGAGAGCTGTGCCGGCCGATCAACAAAATTTACAGTACAGAGAGAGCTGTGCCGGCCGATCAACAAAATGTACAGTATAGAGAGAGCTGTGCCGGCCGATCAACAAAATTTACAGTACAGAGAGAGCTGTGCCGGCCGATCAACAAAATGTACAGTATAGAGAGAGCTGTGCCGGCCGATCAACAAAATGTACAGTATAGAGAGAGCTGTGCCGGCCGATCAACAAAATTTACAGTACAGAGAGAGCTGTGCCGGCCGATCAACAAAATTTACAGTACAGAGAGAGCTGTGCCGGCCGATCAACAAAATGTACAGTATAGAGAGAGCTGTGCCGGCCGATCAACAAAATGTACAGTATAGAGAGAGCTGTGCCGGCCGATCAACAAAATGTACAGTATAGAGAGAGCTGTGCCGGCCGATCAACAAAATGTACAGTATAGAGAGAGCTGTGCCGGCCGATCAACAAAATGTACAGTATAGAGAGAGCTGTGCCGGCCGATCAACAAAATGTACAGTATAGAGAGAGCTGTGCCGGCCGATCAACAAAATGTACAGTATAGAGAGAGCTGTGCCGGCCGATCAACAAAATGTACAGTATAGAGAGAGCTGTGCCGGCCGATCAACAAAATTTACAGTACAGAGAGAGCTGTGCCGGCCGATCAACAAAATGTACAGTATAGAGAGAGCTGTGCCGGCCGATCAACAAAATGTACAGTATAGAGAGAGCTGTGCCGGCCGATCAACAAAATGTACAGTATAGAGAGAGCTGTGCCGGCCGATCAACAAAATGTACAGTATAGAGAGAGCTGTGCCGGCCGATCAACAAAATTTACAGTACAGAGAGAGCTGTGCCGGCCGATCAACAAAATGTACAGTATAGAGAGAGCTGTGCCGGCCGATCAACAAAATGTACAGTATAGAGAGAGCTGTGCCGGCCGATCAACAAAATTTACAGTACAGAGAGAGCTGTGCCGGCCGATCAACAAAATTTACAGTACAGAGAGAGCTGTGCCGGCCGATCAACAAAATGTACAGTATAGAGAAAGCTGTGCCGGCCGATCAACAAAATACATAAATACCTCGACTTTGACAAAAGACCACTTCTGACTCCTTGCTAGGCCTAATTACGTAGATTCCCCCCCTCCCCCCGCCAAAATCGTGTGAGACAGTCCTTGTGTATTTTTTGTGTACAGATAGTGATGTGTCAGGTCAATATTTAACAGTGGACGGCAGGGTTTTCTCGCGGAGCTCTCTGTCCCCGGCCCCCAACGCACGCCTGTTATACAGTCGAGCGTCACTTTGTTGCCCGCCGATGTACAAAACCTTCAGTTGCAGTTACGTCTGCACTGAACGTCCTTACAATAAGAGCCACGGCAGGCCTGAGTTCGTCGCTGTTCCTCTTCATGCCTTTGGCCTTGCACTGGACTCGCATAGAATGAATGAACAGCCTTGTGACGTAACAGCCTTCTTCTTCCGTGGGAACAATGATGAATCAAGTTGTACAGCTGTTCCCTGGAGAAACTGCACCTGGGACTTGACCCTTGCATTTGGCAATCTTCTTCATTGTCATACGGTCCTTACAGTATAACCAGTACCTCCTTCACAACGACAGCACATACAGATCTGTCTTCTGCTTTCTTCCTCCATCTCTTGACATACGGTCCTTACAGTATAACCAGTACCTCCTTCACAACAATAGCACATACAGATCTGTCTTCTGCTTTCTTCCTCCATCTCTTGACATACGGTCCTTACAGTATAACCAGTACCTCCTTCACAACGATAGCACATACAGATCTGTCTTCTGCTTTCTTCCTCCATCTCTTGGCATACGGTCCTTACAGTATAACCAGTACCTCCTTCACAACGATAGCAATACAGATCTGTCTTCTGCTTTCTTCCTCCATCTCTTGACATACGGTCCTTACAGTATAACCAGTACCTCCTTCACAACGATAGCACATACAGATCTGTCTTCTGCTTTCTTCCTCCATCTCTTGACATACGGTCCTTACAGTATAACCAGTACCTCCTTCACAACGATAGCACATACAGATCTGTCTTCTGCTTTCTTCCTCCATCTCTTGCCATACGGTCCTTACAGTTTAACCAGTACCTCCTTCACAACGACAGCACATACAGATCTGTCTTCTGCTTTCTTCCTCCATCTCTTGACATACGGTCCTTACAGTATAACCAGTACCTCCTTCACAACGACAGCACATACAGATCTGTCTTCTGCTCTCTTCCTCCATCTCTTGACATACGGTCCTTACAGTATAACCAGTACCTCCTTCACAACGACAGCACATACAGATCTGTCTTCTGCTTTCTTCCTCCATCTCTTGACATACGGTCCTTACAGTATAACCAGTACCTCCTTCACAACGATAGCACATACAGATCTGTCTTCTGCTTTCTTCCTCCATCTCTTGACATACGGTCCTTACAGTATAACCAGTACCTCCTTCACAACGATAGCACTTACAGATCTGTCTTCTGCTTTCTTCCTCCATCTCTTGACATACGGTCCTTACAGTATAACCAGTACCTCCTTCACAACGACAGCACATACAGATCTGTCTTCTGCTTTCTTCCTCCATCTCTTGACATACGGTCCTTACAGTATAACCAGTACCTCCTTCACAACGACAGCACATACAGATCTGTCTTCTGCTTTCTTCCTCCATCTCTTGACATACGGTCCTTACAGTATAACCAGTACCTCCTTCACAACGATAACACATACAGATCTGTCTTCTGCTTTCTTCCTCCATCTCTTGACATACGGTCCTTACAGTATAACCAGTACCTCCTTCACAACGACAGCACATACAGATCTGTCTTCTGCTTTCTTCCTCCATCTCTTGACATACGGTCCTTACAGTTTAACCAGTACCTCCTTCACAGCGATAGCACATACAGATCGGTCTTCTGCTTTCTTCCTCCATCTCTTGACATACGGTCCTTACAGTTTAACCAGTACCTCCTTCACAACGATAGCACATACAGATCTGTCTTCTGCTTTCTTCCTCCATCTCTTGACATACGGTCCTTACAGTTTAACCAGTACCTCCTTCACAACGATAGCACATACAGATCTGTCTTCTGCTTTCTTCCTCCATCTCTTGACATACGGTCCTTACAGTATAACCAGTACCTCCTTCACAACGATAGCACATACAGATCTGTCTTCTGCTTTCTTCCTCCATCTCTTGACATACGGTCCTTACAGTATAACCAGTACCTCCTTCACAACAATAGCACATACAGATCTGTCTTCTGCTTTCTTCCTCCATCTCTTGACATACGGTCCTTACAGTTTAACCAGTACCTCCTTCACAACGATAGCACATACAGATCTGTCTTCTGCTTTCTTCCTCCATCTCTTGACATACGGTCCTTACAGTATAACCAGTACCTCCTTCACAACGATAGCACATACAGATCTGTCTTCTGCTTTCTTCCTCCATCTCCACAAAACCAATTTCAGATCATTCTCAATACAGTCTAACCACCTTAATTTTGGTCTTCCTGCTTTTCTTCTTCCATCTGGTTTCCCCACAAATACTATCTGTACGGTCCTGTCACCAGACATTCTTACCACATGACCAGCCCATTATAGTATTCTTACTGTTATTGTTGTTACAATATTTGCTTTTCTATATATAACCTGAAATTCATCATTAGTTCGGATTTTCCAGCCATTTGCGTGTGACAGTGAAGGAAGACAATGCTGGACGTGATTGCCGCCTGTATCGCTACGGATATAGTCGCCATTTTGTTACACATTTAGCGGCTGAAAGCTGAACCAGTGGCTTCCTTCCCCGTCGCGGGTTTGGAGCTGATTGACACTTCATGCTGATTGTGAGGAAGACTTTATACGGCTGTGAGGTTTCACGATGTCACAGAAGTGAATGCTGAGACCGAGTTGAGGTCTGCGCTCTTCTGGGATATTACACAGCGTTGCGTGGGAGTTCTGTACCGACGTTTCGGGACAACCCATTTGTCTCATCTTCTAGGGTCAAGAAGTCCAAGAACAACGCGCCCTTGTTCTTGGACTTCTTGAACCTTGAAGATGGGACTGATAGATTTTCCCGAAACGTCGGTTGTTGTGTCGTCGCCAGTATACCTATGCATTGATTTTAAAATAAGTTGTTTTTGAGTGTCGAATAATCACAAATCGCTGTACTTTTGCTTTAGTGTGAAGATTGAAACTATTGTAATTGTGAGTGATAAGATAAACGTCTGAGGCTAAGAGGGCGCCGCGACCGCTTGCCTCTGATAACAGACGATTAATTGTGCCTGTGTAACAAACAGGTGGAACCAGTGGCGGACTGGCTGGCAAGTGGGCCCCCTTAAACATTAGACAATATGTTAATGACCTTTTAGTAGCTTGAAAATATAATAGAAGTTCCAATATATTTACTGGCTGCAACTAACATTTACGTTGTATTACTGTTTTAATAAAATCCACCATTTATTTAAAATTAAAAAAATAATTTAAAAATTAAATTATAACAATCTGTATTTACATTCAGTATCTACTGTATACTGCCAGTAATATGTACAATATATGTACACTGTAATTACTAAAAAATATACATTTATTTCGCAAAACGTTTTATTGTACCTTTTTTCCACTTATGTATTTTTTTTTAAATTTTATTTATTTCTTATAAAAATTAAATTATAGCCTTATAGTTGTGGGTGGGCCACCTTTGTCTCCTGGCAACCAATATTTTTAGACCCAGTCCGCCACTGCGTGGAACGTTGTGACATGGCGTTTGCGGTACAAAGAACGCCTCTGCTGCTGATAGCGTCCCAGAATGAGCGATAAAATCGTAACGGAAACATAGTTAATAAATCCGTCGAAATACGGAATCTTTTAAATAGTTGTGAACAGCGGGTGGCAGTTTAAGAATACAGTCGAGTGGTAGGCTTTTGTATACACGATCATGAACATTAGGGTTCGTTACGACGCGGAGAGTTTTCCCACCAGATTAGCGACTATCAGCCTGTAGAAGGGATTTTGCTGTATGGATTGATTTAGTTATTTTTTTCGGTGGAATGTTGTGTGCTTCTGGCCATCCCTCGAGCTACAGGGCCACCCATTGTCGCCTGTCCACGAGTGCTTTGTTCATTGTATTTACAGACACACAGTCAATTCTCTTCATGCTCTTGAAGTAAAACTTCCACACATTTCTCGTTTCCCCTGTGCATGCTACATGCCCCATTTCATCGTCGTCGATCTGGTTACTTTTAGAATATCTTGTGAAAGAAATATAGCTGAAATACTATACAGCGGTAGCACTGCCTTCTGGGATTTGTGGTAGACAAAGTGGCACTATAACAGGTTTCCCCTGTCAGTGTCATTCCACCGATCATTCATCTACCATTTACGCTATGCAATCTTAGCAATTAAAGGCATCGCTAAATAAAGCTCTTATAAGCACAAGGGCGTCAAGACTGAGGAAGACCTTGGGAAAAATGGAATTAGTGTGTGAGGTCGCAACTGGCTCGATTGCTCTACACCATGAACGGCAGAAGGATCTCTGCAGCTGAAGCAGTGTCATTAAATCGTAAGATACAGTCTATTATACAACGAATTGTGCGTGTGACGGAGGCTGCGTGCACTGCAGCGCGTACCATCGTAAGGCGACGTGTTTATGTAACTCGTATCTCGTGCAGTGACGCAAGTGCTCGTGCTAACACTGCCGTAGTGAAAACCGCAAGTCGCAGACTTTGGAAGCCTCAACTTACAAATGATACTTAAAGGCTCAATTCGTACCTCACAGAGAACACAGTCCGTCTGCATTATACAGACCAGCCGGTTAGCGCTGTTTGTTGTGGGAACGAACACGTGTGGTGGCGAGCTGCCGTTAGGTTACCGCAGTTCTGTGTGCTGTATGCTGTACTGCTGTGTGCTGTACTGCTGTAGTGCTGTATGCTGTACTGCTGTAGTGCTGTATGCTGTAGTGCTGTATGCTGCTGTACTGCTGTAGTGCAAGCGTGGCTAATAACATGGGGGGGGGTGGTTGTCCGTAGAACAGGCCATGAGGGCCCAGAGGGGGGTAGATGGAGGCTGGGTGGGCCCTAGGGCCGGTCTGGAAGGGTGCGGAAAATCTCGCCCCCACCGGGATTCGAGCCCCGGACCGTCCGCCCGTAGCGAGTCGCTATAGGAACTTCAATTTACGGAGTCAAGTTAGAAAGATGGGGAAGACTCGTTTGAACACAGAGTGTTCATGCTTGTTCTGTCTTTACACCACCCAAGTAATCGTTTAGAAAATATTTGTGTTTTTATTTGTCCCTCTTCAACTCAGGAACCAAAAAATCTTTTCTTAGGTAGAAAATAATATTGGAGGGGCATTGCCCCCCTTGAACCACAAGTAACGCCTATACTGCAATCCAAAGGACGTTTGGACTGCTTGGCCATGAAGACGGAGGCACTATGCTGCTCCGAAACATCGATACCTATTTACCAGTCGACGCGGCGTAACGTTCCAGAAGACTTGAATTCCATCGGCACCGAAGGCCCACGACCCTGTACTAATTCAGATCTATTTTGATATTATCCCCGCGCCCTCCGCTACTGTTAGTGTTTGCAGTTACGTAAGCGTCTTGAAATAAGCCAATAACCAGTGACATAGTGATCAGTTGTGTAGATAGGTACAGCTAGGGACGGACAGACAGACATTTTTCATGCGGTCATTATGGTCCGTGATCGGCCAGTTGTCGACTGTACGCTGACGGCCCATGTAATTAGCACATCCTTGTTCTGACATCTTGACTGCCTTACGTGCGGTGCAGACGTCGGTCCTTCTCACTAAAATACAAACATGATATTGTCGACACCAACAGCACATCGTGTCGGCAGAAGCTCCAGACGCACCGCAGCCTTAGGCTGTTGTGCAGCCCTCAGTGTTTCATTCAGCGCAAGTTCATTAATGCTGAGCCTCTTACGGACAGACAGGTCTTTTCATGAAGCCGTGCTTGTATCGTTTGGTTCAGCAAACAGCTTCCCAAAGAACTTACAGCGCTGACGAGCCAACGCCGTCAACAACAAATAATACGGTACACAGTTTCAGTCTCCATCCTGCAAAATCTGCAGGCAGGATCTCCATCAAACAGGCCCATAATATTGAGGTGCTTCAATGGCCTGTGAGCAATGCAACTGCCAACCTTAGTTGATGCCTGCCCAGTGTAAGTAGGCATTCAGCTCTCTCCTTACATGGTCTACTAACAAAAAGTTTGGCTACCCCTCTGTATTAGTGACACGCAGTAGGCATTGTGTGTTTCATGTGTGCGTGTATAGTGCGAAGACAGATTATGCAGGAACGCCTGCTGCGTGGCCAGCCGACCGCTTGCAGAGTCTGAGGTTTCTGCGGACAATGTCTGCCACCTGACTAGGGCATAGTGAATGTATCAGCTTTCACATCCTTTTATAATGAACTCACCCTGTATATGTTTATATCCACATGCCTTCAGGGCGGCCTCAGCCTCTTCCCTCTCTTACTACCCTACCGATTTAACTTTTACTGTGTTTCTTCAGTAACTTCCTTCTGTCACCATGGCATTTATTATCGAGTATTCCTATCGAACTTGCGCAAGGAATGTCAACAGAGGCTTGACAGATTAATCAAAGCCAGTCTATCAAAGGAAACTTAATGAATTAAATGATAGGATTAAACAACTGTTGTTGGCGCCAGGTTGATGACACTTTAAATTACATCGAAGGGGTAAAAAGGGTTTGGGGCATTAATTCATTTGATTGCATCTATTAATCGTTCATTAATGGCGTTCTGATAAAGGACCTAACGCGCTGCCTTACTGCACGGACACTGTGGCACTGGCGGTTGAAGTAAATGGCGCAATTAAAAGCAAATGTTGACGGACATGTCAGTTCTACCAAAGTACGGCTGCGTCAATAGCAGCACGTAATTGTGCTAGTGAAGTCTGAATTCAGGCCCGAAAGGAAGCAGAAGTCTGAGGTACCACACCGGGCTTCATTACCTTAGGCGGGCAAGAAAATTCCGGAATCAGAGACGGGCTGAAAGTTGCAGGTGTAGTTGAAGGGACAGAATGGGACCAACAGCATGGGGAAAGTCACTTGGAAAGAATGTAAGGGGCCTGTCTTTTGTTACCGCCTGCAGGTACAGCGAGGCTTACGACGACGAACAGGCAGACAGACCGCGACGTCAGCATTCAAGTGCTGCAGTGTTGATGACAATAGTGATATATCATCAGTTTGTCAGCAAGCAGTAACTAGGTGTGACAGCCGACCCGTGGCGTCTCTTTCCCGGTTTATTTACATTCAGGCTGTATTCACCCTCAAGACAGCAGGAGAGATCCGCTGCAGAGGGAAGCCCCTGGAATGTGCCCCACGAACGGCTGGTTCGGTATCCAAACGTGATACGTATGACGTGCCATTACATGACCCACTTATACCGATTAACGTGCTGCTGCTGCTTTGCTTGCTGGCCTCATTATCATTTATTTGCACGTTGTGATGTCAGACCGTCATAGCAGTACACAGCGGGCCCAGTCATATGCTGGAGGCCCGGACACGGAGTATCCCAATGCCAGTGCCTGCGTTTAGCTACATCTGCTTCCAATAGGTGTAAACTGCTCTCTCGCGCTCGTCCCTGTAAGTAACTCTATGTTGCGAAGCCCCTATTGACAAGCTGCTGGTCGCTCAGTTGGTGAACAAATTCCATGCCGAGATCCGCGCTCTTCTGGGATGTTACGCATTGTAGAGTGGTAGTCCCGTGCCGACGTTTCTGGACAACCTATCGGTCCCATCTTCAAGGGTAAAGTAGTATTGACCCTTGAAGATGGGACCGATAGGTTGTCCAGAAACGTCGGCACGGGACTACCACTCTACAATGCGTAACATCCCAGAAGAGCGCGGATCTCATCTACATTGCGGCGTTCAATAAACCAACAGCAGGACTGTAATTAAGATGTGATTACATCATTCCTTACATAGTAAATATTTATATTTAATACATTTGGTTAGTACAATAAATTGAATACAATAATTCTGGGAGTCCACGATGGGGGAAACAGGTATAGAAAACAGAAGATTTTTGGGGGGGGGGGGGGTTCCCGTTTGGCAACTGTGAGTGGAACAACACGATAATATTAAGACGAATCTTAGAGAAGTAATTGTTGAGTGATTCAAGAGTCATTTCGTGGCCGGGTTTTGCTGCCAGACTGTTAGTCTTGGAGGCCTGTCTACCGAAGGTGTATCTGGGGCCGCTGACATCTGCAGTCAGCTGTCAGTTTGCTGCCAGACTGTTAGTCTGGAGGCCTGTCTACAGAAGGTGTATCTGGGGCCGCTGACATCTGCAGTCAGCTGTCAGTTTTGCTGCCAGACTGTTAGTCTTGGAGGCCTGTCTACCAGAAGGTGTATCTGGGCGCTGAATCTCAGTCAGCTGTCATTTTGCTGCCAGACTGTTAGTCTTGGAGCCTTTACCAGAGGTGTATCTGGGGCCGCTGACATCTCCAGTCAGCTGTCAGTTTTGCTGCCAGACTGTTAGTCTTGGAGGCCTGTCTACCAGAAGGTGTATCTGGGGCCGCTGACATCTCCAGTCAGCTGTCAGTTTTGCTGCCAGACTGTTAGTCTTGGAGGCCTGTCTACCAGAAGGTGTATCTGGGGCCGCTGACATCTCCAGTCAGCTGTCAGTTTTCAGACTGTAACTACAGTTAGCCGCACCAAAATTTGGACGCACAGTAGGATAATCCCCTTGCTGAAACAGAAACGTCGTCGGATAATGACGTAGATTGTTACGTCATCAACGAAAGGTACTGTATTTCCAGCAACCACATACCGTTCAGACACAGCAGGTTCTCACAGCGGTTAGCATTCGTAGTATGTTCTGGGTTATGACACCGTGGTGTACCAAGGTTTCGGAAGAACATGTTACCGGACACTGTTGTCCTGAAACGTCGGTGCCCACCTACCAGACCAGACGGTATCACAGCACAGACCGGTTTAGTTGCAGGTCGTAACACTGACGGATCATCGGCTCACTGCCTTCTGCACGATTACGAGTCATTAACGTAAATTACGTAACGATTTCCAGTCTTAAGTCGCGTTTAAAACAAGTCTGAGGCGGCAGATTATTGTGTCGAGAAACGGGAACGTCCTGTGTCATGCACTGCTTATTGTGCATAAACTGAAGTTCCTGAAGTGCTGTAGATACAGAATGCTGTAGATACAGAACACCCACACTGATGTTGCTGACTGTCCTCATAACAGGTAGTTTATAAACATGACTCCATGGAAAAATTCCTTCTTGAGCAGCCAGTAGTTACTTCTCGGGACGGACAAATGAAAGGGGATGGGAAAGAAAGATGGAGAAAGGGAGGAAGGCATAAAGGAAACGAAGAAGTTGTTGAGGTATGCTGACAAACTAAATCTGCGCATGAGTTGCCAAGTGACTGTTGTATACGTGTTAGGCATTAGCTTATGTTGTAAACGAACGAATTGTGTATGAATCTCCAGTGTGCATTTGTGTAGTATTTAAGCGGCACGGTAGCATTTATATGTATTACTGCAGATCGGAGGTGCAGCTCCAGTCTTTCTTAACCTTCGACACCATTTTGAGGGAGGTGACTAGGCAGCGGCACGCCACGGCCGCCTTACCTCCAGGAGCCCCTAGTAACGGGTCCCTGAACCGGTCTGGACACACTGGCCAAAAGGAAAATATCCGCTCCGGCCTGCAATCGAGCCCCGATCGTTTGGTCGTCCAGCTTACAGCCCAGTCACTGAAGCGTAATTAAACTGTGGTTTAATGTGAACTGTAATCCGCACATACGAGTCACGTTCGTCAGTGGTTTCACTTTAACGTGAAAGGCCGTGGGTCGTCAGCATTGCGATTTTTACGTGCAATTGGAAGTCCTGGAAAATTTTGTGTTGAAAGACTTGCACTGAGGATCCGTATGAAGGTTGTGAGAACCAGCTGTGCCGATGCTTTATCAGACAGTCGCGTTATCCGAACGTTATCTTATCTTTGTGTGCCACGTGAAACTGGAGCAGCCTGCACTTTACTGACTTCCAAATTGGGCTCGGTTTGGCGTGGAACGCATACAGCTTCAGTTATCATTCTCTGAGTATCAGCAGAGTACCAGATTTGATAAATCATTCCCTTGTATTTCATAATCATCGTCAGTATCGCTAGGTAAACGTAGATATGTCTCCAAAGTTTTTGCTAGTCAGTTCCACATTTTGTTCAATTCATGTTCGTAAACATCAGAATTTAACATCTTCAGTTGGTAGCGCTTAGTTAAATAAACGTGATGGTCTAGTAACATGCCCTCAAAAGACTCGTATTTCTGAAAATGAGTTCTCCTTTTCAGACCTATCGAATCAAAACAATTGTTCAAACGTCAAGCGAACGCGCCTAAATCGTGGACTGTGTGGACTTGAAACTGTTGAACTAATGCTTCAGATTTTACCGTACGTTATTCGTACTGTGGACCTTGTTATAAGCATTACATTCCTTTGCATCGAACGCCCCCCTGAAGATGGCACCTTGCTGCTGAAACATGTAGCGGTTTTATAGTTTACGAATGTATTTGATCCTGTGCTTGAGTTGGTTGTTGTGTGATGATGATGATGCGTCAGTTGATTGTGAATTATGTTTCATTGATCCTGTGATACACGGAAAGAGGGCAGAGTGCCCAGACATGGTGAGCAGAGCAGCGTTCCTGCTGCTTGTTAGGGTTCAAATCCCGGTCGGGTCACCGGTTAGTCTATCATCTCGCTTTTGTCGTGGTTCTTCTCAGTCGTTCGTAGCAAATGCCGGTACAGCGCTGCATAGGCCGAGTTCTTCAAAGTGTCGTTAGGTAGCAGAGGCAATACAGAGAGAGCCGTAGAATTGCACGGGGCGCGTAAAAGGGAAAGTCTGAATGTAGGCGACTGGTCTGACCCACTTCATAGCGACTGTCTCTGTGAGACTGTGAAGGCCGGTCGCGAGGTGTGACGTAACTCGCGTACTGTCTTGTGACTCCGTGAGACGTTCCGTTCCCTGAAATCCTCGACCGACGGGAAATCGCAGCTCGAGTCACGTGGCTTCAGAAGCTGAGAGCAGCAATCATTCAGCTGATGTTAACTGCCTCAAGCGTGAAAGGCCTTTAAGTTATGTTTCGGAAGTCGCATCTTCCAACTAACATTAAATGCCTAACTGATGAGGTAAAATTATTTAGGCCAGCCTTAAAGAGGTTTCTTTACACTAATTCATTTTACAGCATAGAGGAATATTTTAATCTCAATTAAAATACTTTTATATTGTGTTAGGGTTCATAATGTTGAAGACGTTTATAGATGCTTTTAATAAAGACATGTTTAGATTATAAAGTTTGCCATTGATTCATACAGATGGTGATAATTGTATGACAATTACTATGTTCTTGTACACTGGAATTGTATTCTATATTCAATTTTGTGTTGCTGTATGTTGTGCTGTGTGTGTTTTTGTTGTATTGTAAACTGGACGATTTTCACATCCACGTGAGTTTGTGCTTCCGGCAGGATTTACGGATAATGAATAAAATGAAATGAAATCGCAACCCACTTCACAGAAACCACGTCGAGTTTCAGTTACAAAATTCTGTAACATAACGAATGTTAGGGAAATAATCGCTGTTTACCTTGGGGATTGCATATGCTGTGTCGGCAGAACGCACAGCCTGTTAATGCTCAGACAAGTAGTACAGATAGCCAGCAATGTGCTGTAAAGGGTTTAAACATACATTTAGTTCAAGTACATCGCCATTGCCTTCAACTTTGCTGTCGAATGCCTTTAAGAAGGTCCAAGAAAACCAGAAAGGACTAAAATTGGATGGGAGACTTCAGCTTCTGGTCTCCGCGAATGACGTGAAAACAGTATAAGCTTTATAACTCGCTGTAAGGAGGTTAGTCGAGAGGTAACTGGCGAGAGACTGAGCGCACGTTCATATTTCGTCAACAGAATGTAGGGCAAAATTACAAGATCAAGATGGCTAATAAATCGCCAAAATATGTGACAAAGTAAAAAAACACCAACAGATCAAAATTATATGCATGAAGTCATTCAAAGCAGATTAAATTCGGGAAATGCTTGCCACTGATTGGTCCAGATCTGCTTTCCTTTCGCTATCTAAAAACGTAAAGAATAAAATACACAAGTGTTTTTCCTGTTGTTTTATATGGGCGTCAAACTTGGTCTCTTACACTGAGGTTCGACGCTACATAATGTTAGCAATTGACGGCTTCGTTATGTAAGACGCCAAAACTGCGGTCAGGGAAGGAAACACTAACATTGTTGAAGAACAGGGTGCTGAGGAGGATGGTCAGGCCTAGGAGGGACAGAGTGACAGAGACTGGACAGTGTCATAATGAGGAGACTGTGATGGGGCAGGGGGGATGTGACACGCATGAAAGAGGAGCGAAATGCATAAAGAGTTTTGGTGGAGAAACCACTTGAAAGACACTGGCGTAGATGGGAGGACAATATTAAAGCGACGATGGAAGGGTTTCGACTGTATTATCTGGTTTAGGATAGGAACCAATTGCGAGCTCTTGTGAACACGGTAATGAACCTTCGGGTTCCGTAAAATTACGGAAATGGCGGCAGTAGCTGAGGAGTTATTAGCGTCCCAAAACGGCTGTGCTACGGCAGCGTCAGTTAAGCTTCAGTACAGTGCTACGGCAGCGTCAGTTAAGCTTCAGTACAGTGCTTCGGCAGCGTCACGGGTACGCTGGGTGCCGTTGAGGGAATGTGTAACAGCTTCATGTATATGTGGACCGCTATACCCTCGAAAATTAAGGCACTACGTTCCTTCGAAACGTCGAGAATCGATTACCCAGTGACGCAGGGTTATATTCCTCAGCCACACGTCTGTGAATACACGAGAACTCGCATATACGTATGGTCCGGCTGCAGAGTACATTTTGCGAACCCAGGGCTTCGTGGTACGCCGCGGACACGTTTAATTATCTTAATTGTTTATGACTGGCCTTGGGCGTTCTCTCGCTTCGGAAAACTGTTACACAACCACGAGATGCATACAGTTCTGTCATTTTGTGGTGGCCGCGCTACATAGCAAAGCCTCACAACGTCTGTAAAGGGTTTGCTGGTAGCCACCGCGCGAGACAGTTCAAGTGTGAAAACAAGTAATCTTTGTTTGGATATCCAAGTTTTCTGGGATGTTACGCTGATCGACTGGTAAATAGTTACCGACCGGTCTTTCGAAGGATTGTCTTGCCTTCATGTTCAGACTCAAGCAGTTCTAGAAGACTTAGGACTCTTCCACGACTGCTTGAAGGAACTACCGTCCTTCGAAAATGTGTAGCTGCTCCACCAATCGACACGACTCAGTATCCCAGGAGACTGCTGTAAAGCTGACTCGAGATTTTATATCGCCCGTCAGCTTTATTTTCCACCTACTTGGACAGCATGTTAGCCTGTTGCAAGGCTCTATCTAATGACGGCAACACGTGCACCCAAAACGAAAACGCAAGCCGACATGTCCCGATTGGCGGTCGGCTCACTAAGGAAATTAGTCACAAAAATGTGACGGCGATCAACTGAAAGTCTGCTGGTGTACCGGCGTCAAATCTCACAGCAGTTGTGAGTTACTGTGTCCCAGCAGGTCTGTAGCCTTGTCTCTGCATGTGGTTGAGCTGACTGGCCGATTTGCTCCACTACTCTCAGTGTCCTTCCGCTTCTCTCGCTGGCTGCAACCTACCGTAAATTAATGCGACCTGCCACAAAGCATTTTTCCCATATTCAGTACCGTGGCTGACGGCTTGCTTCAGACTTCATTTATAGGTTCCTGGATTGAAGATGCCGCTTCGTGTCTCCATTGTGTAAAATTGTTCTGTCGAAGAACCGCATAACGAATGTCAGTATGCTTAAAGCATTTTTCTTGACATGAGACGGATGGAAATTGATGACCACCTTCACTATCCAAGCACTTTATCTTCGTGTTAATGGCCTTGCATTTATTGGACTGCATTGACTATCTAGACACACTGATGGCAAGGCGAGAAGTCCTGTCCCTACACTGCAGTGTATATAAAAATCAGCCATTTACCAAATAGTTTTCCATTTCTGTTCGGCTGGCAATGGGAGTAGCATAGTCGGTGCAGTGACTAGGCTAGCGGCTGCATCCCCGAGTAATCGTGGTTCGATTTACGGCAGGGGTATAAAATGTATCTCTTCTCGAAATCGTCCAGACCGACTGTGGTGCCAACGGAGCGGTCGCGACGTGGAACTGACCACTCGCCCAATATAGTGCTGAGTTTAAAAATGAATGGAGCTATTTCTCCATTCCCCCTTATGCCTTCATGTCTTGCAGAGGGACAGCTTTACATTTATCATTCCTGTTCAACTGATGAGCATATTTTGACGTCATGTCATTAAGTCGTCAGACATAGGTACCGTGCTTGTGAATTTGACTGTGTAAAGACTCGATGCAAGCCCGTAGTAACACCGTTCGAAAGAGGAACTGTCTGTCAATTGCTTTTACATGCTGCGTCTAGTTATGTGCGATAAGCTGCAGCAGGCTGCGATTGTGAGCTGACACTTCCGGGTTGGGGTCACTGATCACTCTTCACGAATGTGAAACGGTGTATTGGGATATTTGTGGGAGTACGCCTGTTGAGAGAGACCGAATTTTGGTCGCTTGAATAGCTGCACCTGTTGACAGGTGGCGGAGGCAGATTTTAGGGGCGCGTCAAACACCAAATGTATCCGAATCAGAACGTTCGGTACGTGCTCCTGGGTCCCACGGCTCTGGAGATGTGACATTCATTGCACGAGGTGCGAAGTTTGAATCCCAACTGGAGATGCAACTTTCCTCACAATTTTGGTGGAGGTCTCTAGCCCTTGCATGGAAGAGAGAGTTAGCTCAGTCAGTATAGTGACTAATCTACGGGATGGACGTCCGAGGAATCGTCGTTCGATTCCCGACAAAGACAAGAGATGTATCGATTCTCCCAACCTTCTACGCAAAGGGTACCGGGGTCTTTTCTCCTTGGGTTAAAGCGGCCGGGACCTGATGCTGACCACCCCATGTATGCGGAGGTTATGAACATGTGGGCCTGTACCTCCACTCCACCATTATCGTGTCGTCGTCAGTGTGCAAGTTAGTGGTATCGTGCGCTAATCGCAGTGTCCAGTGTGAGAGCTGCTAACGGAAGGCGCTGTGGATGGAAGTGGTTCAGAATAGGTTCAGTAGTGGTGTTTGACACGGTAATGAGCCATTGGCAGGTTAACACCGTAGACAACTAACCGACTGTCAGTTTCTCACGAACTGTCTCCATCGAGATGGCTGTAGCTAAGGTCGTGTAATACATCGGGAGATACAAGTCTATCTACGAAGTTTGTTAATTTTTGTGTGTGCTGGATAGATGCAAATCTTTCACCTTATACGCGCAAGCTTCAGCATCAATTTATTTATTCGTATATGGTTTATATAACGACAGTGGTGAGACCGTCACAGTACTGACATCCCTGAGAGACTGCATGGCTGCCTGTCAGATTTGTATTTGTAGTTATCAACTGCAACCTGCACACACTCCATGTACGTCAAATGTAGGAAATATGAGATTGAAGACAAACTTTATCCAACTAGCGTTAAAAAAATCAGTTACAATGACACAAAAACTGTCTGCACAACGAAGGCCAAGTGGTTAATGCTTACAAAAATCCTATTTATTGTGATAATAATACAAAACACGATACTGTGTGGAGGAAATGTGGGTTTCAAGGTACAGCAGGTGGTACACAAAGTTACCACTGTTAAGGGTTAAACTTCATTTCTGAATTACTGGTCTCAGTTATTTAACAACACTGCATCAAGTACAGTGAATTGAAAAGAAATGGTAAGAAGTGGTGATCGTCAATAAAAGCCATTTACAATTGGCTTCAGAAGTTATGGTTCATGTAATGACAGTCAAGTCTAAGACTGCATAATGTCGAATGGTGAGAGGATTAGCAGTACGATGTGAAGAAGCAGTGATGATTTAATTTGCAATACTAACCCAAAATTGGTCAGAGGGACTGAGAAAAAAAAACCTCGGGAAGGATACCTGGACCTCACAAAAATGAGATAGGAGAGCCAACTACTTGACTGTGGTGTCTGGTCAGCACACTAAACCAAACAATGAAAACCTGAATCAGGACAGTCTGTATATTCAAATGTACGCACACTCTGAATTAGTCCAAGTTGCATGAACGAGGACATCCATTCTTACATCAGCCACATCATGACACTATAATTAGCATTCTCATTCTCCTTCAGATGTCCTGGGTTCAAATTCTAACTCAACTCTCCTGCAATATTTCGTGACTGTCCCCAGCCTCTCCACACAAAACCTCACATAACCAGAACCTTCAACATATGGTCTTTTAAATGCTAGTTTTCAGCCGCAACTGGAGCACTGTGGGACAGTGTTTTCCCTTTTTGGACAAGGAGGACGTAACTTCATGGGACTTCTTCTGTTCATCTGTTAAAGTTTAAAACGGCCAATGATCACTCCCTCCCAGATGCTTATGAAGTTATTCACAATCAGCCTTCTACTTTACAGCATGTAACAGATGCATGCCATTCTGCTGCAACATGTCAGCACAAACATCTGTACCCAAGTTTTAATACAGCTGCAAGTACCTGCACTAGTGGCAGATTTAAGCCACATTGCCACACATTTGTATGAACTAACCACTTGCATGAGTTAACCCATACTTCAAGAGTGGTGTAATATGTAAGCATGGCAAACACCTCAAGGACAAAGTCTGCTTACAGGTTAAACAATAACAATATGGTTGTTCAACAACCTGAGATGTCACTGAGGCTGGAAAATTGTTTTCAAATGTAGCGAATAGATTGATCTACCATGACAGAAGGAACTGTAGGATTCAAAGTAGAGACGTTTGAACCCTTGAAAGCAGACTGGTAACTATATGAACCATCTGCTTCAGTGGTCAAAAATTATCCATTTTGCTAAGTGTATTTGTGTGTTCTCTATGATCATTATACACCAGTTGGTCTAAGTAATGGAGTGATGGAGTTTTGTGACAGATACGAACTGAATTCTTAAATATTAACATGAGTGTCATGCTGCAGAGTTGAAGTCTGCCTACCGTATGTCTTGTTCATTACTGTGACATACCATTGCACAGTTTTCCTTTACCGATTCTCCCAATGAAGTATTGTCACCTACAGCAATTACTGGAACTTGCAGCACGTAAAGTTCACCATAGAGCAGGCCTTGAAGGCTCAGAGGGGGCTAGAGGTATAGCTCTACTCTTTCTTTAACATCAGCACTACATGGAGGTCAATGCCATGCCCCTGCTGCTTTACCCCTCCCCCCACCTGCCGTAAAGAGACCCGGTACCCATTGTATAAGAGGCTGGGTGGGTCCCAGGGCCGGTCTGGACTTACTGGAACTTGTAACAGGTACAAAAGTATGCACGAAAATCAAATTCTGTTAGCCTACTATTCAACGGCAAAACTAACTTCACAAGGTCAATTCACACTGAAAAACGCCACATATAACACCAGAAAATCAGTACAATAGATGACGTCCATTAGGATAACACTCCTGGAATCCTGAGACTGAAGACGCAAATCTCCTGAGGTGTTACGCCATATCAGCTGATCAAATACAGGGACATTAGTGAAGTGACAATTGTTGCTAGCCACTTGTGTCAGTTTGCTCATCTCATAAAACTCTCTACATGCAATGATGTACATTTGTTAGACGACATGCACGTCTGTGAGCCAAACGATAACATTTCCAGCACCTTCTTCATATGTGGTGTGTAAAAACCAAATATTAATGGCAATGCAGTGAACTAAAGCACATGAACCTGACTTCAAACAGACTGGAGTAGTGGTGATCACTGCGATGCCTGCCATTATGCAAAATGTTTTGACTAAACATCAAGTCAAACGATGTCGCTGTAAGTACCGATATTTACCGACCGACATGGCGTAACATCCAGAACATTCACTCTTCAGTTGCGCTGTTATATACATAGCTTAAATGCCAGGAATCTGTAAAATACACGCATGCAGTTTCGTTTTCCCATATTTATTTCCATTGTAATCTCATTCATACACCAATAACAGACACATGCTAGGCATACACCAGGTAACAGTTTTATTGTTCTATGTGCTCTATACTACAGACTGAACAGTTGCTTTAAACCACTGCTGTGGTGGACAGTAAAGATGTTACACAGAACAGGATGGCAAACGCAGCCACACATGAAGCTTTTCAAATATTCTAGGTCAAAAAGTAATCTGAAACCCCCCCAAGGTAAATTATGGAAGCTCAAAAACACAACATCAACAATACATTACTGTTTAAAAACTGTTCTTGAAATATTTATGTGCGACAGCTAAAATGATCCTGTTGCCTTGTAACCAATAATTGGGGTATGTGAACACACAGTTTTCTTTATATCTAACATTTTCCCAAACACAAATTTATTGTGAGGAATGGTGACCAAACCACAGCCAACCAATTGATCAGCACAGGATTCAAGACTCCATGTAAATACTGAACATATTTTTGGCTAACAAGATGACAAATCCTGTTTGCCAGTAGTAGCTGAAGATGACGATGATGATGGATTGTTCGTAGGCCAGATATATACACCACACGTAACAATCAGAACTTATGATAGACTCTTGCAATTACTCGGCAGCTGCTAGATCTGATCGAAGTCTTCACGGTCACAACACGTCTACAGCCAATGTCCAGCAGGAGGAAGCCATTTCATCCTTATGGTGATAATTCACCATCCATGTTAGACATCAGCAGTGGCAGCAAATGGAATGTACACATACTGTTATACCCTCTTTGCCCAGTTTTAATAATATCAGTAGAACCAAATGAACTACATAATTACTACCTTGCATTTTTACAACTATAGCCAAGTTTTGTTATTTGTGTCTTTAATATTTATATTTATCAACCTACGATTAATTTCACACACTCAAAGCTAGACCACAGACACTAACACAAGATGTCCCCTTATCATCCGCAGCAATCTCCTTGCGCCACACAAAACACGACATGATGTGATACATACAGTATACACAAATGCAGCCAAGCTAAGTTCCTTAAAAGAAATGTGTTGTTCAGAAGTTTAAAAATAGAATTTAACATCACAAGTAATGCTCTACACTATAAATATTAACGTCAAATGTACAACTTATCTACAACTGTGTGCATGTTTATACATTCATCAAAGCTCAACTAAGACGGTATAAAATTTCACCTTACTGACACGATACATTAACACACACAATATGCACAGAAATTAAATGATACTGCTCAGCTTTCGATCAACACACATCTTTGAATGGAAACATCAGCTTGTATATAACATTTGCTTTTTGGTTTGAAAAAAAAAATGAAATTTTCCATTGAAGTGCCAAATGAACTAAGCTATGATTATTATTTTACAAATGAGGATGCTGGCCTTGGAAGTCAACTCACGTTGAGAACTAGAGACACAATCTGTCACGTTAAGGAGACTTCCGCCCGCTGCCAACATATTTTTCTTACACATGAATGATGGGAGCTCTTTATCAGTTTATTTGGTGTACAGGTAGATGGCAACGATAAGCCCATAAAGACCCAACACTTCAGCAAAAATGAGGATCAGAATCATTCCTACAAACAGACGGGGCTGCTGGGCTGTCCCACGGACACCAGCATCACCAACGATACCTATGGCAAACCCAGCTGCCAATCCGCTGAATCCTACAGCCAGCCCTGCACCCAAGTGAACAAAACCCCTGAAAACAAGAATCAGTTGTATGTAGCAGTGTCACACACCTAACATTTATAGTGGCACATTAAGCAGAAGCTGAAAGAACTTCAGTACTCTAAACCACCTGCTGTACCAAGGTTCACAGGCTTCAAACCCTATTCAAGATGGCCAGCCTTTAGACTAATAGACCTACAAAATATGGGACTCTGGCACTATGGAACACAAATAATAGAAGTAATGAACTAACGCATTAATTACAAGGCAGAGAAGCCATGGCCAAATGCTATCTGGTATTCTGACTGGATGTAATACCATTCAACAACATGACGTGCTGTATATCACATAACATACCTCTCTTGTGTTTTAGTTTTAATATCCACCCACAAACCATTACTTTGTTACACAGCTATAGTTAATAAGATTTTCCCCACAGAACAAATCACAACTGCATTACCTTATATGCCAGAATAACGCATCTAATGTCTTTATGGTATTCATTCTGACAGGGGAAGATTAATGAGATGGCTCATAACACTTACTTGAAAAGAGTGTACTTTTCAGGTTCCTCTAGTGCACCAGCTATCAGTACGGCCACAACCAGACCGTAGATCGCAAGAATACCTGCCATGACTACAGGAATGATGGACTTCATTATAAGTTCTGGCCGCATCACCGACATGGCAGCAATACCAGTACCTGATTTGGCTGTGCCATATGCTGCACCCAGGGCTGCAACAGGTTCAGATACATACATTACAATCCCTGCTGTATTAAAAATGTCAATCATGTATAACAACTTTCAACAGTTCACGCAACAATTATCGCATAAAATTGGCTTCATACCAGGTTTGTGGTATTTAATTTTTTTCAGTTTGGAACATAGCTTCATGGCAATGCCGCAACAATAAAACCGTCATTAGCGTGAAATTCAAACGAGCCTCTACGCCATTCGACATAAGGTACTTACAAAGAACAAGTTCCATCGCACGTGTATTAATTTCGGTTATAGATAATTTATAGTAACCATCGAAATACCCACTTCAAACCATTAGGCAGTAACAGGAAACATATATACTCATTTAAATCTTATCTGAAGCACGTACGTTCTAGCGACAAGCCCATACTTCAACGGTGATCTGGTGAACATTTTAGATTGTCGTCGAGCACTCTTAAATCAAGTTACAAATAATTACCTACAGGTGTGTATATATATATATATAGTCCTAAAAAATGCATCTGTATAAAACTACGGATCCTCAGGACGAAGCATTTTCGTACCACTTCGGCCTGCCCGAATGCTACTTGAAGTTCCTCAATTCCAATCAATAGATCTCTTGTTACTCACCACTGAAAATGATTGCCGACGCAGCACCCATTACACCAAAGAAGGGCCCGTACACAGGATTCTCTGGACCAAGCACCATTTTAACTGTGGATTAATTACGGTTCTTTAAATTTCCCCAAGAACAACCTTCATACACTCACACTTCTACACTAGTCGGCCCACTGTCAAATATGGCCTACACAACGGTACGGGTCATGTGATGTGTAGAAATTTTCAGGTGTAGCTGTATTGTATGTCGAGTTGCTATTGGTTGATAACGAGTGCTGGGAAATTCCGAGACGAATAGAAATATCTCTCTCAAACCCCGTCGCGTGACGTCATTTCGTGATCAGACTCGCTGAACAGCTGTACCTGTGCAAGTTGATGTCGCGTTTCAGACTTAATAACCAAAGCAAAATAATTACATTAGAATAGTAACACTTTAACTTTATATTGATGAAATTTATATTTATTAACTTCGAGTTCTCTTAAAATGAAGGTCTTCCCGTAACGTTCGTATATGCCAATGTATACTGCCTTTAAAACCGTTCTATCGGAAAATACTTCTCATCAGTTACTTTGACACGATTTATTGTAGTCAAATATTATATGCTACAGTTCATAAGAAGTGAAATAAGGGCTGGACTGTCGCATAAAATACAGCGAGTCTATAACTTAGGGGCATCGATTGAAATACCCCATGTTCAAACAGATGAAATTGAATGTGCTAGGAGAAGATCCAGTGGACAGTGAAACCATGGACCAATTGTTTCAAAGTTGGTTACACTGAAAGATTCGCCATGTGCTTGTCATGCGTTGTTCATTCCGTAGTTTGGACGTGGTGTGTGTTGTAGTTTGTATGTCTGTGTACAGTCCTTGTTTGAGTTAATGCACAAAATAATAGTCCCGTTATAGTTGCAGAGGCCTTTAATTTGAGGAACAATGAAATTCGCTTACAAGGCAAGTAATCTAAAGGAGAGTACGGGCAGCACTTTCTTTCCTTGTCATACGTGCTTAATATTGGTGGGTATGTTCCGCCAAGACAGATGTTTTTTATTTAATTTTCTTGTCAGAATAGGGTATTTTATAGGTGACCCAATCGCCAAACAAATTGAAAAGTGCTTTCAAGTGATCAGACGTTTTGTCATTGTCAGGAGTCAATGAGGCAATATTAGCTTTCTCACATTTTTTCATACTGGAATGATTTATTATGCTTCCTGAATGTCAGCAACTTGAAAGGTCCTGCAGTGTCGTTCACTTACTTTGAATTCGTTGAAATCATGGAACAGGAGGCTCATACCTTACAGCTTGCTAGCCCAGTATTCTGTAAATCTAAGTCAAGTTACTTTCCTGCACCAGTCTTGTTGCTTAAGTTTCTTCTCCATGCTTTTAGAGGAGTGCAACTTAAAAGCCGGTTGCAGTTTGGCTTTACTTAAGAATGCTTCATTTGCAATATACACCTCCAAATGCACTGCAAACTGAAGACTGTTTGTCTTTGTAGAAAATGTATCAGACTCATTTGTTTTGAATGTTCTTGTCTCACCGTCTTTCCCACACATTTCATTTTGTTCCTAACAAACAAAAAAACCACAGAATCAGACTCATTTGCATAAAACTTTACTGAACTGAAACCAACCAGTTCTTGCATGATGTACATGTAGAAACTGCAGCAAAATTGTGTCCATTTTCAACTTGGCATTGCCTAGATCCTGCAGTGTCAAGGTCAGAGAAGTCACGAGAAAAAGGCGATGGGTGTTGCGATCGGTGTTTCTTAATCAGGTTCAATTTCAGTTTTTGTTATTGTACCACCCCTGAAGTGAATGGCCTAGCTGGGTGAGTGGCATGCTTTTCTGTACCCCAGAAGGTTAATTTGAGTGTGGTTGGATGAGAAAATAGCCAAGCATTTTACCACTTTTGGTTAGTGGAAACCACCATTTTGGTCAGCTGTGTATTCCAGTGCTGCTGCAAGTTGTGACAGTGTGAATGGCCTAAACTTATGAGGGTGTGTGACATAATTCAGAACACTCCCCTAATAGAAGGGCAGGCAGATTGGTGGATTCTTGCAGTGGCTATTTGGGGGGGGGGGGTGTGTGACAAATTAAGAACAAAAATCATGTGAGGGATTCAGTGAATGATTAGTGCAGGGATGGGCAGAACATTATGGTTCACTGATAGATATAAAATTATATGGGCAACACTGATGGTGTGCTGTTTTATAGGACAAAACAATGTATAAATAAAGGATTGAATTTCAGTATCAACTCAATCATATCTTAAATAGACAGTAGTCTATCTGCTTAATTGAGCAACATGTTTCGACCTAAATTAGGTCATCTTCAGGCTGCTAACCAACTTTTAAAAAAACATCATGAAGAAGACAATATATAAGTAATATTTTGGCAATCATAAAAAATTTTTTTTTTTAAATATGTAAGAATAAGATAAAGTTCAATAATATGTGTCAATCAGAGGTTTTACATCAAATGTTTACATGTATATTTCATTTTCCAATCTGAAGTTGTTAAGACATTGCTGTCAGTCCAAGTGTTTTCATAGAAATAATAAAGATTACTTGTATTTTGTCTCCCTCTTGATTTTTTTAAGTTGGTTAAGAGCTTGAAGATGACCTAATTTAGGTCAAAACATGTTGCTCAATTAGAGAGACTCTGTCGTCTAATAAAGATATGGTTGTGTCGACACTGATATTCATTTCATTTATTTATATCGACTCACCACAGGATGTCACACATAAACAAAACAAAGTATTTTCCTACACTGCAGCTGGACATGTGAAACCACCTCCACCCTCATATCCAGTTGCCTTTATCTTTCACTTCATCTGCCATGCCAGTCACAGCAAAGATGCCAAGGGTTCCTTCCATACATTTTCATATTATGCTGAGATGATTTTGGTAGTTAGACATTTTGTTGGTGGTGATAGGTGAGCTGCCCATTAATGAACTGGCTGTTGAACTGGAGTTTTCAAATAAGCAAACAAATGAAAACCACATTCATTTACAATACATGCTTCTGAAATTCCAGACATCATAAAAAATTATGTAGTTGTCATGGTGATCTGTCACCCATCATTTGTTGAGCCCTTCTGTAAACTGACACATACATTATAGCCTAACATATTTTGTTTCTTGACTTCAGTGCAAGGGGTTTGTTGCCTGAATTTAATATGTGCCATGACAATGTGTGGTGATGTTATTTTTTGTGGCATTTCTTGTTGTAGTTTTCCAATCTGTTTGGGACAGTGTACCGGAAAGGCAATCTACTCTTCACGCCAGATGGGAATTCAGTCATCAGTCCTGTGGGAAACAGAATTACAATTTATGACTTAAAAAAGTGAGAAGAAATATTTAAAATATTCCTCTGTAGTACTACAGTGTCATTTATCCAAGCTGGGTAATTGTACTGAGGCTTCAGAAAGAGGTGCATAGATGCTGGGGATGACAGTATTTGAGTCTTCTGCCCTCTCTGCCTACAGTTATATTTCTCTGCAGCCTCCTCTGGCCTGTATCAGCCTAATGAACTTGCTGCTAGTGAAGTTTTATGTGAAAAAAATTACTAGATAACTGGACAGGAATGCAGAGAAGTACACTGGGGGCGAAACAACTTCAGGGAAATGTGGAGGAGGCTGAGCCATGTGACTTCTTTCTTTGGCCTCTGTAGCAATTTTTATTTTGCAGCTAAATGCAGTACAATTTAGACCTGTTGGCTGTCAGTTGCTTTGTGTTGCCTACTCAGATTCTCTTGTGTCACTGAGTTATGCTATACTGCAGGGTTTTATTCAGTGTAAATGATGAGGCTAGGACCAGAAATTGGGCGGTCATGCCGTAGTAGTAGTAGTTTTTTCAGATGGCATGTTGTATTTTATTGTTATTAGTGACTTTACTGTTATTGACATTTGAGTTTACTTATTTTGATAAACAGCATTGGATGTTCCACGAATCATTCTGATATTCCTGTATGAGGCTGTGGTGTACGGTCATGTTTAAACTACAACAGTACACCCCAGAGTTAAAATCTAGCAGTCAGTGCCCATATTGGTGGGAAACTGTGTCCTCTATACCAGACGAGGGACATTAATGTATTTTTGTATGGAACTTTATATCATGTGTAAGTCGTAGGGAATATCGTAACTCAATTTCACTGCTTTCTTAATTACAAGTTTAATGTTCAGTCAAGATTCTGGTACAATACTTGAACTTGTGGATATGCAGAAAAGGAACCTTCATGTTTAATGCTTAAGAGGTGAGAAATTCTTGCAAAATTATTGTTTTAAGTGTGAAGTGTGCAACAGTGGAAAGATGTAAATTTGCAATGGTCTCTCCTAATACGCTGGAAACAGATTCAAGTGTTCTGCCATATGACGCCATGTTAATTGGCAAATGGTACCTAACTTGGCGGGGTCAGGGTGGCTCAGTTGGTATAGCAACTTGCTGTGGGCCGGGCAGTCCAAGGTTCGAACTCTGGTGGGGCGAGATTTTCCAGACCAGCCCGCGGCCCACCCAGCCTCCCGGGAGTAAATTGGTGGGGGTTTGGTGCTGACCGTCCACACCCTTTTCATGCCAGGCTTGATAATGGGTAGAGCTGTACCTCTGCCTCTCGTCTGTGCCTGCTTGGCATACGAGTATAACGGGACAGCTGTACCTTTACCTAACTTCTCAAGGACTGTGTAGACCTTTAAGATGGAGCCAGCAAGATTCTGTGAATTGTCTGTAACTGTTTATGAACTGACACAGCATCATATCCCAGAAGACTTGAAGCTTCATCAACACTGTTGTGAAAACCTCAAATTTTGCTTGTTGGAAACATGGGACAGGAAGTCATATCATTTTGATGTCTGCTGAGGAGCAAGAGATGCATACATTGGTTGTACCAGACACAGTTTTCAACGTAGTGTACGAGTCTACATGAACAAGGCAGCAAGTTGCATCACATTTAGCCCACACATCCTGTAGTGTTTTGTCAATATCAGTATGGTCTTTGAATGTTTGCTTTATTTCCATTGCTGTTTGGTGCACTCTTGTGTAATCAGTGACATTGGTAACTTTTTGACATTAATCCGGTCACGCAATTCAGCACATTTATATTGGGCTTCTTCTGTAGCAGTGAAGCTGAGATTGCTGTTCATATTTTGCAGGATATTTGTTAGTGATGGTGATAATGATATGTCTTTTTTTTTTAATATTGATCTGCTTTCCTTTTCTCTTGCAGCAATAAATCATCCACACTCCCAGTTGAAAGCCGCTTTAATTACACAACTCTCGCTTTGTCACCAAATGGATGCACACTTATTGCTGTCAATGAAGGTAACATAAACATACTGCATTGATTACTGAAACACTTAATGTTGGAATCAGGTCTGTAGTATGATGAAATTGATGATTCAAGTCTCCTGGGTTGTCATATCATGCAGGTTTCTGCATGTTGCAACAACTGATTTCTCTGAGGATCATAGCACCAACTTCAGGGTCAAGCAGTCCAACCAAGAAGAGCGACTTCTTGGTTGGACTGCGACCCTGAAGATGCAAGCGCTGTTGTCCTCCAAAATGTCGGTGGCTGTGTACCTACCTACATGATGTAACATCCCAGAAGACTTGAACCTTTTGAATTTTTGCTGCCGTGAGAACCTTACATCTCACGTGACGGAACTGGTCTGGAGATGTAACACAGTAGTGGATCCGTAGATGTAACAGAAACTTGCCACACATGTAACATGGAAATTGATATACACACCCAATCTGAATGACTAGTCTGCGGACAACATGCAAACATGTCTACAGGCCTAGTTTAGGGTCTGGTCACGGACGTAGCACAGAAACTGACCAGCAGGCCAACACAGGAATTGGTCCGCAGACCCAACACAGACACTAAATTTTTGTGTAAGCAAACGAAGTGTTGCAGTTCTATAATTTTTTCTTGTAGGTGGTTACTTATATATTTTCTTAAACAGCCCATGCAGTTTTCTTTCTTAAAAGTACAAAAACAACTGAGAGTTTATGGCTTATTCTTTACAAAGTTGGCAATGGGCTGTGGTTCTTGTTGAGGTTGGCAACTGTGCATGGCCTGTCCATTATGATATTGGTAACATCATTAATTCAAAGCACCATCCCAACTTTCACAGCTTCCTTTTCCTCTTGCTTATTAATGCCTAGCCACAATCCATAGTGTATGAATTAGTGTCACTCTGTGATATAGCGCATGTGTATAAGTGTGCCTGTATGATCTCTCACAGATAGGGAAACAATGAAAATTATTCAAATGTTTTGCTGGCAAGAAATGTGGCATTAGTTTCTGAAAAAGAAGAAAAGTTTTGTGAAAGTGAAAGGTGGCGTTTCAGGTGTGCGGCACCAAGTAGGGTGGATGGTAGTGTTCTCTTAGCTTTCTTTTCTTTCCCTTTTTTTTTTTATCAAGGAATTGTCTGTATTAAAAAAGGTGTGTGAGGTGCAGGACATCAGATTCTGTAAATTACAAGGCTGTATTATAAATAAATGAATGTCATGTTTTAATTTGAACACACTGTGTATGATGTATGCTTATATAAGACATGGTGTCCCTAAGCATCTCAGCTGTCATGGGATGTGCAGTAGATGCAGGCTTGCTGTTTGATAAAGCTGCTGTGCTCAGTGACACAATAAAAGGGACACCTGTATATTCTGTAACATTTCAGTCAATTCACATGAAGTTTATGATATTTTTACCCACAATAATTGGGCAGCTTTTTTGGAGGTGTAGAGTATATGTTAATGGTGTGGCTGTAACATAGTTGCTTGAGTTTAATGCCACTACAGTCCATCTGGCATTGCTGTTAGACAGAATAGTACCAGTCCTTCAGTTTATCTGTCTACCAATGTACAGTTTTGTTCTGTCACAGACCTGACCAATCAGCATGTTATCACAGTTATGATCTGAAGTGCTTGTGTCAAGTGCCTCAACATGTGAAAAGTGACAGCCTCTATCCATCTGCACAGGGTGACTCTCACTGGATGGAGTTAGGGAAGTTTCATATTTGGAATTGTTACTCAAGTTTGTCAACATCCAAATTTTAGTTAAAATTGTACAGAAATACTTTATGTTAGGACCTGTGTATGTTTTTGATCTCTCACCGTGGTTGGTCTTCATACATGAGACAGCGTTGTCTGTGAGGCATGTGCGGAGGCCCAAGAAACAGTTTTGTAGTTGAGACAGACTTTAAACATCAAGTATCGACGTTTAAGACATATTCATAGTAAATCTCCCTGCTTATATCGCATTGATGATCCGATCTAAATCTGTTTTTAAGATACGGAGAAGTATTACAGTGCATGTGGACAATACACACTGTTTTTCTGGAAACTAATCATGAATTTGGTATGTAGGGAAAATAACAGTGAAAGTGCCAGAGGTGGTATGCTGTGCAGACATTTCCTAACTTGTTTATGCTAAGGAGGTTCAATTTGCATGTCCACACTAAGGAGGTTCAATTTGCATGGCCACATTAAGGAGGTTCAGTTTGCATATCCACACTAAGGGGTTCAGTTTGCATGTCCACACTAAGGAGGTTTAGTTTGCATGTCCACATTAAGGAAGTTCAGTTTGCATGTCCACACTAAGGAGGTACCGTTTGCATGTCCACACTAAGGATGTACAGTTTGCATGGTCACGTCCATAGAAGCAATGTCTGTATGGGACTGGAGGTTCTGATAGTGATGAATATTAAATCTGTGTTTGCTGGGGATTTGACATGATTAAACATCTATGAAACTGCATGGCATCACATCCAAAAGATGGTGGCTTAGTATTTACAACTGTGAGAACCTCAAACCTCATTTTTAAATTTGTTAATAATTACTGAGTTGATTATGTAATCTCCATTACCTCTCCATGTAACGTGGCAAGCCTGCCCACATACGAGGTTTTGGTTTTCCTTTTAATGAAGAACACAAAGTGTGCTGTGTGCAGTGCATAAAGGATTAAGTATGTCAAAATGTATCTGCATTGTTGTAGAAGGGGAAGCCCATCTAATCAGCACGGTGAGTCAGAGGATAATTCATAAGTACCGTTTCAAGCGTCCTGTTTCATGCCTGCATTTTAGTCCAGATGGCAAGCACTTTGCAGCATGTAAGGATAATAATGGTAAGTAAAAATACCACCATAGCAGCTGTTCAAGTTTAATTTGATATGGCAGTACCTTATAATGCCAAACCTAACTTGTCAGGCAAGTGATGGAGGAATATTCTTCCAAGGCTGTGATTAGTAATTATGAGCAGTTGAAGTGAATATTTAGATTTTCATATATGAGTAGCACATTGTTTTTGAATATCTTAAAACTTAATCATTTGGAGGACATCACTGTTAGTGGCATGGGCATGTGGGACAGCAGTATGAACTGCCTTGCTGAGCGTATCGAGCAAAGCTGAGCTGATGTGACTATACTGCCAGTGACTGCGAGAATGTAATCAAGGTTGTGTTCTCAGAAACTTCAGAAATTTATAAGTATTTAAGTGACACCCGAGTTTTTCCATGACATGTTTTAATATTAGTCGGGAAGGATACATGTTTCATTCTTTTTTTTTTTTTTTTTAATAGTTTTGTGAACAGAAAACCTTCCTGCTTTCAAGCAAAATAATTCAGCAGTGCCCACTGCAGAGGATGTTATGCTGGCTCTGTGACATATGTTCTGTTCTGAAGAACAAGGTTGTGGATAACTCCCAGAACCCCAGAAACAATAATTGTGACATACCTTCATAAGAACCCGTTACATTTGATTTCATCAGGAGGAGGCCACCATGATTATATTCTGCAGATTTGGATTGGTATGATTTTTGTCTTGGGTGAAACTTCCCATATTTCCCACCTCATAAGACATTACAGGTGATAAGGCCCATCCTGTAATTAGCAAAGTATTTTTGTGGGTTTAATACCCCTCTTATGTAACAATTTTACCTTCTGGTGTTAAGATGCAAAGTAATTTTTGGGGACATTTTTCAGGCAAAAAAAGTGCATCTTATGATGCAGGAAATGTGGTAATTCACAAAGTTCATAGAAATAATGCAGCCAGATTGGAAGCCTTAGGAGTGACAACATTTCTGTCAGAACCCTCTGTATGTATCAGCAACATTTTTAATTGTTACAGTGTTTGTCTTCAAGGCTCCTGGGCCCTACACTGGGGAATTTAACCCGTTTATTATGGAGCGAGTTTTCCATGGCTCTTTTGATGAAACAACTTGCATGGATTGGTCCTCAGACTCAAGGTGTGCCTACTTCTGCTTGTGAATTGATGTTTTCCTATTGTGCTTGTAAACATAAAGTGCAGTGTGTTTATACACCTGTGTATAGTGGAACTTTCCTCCATTAAATTAATGAATTTGTATAATAATTTTATGTATTACTCGTATTCAGTATTGTATCCCAAGTTGTTTTGTATTCCGTACAGTTCACCTGTGCTCAAAGAACTTTGTGCAGTCTACATCATTGTTACTGTGATTTAAGAATTTGAGCAGTGTTCACTATTCCCTAAAATCATGTTCCTGACAGGATCCTGGCTGTTGGATCAAAGGATATGACTGTAAGGCTGTACAGTCTTGAAAAGCTTGCCAACTTCAAGACATATTCTTTGGGAAGCCATACTGACTCTGTAGTGGCATGCTTCTTTGAGAAGGGATCCTTAGACCTGACAACTGTAAGTCGCAATGGACAGCTGTGTGTTTGGGAGTGCAGTATTGATATTGACTCTCTCCAGCCATGCGAGCCACCTGTCAAGAAGACACGTGAAGCAACACATAGTGACAGTGAAGATGATATTGACACCACCAGAGCTGAGGAGAACCGAGCAGTAGAAGAGGTAACAGCAGGTAAGGTTAGGCTTGAATGGTCCTGCTTGTTGCAAGTACAGGTATTGTGTTCACCAATATCATGCGGAGGTTTGCAGTGAAAGACGAATGGTTTTCAAATGTCTACACCTTCTAGCGCTGTTTCTGTTTTATGCACATTAAAGGACAAGAAGTCTCCAGTCTCTTCTGTATTCCCACAGTTTTTCATTTTCAGATCCTTCCTCTGTTCTTTGTGCCTTCCAGTACCTCGCTGAACCATCTTTTCTGCATTTTTTATACGAACTTTTGCCTTTAAATTTTAATTTTAATGTCTTTCTCAGTATATTTGTTCTGTCTGCTGGGCTGCACGTCGAGGAATCATGCTTCAGTTCCTCATGGAGTCAGTAGATTGTCTGGTGTCCAAAACTTCCAGGCTGGCACTGGGGTCCCCTCAGCTGATTGTTGAGTGGGTGCCTGTGGCATTTTCGCTAGGGTAAAGAAGTCAGAGTGTGAAGCTGACCACCTCCATCTAGTGCTGAGGTTAAGAATGACTGGCGCTATACCTCTACTCCCCATATGCCTTCATGGCGTGCAACAGCATTAGCAGCAGTGTACCACAATTCAAATATCCAGTGACGTCTGCATTGTGAACTGCAGACAGACAGATTCAGCATACCTGTTGAGTTTATTTTTCAACTTTTGTTGCAAACAGGAACCAGGGTAGCGTAGTCAGTATAGTGACTATGCTACAGGCTGGATGGTCTGGGGTTTCAATCCCGGTAGAGGCAGGAGATTATTCTCTTCTCCAAAATGTCAAGGCCGGCTCTGGTGCCCACCCAGCCTCCTATTCGGTGGGTACCGGGGTTTTTTCTCGGTGGTAAAGGGCTGGGGCATGAAGTTAACTGCTCACCACCACCTAGTGCCGAGGTTAGGAATGAGTGGAGCTATTCCTCTACTCCTCCTATATGCGTTCATGGTGTGGACAGGGAAAACTTTACCTTTTTTGTTGCAAACAAGCAAAAAGCCTGTGGTCTTCCAATGTTTATAATATGTTTATTTCTCATTGGTGACAGAGCCTGATAACAGTGGCAAGCTGTTCTACAAGCGTCTAGCACGACATTACTTATGTGACCTGGTCAGAGAGCAGCGTGATGTCAAACTCACCTGTGCTGTTTATCACAACGACACCCACATTCTCATCACAGGCTTCTCAAATGGATCATTCCTGGTGCATGAACTTCCGGAGGTGAATCACATTCACTCACTCAGGTATGATCTTTGCTCCTTGACAGAGCTTGCTGTCTGCGTGTGCAGCTACACTTAACAGGCTGTAAGCCTTCTGCTGTGTCGTGTTTAAGTCCTGTATGGTGTACATTGATAAATAATATTGCATTGGGCTGTGCCGGTTCCTCCAGTTATTCTCACTATGGATGCATGGGTTCAGTCTCAGGACAGTGCATGTGATATTTGTGCTGGACAAAGTGGCACTCGACTGCTTTTTCTCCAAGTACTTCAGTTCTACCCAATATCATTACACCAATGCTACACATGCATATTTAGTGTATCTCCTATTGACACTGGGGAACTTGACGGTCCGGGGTTTAAAGTACCATATTTGGCTGATAATAAGGTAACCCCCATTTACAGTCTTCAGTATTCAGTAAACTGCAAGTACAGAACATGTATGATTGTAGTGTGACCCCCCCCTCCCCATTTTTAAGATGATTAATTAAGAAAAAGATTGTTTTATAATTGGGTAAACACGGTATATGGTTGCTAAAACTTCACATAAGGTTAATATATTCTTTTGCATTTGATTTTGAAGGATTCGTTGTTTAAGAAGTTCTGTGTGACCAGTACATATTTTTTTTTATTGCTTTGCGTGAGAATGTTATTGCCTAGGAAGGATAACATATCAGTTGTGTGTGATGTGACACCACGTAATGTGGTAGACAGGCACCAATGTTTTGGAGGGACATGTTGCCTTTATTGTCAGGGTTGAAGTGAGTCAGGGAGGGCAAGTGGCATGTTCTGTACAAGTGTTGCGGGTGGAATGGATCGCATAGGATGGCAGTTCATTGTCAGAGCCTGTGGTGAATGAGGTTAGAGTGGGCCATGGTGGAACAGTGGAAACCACAGGCCTTACAAAGGGCAGCTACTCCTGCAGGACTGGGTGACATTGGAGGCTGTCTCTTGCCTCTGTATACTGTCAGGGATACTGACATAGTGATGTGCAGAGTTTGGAGTTACAAAATTTTGGAAATGTGGATTTCCATTTTGTTGTCGAATATAAAGTAACATAGGAATGTGATGAAGTATAGACCTTACGTATACAGGCGAAGATTACTGTCTTTTGGGATGTGACACTGTGTGGTCTGGTAGATGGGTGTCTCAGAGGAACCTGCTTCATCATCACAATAGAAAAGGGAGAAATGGTACGAATCTGAGGCATGTAGCATCTGAACAGGGTGCTGTGAGCACCTCTGCCTTGAAAAGGGCCAACATGATGTGTAGAATTAATTGCAGGACTGAGACTGGGAAATGCTCCACATCCTACATGCTCTCCAGACCTTCTGCCATCTTTCCTGTGTCAAAAAGCACTGAGGTAATGCAGGTTTGAGTGTGCAGGCACTAAGAATATTGCCATCATGTCTGAGCATAGGTGGCTGCAGTTAGTCAGCTGCCACATAGATGGGAGAAGATCAAGGAAGTTGAAGAGGACATGGGGTTGTGGTTTATATTGATTGAATACATTTTTGAAGTGTACTGGTATTAATCCTATACTGGAAAGTTGTGAAATCTGATATGGGCATGCTGTCAATACGTTTTGCTGTGCATTGAAAGTTACAGACACGAGAAACTGTAAATTGTTGTCTCTTCTGACAGTTTTGATGTAATTTTGGCATGTCAGAACGGAAGCATTTAAGCACAAATGATGTCATCATTTCTTTTTGGAAATTTTTCTATTTATTTTATTCTTGATATTATTGTTCCAGTATCTCTGATCAACGTATCTCATCTGTAGCTTTAAACAGCACTGGAGACTGGGTGGCCTTGGGGTGTGTTGGCTTGGGACAGCTGCTAGTATGGGAGTGGCAGAGTGAGACATATGTCATGAAACAGCAGGGCCACTTCAACAATATAACATGCTTTGCCTACTCTCCGGATGGACAGTACATAGTTACTGGAGGGGAGGATGGTAAGGTGAGCAGTCTCTTTTGGATGACCATTGGCCAGTTTGTGTTTTAAATGCTCGTTGTGACAGATATTGAGGTTATGGTCTCCTGTGGTGAGGTGGTGTGTAGTTCGGTAAACAGGTGTTAGTTCAGAGGAACCTGCTGCGTTTGTCTGCAGAAGGTTACTGCCGTACGTTGGTACCAGTGTACTGAGCTACCACGTGTCACATCCCAGAAGACTGTTCACTTCTTAGCACAGAACTTGCTGTGTCCTCATTGCAAAGATGAACTGGTTAATGTTGTTTATAAACATAATTATTGTTTATTGTGAGAGCTATGCAATACATGTGAGTATACTTTGTGGACAAATGCAGAGGGGACAATACCTACAGTAACCACTGTCCTTCAGATGGTCAGTTTGTTCATTTGTTCAACAGTCAAACATTAAGTGTTACTTAATGAATAACGATTAAGTAACGCTTAATGGTTACTCATTAAGCAGTACCGTGTTTACTCATCTTTGGATCTTTTGAAGCCATTTTAATAGCTCATTGGGCTCAGTAAGATCCAGTTAACCCAAGCTAAAGTCATGTAATCAGTATGCGCACTGGATGTTACGGATGCTTAACTTCTGAACTTAGCGCTACTTTCCTCAAGTGCGAAACTATCGGGACTGCTGGATTAAAGGAATTCTACTGTATTTTGTGTGTCTTTAACAAGTAGCAGGATGTTGTTGTCACTACCATAAGATTGTTGTCTGAGCTAAAGAACTGGAATTTTACTAGTTTAGTCTGGTCAGACATATGTTTTTTTGACCTGTTAGAACTAACAAAGATTCTAGGATGTGATGCCAGGTAATCTGGTAGATACCGGTGTTTTGGAGCAGTGAACTTATATGACATCACAGTCCAAAATTATGTATTTTTAACATCTACTGCTGTGATGAACTTCAGTCTCATAAAATTAACAAGTCTTAAATTAAGTCTTGAGATTTGCCTTGTAGATTATTCATGTTGTGTGCAGACTTTAGTGTGTTAAAAGCAGCTGTATTTTGCACCACAGGTGAAACTGTGGAATACTAGCACCAGCTTCTGCTTTGTGACATTTCATGAACACACTTCAAGCATTTCTGGTGTGCAGTTTAGCCGCAACAGGAAGTTCATAATCTCAGCATCCCTTGATGGCACTGTTAGAGCATATGATATGACAAGGTGAGTCTGTTAACTCTTGAATATTGTTACTGGAGCATATGATGTGACAGTGTGAGTCTGTTAACTGTTGATAGCACTACTGGAGCATATAACATGTCAACCTGAGTCTGTTAGCTCTTTATGGAACTACCAGAGCATGTGATATGACAAGGTGAGTCACTGTCAGTGTCTATAATATGACAAAGTACAGTGTGTTCACTCTGATAATATGCTTCTCATTGAATCATCAAGGACACGGATATTATACTTACAGTTGAAGGACACATACCGACGTTTGATGCAAAGTGAAACTATACCTTTGAGATAAGTATAAATATCGTATGCACCAAGCAAGCTTACTTTATACAAACATTTTTAAAAGCTTTTATACTTTTCTGTTAATTACTGATATACACAACATATTAATGTTGAACTAAGCTGTACTTTAATGTGGCTATACCACATATTTAAAGAAATGTATGTTTAGCAATCTTTAGTACAATTGTACAATCATATATTTCCAATTTTCGTTATAATCTCCGTTATAGTGAATGCATGTCTTATGATACTACTGTTGCTGCTGCTGCTGCTGCTACTACTACTACTACTACTACTACTACTACTACTACTACTTTACTCAAACTTTTCACTTTCCTTGTATCAGGTACAGGATGACAATCTGCCTCTTAAGTTTGGAAAGTTTTTCCTGTTAGTCTTAGCCTTTAAATTTAGTGGTAGCTGCTGATGGCCGGAGTTATTTTCATTTTAAATGACCATGCCTGCACCTGAGCAGAATGTTTTCTATGGGTTACATATAATGGGGGGGCACGTGGTGGCGCAGTTGGTTGAGGCACTGAGCTACAAACCGGAAGGTCGCTGGTTCGATTCCCGATGGTGTCATTTGAATTTGTTATTGACATAATCCTTTCGGTCGCACTATGGCCCTGGGGTTGACTCAGCCTCCAACAGAAATGAGTACCATGAATATTTCCTGGGGGGTAAAGCAGCCGGTGTGTAGGGCTGACAACCTTACCACCTTCGTGTGCCGATTGTCTAGAATCTGGGAGCCTCAACCTCCTGGAACCCTAAGGGCCTGTCCAGGCCTGTAATGGGATTGCTTTACCTTACATATAATGGGACATTGTTTTCCCATTTGGCTTTTAACACATCAACAAAGTGGTGTGCATGCAGTTTGACATTTTAACATCCATGGAATGTGGTGACTACAGCCAGATGTCCAGTTGTTAAGCCACAGTACTTGATGATTGCAGATGGTGCAACAGGAGAGCTCTCACCTTTCATTTTCAGTGGATTTGGCTTGAATCTTGGTTGAGTAGCACAATTTCTTGTCTGTTTATGCCCATCTTCACCAGACTTTATTTGATTTTGGAACTCTCATTCTGATGGTTCTGAGTTTGATTCCCATTCAGGTTTCTGTGTGTGTGAATTTTTGTGCCCATTGATTGACACATTTAACTCTACCAAAGATGAAGCTTTGGGAATGTGAAGAATCTTGGGCCCAATCCACGCCCCTTTGTCACTGTCATGATCATGCTGTCGCCGAGGTAAGAGAATCTGCTGTGTGGCTAAGACCATCTCCGAAAATGAATGTATGCCCTTGCCTAGATGAGGAGAGGCACCAGAAATAACCACTTTTACACTCTCATTTGCTGCTGTGTATACCTGACATGTGGACAGTGTGCTCTGTCTCTGCTTCAGTTGGGATGCACATCTATATTTGCTTGTTATAGATCATTCATCAGGAATGAAATTGTGTGTTACACATAGATATTGTAAAAGTGTTACGTCATTTGCTGGCAAATGGTAAGGAAACATGCAAGTCAGAGGGTTAAAAACAAAGAAACGTTCTGTCTTATGTACTTGTAGATAGGTATTGTGCGAACACCCTTATGTACTTGTAGACAGACACTGTGCAAACAGCCTTATGTACTTGTAGACAGACACTGTGTGAACAGCCTTATGTACTTGTAGACAGATACTGTGCGAACAGCCTTATGTACTTGTAGATAGATACTGTGCGAACACCCTTATGTACTTGTAGACAGACACTGTGCGAACAGCCTTATGTACTTGTAGACAGACACTGTGAGAACAGCCTTATGTACTTGTAGACAGATACTGTGCGAACAGCCTTATGTACTTGTAGATAGATACTGTGCGAACAGCCTTATGTACTTGCAGACAGACACTGTGCAACAGCCTTATGTACTTGTAGACAGACACTGTGCAAACAGCCTTATGTACTTGTAGACAGACACTGTGCAACAGCCTATACTGTGACGACATGTGCGAACAGCCTTATGTACTTGTAGACAGACACTGTGCGAACAGCCTTATGTACTTGTAGACAGACGCTGTGTGAACACCCTTATATACTTGTACACAGATACTGTGCGAACACCCTTATATACTTGTAGACAGACACTGTGCGAACAGCCTTATGTACTTGTAGACAGACACTGTGCGAACACCCTTATATACTTGTACACAGATACTGTGCGAACACCCTTATGTACTTGTAGACAGACACTGTGCGAACAGCCTTATGTACTTGTAGACAGACACTGTGCGAACACCCTTATATACTTGTACACAGATACTGTGCGAACACCCTTATATACTTGTAGACAGACACTGTGCGAACAGCCTTATGTACTTGCAGACAGACACTGTGCGAACAGCCTTATGTACTTGTAGACAGACACTGTGCGAACAGCCTTATGTACTTGTAGACAGACACTGTGCGAACACCCTTATATACTTGTACACAGATACTGTGCGAACACCCTTATATACTTGTAGACAGACACTGCGAACACCCTTATATACTTGTAGACAGACACTGTGTGAACAGCCTTATGTACTTGTAGACAGACACTGTGCGAACACCCTTATATACTTGTAGATAGATACTGTGCGAACACCCTTATATACTTGTAGACAGACACTGTGCGAACACCCTTATATACTTGTAGACAGACACTGTGCGAACACCCTTATATACTTGTAGACAGACACTGTGCGAACAGCCTTATGTACTTGTAGACAGACACTGTGCGAACACCCTTATATACTTGTAGATAGATACTGTGCGAACAGCCTCTCAGCTCGAGGATTAGACGTTCCATCTATGAAGTGGACTTGACCCACAACATATAACTGGGACATTATTTATGGGATAATATTAAAATATATCGTAGGAAATGTGGTGGTGTTTGGGGGTTGTGTACTGGGTTCATCTCATCCAGGATATGGACCAATTGCAAGCTCTTGTGAACATGGTAATGCACCTTTGGGTTTCATAAAAGGTGAGGAATTTGATCAGTTGAGCAGCTGTTGGCTTCTCTAGACCAGCAGTATTCAACCTTTTTTTTTTCGCATACCCCAGATATAATTTCTCTTCAACTTTGTACCCCCAGAGTTGTTGGTGCATAATTCAAGTTATACATAGTCTATAATCTTCATCTAAAATAAGTTAAATAAATTACATCCAAAATAATGTATTAAATAATAAGTTTTAAATGAGAAAAAGGAGAATCAAGCTATTGAATAACAAATATATTATTGCCTATCGTATAGAAATTAATAAAGGAACAAAGGTATTTTAACAAAGCAAAATTATATGCACTATGTGGAATAAAATGAAACTAGCTGCCCAGATAAGAATCGCATAAAAGAGAGAGAGACAGAGAAAAAAAATGGCGCTCCCAAATCGCATGTCCTTACGTCCGGGTCTCTTGTGGCTAACCCTAAATCTGGCCCTGATTATTCAGTGTTTATCATGAAATAATATATATATTTTTTAATTTTACATACCCCCTAAAATGTCTTCACATACCCCCGGGGGTACGCCTACCCCAGGTTGAATACCACTGCTCTAGAGGGACCTTGCTGCAAGGAGTTAGTTGTGACCTTGTGAGACAGTAAACATTAAATTGAGCTTAAATTTACAGGTATCGCAACTTCCGCACATTCACATCACCACGACCAGTGCAGTTTGCCTGTGTAGCCCTGGATTCATCTGGAGAGTTCATAGCTGCTGGTGGACATGATGTCTTTGAAATTTATTTGTGGTCTATAAAGATAGGCCGACTGTTGGAGGTAGATGCTTCTTGTTTGCTTGTGCATGTTGATGGTAATGCGTGTTCAGAAATTAAGTGTGTACAGTTTTAAATGTCTGGCAATGTGAAAACAGGGTTTAATATTTCTCCCTGTAGTTTATGTTATGGTCAGTAGATGGCAGCTACATATATATTTACAGAGAAGAGTACACAACACGTTAACAAGCAGTATATCACTGAAATATTAGTAATTCATTTGTATAATACAGTTGCAAAAGCTTACCTCCTTGGCACAGTTGTTACACCTGAATGTGGTGTTATGACGTAGAGGCAGTCGTACATTTTCTGACAATGTCTAGGGTAATCCAGCCTGTCAGCGTTGATGTTTTCAGAGTCAACAAAAATTTGTGCACTTTTGCTGCATGCTCCTGATGTAACATTGCACAGATTTTCGTCATCCAGTTCTTTCAAGTCTCACAGGTATTTCATCAACAAACAGTACAAACATGAAGCTAGTGACATTTCATGGCTTTCTGTTAAAACTACTTTTTGAGGAAGTACCATCAGTAAGTCGTGATCATGCCATGGATGATTATTGGTGTGTGTAACAGTTCAGAAGGGATCAATGATGTCTTGGTATATGTGACTGCCCCTTAATCTTTGAGTGAATTGTTTGGCATAAGTGACAAAAAGATTTGGGAATTTCTAACAAGTGTGGAGAATGATTGTGCATTAAAACCCATTCAGAATACATAAGATCAGTTTTTAATACCCATTTTGACAGGGCTGTCACACCATGTAAAGTGATTTAATTTCTTTGTTCATTTCCTGAGCAGAATAAGTAGTTTGTTAATCAAAGTTTGTTATGCAAGTCTTGACAGGAGGTGCAGAGTGGGCTTTCAGGTTTTTCCTTCCATTATTTTCCTTTCTACCATTTGCGTGTGCTGTCTGTAACATTCTGTATTTATCTCTTCCATCTTCTTAATTGATTTCGAGAAATGTCTTGTCAAATACAAGTGTATGTTGTTCCATTTGCAATATTGGTGTACCTAGAAAGTGGCAGATTTGAAAGAACAGCATGTCTAAATCAGATTTTGTCTCAAAGTGGGAAAAATACTGCAGGAAATTTTTAAATGTTGAAAGTATTTTTTGGAGAGGACACAATGGGAAGAACACAAGTTTTTGAGTGGTTTCCCAATTTAAAAATGGCATGACCTCTGTTCAAGATGCCCAACACTTGGGATGAACATGAGTGAGCGGAACAGATGGAAAGGTGGTTTGAGTGAAGGAAGGAACTTGTCCTCAAAAACATAATGTGAATTTTCTAACATCTTGGGAGTTTTATTTGGGTTAGTTCAGAGCAGTTTGAAAGATTATATGAACGTGTGTTGAACTGTTGCCAAATCTGTGTCCCACCTTGACAATGCATCTGCTCACTCTGCTTTGTCTGTGCATGAATTTTTCACTAAAAAACAAATGATTATCATTCCACACTCTCCCTACTCACCAGATTTAGTGTTGTGCATCCTCTTTCTTTTTCCAAAACTCAATGTGGTATTAAAGGGAAGGAGATTTAATGATATAACCATGACCAAACTAAAATCCAGGGACACACTTGACAAATTGCAAACAGTGCACTTTGCAAAATGCTTTGAATGGTGGCACAGTTGCTGGCCCCACTGAATGAAGTCCCAAGAATACTACTTTGGACAGGACAACATCGATTAGAACGTAAGTGTCGTTGTTGTGGAAAAATAGATTCAGACCAGAAACTATTTATTTGCACCAATGCTTAATGTTCTGTATATCCACATTTTAATTTAAAGTGTGACACTTCTAATTGTGACATTATTTGCATAAAATATTGTTATGTCTGTCCTGTGTGTTAAAACAAATACAAATTAATAAAATGAAATGTGTGAGAGATTTGAGGAACATTTGTAACATCTTGTTCTTTGTTTCTTGTGTGGCCCATCATAGTAAGAACTTTGAAGGATTACAATTTTCATTTTAAGAATCTGTAGTGAAGGTATAAGAGTTCTTAAGATACAGTGTACATGACCTAATCCTTCAAAACTTCAAAACTCTAGGATGCACCACAGTGCCTATGGTGTCTGGCCACTGTTGCCATGTGTGTTTGCAGATTCTGAGTGGTCATGAGGGCCCAGTTGTTAGTGTGGCATTCAGTCCAAGTCCAGCCAGCACTTCTCTTGCCTCAGTCAGCTGGGATAAAACGCTCAAGTTGTGGAATACTGTTGAGTCTGGTAGTAGCCATGAGACCATTGAGCTTACTGCAGACGGTATGTCAGTGAAGGTTGAGTCTTCTTTCTTATGATTACTGTCTTATGGGATGTGGTGCGTTGTAGTTCTGCACATGGATACATAACTTACAAACCAAATGGCACTACACCCCAGAAGACCATAGTCCTATCCCATTTTTGTCCGTAGGTGTGCCTATATGGTGTCAACCTATGAGCTACAGTCACATTGTTATGATGAACTGGTTCTGCTGTGATCTGTGAATGATACTGTAAATGTGGATAAACTGTAGGTGATATCTGGGGACTGGTTAATGTACTTGGGAATTCACAGATTGTACCAGTTACAGTAATTTTACAGGGCAATATTTGGATGGGCTATCTGAAGTACAACAGACCCTCCTCGTTTGCAGTGTTGCTTATTTAAGGAAGAATTATGTGTCACCTGTTGTGCATCAAGGTGTAGGTCCCTTGTTCATACATGGTCATGCTGTGCATAGGCACGCAGGAATTTTAAATGTCAGTGTTTAAATCTGAATACAGAATAGTATTTTTTTACACACAGATTAGTAAGTTTGCTCTTGCCAACATGTCATCCAGTAACCATATGGACTTATGAAATAGTAGTTCAGACTTGAAGAAATCAAAACATGAATCTATATATGTCACACATTTGATAGAAATGTTTGTTTTCTGTGTTCAAGTTGCTTGCGTTGGCATGTTTTGTCTTGGCTATTGGGCCATGTTTAAATTCACCAAAGTGGATCAATGAACCAGTAATTAAACAAATGTGTTCTCTTCATCAGGGCTGTGTGTGGCATACAAACCAGATGGGGAGGAAGTTGCAGTGGCGACACTGGATGGACAAATTACATTTTTTCACTGCAAGACCTCACAACAGGTTGGCAGCATTGAGGGTCGCAATGACCTGGGCAGTGGGCGTTCTGATACAGACCTCATTACAGCGAAGAAGAGTCTTCAGGGAAAGTGCGTTCATTGACTTCATATATTTCATTAATGTTCATAAATACTGGTGGTGCACAAGTTTAATTCTCATGAGCAAACTTTTATCCCCAGTGTGAAGGTCATTTCAGAGAAGTCTGTTGATAAAGGGAGGCTGCTAGCTGTATATTGTATGTTCTTCTTACTGACAAAACCTACCCCTAAGGACATACACAGAAGTAGTTAAACTGATGTAAGCTGGCCAGATATTGCAAATACTTCTGTCAGACCTCAGTAGGTAGGTGCCTCTGTACCCCTTCACCTGAGGATGGAAAAAGATTCAGTTATGAAACATTGTGTTCATTATGGAATGCCAGGTGATGGACAAAGTCTGCAATCCAAATAATCCTAGAGGTAATGTGCCATCATCAGAACCATTTAGTACTGTCTTAATAATTTATTGTTTCCTTGTTCACCAACATTGCCACTATCTTAGACTGTGTATATAGTGTTGAATGTTAGGATGGCAAGTACTGTCAGTGGTGACACGGGACAGGCACAGCAGTGCTCATTTAGAGTATGTAATTTGTGTCCTGCTCAGACATATGTTCTGAAGAAAACTGGGAAAGTGTTGTACAAGCATTTATTCAGAATTCTTCAGTCAGTCAGAAGAGATTTCACTAAATTTTTGACGGAGTGATGGATCAAATGCTGCGCGTTTTGTTGTAAGCGTTTGCTGGAATGATTCTGACAGATTTAATTTGTGAATATTATTGTACAGTGTATGAGGTTTATCCAGAATTTGTCACAAATACCCTGTGGGCAGACAAAATGTGTACAGAAAATTGACACAAGTGCATGTACAGGAATGACAAAAACCACATTAGATTACATGATAGTACCTCATTACACTGGCTGATGTTGAAGTAGGCGGTACTCCTGCTTCATAGTTATAGATCTTGGATTCAAATCTTGGGTAGGACACCAACTATCCTGGGGGGGGTTTCCTCAGTCTCTCCAGGCAAATGTCATAATGGATTCAGTTGTGGTTGCTTCCACATACTTCCCAGTGCATTATTCAGTTATACGATGCTGAACAGGGTTATTTATGACTTAATGTTGTAACTTAAGGATCTTATTCCTGATGTCATTCTGAGTCAGAAAAGTCATGTGTGTGTGTGTGTGTTTACAGGTTCATTTGTCAGGGGTTACAGATTTGTCATTACCGGAATGTCAAAAGAATAAGAATAATATGTGGACAAGTGTTGTACTTGTGTGAAGATTTTATTGCTGAAATTGCAGTAGATGATCAAAATGACACCTTTCAGGCTCACTGTACATCCTGGCACATCTGTGAAAATGTATCTTGTGCATGGCTTCTGTGGTCACTGGTTTGGTGGTGGCAGTCCAACACTGGCCACACAGATCAACAGAATTCAGCATGTCAGATTTTTATGTGTTAGACTTGTGACAGATCTGGTGAACCAGCAAGAAGTGTAAACATAAAATGCATTGCACCATTGAATTGTGGATGCTGCAACGTGTGCTGATGCAAGCTGTGCACTCGATCAGCACATTCTAGGATATGTGTTGAGGGTGCTGATGGTCATTTGGAACATGTATTGTAAAACGAGCAGTCAAAACTTTATGTGTGTACTTGTCTGATTAATATTATATTTTTGTCTGTCAGTTAATAATAAATCCGTAACGGATGACATCAGGAATAAAATTCTGAAGTGAAGGCTTGAAGGTGTGAATTAGCATGTGTACTGTGAGCTACTGACTGTGTGACTAAATAAACAATAAATAAAGACTGGACAATTTTGTAATTAGTGGTATCCATAATTTTGCAAGAATTTTCTTTTTTCATCGTGAAGAAATAAATGCCTTCAAGCAACTTGTGCACCACAGATGTCACGACTGTGTTTTGTAGCCTATTGTAGAGTGATCTCTTCTGAATTCTTTTTTTTTTTTTTCTTCTTCTTGTTGATTAACAGAGCATTCACAAGCCTCTGCTATACTGCAGATGGCAGCTGTATCTTGGCTGGTGGGCAGTCAAAGAATGTTTGTATATACAATGTCCGTGAAGCTCTGCTGCTGAAGAAGTTTGAAATTACACAGAACCGCTCCTTTGATGCTGTTGATGTAAGTATGAGATTTGAGGTTTGCAAACCTGTAAATCTTCTGTGTTGGCATCCTGTTGTGTTTGTTAACAAGTTTTTACAGTGCTATAACAGGTCACTCAGTTGGCACAACTGTATCTGTATTGTCACAATATAATCACGCAGTACATGTTTTGACCTCTTATGGTCATCATCAGGTAACTACAGTAGAACCCTGTAGTACAGTAGACTTATTAAGAGGGAAAGCTTATTAAAAGCCTTTTTCCCATAATTTGTTTGACTGTAGTTACGGGCATGTTCAGCCGCTTTGCCACTTCCACTCGGGTCAAGGTAGGATTTGATTGCACTTCTCTAATCACCTCAACTTCTCTTTCAGGGATAAGGCTTTGCATTTTATTGCTTTCTGGGTCATGATTACTGCAATAATGATAAATATAATGAAAAGTAACCAATTAAAATACAAAAGAAGACTCGTACACGCTAATGACTGCAGTTATTAAACAATGTAAACACCACCGACAGCATCTAAACAGACAGCGTATTGCACATAACTTACTGTAATTGCAACAATTTTCTGGGGTGTAGGATTCAGTAGTAGACAGATGTATGCAGATAGTAATACACAGTAGCCAGCAGTAGCACCATCAGTTGGTTCAATTGACGTAACCAGCGTGTTACTGTTCAAGACTTAAAGCAGCATGTTGCCGTGTTGCTGTTAGGGGACCTCGGTAGAGATCGATCGCATCATAGCATATATTGATAGTCTTATATATCGAAACTTATTAAACGGGTAAAATGTCATAATAAATCATACTTTTGGTATCGTGGGATTCAACTTCTTAGGTGGGAAAACTTAATAAGCGGGAAGCTTCATATCCGGGAAAAATTAATGTACGCCTTATGGATTTTATTTTGGGACTTTAAAAATCAGACTTCTTATAGGGGAAGACTTCTTATGCGGGGACTTCTTATCCAGGTTATACTGTATTTTTTATCAAAAACAAAGGTGCACAAATCTGTAATGCTGGTTGATATTTTAGATTGTGATTTTTGGGTATTACTTTTAGCTTGATCTGAATGTGCCCTGGAGTAAGGATTTCCTTAGATGCTTCTGAAGTGTGGAATCCTGTGCCTGGATCTCATTTGTATGTTTTTCGGCTTGAAGCATTACTGGATTCTGGGTTGTTGGTTTTTGGAGCCTTATTGCGTGCTTTTTATATACTTGTGGGTGGATAGAGCACTGAGTAAAAAGGAGCAGAGAGAATATTTAATATTTTACGCACAAATTAATTTTTAACATTTGACAGCCATATTTGCTCTCTGGAGAAACGCTAGGTTCCCACTCTGTATTTTATTTAAACTGTGTGGCATTGTATGTTTGTGCATTCTGTGTACAGAAAATGACGTATATAATGGCCAAAACACGTGGCAGTAAAGCATAGATCCAAGGAAAGGAAAGTTGTCCTGCAGACTACGTAATTTACTGTGTCTACATGAAGACCATAATCTTAATGTTTGTTATAATTTCCTTGCGACAGATATAAGAAGTCTTTCAGCAACTAACTGCACTGATGTAGCAACCTCTTAATTAATCCACTGAGCAGCTGATGCAGTGGTCATGTCTTACATTGTAAATTGATGTTCTGGACAGGATTTTATAAATCGACGTAAGATGACAGAGTTTGGCAACGTGGCACTTGTAGAGGAACGAGAAGAACGAGAGGGAGGGAATGTGGCTATCAGATTGCCAGGTGTGCGATCTGGTGACATGGCAGCGAGAGTGTTCAAGCCGGAAGTGAGGGTATATTGCCTGCAGTTCTCCCCAACTGGTAACTACATATTTACACCATTCTTGCATATTTTGTTTATTTTACCATTGATATCTTATGAATGTGAACAACATTTTATTCTAAAGTCACTAAAAGAAGACACAAGTCTAATTTGATGGAAGTATCACAGCAGGGTATCAGAAGTATCACACAGTTCTAATTTTTGGTGTGTTTGCAAAGAAATGTTGCAAGGATATGCCCATTAGCTTGCTGTATTTGTCTGCATGTCACATGACTCACATAACGTAATCTCATATTTCATATTGGGTAGTTTTACTAAAATTAATCAGCACATTCCCAGTTTTGGTTAAATGAGACAAAAATAATGGACACTTATCTGAACAGCCACATGTGTGTATTCACACATCTTGAGGGAAATTACTGATTATTTAGCAGATCAAAAATGTTTAAAAAACAACTGCTGCATGATGATCTGAAACACTTTCTGTAAGTTTTAACATTTTCGCAAGAAAATTAAACAAAAGGGAGAGGGTGTGATAGAGTTGTTTCATTAAGCATACATTTCCTAATTTGTTTACATTGGTTTGATGTGGTTTGTATTTTGTCGAGATATTCCCTGGACAGAAGATGGTGATCATTGTTGTCACTTTTATACAGCATATTTACAATTACATACCTGACAAAAATCATGTTTTTAGGATATATAATGTTGCAGCTGTTCTGTGGTTACAGTATATGTTATTTCCCATGATAAACATTGTGCACTTTTACATTAGTACTTTCTGAATATATGTGCATTGCCCAATATGGCGGTTTTCTGTTCTTGATGTCGTGCTGAAACTAGTAAACTCTGCTGCATATCATTAACATCCACATTTTAGCCAGTTGTTACTTAGCTGCTAGGGTCTGCCGTGGTCATGGCCTTGGCAACTGACAGTTTACTGGGGCCTCAAGACAGGTTTGCATTGGTATGTAAAGGCAGACATTCGTAATGAAATGTTTTGTAACAAATCGTGTCATGCGGGCTTATGAAGGTGTCAGAATCCTGTGGTGGCAGTACGAAATGAACCATTGGCATGCAGCATTATGAAGACCTTCAGTTAGTTCTTGGTCACTGACCATTAATCACACATCTGTCTTGATTTTGCTCAGACGCATCACTTAGTCATGTACTGAAGTGCTGCTGGGGAGGGATTGAGGTATTGGGAGGATGATAACTTTCTATTCCTCAGTTAGTACTTATTAAAAACAGATATAGTATTTGTGGTTCTGTCACTGAGATCATACCATTTATCTTTAAAATTGGTCATGCAAAGGATGCCCAAAGTTAACAATTTTGTTGGTGTATTGAGTACTTTTGACAGTGGGTAAAGCCTGATTTTTAGGAGTGTTGTCTGTTGATAATGATGTTGTTAAAATGGGCAGAAGAGGCATGGAGATTGTTGAATTATGGACAGTGGTTGTGAAGTTGGCAGTGCTGAGTTCTCAGAACAGTGCTGTCTCGTATCTTTGTACTAGTAATGTGAAAAAGTAAAACCTGTGAGGCCTTTGCTCTTCTGAGATGTTACATCGTGTATGTTGGTAGTTGGTCACCGATGTTTAGGGACAGACTGTCAGTCCCATCTTCAAGGGTCAAGCAGTCCAGTTCTTCTTGGACTGCTTACACCATGTAACATACCAGAAGAGCGAAGGCCTCAACTACACTGCAATGGAAGCCTAAAATCTTGCATGGTAAAATCTTTGTTTAAAAACAGTTCAGGAAATGTGTGAATGGCATAACAGTTCTGGCACATTTGTGACTGGCATAACAGTTCTGGCACATTTGTGACTGGCATAACAGTTCTGGCACATTTGTGACTGGCATAACAGTTCTGGCACATTTGTGACTGGCATAACAGTTCTGGCACATTTGTGACTGGCATAACAGTTCTGGCACATTTGTGACTGGCATAACAGTTCTGGCACGTTTGTGACTGGCATAACAGTTCTGGCACGTTTGTGACTGGCATAACAGTTCTGGCACATTTGTGACTGGCATAACAGTTCTGGCACATTTGTGACTGGCATAACAGTTCTGGCACATTTGTGACTGGCATAACAGTTCTGGCACATTTGCTCTTTTATATTTTTTAGATTTTTATTTTGTGAATGTTAACTTTCGTGCTCTTTTTAAATGGCATGAAACGGGCAGAGCAGATGGGAACGGGTGAATGGTCTTACAGCTCTCTGCGCCTGTGAATGGTCTTACAGCTCTCTGCGCCTGTGAATGGTCTTACAGCTCTCTGGCCTGTGAATGGTCTTACAGCTCTCTGCGCCTGTGAATGGTCTTACAGCTCTCTGCGCCTGTGAATGGTCTTACAGCTCTCTGCGCCTGTGAATGGTCTTACAGCTCTCTGCGCCTGTGAATGGTCTTACAGCTCTCTGCGCCTGTGAATGGTCTTACAGCTCTCTGCGCCTGTGAATGGTCTTACAGCTCTTGCGCCTGTGAATGGTTTTACAGCTCTCTGCTCCTGTGAATGGTCTTACAGCTCTCTGCGCTTGTGAATGGTCTTACAGCTCTTGCTCCTGTGAATGGTCTTACAGCTCTCTGCGCCTGTGAATGGTCTTACAGCTCTCTGCGCCTGTGAATGGTCTTACAGCTCTCTGCTCCTGTGAATGGTCTTACAGCTCTCTGCGCCTGTGAATGGTCTTACAGCTCTCTGCGCCTGTGAATGGTCTTACAGCTCTCTGCGCCTGTGAATGGTCTTACAGCTCTCTGCTCCTGTGAATGGTCTTACAGCTCTCTGCTCCTGTGAATCCATTTTCAGGCTGTTTCATAAATTGTCACTGCAGGTTTGCTGATTTGTATGAAATTTGATGTGGTTCAGTAAATTTATATATCTGCAGTATAAAATTGGATCAGATGAGCTCAAAACTTATAGTGTTATGAGATAACACAGCATATATATCCATTTTGTTTAATTATCTCAAGAACCATATGAATTATTGGAAAAGTGTGTGGGACATTAAATGTGTACTGCACTTCTCTCTACAACTTTAGTCTGGAGTATTGTTCATTCATATACATGTTGAACAAGTTACACTACTCAAGTTGCATGCATAAATGCATGTTGGTATTTCTGTAAAATGTCCTTTATTGTGTCTGATCATAATTAAAATCCAGATGTGTTGACAGACTTTAATGAAACTACTGAATATAAAATTTTGTTGAAATCTGTTTCTTTATAGAATTCTTACATATAGATAAATGGACAGATAGAAAAGCTAAGAGGTGCATTTTTTCAACTCCCCATTGTGACAGTGCCAAAAAATTGGCACAATGAAGCCTCTATTCATTGTCCCTATATGCATAATTTTTACGCAATATTCATTTCTTCTAGTCCCAAAAAATCACACATATAAGCAGTGTGTAATTATATGGAATTTATTGCTCGTCAAAGTGTCATTTTCTCGCATCATGTGTTCAGAATTCTTGGGCCGGAACTGCAGTGTTCCCAGAATGGTCGTTCCAGTGAAAAATGTAGTGAAAGTAACATGATGTTTTTGGAACATACAGTAGCAATAACATGCCTGTGCCAGTAATTACCATTAACTTACGAAATGTCACCGTGCCTGGGCCAAGTGTGAATGCTGTTTGAGTGGCAGGGGTGATGGGGAGAGTGGCAAACCTGTGAACTGTGTTGTACAGTGATTAGTATAGTACTGGTTTTCATCATTCTGTTTGCTTGCTTTTGGGTCTGCAATTAAAAAAGGTGTGTGATTTAGTGTTATTATTCCTGTTATTTTTATTCATGCCAGTCATGGTTAGAAAATCATTGCAACCACGTTTTTAAGAACATGCATTACTACTCAAAATAGCATGTATGACCACAGCCATTTTCGTGGAGTTTCTAGGTGCACTGGATGCCTCAATTGGTGTGCAGGTGGAGACATTTTGGTGTTTACAGACAGTTATGCTGCTTATCCATCATGAGACATTGCAAGCTTGATGCCTCCCACCAGGACTGGGTATGGACAGATGCTGAGAAGGATGTCAACTTCAGTTCCTACGCGTCTGTAGACAATGATCACAATGATCTTGCCACACGTGGCATTTTCAGCATAGATGAGTTGTGTGATGATCAGGAGGGTGGCAGCAGCAGTGGGGAGAAGAGGGATATGAATTTGACCTTGAATTAGTGATGGGGTTTTGCTGAATCCCATGCTGCTTATGAAAATGTTAAATCGTGGGTGTGATTAGCAGAAAATGTTGAACTTGGAATTGGTGCTGTTATGTCTGAAAGGGGAAGGTTTCGAACTAAAGGGTTATGAATTCCAGATTTTTTGGTGGTGAAGGGGCGGAGTTATTTGCACACAGGTATGAATGTAACTTTTTGTTTGTTTGTTATTTTTGTTGGCCTAAGTGCAAAATGTAAAATTTTCATGTTCTGTTTTTTGTGTTTCTGGCACATATAATGCTTTCCCCACCACTGTTGTTTTCCTGCATTTATTGTTTGCTCTCTGCGATCTCTTCAGAAATAATGGATTGTGGTTTGACTGTATTATGGAAATCTCTTGAGCCTTTAAGTGAAGCCACATAGTAGAGAAGGTTGCTGTGCTTTCTATTTAAATTGAAGGAATATTAATAAGCTGGTTGTGGCAGGTCAGGCTTGGGCTGCTGCCACCACTGAGGGCCTGCTGATCTACTCGTTAGATGCAGGCATGGTGTTTGATCCGTTCCTGTTGGACGAAAGCGTAACTCCAGACTCAATAAGGAAGACACTTCAAGATGGCGATTGGCCTAAAGGTAGAGGTTGCCTGATGACAGGATACTCTTGTAGAAGGTCTGCACTTCATTGTTCAGTTAGACAAGTATAAGAACCAGGTTCTTGCAGATACATACTGTGGCAGTATTGACTTTCCTGCAATTTATCCAATGTGCAGTATGTTGTTGCTTCTTGGGTTGGGCAGGTTGTACGTTTCTGAACATCTTATCTAAACATTTTCCTTTCATTTCATTTGTGTTCCAATTCCTTCTACTCCCACCTCTCCTCCACCTGACGTTACTTCCAGTTGCATATTTAGCCTTATGAAGCCTATTCTGTCAACTTGATCCAAGAATTGAACATTCCATCTCTTTCTGAGATAACATAAGTTGTGACTTCACCATGTTTCTTTTTAACTGTCCTGTGTCAGATTTTGAAAATTATAATTTATTTCTAGAACTGTATGGTCAAGTACTCTGAAGTTCCGGTGAAGTTAAACATTATAAAGATACAGAATGTTTTAAACCAGTAATACAACCATCCATTATTCCTATTTTAAAAGAGTGCAATGTCATAAAACCATTTACACACACACACACACACACAATATATATATATATATATATATATATCCACAATGTTTTGACACCATTGTGTCATCCTCAGCAGCAAAGCAGTAACGTTTGCTTTGAAAGGAATGCAGTTGAACGTCATTGTGATTGTTAAATTGAGAGGAAGTGTTTTTGTTGTACTTCAAGCTGTTGATTTGTTTGAAAGAACCAATGAAGTCTACAACATTTGATGTTGGTATGAGTAATTCTGTGTGTTTGCAGCTTTGATGATGTCCATCAAGTTGAATGAGCATGGCTTGATTCAGCAGGTCGTGGAGAGTATTAGGCCCAGTGATGGTAAGTACAGTCAGGGTCTGTGTCATTGTGTTCATTCTGGTATTTATTATATTGCAGGTTGACAGTGTTATCTGTCTTGTTTTAAATTGCTTATATAGAAGTTTATGTAACTGTGTCCTCTGATTCCCTGGCAAAGGAAAAAAATTTTTCTCTACCCCAATGTGTCCATACTGGCTCTGGGACCTTTCAGCCTCTTGCTCTGTGAGTAAGAGGGAGCTCATTCCCCAGGGATAAGGCAGCTGAGGATTGAAGCCGACCACTTGCCTCCATCCAGTGCTGTGGTTCAGAATGGGTGGATATATACCTCCATTCACTCATGGCTTCGTGGTGTGCACATAGACATGTTTTGCTATACATACTGGCAAGTGTATGGTGTAAGTTTAAGGTTTTTGGTTGTTCTGTACTAGATTTGCAGTAGGAAACAGAAGAAGCATATTTTTATATTTGTTGTATAGAAGCAATTGTTATCCAGTCAAAATGACTTGTAATGTGTTCAGTCAAGATGGCCTGCCTTACAGGATTGAGCTGGCACTTAAATTGCCAAGACCCTCAATGTGTTTCATTCTTAATGTTGGTTGTTACAGTGGAAATAACGGTGAGGTCACTTCCTGAAGTGTACATGGAGCGCATACTGAAATTTGTGGCATCGAGTCTAGAGTCTACACAGCATGTGGAATTCTACCTGATCTGGGTACAGCATTTGCTCACAGCATATGGACCCAGAGTGCAGGCCCAAGTGACACCAATGCTGCTCACTCTGCACAAGAATCTCACAAAGAAGTACGAAGAACTTGCAAAACTGTAAGGTTTCATGTCATTATTTTACTTTGATAGTAGGTGTCTGTGAGATTGAGCAAGACCTACATATATTTACACTAATATAAGATGACACCTCCTTCACAGTCTTCAGTTTTCAGGAAACACATCTCAAGAATGTGTGTGACTTTATGCTAAATTATAAGGTTATCCCCAGTTTTTTTTAAAGATGATTCCTTGGATAAAATTCTTGTCTTATGTTTGGTTAAATATGGTACATTTCTGCATGTATCTCAAGTGCAACTCGCTAGTTGTTTATTGACGTGAAAAATATTCTACACAGAAGCTGTAGAGGGAAATGTGTCAAATGAATGCTCTAGAGAAAAATGAAACATATGTTTTGTGCCCATTACACATTTCCCATATACCTTTAAAGTAATTAAACAAAGGAGACTTTTATGCTATGTCCTCAAGAACTGTTAAGACTGATTTGCTGTTCCTTGTTCACCCCGCTGATTGTACACTATTTGTGAGTGGACCTCAAATATTAACATTCACACATCAAAAATGTAAGAGGCACTAACAGAAAATGTGACAGAATCATTGCACTGTGTGTACAATTCCTAATTTTCATGTTGACAATTATTTTGAACATTGTCATCTTTGACTTTTTCAAATGATATGCTTTGGAAACTGGGCCTGTTCCTGCCATCATGCTCATTAGTAAGAGCAAGTCCCATTTTGTGGGCACCAAATAAGTTTTAACCATAGTACAGTGAAACCCCTATTTTACGTTCATGGCTTTTGTGTTTTACGTGATTTTATGCACTTGCTATAAGATCCGAGCCAAATGTTCAATATTAATGTATTTTGCATTCCTTCAGCTTTACATTTCCTAGTCCTGACCATGAAAATTTAACTGATTTTTCCTTTCATAATTTTGTTCTTATAATTTTCGTTCAAGTCAGACACTGGTAAATGTCAGATTAATGTAACAGATATAAGCGCGCTTGCAGTGCTTCGACTGTCAAGCACAAACGCATGTGGCAGTCTGTGCTGATAGCAAAACAGGTACATACACAGTCCGACAATTATATAATGAGACTGAGGTTATAGAATAAAACTGGAACAAAAGACTTGAGTACTATCTGTATTTTATTCAAAGTACATCCCTTCTGCATCGATACAGCGAGTGGCACGATCTAGCAAAGACTGGAACGACCTCTGCACGTCTTCTTGTGGTATGGCCCGAAGACTCGATGTCACAGCTCGTTGGATGTCTTGAACATCTTCAAAGAGGCGCCCTTTCAATGGTAACTTCAGTTTGGGGAACAGAAAATAATCACAGGGGGATAAATCAGGGGAGTAAGGCGGATGATTGAGCACGCACACTTGTTTTTGGGCTAAAAATTCTTGTACAGCAACTGCCCGGTGAACCGGTGCATTGTCGTGAAGAAGAAACCAACTGCCTGGTGCTGAATACTCGGGCCGGACACGGCGAATCCTCTTCTATAGGCGTTCCAGAACACTCAAATAAAAACTTCCAGTGACAGTTTGTCCCTGAGGGACAAACTCGTGGTGAATAATTCCCTTGCTGTCGTAGAAACACACAAGCACTGTCTTCACTTTTGACTTTTGAAAACGAACTTTTTTGCCTTTTGGTGATGCTGGTGACTTCCATTCAGCACTTTGGCGTTTAGTTGTGGGATCATAGCGAAAACACCAAGTTTCATCCTCTGCTACAATCGAATTCAAGAAAGTTTTATTTCTATGAGCAGTTTTAATGACGTCTTTTGCGTACTGAACACGCTCGTGTCTTTGATCATCATTCAATGAATGCGGCACAAACCGGGAAGCGACCTTTCTCTTGCCCAGGTCTTCCACTAAGATTTGACGAATCGTCTCCCTGTTAACACCAAACTCATCAGCCATCATTCTCACAGTCACACAACGTTCTTCTTGTATTCGTTCTCTCACTTTCACAATGAGTCCCTCGTTACAAACAGAAAATGGACGCCCAGGCCTGGCTTCATCTTCAATCGTTTCCACACCACTTTTGAATCGTGCATACCACCTGAATATCTGTGCACGAGATAAAGAATTATCCCCATACACTTGTCTCATCAATTTCACAGTCTCAGCTGCAGTTTTCCCGAGTTTAACACAGAATTTAATGTTCGCTCTCTGCTCCATGCTGCTACTGTGACCGCGTCCTCTCACTACCTACACAACATGGCGCCGTATTTCCCGTCATGCTCAGCGTGGGACGTTGCGGTGTTGCCAGATTACAGATGAAGGTTGGGCACTTGGATGGCATGCATTGCTTCATAGATGGCACTTCTATCTTGGTCAAAATAAAATCAGTCTCATTATATAATTGTCGGACTGTGTATCTAGCGACATCTCACAGTGGCCACCACCCAGACTAAATGTTGAAGTAGAAGAAATCTTCCCTGTGGATGGCAGTAGGCTGAGTGGAGATGGATGTACGATTTGAATTCATTGACTGTAATTGCAGTTAATTATCTATTCCAGTACTTCACCTTCCATTGCTTGTCAGTCTCTGAGCTAGTGTTGTGATTTTCACTTAGCATGCTTGTCATAAGCAGGGAATACATCATCAGTTTCACAGACCACTTTATATTGTGGACTAAACTTAATTTCACAGCAGAGGGTAAAATTTAAATGAAGGAAAGCAGAAATTATTTACTGCAAGTGATAAAATAGATCTGTTTTATCACTTGTGAAGCATGTATTGGAGCACTAACTGTCATGTCCGGTCAACATGGCCAGACATCACAGTTAGGACTTCTCAGTGTCCACATAAACACAGCTGTGAAAAACTGTGAAGCTGTTGACAGAAATTACAGCCTTTCTTCAAGCAGCAGAAATCACTGAAACACTTGCTTCTGCGGCAACTGGAATCTGCTGTTGCTGCATGGTTAAAGCAATCGCGTGCAAGTAACATTTCTGTAGTTTGTGCTATTGTCAGTGAGAAGCCCTTGCATATCTTTGTTTGTCTGGGAGCAGACAACTTTGTGGGTTTGAATGGTTGGGTGGAATACATAACATCATTTGTAGAACACAAGCAGGTGAAAACAGAGGGGTTCAATCAGAAATAGTAGATGACTGGAAAAATAATAAGTGTTGCAAGAGGTTAAAGAATATGATGTTTGTGGCATATACTCGTACGTGAGTGCCTGTTGTCCAAGTCCCTTGTATGTTTCACCACATTTTTTATTGCATTATTGTCATTTCCAAAATGTTACACTTGCATCAACTTTGCATTCAAATTGAGATGGTCCTACAAAAGTGTAAAGTGGCGATTTCATTGTATATCTGCTGCAGTGTTAAATGTCATCAGCAGTTTCCAGCGATTGAGACTTGCTGTGGGACCCAACTGGTTAGAAACCTTTACATGTTGTGACAGAAACTGGTCCAGTTGCTCAAACGTTGTGTGTGAAAACCCTGACTTGGTTTAGTGCTTGAGAATACAGTGCTGTGATGTACATGTCACAGCTGTGTGTGAAGTGTCTTCCTGCACCTAATGTAGAACACATGCGTAATATTTTATGTACAGGAATGTATGTCTCATCTTGTGAATGGGCACTCATGAGTGTTTTGGAGTTACAGTAGAACCCGGATAAGAAGTCCCCGCATAAGAAGTCTGATTTTTAAAGTCCCAAAATCCTATTGCTTTTAATAAGCTTCCCTCTTAATAAGTGTTCCTGCTTAAGGAGTCCCTAATCCTCTGGTCCCTTGAAAGACTTCTTAACAGGGTTATACTGTATAAATGTGACTACTTCTTATACTGCCACATACTGTCTGCTTAATGGACAGTGCTACCATACTGATCAGTTAAACATCATGTCATGTTCCTGGGCTTTCAGATGTGACTTCAATAAATACACTCTGCAGTACATTGCAAAGCTTGGAGAGGTTAGAAGTGCAGTCAAGGTTGAGGAAGACATGGATATTGACACAGTACCTGTAAGTCATTTAGTAAAAAAGTGTGATGTCAGTGACACATCTCATGTCAGCCAATTCCAGAGCTGCAGAGGTTAGAGTTACTGTACCGAGGCCACAGAAGGAAGTCCTGTGTGTCAGTTCCTTCCACAACTCCCTTGAGCTCGTACACTTCCCTGTATTTGCCTCCAATCCTCTGGCCATTCAGTTCACATGACTGTTGGTAGTGACAACTTTCACCAGCACCAAGCACTTTGTGCTGGTTAATACAAGTCATTGGGTGCTGGAGGGAAGTACAAAACTGGACTGCAAGGGGAAGCCTTGAGTGCTGTCGTCCCACCATCTATGAGGCTTCTTTCTGTGGCTTCAGTGTAGCCAGGTTTCTGGCATCACAGAATGAGAGATCAGCCCTGTGTGGTTGGTAGGCAATGTGTAGATCATGCATGGAGTGTAGATTTAGCCCACCAACTCATAAATGCCAATATGATACCATGTTGATTGGTAATTTGTCACTGAACTTTTGGAGGAGCTTTCTGACTATATCTTCATAGTAGTTGAAGAATGTTCTTCTTTGGTCACCCTGAAGATGGTGCCAGCAACCTTCTCTGCAACATCAGGTACAAGTCACCAATTGATACAGCATAATATCCCAGAAGATTGCTACCTTCAATATAATGTGAAATGGTAGGATGATCCCTGAAGGTAGTGGAAATGGTGTAGAAGGAAGCTGCTGTGATCTGCTTTGAGGTGGTGATGCAGCGTTTGGTTCAGAGAGTAAGGAAAGCCATAAAAATGTCTGTGACAGTTGTCTGTGTCCCAGTTGAGAGTTGTACTGGACAGCTGCGGAATAGAAGCCTTTATTCTAGACGCAGCTTTTTGGGTTCTGACATAGTGTTATTACAGACTGGCATATCAAATGATAATTTATGGGTACACAAGTTTCAAAATATACCATAGTGTAGTTCCCCCGATGTCTTTCAGACACGTAACTGCAGGCATTGTAGCTAACACATTTTTCTTTATTCTTGGATATAAGCCCCCACCCCATTTTTAATGAGAATAAAATTATGTTCAGGCAAGTGCAGTATGCACTAACATATGTACCAGGTGTTACAGAGTGCAAAATGCACTTTATTCTTTGAAAAATGCTGTCTTAAAATCTGTGAATCTTGTAGTCAAGATATGTAATTTCTGTGTTCGATATTTTTCTCCATGGTGGTAAGAAAGACATAAGTTTTTCCTGGAACCCAGTTTCATAGTGTGATCTTGTTTTCTCCCCCCTCCCCACCCCCATGGTTTTCTGGTTTTGAGGTGCCTGTCCCTAATTGAGTATCAATGGCTACCATTTACTTTTGTTCTAGGTGCTGAGGGTGGATGATTCGGGCTGTGAATAGTATTTCTACAGTCATGTTTGACATTGATGAAGTTAATGTTGTATAAAATAGAATAAATGTTTTATACTTTGTTGATTTGAGTTCTTCCATCTTCCCTTAACCACTATCAGCAGTCCCTGTTGCATTGCGGCTTTTGCGCAGTCCAGCAGGCCTAATGTCACATTTTTTTCATGTGCAGCAAGGATACCACACTTCATGTGCCCATAACGTTATTAATCCAACAGCATAAAGGTTAAGAATGGTTTGGGCATGTGGATTTGATTGGGGATAGGATCCAACCACACCTTTATGAACATAATAATGAACCTTCTGTTCAAGTAGCCAAGTACCTGCAGTAAAAGTTGTGATATCCAATACAAAGGGTTGTCAGATATTATGTATGTATCTTTGTGTACCTAGCAATGTCATGGACATACCTACCCATTTGTCACTTGATACCCCTCTCCTGTTTTCCCCGGCACACTCTCTAGTCCCCTTCCATCACTCTGCATGTAACATGTTATATACAGTAAAAAAAACCAATAAGATACAGTAATTAATGGTCAGACTCCCAGAATCAGTGCTTGATGCAGCATCAGCTATGGGCTGAACAACTCAGAGTTTGAATGCTGACAGGAGCAAGTGATTTTTCTCTTCTCCAAAATATCCACACTGGCTCTGGTGGCCACCCACCCTCCTATTCATGACCACCAGGGGTTCTTGTCCCAGGCGTAAAACGGTTGGGATGAAGTTGACCACTCACCTCCATGTAGTGCCAAGATTAAGAATGAGTGGATGCATACTTCTACTCCCCCTATATGCCTTCATGGCATGCAGAGGGACTTTTAATTTCAGCAGAAGCTGTACAGAATCGTGACAATGAAAGTGGTCACACTATAGGACAAGATGAAACCCAGCACAAAAATATAAGAGGCTTCAACATGGTGGCAGTGAGACACATGATTGTTCAAGTGATAGAGCTGTCATTACAGGAGATGCTACGTAACAGAGGCATGATTGTTCAAGTGATAGAGCTGTCATTACAGGAGATGCTACGTAACAGAGGCACATGATTGTTCAAGTGATAGAGCTGTCATTACAGGAGATGCTACGTAACAGAGGCACATGATTGTTCAAGTGATAGAGCTGTCATTACAGGAGATGCTACGTAACAGAGGCACATGATTGTTCAAGTGATAGAGCTGTCATTACAGGAGATGCTACATAACAGGCATGATTGTTCAAGTGATAGAGCTGTCATTACAGGAGATGCTACGTAACAGAGGCACGCTTGTTCAAGTGATAGAGCTGTCATTACAGGAGATGCTACGTAACAGAGGCACGATTGTTCATGTGATAGAGCTGTCATTACGGGAGATGCTACGTAACAGAGGCACGATTGTTCAAGTGATAGAGCTGTCATTACAGGAGATGCTACGTAACAGAGGCACGCTTGTTCAAGTGATAGAGCTGTCATTACAGGAGATGCTACGTAACAGAGGCACGATTGTTCATGTGATAGAGCTGTCATTACGGGAGATGCTACGTAACAGAGGCACGATTGTTCAAGTGATAGAGCTGTCATTACAGGAGATGCTACGTAACAGAGGCATGATTGTTCAAGTGATAGAGCTGCCATTACAGGAGATGCTACGTAACAGAAGCATGATTGTTCAAGTGATAGAGCTGTCATTACAGGAGATGCTACGTAACAGAGGCATGATTGATCAAGCGATAGAGCTGTCATTACAGGAGATGCTACGTAACAGAGGCATAATCTGCTGTGTTCAGCCTGGACTGACATATACTGTGTATATGTAACATTATGCTGTTATGTTTACTGTAACCAAAGTGTAAATGTGTTAAATATGTATACTTAACAAAGACCAAGACACGGGGCTTACCTACTACACCTTACTACAAAAATGACTGTGGAGGTCAGACCTTCCAATTAACAATGCCAAGACAGACATTACATTTCAAAATGAAATCTTCATCAACAACACTGTAAGATGTTCCAAGTGTGCATTAGCAAGAGACAGCATTGTTAAATTAGACTACGTAAAGTCCATGATGGGTGAATGAATATGCAGCATTAGTGGAATAATAATGGCAGAGGGCAACCAAAGTACTTGCAGAAGATCCAGTCCCAGTGCCAGTTTTTCCACCATAAATCATACATGGAATGGCCTGGGATTCAACTGGGCCTCCACAGAAAGAGGCCGGCCAGTGCTGAACAGCCTGAGATAAATCATAAAAACCATATGTGTGCCATAACAACAGAAATGTACTTCAGTGGCTTATTTCAGCAATATATTTAAAAACAGGAGAATAAAAGGAGCTATTTTTATTCAACCATGTACATCATATGTACTCTGAACAGGCTTTGCATCTGTAATATAAAATTTGATTGCCATCCATGATTAAGTCTAGGATTAAGTCAAGCACCAATATTCTGGCGAGTGGCAAGTCTTCGAAGTTACCATTTGCATTAATGCAGAGGTCAATGCACATGGAAGAAAACTAGAGTATTATCACTGGTTATGAAACGAAGAATTTAGAGCCATCCCACTACTATTTCTTTAATTATGTGTTAAGGTTACATTACTTCCAGAAAATCAGAAATTCATGTGTGGAAAAATAACTTCTGTCAGGGCACAGAGAAAAGTGTAAACCAGCAATAAATCTGGACTGTATGCAGTACTTTCCTAAAGGTTTGAAAATCTACTCACAAGACCAAATGAAATGAATAATGCTAAACACTCCAACTGGCATTGTTCTGGAAGCAAACGTTTCTACCTCCATGTTGCATAACCCTGGATATGAGTTGAGAATTCTATATAGCTATACATTATCAAAATTCACTCCAAAGTATATAATTCACATATGGAAGGAAACTATATGTTTCTAGCACAGCTTTTATCCTAAAGGGAGCCAATGTAACTGACGCTGATGGTAGTACTGTTCGCAACAGGACTGCTCTTTGGTCGGTAAAACCAGCTGTTGTAGTATACTGAAAACAAAAGACAAGAATTAATAGTCAAACCATAAAAGTTCTGACAAATAATCAGTCTGGTGTTTTTGTACAGCAAATGGCAAAACCTAGTACTGCATATTTGATCATGTGACTATATGATTCAGTTGTTTAGTGTCAGACAGTTCCTGGGATTCGGTTTTCCCCTGCTTACAGTTAGTTTTACTGGCAAAGTGTATTGTTTGTTTGCCAAAAATGTGGGTGACCAACTCTTATAACAGGGAATTCAGCATTATATTTTTAGTTAAACTGGAGAAAAAGGCTGGCATTTATGAAACATTACCAGGAGATTATGGAAAGCTGTGATCAGAACATGGATATCTGTGTTGGTTCAGCATTTTTTAGGCAGAAGGGAAAATGTTTCACGTGACAAAGGATTTGACCATCCACCAACCTGAAAGAACTGGTCTGTGGGAAAAAGAATAGGATTGAAATGATATCACTGATAGAATGTTTTGGAGATAGCAGAAGAACTCGGTGTGACTAACAGAAATGGAGGCAAATGTTGTCCTATGATCCGAACACATAAAAGGTATATATAAAAAGTCTCGGGGAAACAGAAACAAAATGGAGAAAAATTGGAAAATAATATTTTCAGAACTTTCAGTAAGTCTGTTGGGAGAATCAAAGCATTTGAAAAAATGACTGATGATGGAATGTGGTGCTCCCAGGACACCCAGAAATGTGTCTCGAACATAAAGAATGCAGAGCCTTTAATTCCAGTAAATTAGATATAGTTTATTTGGATGCCTCTGGTGAATGTTTTGTGCAACTTTAGAAAGACGTAAAAAGGGTGTTGCAGTAAAATAAGATTAGTTTGAAGAAAAATAAATTTTCTTTTTATTTCATGTGTATCTCTTCTCAAAACATCAGTCCCCAAACTTTATTGTTTGACCACATATTTCAGGAGCTAATAAATGCACCACACAGCATGTCTCTTGCTTTTGTTAATAACAACTTGCACATACCTAAGCAAAATGTTACCATGTACCAGAATGCTTAGAACTTACAAAAATCCGATGGCTTCAAAAGAACAGACACTCTGCTACAGTTGATGCTGCAACCTTCTACAGGCTCAAGTACCAGCAGACGCTGCCCACTTCCTTGCATTATGAACACTTTGTAGCCTTCTGGAAAAGGCTGTACAAACAAGGATTATGTAAAGATATTCTACTGAGGTTAAGCAACAAGTATCACTATCTGCTTACATGTTGTACAGTAACAAAAAGATAAAAGGCTGTACAAACAAGGATTATGTAAAGATATTCTACTGAGGTTAAGCAACAAGCATCACTATCTGCTTACATGTTGTACAGTAACAAAAAGATAAAAGGCTGTACAAACAAGGATTATGTAAAGATATTCTACTGAGGTTAAGCAACAAGCATCACTATCTGCTTACATGTTGTACAGTAACAAAAAGATAAAAGGCTGTACAAACAAGGATTATGTAAAGATATTCTACTGAGGTTAAGCAACAAGCATCACTATCTGCTTACATGTTGTACAGTAACAAAAAGATAAAAGGCTGTACAAACAAGGATTATGTAAAGATATTCTACTGAGGTTAAGCAACAAGCATCACTATCTGCTTACATGTTGTACAGTAACAAAAAGATAAAAGGCTGTACAAGCAAGGATTATGTAAAGATATTCTACTGAGGTTAAGCAACAAGCATCACTATCTGCTTACATGTTGTACAGTAACAAAAAGATAAAAGGCTGTACAAACAAGGATTATGTAAAGATATTCTACTGAGGTTAAGCAACAAGCATCACTATCTGCTTACATGTTGTACAGTAACAAAAAGATAAAAGGCTGTACAAACAAGGATTATGTAAAGATATTCTACTGAGGTTAAGCAACAAGCATCACTATCTGCTTACATGTTGTACAGTAACAAAAAGATAAAAGGCTGTACAAACAAGGATTATGTAAAGATATTCTACTGAGGTTAAGCAACAAGCATCACTATCTGCTTACATGTTGTACAGTAACAAAAAGATAAAAGGCTGTACAAACAAGGATTATGTAAAGATATTCTACTGAGGTTAAGCAACAAGCATCACTATCTGCTTACATGTTGTACAGTAACAAAAAGATAAAAGGCTGTACAAACAAGGATTATGTAAAGATATTCTACTGAGGTTAAGCAACAAGTATCACTATCTGCTTACATGTTGTACAGTAACAAAAAGATAAAAGGCTGATTGTACAACACAGGCAGGCAGATAGGCAGACCTTTGCTGCTACTAATGCATGGAACATCAGAAGAGAGTACCTCTAAAAAGGGAAATTGGTTTGGTAAGAACCCTTAAAGATGACAAATACTAGTGACATTCACATATACAACATTCATATTCTTAGCTGATCACAAGGATTTCATGAGAAATAAACATAATTATATAAAACTTATACTGGGAAATAACAGTGTACTTGCAAAACTGACAAATAGCAATCCAGCAATACACACATTAACATGTACATATTGAATGGGGCAAAAATAATTAAGAATTTGAACTCTTGCCTATAGAAGCTGTCTGTATTAACATTTTACTATGTACTATCACAGTTATATTAAGAATTAAAGTACAGTGATAAAAATATTAAAAACATTTGCATAGTAAAACCATAATTCACTTAATAGAAATCTAGGTTTTTTGGTGTACTTAGCAAGATTGTGTCAACTCCGTTAATTTACAGCAGTGGATGAGAAACTGTAATAATGAATTAGTTGAAAAGGGTGTGTAAGAAAGCTGTCTTCTATGCTCACCATGCCAACATTTTCCTGTAGGTATGGTGGAAAACCATGAAAGACCTTGGTCAGGGTATGTGATCTCCTAACCAAAGTTCAAACTTAATATCCCTCAAACGTAATGACAGGCAATGTACATACAGTGTAACACTGTGACACATTCACATAACATTTATATCTCCCGAGTTATCCTAACAGCCTGAAACCATACGACTTGAAGAGAGTGCTTTTATGGCGATTTAATATCGCCAGCAACAATAAAATGTACTTAGGTCTTCATGTAAAATGCCTGAGTATAACCAAATTTTGATTACCTTGACAGATTTTCATGAAAGTCCTCAATATCAAATTCCACCAAAATCTGTCCAATGGGAGCTGCACTGATATGTGCGGATGCATGAACATACAGACAAGCGGGCATGGCAAAGGTAATATGTGCTTTCCACAATTGTACATCACATAGTTACTATTGGTATTCATACAGATTTGGACCACGAGCATAAAAAACAGAGCTATTCCTATAGCCTCCCTTATTTCTTAACATACCAGCTTATACTGTGGAGCTTTTGGTTCATCTACCAAGATGAACCTCTCCATATTGACAGTGTTGTGGATAAATGAAGGACGAGGGAATAGCCTTCGCAGTAAACGTGCTGGCTCCAGCCTGTTCACTCGCCTGACAAGAAACAAACATAAGGATGTAATAAATTATGATTATGCTAGTGAACTCATTTTTCAAGTTATGTCCACTGAAAAGTCATTATAGAGCCTCAGCTTAATATCTGCTTTGTACTTTTTGTACATTACTTTTAAATCAATTCAGTCAATCAGTTCTTAATTTAGTTATATATCACACTTAGCAATAGTGGGTTTTTGGACTTGTCTACCAACAGGTGTTCTAAATGGAACATGTTTATGAAACTGGATCTGTTTCCATCCCAACTTTAAAGGATGGGGAGACATCTGGTAAGTTGAGTCCATTACAGAGCTATTTTCAATCACTGGACAATTAAATCAATCTACTACTAACAGACCCAGCTGGGTAGGTGACTCCATATTTTCACCTGAGGATGGAAACACATCCTTTCTTGGAACACATGCTTTTCAGAACATGGAAGGAATCCATCTGCTGCCTGCTACAATGCCCTTTGCCCAGACAAGTCCCTGAATCAGCTCCACTTGATGAAGCCTCATATTATTCTGTATATGATGAATCTCAGTTTACATCTAAAAGAATTTATTACACTTCATTTCACAGTGTACATTACTGAAACAGAAACTGTCTGTTGTAGCATTACATACATTGGATACTAAGGTACCATCACTGCCAGCGAGTTCAACTGTTGCAGCAAAGGAGATGAAAGAATGATTATGAATAGGAGGGACCTGTCATGACCTATATAACCTATCCAAGCTTTCGTAACAAGGAAATGGGGACAAGCTTGGTCTGGACTGCTGATTCAGCCAAAATTTGACGAGAATTCTCCCCTGGCACAAGTTGAAGATATTAACCCTTAGTGCCAGAATTAAATGCCCATAGAAATATGCAGAAGACAGAATTTAAATGCCCCCTGCATAAGTGCAGAATTATATATTTATATGACATTTGGCGTTTTGAGCATCACACAGTTTGTTATAATACCTTTCGGCACCAAAGGGTTAATGCTGAATTAAACAGCCCAATAACAACATTAAAGGAAAGGGATACATAATTATGTTGACTGTTGTATTAATGCCTGCGTTTCGCAATTTATCTTAAGTGTATGGGATATACTGCCCAATAAGAAGCCTTTCCTGCAATCCTAATGCTGCTTTCACTTGGTGCACCCTGTTTCTACGAACAAGACTGGCAATCAAGTTATTACACCTGGCAAGGAGAAAATGTCAGGCCCTAATTCAAAACAACTGTCATGTTGTCAAGTAACCAGTGCTCATGATTTAGAAAAAGTGTCACTGTTAAAGGTGTGATAACTATGGATTTTACTAACAGACTTAATTTGTTTCCCATGTTCACACTTGCATATAACCACCTTAACAATCAGAATGAACTGTAAACCAATATGAATTACATCAAGAATCTACTGTAAGTCACTTTACCATTCGATATGAGCATCCTGGTTTGAAGTTGGGTTCTTTTCTAAGCTATACTTCATCAGATCTGCTACTGACTTCCATTCAGGAACAGTACTTGAGATTCTATATGCATCTCTATCAATTAGATGTCTATTGCTTTCATACATTTTTTGTAGTGTTTCGTAACTGACTGCAGCTGTAGAACCCTAAATATAAAAATATGAAATAATATAAGTCATGTGAGTCCTTCACAATTACCACAGTAATATCTTATTCTTACATACTAAATCTGACAGAACTGAAATATTACCTTAACAATATAAGGAAAACCTGCATGTGGTTGAAAATCTCTTGGGTTGCTCATCTCTGAAAGATCAAGCACACTTCGGACCTCTTCACACGCCCAACAGTTCATTTCAGTGGTTCGGAAATAAGGGTTCTCTATGAGACATATTTCATCATACCACACTACAAATACAATCAAAATCAGCAAAAATGCACAGCATATCACAGATAATCACATTTCATATACTGAATGGCTATCTCAGGAAAAACACATAACCAGAATATATATTAACTAAAAGGGGCTACATGACTTTCAAGTGTCCTTTTATTAAAAGCGTGTGGTCATGTTCTCAAGTGTCAAAATACAGTGTGGTTGATCTGTCTGAAAGAACTTTACAATACAGTGGCCATACGTATTTTGTGCAAAATGTGATTTTAGTTGCTAGATTTAACGTAGTATTTTAACCTACCTAATACCCCTAACCTGCCAGTGAATTCAGGATTTATTTCAGGTCAACGCCCCAAAGCTATTCTAACTTAACTCACAGTACTACAAAGATATACAGCTCATTGTAATAAGGACCCCCTAAATATAAAATGTCATCCAAATATGTCAACTTCAAGCACAGCTATTAGATGAAGCCAAACTGACATGGCAAACCTAAGTATTCACCCAGTGTCACGAAAGTACTTAGAACCTAAAGCAATATGTGCATTCAGCAATATAAATACAATTGCTTTCAAGCACAATGAACTTTAGCAAATTGAAATCTGCGGTCTTCTGGGGTATTACACAATGTCATACGGTAATTGTTTACCGACGTTTCGGGAGCTTTATCTTTATATTTTCCTCCTGTACTGTTACTCTATTCCATATATGTTTTTCCAGCTGTCTTAGCTGTTTGCATTCTCGGTACCCCTAGCAGTTTTACGTTGTTTGTATCCACCCCTCTCTCACCCTGGTTCTACCGTATTGGCTGTCATCATATAAATTTTGAGTTTATTGCAATGCATTTCGGTGAACTTCCCAGATGTATGTCGTTACTTGAAATGCTAGTGCAATCTGGCCAACCTAATGCAAGAGCTATTACAACAAAAACCATAACCCTCAATTCAGTTGCACTATACTGCAAAGTTTAAGCATAGAAGTTACCTGTGACGGACGGTAAAGCTTTAACAATTGGAAGTGTTATTCTTCTTAAGCATTTCATGACAGGGTATATTAATTCCTGCACATTTCTGACAACTAGGTTATATGTAGGCTTATGGTAAGTTATACACAAACAAGCGATGGTTAATGTCAGAAACACAATAACAACGATTCTGATAATTAGCTGAAACGAATAAAATGAACGTATTGATTCTGTTTCAATTTTATCATTGGAAGACTTCACATTTTCTGTCTGGATGTGTTGCTCTTGTACGAATTGGAAAGAACTGTGAATTATTTCATCTATCTCACTATCTGTGAATCTCCATTCCTTTCCTAGACGACGCAGTTTCTTGACTTCATGTTCGTAGGAAGTGAAGACTTCTTCCCGCGAAACATTCAATGGCATTATCAAATTACGAAATTCCCTTCGTTAGCACAGCAGATTTATCAAATGACAGCTGACATGTTGTCTTGTTTACAAACACGTTTCAATTTACCAGGTTCGCCAACATTTTGGGCTTAAAACATAGAGTTACCGAGTGCTTAAACAAATATATTAACTCAATTTTTAACATTCTTTTTGCATTATTCAGACGTTTCAGATCAAGCATTTATACAATTTATTTATGTATGTTGCCTATACATGTTCATTATTTTATGGCACATTTGTGTCTGTTTTCTTAGGTATCGCTCTGGCCATGTTGGAAACCAAACGGAAATTTATAACCTGTAACACTTCCTACTTCCGGTAGGTCACTGGAATTAATGCGGTCATGAAGTTTAAGATAGTTCTGTTTGAAAAATGTTTGTAAATGAATGAACTGAAACTTTGTTTGTACGTGGGGATATGTAAGTATTAATATGCAGTATTCTTCTGTTAATGTGTCGTATTATATAATAATGTGTTGGGAATTCGGGTTCAAAGTCCCGTTGCAGGCCTATCTCGTAGCTGTCTTTCACCTGCCTGTAACCTGGAAATGGAATTCAGGTCTGTACGAGGTCCAAAAAAATAGGGCGAAACGTGTACAAATTTGTAGAGAAGTTTGTCGGCAAAATGTTATGTGTTTTGAGGTTGCTGTATTGACTATAAATATCTTTTATTAAGGTAGAGGTTATGATTTTATATGTAGTAGATTTTGAGATGTTGGAACAATTATATTATACATTTTAATTTTTGTAGATACAGTTAGGCTAAATATTTTTCGCTGGCCTGACATAGTTAGGCGTTTTGTGGTGAAATATTTCATGTACTTTTAAAACGTATATATCATCAGTTTCCAGTTCCTGAATTGATGAAATATCTTATTAACACAGGGGTTATGATTTTATGTGTAGTAGATTTTGAGCTGCTGGAACAATTGCATTATGCATTAATTTGTACAGCGACAGTTCGGTTAAATATTGTATACTGGCCTGACAGGGGTGGTGGTGCTGAAATATTTCATGTATTCTATGTCATCAATGCCCAGTAGCTGTAAACAGTATTAGTACAAATACACAAGCAAACTTTCACAGACACTGAAATGTTCAGTTATAAGACAAAGGGGAGAAGTCAGATGTAGTAGAATATAGGCCAATTTTCTCTTTTAGCTGGGTTTTCAAAAATATTTGTGATAGTTGTGTACAAAAGAATAATGCATCATTTAAACTTATCTGACATTGATAAATGAACATTTTTGTTTTATAAAAGGCTTCTCTACTGTTAAAGATACATACAGATTGACCCATGAAGTATTACAGGCCTTCAGTAATGGAAGTAATTTGTCAGGAAAGTTTTGTGATTTTGCTAAGGCCTTTGGCTGTGTTAATCATACCACATTAGTGACCAAGTTATCCTATGGAATAATTAGTTTACTTCATGTCTTACAAACATAAGACAGAGAGCTGCAATAAAGTTTCCAAATTCCTATTAAAGTGTTTCTTCTAACTGGGTGACGTTCAACATGGCGTTCATCAAGGCTGCGTTTTTGGTCCACTTCTTTTCCTGTCATATATTTTAACCCTCATTTGGTCGTGGTGTATCTCTCAGATACATGCGACTTTTGATTGTTTGTTTCTTGGAGTATGAGGTAAGTGCAATCATGTACTTCTCAGTAGCTACCAGCTTGCTTCTTAGAAGACTGTGGAGTGGGTTTCGTGCTCCGAATCTCGTTTGTTTGGCTGGATTTGGAAGTTTGTATCTGAGAGATACAGTGCGATCGTCCGTGCTACTAGTGAGATGTTAGTTTCTGGTGGCTGTGTTGGATTGCTAGACCCAAGTAATGCAGAGGATGCTGATCGTATTTGTGCAATGATATTGACTGATGATGTAAATGATGATGATAGCATTGATGATGGGACGGAATCCAATGAAAATTACGTGGAACCGAGAGAAGGTGATTCGTAGAGTGCAGAAGACGCAACGTCGGATGATGATTGCTGCAATGAAATGGACGCTACTGACAGTTGTTTAATTGGACAGGACAAGACCAAGAGGGGTAATGTAAAAAATACTACACACATTTAACACAGATGGCAAAATATTCTGACAAAATTACCTGGGGTTACTGGCCAAGCAAGGAACGCCACTACGTCCTTTGAAGCATGGAACTGTCTCATTACAGATGAAATTTTAGATAACATTGTTCAGCACACAAATCAGTATATTCTATTATCGAACCTAACTTCAGCCGCGAAAGAGATGTCAAACTCACAGACAAAATTGAGATAAAAAAGCTTTCATTGGTCTTCTGTACTTAGCTGGAGCGCTTTGGAGTAATAAGCAGAGTCTGGAAGAATTGTGGGGTACTGACGGAGATGGCGCTGAAAAATTTCACTTAGTGGTGAATCAGAAGCGCTTCAAGTTCCTAATCAGATGCATACGATGCGATGATAGAACAACGAGGGATGAGAGAAAAAAAGCAAGGTCGCTTTGCCCCTATAAGAGACATTTTTGCTGAGTTTGTGGAAAACTGCAAGAAGTGTTACTCTCTTGGACAAAGTGTGACCATATAAAAAACTGGAGGCCTCCAGAGGGAGGTGCGGTTTTAAGCAATATATCTCTTCAAAGCCCAACAAATATGAGATCAAAATTTATGCTTTAGTTGACACCAAGATGCTGTATATATTCAACCTTGAGATCTACACAGGGAAACAACCCGATGGTCTGTACCAAGTCAGCAATAAACCAGCAGATGTCATCAAAAGGCTGGTAGAACCTGTCAATGGCACTGGGTGCAACATAATGGCGGATAACTGGTTTACGGACGTCAACTTAGTTTTTGAACTCAGAAAGAGGAAGCTGTCTTAATGTGGACACCATAAAAAAGAAAAAACCACAACTGCTATTTCGATTTGTGGCAGTCAAGAATTGACTTGAGAAATTGGTTTGTTTGGCTTCAGGAAAGAAGTGACAGTTGCTTCTTACATTCCTAAGAAACGCAAAAATGTCATCTTGATTTCATCCTCACGTTGTGATGATACCATTGACCATGAAACAGGTGATCAAATTGTCACATTTTATAATGGAATAAAGTCTGGCATCAATATTGTGGATCAGATGTTTTCAACTTACAACGTGGCACGATATTTGAGACGTTGGCCCTTGGTGATATTCTATGCCATGCTCAAACTTAGTGGAATCAATGCGCAAGTGATCTACATGGGAAACAAGAATGAAGTAATGAGCCGCTGACTTTCTCTAAAGCACCTGTCTGTGGAATTAGTGTCTGAGGAACTTCATCGGAGAAGTCAAGTACCTTGAAACTCAGCCCTTCAGCAGACGCTTCCGAAAATTCAGCCAGCGTAGGAGATAATGCAAGCACTGCGTCAATGTTGGGGCGTTGCCAAGAGAACAAGACTTACTGGATACTGTTGTTTCAGTTGTGGAAGTTATCTTTGTTTAGAACACGCAGAAGTTATCTGTGCAGCATGCTGTCAAAAAGCAAAATTCTGAGCAAAAGAGGGTGAAAATTAATCTTTTGAAAATGTCATATTATTTGGATACGATATGTGTTACCGTTCTTCAATAAACTGCAGTTCTATCCATAAAATTCTTTTCTTCTTTTTAGCAGAAGCCTAGAATGTGTTTCAGAGATACATGCGACCAACTGCGTTCATATTAGGGGCACGACCGGAAGGTTAATGATTGTCCTCCCAGTGTTAACTCAGCCACTATACATGTTGTATCTGTGGATGATACTAGTACAATAACCACTAAACCTGACACAAACCAGTATACAGACTTATCCGGCAATGTAGTTGTGGTCGTGAAAGAATAGTTTATTGGCAGTGGGCTTACTTTGAACTCTGAGAGGCTTCATAAAATTTGTTACAGGTAACATCAGTAACTGATGTGCATGTAAGCTATAATGATCAGTAGGTATGTTTAGTTCTCATTGCTGTGCCTCTTCTTGAGCAATACTACATTAAAACTGTCTCCATTTCATACATTCACTCTCTCTGTGTGTATGTTATTTTATATTTTATATTGTTTATTCTTGTTGGGTATATCACTGTTTACTTGATTTGTTGTAGTGTTTCTTATTATATGTCCAGTGCCGTATTTCAGATTGCTCTCCTCAGTGTATATGCTGTACTCTGATTTCTCCCACATCCTACTGTGTAGGGTCTATGAGACACATATATTGTGTGTATGTATCTGTCTGTCTGTATAAGGATAATGGAAGTTTTGTAACAAACATCTGATGTGATTCCGTAGGGCAAAGATAATCCAACAGTTTTCAGGTTGATGCCGTTTAGCCTGAGATACTGGCAGCATCATGTAATAAACCACAAATGAAAAGCACAGTTTTCATCACAGAAAAAAATTTTCTGGGCACGCTGTATACACCCTCCGGCAATTCCCATGTCATTTTCCAGTAAGTGAAACATCCCATGGTGTTGTTATGGGTGCTGCATAGCCTAAATATATATTTGGGGGGGGGGGGGTTGCCACCTCACTTCCTCTAGACGAGTTGTATTCAACCTGGGGTACGTGAAGACATCTTAGGGGGTACGTAAAATGGAAAAAATAAATATATTATTTCATGATAAACACTGAATAATCAGGGCCAGATTTAGGGTTAGCCACAAGAGACCCAGACGTACGGACATGCGTTTTGGTAGCGCCATTTCTACCCCCTCCCCTTATGCGATTCTTATATGGGCGGCTAGTTTCATTTTATTCCACATAGTGCATATAATTTTGCTTTGCTAAAATACCTTTGTTCCTTTATTAATTTTTATATGATAGGCAATAATATATTTGTTATTTAATAGCTTGATTTTCCTTTTTTTATTTAAAACTTATTATTTAATACATTATTTTGGATGTAATTTATTTAACTTATTTTAGATGTAGATTATAGACTGTGTATAACTTGAATTATGCACCAACAACTTTGGGGGTACAAAGTTGAAGAGAAATTATATGTGGGGGTATGCAAACAAAAAAGGTTGAATACCACTGATCTAGACCTCTAGGGTGTCACTTTGACAGACACCTACTCTTTGAGCTCTCCAGCAAGGGAGGTTATGCCAGTAGCTACTCTACCAGTCTATAGATCTCAGGGTCATTAGCATACACAAACGTCTTCACCAAAATAAGGCAGAGACACCCCAAGGAGGGCTGAAAAAGTTATTGTATAAAAATGATTTTAACTAGCATTTTCAGAACTGTGAACATAATTGTGAGGGTGATTGAATCTTATGAATAGTTCCGTTATGTTTAGTAATTAAATGTTGAGGTGTGGGCGTACTGAAATTAAAAAATTAAAACCTCACATTGAAGTAAGAAATGAAAGAAAATTACAGAATTTTTATGCTATAGAAGATAATTTGTGCTGACAAATCTGATGTATGTTTATTGTTTTTCATTTCTGTAGGTTACATTTCTGAGAAGCTCATGCATTTGCTACATTCAGTGTAGCAGTTACAGCTTTTAATTTCTAGCCAGCATGCACATTCAATTCAGGTAGTTTCAAAGTCTTTCTTCCTTCAGTGAAAGGTAATTATATTTCAGGATGATGAGAGATTTTTTAAACTGTCATGAAAATAGGGAGAAAAAAGTAATTTGTTGTTATTCTCTTTTTAATAACATTTACAGCAAATGGTATGTAGTGTATATTGTAAGGTGATATAGGACTGCTGTTGCCATGCTGCTCATGTAGTGTGATATTCTGGTTTTTTTTTTAATTTGCTAGATGTAATTTCACGAGTGAAATGAGGAATAAGTGCATTACTGTAATGGAACACGGTTTTGCTGTATTAGTAAAATGTTTATATGTTTTAAATCTCCTGTGACTGAGAGGTACGTAACCTGTTTATTGTGTAGGATGAAGTAAGTTTGATTTTGACTAGGGCTGGCCCGAGATATGTGAGCATGCCGGGCAGGCTACTAATTTTGCACCTTTCAAACTGGTATACTTTAAAGATTTTTAATCCTAGGACAGGGCTGGTGAACATTTTTGAGGGCGCATGCCCAAACTGCGAATAATCTTCATAGAAATTCTTTCTTGTGTGGAAACCTTAGTTTACTAGCTCCATATTTCTGATTATTCCAGTGACATCTTAGTGTCCCTTATAGGTTGGGACCCATGGCAACTGTTTGGCTGGCCCATCCCTTAATCCTTCCCTGATTTTGATATTTCTCATATAAAAATGAGAATTATTTCCAGCATTACATACTTCTGCATCATGTTATATTTATCTGAAACAGTGCAGTGGTTTTTTTCTATTCTAGTACAGTGTTATTAGAATACGCAACACACTTTGCTACTTGTTTTGGCAGTTTTTGCCATTTGCAGGCATAGCCTAACAAATGCCTAATTGCAAGGCATCAGTATTAAAATGTAAAATAATATAAAATATAACTTAAATATTAGATCACTTGAATAAATGTTTTATATTTATGAAATTGGATACGGTTTGTAATTGTTGAACATTGTTGTTATAGTTGTGAGTTCTTGTGGTTACTCATCAGGCAGACCAGCCACACACCATATCATATTCCTAACACTGGCTTCTCATCCACCCATCATAGTTAAACATAATAAGTATACGTGTAAAGAAATAAGACCAATTTCATCAACATTGTACCATTACATTTACAATTAACAACATAGAAGATAAGAGGCTGGCTGGACAGTCGAGGGTTGAAATGCCGGCAGGGCCAAGACATTTTTTCTTCCCCAGACTGTCCAGACTCACTCTGGGACCCGGACCCACCCAGCCTCCTGTTAAATGAGTACCGGGGTTCTTGTCTGGGAGTAAAGTGGCAGGGCATCATGTTGACCACTCAGCTACATCTAGTACCAAGGTTAAGAATGAGTGGAACTGTACCTGTGCTCCCCCTGTATGGCTTCATGGTGTGGACAGGGACACCTTTACCTTTATCTTTAACATAGAAGACAGGAACTTGAACATATCGACAGTACTGATTCAAAACAGTAAGTCAGGAAAAATTTTTAAATTTGTAATTGCATTGCAGCACCAAACATTTAAGTGTGCAGTAACCGGGAGAGCTCATGACTGTAACAGTCAGAAAGTGTATCAGTTTCAATATTTATATGAATGCGTATTCAAATAATAACTTTTTAGTTTAATTTTATGTCATTTGACATTTTAAGACAGGCATGTTGCAATTTGACATCTGTGTATGCTCTGCCTGAAGACAGCAGGAATTGCTAAAACGTGGTCAAGTCCAGTGCATCATCTGATGCACAACTGCAACACTGATTTCATTCAAGCATGTGTTGTTGGTGATGAATGACAGTAAGTGGAAAACTGACAATAGTCCTGCAATGTAGGTTGCTTCTTCCATTATGCCTGTAACTTGTATAATTGGTGAAACTTATAATAGGTGAAGAAAGTCTGCATGTGGTCAGTGTTCCTGTCTTGTCTGTCACTCACTTAGCAGTACAGGCTATAGGTTCTTCATCTCTGAACCATGAACACATGTATGGTACTTTGACCTACAAACTAGGCCTATCAATTGCAGATCCATTCTTGGAAACTCACTCATATGCAAAAACAGGCACAACTTGTGAATGAAACTGCAGTGGAGACATTTATACTACACAGCACATAAGACTAGGTTTTGTGGAATTCAGCAGATGGGTCATTACTTGACTGAAATGTACACCTCGTATATAAGCAAAGCATATCAATGCAATCCTGAATTCTGGTGAGAGAGGCCGCGGTGCTTGCTGACCTGAGATATATAATTTATGACACAGATATTGGCAACAGTAAAAATGTTCAGATATTAGACATTTACGTATCTTTTGTTGCATTTGTTTTTATGTCCTGATATTTTATAACTGTAGGCAGTCTGAGGAGCATTTTGTCATGATCATACTGGCATGTACTTGTCATGATCATACTGGCATGTACTTGTCATGATCATACTGGCATGTACTTGTCATGATCATACTGCATGTACTTGTCATGATCATACTGGCATGTATTGTCATATCATACTGGCATGTACTTGTCATGATCATACTGGCATGTACTTGTCATGATCATACTGGCATGTACTTTGTCATGATCATACTGGCATGTACTTGTCATGATCATACTGGCATGTACTTGTCATGATCATACTGGCATGTACTTGTCATGATCATACTGGCATGTACTTGTCATGATCATACTGGCATGTACTTGTCATGATCATACTGGCATGTACTTGTCATGATCATACTGGCATGTACTTGTCATGATCATACTGGCATGTACTTGTCATGATCATACTGGCATGTACTTGTCATGATCATACTGGCATGTACTTGTCATGATCATACTGGCATGTACTTGTCATGATCATACTGGCATGTACTTGTCATGATCATACTGGCATGTACTTGTCATGATCATACTGGCATGTACTTGTCATGATCATACTGGCATGTACTTGTCATGATCATACTGGCATGTACTTGTCATGATCATACTGGCATGTACTTGTCATGATCATACTGGCATGTACTTGTCATGATCATACTGGCATGTACTTGTCATGATCATACTGCATGTACTTGCATGACACTGGCATGTACTTGTCATGATCATACTGGCATGTACTTGTCATGATCATACTGGCATGTACTTGTCATGATCATACTGGCATGTACTTGTCATGATCATACTGGCATGTACTTGTCATGATCATACTGGCATGTACTTGTCATGATCATACTGGCATGTAAGTGGTTTAGTTACATGATTTTTATAATCTGTATTTGAGGAACAAACGTCTATTGTATTTCTTCCTCATAATTTTTGTCTCTGTTTTAGTGTAGTTTACATTGACTTTTAAGATTACTCTCTTTTGGGATAAGACATAGTGTGGTAGTTAGGTTCCAGCATATCAGAGGGTTGTGTGGTCCTATCTTCAATGTAGAAGTGAGACATTCTCGTCTACCTTGAACATGAGAGCAGTATATTTTTTTGAAATGTTGGAACATACTGAAGTACATAGTATTACATCCTAGAAGACTGTAACCTTCATAGTTATTGCTGTGAGAACCCAAGGTCTTATTTACTTTTACTGGTAGCTCTAAGTACAGTAAGCCCTTGCCAAATCCAGTTATGCCCAGTGTGGTTTTAACTATACACAGTTGAAAATGATCAAATACAGTATATGGGGAAAAAATTTGCCACATGCTGCAAAATTTAATTGCATGCAAATAAATGTGCAGTTCCTCAACCACTGTGGAAGCTGGCAGCATCAGCTACCCAAACACTGTGTAAATATTTACTGCCCAAATATGTATGTATTTTGAGTGATTGGGATGACCATAAGGGTTGGTGTTCATGTAATGCTGCTTTTCCCATAAGAAGTTTGTGCATATGGTTAAGCCCAACATGCCATGGTCACTCACTCAGACCCCTGCCATGTATGAGGTATCACTGTGTGCACAGATTTTGCATGTAAAAAACATTAATATTAACTTTCCAACATGGATTTTGAATGTTTGGAAGTGCCAACAGCATTGATGGATTGCCAAAATTTATACCACTATAAAACATTATTTTCAGTGTTTGGTGATAGTAGTAGTACAGTTCATGTTTATTTTGGTTTTCGTAAATATGCTTCAATTGCCAAAATTTGGCACCTCAGTTTTTGTGCTGTGTGGGAAATTTGTCACATTTTCTCCCATAGGGCCATACAGATTGAAAATACACTACTTATATGAGTAAATGGTGTATAATGGTTTTTAAATTGTGTTTACTTCATTTAATGCACATTCTGTCAGTGAAATAGTCTAGTAAACTTGCATGAACACCTAGTGTGAATTAATTGACAGGCAGTGGGCAGTGTGAGGAAGCAGAGAATGGCAGAGCCAGATAGAAGCTCAACGGATGGAACACCAGAAAATGAAAATGAGGCCGACTCTGGTACTCAGAATGAAGGTGGTAACAGTAATGAGGAAAATGGTGATCAAGACAATGAAGCCGATCAGTCTGGTGGACAAGGCAGTCCCTTAGCATCAGGGGGTCCAGATGGTGCTCTGAACACAAATTATGATTCCAGTGATGGTGCTATACCCGTCCATCGTTGTGAACGATGCGACAATTATGAGACTTTGTCTCGTGCTGCCTTGCTCACACATCTCTCACGATGCACTGGTGGGGAGGGAGAACCTTCTGCACCAGGAGAAGCACATCGAGTTCATGACCGTAAAATATTTGAATGTGATGTGTGCAACATGAAGTTCTCAAATGGCGCAAATATGAGACGCCATAAAATGCGTCACACAGGTGTTAAGCCTTATGAGTGCAGAGTCTGCCAGAAAAGATTTTTTCGCAAGGACCATCTGGCAGAACACTTTACAACACATACGAAAACTCTGCCGTATCATTGTCCCATCTGCAACCGTGGATTTCAGCGTCAGATTGCCATGCGAGCCCATTTCCAGAATGAACATGTAGGGCAAAACGACATGATAAAGTCCTGTCCACTCTGCAGTTATCGGGCTGGATCCATGAAAAGTTTACGAGTGCATTTCTTCAACAGGTAAGAACCATTCACAAAATATTTTTGTGATCCAGTGTTCTACACCAAGTAGCTCAACATTTTTAGTACTGCACATCAGTACTTTTAAGAGAACACATGGTAACCCTCTGACTGGTACACCCAAGCTATCTGAGGCTAACCTGTGTTGTTTCATGTGTGACTTACCAGTCTTGGTACTTAAATACTTTATAGCATATTATTTGACTTCTTATAAGTTCTATATGGCCAATGACAGATCGTACATATTTGCCATCTTTTGAGTAAACCTTGTGCATCAGTTTGTGTGAATCTTGTGGTCACCACTGGCTTGTGAGCGAGTGCTGTCAGTAATATCTGTGTCTCTGCGGCAGGCCAGGTGTATTTGAAGTAATGCTGTGAATGTGATTCTGTTCATTTTAGTGAGCTGTATCATTGCTCAATAGTTGCCAGCTTTGTATCACAGCAGCCTATGTTCATGTACTTATGTTTTGTCTGCTAGTTGTCATACATAGAACTAATGCTACGTACACAGGTTAGCATTTCATGGAGCACGGTCTTGTTTGAGTAGGTGGTCGAACAATTCCGTGCTTTTTATGAAGTCTAAAGATCAATTACAGTGTTCACAAGAGCCTGCCACTTCACCCTGTCCAGAGCCAGGTGAATCCAGTCCACACCGTCACATTCTGTATAAGATACTTTTTAATATCATCCCACCATCTACACCAAGGGTTGTAGAACTGAAGAAGCTGTGTATTCCATCTGTTCGATTGTCTTGATATTTTCCAGTTTTTGTAGCTGTGAATTAAAATAAGGGAAGGTTCTTCATAATGCCCATATTTTGTAAAAAGGGGACAACCCACAAAACATCAGTTTTACAGGAGAAGCAACAAGATATACGGTAATTTTACATATTACAAATGTTTTAAGAGGTAGGATATTCCCCACCTATCTTGGTTATTTTGGAAGATGCAATTGTCACCTTTTTACATATCATTGAGGACCATTAGTTGAATGATTTGCTACACATAACTCAAATTATCTCAAAGTGGCAGTTAGCTCCTTTTTTACAAAACAGCGGCGATATTGTGGCAGCATATGAATGAGATCGGTGCTGGATGGCAAATGTGAGTTTATTTTATGGAGAAAGTGTAACAGATTTTGTAGGTAGTAAATAATCTCTTTACAATGTTGCTTTGTATTGTGTTGCTGTTTTAACATTTTCTTAACAGCTGTCCTCATTTTTACCTTGCATTAATATAAGTAATTATGAATTCAGACATGGAATTGATTTGGACAACCCTGGACCAAGTGCACCCAGTGCATCTTCATTACTACAAGGCAGTCATTGCTCGCCACTGGAGGTGAGCTGCAATCTTAATGTTGCAGCAACATACAGTGACAGTGGTGATTCAATGGGGGCGAGGTCTGTGGACAATGCCACTCCTCCAATGCACTTTCTCACACCTCATGTTGAAATATCCATGGCTGATGCACCTGCCTCATTTTCACCTGCTCCGGTATGTTTCATATATATTATTGAAGATTTAGATCCTAGAATTTCGCCATTTCCATACAGTTTAAAACGTGTAATGTAGGAATGTTTAAATATCCAAACTTATATGCTGTAACTTATCTTGAATCTAGTGGTGAATTTCCAAACATACCATTTATTTCTGTACCTAAATCTGGCAACTTGTGCTAAATTACATGGCACTTCATGGCTGCATTTTGTAGTATCATACTTGTAAGACTAGTCTTAAAAACGAATCACCGTTCCTGAAAAACGACTCTTTATATCAAGTTTATACATAGGGTAAACCCTAGGTGTACCATGCTTCATTATACTGCAGAATCAGATATACCATGATGATCGTGTCCACTGAAGATGATTATGTTTTTTGAATGAAAGTATAACCATACAGAAGCCTGCACACAGGTAGGTACATGTTGTTGGAACCTACATCAAAGGATTGGGTATGTCCATATTACAGAATGTCTTTTACACAGCATAGTTCAGTAAGTATTAAGTCTCTGAGCCATAATGCCATATTCAGCAAGAAACTTCTGGTGATTTTTTGGGGAATTTACTGCACTCATTGGCTCTGGTGATTTGACTCTTTACCAGTTGATCGATTATCACATAGTTTGCGCTGGCTGCAGTGCAAGCTTGTGTCCCCTTGCTTCCAATATGTGTGGGAGGATCAGTCACAGAACGGTAGGGAATAGGTGTTAGTTTGTTTCTCAGGTTACAGCATAGTGTTATGTTAGGGATTGTGCATGGGAAGGGATCATGGACATGGCTGGTGTTCTTCCTGACTGCTGCTGTTTGATAAGTTACAACCCACAATAAAAGGTTTGTGTTGATTTAAATGAGGTCAGTTATTTATTTCCAGGATTATCTCACTTACGAAGTAAAGTTATAAGTAAGTCGTCTGTACACGTGGTTAGTTACTTAATGGTTGCTTGTATTTCAGTCATGGACAGTTGTGCTTAACTTATTTTTGTGCTAGCCTATTGTCACCTCCACAGGTTAACTCTGCTGATAACAACTAATTAACACACTGTATGGTAGTTAACAACAAAATTATTCACTTTCTTTTACTGTGAAAGCCTTCAGTGATGTAGTTTTGATGGCCAAAAACACGGGCTTTGCGTTTTATAGCATTTTTGCAGATAAGTTTTGGTGTTCAGAATTTTGAATGGAATTTGCTGATTGTCTATTTACTGATGCTGTAGGGGGGTGATTTTGCACAAGTTTACTGGCCCAAACACAATTTAGTCTGCCACTGCAAGGTGTACACGTGAAATTAAATCCAGAATTGCCATGGCAAAAGTAACATTCAACAAGAAGAAGAATCTTTTCACCAGCAAACTGGACTTAAATTTAAGGAAGAAACTAGTAAAGTGCTACATTTGGAGCATAGCTTTGTATGGTGCTGAAACGTGGACACTTCGGAAAGTAGACCAGAAGTATCTGGAAAGTTTTGAAATGTGGTGCTGGAGAAGATCAGTTGGACAGATCGTGTGAGAAATGAAGAAGTATTACACAGAGTGAAGGAGGAGAGGAATATCGTACATACAATAAAAAGAAGAAAGGCTAACTGGATTGGTCACATCTTGCGTAGGAACTGCCTTCTGAAACACGTGATTGAAGGAAAGTTAGAAGGAAGGATAGAAATGATGGGAAGACGAGGGAGAAGACGTAAGCAGCTACTGGATGACCTTAAGGAAAAGAGAAGATACTGGAAATTGAAAGAGGAAGCACTAGATTGCACTCAATGGAGAACTCGCTTTGGAAGAGGCTATGGACCTGTCGTAAGACAGACTACAGAATGAATGAATGACTGACCAAGTGTCTCATGCTGTACATACATGCAGCATGGTAAGAGCACATATGCTTTTCTGTGGACACCTGTATGTAGGATTTCAGCTTCAGATTTTTTCTGCAGTTTCAAGTTTGAAGCAATACAATTTCAGTTAAGTTAGGGTGATATTCTCTAACCTGTTGCACTATCTCGTCGTCATTCTTTTTTGCATAAGTTGGATCCGTTTCCAAACTTCCACTTGATGTTCTTCCATCTTGGTATGGCTTAACCTGGGAATTGAACCCAAGGGTGACCTGTCACACGTCTTCAGCATGTGTAAGTGAGCACGTCTTACCTACTTTCTTCATTATGAAGGGGATAACAGGTTTTCAAGAAGTAACTTCCAGAAGCCTGAAAGGATAGCAGGAAACCGCTTCTAAATGGAGCTCTTAAGTTATCACTTAGCCTTCAACACAGCGGTTTCTCTGCCTAGTCTAGTAAAGGTTCCCCCCCCCCCCCATCACTACTACATTTACTGTACACTGATTGCAAGAGTCTCAGTTTAACCATTAATCCTTTGGCACCAGAATTATGTACCCAGTTTACTCTTCAAAGGACCTGGAATTTAAATGGCTGCCCATTACTTTGCATCTTATTGGCCAACAACATTCATATTTCTCAGCACCACACTGTGCATTGAATACAGTTGTCGTTTGTGCCAAAGGTTTGAGTACTTCATCAGTAAATTAATGATTAATAGTCATAATGTTTATCATTAAAATAGCAACAGTTTGTTGATAAATATTTAATAAACTTGTTTGGAGCCCAAAACTAGAACGGGTTGGTTTAGGAACAAGGAACACAAATGAGGACAATAAATGATGATATGACACACACTAATGCCAGAAATTGTGAATTGTGATAATTTACAACAGAAAACGTACACTGAAGACGGGAAGCTGATAGTTGCATGTCAGGTTAGAAATTGAGTTGTCTATGATCTGTGTCTCTACTAATTTCCTGAATACATCCTGCAAGATTGTTATTAATCTGCTGGTCAAGAAATTCTCAGATTTTATGGAAACAACAGCAAAGTCTAGAGCCTTCCCTGGGTTTTTGCAGTTTCTGGGATAAAACTGGTCATAGCTGTGGTCTAGTCATTTGGAGTAGAGGGCTTATCTGAGGGTTAATGGTGCGTTTTGGGATAGGAAGGAAGCCATGTGACTTCACTCTTGGAAGGACATCAGGAATTATGTATGTGATTTGTCGTAACGTACATTAAACTGAAACTGTGGCCAGAGAGCATATTTAAAAGTTACGTTTCTTTCTCAGAAACATCAGTTTTCCTCACCTCAGAGCCCTTAGCTTGATGTTTGAGCAGGTATGTGGTCGATTGAATTTTTAAATATTGTGTAGGCGAGTTTCACCTTCGAAGAGTTGACGTTTATGTTGTGTTTTTTTTCTTGTTTACTAGTGTGACCCACCTCTGGGAGGCAGTTCCCAGTCAAGCTCAGAACCATCATCGCAGCGAGTAAATGGTGAATGTCCTGGTTCACCACATTCAGTTGATTCCAACTCAAATGCGCCATCAAGCAGTCACACAGTTGGTGGTGCAAGCAATGGTGCCAATGGTTCTGTGCGCACCATATCTGAACTGGAGGTAGCCACCACCATTACTCCGTCCATCTCACTTATCCCAATAAAGCAGGAGCCTGGCAGTGGCACTGATGAACCTTCACAGAGAAGTAATGGACCTGTGAACCTCACCACTGCTCGTGCTTTAGCTGCAGCATCTGCAGAGTCAAATAACAATATTCAATTCCAGTCTGCCACATCCAGTAGCCTTACCAGTCTTATCAAGGTAACACTATTTGTCTTGCAGGAGTAAACATACCACACACAACAAAATTCTCTTAAAATGTTGTTGGCAAATTCAACAGATCAGGCTTGTTTAGAAGAAAAACTTCTTAAAAGGGTAACCCAGAACATGTGATTTATAATTCTGTACGGAAATTGGCATCCACTTTACTAGAATATTATTCGACATAAATCCTGCATTAAGTGAATAATTTTAACCATCAGTCTAATTTGAAGTTGTGCATTTTTGAGTGATTTTGGCACATTCTTGAACATGGACAACATATTTTTTAGAAGCACAAAATTCTTCACAGCATCCCTTCCATAGTTATACTATGTGCACAATATTTAGGAAATCTGTAAATGTAGTCTGCAGTCATAAACTTCTGAGGCAGCATTCCATATTGTTGTTAAATAGAGCAGGTTGTCTACATGTAAAATGTAGCCCAGCATGGCACTCAGGTGTGACAGTGATCATGCTCACTATAAAAAGACTTGTAATTAGATCAGAATATAATTTATTTACATGTGATACATCCTTCACAGTGCTAAGCCACAGATGTAGAACTTGTCATGCTTTGATATATTTATTTTAGATATGAAGTGTAAACATACATTGAGAGCTAAAGCAGAACATTGTTACATCGTGGAACTATCGCCATTCATATGCACTTTTATGTCGTATTTTAAACTTATGATGTCAGGTGAAAGATTACTGAGAAGGTCATTTCAGTATTGCCAACTCTTTTTAGGAGCATTTACAAAATTGTGGAAAGCAACTATTAGCTTCATCGTGTCTGTCTGTCCATCTGTCTGTCTGCATGGAACAACTCATCTCCCACTGGACAGATTTTCACGAAGTTTTATATTTGAGTATTGTTCAAAAATCTGTCAAGAAAATGCAATTTTGATTAAAATCTGACTTTACATGAAGACCTATGTACATTTATGATAATATCACTCCATATTCTTAGAATGAGAAATGTTTCAGACAAAAGTTGTAGATAGAATCAAAACACACATTTGTGTTCACTAACTTTTTTTAAAAAATCATGCCATTTATGAGATAATGTGGAAAAATATGGTAGAGCCAGACAGGCCCTGGATGACTATGTAATACAGTGCAGAAAATATGCAAGAATACAGGCACACACTCGTAATACCTAATACGAGGTCTGTCCAAAAAGTATCCGACCTTGGGCCGGGAAAAAAAAGTTTTGTATCTGGGTGGTTACAATACCTAATCCCCTTCAAAGTAGGCCCCTTGTGACTCCACACACTTAGCCCAGCGGTCCTTCCATCGCTGGAAGCAATTCTGGAAGGCTTGTTTCGAATGGTGTGCAGCTGCGCCGTCGCGTTCTGTATGATGTCCTCGCGGCTGTCAAAACGGGCGCCTTTTAGCGGTGTCTTCAATCTCGGGAACAGCCAGAAATCACAAGGAGCCATGTCAGGAGAGTAGGGAGCCTGGCGAACCTGCGGAATGCCGTGCTTAGCCAGGAAACCCTGGATCAGGTGTGATGAATGAGCTGGGGCATTGTCATGATGCAGCTGCCAGTTGCGTGCGTCCCACAGCTCCGGTCTCTTGCGCCGAACTGCATCACAAAGATGACGGAGGACTTCTTGGTAGTACTCCTTATTAACAGTTTGGCCTAGTGGTGCGTACTCATGATGCACAACACCCCGGTAATCGAAGAAAACAGTCAGTATCACCTTCACATTGCTCCGAATGTGTCGTGCTTTTTTGGGCCTCGGGGATGTTGGATGCTTCCATTGTGACGACTGGACCTTGGTTTCCGGGTCATATCCGTACACCCACGACTCGTCACCAGTGATCACAGTCTTCAGGAACTCAGGATCCCTGTTGGCACACTCCAGCATGTCCTGCGCGACCTCAAGGCGGAGTTGTTGCTGCTCCGGCGAAAGCAGCTTGGGCACAAATTTTGCCGCCACTCTTCGCATGCCCACATCCTCAGTTAAAATCGTGTTTGCGGAACCTCTGCTGATCCCAACCTCATCAGCAATTTCCCGGACGGTCAAACGACGGTCCTCCATGACCAATGTCCGCACTTTGTCAATCACATCAGCATTTCGGCTCGTTGACGGTCTCCCGGAACGCTGGTCACTGTCCGCCGACATGCGGGCATCTTTAAAGCGGTTTGAACCACTTTAATTTGAGTGACCCCCACTGCATCATCACCGAAAGCCTGCTGAATTTTGCGGATTGTTTCCGCTTGGGTATCCCCAAGTTTCTGACAAAACTTGATGCAGTATCGCTGCTCCAAACATTCTGTCATCTTGAGCGAAACGAGAATGCGACAAACACGTGTTACACCACTTCGCTATCTGGCAGCGACAGACGCATCCGGCGGTGTTGCGAGGCAGCAAAAAATCACGTATGCGCATGAAAGTCCCTTCTACCACTGCGCTCAGTTTCCCCACCCTTTCGCCATTACTTACCACGGGAAAAAATATAGTCGGATACTTTTTGGACAGCCCTCGTACTTCCTTTTTGACTCTATTTTACACTACCCAGCCCGTTGTGTATAGAGAATTTCATAAATAACGCTACATATTCCATCTGACACAGCCCTTACTTATTAATATTTTCTGAAACACCATATGCTTTGATCAAGCCTGTGATCATCAGGTGTTTATTTTATACAGAAACTTCAAACTCAAGGTAAACATGTGAATTTTTATGAGATCTCACAAATGATGGAAAATATAAATTGCACTCGACTTGTAATTCTCGATGGTGTGTCATTTAATACAAACTGTTTGTATCCTGATGTTTGTCTTTTTGATACAAGATACGTTTTTGGTGTCATGAATTTCCACCAGAAATTATTCTGTGTGACATCGTGGAATCTAAATAAGTGCAACTACTTTTAGGGTTTCAACTTTCCTGAGTGAAGTGGCTGTCCTCATAGCAGTGCATGCATAATGTAGTTTAGGGGTACAGGCTGTTATTGTTACGGACTCTTAGTGAGTGTGTTGCTTTCAAAATGCCTGCTGAATTTATACACACATTCCAGCTGTCTGTTATGCATGGAAACAATATCGGAAATAATTTTTATGAGTGTTCTTTCATTGATGTAACCACATTGCTCTGAATGTCTTCAAGCAACTCAAAATGAGTGAGTGAGGGTAGCTCAGTCAGTATAGGACTAGGCTATGGGCTGGATGACCGAGGAATCAGGGTTGAACTCCTAAGAGGGGTGAGATTTTCCTCTTCTGCTAAGCATCTAGACCAGTCCGGGGCCCACCCACCCTGCTTACCAATAGGTACCAGTATTTCCTTCCCAAGGTAAAAGTGGTCAGAGCATGAAGCTGATGACTCATGTCCCTCAAGTGCTGAGGTTAAGAATGTGTGGAGCTATACCTCTACTCCCCATATGTCCTGAGGGTGTGCACAGAGACAGCTTTACTTATGCGTGTTTACATAGTCTGATTGTGTAATCACCGTGTCTCCATGATGTGCTTAATTAAGCACATGAACAGCTTTGTCTTTACCTTGCCTTTATTTTTATGTTTGAGGACACAGAAATACCACCTTTATTAGTGACATCCCATTGTGATACATGAACAGTGGAAGGGAAGTACAAACTGTGAACCACAACTGAAGCAAGCAATAAAACTGATATAAATTCAGTTGTGATTGACTTTTTTGTACTTCACTTCTACAGAAATATCACGTTTCTATCCGATTTGGAATATGCTACTTTGTAAATTTTATGATCTCCATGCTTCTACATATTGGTCTACTTGACTTAGTACAAATATTGTACAACAAATCCTTCTGTATTTTTAGTGCTCTGTAAGCACCTTCTGTTCTGTTGAAATCTTATAAATATTTCAAGAATTCTATCAGAGCTCTGTCTTCCAGTCAGTTTTTTCCATTTTTACCTGTGTTGTATAAAATCTGCTGGTGGTTAATTGTAATGATATAATTGTGTCAGCTTTTGTACGTTCCATGTATTGTCATGAGGTGTTATTAAGTATGTATGCTTTTTTAGGTTTATTAGGTTTTTTAGGTTTATTAGAAATAAGTAGGGATGTTAGTGATTTATAATGTAGTACAAATTTTGTTTAACATTTAAGGTGTCGCCTCTCAAATCACTTCTACGTGATGATCTAAAACGAAAGATTGGCAGCCGTAGCAACTCTTCTATCCCTGCCCGAGGCCGTCCATCCACTGCGTCCCCAAGACCGGAGAGTTCATTCAGCTTACAGCCCATTGCAACAACGACAAATGGAACCATCACATCAACAGGACCTGAACAGCCGTCTGACTCAACAGGTTGGCGATCGCCTCACAAACGGTCAGCTCCAGCACTGCAGTGTGTGTTTTGTGGTATTGCGTTCCCTGACCAGACATTGTATTTCCTCCACAAAGGCTGTCACTCTGATAGCAACCCTTGGAAATGCAATATCTGTGGGGAACAGTGTTCTAATGTGTACGAGTTTAATTCACATCTGCTCAGTAAAACACACCAGTAGGAGATACAGAATGGGCTTGCCAATTCTAAGGCTGTGTAAAATGGAATGAAGTGGGCCAAGGTAAGCCTTCTTTAAATGGTTAACACTTCTAATATGAACTAAGTGATTCAGGAGAGGAATTATTTGGAATCCTGTACTGAGGTATTAAGTTTGACCATACTGACAGTACTGTGGTGACAGGGATGGGAGGTTAATCCCTCTTCAGAAAAGAGGTGTTTATTGCATGCATTGTCACAGCTGTTTGCTTTATAGAAAAACATGCTGCCTGTTTTGGTCACTTTCTTCCCATCCTTGAACGCCGTATTAAATTGAGAGATGCAAAAGCACTCGTTAACTTTAAATGCTGACCACCAACAAGTGAAGAAATAAAATGAGCTGTAAATATGCCTGGACGTGTAGTAACATATCTGAATGTGGTCATCACAGCTGTGGCTTCTGGCAGTGTGATTTATCTGAGACGTTAGTTCAGTCTTGATGCTTTTGATAGGACCTCACATTCTGTCGATGGTGTGGCATGGGGCAGACCATGCAAATTATTTGGAGGTCAACAGTTGTATTGTTACTAGTTATTTACCTCTGGTTAATGACCCCCAAAATCCCTCTTTGATTCTAAGTCATACATAAATGATTTTCAATCTTAGATGGTGGTGAATCATACCGGAAGCTCTGAACTGGTACGCCATTAATATCTACAAATATCTGACCAGCCGAAGTTCGGTATTTACTGGTTTCAGAATCCACTGATTGGTTAACGTTACGTAGTGCTGTAGAATGCTGTGAAGGAAAACATTTAGTAATGTTAATGCCATAAAACTCACACAAGGCTCATTGTTCTTGCCAGCACAAGTACCTGATTTTTTGTTTTATCAGTATGTCATAAGTCTAGCATGACCATGCATGAGAGCAGTCATCCTGGTACGTTGTTTATTCCAGAATGTGTGTACAGGGTGAGCACAGACTAACTTGACAGTGTTTGATATCTGTAAGAGATTTTCTGCTAGTTGGATGTGGATGGTGACATTGTATAAGATGTACGATTTCAGTTGTAGAATCAAATGCCACCACTGCTAGTGGGTTGGTAGTGGAAAGGAAAACAGTGATATGTACTGGTGCTGAGTGATCGTAGTATGTCATGGTGGCAAGTGGTACCATCACTGAAAGAAGTAAATCTCCCCATGTGTGCATCTTGCCAAAATTAAAGGAAAGAAAGTAGTTTGAGGAGCAATTATAACCAAATTAACTTGACTGGGACCATGAAAATTAAAAGATAAATGGTGAGACACAAAGTCAAGGAATGTTGAATGTTGTATCTTGTGTTTCCTAATACAGAATGTGTCTTTTTCCTGAAAAGTGTCCTCAAAAATCACCCTTTTTCTTAACACCAAAAGATCAAATTGTTACATAAGTGGGCTGTTAAAGTTGCAAAAATATATTGCTGATTATAGAATGCGTCCTAACGCATGTGGGAAATATAGTAAGTGCTGTGCTGCCTAGAAAGTTACTGTAATTCTCTATTAAAATTAAGCAGAATGCTCTCAAATAATTTAGGGAATTGGCTGGTCTCATGTTGCAGGGTCCTGCCACAGCTAGTACATTATGAACAGTTTTGTTGCTGGTTAGTGTGTCTTGTGTGATACGACAAATGTGTCTCTTGATGAACAGCTGAGCCTCTTCAGTGTGCTGATTTTGTTTCAGACAGTTAATGGATTTCATATTCTATGTATGCTAACTGTGTGTGCATACTTGCATTTTTCATTTTTTGTCTTCTGTGGTTAGCACAAAGAGTGTAAAACAAATGTGTGTTTACTACAAAAGAAACACAGACTTCTTCACGTCCATCATTACAGTTGATTTTATGGAAGATTATATTGTTGATTCCATTATTGTTAGTTGCAGTCGGTCTTCATTTTATATATGAATGCCAATTTCCACCATGAAATTTCAGTTCCATGTCATTTAAAGAACCATATATGCATTGTTTCTGTAATTTTGTATAATCTTCTGTTGTGACCCTTTGTCACTTTAAATATTAATCTTCAGAACAAGATTTCTTGGCTATGTTCTTCAGTTGATATAGTTCAATATGCAGGAGAAGTGAAACCTCATTAGTGCACTTATCTAAGAGCAAGAATAAAAATTGAAGTGACAATATCTGCACTTTGTAGAGTAAGTATAAAAGCCACAAAACTTCTAAAATATAAATGTGTGAATGTACCAGTGAGGTTGCTCGGTGTATAATTTGTACAAACATATTAGAAGTGGACACCATAATATCTGTAAACCAATGCACAAAATGTTCAACTTTGCAGTTGTTCTTCATGCTTATGACAGACAAGAACATGGCAGAGAATTGGGTACTCATTGGCTCTGTTGCAAGTGAGCTGAGAAGAAAACTCAAGTAATTAAATTATATTTTCATGGGAAAGCTGTGTTTTAGTACGGTGTGACTAATTTGTATTTATTTGTGTTGACAGTGGTGTAGTACCCATTTGACTTGAGAAATATTTGGGATATTGTGGGTTTATAACTGTGGCATGTTGTTGAGAGGTTCGATTCTATTATGAGTTTGTCTTTGATTGGAACAACTGCACGTAGGTTTGCAAAATATTTTGTGAGACACTGTGATTAACAGTTTCAGCAGTGAGCTGTGGCCTTAGACCAGGTGGATTTTATCAGTGACATCGGGCCTTAGATATACAATGTCATGAGAATGTATAGGTTCTATGTCCATTTTAGTTTATTTATGCACTCATTTCAGATCTTTTGTGGGTATTTTGATAAAAATTTAATTGGAAGTTGCCTGGGGGTTATTTCTGTTCATTTCACAGCTATGTTTCAGGTGCAATCCTTGTTTGTTTGTTGTGGGACACTGTTTGTGATCCATCCATGTGTGTTAAAATTGATGCAGTATTTTATTGTAATGGAGGTGCATAATTTTGATTGCGTCTATTAGTTCTATATTCATTTGTGATTCACTCAGCCACTTTATGGTTTTTAAGTACTAATGAAGGCACATTATTGATTTAAGGAAAAAGTGTGCCTGGATTCTTTAAAATAAATGTATTATAAGGTGTAGGAGCTAATGTGTCACCATTTCACAAATTCTGGGATGTGGAATGACATCCTCCTGCCATGACGTCACCCACTATGCCTTTATGTTATGTTTAGAAAGCTTTATGTTAGAACGTCATCTGGAATGGGTTTTTAAATACAAAATCTCTTAGTTTATAAAGAAACTAGGCTCTGTATGCAGTTACAGCATGCTCTCTGCACAGTGGAGCAGGAAACACTGGTTGGTTATTTACTGCCCATTTTTCTCCTACAGTATGACCTTGACTTGTTCAACATGGATTCTCAGAGTGCTGATTTTCTGCTTTTATGCAGACCTCGCAAACACATGGTAAAGTTATTGTCTTGGAATAATGCAAATGTCCCACCAGATAATTTCTTACATTGCTTCTAATGAATGAGAAGTATTCATATACAATTTATCTGTTATGTGCACCAAAAAATAGAAGTTGCAAGGAATTCAATCAGGTCAGCAGGCAGGAAACAATTCTTAACTCATCCCTTGTTCACCAGAAACATCAGCTGACAAATTCATACAATCATTAGCTGTGTGTGCACCATGGCATTGTCCTGCATGAAAGGCCTATATGAGTTTTCCTTTTCAGTCAGTTGATCAAGAAAAGGCACCAAAGTTAGTCTTGCATATTGTTTGGAGTTTATTGTTGTGTCAATAAATGACAGTCTTGTTCTCTGAGTGGTAATTTCACACCACACTTTAACTTGCATATCCTGTAAAGACACATTATGGCAGCATGAAAATTTTCTGTGGACAGGTATCTGTTGTTTTAACTGTTCATGTTCCCAATTAATGTAAACCACAATTCATCAGAACAAAATTAAAGTTGTGCATCAAAAAGACAATTAAACACAGATACTTGAAACCAGCTACAGTATCAAATTCATGATTCACAGTCTAGGGGCAGAATACTTGGTATATCTGTCATCTTGTAGTGTTACAGCTGTAGCAGTTTTGCTGCAGTGTGGAATGTACTTCTTGCTATTCAGCATTGAAGAGCCAAGAGACATTACAACTTTTTCAGCCTTGCTTCAAATCAAGCACCAGTGTCATCAGGTTTTTCTTCAGTTATTACATGTCCTTCCATCTAACAGTGAGCCCATTGCATTATACTTTGCCACTGTTCTGTAGTTTGGTGCTTTGGATGACACTACACTTTCAGGAAATTGTCTGTGAAACTTGCTTTCCTTCATGACTTAATGCTTTAAAAATGTATCGTATATGAATACCGTTTGTTCAGTGCTATATTTTATGTTATTTCACAACACAATGCAGTCCTGTCACATGCATAGACACATTCACTGTTCTAAGAATGACTTTGCATTTGTCTGAGGCAGTGTGGGATCTATGGTCACTTTTCAAGGTGGGAATAGCCTGCAAATATTTGATTTGAAAGCCAGCAGTCTCATGATAAACTGGAGGTAGAGTACTTGTTAAAATACTGGACATGGAACCTACAGTTCTCAGACAGAGATATGTTGAGAAACCCAATATACAAATATATTTTATAATTCCTTCACACCAGGCTGTTACACTGTAGATACCTATCATCCTGATAATGCTCATATGATGAATGGATAAACATCACCAGCCCTAGTGTAAGGCACATCAAGTTCACAGTTGGAATACCAAAGGATCCAAAGACTAACTGTACAATCACTTGGGAGTGTCCTAAACTTGATGTTTCAGGGATACAAGTCACAGGTCTTCTGACTAAATATCCAAGATGCTTTGATTCTACGCATAGTGAGGGTTCAAGTCTTGTGGGATATGATGCTGTGTCAATTGGTAAATAGTTACCTATGCAGGTTTTTAGGCTTTCAAAGCAGAGCAGTTGAGGTCTTCATCCTTCTTGGATATTGTGCTCTGTCACTAGGTGTTTGTTGCTCAAAATTTTGAGACTGCATAGTGGGCTCATCTTTAAAGGTTGAATGTCCAGTGAATAGATGAAGAAATTCATTGGACATTTGACCCTTGCAGATGAGACAACTGTGCAGGCTTGAAACATTGAGCAGCAAACACCTAGTGGCAGATTGCAATATTGCAGAAGGATGAAGACCTCAAATACTCATCTGTGTTTTGGAGGCACTTGCTGCCTCCATCTTCAAGGTTGTCCAAGAAGACCTTCTCTAAGGTGGTACAAGAAGAGTACTTTTGGGCTACCCTGAAGATGGAGGCAGCAAGCTCTTCCAAAACTTTGGTAACTGTTTACCACTGTACTCAGTATCATGCGAGAAGATTTGAATTTCTTGTCTCGCTGTCTGAACAGATTACCAACATTTATTATGAATTTTAGCATACCAAAAAGGCATTTGGAAATTTGCAAATTGGAATTGAAGTTTGCTGTTTCATACATAATAATGTTGGACCTATCAAGTTTTAATTTGCAGGACATGTCAAAAAATCCATTTTATCTTCTGAACTGTTGACAGAAAACACTGACTTAATTTCATAACATCAGAAGTCAACTTAATTAAAAGACATTGACACCTTGTGTACTAGTATCAGCTGTGACACAAAAGCAGCCATACAATTTTCAGTAGCCTCAAGGAAGGAACTAAATACTTTTCTTCTAATTTCAATGAACTCAAAGTATTTAGAAACATAACTGCAGGAAAACCTTAATGAGGGAATTTTACAGTTAAGCATAAATTGACAAATGATGTAGTTACTCAAATCGTAATTTTGCTGTTACAGTTGGCTTTATAAGGTCCAGATTTCCATTTTAGGACCACAGTTGGCATTGATTTTAAAAGTTGGGCAGTCCTGTTGTAATTTGAGTATTGGACTTGGCATTTTATTGGGTTCCAGTGGACATGTGCAGTTGTCACACCTCTGGGCCTATATTGCATGTGCTTTTTCTCATTGGAAGTAAAATGTCATTTTTATGTTATTTACAAGTCAGGCTGGATGTCTTTCTGTGTGTACAGATGACTGAACATTATTGGCACTAGTATGAAACAGATTTACAGTTTCTAATTTAAATTGGCCTGTGCATAGTAAATATCTCTGCATAACTTGATTGTGTGCTTTAGATCCTTTGGTATGTTGTTAGACTGTTGTTGCCTTAAGCTTTTGTACAAGTCTGTCATCATTGTTGCATATTTGTGTCCATAATTTTATTTTCCAGTAGGGGCACACAAATTTAGAGTGAGAAGATTTATTTTTGGAATGGTTTAGGTGCTACAGTACCAAGACTGTGTAATTTGTACAGTGTTATTTGTTAGTGTGTATATTGGTTAGCAAGACAAGATTGTTATACTTAAAGAGTTCTTTGTGTTTACTAGGGATGCTGTTTGGTTCAGTGTGACTTGTGTGTAAAAGTTCAAGTATTAAATCCTGTTATTTCAGAATCTCTTACTAAGTAAATACAGTTTTTATTTCACAGAACTGCTTAGATTTTGAAGAGGAATTTCTGCTGTACTTACTTACTTACTTACTTACTTACTATCTAGTACACAGCGTAGTTGTTGGTTTAAACAAAACAACTACCAACATACACTGTGTAACACCCCAGAACAGTGAGGACCTCATCAGCACTATGGCAGAAGCCCAAAATCTTGCATATTGTACACCTTTTCTTAAAATTGCATTGTGGTCGTGCTGTGTGTCTGGAAGGGGTATTTTTAATTTGGCACATATCTATATTTTGTGCTGAAGTTGAGGTGCCATGCCTACAGCAGATGTTTTCACAGTACTGTCAGTAATTGAATGAGCTTCCTGATGCAGGAGACTGTTGCCAGCATGGGGCACCAGACAATGGATAGAAGCAAAATATGTTTTGCAAAGATTATTGTGTGTACTGCCCTTTTGTTTGTTTTAACTTCCAAGAAATTGGAATAGACTGCTAGTATGTGGACATGTGTTATTTTTGAAAAATATGTTACTTCAGAAGAATCTGTGATTCTCCTGAAAGGTATGCTATTAATATAGAGTCACGTTTTGTCACCAAACAGCATTCCGAGACTTAATACATTCCAATATTTACGTTTCAGATTTGTTTGCATCTCTAGTACATGTTGTCTCAACAGAAAGGTAACAGTTTTTTTATTACCCAAGGCTGACGTGTTGAATGAGATAGAAGTGTAGTGCCAAGTATGCAGATTAGTTTTGAGACATTTCACAGCAGAGCACATATCAGAAGTTAACATCTTATACAGAGATTTAATGTTGAAGGTACAGAAAAATACACGTTTTCACTTACAGAGTTTGAATTTGCAGTGCACATCCAGTATTGACAATTTACTGAGTTCAGGTCAGCACACAGCTGACATGTATGTGGCCCAGTAGTGGTGACAGTGGCTGAAGATGGGGTCTGTTGACAGGCTCTTGTAAGCACGGTAATTTACAGTTCGCTTGCAGAAAAGCTGGGAAATTTCTTGACTAGCTGAGCAGTTGTTAGTTTCCCAAGGAGGGCTGTGCTGTGTGGAGTTAGCAGTTGAAAGGTTACTATTTGTTAAGAGTAGCCAAAGTAAGGTGTGTTGTTGTCATAACACTTACTTCATTTGATTGTGAATGTCTTTAGTGTGTAACTTATGTTGCTGTAGAGTACCAACTGCCTGATTCACAAATATTGTTGTGTTTAGAACTGACTCATTTCAATGCCTATATTATCTTCATCTTGAGTGTCTTCTGCAATTGTAGGTTATGTTTGTCACATGCCCATTCATAACATTCTCCAGGACACGTTTTGCTGTGTGATGGCAACGCTTATTTTGTAACACAAACCATTGTAAAGTGGGTGAACCATGTTTTATTTCCAGAGCTAAGTAGTGAGAGCATTCACATTTACTTACCACATCACTTGCTCACCACATAAACTTTACCGAGTAATTATTATTATTACAATTTTCTGAACTGTTGATCCATACTGGCAGTGATGGATGCATCCTTGAAACAAACGGATTAATAATAGTGATGGATCTGCAGGTACAGTCACAGTTGATTTTCCAGAGATTAGAACAATACCTGAATGCAGTATGAGTATATTCAATATTCATAAAAAAAATAACATTCTCTGCTGTGTATGTGAATTAGATTAACTATAAACCTAGTAGAGATAATTTTTGCCACTGGTGCAGAATTCTGCTTATTAGGATAACTCCATTAAGATGATAAAAGGATTAAATCCATATATCATGCGGATACTTTCAGACGCACAAGAAAATGTGTTAAATGGTGATTTGTGAGTATGTACATGACAAAAAATTACTGCATCATATCCAGGGGGAGGTTATATGATTGCAGTACTGAGTGGAATGACATGTCTTGCCTTAGTGTATGGGAACACCAATAAAGAGTAGTTTATTTGGCACTGAATAATTTGGAAAGCTCCATTACCTGGAACTTTACAGAGGCCCATTACATTTTACTGTTCAAACTACCAGCAGCATCCAGCACATTCCGAGAGTTCAAAAAGCAGAAGTTGATCAAGAAAGACTATTTAGAGGGCAAATGAACAGTTAAGACAGGGACAGCAAAATGTGTCTTGGTTTAATGTTGGTGTTTTAGATGGTATATACACCATGTTACATAAGTAGTAGTGGGGACAACAGGACAGGATATCCAGTGGCAAATTCAATGGCCAAGTCTGTCCGTGAGGTTGCTAGGTTACACATTAGGTATAATGTTCTAATATTGGGCAACTTGCAATATCTGGCAAATGTTTGATCCTAGAGGTGCTGGATAAACCAGCTTATACTGTATTTTATGTTGCTCATGAATGAAATAAGGAATAGAAATTTTGAATTACAGATATTGTTAATTGCAAGAGTGATCTCTCACAGTGACTGAAGTCAGCCTTGGGTGTAGACAGAAATGTATTCCTTTTATCTCAAATATTCTTAAATAATGTGACTGGTTTCTTTCTGTTTTAGTGTTACAGTGATTTCTCTTTGTACAACTAGCATCACTTGGAAGTTGCCTGAACATAGTGCACCATACAGAATATGACTATAATGTTGTAATGCCTTACTCAGCCCTAACTCTCGGTGTATGGATCTTACTTATGGGAGGCATTTTTCAGTACTGTTAGATGTCATGGGAGTTTGTATGCCTTCAGCTGTGGGGCTTCTCTTTGAATGGAACATCAACACACACACTCATATCTTTTGGCTAACAGTAAAGCAGCATTAGAAGTTTATGTTTTTATACCCACACTCACCCACTGAAATGACTTAGACAGTAAAGCTACTGGTTATAAACTGCACAGCTAGGGTCAGTTTCCCAGAAGATGCTTAAGAGATTTTTGTCTGCAGCATCACGTCCAGAATGCTTTGAGCCCATTGCCCAGTGCGTACTGATGGATCTGCAGGAGTGAAGCTGTGCAGAGTATAACTGATGAATCACCTCTTTGTAATGCCATAGGTAAGAATGCCTGTAGGTCTGTCTTCATCCTCTTTGTTGCGTTCACATTTTGTCACTTGTTGGAGTTTTAATTACAGTTTTCTTCTAAGCAACTCCAACAAGGCTGTTGAAATGTTGGATGTGAGAGAAATCAAAATAAGTGACAAATAAAACAGGAAGCATAGTAGCCAAAACAAATTATATTAGTTCTTAGCACCAGAAGCCTTCATTTACATGTAATGTGTGAAAGTATACAAAGTTTCAAATGATGGTCTTGTGGTTTTTTACATATTTCAGTATATTGGGCTTGTTCTGACATTTTGGAGGAAAGCGGTGCCTCCATATTCAGAGTGATTTGAGTTCAAACACCATCATTTGAGCAACATCTGCCATGAAAACCTGGGAACTTATATTTGGAATTTTGATATTACCAACAGACATAAGATGCATGTACATTTGAAACTGTAGAATGTATAGTTTTACAATAGGCACCAAATTTATGTAGGAAATTAGGAAAACAGTGAAGGCATAATATGTCAGTGTGACTGCTTTGGAACAGGATTTTTTTTTGTTATAAGTTCAGCTGTGACAAAATACTATGGATTGTAATGTTTCACTTTTTTGTATGCAGAGTGGGACATGAAACAGTGGTTGTGGACTGAGGTTGTTTTGAGTACAATGATACGTGTTTCTTGACATCTCGTTATTTTCTGGAGTCTCTAAAGAGCCTGTGAAGTATGTACAGTATTTATTATTGTGTATAATTTATTTTTTGGGTGTTAAATACTTTTTGGTGGCTTAGTTACATATGAATTCCAACTAATATTGATAGACCCAAAGTATAACAATCAAGTAACTGTTGGTGTCATTCTTTAGACAATTCATTATGACTGTGTTTCTTGCTTCTCTTCCTTTCATAACAAAATGAAATGTATATATTCAAGTCACTGATAGTGTACTGATCTGATTGGCACATAATCCGTCCGATTGTAGAATTACAGCAGCTTTTGCAAATATGTATATTTTTCTTTAGAATGCGTAGTTCAGTTCTAAGCTTGTTTTTCTATCAATTAAAATTAAATATAGCAACAAGTTCTACAAGGGACCAGCCTCTGAAGTATATTGCGAAAACTTAAGGAAATTTAAGGAAGAAAGATTGTGTTTGCCTTTCTGTGTATGAAATAGGCTGTTATACTTTCAATTAGGATTCAGGTTCAGGGTGGCAGTAAACAGCTCAATTTGAGAAGGGATATTGATAACTTAGTACAGAATTTTATTCCATCTTCTGATGGGTTTTGCTATGTTGATGTATGCAGTGTCTGTTGCACTAACAGAACTGCTACTCCAGTACAGTAAAGTACTGTTTGTTATACGAGGAAACAACAAATTTGGAACTTTATTATTGTATAAACATGTGAAATACTGAATTTGTTTCCAATAGTAACATTACTTTTAGCATTCTGGAATATAATATCTGATTAAGCAAGTATGGAAACGAGGCAGAAAGTAATGTGGCATTGCTGTCATAATCCAAAATGAAAACCAGCCAAATTATAGTGATAATGAAAACGCTGGGTGGTCATGGACCAAACCCTTCTTTTAACTTTGCCAGTGCACAGTTTTAAGACACAAAGTAATATCCATAGTTATTTAATATGCATTATTGTTATTTCCTGTTTATGTAAAGTATTGTATTTTTAATTTATTGGAAAAGCTTGTGGGGGTGGGATGAAGGGATTTCTTAAAATTCTGGAAAATATGTCTCAGGAATACCTTCTGGTGTATGCTGTGTCTCATGTGGGGACAGTGTTGTAACAGTGCCCTTCGTTCTTGCTTTACCGACTGTATTCAGTATGTTCTTTTGAATTTCCAAAATGGATAACAGGTTAGTGGATGCTCTTCATTGTGATACTCTAATTACCAGAATGGTAAGATGTTTTCCCTCTTTCATTCTCCACCTCCAGTGTAGATGAAGAGCACCCTGGCTTCTTTTCAGAAGCATAGTTGGAGAGAGGTCAAAAATCATTAGGAAAACCACATGTCATTACAGTGCTACAGTAATCAGCTGTTGGTGGTATTATCTTCAACCTTGTATCATCAAATTTTAATTCAGTTTTAAAAACACACATTTTTCAATGTCGTTCACACATTTTATTGGTTTGGGGGGGGGTTTAAGCCTGTGGTCCATATCTGTATATATAGCTGCACTTTCTTTATTCAAAGGGACTGAGCATCAGACCTCAGAGTAGTGATGACAGTATTTTGTAATTTCTTTCATCTTAGCCCTGATGAAGCCAGTAAAACCTCCCAGTCCATTTGTGACTTCCTTTGGATCTGTGGATTGAATGGTTTCTCGTGAGTTTCCTAGTCATTTCAGGAGTTCCTTACACACAGGCAAAGATTCCTTTCTAACTACATAACTAAACCAATGCCACAGCACAGCGTTCTCTAGAAGCCATTTGTCATAGGATTCCTTTCTGTCTAGTTTGTAACTCTGTCAGTTGTCAACCAGCCATCTGCAGCAGAATTATTGGGCATAATATTGCTATAGCATCAGTCTGTTTTGTTTTTTGTTTGCTCTTCAGTTTGTAATTTGTTATAGCCTTCAGTATGTTTACCATGGAGGACTGCAATTGGAATAGTAGCCCTGATAATAAGAAATTTGCCTTACTGGTACAGTACTACATTTATAAATTAGTAGTTGAAATTTTTTTTTAAACATAACTGCATAAGTCCAGCTTGTGAAAGTCTCTTGTCAGAAAGCCCACACCTAGGACGAAAGTGCTGCGTGACATGCTTGTGTCTTGACATAGTGAAGGTTCTGTTCGTGAAATATTTTACACCATGCTATGCTATCTGCAGCACATCATTTATGAATATAATTTAAATTCCAACACCATTGACACTTGTGTGATTTATTCCTTTGTATATAATATAGTTTCATAACCCTGAACACAAACTGGAAGCAAATACTAACGTAAATTCAAATACATTCCATTATTTAAAAAAACACTTTCCAGTGATGCTAATTTTTGTTGCTTTAACTGTTGTTGTCTTATTTCAATACTACATAATAATAGAGTGGGTGTGCAATATAATAAGTAGTTTGGCTCATTATTTATTATACATTATGGTTCAGAATTAAATGTAACTGTTTTCCGTTTCTAGTGTATTGTCTGCTGGGCTCTTTACAAACTGATGATACTGTAGTTTATTAGGTAGCTATTTCTGCAACAATGCATTCCATTGAAGGTTGTATTAATTAAGAAGAGGCTTTTCATTTACTACTGCCATCTTTTTTGTTATGTCTGGAACTCAGAGTTTGATATGTCTCATGTTATGAGGGACCTGCCCGTAATTGGTAACTGGTGAGTCAAAGTATGCTTTTCTGCATAAATCAATGTTGTCTAATGTACTGAAAGAAAATCCTTGAAAATAATTATCAAATTGGCCTTCTATTTGAAGAATGTAAGGTTTTGTCCCAAGTAAAAATCACTTAAACTGTGGGGAAGTGCTTAACGTTGGACACCACCCATGTAGTTCTTTTAACTGTTTGGCCTCCAGTCATTACTCTCTTGATGTTCTGCATCATGTGTGTAGTTAAGTGGGTCATTTTATCCCATTAGAAGAATGGAAAAGTTTGTTGCTTTTGACACGTTGGGGAACATTGTAATGTGTTGGATTTTGAATATCCAAGTAAGGTAGGTAGTCATACGAAAATATACACAAGGGTAGTGATTAAAAAGTACTGTATAGTTCCTTCTCAAAATACAACATTTTGATGTTTCCTTATTAGTATCTTCCTTCTTCTGGCTATTACAATCCATCAGACTACCATTACATCATGTAAATTTAATTTCCAAATTCAAAATTCTTTACTATAACAAATTTTTTGTATCACTTTACATCACATGTAAGTCACATTACCTGAATTGTTTAAAGCTCAGTGATAACTGTATGTACCGCCTGTTTCAGCATTGAGGAACTCCATGTTTTGTCCACAGATTGTATTATTGTGCTCTGTGTGACTCTGAGACTACTGATTGCAGTATTTCCCAAACATTGAGTGTAGACTGAGTTGTTTTTTTTTTGGGGGGGGGGGGGGGGGGGGGGGGGGTTGGAATGAGGTACTTCAGTATGTGCAATTAATGCTTCAGATGGTGAAGTATTTCAAATGCATGCACATGTCGTGGTGTTTTAACGTAATTTTTATCTTGGACCTCCCGTTGTGTTGCATGAATTAAAAAATAGTTACTAAATACCATTGACTCAACTAATTTTATTATAGTACATAAATATGCAGCTACATGTTTCAACCATTACATGGTCATCCTCAGGCCGTTTAAATACATATAAACCAAAATTACAATTGCAGACATCATTTGTGGGGTCAGATTGAAAAATTTCAGGTCTTTCGTGTTATCAAATGCATGTCAATAAATTTTTAAAAAAATATGATACAGCATTTAGTATAAAAATTGAGTATTGCTGTTTGTTGTCTTCATAAAAAGCAGTGTCTTTGTAGTGTGGTGTGTGATGGTATGTGGAACATATCCATTGATATGTCAGCACGAAAGGTATTATTTATATTCCATCTTATTGTTTTGGAACTGGTTTATTTCCGGTGTTTGTGTGTGTGCTTGTCAGAAGGAGACCCATGTAATGGCTGAAACATGTATCTGCATATTTGTACAATATAATAACATTAGTTATGTCAATGGTCATTAATAACTTTTGCTCTAACATAAATTGTGCTTGTTTCAGTGTAGCACACATTTTCAAGTAACGTTCCATTGTTAACATTTGAAGTCAAGAGTTCATAAACTTTGCCTGTGTGAGCTTACCTGTCATCATGGTGGGTTTTACTTAACACTACTTTGAAAGTGATTCCATTCTAATGTCACATCTCTACCAAACCCTTTCATCACTTTTGCTACTGACTGCAATGAAAAGGGCTTAAAGTCTTGGTAACATGTGATGTAGATGTGCATAGTAGGGACATTGTGGGAGCAAGGTGATGCTGTGTGTGGTCACAGCTCTTGTACAAGCAGACCCACTGTCACTCTGCAGCAGGCAGTTTCAGATGAGGATATTGTGGCATGTAGCATCTTGCAGATGGGAAGAAAAGCTTGTGTACAAATCTTGTTGACATTATGGCTTCCTGGAATTCAACATACGCACTGGCCCCGCTATGAGCTACAGCTGTCCTTCCCTAATTTTCCATTGATTGTTGCAGTCCATGTCATGGTCCTTTCTTCATACGTTTCCTTGATTGTGACATAAGTCTGCGAGACTATCTTGCCAAGTTGTGCACAAACCTCATTGTTTGCTTGCTGTTCAAGTGGCACCATGTTGCTGTGTCGAGTTCTGAAAAATAACAGAATTCACCAAGCTGATCAGGCTGGGGTGTCTTTCAGGGTCCCTGTACACTAACTGCATGTGCATGCTAGAATTATTTGCACAGTCCACATTTCACGTTATATCCTTGCGTGCTGAGATGTGGAGATGTAGGCAATGTCTGTCACAAACATTTACATTCCTGTGGGCTTTACCACATGTAGTGTGTTATCGGGTATGGAATTCCTGTGATAATTGTTGTGTTGTGTGCTGTATTGTACCTAATTGGCATAAATTAGGTAACAGGTCTGGATAAACTGGATGCATTTAAATGAGGCATACTTCATCTATCATTTTGTTTCAATAGATGTTGTATGTTCCAAAAAAAATTAATTGTTCCTTTCACAGATATACATATTACTTCTAATATCAAAAGATAAAATTTGACTTACATGTGAGAAAATGTAATATTTTATTATGAATTTTTTGTACTGTATATTTTCAAATTGGTCATCAGTGCTGCAAGCATGTATTATGCCAGTGTTTGAAACGCCTGTGTAGTTTCATCCCATACTTTTGAAAGTTTACACTTCTTATCAATTGATCACTACCCAGTTAAGATTCTGTATGTATTTCTGTATTTGCGTCATTCAGAGTTAGAACCAATTATGTTATCAGATCAGTTGTCATATAATCTTTCTGCTTTTTATGCACCATATTGGTTAATGTTAACAGAAAGATAATGCAAGTGCAACTGTTGGGGTGACTTGCGTCTCTGGCCCATGTTAATCGGATTGACAGCTTGAATTCTCTAAGAATAACTACCAAGGATGTAAATTATGTGCAGTTCAATATTCATGCTTATCTGAGGTAGACAGTGTTTGGAATACGAGGTTTTTCTCAATTGATTAATTGTTGTTACTTCAGTAAGTGTGTCAGTCGTGTCACCAACCCTTGGTATCGTCCACTATCCGTTAGATTCTTTTGAACTGTGGTGAATGTGACACAGTTTTTTTAAATTCTAGTTTTCTTTTTTCATTTGCTAAATTAATTGAAAGTGTGTGACACTGGTAGTATTGTAAATGTTACAGATTCTCGCTTCTGACATTCCAAAAGATGTTTATCAGAATGTTGCTGTTTAAAAGAGTGTTTGAGAGACATTTTGCCATTCGGTCTTGAAAGTGGAGTTGGATTCAGATTCCAAAGTGTCTGAATGTTCTGTAGTGAATTGGACAATGCACTGCGGTAGTTTTTGTAAACCAGCTGTGAACAGTTTGCCTTGAGTTTGTAGTTTTAATTGTAGAGACAGTTGAATATTAACAGAAGTTTAATAGAGTGGCAAATGATGAAGGCTGGAAATAAATAATGCAAGATATTTTAATTATGAAGACTAAAAATGTGAACTGTAATATTTTCTATATTTGAAATGTGTGATGACTATAAAGTGCATGGAAAATAATATCAAGCAATTAAACACAGTAAGGGAGCAGAAGTCATACTAAAGCAGTGACAGTTGAATAGATTATTTTAGTGGTAGATAAAGGCAAACCACTTTTACCACTGAAAATAATAATACTGATAACACAGAGTATATGTTTGCTGGTGTGTGTTACTGCAGCCCTAGAGAGTGTGCAGGAGTAATATTTGACAGTATAGATGTACTGTAATACAAATGCTAAATCTCTACAAAAAGTCAAAGATGAGCTGCCATTTGTCATGTTTACAGATTTTTGCTCACAAGGAAGTAGAATGTATTGTGTATTACAAGAGCTTGAAGACAGATTTCTTTCTGCCTAAATGACCGTCCTAAATTGGCAGTGCCTTAAATAATGAGATTTGTCCATATCATGTTGTGATGTATTATAGTGTTTTCATCTCTCATTTTGCTTATGTAAAATTGTCTTCTAGGTTATTTATTTTTGCTTCTGTCATCATTTCCTTTCTCTGCCACAAAATATGTATCACTTCCACATTGTGATAGAAGGAAATTCCACAGTAGAACTTTAGTTTGTTGGCATTTTAGAGGGACATTATGTGACACATATGTAACATGTTAAGTTGGGTGTGTTATACACTTGTGATCAGTTAGAAAGAAATGTGGTTACAGTTTTGTACATGTTGTTTAGAAATGGCTGATAATGGTTACAATTAAATGTAATTCTGTATTACAGCTGAGTGTTACTTATCAGACATATTTGCAGACAATATTTGTTGGTTCATTATATCTGAGAAAAGGATTTTTCCATCTTGAAAACCAGTTATTGATGCTTTCAGAATACTGTGAATGTGTTTGATACAGTTGTCTACAAACATGACAGAAAGTAATTGACATACAAATTTTTATGGAATTGAGTTTTGGAACTAGTGTTGTAACTTCAAAATATTTAAATATGAAATTGTAATACATAGTTGCTGGAATGAATTGTATGATTGGTTTTATATATACATATATTTATTATTATTATTATTTATATACAGGAATTTTGTTGGTGATAGGGTTTATATGTAGTTAATGAAATAGATATTTATATTTAATTCTTGTGTTCAAATTTGCTTTTTCCAGTCCATTCTACCTGTCATATATGTATTTATCTGCTTGATGGTCACATCAAGAAATAATATCCAAATCTGTAATAGAAACAAGTTAGGAAAGTGTTCTGTTTTTAGCATATGCTAGTCTTACTGCATTACATCACTAGCAGATGGCATCCAGAGGACTACCAGACAAGTTAATTTTGTGTCCAAGAACCATTAGCTCAAATAAGATATGTGGGTGGCGTACGAAGGTGCGTCTCATTTACACATTATATCTGCTGTCGAGGTAGGTATATGCTGTGTGTTGTAAATCAAGTTAACAAGAGTTAGTCAGATCTGAGGTTCTCTTGATGGTGTGTATTCAGGCTGTTGTCTGCTGAATTGTTGTGCTGTGTAGGCTTATCAGTGGATACTAACTTTTTGCAGGAAGATGCTGCCTCAATTTCCAGGTTCAGAGTGAGCTGAGTATGAATGTAGTAGGTTATATTGGCAGGTTGCGAGGACAGTACAGGGGAGTGGCAAGAAAGTAGAACCCAGCCAGTGATCACTTGCACAGGACATGTGAAAATACAAAATGACAGTATTAGGGGACAGTCTTTCCATTGCAGGAGAGATGTAGAAGAGCAAGAATGGCAGCCTTAGCAGGTGAGCAGTGGGAAATGAGACTCATCCCTCATTATGGGGGAGAGGGGGCCAGGTAGAAGAATACTTTCTTAAGAGGAAGTGATGGTCTTGTCCTACGAGAAAACCTACCTGTCCTTCAGGAAGTGGACAGGAGAATTCACTTTGCAAGGACTGAAGGAGTGGGTTATGGAAGCTTCCTATCCAAGACTTGCCGACATGAGATGCCCAAGCAGAGATTAATAAAAGGAAGTGTAATGTTACATCCTTTCAGTATTAGATCCTGTATTTGTTGTTACTTGCAATGAAGAAACTTCAGTATTTTTTTGATGAGTTACAGTACATGTTTATTTTTGACATTGTTTTAAGAACTGTAAGGTGCATGTAGAAGACGACTCTGATGTACAAGTAGTTATAACTATTAAATAATAAAGTACATACCAATGACAGATGATGTAAGAAATTAACAATTTCAGTAGAGTTTATTTTAATAAATGCCTAGGCATAGAATGGGTACATTTAGTAATGTTATTAAGTGAAGTGATTTTTTTTCAAAATCAAGATTTATGCAAACAGTTCATGAGACGTGATATGTATCTTAGGGTTACCTGTAACTGTTTTTCGACACTTCTTTGAGGTTACTGTTTGGCGAGATAGACTAAGCCAAAAAATTTTGTTTATATTTTCTATTATGGGCCTTAAAGTAAATGGAAGTTTATGAACCTTGGTTAATACCAGAAATTGATCAAATTCCAGCAGAAGTGATTCAATCAGGAGGTGATATCCATAAACAAATTAATTCTGTTTGCAATAAGGAAGCATTGCATCAACAGTGGAAGGAGTCTATTACTGTATGTGTTTGTAAGAAGAGTCATAAAACAGAATGCAGTAATTATTGGGGCTTATCATTTTTATCAACTACATACAAAACTTTATCCAACATTCTGTTGAGATTAACTCTTCACTTTCTTCAGTCATCTTAGGTCTAAATATTTTTATGGGACTATTTCATTTTCATACATTGTGATTTATGTACCTCTTTTCACACGAGAGCCATTCATGGACATGCTATCTGGAGAACACTACACCTGCTTAATTTTATGACAAATTTAGTGTAATACCACGAAATAAGGCATGCCTAGGTCACAGTATTGGGCAAGTTTACTGTTCACCTGTCAGTATAGTGACACGGCTATGGGTCATACTGCTGAGGATTCTTATTTTGATTCCTGGCAGGGGCTAGATATTTTTCTGTTATCCCAAACTTTCAGATCGATACTAGGATCTACCCAGCTGCCTATTCCAAAGTACTGCATAAAGGGATAGGCCAGCAGAAAAAAATTATTGTTCAGAAGTGCCACAAAATTACAAAACACTGCCACTGTCAACAGCTGGCATTGGAGACATTTCATTCTGTATTACCAAATACCACATACTGTCTTAACTGAGTCACTGAAATATTTAATCTTTCCTCTAACAGATGACATCCTACCTCAGTTAACCTTTGTCATCACAGAATATGGGGACTTTTAAATATCCTGGTAGTACAGGACTGTCATTGTAATGTGCACTCCCAAAGATTGAAGATTAGTATCTGGGAATAAGAGATCATAAACCTCCAAGTATGGAGTTCAGCAGCTGCATTTTAACTGAAGGCAAATGTTTGTTACCTGGACACAGTACCTGTCGTCTACCAAACTGCCTGGCAGTACATTTTAAAATAGAGGTACCTTCACAGTCACAGGTTATGACATCTTGAAATGTTACCAGTGGCTCAGATTTTCACTGTAAGTTACCAAATAGCTATAATCACTGAAGGGTTAAATGAGTTCAAAATGGTAACTACCTGCAGTGTTGGCTTATGGCGATTACTGTTCTAATTACAAGACAAGTGGTGATGGAGAGAGAGAAACTGCTTCAAGCTCATACATATGAGTAATCAACACACACAACAGATTTCTTTGTATTTAATTTGTGTTTATTCAGAAAGTACTTTTTCTTATTTCTATGCAAGAAAAGATATAACATCAGAAAACTGTGAGATTTGAGGTTCCCACAGTGGTGTTACTGAGGATGCAAGTCCTCTGAGATGTGGTGCTGTGTTGAGTTGTGTTGTGTGGTTCCCACAGTGGTGTTACTGAGGATGCAAGTCCTCTGAGATGTGGTGCTGTGTTGTGTTGTGTTGTGTTGTGTGGTTCCCACAGTGGTGTTACTGAGGATGCAAATCCTCTGAGATGTGGTGCTGTGTTGTGTTTGTCTGTTGTGTTGTGTTGTGGGTTCCCACAGTGGTGTTACTGAGGATGCAAGTCCTCTGAGATGTGGTGCTGTGTTGTGTTGTGTTGTGTGGTTCCACAGTGGTGTTACTGAGGATGCAAGTCCTCTGAGATGTGGTGCTTTGTGTTGTGTTTGTGAGTGGTTCCCAAAGTTTTGAAGGGTTGTGGGGTCAAGCAGTCCAGCCATCTGTGGCTTTTATTTTCACACATAATTTACAGATGGCATCATTTGGTTAGCATGTGGCAGCTATGAACTATTGATTTATATTTTTTGTGTGCATATTTCATCCTAAACTGGTGAAGACAAACAGATCTGCAGATAGCTATGTGGACAGTGCTTTGTGGCAGATACTGTTTTGGCCTCCTGAATAATGCTGGACGGTTCCTCAGTGCATTTGTCAGCTGCCGTCTTGTCAGGTATTGTGGGATTATATGGAATCCTCTCTTCAAAGCAAGCCAGAAATGCAGCCTAGCTCATTCATTTGAAATCAGGGGCAGCTTAGAAGGTTATGAAAGAATGACCGACATGTAGTGCCTATCATGACTGGCAAGTGGTTTGAACGGAGTGTGTAGCAGTGAGACGCACAGGTACAATAAGTCTTGTCACCACAATGTCGAGGACATTGGTAGCATCAGTGGAACAGAAGGGAAGATAGATGCCCACTGGCATAGTCACACAGGAGCAAACCTCTTGCTGTGATCAGCCTAGCCTTTCAGGCTGTATGCTTTGCATTGAGCTTGCCCAATATCAAGATGAAAATCTACCACTGAGGCACTCAGGTCCAACTAAGCTAAGGGCTGGCCAGGTGAACCACATGACACTGCGAGTTTCACTGGCCTGTTTGCCAACACTAATTTTATGGCAGTGGTATCTACGTGCCTTAGGCCTGAGAGTGGTACATGGTAGTGATGTAGGCCCCTGGGGACCAGAAGCTTGACATAGGTGGGTCCTGCCCAGTGCTGGGCGGCTCTCTTGTTGAGGCAAGGGCCGTTTAGCATGTAGCCATGCTCTCCTCCTGGTGCTGTTGTGGGAAGTGGAGAGCGGCAAGTGTACCGTGCTTTCTAGTGGTAGAGTTCCCACAGACCATTGTAATTTTCCAACATGCACTTTTGGATTCACAGATTTTAATATACTGGCTCTTACTTTGAAGGCATAATTTTTAGTTTGCATATGATTGGACCATTTCATTGTACATTGCATTCTGATGTACTTTGGGAAAAAAAATAGTGAAATGGGTCAGTAATTCGTCATGCTACTTCTGTCATCTTTTCTTGTAGAGTTGGTTTACTATTGAAATTGTAAGACTGTCGGGGAAAATCTCCCTTACATGATTACAGATATACTATGTTAATGTAAGTTGTGAACTACTTACAAAGTTAAATACAGACATCTATGATCAAACCATATTTTTAATTGACAATTTTAAACCCTCAACTGTCCTCTACCTTGTGAAAATTAACATATTTCTAGCTGAGTAATTTTAGTGAAGGGATAAGAAACAGATTGGAATGAAATATCTATGATATGTCATATTCTACAGGACGTTATTTCATGCTGCTGGTAAACCATGTCAAGTGCAAATTATCTGTGGTTCACGGGGAGGGTGGGGGTTATATTGAAGGCCGGATAGTAGTCAACCTTCTTACCGACTGGGTTATTGCTAACACATCTATGCCTTGTGGTACTTCCGACTACGCATAGATGGCAGCACAAAAGGCTCGGCTCCACGTTTCTGACCAATAGCATTGCATGAGCGACCAGCACACATCTCTGACGACGTTGAGCATCGTGAAGGGGTCAATGTCACTTGCGCGTACAAGAGATGGGAACATATATTCGGCAAGACAATAGATGTAGTTTGTTTGACGGTTGTATGCGTTGAGGAAAACCTTAGCATGATTCCAGGTCGCCTCTATAGTGTTTGTATGGGCACCAGTCCGTCCAGGACGGGGTTGAAATTTCGCGCCGACAGTAAGAGAGACATAGGCCTACACCCTAACCAAAGTTTGTCTCGAGTGGCCATGTAGTGAATACAGAGACCGAGAACCGCAGTGGAGTGAGGAGGACGTGGTTAAAATGTCGCGTCGACTGTAACAGAGACACAACCTACACCCTAACGTCAAATTTGTCCTGAGTAACCACGTAGTGGGGGCGCGCGGTGGCGTAGTTGGTTGAGGCACTACGCTACAAACCGGAACGTCGCGGGTTCGATTCCCGATGGTGTCACTGGAATTAATTCCTTGACATAATCGTTTCGGTCGCACTATGGCCCTTCGATGGTACCAGGAATATTTCCTGGGGGGTAAAGGCGGCCGGTGCGTAGGGCTGACAACCTTACCACCTTCATGTGCCGATTGTCCAGATATCTGGGAGCCTCAACCTTCTGGAACCCTAAGGGCCTGTCCAGGTCTGTAATGGGATTGCTTTACCTTTTTAACCACGTAGTGCCTGCTTGTTTGGAAAAGGAAAGTTTGAAATGAGCGCGCCAAGTTGAAGGAGGGAATGGGGGCGCGGCCACTTCGTCACAGCACACTGGATACACAGTGGTCGGGCTAAAGGGCATCAGTGCACTATTTTTATGCTACCGGTATGTTGTTATTCATACGAAATATAAAAAATCGGGTGACAACAAGACATTTGCTTCGTTAATTAATCGGGATTTTAGGTGCAATCCGTACACAAATGGTGCACGTCCGGTGCACAGACGTATGGCGTTCGTGCTACATATCATCACGGTGGAAGGAGTGTATGTTGACAACTGCGGTGGCTGCGGATTGCAGTTAATGGTGCGCGAAATAAAGTGATTTTTTTCCTGTAAAGAGAAATAATAAAAAGCGATTGTAAGATTCTTCTTTTTAGTTATCACCATACTGTCATCACGACAGCGATTTGAAGTAACGGTACAAGGATAACATATTTATGGTATTCACGACATTGAATTCCCATGGCCGTTGATTGGACGTTCTAGGGACTGGAGTAAAATTTTGAAAAACTACTAGTTGAATAAATACATTCAAATCTAGATGATAATTCCATTATGATGACTACTACGGCTTGTTCATATTGAGAACGTACATAACCTTAACAAGTGCGTTCTGCATAAAATGATGGAAACCGACGAGAAGACTGGAGATATCCTGCGACTGCCGGTGAACTCGGAAGAGTGCACATTTAACTCATGGCAAGTGAAATATAAAAGGAGCCACATACTGCATTCGAAATGTTCAAATGAAAAGCACTGTGGTGATGAAGCATCAGAAAGTTGTTTGTTCTGCCTGTAAGTATGGGTTAGCAATGATACCATATTTCTCTGCAATGCCTGTTAGTGTTTTCCACTGTGTCTTCCAAGAGACGACATATGTGTTCTATGTATATCATTGTGCGAATGGAGACTTAACTTAATCATGTAACAGTGGGAAATGCCACTCTATGGGTAGATGTACTGGTAGGCTAATAGTTAGTAGATGTAGCAGTATTGCATAATTAATACATTTATGACATAAAACAAACCAACCTAAGATGGTTGATGTACAATAGGATCAAACATTCGTCTGCATTTTAAGTAAGTACATGTAATGAGTCTGAAATCTCACTAATACCTACAACTTTGTATGAAAGTGTGTTGGATGTATGTGTCTCTTAATTATCAAAAGAGGTTTAAATACAGAATCGTGTTACAGGTACAATCGGTTGCTTGAGTTGCCACATTTGCCTGATATGGTGTTTCCCAACAATTCATTGGAACTGAAGCACCCCAGTGGCTGTAAAATTGAGTTTAATGCTCTGGATGCACTGAAGCGTGTTAGCAATGGAAAAATGGCTGTAAAGATAGCATGTGCAGATGCCTGGCAGGAGTCACGGTAGTGTATCCAGGAAATAAATTAACCAGGATTCTGCATTAGAAACAGCAAGAGTGAAAACAAGCACACTGTAAACCACATGTACATTTTCTTTGTTCTAAAATTGCACTTATCAGTTTTGAAAAGACAAGAAAAATAGAAGACAACACAGGAATTTTATAATGTCTTGGCACTTCACCCTCACATATAAGTAAAATTTGGTTTTAGAAAACAAACATGTTAGTAAAATTAAGGTATCAGAAAGCATTTAAATAAGTATTATGGAATACAGTAGAACCCGGATAAGAAGTCCCCACATAAGAAGTTTTCCCCTGTAAGAAGTCTGATTTTTAAAGTCCCAAAATCCTATTGCTTTTAATAAGCTTCCCTCTTAAGAAGTCTTCCCGCTTAAGAAGTCCCTAATCCTCTGGTCCCTTGAAAGACTTCTTAACAGGGTTCTACTGTACATCAAATTAGGGAAAATTAAATCTGAAGTGATGGTTGTGTATGTTCAGAACTGCCTACTTGTTTAGTACACAGCTGTCTGCACAGAAACATTAACAACACCAAAAATTTGCTTTTCAATGTATGCAGAGATGATACTGGGATCTTGAAAGGCTCTGAAGTCATTATAGGCTTAATTCTCATTTATGGAGAGCAGAGCAGAAGAATAAAAGGAAAAGGAATGTGTTTTCCAAAGTGTACGTAAGGCAATAGTTTTTAGTATCTTTTGTTCCAGGCATTTTTTGCTGCAGTTTTTAACTGCCCTACAGTGGATAGACTATAAACCATTCACTTTTGTATCATAAAACATAAGCCATTTGTTTTAACAAGAGCAAATCAGTAAGTAACTTGCTGTGGGAACTTTCCCTTCACAATTTAATCAGTTTTTACGTTGGACATCCTGTTGTGTATATTACAAGATAGTTATTACAACACAACTATTTACTGTGTTATATAGATGAGTTACACAGCTACATGTTGCGACCACTAAGTGATCATCCTCAGGCTATTAAAATACAGAAAGTCCCCGACTTACGTAAGTGGATCGTTCTGCAACCCTATGCGTAAGTCGATTTTTACGTAACTCGGAGCCATGTTTTATTATATACCTTATACACAATAATAATTGATATAATAATAATTTTAATAACAATTAATAAAAAACATAATAATAATCGATACTGGAGTCACTGTTGTACGAGGGTTATCCAGAAAGTAAAGATACAAAAGCAATAAAAATTTTTTTAAATATTTATTAACAAAATCGAGTGAAAAAAACTCTTAACACATACCTTTAGCTATTTTTCAACATAATCACCACCTTTGTCAAGGCATTTGTGTAGCCTGGATACAAGTTTTTGTATTCCGATGTCACAGAACTCTGCCGCCTGTGCACGCAACCACACAGTGACTTCGTTTTTCACCTCTTCGTGTTCGTGAAACTTCTGGCCGGCCAGATGTTTCTTTAAATGCATAAAACAAATGGAAATCGCTGGGAGCGAGGTCTGGGCTGTGAGCGGGATGGTCTGTGGTGATTTCCCTTCTCCTCCCACCTGTGTTGTACGATTGTTGCACAGGCGGCGGAGTTCTATGACATCGGAATACAAAACCTCATACCCAGGCTAAACAAATGCCTTGACAAAGGTGGTGATTACATTGAAAAATAGCTAAAGGTATGTGTTAAGAGTTTTTTCACTCGATTTTGTTAATAAATATTTTTAAAAAATTTTATTGCTTTTTTATCTTTACTTTCTGGATAACCGTCGTATTGAATTGAGGCAGAGGCATGGGTGGGCGTGGTGGTGGTTGGAGAGGTAGTAGTGGTGGTAGTGGCACAAGAAATTCTTTACGTAAGTCTGGATCTACTTATGTCGGAGCTACGTAAGTCGGGGTCCGTCTGTACATAAAAGTAAAATTCCAATTGCAACTTCAGTTAAGGGAGGTTAGCTTGATATCTCAGTCTTTGGCGTGACAGTATACATGTGAATCTAAAATGTTAAATCTAATGAAATATGTGACAAGTTAGTAGTAAATGGTATCGACATTTGAGGGGGTGCAGTCTGTTGTTTTGTTCGGGAAGATATTTAGTTGAGCTTGTTGCTTGTCATACCCATAGAATGTGGCATGTAACTATGTGGTGTGGGGCAGTATATCTGACATGCATTGATAAGTGCGTTTGGCTGCCATGAATTTGTTTTAAGTAATATAATTAGCTACTGCATTTTCTGTTTAGACACAGTATAGTTCAAAAGTTGTTATTGGACATATGCTTAATTAGCATAGCTCTAACATATAAACATGTTATGCCAAAATGTCACTGATTCATGTTTTTCATTCTACACATATCTTTATTTATGATTCCTGTGGTCACAAGGCAAAGTCATTGGCTACTCTGAGATGTGGTTGAAAAAGGCCAAGAGGCATTGCTGAACACTATGCTAGCTGTTACACTGAAGAAGATTACAGCTATGTTTTATAAATTAAATCATATGCATGGTATCCATAAATTCTCTGTAAGTGTTCAGATGTTTTAGCTGTTCTCACTGTGAATCGTCTTTCTTGTCTTACACGTATTTCACTCTACTTTTCCTGTATGGATTTTAGAAATATGTCATTCACTGTGCATGAAATTTATTCTTCAGTGAGACTTGAGGTTGACTCAGTAGTAACTATGAATATTGCTGTCTTCTGGGATGTGGTACTGCATAGTCATGTAGCTCATTACCAATGTTTTGGAGGAGCCTGGCACATGGGTTTTTTTGCCGTGAGAGGTTGGAGGCAGCAGTTTTCTATGAAACGTTAGTAAGAAGCCACCAGATTACAGAGTGTAACATCCCGGAAGCCAGCAGTCATATGATTCATCATTCTTACCCCACTGGTGCTTTTTGCAGCCAGTAAGCAGCATCAGTGAAGGTAGAGGCATATTGTATTTATACTTGTATGAGATAACGAAGAGAGTCTTTTTGCTCATTATGAGCCATGAGATAAAGAAGCCAGTCTCTGTGCTTATTATGAACCATGAGCAGCTCCATTTTGGAAAATGATTCTAATCTGCATTTCCTGTTAGGAAAGCCAGTAGGCCTAATGATTTTTTTTGTCAAGAGATCCCCCAGTCTTTTACCTGGAAATCCAAGGACTGTGCTTTTTCTCAATCCATTTTCAACAATGTTTTATGTTGGTACTTATGTGAGATAGAAACTTCGGCTACTCTTGCTATAGATATAAAGATCACCACCTATAAATATATCGGTTCATTTTGTATTACCAGTTTAAGTAAAAGATCTGATGGTATTTTTTAAAATAAAGTGATGGTTTGGTATACAATTTGCAGAATGGAGACAGGACAGATGGATGAGATAAAACCATTTGACTGGACATTTACAACAGATTATTCAGGTACCCTAACAGGAGGCTTCACAGTAACACCAACAGATACTAGAATAGATCTAGACAAACTACGCCGAAGAGAAAGGATTCTATTCTACCATGATCTGTTGCTGTTTGAAGATGAGCTGCATGATAACGGCACAGCTGTATTCTCCGTTAAGATTGTGAGTAACATGTGCTTCATAGAAAAGTATGTGCAGGTCAGGAAAGGAAAATAATTTGGGTCAAAACTACCAGAATTGCATAGTGCTTTACATGGGATGATGTGCCTGACACTTTTTTATCTTAAGAGTGGCTTCTTCATGGATATTTTGTCATCCTGATATTTTATTCTTTGCTATTCATGAACCATACCCAGCAGTTTGTTGTAGTGATAGTACTGTAGACTTAGTATATTTACTTGAATATAAGACATCCCCACATATGCAATGCCCATCCACCTCTTGACAGTCCTCAGTTTTAGGGAAATACTGCACCCTCTCTCCTTCTTGTGGACAAAATATTCTGTGGAAGCCACGGGAATGCAAGTTACACACAACATGTCTTATTATTATAACAGTTCAGCGAAAGTGATAATGAAATATATAAAGACAAAAAAAAAAGCAAGATTAAACATGGCCTGCACTTACGGTCATCAAGCCCGATAACAAGTTCATGCCCATGTCGCATACTCAAACTAAACAAAATACCTGGCTGGCACTGTGGGCGAAAAACCAAAGGCACCCACACAATCCACTTACCCATGATGCCAGGTAAGGGACACTGGCCTGGGGCTCCCAGCTGAAAAGAAATTTCCAAAGGTCTAAACAGAATTGAATAGGAAACTTGAAAGGGTCATGGATGTAGCTGGGTAAGGAGATGCAGATAAGGAAGTCTTGAATCTTAACATGGCACAGTACCAACACAGAGAGCATGTCTGACACTTTGGTTCTGGCATTAAATGTCTGTAATGATCTGTAGAAGACCAGAACTTAAATTGGGGCTGCATAAGAGCAGATATAATTGTATAACGTTTGGTGTTTTGAGCATCACACTGCTCATTACATGCATGTAACATTTGGCACCAATGGGAAAAAAATGTCATATTATGTTTGAGTAAGCATTATATATTTGGAAACCATATACAGAATGCATGTAGGCATATTGTTTATTTGTAAATACTTTAGGAATTTTGACTGCCTCACTGCAACACAACACAGCTACAGTGACTAGCCAGGGCAGTACAAGAGTAGGAACGTGATCAAGTTACAGCACTGCTAGCTTGCTTTTACCGGCACGTAACTCAATAATAGTATGAAAATAAACATTTTTTGTTCAAGTGATCTGTAGAACATGCTCCTGAAGTTTGGCCACTACATTGCAAAACATTTGTGTATCCAATTGCAACCCTGATACTTCTAAGAGCCTTAAAGTACAGGGCCATTATTTTAAATGTAAACAATTGTTAGTCATGTTGTGTCACATTGCTTATGCTATGTGCCAAGACTTTTTACCAGCTTGTTCTCACATTGCTTATCAGAGAGGCTGCAAGGTTTCCATGAGTCATCTGCAGTTTATATGCAGATTCCATTGCAGTGTCACGTATTTTTGTGCGATATTTATGCTAAATACAGTTCCTACAAGAATTGTCGTCATAATGTGGGGCAGAAATTCCTTGATGTTTGTGTTGCATAGAGGACAATAGTTTACAATTGTGTGAAAAGGGTTTGAGCAACACGTTCCATTCCAGAGAGAGAACATGCAGAAGACACATGCTGAGGAAATTGGGGTGTAATTGGTGCTGCTACTGTGGAGACATTTAAGCAAAATCATTGGCCCACTTGCATAATAAATGTTTGTCTCTGCATCATCAGCAAAAATGTACTAATACGGCTACAGCACATGCATCCACGTAAGACTATGGCTCGATGCAGATCACAAAATAAGATGAGTTTGTGAGCTAGTAGTTTCGTGGGGTGCGTGCTGGTGACATAGACTCCACACTCATTCTGTTTAGCCATGAATCTGGGAATATCTCAGTGAGTATGTGAACTCTCTGAATAACAGGTTTCCCATGTTAATTCCATTAGTGCCATTACCTGATGTTAAGGTTGGTGTGTGGTGTGCTGTGAGTGTAACTATGATTACTGGGCACCTTTTTTTTTCTGGAGACTAAATTGACATTGATATGTAATGCACATTCTGACACCATTTTTTTGAACACCTGTCTGTTTAGAAGAGAACTTGTGTCCTTTGTTCAGCAGGACATTGCAACACTTCACACTGCTGACAGTTCTGTTTTGATGGCTCTTGTCTTCTGGGATACGACACTGTGCCAGTGGCTGAATGGTTCCTGATGTTTCAGAGGATGAAGGCCGTACATTACTTTGAAATGTTAGGAACCACTCACCCAGTAGCACGGTGCCATGTCCCAGGAGACTGGAACCGTCAGTTACAGCGCTGTGAAAACCTCAAAATTTACAGTTATATGTGTTGTTTGCAGAGTGTTTTTGGTGAAAGTAATAAGTAGGGATTGTGGCCTTTTTGTTTGCCAGATGTGAACCAGTGTGATTTATATTTGTGGGGAGCATGTTAAAAGATAAAATGTACACTAATCATCCCCACACTGAAGGCAATGTGAGAGATAACATTCATAATGTCTTTTCAGTTTCACTGGCAGAACTATGTGCAATAAATGGCGTGTTTGTTAGATGTGACAGTGTCTGAGCTGATGGAAACAATTTCCAGCCCCTTCTTTAAAAGTGGTTAATAAAACTAATATTAATTGCAATATATTGAACCTCAATGTGTGAACCACAGACCAAGGCAAACTGGAGTAGCAGCAGTTACCATCCTGCCTGTTACACAAAATAGTCTCTATGTAGAGCAGTACATGGTGTCATTTAAAATAAGTCCCAGTACGGTATTTCTCCACGTGATTCTTTTACACATTCATAGTGTAGGTGAAGAAAGAAATGGCATTAGTCAATTATGAAAATTTGTACAAAATTAATTTTTGTATATTTGCCATGATGAACAGACTTCATATTTTTGGCAGGGTTTGTAGAACTCCCGTTCTGTTAGCATTTTACAAAACAATTCTCTCCTTTTGTGATTTGTTGCAGAGGGTAATGCCATCTAGTTTCTTCATTCTGCTAAGGTATTTCCTCCGAATTGACAATGTGATGCTGAGAATGAATGATACTCGCTATTATCACGAGTTTGACACAGACTTCATTCTACGAGAATACACTTCCAGAGAAGCGAAGGCACAAGATCTGAATGTACGTAAGCAAAGACCTAATTTAATTTAGGCTTTATCTGTTTTTATCCATTAAGTTAAATATGTGTAACTGTTCTAGATAATAAACCTGTAGAACAAATGTGTGATTTCAAGTACTTAGGAAATTTATAAGCCTAAATGGTGAGAGAGATTTGGAAGGAATCAAGACTTTCTATGCAGAACTCACAAGGCCAACTTTCCTGTTGAACAGAATTACAGTTGTACAGATTTTGTGTTGTTAGTGCGATATTCAGGCAATAAAGGTTTATACTGTAACAGTAAAAGTAGTTTGGTTCGTTGATTAACATGCTAGCCGTATGTCCTACTACAGCCTGGCTTCAGCTCTTCTTCTTGAATGCATATGGGGAAAGTCAGCAGCTGTGTTACATTCATTACAGCTGTAGTGACATTGATGCCTTCAACAGTGTAGTTTATGTACTTACGAGGGAGAAGGCTTCAGCTTGATGCAGTATCTGTAATTAATGTTTGCCTGGGTTCACTTTGTCCAGCTTACATGAACATCATTGATCGAGTTCCTGCTCAGAATTTCAGAGATCTATTAGTTTCATGCTGGTTGTTTCAGTAAAAACTGTACTTCTGACAGGTGTGCGTCAGTGTGCTTTGCGGAGATGCCAGTGTCTTTAGAAAGCAAACTGTCACATTAATTATCATATATTTATCATTTTTTGTTCCATGTGATTATGTAATTTGTGTTTTCACTCTTTCTTTGTCATTGTTATGATAGTTTTTGTTCTGTTTTCATTGTTTTTATGTTAGTGCAGATTATATTATTAGTCACTAGGCTGTTCACTCAGTGATTTCATAAACAAGCACTGAATGGTGGTGGTGGCAGTGGTGGTGGCGGTGGTGGTAGCAGCAGCTGCAACAACAGCAGCAACAACAACAACAACCATTACCACCACTGCCACTGCTACCACATCACGCTTGTATCTGACAATGGTGTGAGAAAAACAAGTATAAATTTTCAAACACAGTTTGACCGTATAGTTTGCACTTTAGTCAGTAGATGGTGCTGGTGGCATCCTTTTGGAATTCCTTTCCTTGCTACAAGTTTGCAGTGCTGCAGAGTACAAAAAAAGACAGTGAAACCTCACGTTCTACCATAATTGTGGTGTTCCTCCCCATCCAGGTTTGTGTGACATGAAATATCACACCCTAGAAACAATATCAGAAGCTGTGCTTTGTGAAATTTTCATTCTTGTGTCATTTGTTTAGGTAAGAACTACTTTGTAGTACTGTGTTACAAAATAAGAATGTAGTGTAAAAAATGGCTGGGCTGACAGTTCAACAACCGGCAGTTTTGCTGGGAGCGAAGGTGTTGTTGCATAAATGCATCATGTTTCTTATCTTAACGCATTATTGTATGTGTCCTTGTGTCTTCGGACTCCCATAGTAGGCACTGCTGGAGACCCAAAGGGTTCAATATTTTATCTCCAGAATGTTTTACTCTGGGCAAACTCATGGCAAATGTATTATGGGATGATTTGTTTGAGCTTTAGTGTAGGCACTCTTTTCAACATGAGAGGTGGTGACCTATGTCACCCATTAGGTGGACTGTTTCTTAGTCTGGCTCCTACTTTTTGACCTGTCTGACAAGGGTGGCCCTAACAGTAGTTACACTACCGTCAGTATTGCTCTCAGGGTCATGGGAGCTCACAAGCCCTCCCGTCTTGTCAAGGTCACACAATCTATGGGGAAGGGCTGGCCTTCATACCATGTGAAAAATTGACATGTCTACCTTAGAATAACTACTGGTGCCAATACTAATGTCATGATACAAATGTCAAAACTGGAAATAACTGTATGCAAAAAGTGACACTATTACAGCAAAAGTATACTTCGCAAGTAGCAGCCATAAACTATTACCCCTTTGCCTTACAGACTACGTCAGAGTAGACTGTAAAATACACGTCCTTCAGAAAGTGAAGAAAAGAGATGTGGATCAAGCAGTAATGAAGTTAGCAGCACTGGAAACTGTCCATACAATATATCCTGAATAAGACAGGCTTCACATCTATACAGATGGTTCTGTCACAGACAAGAAAGGAAATGTGGGAGCAGGAATTCATTGCAGTTTGTTTAGCTTCTGTGTGACACTTGGACACATGCCACTCACTTTGATGGAGAGCTAGAAGCAACTTGTTAGTAGAATCGGGTGTTTGGGAAAGGCTGTGATTCAACTGCAGCAGTACAGTCACTAGCAAAGTTTGATGCACACCCCAGCAAGAGGGTACAGAAATTCACTTGTCTGTTATACAGTTGTAAGGCCTTCAGAAAAACAAAATTCACTGGCTCCTATCCCATTTTGGGATTGTGGGTAATGAAATGGCAGACTGCTTGGTGAAGAAGGGCACAACAATCAGCCAAACATTTATGTGTGAACTGTCATTTCATTCTGCCAAATTAAGAATGAAAAGAAACACCTAGGCTAACATTTCAAATCCTGGAACAAAATGGTCAGGAACAGAAATATAATTCCCGATTTTTCAAGAGGAGATGCAGTGGCAATGTTTTGACTAATTAGTGGCTACAATTGTCTAACGGCTCACTTATGCAGACTGTCGATGTATCTGTCCCCAGTGCATGTCTTGTGTATAGAAGATAAGTTCATAATGAATCAAGACCATCTACTACTACACTACTACTACTACCACCACCACCACTGCCACCGTAACACTGATTTTCATGTGGGTCTTCTGTTATGACGCACACATTAATTGGGCTCAGAAAGTTTGAGAACCAGTGGATTAACGTATGGCACTTGTGGGTTTATTGAACTTTTTTGGTTCTATAGTGGGTGCAGTAAGAATAATCAGTGATAAAACAGTGTGTTGAATGCAAGAAAGTTGGGAACCGCTGGTGTAGAATTGTGTGTTTAGTCATGTACTAAGTATACTGATGTGGTAAAAAGCATTTTGAAATAAACCCAGCCCTTGTTTTATGCCCTAGTTGCATTCCTGTAGAAGTGGGCATAAATAAAAAGGCATAATAAAAGTGAAAGTAGGGGTTAGCATAATAGAATTCAGCCAGTCAAAGGGCATTAAACCAAAAATGAGAGAGCGCAAATTAAGAAGTGGTGTAAACTGGCAAGGGGCATTAAAGCAAAATGGCATAAAACAAGGATTGGGTGTAGTGGAATTATCAGGTGCTTCCAGACATACTGTAAAATTGCTGAGCAAGTGTTAATAATTGCTGACTTTAAGCTTCTGCTGTGTCTCATTTTTGATATTGGCCCTTAAAGAGGCCATGCTTCACATTTCCCTGTTTACCTTTCCTGTAGGCTGGAAGCAGGCCCTAGCTATGCTGCCATAGAATCCAACAGACAGCCTGCATATATAACCGAAACACATATTAACCCCTCTTACTTGAACCATGAAGACAACAGCATGTTCCTGCAAAAGTCAGGAACACAGTCCACTTCCACACAGTGCCAGCACCAAAAAAGATCATCATCTTCTGTTAATAATGTGATTATGCATGAAATTAGTCTGCTGTATATTTTGTTCTTGGGAAGTATTCTGTAGCTCTATTGTACTTTTAAGTATTTTTGATTGTTATGTATAGTTTGGTGACTTATCCTATATCCTGCTTTCTGGGATCTGAGGGATGCATCTGTATCTATCATAAACAACAGTGAGGATTGCAGAACTGTTAACAATGCATTTGGAACCTCACTGGGTTTCATTTTCATAAACTGAAACGAATTTCAAGGTGTGATGTTCTCACAGTGGTGTTGCTGAAGATACAAGTCTTCTGGGACGTAGTGCCGTGCTGTTGGCACATAGCTCCCAACATTCTGAACGGTTGTGGTGCCTTCGTCTTTTGGATCAAGTAGTGGACTGAAGTTAATTTGTACATTTCTTTTTTATAGTCACAATTTATTTAAAATGTTGGATGTTGCAGGTTCCACCATCAAGATTGATCGATCCAAGTGAAGTTGCTCAGTTCCTGCCACTCATATCTTCACGTTACGAGAAGCTGACATTGCCAGGCACCAAGTTGGAGACAGAGGGCACACTGCAGTAATATGAATGTGCTTTGTCAAAACTGTTGTAAAGGAGATGCCAGGAATATTTTTGTCTTGATGTGAAAAAAGTATTAAAGGTTTATGTGTCTTATTTTAATGTTAGATGAATAAAAGTGAATGGAAAAAACAAAGTGCATAGAAAAACATGATATCCTGGAGATATACAGCCAACAGAAGTATCATAACTTTCTTCACTGAGGAAGTGCTTTGTCATTTTTGAAGCAGTTGATGTAATTGTGGAACAGGGTATGTAATTTTGTTTAGCCCAAACTAGAAATTGGACATGGTTTTAACACTGCAGTACATGACATCTAGTATTTGGCTGGTAACATATTTTAATTCAGGGGAAGAAAACTTTCTGTAGCAAATTCTGAAGAAAATTGGCAGCACCTTAAAGTTCAGAGGTAATGCGCATCATAAAATGTGCACATAAACCTAGAAATGTGTTGCATGCTTGGATAGCTTGAGCACTTGAATGGAGTGACATATGAGCCATAGCGTGAGTAGCGTTGAGATGTTCCAATACTCAGCGCAGTGACATAGTTCAAGTAGCATTGAGACGATGAAGTTGCATATTGGAATCACTTGGCTGAATTCAAAAGAACTTGGGTGCAGCTTTGAGCCTTGCAGTGGCACTGACAGTTCAGTCACAACAAAAGTAAATAGTGACAGTGTAACTGAGCAGTCTCCGTCTTGTCATACACAGTGTAGTCAAATACTTCCTGGCCAAATTTCTTTCCAATAACAACAACACTTACCATCTAATCAATGTTGTTGCATTCAAAGTAGTCATTTTGGGACTTTATACAGCAAGCCCAGTGATCATGCCACCGTTTGCAGCATATGATGATGTGCATTGTTTGAAACTGTGCAGGTGCATCCCGTGATTTTGCTTCAATCATGGTGATGTCATCAAATATTTGTCCCTTTATGGCCATCTTGAGTATTTGGAAAAGAAAAAGTCACAGAGCACTAAATCTGGTGAATAAGGAGGGTGTGGAATGACATTCGTTTTTAGCCAGAAATTCATGTACAAAGCAGTGTTGGATCCAGGGACTGACCGCAGCTCACTGCCCACATACTGCATACCAAAGTCTGCTGGCTGGCAGCACAATTCGAATTTCGGTTATGCCAACTTTCATGCAAATATGGTACTCTGGTGTTGAACTATATACAACAGTGATGTCTTTAAAAGTTGTGGGGAATGAGCAACCTCCTGACACCCCTGTCTTATTGCTGTATCTGAATGATGTATGTTCTTGTGTAAGAAGATGAGAACAGAAGTGACAGAGAGGAGGGTGCAGTCATGTGTTTAAAATGTTCGTATAACTGGTCTCTGAATGTGGAAGACCTGGGACTTCTTTGATACTCATCAGGGATATCGGGGTCACAACAGCAAGTGACCTAATTGAAAGTTCTCATACAGCATTCTGTGCTTCTGCACTCGTTTTATCATCGTATCTTTTATCATTGTATCTGCATGTGAAGTTATTATTTAAACCATCACAATTTGTATTGGGGATTGTTTTGAGCAGGTGTTAATGCCATGGGGAGAAATCAATCCTCCAAATTCCACTTTGCAGGTTGGTTTTGCCTCGCATTATCCGCAGACACCGTAAGGTGTAAATATAGTAATGTTGGTTTATGGTTTCTTCTTGTAGAACAATTTCTTAAAATGCACAACTCCATTCAGGTCAGAAAAAAAACAATGAGCATGCTTATCACATTTGAGCAAACTTGTTTTTGCCTTTTTTAGAGGAGATTATGACGTGTTACTTGGTTTCTGAGTTGTACCCATAAAGCTATGTCTCGTCACCTGGTGTGTCTTGTGTTTGTATTTTGTATTCCAGGAAATGTAATCACCTTGTATTACTAACTTGTACATGAAAAACAAAACTGCTTTGTATCTGTTGGCAAGTACATGGCCTTCTATAGAGTTTGGTCTGTGGATATGCTATGAATGTTCCAGTCATGATTAACTTTAAAACAATAGCCATTATTCAAGCAAAATGTCATTCACATCTGTGAGCTGTACTACAACTGCGTATACTTAACTAGCATTAGTTAATTATTTCAAAACGCATATTTATAGGTAATGTTCTCATTAGCAGTGACAGAGTACCATTTGCAGTTACCTTTTCAGCTTCAGTAGAATCACACTGTAGAGGAAGAAGGAGCTCAATATTGGTATACCAACAATGAGCAAATGTAATGTGTCAGTGTGGAACACAAAATTTCAAGACAGTTTATTATAATGTTTTTCACATATAGGAAATTGTGTTTTCAAAATAATATATTTTTTTATTTGAGGAGTCTTATTGAAATTTGTCTCTGGGCAGTTACGTGAAGCCAAAAGCAGTACCATTTTTACTGCAGACGTAATGTAAAGCTAAAAAATTTGTCCTGCCGTGAACAGTGCTCTCTTTGCTTGGAAAAAAAAAAGCTGCATGTTGTAAAGGTATGGTGACAGCTCAGTTGCAATTGTTACTAGGCTACAGACTGGACAAGTCAGGAATCTGGGGTCAATTCCCAGCAGAGTTAAGAGACCTCTGTGCAAAGCATTCAGACCAGCCCTGGAGCTCACCAAACCACCTACTCAGGGGTGGAACTGGGGGCACTTAGTCAAGTTCTGAAAATCCTCAAGATCTATTGGTGCGCCTGTATTATTAAATTTATGAGAACTGCTACGCAACTTAATCAGAACCTAGGCGAAGTGAGTTAAAGGTCGACCCGTAACATTTAATGATTGGTACAGAGGTGGGAGTAGGGGTATAGTCATACTCATGTTAACCTCGGCGTTAGATAGAGGTGGCCGGTCAACGCCACGCCCCGTCCACTTTACCTCCGCGAGGAGACCCAGCACCCACTGTAGAGAACGCTGGGTGGGCCTCAGGTCCGATCTGCACGCATATGAAAAGGAGAAAATCTCTTACGCCCACCGTGGTTCGGCCTCCGCATCGTCCAGGCCACAGTTATTCGCTATAACCTCCACCCATCATCGATAACTACACCATCTGCCCCATTACGTACGCCAACTGCTGTGCCCGATTGATCGAGGCCGTTAGAGCGAGTGTCGGCTCCCGTCCTAAGTTAAACCCTAATTCGTTAAAACATAATTAAAAAAATCTTAGACACCTTGCTTTTTGGAATAATACAAATAATCCGCGACTTGTTCGTACTATTCGGTGCTCTTGGATTACGTGGCTATTACCCTCACGCAATGATCGATGGATAATCTGTGATCGATAGTAACCAACTTTACACGGAAGCACAGATTACTACTACACGGAAGAGTGCATATTGGGTTGCACAGATAGGTTGTACGCCGTACTACAACCACGGATTACAGTTTACATGTTGCTCAGATAGATCATCCGTGCGTTTAGGTGTCAGGTGGCTAGTGGCCGAATGATCAACCCCGTGAAGGTTCAATGGACCCAAGAAAGCAAGGCCCTGTGGCGCAACAAGCGGCGCCTACGTGCGTTACTGTAGCGGGGGCTCAGTGGCTGTGTGTAGTAACACATAGATGAGAGAGAAAGGCACTTTTGTGAGAAAAGTATCACATGAAGATAAACGACCAGGTTCTACAACAGTATCGCTGATTTAGAACCAAGAAAGTAGCATTAAGCAATTGCGTTCCTGTCCGCTGTGATATAGTAAATGAGGAGTATCTGTACTAAAGGTATGTAACACATCACAATCTTCACACCATTACCTTGGAGCTGTCCTGTTTGATGTGATAAGCTGCACCTCATATTCAAGGTTTAATTAGGTTGTGCAACAGTTTGAGGGATGAAGGTGCCTCCATCAGTGGACTGGTGAATGTAACATTGACAGTGTGTTAAGTGCCTGTTGGAGTGTAAGCGATAGGGCCTTTTTTTTTTTTTCCATGGGCAACAGCCCTAAGTGAGTCAGGGCATCTTTATCAAGGCTTCACGATGACACACAGGCATGGGTAATAGCTAATAGAATCTGAATATTGTTCGTATTCCATACATTCAGCATGTTATTTATATAATTCCAACTAAATGCAAGTACACATAGTTGGAATTATGTGAATAAATGTCATAGGATGTCATGGGAAGGGCATGATGTTGGTGGTACTGTTGGAGACAGTTTATTGCCACTGTCTGTGACTGTTCAATATTTGTGTTCAGCATTGCAAAATCTTAATTTGTATTGCCTAATACAGAGACCAATATGACTAAATATAATAGTGGATTAATATAATGACATGCATATCAGTGATATGTCTGCTTTTCATTGCAGGGAAAATGTACGTGGCATATGTGGTGGTTTTGAGTCAGTCACTTGGTAATGCTCCATTTACTTAAAACAATTGAGAATGAATTTGAAATGACAACAAGAACTATTGCAGAGGTGCTATCAACTGGATGGTCATGCTCAACCACCTTCCTACGGACTGCAGCCTACTGCCAGCCACATTTCAAGATTTAAGGCTTGGAATAAAGTTTATGTTTTCATCCAAAATAGAGGTAAGTGATGGAGATGAGGGGCTAAATCCAAGCCTTGGCTCTTCTACCCACAACAGTCTTTTTGCATTTGTTTGGTTGCAGAACATTACTTTCTGCCAATAAATAAATAAATAAACAAATCACCCAACCTAACCTAACCTACCCTAAACCTAAAGACCAAAATGACCAAATCTTAAAACGGTTCAAAACCACTGTTCTAGTGAGTGTCTGTTGTACATGGTGTCTGACAAGTGTGACTGTATTACAGTCTTACTACAGAATATTTCTGTATGTCTTTTTAAGTACATTATATTGTGCTCTGTATTATATTTTTCTTTAGGAAAAGTCACTAGAGGAGGAGAGAACACTGGCATTAACAGGGAAAAGGACTTATTTGCTGTCGGTGTATGTTTTCCCACAGGAACTGAGGGATACTTACCTCAGCACTGTCCTGGGACAAGTTAGTGTGCAAGTACATTTTTTATAATTTAAAGCAATAGACAGTGTGTGATGTAAGTGCATTGTGCTATTAGGTTGATAATGCACTGCACTGCTTAACAAAGTGTAGTGTTCACCAAATAATGTAAAGGTTACAAAATTAAGAAGGAATGGTTTGGCAGGGCATGTAGCATGCATGGGAGGTTTCAGAAATTATATGCTTTGTAGGTCAGAGAAACTGAATGGAAGAGAAAGCAGTTCACTGACTGTTGTTCACAACTCAATGGAAGAGTTTAGTTAGGGGGCCTAGACATAAATGTAAGTTATTAACATCATCTTACATAAGGTGTGATGATCCTGATGGGATTGATCTGGCTCAGGGTGCTTGTGAACCCAGAATGAATGTCCATGCTCTATGTAATGTGGGAAGTGTCTGTACTTGTTGGGCAACTGCTTGCTTTACAAGAAGGCAGTGCTGTGGGCTGGACGACCAAAGAATCATCCATAAATTTCAGGCAGGGAAAAGTTTGCTATCATCTTCAAAGTACCCAGTCAGCCTCTGAGGCCAGACCAGCCTCCTATTCAGTCCATGCTCAGAATAAAGTGGCTGGGCCAGGAAGCAAACCACTTATCTTTGTCTAGTGCCAGGGAAAGAATGTGTGGAGCTGTATGTGCTGTACCTCCATGCTCACTGTGTGGTTCTTAATGAAACATGGAGACAGCTTTACCTCATGTAAAGTGTTTTCATGTTCATCAGTTGTGTTGCTCACAGCACAAACTGTTGTGTGAGCAATGGGAGGTGGATTACCATGTAAAGTCATGTACTTGTTCACAGGCAACACTGACAAAATGCCACTCCAAGTGATGAGGAATGACCATATGGTCATTGTTTGTGCACACTGTCATCTGGGACCTCAGTGATTCAGATTGAACTTGTATTTTGTATTACACTTTGTGTTGTTGTTGTTGTTGTTTTGTGTGTTGACTGTTGTGTAACACTGGGCAGTGCTGTAGCTTTAGTGTGTTAGTGTTGTGTGTACTGCGAAGAAAATGTCACCACCAGAAATGATGCTTTATTCATGTAATCATAGTTATGGCATATGTATGTAGTTTATTTCATGTGGTGACAACTGTGTGTAATGGAGGCAGTTGTTTCTTCTCTGAGAACGTTCAACATTGTAAATAGTTTTGACTGTGTGATTGTCCACGTGATATCATTTTAGTAGAACTTTGAAATTCATCGTATGTGGTCCTGACCCTAAAATGTGTATTTATGCTGATAATGTCTGTAACCAGGAAGTGTTCCAGATCTCGTTTCCGCAGTTTGTTAGAGAGGCAAAATATGAGAAAAGTGTACACAGTTGGTGTGGTATTAAATACAGTGTCTTTAAAAAACATACTGCACTGCCTGTAATTCAGTTTTCCATCTACTTTTTCACTTGTTTATTATATTCTTTAAGACAGGGTTTGAGGTGCTCAGAGTAGTGAGGATTCATAATGCGGTCTTGGTTAGGACACCGTGTAGTCTGATACGTGGTTATGTTTTGGAGGAGCATTCTGGGTCTGTCTTCATAGGCAGTTGAAGATGGAGGCAGTATGTCCTGACCGAAACATCAGTACCCACCAGTCAGACTACATTGTCCCATGACTCAGAAGACTGTACTTTTGAATCCTAATATTCTGCATTTTCCGTGCATTGTATCACTATTACAAAACAGCTGAATACGCATATTAGGTAATAAATATTGCTTATTATTTTGTGGTGCTGGAGAAGAATGGAGAGATCAGTTGGACCGATCGCATGAGAAATGAAGAAGTATTCACAGAGTCAAAGAGGAGAGGAATATCGTACATACAATAAAAAGAAGGAAGGCTAACTGGATTGGTCACATCTTGCGTAGAAACAGCCTTCTGAAACAGGTGATTGAAGGAAAGTTAGAAGGAAGGATAGAAATGACGGAAGACGAGGGAGAAGACGTAAGCAGCTACTGGATGACCTTAAGGAAAAGAGAAGATACTGGAAATTGAAAGAGGAAGCACTAGATTGCACACAATGGAGAACTCGCTTTGGAAGAGGCTACGGACCTGTCGTAAGACAGACTGCAGGATGAATGAATGAATTATTTTGTTATATTTTGATGTGAGGAGAAATATGTCGGAGAAAATATAATGTAAAATAATATTTCCTAATAAGTGTAATTAGTAGGTGTCTAATAATTTCGAAGTTCGCTATTTTTTAGTGTCGTCATGAAATCGGGGGGGGGGGGGGTGAGAGATTAGGGTATGGCAAAGTGGGAGGCTGCTTTACCGATGTCATGCTACATAGTTTCATAAGGTACACCAGGAGCATGCTTTCAACAGCCAGTGAGCTGTGCCAGGTACAGTAACGCATGAAGACGCCGCATGTGGCGGTGTAGTATTACGTTTCATACGAAGTTTCCAATCTGTGAAAGGTATTAATGTGCGAAATGGTTAGGTACTTAATCTGTGGGTGGAGTACAGGGAAGTGTCAGTGTTGTGGAGGATAGCAATGATCGAATTTTCGAAATGTTTTGGTTTAGGTGGTGTGGTTGCTTAATTTCTTTTTTAGCTGTATTTTTTACCGTAAATATTGTTTACGGACTGCGTAAATATGATCGAAAGGAGTTGCAAAACCTTCGGTAAGTATACCGTAGTTATTAATCTGACATTTCGAGTGACTATTGCTACGTATTAATTTTAAGTTGGCATGTTTATTCCTGCTGGTCGATTAGTTCTCTGCGTTTCCCAGATACACAAGAGGGTTTTCATTATATGATACTACGTAATCTCGGCGTAAGCGCTTAATTAGTTTAGGTCTGTAGGCGTTTGCCAGCATTTCGCAGTATTGCAATTAGAAAACTCGCCATATTTTGCAGTAGTATATGTAGTTTGTCAGTAACGCTGACAGATTCTCTCAACATGAACCTTAAATGGATGTAAAATTGGCAGTATCATTACCGTTGAACAAATTAAACTCTAGCCAAGGGATTTGTTGTGGACACAGTGCACTGGAATAGGTTTTTCCCAAGTACTTTGGTTTTCCAGTCAGTCATTAGTCTGTGCTGATGCTATATAATCTTACAAGTTTACTGTGTAAAGTAAATAACACCCTTTAAGTCGTGAGGATATCAGTAGTGGAGTGAAGGCACACATTGGAAGGCAGACAAGTGAGCCATGTACAGCCCTTGAGTACCCATCACACACACCATGGAGTGTAATTAGTTGTTGGTGTCAGTTACCCAAGAACAGGGGCTAGTTTGTACGGTTATTTATAGTGTGAATCCAAATTTTCTGTTAGAAAGTAATGTGATAGTGGTGCATAAATTTTGTATGTGCATGTAACTATAATAAGCCTGTTACATCAGAGTTTATTGTTTTCAGAGAGGAGGTTCGTCAGATGTTTCAGCATGCGTACAATGGTTACTTGAAGTATGCATATCCCTATGATGAATTGCGGCCTTTGAGTTGTGATGGAGTGGATACATGGGGAAGGTATAGTGTGTGTTTTTCTGTCAGTGAGTTACCTGCTGGGAAAGAGGTGGTAGGATGGACCACAGGGTCATTCTGAGTGTAGTAATGAAGACAAAAACCTCAGTCTCTTGACATAAGTCAGACTGTCTTTGTCGGCCTGCAGCCCTTCACTTTACTGACAAAGCTGTCGTATGTTGTCCAAAAATTCATGGTAGTTATTTAGCTGAGGAGATTGTTTCCTGCTTTCAAGTAACTTTAAAGTTAAGTGCCTGTAATTACAAAATTTCTGTCATGTGACTCCATTTTGAATCATGTAAATTTATATCTTCAGTCTGTTTGTTATATCAGTCTTTCTTTTTATGTTTTCCTACCAAAATTAATATGCATTTCATTGTCTTCCATACATGCTACATGTTCAATCCATTTTATCCTTCTTTCCTTATTTGGCCAAATAATGTAGTTCAAAGGTAAAGAATACAGATTATGCGTCTCATAGGATGTAAATGCCTGAGGACGTTAGTTTGGGCTGCTGAATGCTGTAGCTGTCTTCTTCTTATCTTTTTTGACCATATTCCATGTACATATAAATGATTATTTGCATATGTATATTGAAAGATCACATTATCGTGACAGGTACAATGTAGGAAATGAATATTATATGGCAAATGGTGTGGTGGTCTGTCCCTTTTGTTCTTCCTGTGTCGTGTCGTGTCGTGTCATGTGAGGTTGCCAGTCAAGATGTAGATACACAGGTTGTCATGCTGTTTTGACATCACAGAGTAAGTTAAAAAATACTTTTCTTTTATTCAGTTTATTCTACAAGCAGACTTAGAACATCCAAACTGACACCATGAAACATGTAGAAAGTAATGACCGTCAATCAAACTCTGTCTGTAGCTTGCTGCCACTTTTAGGTGTATGACCATACAGATCACATTCTGTGCGCTGTGAAATGTGAGTCATAATGAAGTCCCGTATTTTGTCATTAGCTCTATCTCGGGGAGGTCAGTTCACACCCACCTGTAGACTGTTAAATATAAGCATTTCTGAGGGTTTTCATAGTTTTCGTCAGTCAATACAAGTCATTGCCAGGATGATACCATATAATACTACAAACAGTCACCAACAAATGCACAAACTATCAATGTTGGTGACTGTTTGTAGTTTAAAAATGCATGGTGAGTTAAGACTAAAGATACCATATAATATTTTGCAGCCTCTTCCATATTTCTCCTTATTCATCATTCCCAATCATTCAGTCATTTTGTCAACAAAATAAACAGGCAAGAACAAAAGTTCAGGAGGGAATTTCATTTGCGGTAATAGTTTCTGGATTTTTCTAAGCTTATGGTGGGTGCATCATTGCGTGTGAAATCACTGTGTTGGACAGTTTAAAACAAAAGGTGACCAGACCAGAGCTGCAGAGAGTTCTGTAGTGTCATGAGGAGAATTTTGCTATTGTTTGATGGTACAGTGTACTCTCGATTATCTGTGCATGGACTATCTGTGCAGGATCATAAGTTGCTAATAACTAATGACGAAGATGGGAAGTAATGTGATTTAGTGCCAAGTGCTCAAGCACAGTCCTCGGTACAACAGTCGGGATCTTTTTTGCACAAGCTATGTATGTATTATGTATATAATAAATAAGTTACAGTTCAATTTTTTATTTGTGGCTCAGTAAAGTTCATGTTTTGGATTATCCGTATTTATAAATTGTCCCTGCAACCCACTCTCCACCATTACCCTGGATAATCGAGGGTGCATTGTATTTTTATTCAAGTATGTTGATATGGAAAAACAAAGGTGGCAAGAAGTTACCACTGTTCCTCCACCTGTACATTAATGCTTTAAGTTGCAGCTTTATAGATTATATAACTACAGTGAGCCCTTGATGTGATGCATGTTTATGGGGACATTATTACCCATGTTATAAGTGAAATTAACATGTATCTAATACCAGAATGTGTGTTGATGAATGAAATACCATATATGACTTTTAGGTACATTAAATAATTAGGCCCACATATTTATGTTTTATCATTGCCACAAATTGCTACTGTACTGACATTGTGTGTCTCCTTACATAAATGTATGTTCACGTAATGTAGTTTGCAGGTCACTGCATTTTCTTAGGGCATAGTGCATAATACTCACCAGATGTTGCAAATGAAGGTGGTCATTATCAGCCTGCTTCTGATTATGTCATCTCTTTACTAATTTATATTTTTTAGCTTTATGCTTGATTTTGATACCTCTGTTTTGCTGGAATCACCACATTTGTTTTTTGAGTCACTTTGTGCTTCAAATCATTGGTTGCTGTCTCATCCTTCACAGAAGCGGCAGTATCTTCACTAGGATGCTGTGCAACTGGAGTTTCCATATCTACCTCAATCCAACCTGTCAGGTCGTCTTCTAAATTAGTACCTAGCATATCACATGTGGCCTTCATGCCTTGTTTTGAAAATGGAGTTAACTTCGTGTCATCTTCCATGGCATTGTCTTTTCCAACACACTTTTGGTAGCACTTTGCAGCAGTAGTTGGGCTGCTTGTTCCCTCAAGCTAAACCAACACCATAAGCAACATATTGTAGTGTTAATGTCTTTAGGTATGCTGTAACTTGCAATCTACTGTAGTGTTAATGTCTTTAGATATTCTGTAACTTGCCATCTCCTATTGCTTTACACAAGGTTTCCAGAAAATGTTTTGCTGCTACACTGTCGCTAGAAGCAGATTCACTTCACTGGCTAATTGGTGTATACCATGTTGCAGCTACCACCTCCACAGCCACCATTCTGAAGCTTGAGTGCTTCATGTACAGGTAGTTTATTAAATTTAACTACTTGCCCTTTTCAAATAACACCATTTACAGGTACTCCTTTTTGTAAAAACCGTTTGTGTAAACAGTCATCTAACTCACCATTTTCACAAATTCCAGCTTTCTTTCTTTGAAGCCATATGTTGTCTTCTGTAAGAGCTTACAAAAACATAATTTCCTTCTTCTTTGATCCATACATATCCACTTTCTTCTGGAATGCCACACTTGTGGAATAAACTAGTTTTCGATTCTTTACTCTTGACTCTGTTGATGATTTTCAGTTTCTCCTCAGAGGATTAATTTTTTCCTTACACCACTAACTTCTTAATACAGTTATACTGAACTGTTCACAAAATGGTCAGTAGGCAAACATGAAGAGTCTGGGTCCCAAGAACTTTGCCTTTGTGACTATAAAAGGTAAAGGTAAAGTTCACCCTGTAATAGACCATGAAGGCCCAGAGGGGGAGTAGAGGTATAGCTCTACTCTTTCCTTAACCTCGGCACTAGACGGGGTTGGGTGGTGAACGCCACGCCTCGGCCACTTTACCCCCAGGAATGACCCGGTACCCATTGTACAGGAGGCTGGGTAGGCCCCTGGACTGGTGTGAACGGGTGCTGAAAATCTCGCCCCCACCGGGGTTCAATCCCCGAACCATCCAGCTTGTAGCGAGTTGCTGTTCTGACTATGCTATCCCGGCCCACTTGCCATTGTGACTGTGCAGCAGATGAAAGATAAGTGTGTCAAATTTGCTAGCCTACCTGTCACAGCTAAAGGGGATGGTCATTAAGTTTTGCTGTTTGAATAAAATTACTCCAAGTTTGGAAAAACTGTAACTATTAATTCATAATGGAAGATTGACTTTCCCTAATAACTGGGATGATCATTAAGCTCTGCAGTTTGGACAAAATAATCTCGAAGTAGGTGAAACCAGAGGCCTGTGTTAAAAGTAATATAGTATGTATGATGTTACATTTTTAGAGAAGTCCTAAAAGAGACATGTCAGCTGCTGCTTGTGTCTCACTGCCTGCTGGAATCATTGTGTTTGGCTAAGTGGAAGAGTGGGGATATATTCACGCTTTTGTGGTAGTACTTTAATTTCGTATTGTTACAGTAGAGTTCCTTTAATCCAGCACCAATGGAACGAGACAGGTGCTGGATTATCAAATATTCCAAATTATCAAATGTACTTATACTGACCTAAGTTCTTACATTTAATTTTTTGTTACTGCCTTCAGAGAATGCGCACTTGTCAGTTATTTTCTTTTAATCATAAAAATACGTAGCTTTTTCAATTACCACAGGCCCAGTCATGGATTTTCTTTCAGAACTCATTGCTGTAAACCAGCTACACAACATACTGTCCAGTTGTGTTAATTTAGTCTCTTTCAATGTCTGTCACTTGAAACGTCCTTCACACTTTCGTTTGATGCCACAAACAGTTGTAATTGATCCTTCCATTTCTTTGTATCATAGATTGTTGACAGTGCAGTGTTGTATGAGGCCATAACCTTTCTTTGGTTTTCACCACTTTTAAGCCTCCTAATTATTTTAAGTTTCTGATGAATGGTTAAAGTTACATGTTTCCTTTTGGCAGCAGTACATTGTTTACTCATCTTTAGATCTTTTGAAGCCATTATAATAGCTTGATGGGCTCAAGAAGGTCCAGACAACCCAAGATAAATCAAGGAACTAGTAAGTGCTCTGGAAGTTATGGACAGTGGTACTTCTGGTCATGGGACTACTTTCCTCATGTGCTGAACTACTGGGTGTGCCAGATTAAAGGAATTCTACTGTGCTTCAAAAATTTTGTTTGGTGTTAATGTATGCATGTCATTTAATTGGTTTTAATTTTTTGTTTGTTATAGATGCCAGATTTTTTCAGCGTATTCTGTATTAGTTCTAACATCTTAGCTCAACAAGTTTAATAATATTTATTATCCTAGTGAGCATAAATATGAGAAAGTTTCTAACATTCCACATCGATTTCATACTCTTGTGGATTTCACGTAATTTACAACTTCATTTATACATCCTATTACTAAAACCTACAAAGTATAGAAGCCAAAATGTTTAGTTTCAGTGCTATTTTTATTGTTGTTACAGATGTTCAATATTATAATAATATGACCCTCTTCCAAAACATGTGGATTCCTAGACTGACACCACACAACGTACATGCATAAACCCCCTGGACCACATCCACACGTTATGATTTGTCTGATGACTGAACTGGCAGTATAAGGAGATTCTAATGTAATTTCATTAATATCCCTTTCTTTTTATTGCCACTTGTTTGCTTTGTTATGAAGATAAAAATAGTGTTTTGGTTTTCAGTGTTGTGTATTTCATGAATACTTACATTTAGCACTATTTGTTACTTATAGCTGTGTTACTGAATAAGGAACTTTGTGAAAAATATGCCTTGCTTTGTATTGCTACAACACATAATGACAGATCAGTGATATTCCTCATAGAAAGTTGAATTGCTTTTTGTGAATGAAACAATTAGCATAACACACCTATGTAACATAATTCTTTTCACATGTGCAGATGCTTCATTTCTTTCATATTGCAGCTACTCACTGACACTTATTGATGCTCTTGACACATTGGCTGTGATGGGAAACTACACTGAATTTCAGCGTGTTGTTGACATAATCACAGAAATGCAAATTTTGATACCGACATCAGTGTGTCTGTGTTTGAAACAAATATACGCATAATTGGTGGCCTACTGAGTGCACATTTGCTGTCGTACAGGTAGGTGAGTTTCTTGTGTATGCATTGCTTGCTTGTCGCTGCTAATTGATGCTTGAGAAGACAAGCATTAAGAACAGCAGTGTTAGAGAAAACCAGCTTCACTCTATTAATGAAAGGAAATGAGAGAAGGCGCTCCTATCAGACAGGTCGTTGTTGACTTGTATTCCGGAGGTGAGCATATGAGATCTCACCTGGGACACTGGCTATACTAATTGAGAATTGTGGTTTTTCTCAATCACACCAGGATATTATGTTAAATTTGGCCGTGTCCACTTCCTTCCACTCATTCAATAACTGTTTTCTTGATATAAAATGGTGTTTTCAGAAACCAAGGTATCAATGCCTCAAACCAGAAAATAACGCCTGTACCACTGAAATTTTAAACCAGGGGTTTCAGGCATGTAGTCCACCAGCCAATTTTGTGCAGCCTTTTTTCCAATCCTATTCTAAATTATGGAATGTGGAGTGGCACAGTGCCAATGAATTTTGTGTTTTAAGGAATTTAAAATGGTTTTATCATATGCTGAAAAAGGTTTCTGTAAGTTTCATGTTCAATAATTATTTTTCTGTTTTGTTAATAAAATTATGAAATATGCTTAATGCTGTTTGATTTTAAACAGAATACACAACGTCTTTGAATAACAATGTAGCCAATGTCTGTAACATCTTTTATTGTTTCAGATGGCATGTGGCCTGCTTTGAGTCTGAAAACGTATCTATTTGGCCTGCATGCATTTTGAATTTGGGACCTCTGTTCTATAAATTTGCACTAGTTTATATATGTTCAATACTATAGTAAGGAAATTACTGAAACTGTTTAGAAGATTCAAGGAAAACGTGAATAAAACATACGCAAAGTTATGTCTATAAAATAAAAACTTTGTGATTGGATGGACAGGAAAATAAAGCAACCAAAGAATAAATACACCTCTCACAGATTTCAACTTGCAGCTGTTAATTTTAAAAAATTTTAGATTCATGTAGTCAACAGGCCCCAATATATTGAAAATATTTTTGGCTTTTAAAAAAATCAGAAATGTAAGAATAACTGCAATGAAGATATCTCACAAAGCAATACAGATTGAAACAAAAACTGTAACAAATGTGATTGTGAGATCTCACAAGATACCTTCATTTTAAGTTTTTATGCATAAAGCCTAATGGTGGTCCAAAAGGACAAAAACATGTAGCTTACATCAAAATACACAGCTCTGTTAGATGGTGTATGACTGTTAGTTATTGAAGAAGAATGTATGACCTTTATGTTAGTTAAATAGTGATTATTGTGATGTTATTGCAAACATGCCTGCTTTGTATTCTGTACTGTCTATGTTTGAGTCTTGTCTCCAACAGGTTTTGCTCAGTCAGTCTAGATTCAAGGCAGGACAGTCCGTCAGAAGTCACATCTCCTGCCTTCTGAATTCACCATTCATAATTATCCTTCCATTCAATTCTGCAAACCATGTAGTTGATAAAGCATCATGAAACATACTAAGAAGTAAACAAACAAAATAAATAGTTTATTCTTCTTAGTGGCGTTTAAAAGTCTGTGCATTTAGTTTGCTAGGAATATTAAAGCTTCATTTGTGCCGATGTTGTGAGCTTCACAGTGCTTGTTTTTGTCTGCACAGAGCAGGTGTGGCTGTTGAGCCAGGATGGCCATGCAATGGGCCACTGCTGCAATTGGCTGAAGATGTTGCACGCCGCCTGATTGCAGCATTTGATACAGCAACAGGGATGCCATATGGCACTGTAAACCTTCGGAATGGTGTTCCAGTTGATGAAACAAGCATCACGTGTACAGCCGGAGTTGGAACATTCATCTTGGAATTTGGAACCCTGTCAAGACTCACAGGGGATCCATTGTTTGAAGAGGTAAGAGGGAGTGGGAACATGGTAAGGTTGAGTGTTTGGCTGGTTATTGCTGAGGACAGAAATTGGTGTTATATGTATAAGACAGTGACACTGTACCACTGTCACCAGATTTTTATACCCACGGCAGTTCCTTCGGATTACAGTTTCCACTGACAGTGCATACCCACAGACAGTATAGTTGTACATTTTTGAAGCAACACTGTGCTACATTGTGATAAAATTTTATCACTTAACTAGTGGGATGTTTTGTTAGTATGGATCTGAAATGGTTAAATAGTATGTAGTTTGCTTTAGTGTCAATGAAACATCTGTCATATGAATATTTGTAACTACACACACACAAAAGTTAAAATATAAGCCATTGGTTACTTGTTGTTGTTGATATATAATAAATATATTTTATGTAATCTTCCTTGTTTGAACATTAAAATCATTTGGTAGCTTGTGTTTAATTTCACGTTTTTAACTGCACTGTGTATGAGATTCCTGGCAGTATTCAGTTATGTTATGAAGTGGTATTTGAGTCACTGAAATTTGTTTGGTTCAGAGAAATGCATGTCAAATTTGATTACTTCTCTAGATGACTTTTGTGTGGTTCTAATTACATGTTGTGCAATTTTTAGGTTGCTATGAATGCATTGCATGCCTTGTATCATCACCGATCACCAATTGGTCTAGTTGGCAACCACATTGATATCCAGACAGGTCGCTGGACAGCTCAGGATGCTGGGATAGGAGCGGGTGTTGACTCATACTATGAATATCTGGCCAAAGGTTCCATATTGCTTCAACGTCCAGAACTTATGCATATGTTCAATGAAGGGCGCATAGCCATTGAGAAGTATCTGCAGAGGGATGACTGGCATCTGTGGGTGTCTATGTCCAAAGGTCAAGTTACATTACCTGTGTTCCAGTCACTAGAAGCATATTGGCCTGGAGTTCTTAGCCTTGTAGGTATGTAATGTTGTTAGCACAGAAGAGTAAGATGAGAATTCTGTAGTAATCATAGACAACAGTAGCAAAGATCAAACACGTCATTTTATCTAAACATAATATAATGCAAATTCACAAACAGATCATACTGTTATGTGTCTGTTGTGATTTAAAGATCTGAGGGTTTCCTGCATGTGACGTAGCAAGCCTGAATTTTAACCATTTTCTTCGTAATGTGGTGGTTATTCTCCCAGGTTTTTATACTGGTCTGGAGTGCCTATTCAGTGTTGAAGTACTATTCTTTCTCTTTTCCAAAGCATCAACACCAGCCATGAGGCCCATATAGTGTCCTGTTTAATGGGTGCTGGGGGCTCTTCCCTCAAGAATAAAGTGGCAAGTGCATGCAGCTGGCCCCACACCTACATATGGTGTCAAGGTTAAGAATGTATGAGCTATACTTCCACACCCTATTTGCTTCCATGCCATATGCCGTGGTGCTTAAGTCTGCAAAGGGAAAACTTTAACATCTAATTTTATTTCCACCCCTGCCAGTAAGATCAAAGAGACGATAGACTGAAGTATTATTACATGGTTAGAATTTTTAAAAACTGTAGTCCCAAACATGACACCTTTAGTCACTCCTTTCTCTGGCTTCTGTGTTTGGCTGGCTGTATTAGGAAAACGGCATCTTTAACAGAAAATAGGTGCACATTTTTTAATAACATTCTGTATTGGGTCCACTGATGCTATAAATTGTATTAGTCTCGAGATGGTTGTTTATGTAACATTTGCTTTCATTCCATTGTAATACAATAAAACTTCAGCCCAGTTCAAGGAGTATTTGCATAGTTGTTTTGGCATCTGCAGTTTGTACGTGGTGTACAGCTGTAAGCAGAACTGCTCATAACTGCACTGCCGCAGAGCAACTGATGATGTTGCCAAGTCAGCAGTACCCAGTCCTTTGAGTTCACATTCTTGCAGGACTGCATGCTGTAAAACCTATCCAGACTGGCCCTGGGGCCCCCCCAGCCTCTTCCAGTGGGTACTTGGGCTCTTCCCAGGGGGTAAAGTGGCCAGGCCATGGCACTGACCACCCACCCCCATCTGGCACGGAGGTTAGGACAGAGTAGAGCTATACCTCTACATCCTCTCTGTGCCTTCATGGCACATTGCAAGGAGAACTTTACCTGTGTGCTGTAGAACAGAGAACATTAATGGTTACATAGCAACTAATGGTGCCATCAACTCTGCAGTACTGATTTCTGTGTTTAAAAGTTCTCCATATTATACACTGCATTGTGTATTTTACATTACTCATATGCAACCCATGATTACTGTAGTACCTTTCAGCTAATGTGAATATTCAGCTCCAAAATGTAGTTAGGAAGTGTGTGCCTGTTTACTTTATAAATTATAATTAAAAGCCTTTGCAGTGCATTGGTACTATTAATTACAGGAGATATGAATAAAGCAATAAAGAGCCTCCACAATTATCATCAGGTGTGGAAACAGTATGGATTCACTCCAGAGTACTACAATATTCCACAGGTAAGGTTTTGCTCACATATTTATCCATTACTCTTTATCATCTGGTCTTTAAATCCCAGTGTAGCATCTGATGGGATGAGTTATTTTCGTTTATAATGCCCATGCCTGGACACATGCTGGACAGTGTTTTCCCTTTTGTCAGTGAAGCGTTATATTTAACAGGACATGGGCGGCCCCTTTTGGCTGCTAAAGGTTAATGACCTTTGTTCTTTTGTACTACTCATGGGATTGTGTTGTACTTATATTGTTATCCTGTCTCAATCCTATTCCTATCTGTATCTGCATTTTATGATTGCAGCTTCCAGTTTTTCAACGGATACAATTCATTTTATGCAACAAGCACTGTTGTTAGATATTGTAGTTTCTACTTTGTGTTGCCATACTCAATCCTAAGTATGCAGTGGTCAGTCTGAATCACCTGTCTTCATCCACATTACGTTACTTTTTATGTCTGTAATTACAATTACAGCAAAACACACATAAATATTTTTTTCTTTACTACATACCTGGCAATTTAAATTTTCAAAGCTGAAAATTATGTTGTATTCTGGGAAAGTCAAAATAAGTTGACCAATGTATTGTGTTCTTTCCTCATTTGTTGATAGTTTAATTTTCATTATCATCAAGAGAGAGATTGGGGGCGGGTGTTTCATTTAACAACACTGTTAGATGCTAAGATTATATAGTGTCAGTTATAGATGAACTCAGCCTGAACATGGAGCATTGGTGGAATGGTACAGACACAGGAAACCAAAGAACTTGCTGAAACGCCTGTCACAGTACCACTTTGTCCACCACAAATTTCACATGGAATGCCTGGGATTGAACCCAGACCTTTGCCGTGAGAGTGCTGTAACTAATTGTGTGGCCTGCTATCATCAAGCAGTAGCAGAATTCAAAGTTCAACAATTAATTTAAGTTTCCTAACACTGTTTTACTTTTCTGGTAACTGTTGAGGTTAACATGAAATCTGCTATGTACTCACTAAGAGTTACTTGCACAGTCCTACAGTATTCTTCATACAGGTACCTTGTTTGTAGGAAATATTTAGAACCTTGACCTTAAATACTAAGACTGGGGAACAGAATTACATTCTCATTTTGCTCTCTGCAACTCCAGTATGGTAATAAAGCATCTGTTTTTACATTTGTAAAGAATTTGGACCAAAGCTAAAAATGAACTTGGCACCATTATCTGGTAACTTGACCTAGGTAAATGTACTTCTGGAACCTGCCTGCAACTGCTAACTTTTCTACTTGTGTAATCTTCCAGGGAGAAGCAGGAGCTAATCGTGAGAGCTATCCACTACGTCCTGAGCTAATAGAGTCAGTAATGTACTTGTACAGAGCCACTGGTGATCCATATCTGTTGGAAGTTGGCAAAGATATTCTGCGTAGCATCTCAGCACAGTGCCCGCACACACCCCCCTGCGGTTATGCTACGGTACGCACTTGTAGTTGCAGTTTTTTTGTATAGCATCCAGCACGTGCCCGCACACCCTGCGGTTATGCTACGGTATGCACTTGTAGTTGCAGTTTTTCTGTATAGCATCCAGCATGGTGCTTGCACACCTTGCGGTTATGCTACGGTATGCACTTGTAGTTGCAGTTTTTCTGTATAGCATCCAGCATGGTGCTTGCACACCTTGCGGTTATGCTACGGTATGCACTTGTAGTTGCAGTTTTTCTGTATAGCATCCAGCATGGTGCTTGCACACCTTGCGGTTATGCTACGGTATGCACTTGAAGTTGCAGTTTTTCTGTATAGCATCCAGGATGGTGCTTGCACACCTTGCGGTTTGCTACGGTATGCACTTGTAGTTGCAGTTTTTCTGTATAGCATCCAGCATGGTGCTTGCACACCTGCGGTTATGCTACGGTATGCACTTGTAGTTGCAGTTTTTCTGTATAGCATCCAGCATGGTGCTTGCACACCCTGCGGTTATGCTACGGTATGCACTTGTAGTTGCAGTTTTTCTGTGTAGCATCCAGCATGGTGCTTGCACACCTTGCGGTTATGCTACGGTATGCACTTGTAGTTGCAGTTTTTTCTTGTATAGCATCCAGCATGGTGCTTGCACACCTTGCGGTTATGCTATTGTATACACATCTAATTAAAGAGAGAGATCAGTCCATTTATAAATGTTGCTGTACAAAAGGGGCAAATAACCTACAGATTTGTTTGCATTAAAAGGATGTTACAATTTCACACATTTGTTCTGTGATACTGCAAGACATAACTCTCTGCCAGAGACCATAGAAATGTGTACAGTAAACACCATTTGGTATGTGAAGTTTTTTTCATCTCATCCTTCCATCTTTGGAGGTAATATGGTATTTGTGAATTAGCTTGTAATGCTTGCTTTGCTGGCCACCTGTAAAATAATACAGTTTGAACTGTCATTAGTTTTAACATTATAGTCTAAGAAGGGCATGTTTGTTTGTTGCAATGTTTGTTCGTTTGTCATTTGTTTTCATGGAAACCAAGGGAAAATCTCAGGTACATACAGTAGCACCAGAATATGACAGCAGTAAGTAACAGTGGAAGGAATGCCTCAGTTGGTATTGCAGTGAAATCTCTATCCATCGTTTCTCTATGCTCACTTTCCTGCAGTTATCATTCATTTCTTCTGGTCCCAAAAAAGTGACATTTTCTGAATGTACAGTAACACCACTCATCAACAAAATGTGGAATGAAAGTAATAAGATATTTTGGAACATACAGTAGTGCTAGCCTGCTTATACCAACAGTTACCATCATAGCCATTCTTGCAAAATGTTGGCACATGTCAGCCGGGTGTGGAATGTTAGCTGAGCAGCGGGGGTGAGAGGGAGGCTTAAACTGTAAGGTGGTTAACCTGAGAACTACATTCTGCAGTTGTTAGTAGCATTGTCTTGCGTTATACTCTTTGCATTTCATTGATTTCAGCAGGTAATGGTTCTGTGATTGAGTGTTAGTATTTCTGTTCTTATGTGCTTAATTCCTGTTCTTCTATTATTATTTCTTGTACATAAGGCCTACACACAATAGGTTGCCATGTCACGCCTTACAAAGCAAGTCAGGATGCTCATAAATGATTGAAGAAGTAGAGTAAAATCTGACCAAATAAAAGTGATTTATAAAACACTAAAGTTAAAGTGTACTTGGTTTTCTCCCTGATGATGGCCCAGGGAGGGCCGAAACATTTAGGAAATAATAACGTGTAATAATAATAATAATAATAATAATAATAGTGTATGAAAAGTGGCTACAAGTGCTTGTTTTTGGACTTAGTAATATCTAATGCACTGAAAATATGGAAAATATTAAGGTTTGTGGTATATGTTTGTGTGCCACGAACAGATGGAGTCATAACGACCAAAACTTCGTCTCGAGGGTCATAACAGGAAACAAAACCTGGGTTAACTCTTGTGATCCAGAAACCAAACAGTAGTCCTCTTAGTGCAAAAGCCCACCATCTCCAAGTCTGAAAACGGCAAGGCAAGTTGACCGTAATGAGCATATTGGAGATCTTTTTGACCGTGGGGGGCATTGTTCTTCACAAACTTGTTCCTCCAGGCTGAACTGTTAACCAGCCTTACTACCAAGAGGTTTTGCAGTGTCTGGGGAAGCAAGTTTTGCTGACCATGACAGTGCACCAGCACACACAACCTGTCAGTCCAGCAGTTTTTGGTTGCTAAAAACATAGATGTAGTCCCCATACCCAGAACTTACCTCAAATGGCCCCTTGTGATTTCTTCTTGTTTCTGAGAATGAAATTGCAGCACTGAGGGTGTCATTTCCAGCTGTCCCTGAAATTCAGGAATGATCGCTGACTGTCCTACATGCAATTCCAAAATATCAGTTCCATTGGTGCTTCCAGCAGTAGCAGAAATGCTGGACTCTGCTTAAATTTAGAAGGGGACTGCTGTGAACGGGACAACAATGACAAAGTAATAAGTGTAAGTGTATATTGTGTTATCAACTCAGTCTGAGAACTTTCAGATATGCCCTCGTATGTGGCTAATTAGTCCCAGATCGTATCACACTTCTCTATAAACAATGAAGTATCTGTCTCGGAAGCCTTTGTTATGAGAATTGCTAAGAAACGTACTGTACCTTCCACCTGTTCTTCAACATACAAAGCAGCATGTTACGTGAATCTCCTATTAACCTTTCACAGTTATACAGGATAAATGTTTCACTATTGTGTATGTAAAATATTAATATGTGATCTGAGCTTAAAGTAAAAGAATCACAAGTAACTGAAATGACTCATGTTTTGCCTGTCATGGCTGTTCATTTTGATTTCCTAAGGTATTTTGTAAAATTGAGCAATGTAAATATACCAGATATTTAAAATGTAACAAATTTAATTTTGGTCGTGTTCTTATTTTTTACAAAATGTGTACAACGTTCTGTGAATAAGCAGCAGTACCATGACTTCAGATTGTTGCTCCTAGGTTATGATACTCTACTCCTGTAGGTGGAGACCGATGTTACAGAGGTACATATTTGTTTCCTTCATTTTGACACTACTCATCCATGTAGTTATGTAGGTAAATACAGTACTAGTGTGCAGTCTTGTAGATGCCTCCCTCAACTCCAAAGGAGGAGGGTGGAGGCAGTGTGTTCCTGCAAGACTACAACATCACAGTCCAGAAAGTCGGTTTCAGTATGCACTGCTGTGAAAACCAGTAACATGATTTGTTTTGCAATTCTGTAAGACTCTGGTGATGGTATATCACATTTGGAATCATTCACTGTTTGTACTTTGTCTATAATCTCACGTTTAAAATAAAAGTTAAAACTTTATGTTTTTGAGACAATGTCATTCCCTGTTCTCAGGCAAGGGCATAAGGGCCCAGTTGGCATCATTATTTGTTTTAAATTTTATTTTATAAACATGGGATAGTGGATAAAATCCAAGGAGTGAAAATTTCCAAGTGATTTGTTTTGCAAGATACTGAGATTCAGCTGTGGCTGGAGGACCAGCTAGTCTGAATTTATTGTGTTCTTTGTCATTGTCTGAATTGCATGTTGTTGCAGATTAAAGATGTACGCGATCATCGGAAAGAAGATCGTATGGAGTCGTTCTTCTTGGCTGAGACCACAAAATACCTGTACTTGCTTTTTGATACAGACAATTTTATTCATAATCGTGGCCAGCATGGCATAGTGGTGAACACTCCATGGGGTGAATGTGTCTTGGAAGCTGGGGGGTACATTTTTAATACAGGTTTGTTACATTATTTGGACAGTTGTGCCTAGATGTTTCTTCACTTCTCTTTTGCTATTTTGCTGTGTGTAGAGCTTAACCAGAAACTGGTGTTTGGCCTTTAACGGATGAACGGGACAACCCTCTTCCATTTAGTGTATCTCGTTTTCACCCAAACAGGAAACATCTTTCCACGGTGGGCATATAAATTGAACAGTGCTCTGGCCACATCAGAAAAATGGGAGTTAAAAGGCTGTGTGCTGAAGGTTAATGTACAAAAACATGTTTTGACGTTTGAAAATGAACTTGTCCAAAAGCACTGATGTGTGGGTGTTGGGTCAGTTGTGATCCAGCCCGTGCACTGTGCTGCTCAGTTTGTTCTGTGACAGCAGTACAATCTGATAACATCTGTCCTCTTTGTGACTGATTCACCTTAGTTTGTTCTTTAAATTATTTTTGTAAGTCACAAAGTTTGCTAATTATCCCATTGGTTATACACAGATAATTAATTTTTATATATAGGTCATTTTCAGAAAAGAGAGTAAAAGGAAATGGGGAACAAGGACAGCCCTCCACTCATTGCTAGGCGTAGTCCATCCCTGTTTGTACTTTCCTGTCACTCTCGGGACATGTACCGTCAGTTCATGGTTCTTCTAGATGATGGTTCACTTTGGTTATGAAAAATTCATTTTGGTCATATTTTGGAGTTAGGATAATGGAGACTGCAGACTGGACAAGCAGGGTGCAGTTTCTGGTAGGGACATTTAGGCTTGCCTCTTCACCACTCAACCACTTGGTTCATTCTCTGTCTTGAGGTAAAGGCAGCCAGTTGTCAAGCTAGTCACTCACAGTCCTTGAGTGCTCAAGGATTTTGCATGAAGCTTTATGTGTGGTCATGAAATGGTGCTAAGCAGTGGCAGAATTTTACATTCTTTACTTTTAAAGACTGTATTCTGTGTGAAGTATAAATTTTCACAAAATCACTATCATTTATTGCACCCAGTAATGCAATGGCAGTTGTGTTCGTGTGTAGTTATCAGAGATTATATTTTGTAAAATCTGTAATTTTGTTCTGTTCTACTTTACTTGGGTAAATATTAAACTGTGCAGCAGGGCTGATAGAACTCACAGTCACTGTATTATTTATCACATTTTTATTTCATTAACTAATCAGTTCTTGACGAGGATGGGAAAGGCGAGACAAATACGATTATAATAGGGGATTGGACCAGTGTGGTTGGAGATAAAGCACATCACAACAGTGTTGGACCATATGGACTGGGAAGGAGGAATCAGAAAGGACAAATGCTCATTGACTTATGTGAAAGAAATGGGCTTGTTATAACAAGCACATGGCTCAAAAAATCTAAAAAAAAATTGTACACCTGGAAATCACCAGTGGATAGGAGTCGATATCAATTGGACTATGTACTAGTGAAACAGCGATTCAGGAACAGTGTGAAGGATATGCAGACACTGCTTGGAGCCGATATTGACTCTGACCACAATTTACTGGTTGCAACGATCTGCACCAGATTGAAGAAAATCTTAAGGTTCCAAAAGTGAAAACCAAGATGGGATTTGGAGAAGCTATATGCTCAATGACAGGAAGTACACAATAGTCCAGAAGAAAAACTTGGTGCAATCAAATGTGAAAGTGGAAATGTGGAAGTGCAGTGGAATAACACCAAGAAATGTGTGTTAGATACTATGAGTAATTTGGTTGGAAAAGTCAAGAGGAGAGCAAGAAATCCATGGATTACACAGGAGATGATCAGTAAAATGGATGAACGAAGGAAATGGAAGAATGTCAACAATGAAGAAGGAAGGAAGAACTACAGAAGACTGAGGAACAAATTGAAAAGGGCCACGGACAACACCAAGAAGGAAAATTTGGGAGCATGAGTGACGAGATCATAGGATTTCAAAGAACAGGACGTTATAATTTAATGTACATGAAGACAAAGGAACTAGGTTGGAAAGAGAACCATGGGATTCAAAACATTGGCATCGAAGACTCTCAAGGGAATATAATAATAGATCAGAGACAAGTATTGCAAATTTGGGAGAATTATATTACAGAGCTCTACGATCAAGCTAATCGACCAGAACACCTAGAAGTCGAACCTGAAGCTGAAGTAGATGAAGACGATAAAGGCCCTTATATTTTGCAAAGTGAAGTGGAAAAAGCTATCGAGGAGATGAGGGATAAGAAGGCTACAGGAGATGATGATGTACCTGGAGATGTACTCAAATTGTTGGGAGAAGATGATCTCAAACTGATGACACAGCGGATCGAAGGCATATATGTAACTGGAGAGTGGCCCAAATATTCATTGAAGTTATAATGATTGCCTTAAAGAAGAAGCCCAATGTTACAAAATGCAGCGACCATCACACAATCAGCATCATCGCACATACAGCAAAGATAGTAGCAAGGATACTTAGAAGAAGGATTGAAAGGAAGACTGAGGATGTGCTTGGAGAAGATCAGTTTGGATTTAGAAGAGGAAAAGGAACTAGGGATGCAATTGGGATGCTGAGAATAATATCAGAACGGACCTTGGTCATAGATAAGGAATTGTGTGCTTGCTTCATAGAAGGCATTTGACCGTGTCAACTGGACCAAATTAATGCAAATCCTAAAAGGAATTGGGATAGACTGGCGCGAAAGAAGATTGATTGGCAAATTGTACATGGAACAGAGTGTCAAAATACGACTGGACCAAGGGGAAACTAGAAGTGTGAAGATTGGAAGAGGAGTTGGACAAGGTTGCTGTTCGTCGCCAATTCTGTTCAACTTTTACAGCGAGTACCTTACCAAGGGAGCTCTTGATGGGTTTGGAGACTTCAAAATAGGAGGACAAGTAATTCACACTGTGAAATATGCAGATGACCTTGTGCTACTGGCTAAGGAAGAAATGGTGCTACAGGGCATGGTTGATAGACTAATTGAAACTGGAAGATGCTATGGAATGGAAATTAATGTGGAAAAAACTCAGGTAATGAGAATCTCAAGGCAACCATACCCAGTAAAAATTGTGATAGATCAAAAACAATTGGAGAATGTGGAATATTTCAATTATTTGGGTAGCTTGCCAACAAATGATGCAAGGTGTACGCGTGAAATTAAATCCAGAATTGTCATGGCAAAAGCAGCATTCAACAGGAAGAAGACTCTTTTCCCCAGCAAACTGGACTTAAATTTAAGGAAGAAACTAGTAAAGTGCTACATTTGGAGCATAGCTTTGTATGGTGCTGAAACGTGGACACTTCGGGAAGCAGATCAGAAGTATCTGGAAAGTTTTGAAATGTGGTGCTGGAGAAGAATGGAGAAGATCAGTTGGACCAATCGTGTGAGAAATGAAGAAGTATTACACAGAGTCAAAAAGGAGAGGAATATCCTGCATACAATAAAAAGAAGAAAGGCTAACTAGATTGGTCACATCTTGCATAGAAACTGCCTTCTAAAACACATGATTGAAGGAAAGTTAGAGGGAAGGATAGAAATGACAGGAAGACAAGGAAGAAGGCGTAAGCAGCAACTGGATGACCTTAAGGAAAGGAGAAGGTATTGGAAATTGAAAGAGGAAGCACCAGATCGCACCCTATGGATTACTCGCTTTGGAAGAGGCTATGGACCTATCGTAAGACAGACTACAGAATGAATGAATAACTAATCAGAAGTCTTAGTTTTAAGCTTCTTCTTCCATTGTGTTTAAATGAAATGAAGTGACAGGCAGTGCAAGCAATGTGCAGTTGATTCTCTTCTGTTTCACAGAGGCTCACCCTATTGATCCGGGTGCTCTTCACTGCTGCAGTGGGCATCGCCAAACTGATGTTCAGGATGTGATGACAAGTCTAGATTGCGGGACCTTGAGAGGTGATCCGCTGTCTGTTAGTCACAGATCACTGCAGGCCAACCGTAATAAGAACGGTAAGTAAGAAATGGACCGAGAAAGTCAGTAAGTAGCACACAGTGTAGCAACAACATTTTACAGTGCATACAATTTATCAAATGCTTCAGGTTAGGGTATAGCATGGTTATCAGTAAATATAAATTAGTAATTACACAGGTCAGTGATTCAGTTCAGTGCATAATACACATTAGTACAGATGCCAACTGCATTCAGTATTATCAAAGTTTTACACCATCATGGTGTTTGGTATGCCCTCTAATTGTGTAATATTCATAATGTGAATTTTAATAACATTTATGATTTGGTTTCACTGTTATTTCAGGAGACAAGCACTCGGATATCATCAATATTTACCATTCTAAGTATGGGGGGAGGCTAGAAACCAAATATGAGAAAGGATGTACCGTATATTCTCGAATCTAATGCGCACCCTTTTTACAGTTTTAGAGGGCTAAAAAATCAACTGCGTATTAGATTCACGTGCGGATTAGATTCGCGGTCTAGAGCTGTACGTGCCGTAAGAACAATACAATACAATAATCTATTATTTTATTATTTATTATTATAATAATATAATAATTGGGTCCAGTGAATTTCCTTCGTGACGCCTCACACCCGCTGATCGCTGCCTTGTGTTTCCGCCATAGTCGAACGTTGCTTTCATTAACTCCAAAAATTGCAGCGGCTTTGCGGTTTCCATTCTCCCCTGCGCACTGAATAACTTCACGTTTGAACTTCGCCGTATATGAGAGTCGTTTAGATTTCAGGTGTCCCTCTTCCATAACTACGGTACACGACAAATTGGAACAAGCACCTCCCACGTTTCAACAACTAAAGCTCAGCTGGCTTCAGACGAGATTGCGCACGTCTGTTGAGAAAGGCCCCGCCTCTATCGGTATGACTCATCGGCCACAGGCGTAGCGTCGGATTTTAATGCATTGGTAACATCCAATATTATTCAATCAGTCGCCCCGTGGGCAAGGGGTGGTTGAAGGAAAGGTGCGGATTAGAATCGCGAACTAACTTTTTTTCGTTTAAGAAGTCGCCAAAAACTGGGTGCGCATTAGATTCGGATGCGCATTAGATTCGAGAATATACGGTATTCTGTCTGTTTCATTCTCAGTGAGCGCTTTTCTAAAATAGTGTATGTGCTTTCAATGAGACTAGTAGAAGGAAAATTAGGTTTATGTAATGTTAGTCTCATGTTCTCTTATTTCTCAAATTTTTTGTTAAAAAAATGTTTTGTGTACAGTGGATAAGAAAGCCAGCCATGAGCAACTACATCTGGAGCATGGTGAGCAGACTGTGCCTCTTCTCCCTTCACACACACTTGAAAATAAAACTCCAGACTTCACCGAAGATGCCAAACAGTTTAAAAAAAAGCAGGGTCGTATTGAAGACCTTGTGTCAGAAATGGGTGGTGCCATTGATGTTGTACGTATTCCCACACAAAATGATGATCGACTCGAAAATGAAGAAATACCTCGTAGTAAAAGTGGACAATATTCAGATACATTATACAGTAGAAGTGTACCAAATATCAGCATATTTGACAGTACCTCTGAAGATTTCCCAATTGAATCAAATTCAAGCAGACAGGAAGTTAATGAGAGGCAAATGAACCGTGGTGAAATGATGTCGGCTGAAATTCGTATAGAGCTGGAAGATAAGCCATTGCCCCCAACTGCAAGGACAGATGACTTCCTAGAATATCAAGCAGATGACAGTGACAGAGTATACGCTGTGAGGAAATATGCAGAAGGAGAAAATATGAATGATAAAGACAAAGATGCAGATAACTCATCCAATGGTGGTTTAGTACAGCACAATTTGTCAGATAAAGTGGAGACATCTGAGTCAGGAGATGAAGCAGCAATAGAATCTGAGATATTGGCACAGTTAGAGGACCATACAGTTGAAGAGGTAAGGCTAAGATATATTCATATTATTTCCTTAGAAGAATTCAATTACTGATCTATGTTTCGAGTATTGGGTCGTAGATTACAGCTTTCAAATAAAGCTAGGAATGGTGCTGAAATAAAAATAAAACTGAACTTTATAGGAAACAACAGATGAGCAGTCTGGGTTCCCAGCACATGTGATACAGTTCCTGTTGATGTCAGCAACACCTGCAAAGCGTTGGTTTGATCCTCAAGCTTTACTAGAAAGGCTACGGTCTGAAGCTAGATATAAGGTCAACTCGACGTGGGAACAGGACTACCAATTGCTCTCATGTGCTGCTCAGCCTTTTTTGCAACGATTGGCAATGTCTGGGGAAGTTTTTGAGTTGCCTTAATTGAACTGTAGGGAGAAGACCAGGAAATGTATAAACCTAAGTCAATTGTTGGTTAGAAATGGAACTTGACAGTAGGGTAATGGATATAATAGTGTGTATGCTGGGTTCACAATAAGTGCTGCTCAGAAGTGCAGCAAGTTTGCCTGTGTACTGAATACTTGTGAACAATGGTTAAAAAATACAGTTGCATTGTCGCCATTGATAACCAAAAACTTTTGGCTGGCAGCTAATTTCTGACTACTCAGGAGTTTGCTCTTTTATTCTACAAATCTCGCTCTGTCATTTATGGCACAGAGGAAATGGCAAACCACACCCAAAGAAGTTAAGATCAATGTAACAGTCTGCCTCCTGTCTTTTATCTTCTTGTGCCTGCCTTGCAGATGTTAATGACAAATAGTATGACAATAGGAAGAAGTTAATCTTGTGACAGCAGACATGAGATCTGCAGCATGGTCCTAGGAGATATTCATCCATCTCTTGCTGGAAACTAAGATATTTGTCTGGATACAAGATTTTCAAATTTTTTTGACCACTGCTTATGAGATCTATTATGGAACTTTCATATTACTAGGTGCGCCCAGAAAGTAATGCAACACATTTTTTTTCTCATTCACAATTGATTTTATTAAAACTTCAAATATGTCACATCATTACATGAATCTTTGGCTACCTAAATCTATTTTTCAACATAGTCTCCTTCTAAATCTTTGGCCTTACGCCACCGAGATGCGAGAGCCTGTATGCCTTCGCGGTACCACTCTGCAGGTCTCTGTCGCAACCACCTCTTTACTTCAGCAATGACTTCCTCGTCGTCCTCAAACCTCTTTCCGCGGATTGCACCTTTCAAGGGACCGAAAAGATGGTAGTCGGAAGGAGCCAGATCCGGGCTGTACGGTGGATGAGGCAGGACAGTCCACTGAAGTTTTGTGATGGCCTCTCGGGTACGCAGACTTGTGTGTGGCCTCGCATTGTCGTGTTGAAGAAGCACTTTTGTCGCATCTTTATGGGAACGAACTCTCCGGAAACGCTTCTTCAGCTTCTTCAGTGTTTCCACATAGACGTCCGAGTTGATCGTTTGGCCACTGGGCAACACGTCTATGAGAATGACTCCTTCACAGTCCCAAAAGACTGTCGCCATGATCTTGCCGGCTGAGGGAACTGCCCCGTCCTTGTTCTGATAACGCCAATCGCTTCGCCCAACGGCTGACGGTGCTTTTATCCACTGCCATGTCTCCATAGACCTTTCTTAAGCGCCTGTGAATTGATTCACTCGTTTCGTTTTCTGCCAAAAGAAACTCAATTACTGCTCTCTGTTTAGAACGCACGTCACTTGCAGACTCCATTTTGAAAGCTCACTACTGCGCTGCTATCCAACGGGAAACATTGCACCTATGTGCATAAACGCGGGACACTTTAAAGATACAGCACGCAAAATATCATTTTTATCCAACAAAATTGGGCCGAGAAAAAAAATGCGTTGCATTACTTTCTGGGCGCACCTAGTACTTACAAAGCTCAGGTGTGTATTTAAGTAAACAGAGCATATGGCTGCTGTAAGCATGTATTCATAGGTTTGTTGGCTAATGTAAGAATAATACAGTATGCAACATTACCATTGCGTCCTGAATTTGTAATCTTATGAACCTTAATTTCAGCCTTCTGCCGCGATGTTGGTAAAATCTGCGGTCTTCTGGGTATTATGCGGCGTCGTTTGGTAATTTTTTTTACCGATGTTTCAGGACAACGTATCGGTCCCATCCTCACAGGTCAAGAGTCTGGGTAGGAAAAAAAAACAAATTACCACATGACGCCGTGTAATACCTCAGAAGACCGCAGATTTGAAAACTTACGAAGTTTCATCTCTCTTTAAACTATTCCCAGTGTTGGGAAGGCAGATAAATACTGCAGAATGTAACACCATTCTGCAGTAGACACTGATGATGACAATGAAAGGCGATTTCGCTAGTTGACAGCATATGTTGTGCGTGCATGTGCAACATAATTTAGTAATATCAATAGTTTATTGTGATTAAACAAACTGTGACTACAAAATGCAATTTGTTGTACTAGGTTAAGTTACACATGAAGTTTCTTTCACAGAGTTCTCACTGCTCATCATGGCAACTGGACAGAACTGAAATTTGTACCAAATTCTCCCCTGCAATGTCATTTTGTATTTATGGAATTAAACTATATGAAACCATCATACACCACACCTGCTATATTAAAATATTGACATGTTATGATCCCAAAGGATCAAAACTTGTCAAGCAAAAATAAGATATTTTAAAACAGGGGTTGTTGTAGTTGATGGTTCTGTAGAGATTAATGGTCTCAGCAAGTTCTCAGAACTTTCCAGTGAAGGCCTCCCATATCTTATCGTAAATTAATATGAGGCAAACATGCAGTGGTGATGACTGACTCAGGTACTTACATGAAAGGCTGCTTTATTTACATTGTTTCTTATAAATTGCTCTAAACTCCCATTTTATTGATACCATGTTCAAGTACATGACATGCATAATTTTTGGTTCGCTGCAGAGATCTAAAGTAAATAACCTACCACAGTTGGCACTCCTGTACATTGCAGGTAGCTCTGTTTTTGCCCATTTGTTACATACCTTTTTGCTTCAGTGCCCGTTGTAAGTTTATACAGGCCTCCTTAATTTATGCCCTCTCATTTTTGGTTTAGTGCCCCTTGTCTGGCTACTTACAAGGATGCTGCCAAGAGTGTGCGGAACTTACAGCATAGAATAAGGCTGGGAGGCAGTGCACTCATTGTAAACTATGTCAGTCGCCATGTGCTTGCTGTTTAGGTCAGATATTTATTCTGTCGTATTATTATTATTATTATTATTAAATGACTGACAAGTGTAAGTCTACATCCTGTAGTGCAGCAACACCGATGAGAAAAACTCAAAAAGGAATCCATAGTGTGAAGAGGAAGTAGACAATAAATCGCCTTGAAAAAAGGCGAATGCATTGCTAATATCTCCGATTCTCTTGGCTGGGCCAGGAACAGTATATGGTTTGTGATTATGCTGACTAAAATGTGAAATTTCTTTTTGACGAATGCCAGAGTAAAGACATTTCGGTACAGCGATATTTTTAGGGCCATGCCAATTTAGTATATACTGTATCTTTAGGTAAGAAGTTTTACTTTAACGAATACCATTGTAATGAAAATGTCAAACACAATAAGAGCCCTTCCAGTCAAGAAAAAATATAATTTTTGTAATGCAGTTGTAAAAGAAATCGTTGAAGAGTACGGCGCACGATTTACGAAACCTACCACGTCATGTACCAGACAAGAGACAGGTTAAGGAGTAAAGAAACGAAGGCGCGAAAAGTTTTGCTCATTTCGGAGAACTGCGAGATTGTACCAGTGGTAACGGCCATGGTTTTACGATGCTAGATCTGTGGTTTTACGTGGGAGAAATCGGAAGTATAAAACCGTAATTAGAAACGCATCCTCTGTCTCAACCGCGTCACTTACGGCGCGTTTGTGTTGGTCAGTTGCGTGACTAGACACTGCCAAAGCTGAAACAGTGTTGCAACGTGATAAATCGGTGAGCGTTTCGAATTGACTGATGTACAAAAGGCAGTCTCACTCGAACGGCGCCGTGTTAACATACGCATTTACCTACCAGGTAACAGCGCTATGGGACCTCGCAGTGGGATTGCCAGACCTGACTCCTGTTTGTTTTCCCACAGTGATAAGGTGTCAGATACGACTGTAATTGTACGGTGTGTGACAATGTTACCACCGTGTTCTCACGCCAGCAGTTGCAGTAAACAGTTCTAGAAGAGATTGACAAATGTGACATCGCAAGAAAATATTGAATAAGCCGAGTGACACTGCCCACTTTTCTGAAAGATAATCAGGAAGACCATTGTTTCCGAGGCATTTCAATCGCAGGGAAAATAATTCTTACTGCGAACAATGAAATGGACCATTGCTGTGCGAGCGAGCCCGGTCCTTAGCGCAATCGTTCGGCTAAACTGAATTTACTCAAAAGTAACAGTCGTCGCCATAAATTTCCAACATGGCGCCAAATTTTGGGTGTATTGTTTTCTACTTTCGTTGTTCCAGTACGTTCGCGTATTAGTTAGTCACTTGTTCGTTGATTGCGCTGATGTCGCCTTGTCGTGGTGGGTTCATTGTGAAGTAATTCCGTGGTGGGAATTTAATGTAATTTTGTACGCTAAAATTAAACTACAAACTTAGCGTCCAAATATCGTAATAATGTTATGTCTCGTACTGTCAGGTTTCTAGCCCACACAAACGAAGATAACAGCCAATAAAGAATAAGAGTATCGTTAAACGCCCGGTGAACCCTTGAGTCGCTTTTGTACCAACTTATGGCTGGTCGAAATTAGAATGGACCTGCAGGCGAATTAAGATTCCTCGTCACGAGATTCGAATGGGGGTTACGATTTCTTGCGAAATTTGCAGACTATTATTTTGATTGAATTTTTAGTTTATTCTTGATTACGTTCGAATTTTAGAACGCTAGAACAAAGTTATTGCTTTTGGTCCTATATTTAGGTTGGGACGCCCTTGTTGGCAAGTTTTTTATTCTCTTACAGCTCAGCATAAAGCATGTTCCACAACAGATATGAATAATCCTGTTACATTTACGAGCAAATGTATTGTACTACGCAAATGCACTTTTTACTGTATTCTGAAGGTAAACTTAAAATAGTGATAAAGTAAAAAATTCTGTCGTAAATACAGCATCCAATTATACTACGGATCAACATCACACTTTAGTAGATTGGTCTCCGTGTGTTAGAGCGTGGAATGCCTTGGTTGTCGAATTTACATTGCACGCCATGGACTGCAACCGTTTCGTGATTTGTCAAGATGATCAACAGTTGGTTCAATTTTTTTTATTGCCATTGGGTATAATACGAGTATGTATGTAATCCCTGCCTGTGATCTGTACCTCAGATACGTGATAGTATCTCTAATCCGTGGTACCGACACGCAGGCTGCGCACTGACTGACGGTTAAGTAGTATGAATCAATCACACATTTCTTAAACCAACAAAATGCGCACTTCTTATTTATTACACAATAAAATGATTTACAGTAAAATCAGTCAAACATGTTTCGGTTCCCTAATTTTGAACCACCATCAGGGACCCATATCGTGAATCACACAAAAACAACAAATAATGTTACATATGGGTCCCTGATGATGGTCCCAAAATAGGGAACCGAAACATGTTAGACTGATGTTACTGTAAAAAATTGTATTGTACAATAAATAAGAAGTGTGCATTCTGTTGGTTTGAGAAGTGTGTGATTGAATGAAAATGCACGGTATGAACAATATAAAGTTTAGTTTGAGTCAGTTGCGAGTAGTACCCATCCGCGACCAAAGGATGTCATCACTCGCGCCGTTTGGGTCTGTGATCACTCGCATTTCAGTTCCAATATCATGGATTGGGGTACAAAGTTTACTAGCGAGAGACGTTTGAAGAGTAGTAGAAATGGAAATTAATTGTAGTACTCTTTGAAGGTACATAGAAGTGCCGACATGATACATTATTAGTGAATCTATTAAATGTGTAATGTGTATGTAGTTGTCATATCACTAAAAGAACAATAATCATTTCTTCAACTGTTCGCTGTGCCAAAAACGGCAGTAATTTGTCATGAATGGGTGTCGATTAAGTATGATGACCAAATATGTAGGTACTTTCGGCGTGCAGTGTCATCTGTGGGTGTAATAATTTTTGATGGTGTTTGTCATTTTAGGCCGATAAGAGAGAGTTGAGGTATCTGCCGTGTTGCTGTAGGAATATGCATGGTTCATAAATTGTTTTCGTGAACTTAATTTGGCTTGAAATTCGCCGGTAGAATCTGACAGGTATTGGGTATTTCTGTTTATATATTTATTACTGTTGATTCCAGTGCATACCGTAGAATAGATGTATGTGTTCCCCCAGTGATTTAGGTGTGAATGCTGGAAAAAATTTTAAAGCTTGTTGGGGTTACTCAATGAATCAACGATTACCCCCATTATTCAGAGTATTTCGGAGGTAGTGATAGAACATTCTTCAGTAATCCTATCCAGATGATTTGGGAATATGCAATATATATATATATATATATATATATAGGCATATATATATACATGTATATTCAAATATGTAATAAGATGTAAAATTATTTATTTAGAAACTGACTGGAACCATCTCATTCCACTGCCTTCCTGTTGCAAGAGAAGTACACATATCTGTCATCTTTATTCAGAAACATTTTCCATAATTAGCACAGTTACATCACATAAATCATTAACACACTTGTAGCCATATACTATGAACAGACTGTGTTGGGCATAATGTTCTTAAAGACCTAGATACATAAGGTGGCTTTGTGTGTGCACCACTGGTGAAAGTTCTTCTTTTTCTTTCTATGGGCCCGTCGGCATTAGCTCCGGACGAACCGCAGCCTTAGGCTTATTGTGCTAACCCTTAGCCTTTCAATTATCAAGTCTGCAGCCACAGCCGCTCCTTGATCAGGTTCATCGAAGGTGGAATACTCGAGTAAGAGTGGGGTCTTCTCACACCCCCACTACTTCTCGCCACCACCTTCTCTTACTTTAATGAGCTGCTTTCGCTGCGCTCCCAAGAGTCGCCTGGACTGCAGTCTAGTCGTATAGACACCTGCAGCCAGTCTGTCCTCATCAGAAGAAACAGCGAAAGGCTCAGAGCCTACAGTCTCCGTATCAAGTTTGCAGCCACAGCCGCTCCTTGATCAGGTTCATCAGAACTCAGCTCAGAACTTACTTGTATCAAGTCTACAGCCTCAGCCACTCCTTGATCAAGTCTATTAATTACTGTGTCCATTTTATTCCCACAAGTAATGGGGAAGTAACAGTCACCACCCGCAGAGCCCCTTACGGGTGGAAGGCATAAATACAACGGGGTGCTGCCCGGTTCCCGGAGGGGATCATAAATGCACTGCTGTTTTTCCACCCCAGTGCCATGCAGTCCTCGGCACGATACCTCACACGTTGACTTGGGTGAACCATAGCCCCTGTTAGCCGCCTACAGACGTTACCCCCTCCGCGACAGGGACGCCAGGGTTGGATTTTGGAGGGGTGGTGATAGTTGCTCTGATTTGACTGGAAGGTTCTATGTAAGATTCTTGCTGCACTGGTATAGTTACCTCCCTTTAAATGTGACATAACTGTGTATAGCTGCTGCTGAACCATGCCAATGGTATTCTCTGCTTTCAGTGGTTTGCTTTGCCATGGCTGGCACAACAAGTTCTCCAAAATTTAGCCTAGTAGCAGAAATATTTAAAAGCATGGAATATGGTCCAGTATCTAATAGTTCCAGTACTGCAAAGGTTTGTATTTTGTGTACTTCAGTGGTTATTTCATGTGCTATTTTTTGAAAATTATGTTGAAGTTATTCAGATGTTAGGCAATCTGTTTCTTTACAGAGTTAATGCATGAAGGAGACATTTAAAAAATTGTGGTGATAATTTTATCTTGGGGAAAGTGTTTGAAATAGTATGCCACTTCCCTTTCTCCTACTGTCTCCAACTCCACATTATCCAGAAAACTGTATGAAAGTATCCACTTTTGCATGCACTTTACAAAATAATATCAATGGAAACATTAAATGCATGTAAACAATAAAGCAATATAAATAATAATATAAATAATGCAATAAAGCACAGTACATGCTCTTGATGTTGGTTACTGTTTATACAAACAGTTTTTTCCATTTTAGGGGTGGGGTCTTTTCTTTTCTTTGTTGTTACTGTGGCTTTCATTGGTGCCAATCCTCTCATTGCCTTACAAATTCATTCTTTGCTGTTTAAAATGGTAGACTCTTGAATGGGGTGGGCCTAGGTAATGTGCTATGGCTCACATTTCTTTACCACTTTCATGTTGTTTTATTATTGTTATTTTCTTTTCCAAATCTGTTGCCTTTCTCTTTCCTTTATCACCAACTTTATTGCATTCACTTTTCTTCTTACTTGCCATGTTGGGTACAAGAAAACAAAACGATTTATAATCGAGTAAGATGTAAACACAGATCAGGCACCGAAATCCATGACTGTACTGTGTTGCATTTAACTGATGAAAGCAAAAACAAAGGAACCAGATACAGCGTTGACTCATGCACGTGCACATTGCATTAACGGTGCTTGCTGATTGTATCGTGGTCATAAGTTGGGGGAGTGTCTGTGGTATGAAGCCTGTTGGAATTTCAGTGGTAAATTTTGACACACCACCTCAAGCTACAGATAACACTTCATTTGATTCTTTCATGTATATAATAGCAATAGACCGACACTCTGAAGTCTCAGTTTCACTGACTAGGCATGCCATAATTTTAAAACATTCTTAAAGAGACAGCGAAGTACAACGCTGCAGTGCCAACTGGAACATGGATACCTCTTGATTGCTTCATAAATTAATACATTTTCACTGAATAGTCATGCCATGGATGTAGAAAGTTCTTAGCAGACAGCTTGATAGTTGCTAAGTACAATGCTGCAGTGCCAGTTGAACTGTGTGTATCTCTTGACTGTTCCTAACTTAAACTGAATACTGATGTCATGAATTTGGGAAGTTCTGCAGAGATGGCTTGTTAGATTTTATTGAGAAAGTATGACACTGCAATGCTAACAGGAGCATAGATACCTGCTGACTGCATCAGAACTTAGATTTTATTGAGAAAGTATGACACTGCAATGCTAACAGGAGCATAGATACCTGCTGACTGCATCAGAACTTAGATTTTATTGAGAAAGTATGACACTGCAATGCTAACAGGAGCATAGATACCTCCTGACTGCATCAGAACTTAGATTTTATTGAGAAAGTATGACACTGCAATGCTAACAGGAGCATAGATACCTGCTGACTGCATCAGAACTTAGATTTTATTGAGAAAGTATGACACTGCAATGCTAACAGGAGCATAGATACCTGCTGACTGCATCAGAACTTAGATTTTATTGAGAAAGTATGACATCTGCAATGCTAACAGGAGCATAGATACCTCTGACTGCATCAGAACTTAGATTTATTGAAAAGTATACACGCATGCTAACGACATAATCTCCTGACTGCATCAGAACTAGATTTTTATTGAGAAAGTATGACATGCAGATGCTAACAGAGCATAGATACCTCTGACTGCATCAAACTTAGATTTTTTGAGAAGTATGACACTGCAATGTCAACGACAAGATACCTCCTGACTGCATCAGTAACTTAGATTATGAGAAAGTTTACACTGCAGCTAAAGCAAGATACTGCCTGACTGCACAAACTGAGATTTATATTGAGAAAGTATGCATTGACAATGCTAACAGGAGCATAGATACTCACTGACTGCATAAACTTATTTTTATTGGAAAGTATGACACGCAATGCTACAGATGTCATAGATACCTGCTGACTGCATCAGAACTAATACAATTTCACGTCATGAATTTGTGAAGTTCATAACAGAGAGCTGGATATAAGTTTATTGGCAAAGCATGATGTTGCGTTGTTAACAAACATAGTTACTTCTTGACTGCTTCATAATTACATTGTTTTCAGTTATCACTGCCACGAGTGTCATTGACTGTACAAACGACCTGGGTGTGACTCAGTCACTTGCATTATAGAAGCTTTTTACACGCACATATGCAGACGTGCGCATGCACACTGGAGAGTTATATTTACAATTTATTTGTTTTGAAACATGAATTGGAGTGAATGCAGACTTATGCAAGTGGAATATATCTTCACTTTTCCTGATGTTGAGTCACATTTGTCCATCATAAACTGACATTTTTTTACTTTGATTTTCGTACTAGGCATGGTTGAAGGATAGGAAGTTGGGTCCATTTATTGATGGAACCTTTAAAGAGACTTCCTTGGAGTTTGAAGTACTCAAGCCGTGTACAGAACAAGTCTTAGCTCAAGTTGGGCTTAGTACAGAAGAAGACATCAATGCAGCAGTTAACTCTTCTCTGAAAGCAGCCGATACTTGGGCTAATCTGGGTGGACACAAGAGGGCTTGCCACATATACAGGTGGGGTGTATTCAGTGGAAAGGTATTGGTATTGAAATAGGGAATCTGCATGTATAGTCAGCTACAGCCTTTTTATTTTTTATTTTCTTGGCAAATATTTGTTACAGCTTATGAACCCATAACACAAATTGTGCTGTTAATATAATTTGTCCTTATAGCTTGGCACGCCATGTACAAAAGCACGCTGCACTCCTGGCACAGATGGAGTCTCTGAATCGTGGTGTACAGAGCCGTGACCCAAGAGAATTTGATGTGCCTGCAACAGTGCGTTACTTATATCACTATGCCGGTTGGGCACAGCTGTCATCTACTGAATTAAGAGACTGGAAGCCTGTAGGTGTCGTAGCTGCCATAATTTCTGGTTCATCACCTCTGGTAACATTGGCCCAGATCGTGGCCCCAGCTCTGGCAGCGGGAAATACGGTCTGTCTGAAGCCACCGAAGTGTTCACCATTACCAGCATTGCTGTTTGCTAATATTGCTACACAGGCAGGGTAGGTCATATTGTGTAAATTTACTTTCTGTATTTGCCCCAATATAAGATGACAATTTTTTTCCCAGTGTATCATGTGAAGAAAAGGGGGGGGGGGGTGTTGTTCTGTAGAGGTATTTGCCTGAAATTGCTGATTGTGAAGGGTGGTCATGTGATATGCAGGGTTGTCTTATATTTGAGTAAATAGTCATTTCTTTCAAAATTAAAAAAAAAAAGGTCTTAGAAATTTTGTGCCTGTATTGCTTGCTCTTTACAGCTTTCATCCATTCCAGTTAATGTACAGAGAGAATAGACTGGCTAAATTACAACATTAATCAAAATATCAAGTTTAATTCACTTAATAAAATTTAGTGAAGTTACCTACATGTGTGGAGTGCCTAGTTTGCTTTGATCAATGCTAAACTGCATGTCATAAAATGCTAATACTCACTGACTTTATTCTTGCATCTGAAATATCTGTCATTTGCAGCTTCTTTCTGGTAGTAGAGACAAATATCTACACTAGTACTGGCAAAAAATGTGAATGTTTCGTATATAAAGTTTACGTTTCAGTAACAATCACTTTTAATCGGTATACCTGTAAATTGAAAGAACAAATTTCCTGGAAATTTACACATACATGGTCTTTGAAGTCGTGCTGTGGAGGCTTTTGTGTACAGAACTTTCCACAGCCAAGTTGTTGAGAGGCTCTTTTATGAGTTCTGTTATTTGGTTTATTTCAGTTTTTTTAAGGGTGATTTTGTGATGCTGCATCTCAACTGCTGTTTTGTAGCATTGTAACATTAAATGAGACATGACTATCGATGATGAATCAGGGAGGTAGAATTCATCATGTTCTGTTTGAAGGTTCTGTCTCGGAATTCATCTGAAGGGGCTTAGGAAGACCATGTTGAAAGTTCAGTCATATTCTGTTACTGGGTTGCATTTTTTTTTTTACAAATTACATTCACAGTTGTAATTTTTATATGCTACTTTTATGGTGATCCATAAAACTTTGATAACATATTGATCAATCATTTTGAATGAGAGCACTTTATGTACTGGGTGGTGATGATCTAGGTTGACTGAGTCCCCACCTTCTGGCAGTTGCTCAGGTACTGCACAAGAGACCTCCATATCTGCTTTCTCCAGCATACTTCCCAACATATTGTTCTTATTATTCGTGCCATATCTCATTCAGCTCCTTGACATAAACAGTTTGTACAGGCTATTACAAGAACAAAATAAATGGCAGGTGTGTTCATGAAGCATAAATGAGTTGCTGTGTGGTGTTTTTCAGTTAACTTATTTGAAAACTTTCGATCTTGATAATCAGTGCTGTTAATAGGGCAGAGAGTAAGCAAGCAAGTTATTTGTATGACAGTCTCTGCATATTGGGAAGGATCTCTTGAATAAACACTAATGGTTGCTGGAGAAGGGGTAGTCCCCAGACTTAGATATTGGGTTTGATTCCATTAAATCTTTCCCATAAGTAAGTAATTTGTTTGGAATTCACACAAGAAGTAATGGAATATATCGTGTTGTTTGGCACAGTATGTGTGTTCACTTGAGGCTTTTTCAGTTGATAAAAGTTCAGTGTGTGGTACTGATAAGGAAGGAGTGTGAAAAACAAAGAAGTGTTGCAGTCACTGTGGTTGACATGCACACTGCTGCATGAGTTATGTTGCTGCCACCTGAATTCTGTATGTGGTTAAATATTTGTAATTGCAGGTTGCCTCGTGGAGTAATCAATGTGCTGCCTGGTGATGCTGATGTAGGGCGGCTCCTAGTCACACACAGCCAAGTTTCTAAGGTGATGTTCTGTGGTTTAACAGGTGTGGGGCGACTGATGCGGAAACAGACTGCCGGTCTTGGTATTCACCTCACCATGTGTAAGTAAAACTTGAAAAACTGGTCAAAAGATGTCCATTTGTGGATGTAATATTTGTTTTGATAGGTACTACTCTCTTTTACAACTGCCTACTTTACAAATTTAATTCACCATGTTGCATTAAAGTCATTGTATGTAATAAATTGTACTGATAAAACTTTTTTATTCTTGAATGCTTTCATGGTGGGAGGGTTGTTATTCAACTGTGTGAAGGGGGGAGGAGAAGTTGCATATTGCATATCAAATCTGTCTTTATAGAAGTACAGAGTTCACATTGAAAGGTAAACAATGACAAACAAACATTCTGCTATTTGGTTGCAGTATTGAGTGGTGGAAAGTCTTCAATGGTAGTTTTTGATTCTGCTGATGTGGATTCATCTGTGGATGGGGCAGTTGATGCAGCATGGATCAATCAGGGTCAGGTATTGTATTGTGCAGTGGCTAGTTGAGAGTACTGTTACCATGTACGTTATCCAGTCATTCAAACTTGAACCATCTGACTATGTAGTCATGTATGGGTAAGAACGATACTGCTGTTCTTCTTACTCGTACATGTTTTAATCAAGCTCGGTTATCATCAGGGAGTTCGTACATTTAAAAGGGAATTACTGAAGTTTACTTACAAATTCCTTTTGTATTGTGTGATTATTGTAGGTTAGAATGATGTGAATACAGTAATCTAGTTCTGGTGATTGTGTCAAATTGCACTGCAGAAGTAAGAGGTACATTGCTACAATGAATGTGCCCACTTATGTTACAGCTCCTTCTGCAGTTCCAATTGTTCATGGTCTGTGTCTTGTTGTGTTTTGCTTGAATAGTATCTGAGTTAGAACTAGATGAATGTGAGATACTTTATACTGTCTTGATATTTTTTGACCAGGCTTTGTAAGTTGTTAAAAACTTTCTAAAGGTAACAGGATATTCAGTACATGGAGAAGTGACATTTGTGCAGGAAGCAGCATCTTTTTATTTTTAGTACAATATACAACTTTGTTACAATATCCCAGATTTTAGTATGTGTAGTTTTTATTTCTAGGGAATTTTAAACTAGAAATTTTGTAGAAATAATGTATGCATTCTGGAGATCTTAGAAACAGAGAATCTGTAATGTTATTTTGGAAACCATGGAAGGGTTCATCAGAAAATGTATGTAAAAGTCACAGAATTTAGCATTGCTGTAAAATGTGTTTGAATGTTGGAGGTGGGTGTCACTTATCAACATATGTATTTAATACAATGAAGTCCATATTTAATGAAACTCTGGGACAATGGTTTTTCTTACAGTTATGCAAAACTACGTAAATAACTGTTCGCTTTATAAGGTTTAATGTGGTTTGTTGTGGTAAAGTAATGTGATTATGTAAGCAATCAAAGAAATCACTCCTGCACACATAAGTAGAATTATATTGTGATGTCTAATTTCTGAAATAATTGACATGTAAAATAAACACTGCAACAAATGACTATGCTGCCAGAAGCAGCTTGGCCTTCATGTCTGGGTGGTAACAATATCCAGCAGAGAAAACATAAATGTCAGTTTTTGTTTCAACCACTGTGACATGGAATTGATGTACCAGTTCTGGGAAGTCAGATATTTCTTAAACTACATTACAGGTTATTTACTGAATCAGAGTATGAGAATATAAAAATTGTGTATATAAGGCTTTGTCTGGGTCCAGAAAGAGGTGCATATTCACTAAATGAAGGAACAGTAAATCAGGATTTTACTGCATCATGGTACAGAAAGAGACCTGTTTTCAACTCATATAGACCTTTGTTTGGGTTGTGTGGTGGACTGCTTTCCATCTGCATGACTATGTCTGACCCAATCAGTTTTCAGCTTGTCAGAAGACTGGACATTGTCATAAATAGTTAGATGGTCCTTGGGTGTGTGTAAATTTTGGCATCATTTTCCTAAATACTTTATGAAATGTACTGAGGGGGCTTTTTTGTAGGAATGAATTGACAAGGTACTCATAACATCTTATGATTTTCAGGTTCCGTGGTCTTTGGGTCAGTTGTTTATCCAGGAGTCCATTTGGGACAATTTTGTTTCAAGGCTGCGTGTCCGTGTTGGTCACCTGCGTGTGGGTGAAGCATTTGACCACTTGGCAGATGTTGGGTCACCTCTAACCAAAGACATTATTGCAACTTTGACAGCTGCAACCTCAGTGGCTCAGAAGAATGGCCTAGAGGTACCAGTAGAAAAAATATGAATGTGATATACCATATTTATAATTAAGAGGTAAGGTGCATTACAAACACATTACTTTAAAAGGTCCTGTGTTTGTCTATCCTTCCATGCTAAAACATACATTCTGTAACAAGATTTTTTTCTAGTTTGTGATGTCATGTAGTCTGATAAGTACAAGGATTCCTGTGATATGTCTGTAGCCATCAACTGAACTACATATATTACATTCAAAAATATTGTACCATGAAGACCTGAAATCTCATATTTGACCATGCCACTTGCTTGAAGAAATTTCAGTTTGGTATCGTAACTGTACTTCTTCAGCTTTCTTGTTGCGTTTGTTTACAGCATGTATTCTCTTGTAGGTGTACCAAGCACAGTTACCAACAGGTCTTCCTTCTGAAGCCTTCTTTGCACCAACTGTCATAATTGGCGGTCCTGCAGACAGTAATCGTGTTATTGATGATGATGTTCCGCTACCTCTGGTAGCAGTGGTGCCATTCAGGACAGCAAGAGAAGCTGTCACACTAGTCAACAACACTCGCTATGGTTTGGCTGCTTCTGTTTGGACAGAGGATACCTCTCTTGCTCTTGAAGTGGCTAACCAGCTCCAGGTAGTACCATATTTACCCAAATATAAGACATCTGAGAAAATGGGAAAATAGGGTGAATGTTTTTATATCTGCCACAGCTAGGTGATTAAAGCAAATTGCACAGCTGCTGCAATAATTGTATTTATTATTTTGTACTTCTGATGTCTGACAGCTCATTTGAAGTCAGGTCATTGAAGTAAGAAGTTGTTAAGTTAAAGGGTTATGTACATGAAAGGAAGGGCACAACAGCATGTAAAGTACCAGAACCAATATGTTGCAGTTATGTCACTAATTTTGAGTGAATGGTAATTAAACATGCAGAAGAAACGAACAACTGCCGCAGCATTGTCACAGAACGCAAGGTACCTGTGATACTTGAGAACACAAAAACAGGTGTTACTACAGGGACAAATTCAATCTGAAAAGCATATCATGGGCTCAGGCAGGAGAATTTCAATGTTAGTGATGGAACTGACTCCACTTCTCATTCTGAAGAGAAAGAATCTTCGAAAAGAAAAACTTCCTAGTGGAGTTACATTTAAATATAATGTGAAGGGTGCATGACAGAAGAACTCGTAACTGAATAGCCGAGAGAAGTTTGAGACAGAAAACACCAGAGCTCTTCTAAAGAAATGATGAATGCTGGCTTTAGATGCTTTCAAGGTCCACTTAGTAGAGAATGTGAAAAGTCTAACACTTCTTTACAAAGGTCTAGTGATCATACCAGAGGTATGACCTCTCAGTTACAGGTTCTTAATGTGGTGATTAACAGACCTTTCAGATACTATGTCATGTGTGTGGGGAATGGCTGCTATCTGAGAACCGCCCAGTAAAACCAACAGGTAGCATAAGAAGATCATCTAAAGTATTCCTTGGAATGACATGTTACCAGAACCGACTGTCACAGGGGTTAAAAGTGCTGTGGGCAAAGTGATACAAGTGGAACAGAAGCAGATGTCCTGTGGGAGCAAGGTCGTAAAGGAAACTGTTCTTTTAGTGATGAGAGTGTTAGAAGTGACTAAGGGACCATTGATTTGTTTGTAATGTTTTACTGTACTGATACAGGAAAACCTTGTTAATTTGAAACTATTTAATTCACAATACCATATACTGTAATTTGAAGCATGTGATGTTCCCCAGCTTCAAACATAGGATATTCTTGTACTTTTAATGCACTCCAATTTTTAAAGCTTGTTAATTATATAAGAGTTGAATAATTTGAAATTACAGTAAAACTCAAATAGTCCAGAATCCAATGGTCCGGCAGTCCTGGTAGTGCATCATAAAATTGGTGAATGCTAGTGAGCAAACTTTGGCAGAGAAACAAGTTGTGGCGGCATCAGCCAAATCATGGATCAGCACCGAGCAGGAACAAGTCACTTCATTGCCATCTCACATGATCTCAGTCCACCATTTTCCACTGTTATGATAAGAAATGCATGTTTGTTGTTTTTTTTTCAACTGTTCTTGTTTTGTATTTTGAATACCTATGTCCTGACTGTAATAATGGCATCATAGACACATAAAAATGCTGATTTTGGTTGAGGTGGGAAAGAAAAGCAGGTAACACAGATTTTGACAATTTCTGTAAATATTTGGCATTTTTTAACATTTTGCTTCTATGGAATGCAGGTTGATCCTTATTTTAAGAGATAATGAGCTAAGGTAAAAAATTGACACACATGATTATTGTTTCTTGGCTAGAGTTTTGATGTAAATTGTATTCAAATTACGTAGCTGATGTTTAAAAAGTAAATATGAGAAGAGAAGCTTCAAGTCGTTCAGTCGAGTAAAAAGAAATCACAGCTTACAATATAAGATCAGGACTTTTGCCACATAATCAGTTATGTGTGCATTGAAAAAACTGAATAATTTGAAGTCATGTAATTTGAAGCCCATGTTTGTCAGTCCTGAGAAGTTTGAATTAATGAGGTTTTACTGTACTCTAATATTTTAACTCTGATGATCATATAATTTCAGAATATTAAGCATGCGGACATTAAGTGACATAAAAACGTGTTTAATGCACGTACAGGTATTTTCCTGAAAAATGAAGATTGTGAAGGTGGGTTGTGTTATATTCGAGTAAATGTAGCGTATAAATAACATCAGCTTTAAGATAGGTTTTAAAACTTTAAAGTTAAAACATAGTGGCAAGGGGCTCACCCATGTTTCGTATCCCAAACCATTTGAGCAGTTAATAGCCCTGAAAATAAGGGAGTTTATACACATTTAACTCAAAGTCTGTAATTTGTAGTCAGTTTGCATTTTTAATTAATGTTATATTTTATGCTCCATGTGATGTTAATTTGATGATTATTTGTCTGATACAAATTAAATGCAAAAGTTGAGGACATTTTCTTCACCCATTATGTCCTTCATTATGCAGGTTGGAACTGTCTGGGTAAATGGTCATGGATCTATAGATGCAGGGGTACCATTTGGTGGTTGGAAACAAAGTGGAATGGGAGTGGTTGGAGGCAAGGAAGGTATAACTCTTGCATCCTGTTTGTTATTTTTATATGTATATAATGTACTCTTCTAGCAAATGCTGGTTTTGTTTCCCAGTCAAATTTTTTTTCTTTGGGGGTGCGGGGGGGGGGGGGGGTGCAGTGTGTGGTGCCTTACTTTTGATCTGTTAGCCATCATAGTCATAATCATATTTTCAGTGGGCATTGCAGAATTAGCCTCATGAGATAGATGGAATAGTTGGAATGATGCCATCATTTGGCAAGTAGGGTAGGTTGGTAAGATCTACAGTAATTTTTTACAAAGACTTTAGGGTGTCAGCTTGATTGATGGCCAAAGTAGATGTATATGTTTGCATATGTTACACTGTGTTGTACACCCCACATGTTAAGTTTTGTTAAAGAAGAAGTTCTTTGCTATTCCAAGATTTCCACATTGCTGTGATCAGTTATTGAACTAGTAACATTCTACATTCGAGGGATTCATAACAGAGATGTTATCAACAAGAGTTTATGTTTTACAGAAGAGGGGGAAAAATTTAAAGATGCATTTCTTATATTATTTATATTTGATGCTACCAGTTTGTCTGTGAGTGTATTCTTACTATTACAGCATAACTCATGCCATTCTGCGATTAATCTGAACGTCATTTTTTATGTACACCTGTCTGTTACATTGGTACAGTAGGGTATTGGAAAGTGTGTTCTGCTTTTCTGAAATGTGTATCAACATCACAGATGAGTGAAGATGCAAGTATTGAAGAGTATTGGTGGCAGAAAGCTTTCTTTGTAATTGTATAAACATATTGCACTGTCTCAGGTAACAGCATTTGTTTGAGATCTGTGTAGACAAGGACAAAAGGGAACTAAGAAGCATGATAAATATTCTCAGAAATAGTGATGATCTGGAATAATAGAATCTTTTGTCTTCCGTTTTGCTATCCAAAAATATAAAGATCAAGATATACAGAACTGTAATTTTGTCTGTTGTTTTGTATGGGTGTGAGGCTTGGTCTCTCACATTGAGAGACATAGGCTGGGGGTATTTGGGAATATGGTGCTGAGGAAGATATTTGGGCCTAAGAGGGACGAGGTAACAGGGGAGCTGGGGGTGGAGAAGACTACATGACAAGGAGCTTAATGATCTGTACTCTTCACCAAATATTACTCGGGTGATCAAATCAAGAAGCATGAGATGGGCGGAGCATGTGGCATGTATGAGGGACAGGAGAGGTGCATATAGGGTTTTGGTGGGGAAACCTGATGGAAAAAGACCACTTGGAAGACCTGGGCATAGATGGGAGGATAATATTAATAGGGATCTTTAAGAAGTGGGATGGGGAGTCATGGACTGGATGGCTGTGGCTCAGGATAGGGACAGGTGGCGGGTGTTTGTGAATGCGGTAATGAACCTTCGGGTTCCATAAAATGTGGGAAATTACTTGACTAGCTGAAGACCTATTAGCTTCACAGGAAGGACTCTGCTCCATGTAGTTAGTTAGTTAGTTAGTTTGTTATGAAACTGGTACTCTCTCCCTTAGGTGCCCTTTATTCAGCAGACTTTTATTCAGAACTGCACCACCAGCACTAATCCACGCAAAGAACATGAGATGCATTATTTTTTAATTGTTTTCCTGTATGACGTTTTACTGACTGGTTTGGTTCCTTACTCCAGACAGTATAAGTGGTACTTGCATTCTTGTTGCAAATTTCCTCCAGACACACTTCTGTTGTATCCTTTTGACTCCAGTGACCACAAACAGCTGAGAATGAGTGTGTGATACTCCAGCAGCTTGGTATCACTGTCAGACAGTTTCCCCATTTTGTCTGGAGAAGTTGTAGCACCTTCTGAGGGCTGGTGTTTGCAGGTGCAGTTGGTAACATTTGTGCAGATACATCTGAAGTAGCTGGGACAATATTCTTGTAGACATAGTAGTCATTTCCCAGGTAATTCAGAGAATATGGCAGTGAAAACAGTCTTGAACCCTCAACTCTGCTATCCTGTCAACATGGCTTTGTGAACACCAGCTTGAAATTCCCCTAAGCGATATTTGGCTGTGCCACTGACCCAGCTAGTCAAATTGTCCAACTGACAATTGACTGCAGTACCAGTGTCAGTTAATGTAATATATCCAACTGGCGTCCATCATACAACGAAAGACTGTTGTCTTCAAGAAGAAGGGTGGTAGACTGAGAACACATCACACTCACAATCCAAAGTATCAAATTTGATGGGGGGGGGGGGGGTAGCAAAATTTATGAGTAAATCATGTTTTGTCTAAAGTGTGGATTTCAGTATAAAAGATCAACTTCTGACCATATGTTCTGCATAAATAGGCTGGGATGCCATGGACTGGATTAATTTGGCTCAGGATAGGGACAAGTGGTGGGCTGTTTTGAACACTGTGATGAACCTTTGGGTTCCATGAAACATGGCGACTTTCTTTACTAGTTGAGGAACTGTTAGGTCCTAAAGAAGGAGTGTACTGTATGGAGTGTTTGCTGTCTGATGTTTTTTTTTAAGTAATTGAAAGCAAGCAAATGCCACAAAATTAGTATGCTATTCGTACGTTTCCAAACTGGGTTATTTGATAGTCAGCAGTGGTCTTCTGGGTACATGTGAAGGTTGCCAAAGTCATTTGTTTGTGATGTGTGTGACTACAGTACTGATGTGTCAGCATCTGTCAAGCGAAAAGTGGTCACATTAAAATGCATTTATCAGAGGTGTGTTTCAAATTGTCAGTTTTATGCTGTTAATAAGAGAGCATCAAAAGTTAGCTAGCAGGCATTCAAATCAAAGAGGCAATAATGGAGAAGCATCTTAGGCCTGTTACACTGGGTGTACATTTCCTAACTTGTTAATGTAGCCTAGGCCTGATGAAGGTTGTTTCATCTCTTCAGCGTCTAGAAGAATACATCTTAACATGTATCATCCATCATTTATTCATATTCATTATTTATAATCAACTTTTTATTTTATCTTGCATAACTTCACCACTTGATATATGACTGTTCAGTGACCAAACAAACAGATGCAGAATTTGAGTCAGAAATATGTCAGGATGAGAACCATTATAAATTTACTCAAATTTCCTTTCCAGTTCCATAAAATTCGTTGCTGGGATAGTCACTAATGTTCCAGGCACCGCTTACTGTCATGGTATGGTTTATGTAATGTCATTATGTTGGCTGCAGGTGGTATATATCATCAGTTTGATAGGATGATACTGATTAGTGATCCTGAAAATGCGTGAAAGAAGCAATCATATCACTATTTTAAGGTATTGTCTTGCAGGAGCAGAAAAAGAATGAAAAGTCCTTTGTCAAGAGAGCTGCACTGTAGGCTGCAATTCAAACCTTTAACTTCTCGATCTGAATCAGTCCCGATTCCTCCTGCATGACGTGCTTCCAGTGTATTGCCCATATTTTTATAGCTGCCCATTTTTGGTATGTGTATTGTATTATTTGTTGCTTGAAGGGATAAATTGACATGTTTGTACTTCAGGTCTCTTAGAATACATGCAGTATAAAGGTGTGAGGTTCAACATGACCACAGATGCTGTTGAATACAAATCATTTGGAATGACACCTGATGCACCTGTCTGTTTTCCATCATCACTGAGTGAGCAGACCACTAATGGTCCTGTGCCGTTAACTGACCGCACCTATAAACTGTACTATGGTGGGGCTTATAAACGTCCAGATGGAAATTCATCACAGGTAGTCCTGAGTGGAACTGGAAAATTGCTTGCTACTGTTGCAGATGGAAGTAGGTAGGTATGCAGAAGTCATAATAAAACATTTTTATCAGACCCATAACCTAATTTCTGTACTTCCTCAATTTTACATTATTTCCTAAATTCAGATCCTTAAAAGTGACTACATGCACACTCATTTTGCCACAGTTTGTAATGTTTCCTCTGTTAAGCCTACAGAGCTGCATGGTGGGAGTATGTGCTTAATGCTTTAAAGTATTATTAGATGTCTGCATTACTTATGTGTCGATAAATTTGAACACCCTCATGTTTGACAGTGGTATCTGTTGAACTGTTTACTGTACAAGCACTTGTAAAGCATGAAGTAAGGGTGACATGCCATATTAGTTTCCTGTGTGGTTTATTGTGGGTGTTTCCTCTTATTACTTTCACAATATCTGTATTTAAACCATGTAACAGTTTTTTGTTGTTTGTAGCTTATGTCTCAGGTATGGTCTGTGATTCTTGTGAAGCCTGTCTGCCTGGCAGGAAGTAAGAAAGCGTATTTTGACACATGGGAGGACTGTTTTTCACAGGTTTGCGTTTTGGCCTCAGTGATGTGATGTAGTGCAGGTGATGGATGGTAAGGGACCTGTGACTTTATGTGGGATCTAATCCATATATATATATATATAATTGTTTTCACTCTGTTGGAGGCAAAAGAAGGTGATATATTTGGCCCCAAACTCAAGACTTACACAGAATGCTAATGCCTTAACTCAAGACTAACTGGTTCCCCCTATATTGCCGTAGAGTGAAATCACTATTCATGGGCTCAATGGGAATAGTGGATCTGATGGCAGAACTGAATAAAATCTTAAATGGACAAAATAAACCACCATGTTTCTGGCTTGGGATAATTAACATTGAGCAGACCTTAACTACTGGAACATAAAATGTTTCACTGTATATTAATCACTTGATAAAGTAGGATTGCATTCAATTTAAATGAGCCATAACCATGCATTGAGCAATTAGATATGGTAGCTAAAACCAACAAATGCACATAAGTGTATGAAAATATATTATAAATACAGTATACCTCCTACATGTTTCAGCCACTGACTTGGCCATCCTCAGGGAGGTGCATTACAAAGGCTGGGTACATCCGAGATAGTACTAAAGTTTGTGAACCAATGCACAGATATAAAATACTAAGTTTGAAAAGTTCATGGTTTAAAATACACGTTAAAGTTTAAAATACATATGAAAAAATTTTTTGTGATTAATCCTAGTGTGTAGCGAATGACATACGTAGACAGTATGTAGTATGTCATATTATGTATGTTATATTATTGAATATGTAATGTCATTGGCATTTGTCTGAGGGTCGTCGTTCTGTTATGTGAGGCTTCTTCTAACTTTTTTGATGTGTAATGTTGTAGAAAGGATGTGCGATTGAATATTAATGTCATTGGCATTTGTCTGAGAGTCGTCGTTCTGTTATGTGAGGCTTCTTCTAACTTTTTTGATGTGTAATGTTGTAGAAAGGATGTGCGTAATGCTGTGGAAGCTGCAGTCAGAGGGCAGCCTACATGGTGGAAGCTTGGGGCACACTGCCGTTCACAGAGCCTTTATAATGCTGCCGAGAAACTACAGTCCAGACGAGAAACTTTCATCAGGTGAATGGAATTGTAGCTTCAGAATATTCTGGGATAGGGACCATATCTTGAATCTGACAGCTATACACACTTCTGCCACAATCTGCACTGTTTGTCATGTGGTCTGGTATGGAGTAAATTTTGTGGTATGTCTGGGTACTCTGTATTAGACCTGTGGTAGAAAACAGGAAGCTTACAAGGAAGTTCGGTTGGATATATAGCATGGTCCAAAAGTCAGTTAAACTTTTAGTAAAATGTACACTAAATATGTTGTAAATATCTTTATTACTGACTGAATTTACAAAGTTTGTTTGAAATGGGATTCTCCATGTTCAATGCACCACAACAATAACAACAACAATGCATAATCATAATCACCACCACCATTTGCAGCTGACGTATGGCAGTATTGACAGGTTTAAACCTGAATGGTCCCATTAAAATGAGAGAATTTTTTTGGTTAACTGACTTTTGGGCCAGTGTAAATGTGGGATAAAGAATATGTACATATACAAGAACACTTGCATACTTTTTAGTCTTGTCTATGTTCCATCACGTCATGTCTAAACTGTTTGTTGCAGCCATCTGACTGTCTTGTATGGCACAGCTGATGAAGAAGATGCATCTAAAGAGGTGGATGCTTGCGTGAGCTTGCTGTTTCACTGGGCAGCGAGCTGCGACAAGAAACAGTTTGCAGCAGGCGATGCCAGCCCGAGCAACAGCGTGCTTGTGAATGTGAGGCGTGAGCCACTGGGTGTCATTGGGATTGTTCAGACACCAGTGCAGTCACCACCTGGGCCATGGGCATTGCTTGGCTTTATCTCACTGTTCGCACCAGCTGTGTGCTATGGAAATGCAGTCATCGTCGTTGCAGACAGTGTGCATCCCACTGCTGCTCTGGAATTCTGTGAGGTACACTCTTTGTTCATTTTTATTTTATTACGCAGGGACAGTACCTGCCAAAGTAAAGGTCTGTGACTGTGGACTGCATTGGCAGTGTTAAGTACTGGGGGGGGGGTTGCATTTGGGAGTTTTGTCTCCGTGATCTTGCCTGGGGTGGCTATGAAGAAGCGGTATGGCATCATGCGTTTTCTGACCCCAAGTCAACTCGTAATGTCACATCTGGTACAAACAAAACGGGGAAGGGTATCTCCATAATTCGGTACATAAAGTTACTAGCATTAATCCTCACAGTTTATTAAGCTTGTTTTTAATAATGGGAATAATGAATGGAAGTAAGTGAAAGTCCTCCATATGAAATTTAAGCAGTTTGTGTAAGGGTTTCTGGGGTATGGCCTTAGGCAAACAAGGCTTTATTGTGGGCCAACGTGACTGAAATTGGAGTTCGAACAAATTTTAATGTACATCTGTCATGTCAAATTTCAACAAAACCTGTGAAACAGTGTTTGAGATACATGGGAAAGTCCATTTGGCTTCATGTAAAACATAGCTTATTATGTATCTGTATGGCTGAAATTAGGACTAGCGCAATAACGTTTAGTGCAAGTCTCCCATATCTAATTTTAAAATATCTGCGTAAAACTAGGACCTGATACTAGGTCGCAGGCGGACATGACCTTCACATAAGACATTCCTTCTTAATTGTCAAGAACGCCCAGTAATTCATCAAAATATTTTTAATTTTTTGATACAGGTGGTGGACTCATCAGACTTCCCAGCTGGAGTGGTAAATGTACTCACTGGCGACAGTGACTGCTTGTTAGCTACATTAGCCAATCACCAAGAAGTAGCTGCCTTATGGGCACCAGGAATTGCAGCAACAAAAGCTAAATACATTGAATGGGCTTCCAGTGCCAATTTGAAGCGTACCTGGGTTGACAAGCTGCCATATCAAAACCCGGAGCAAGTCACAGACTGCAGGGAGTTATTTGAATTGTATTCTACCGTGACTAAAGCTATTTGGATGCCATGTGGGGAAATATTTGCAAACTGAAACAAAAAGTAAAGTGAAAACTATATATAAGTTGATGTTCCTTTAAGAAAGTACACTGCTTTATTTTTTGAGTGTGGTTGTATAACTTTCTGATGTTGCAACTGTTCTGTGATGTGGAACTCTTAAGACAAATACGTGGGATGTTCAAATTTAAACGAGAATTTGTTTCTAAAAAATTTATTCACAACAAAATCGAAAAGTCTTACACACTACTTTTCAGTGTAGTCCCTGTTGACTGCCATACACTTGTGCCAACGTTCTGGAAGCTTCTTAATTACAGTTTCAAAGAAGGTTTACAGTTGCTCGTGTATCCAACTTTGCACATCTGCAATGACCTCATCATTATTCCGGAATCTCTTGCCTCCTAAAACCCCCTTCATTGGTACAAACAAATGATAATCAGATGGAGCTAAGTCTGGACTGTACGGTGGCTGAGGCAGGACATCGCACTTCAGTTTCAGTAGAGTTGCCATCATTAAAGCCGCAGTGTGAGGACGGGCGTTGTCTTGGAGGAAGAAAACTGAATCCCGCCTTTTTCTTCGCTTTGAGCGAATTGCCGGCTTCACTTTTTCATTCAGGAGAGTTGAATAGTACTGCGCATTGATGGTCTTTTGACCAGTGAGAAAGTCCAGGTGAATGATACCCTTGGAATCCCAGAACACAGCAGTCATGATCTTCCCCGCGAAAAAAATTGCTTTCGCTTTTTTTGGGGGTGGAGAATGGGTGTGTTTGCACCGCTTGCTTGCTCTTTTTGATTCAGGAGTGAAGTAGTGGACCCAGGTCTCATCACAGGTCACAATTGAGTCCAAAAATTCGGCTCCTTCTCTCTCGTATCATTGCAAAAGTTGAGTAACGGCCACTAAACGTCTTTCCCTGTGCTCCGGTGACAGGAGCTGTGGGACCCAGCTTGCGCTCACTTTACTGACTTTCAACTCGTACAGAATTTCTTCAATACTCCCTATACTAATTCCTACTTCCTGTAACAGCTAAAGAACAGTTATGGGATGATTAGCCCAAATAAGTTCACCAATTTTCAAAACGTTGTCTGGATTGACAGAAGTTCTTGGTCGCCAAGCGTGAGGTTCATTTTCAACACTGTCTCGTCCTTCTTGAAATGATTTCGCCCAACTGAACACCCTTTGCTGTGACAAACATTCATCCCCAAACTGTGCTTGAAGCCTGGTAAAGATCTCAGACTGAATGACACCTTCCTTTGTGAGAAATGTGATAATTATACGCTGCGCAACACTGCTGGGTAGTGCTTGCTCTGCCATCTTGATTGCACCTGATGGTTGAGGCGGAGAGGGATCTGACTAGTGCAGGTAGCAAGTTTAAACATGTCATAACTTGTCAGTGCAAGCACGTTCATACAAGTTGATTTGTTCTCAAAAGGGAACTAAATTTTCGTTTAAATTTGAACGGCCTATGTAACTATTTTACGAAACTTGCCGTGCATATGTAAACACATATAAATATGTGAATTAATATAAACTTTATTGTCAACAACAGAAATGTGTGCCGCTTATGCTGATAGACTGCATGTATGTGTTCTTTCCTACAGCAGATCTTCTTCTGTCCCACATTTCTCAACCTTCTTCGCTTGGCAGGCCAACTGAAGGAAATCAATATCAGTGCTTTCGTATTCCTCTTGTTTGTTTATTGTCTTATTGTTTCATTTAAGGAGTGGTCCATGCATCATACTTTTCCAGCTTCCAGTGAGTTTTATGGCCATAACCCTCTATGTTGCATGTTAAGTATCATCCATGATATTCTAATGGTTGATTTGAAGGAACAATACATTTGCCTTCACTGTCCCCCCCCCCCCCCCCCCCCCCCCCCGCGCATACTTTCGAAAACTATATCAGAAATGCATGAATTGGGAAACCTTGATTGAAGATTGTGAGTTTTCAGGATGTCCTCCACAGATCACACATCAAAAGATGTGGTGAATACAAAATTTTCAATGAAGACTGATGAACCATTTCAGAGACCTCTGGAAGGTTAGGCCTGTGGTATGGAACATGCCAGCAGAGTCTAAGGAGGGACTTGGGACATGCAGTGGTGTTCCATGACGTTTGTGCCTTAGTTGCTCACCAATGAGCAGAAGCAACAGCGTTGTTGGTCTGCTGGGAACTGTTTGAAAATACTGTTGTCTCATCTGAATACCTACATTTGCACAAAACTTATGCTTTTAAACTCTGTGTGGAACAGGGAGGACAGCTTTCGTGTTTTGTCTACACCATGGCGTGTCAGATTTTTATATGGACTACTGACTAGGCAGTTGCTGATCCCAATGGCTGCGTGGTCTAAGGCGTGGGTCTGTGACCATTCACTTGCTGGGATTGTGGGTTCGAATCCTGCTGGGGGCATGGATGTCTGTCTGTTGTGAGTGTTGTGTGTTGTCAGGTAGAGGTTTGCGTTGGGCTGATCACTCGTCCAGGGGAGTCCTACTGAGTGTGGTGTGTCTGAGTGTGATCGTGAAGCCTCAATAATGAGGAGATTCTGGCCCACTAGGGGCTGTTATGCCATTGGGAGAAAGAAAGAATAAGAACTAGGCAGTTTCTTGCCACGAGGATTGTGCCAGCAGCTGTAGCTTATTTTATAACAATGCCACTGCTTTAAAAGACTGCAATTGGTAGGAGGGGCATAGTGGAGGGAGGGTGAGTGATGTGTCCGCCCTGGGTTGCAGAGTCCAAAGGGCAGCAAAATAAATATTTAAAGTGATAACTTTCACACTGTTGACACCGTGCATCTTCGTCATATTAAATTAAGTTATAAACCAACCGATGCACACTAAAACCACTTTTTAAATAGCTTTATTATAAAATTGTTAAAATACAAAAATACAAAAACAGTGGAATCTACAATTTAAGATGCAATACATGCAATTACCATCATGTTGGCCAGACTGGAAGAAATTTAACAGCCAGATATAATGAACATACCAGATATATAAAGAATAATGAACCCAAATCTGCATATGCCCTACATATTTTGAACAACCGACATGAATACGGCCCAATACAGGATACAATGAATTTAATAAAAAACTGTAAGAAAGGCAGGCATATGAATATTACCGAAAATATGTACATCCAAATTTTTCATAGGGAACAGTTATTGATCCACGAGCAGTACGCAATGGAAATAAACCCGCTGTTCCAACTTATCAAACTCCCCCCTTCCATACTGACCTACACACAACCTCCCGAACCAGACACTCCACCGTAGTACTCCTCACCGCACAACACGTAGTACACTCCGCTCCATGCAAAAACATTTCATATGGTAAGTCATTCATATACATTAAATAGAAAATCAATAATGATTACTGTTAGCAACCAATATATTTACAAATTCTATATTACTTATAAAATCGTTTATTTTACAGCTTTTAATACCACACGCCAGCAGTTCCACAATCTACCATCTACAGTGCTTTTATAATTTTACAACTTTTAGAGAATCTTTTTACAAGATTTTAACTTATGTTTCAAAGTGCAGATAGAATATTTTAAATCATGTGTTGAAGTGACTGTAGCTTTTAGCAATAAACCCCCCTGACGATGATCCTAGGATCGAAACACGTGTAGGGGTACAATTTTAACAATTTTATAATAAAGCTACTTAAAAAGTGGTTTTAGTGTGCATCGGTTGGTTTATAACTTAATTTAAAGTGATAACATTTGATTTTCTGCATTCCACAAATTGTAAATTATTGAGCCAAATAAAAGGACACCCAATAAATGTGATTGTTTTTAAGTTTGTAGTTTCTGTTAAGGATGGCCATTGTGATTACTTGCCCTAGGTGCCAAAAACCTAGCTATGCCACTTCACACACACTGCTTATCAGAAAGGTTGCAAGGTGCGTGACTCGTGCAGTCACTGTGGATGATCATGCATATGTTAAATACAGTTGCTACTAGAAGTGTCATAATTCAGATGAAAAACTTCCAGATGCACCAGTTACACACAGGAAAACACCTTAAAATTGTTGGAAAGGTTTCAAGTAACAGGCTCCATTTCAGAGAAGAATTAGAAGACATGTGCTGACCAAAAAACTGGACAAAATTAAAGTCTTTGGCATGTCTTGGACAGCAAACTGGTGTATCTGCATCATCACAACTGGATCACAGACTCTAATGCAGATTGTGAAGCAAAATTGAATTTTTTGAAATTGTACATTCAGGAGTTGTATGATGGAGAACTTAACTTTGGTTTTTGTGTTGCCACAATAATCCCAGATTTCCAAAAGGTGAGGTTTGTGTTCTAAAATATTTATCTGATACTGTGGTTTGTTTACTGCAGAATGTCTGAGAAGTCACTGTACCTGTGACTTATTTACCTTATTTACTTCATTGTACCTGAATTTTATGGATCCAGTGGATCTGTATGGGCACCGTTGTGGTTGGCATAGAATTTGATGTGTCCCCCTGTCCTATGTGACATCTTCCGTAACATTTTCATCTTGAAAAGAGGAATGTGTCAGTAATGGTGGCTTGTAACTCGGCTTTCATGTTGTCACGACACGCTGTCACTTTGACTTATATTATTACCCACAGTCTGTTGTAAGTTGTGGTCGAGTCAGGACTGTGTGGAGGCTATGATAGTGATGGGGAAAATGTTCCAGGACTGTGCCCAGTTTGCTGGCTTGGGAGCGTTTTGTTCAGGAACTCACATACAGTGTGAAAAGAGCTGGAGCACAGCTGTTGGTGAAACCACACCCATTCCATGATCCCTCTGTTGCTCAGTTCTGGTATAACATAATTCATCAACCTGCCAGATATGAAGCACCATTCAGTTCCGTCGAAGAAATACTGGTCAGTGGCATGACTGGCAGTCACACCAGCCCATATCATGTGTGAAGGTGGTCATCCATCTCAATTGTGTATTGGGGATGCTATTTGTCCCAGAAAACAGCCTTTCAGGGTGTGCAGCCATGGTAAATTGCAGTTGTCTGACAAGGGAAAATGACTGTCAGAAACTGTGCCAACAGCAAACCATGTGCTTCATGGGCTGAACTGGCTCAGTGCAAGTACCTATGGGCCATCTTTACGTGACTCATCCCGTTGTGTTACATTTCGTACATACTGGCACATTTTGTGATAACAGTGAGGAACATTCATACTAGGGATCACCTGTCACCTAGGCCTATATAAAGGTGGTTACTTCGTAATTACGACGTCGAATTTCAGGATAAGCATTTAAAGGGCACTTTACTCTTGATTCAAGCCGTATTTATTAGGCCTCTTCCACTAGTAAAGACCCTCATGTTGGACAAGCCCGATGCATCCAAAATAAATGTCACATTCCTGCACAGGCTTCGCCCAGGCAGCATGTTATGTTGCTAATAGCAACGTCATTAAAGTGACTGTCTGATATTACTGATACGAGCCTGTTCACGAATTCAGAAGTGCTACATATTTCTTCCTTACTTCACTCGGAGCCCCATATTAGAGTCCCCTCCCCTCCAACTGCCCTGTTTTTTCAGGGTTCAGTGACCGGTGAATCATAGTGCATTGCCTTGAATTACGAAGTTCGAACTTTAAAATGCTCATAAACAATAATTTAAGGAAAATAGGATGATATATCTAAGAAGCACTTAGCAAATTGCACCTAAAATCATAATCCATCACTACCTGAGCAACCACAAATTTCTAGTAGTTGAGATGGACCGGAACGCAGTTAATGTAAACAAAGCCATCACGGTAATATATAGTTCAGTGCTATTGACCTTTGCATTGTGTATGTCGTCTGTTTACAGTGTAGTTAGCAAGCCTACCACTAGTTGCAGTAACATCGGAAGCCATATTGATTTTTATTTGAAATATGAAGGGAGAGGTGTGGTTATTTAGTAAATTGAGATGATTTTGTGCCCTTATTTGTTTAAATTATAACGAGTAGTTGATTAGAACATGAATGTAATGTATTTTATTGTTCTTAATTGAATCTAGAAATGAATATTGGAGGTATGTTGTATACTGGAGTTTTACATATGTTATTAACTTTTCATGATCAATGTTTGGGCAAGTTTTGGCATTGTTCAGCTCGCAGAGTTGTAATATTTGAAATTAGAATTACTTGTGAAAGGAAGTATCTGATTATCGTTTTAAATGGCTGCATTGCGAGATACAATGTGTTATACTTTTAATGTAATAACATGTTTTGCTCCCGAACATTTCGTACTCGAGGTAACTGAGAACTGTCATGTGCCAAGTTCTTACATTTCAGGCGAGTAGTTGTCAGTGTGGTGGGGGGTCGCGTGGCTTGTTGCTGCTGCTGTAGAATGACAAGTTGGGCCGAAAGGATGCACCGCAGAGCTGCCACATTCAGCAACGTGGTCACTTCTTGCGGCCATCCCACAGTTCCTTATCCTCGACGGCTGGAAAAGTAAGGCATTTGCATCCGTTTATGTATGTGGATGTCCGACTAGTTCCATTAATAATTTTGATACATTACTTCCTAAATTAAAAGTGAAGAACAGGGGCTTCACTAATTTGTCCTCTAACCCTGGCTAGTCTTTGAGGTGTAATTATAGTAACAAAAACTCCTTACTGTTGTATCCACATATGCATCCATGACTACAATCATTGTTGTGTGTATGTTAGAAATGCACATTTATTATGATTACTATTATAGCATATGCAAAAACGTAATGACTAATCAATAAAAGGTGTAAATTTCTATTACATTATTATGTTCACTGATAAATATTGTCTTTGTTGTATAAGTAACAATATATTAAACCATTGGTGTGTGAAGAGTATTACACAGTTACATGTTGCATGAGAAATGAGTGCAGCCCCTATTCTGCAGTAGTTCTGGAAATTTTCTTTGTCGAGGGTATGTCCTCATCATCATCATTTATTTACAATCCATAGATCCAATATACAGTCACAAAGACAAAACAGGATGTGGATTTGGTCAACAGCATATGAATTAATAAGTTATGTAATATATACATTTGTCAAATAAATACAAGCAGTTTGTAAAAAACAGACATGATATATAAAACACAATAATAAAACAATTCAAGCATAGAATAACAAGTCATGCTGACATCAGGATAATAACCTTTAATATAATATAGACCTAGTAGAAAATGTAGTAATAGGTGCACATTAATTACAACTATTATGCTTTGGGATGGTAATAAAAAAATTAGTTTGCATGACAGTTATACATGACAACAACATTTTTAGTTAGTCCACACCTGTAAGTTCAAAATACATCTGATTTAAATCTGTATTAGTATGCGATGTGCACGCAAACAGTTCACTTATTTACATAAGTATAATGTTACAAATTTACCAACACATGCACTTTTTCTATTAAATATTAATAGTTCGTTAAAATGCCCTAAAATGCCCTACAGATGTTTCGGTCGGTTAACCGACCATCATCAGAGGCGACTAGAGTTACTTAGTATATAACATCTAGAGGTGTAGATTAAAATATTCCAGTGAGAGTATTATAAAAACAGCATAATAAAATATAAAGTTCTAAATCCACTGCGTATTAAAGTTCACTTTTCACCAGTGTTTTACGTCGTGTTGTAAATTGTATGTTACGCACGATATGTTGGAAGCCTTTCACATCAGGATGCGTACACGATGTTGTAAACCAGAAGTATGTCTAGCTGTCCTGTTTCCGTTGGTCGAAATGTTCTTTTCAGTGGAACTCAGCGTATATTTTATTGGCTTTTTTTGTATGGTGTCTCGCTTTTTAGAGCATCATAGATACATCCGCTCTAATGAACCAAAATTGGCTTACGCTCAACACATTCTAGAACAAGGGCATGAATATGGCCCACTTCATGAAACCATGTCATTGGTGAAGACATGCAAGAAGGGTAGGTGCATGAACATCCTCGAACAATTCTATATACAAATATATCGAAAACTGACACACTGATTGAAGAACAACACCCGATAGAAGAAAATCCAATATTTAATGTTGCTATCCCCCCACCCCCTCCACAACACAGGTATAAAGATACGATACGTACGCAACACGCGAACCAGTAGGCAAACAGACCTCACCCACCAGGACACGGCATCACAACCAACATACACAGGTATGTCACACAATATTTACAATGCATTCTGTAAATGTAGATACATCGATTTACCTTATTGGCAACGACATGCTTAATAAAATTAATTTATCTTCCAATAGAGACGTGACACCATACAAAAAAAAAAAGCCAATAAAATATACGCTGAATTCCACTGAAAAGAACATTTCGACCAACGGAAACAGGACAGCTAGACATACTTCTGGTTTACAACATCGTGTACGCATCCTGATGTGCGGAGTAACTAACGAAAGGCTTCCAACATATCGTGCGTAACATACAATTTACAACACGACGTAAAACACTGGTGAAAAGTGAACTTTAATACGCAGTGGATTTAGAACTTTATATTTTATTATGCTGTTTTTATAATACTCTCACTGGAATATTTTAATCTACACCTCTAGATGTTATATACTAAGTAACTCTAGTCGCCCCTGATGATGGTCGGTTAACCGACCGAAACATCTGTAGGGCATTTTAGGGCATTTTAACGAACTATTAATATTTAATAGAAAAAGTGCATGTGTTGGTAAATTTGTAACATTATATTAAACATGCACGGTATAAGCAATACTACATAAGTATAATTTTATAGTCCCTGCTAGCCTGTCTGTCTTTATATATATACATATACAAATGATTTTGGTTTGCTCGTTTGTTCCTTCCTTGGTTGGTAGGTTGCCATGGTAACCATTATTGCTGTGTTCTCTGTGCAGTACACGCTGAGGTAATCAAGCATGGTTGTCATGGTTACCGGGTGTGTTCTCTGTGAGGTACACACTGAGGCAATTGAACGCATTTGCCATGGTTACCAGGTGTGTTCTCTGTGAGGTATGCACTAAGGCAGAAGAAACAATTGACCATCAAGCTTGGTTGCCTGTTTTGCAGTCAAATTGGCCTGGTCATGTCAAATGGTATTAGGCTGTTAGGATAGCCAAGGAGGTACAAGCAGGATATACCTATAAGAGGGCACTATTAATGTTTCTTTGCATGCATGTTTAGCATGGTCATGGTTATCAGAATAGCCATAATAACACTAGATAAGAGTGTTTATGTGTTTCATTTTATTATTGCAATGAACACCTATTGTTTCCCCATACAATGAACACTGAATTACTTTTTCCATGGAAGCATGTTGCGTCCCACGAAAGATATGAGCAGAATCTGTATGATAAAAGTAGGAAACATTATGAAAATTTTATTGTGTGTTTAATAATACAAAATAGGTAAATAGGTCAAGTTATTATTAAGTTATGAACAATTAATTATTATTAATTTTTTAAATATATGTGTTAGATGATGATGTATGCAGAATGTGATGTGATGCTATACCAGGTACAGACCAGGCATGCAGCTAGTGTACAGTATTTGCCAGCATATAACACATAGTTTTTTTTATCTTTCAATGTTACTAAAACACATAAGGGGATCTGAGGGTAAATTAAGAAAACTGCATAAGAAAACAAATGCCAGTATAAGAATTAATTACTTTTCACTGTTGTGAATGGTGTTTGTTGTCTGTTTTAAAGTAACAGTTATAGGGGCTAATAATTGTGTGGTGTGTAGGATAGCATTTCTGGGGTCAGTCTAAGGTGAAGTAGGAGAGATAAACACTAATTGTTAGGTTCAAGGATTACCAGAAAATGATTTTGTGGACCTAAAGTAACCCATTGTTAAAGTATGAAGAATGAAGTATTCTGGTCAGACAACGGTGTCATTGCTGTAGCAGATGATTTTACATTTTGCTGTCTTCACTCTGGGACAGGCTTTTTTTATATATACAGACAGGACTCAGCCCAGCAATTAAGAACACAGAGAGTGTGACAGGATATTGTACTTAATGCTAAGCTGTCATTAGTACATTGTTAATCTAAATTTGTATGCCCCAGCTGGGTGTCAAATTGTAATTTTTGTGAGACGATTGAATGTGTATTTAATCAGAACCCTAAGTACTATATAAAATTTTGTTAGAAGATTGCAATGTGGAAGCAGGGAAGGAAGATACTTCCCAACCGTCATTCAGAAATTAGAGTAACTGCGGATGATGAATTTGTTGATTCTTATTTACATTGCTGCCTGCGTCTAATATAGTTACATCTTGCTTCATTATTACCTGAGGAAATGGTGTATCACACTAAGACCATGGAGCAAAGTCCTTTTACAGTAGCTGCTAATTGCGTAATATGGTTACATTTTAAATTCACTATGCAGTTGAATACACATAAATTCCTCTGTTATTTCTTAATTTATAAACATGTCTGATTTGTTTTTTGTGTTATGTTATATGCTAACTTGTAACTTTCAATTTTTTCAGAAGGACTTTTTAATGAGTACTTTAGAAATTATGATCATGATGTGAAATGGATGGCTCACTACCAATGCTTTGGATTGTGTGAAAAAGTAATCTAGCTGAAAACCTTTGCTGAATTAGGTTGCTAATTGATAACCTGAAGGCAACTCATGTTTATTTTTATTTTCATTTTGCAATGTCAATCACACTGATGCGTCAGCTGGGTCCATTTTTAGTATTTTCTGGCTGCAACAAACTGTCTAATGTCTGTATACCAATCCCAAAATGAGTCATTTCAGTAAGTAAGAGCAGTAGGGCAGTTTAAGCGAATATGACTGTCATTAATCCCCGCTGCTATTTTCATATATGGCCAATGTTTGTATGTGCCAAATCTTCATTTAATACTTAAAAGCTGTTCAATTTCAGAGTGAAATTTGGTGTTCCCTTGGATGAGGTGTGCAAGAATGACATTCCCGGTCCCCTGTTGGTAAGTTCCTTACATTGATGTGCTGTATTAATACATTTTTTGTTACACGTGCATGCACGCACAACCTCATTCTCACTATACACACAGGGTTTTGTGAGGCTGTGTGTCCTCAGCCATTATAATTATGAAAAATAAGACTCTGAAATAAAGGTCTAGTGCAGAGAAGTTCACACCAGTTGCCATTTTATTGCACAGTTCCATTTAACATTTTAGGTAATGTTGATTTGGTCCAAAATATGTCATGCCTCCTCTGGAATCGTCATTTCTCCTTCCCTAGGATGATGTGCCTGATGTTTAGAAGGTAGAGGAGTTAGCAGGACACAGAGTGTCTAATATGAGATGTTTGCAGATTGGAAGGATAAGAGGGGCTGAGTAGATAACGTGAGCTAATAAAGTGGAATTCAGAGAAAGAGTGGGGTCTGAGCATGGAGATATGGATTGTATGATCTGCTGTTACTTCCCCGAATAAAAAACAACCCTGCGCATAAGATAACGCTATTTTACAATCTTCAGTTTTCAGGATAATACTTTTATTCACATCAGCCACATTGTTATGCCACATAGTGTTTGCATCTTCAATATTCTGGAATTAAATAATCATCAGAGTTAAGATATGGAGTATTAGCGTAACAAATAGTTGCACACACATCACTGAGTTAACTAGTCATTGCCAGCACTTTCATCACTATACGAAGAGTTTTTTTTATGATCTTCCCCCTGTAGGGTATCATCTTCTGTTCCATTCCTATCATTTGACACACAGCACTTAAACCACCTGACAATGGCTTCTGGCAATATGTCTTTCCAAGCAATTCTTCAAATGGTCTTATGTATCCTGCTGGTGTTAGTGGGCAGTTGCCAGGTAGCAACCATTCCCCATACAGGTGGCAAAGTTTCTGCATGGTTTGTTAACTTCCATATCAAGAACCTGTAACTGAGAGGTCATGCCTCTGGTATGATCACTAGACCTTTTCTTTAGAAGAGCGCCTGGTGTTTTCTGTCCCAAATTTCATTCAGTTACGAGTTCTTCTGTCATCTGCCCTTCACATTATATTTAAATGTAATTCAACTAGGAAGTTTTTCTTTAGGAAGATTCTTTCTTTTCAGAATAACAAATGTTATCAGTTTCCACCCATCACCTAGAACTACAAGCATGACAGTTATTCTCAGATTTTATGTCCTGTTATTAAAAAAGTACTGATTTTGATCCTTCTCCATCAGTTGTATTGTTGGCAGTTGTATCATGAAAGACGGGGTTGTATCTGTGTTCCCATTTTTCCTAAGTGGGAGTAATGCTTTTCACACATATTAATTATATGATGCTGGTATGCTGTTTAATTTTACAAGGTAGCCCGGGAAGCTTTTGCGCTAATGTGGTTCCCTGATGAAGTGCTAACCCTTCCTGATGCATAAACCTTAATTGCCTAACAATTACTGCACTGAATTTTATTGCAGAATCTTGAGGGATGTAGTGACTTCTGTGACCTTAAGTCGTGTTATGTGTCTGGTAGAGGTAAGGCCAATTGTGCTTTTTTCTAGCACACGTTCCTGAACTCCTTTGTGAGTAGCATTGAAATTACCCTACCTTGGCCCACAAAATGCTTCTCAAGTTAAATTTTCTTAGATTGTGGCAGTTATTTGTTTTACTTTTTCCTCCTCTCCCCCCCCCCCCCCCAAAAAAAAAAAACAAAAAAGAAAGCTTGGCACTTTGTGGTATGAACTATATACATTCAGAAGCACATGGCATATCCTTGTAAATGTTACCATCAGATGGTGTATGTGTGGGAGCCACTGGTAGTAGGCAAGCAACATACATGTCCTTTGAATCATGGTTTCATTGATTCAGTGTGGCATACTGAGTGTACTGAAGCAAAGGCTACAACACACACTACTTGTACAAACTGTTACCAAACTTCAGAGTAGTCTCTGAGGTTGTCTGTGGTTCATTGGCATTGATGGGGAATGCAGCGAATGCAATCAGCATCACCTGACCTGCTAATCTGTGCTACCTCACACTGAAGTGCTATTAAAATGTCCTATCTGCTTGTAAATCATTTAACTTACAATGGCTGCTTAATTTTCGGAATGAGGTCATACTCACATGGACTGAGGTCAGGGAGAATACGGAGGGTGTTTTAACACTTCCCACCCACCAGTACCAGAAAACATTCTGCAAAGTGGGCTGTAGCATTAATGTGTGGGGTAATGGCATGTACTGCAGAGTGGGCTGTAGCATTATGTGGGGTGATGGCGTGTTCTGCAGAGTGGGCTGTAGCATTATCATGTTGGGTGATGGCGTGTTCTGCAGAGTGGGCTGTAGCATTATCATGTTGGGTGATGGCGTGTTCTGCAGAGTGGGCTGTAGCATTATGTGGGGTGATGGCATGTTCTGCAGAGTGGGCTGTAGCATTACCATGTTGGGTGATAGCATGTTCTGCAGAGTGGGCTGTAGCATTATGTGGGGTGATGGCATGTTCTGCAGAGTGAGCTGTAGCATTATCGTGTTGGGTGATGGCGTGTTCTGCAGAGTGGGCTGTAGCATTATCGTGTTGGGCGATGGCATGTTCTGCAGAGTGGGCTGTAGCATTATCATGTTGGGTGATGGCGTGTTCTGCAGAGTGGGCTGTAGCATTATCGTGTTGGGCGATGGCATGTTCTGCAGAGTGGGCTGTAGCATTATCATGTTGGGTGATGGTGTGTTCTGCAGAGTGGGCTGTAGCATTATCGTGTGGGATGATGGCGTGTTCTGCAGAGTGGGCTGTAGCATTATCATGTTGGGTGATGGCGTGTTCTGCAGAGTGGGTTGTAGCATTTTCATGTTGGGTGATGGCGTGTTCTGCAGAGTGGGCTGTAGCATTATTGTGTGGGATGGTGGCATTTTGGACCAATGCTGGATGTCTGTCTCTGGTTGCATGATGTGTGTGGTATTGCAGAAATAATTGGTAATGCTGTGCATTCACAGTTTGACCCTGTGGAATGGGATGATATAGAACACCATGGATGTTGCATGCTAAAATGGTCATCAGCTTAGTGGGTGATGGATTTTTTTTTTTTTTTTTTTTTTTTAAAAAAAAGCTGTATGTTTTCATGGTGACTGCAGATGACACTTTTCAAAACAGACCATAATTTAGTTTCAGTTTATAGGCCCTGTGCTTGTTCTATTAGTTGCCATTATCCAATGTAACATGTTGTTTCCTTCACAATGAGAGCATCCCAGGTTGTCACAGCATGTCTTTTGGCAGGTCCACTGTTGCACCTCATTTACACGATGTGGCAGCTACTTGTCGGCCGTCTTACACATTTTTAAGTTCTGCCATAAAATTGAGAGCACTGTAGGCCCAGAAATCCTTGTGTGCTGAACTAATTCCTTCACAGTCCAGCACATTTGTTCATCCATACAGTGTTCAGGTATGGCCACTAACAAGTCTGTGTGAATGGACACAGAATGTCCATAGTGATGTGTGTCGTCAGTTGATTCTCTTCCACTTTTACATGCTTGTACCCCCCCCCCCTCCCCCTTCCAACTGTTGGATACAGTAGGTTGTGATCTCCCAATGCTTCATATAGCTCTGCATAGCACTCATGTGCATTTTTACCATGGAGAACCGCTGTTTCCACTTACAAACACAGTTACACTTTTATGGACTTCCATTCTTGAATGATGTTTGCTTGCAAAATGCATGGGCATTCCTGTATGTATACCCCCAACCTCAGGGTAACATTTAGAACTACATGTCATGTGCTTTCAAATGCATGTACCCAATTTCCCCCAGTGCCACATTTTTGGTAAAAAAAAATGGTATACGTGACTTTTGAGTGATCTATGTAGCAGGTATTTTTGTTTTATCTAGCCCTGTACAGTCTGTTTTTGTGATATGTAATTACCATGCCTGGGTGCACTTATTGGTTCCTTCTGCAAGTTTAATTGCCATTAATATAAAATTATCTTTGTAACTTCATTGCACTGAATTTGGCATTTTATATGCTGTTGTTGCTTTCCTTTCAAGACAGTCACCTATGATTATTACAGAATACTTTAAAACTTCTCACCTCAATAATCTGACTCGAAATGAGCTTTCAGCACACCAGTAATGAAACCAGAAGTACAAAATAGCATGTGTAATTACTGCTGCTGCTGTGTCATTCATTCATTCACCTAGCTTTATAAGGTACAAGAACATGTGCTGTATTCACAGAACCTGTTTAAGTTTGTGTGCAATTGTATAGAAACTCCCTGCCTTTCAGATGGTGAATTATGACGAAATTCTTGTCATATGTGTGAGTAAATATGGTGATGTGGAAGGTTCAGTGACAGGGTGATATTTAGTAATTGTCTTCCTGCCAACACAAAAATAATATGGTCTGATGAGGAAGAAAACAAGTATAAAATAACGATAGGGACATTGCATGCTTTAATGATAGAGTGTTTACCATATTTTAGTGGGAGTGTCTGTATTTTACATATGTTGTTTTAATTGTACTTAGGTTTTGATCCTGAAGCTCAACAAAGAAGCTCCATTTAAAAAAGATGTGTTCCGAGCACCTGGTCATCAAGGGAACATGAAGAAGCTAATCCATTTTCTGCAGGCAGGCCGTCTTGTTAACATGGATAATTTCTCTGTCTACACTATTGCATCTGTGCTCAAGAAATTCCTGCGTAAGCTTCCTGGTGGGATCTTTGGTCGAGACGGGGAAGAGCAGTTATTTGCAGTTATTGACTTGCCTAGTACTGAGGAGCAACGTGACGAGATACACAGGTTAGAGTTTGCTTACTTGTAAAACACTTGTTTTAGCAGAAAATTGCCGTATAGCAATCATGTTTTGTGAAGCTGAGTATTTTGTGTAGTCACCAGAATAATAAACTAAAAGAATAAACTGAACCACTTATACATAACAGCCATTCACTAAAACAGTCTTCAGGCAAACATTTCTTAGTTGCTTTTATGTTACAACAGAATTTAATTAATCTTAGCCATGAATTACAACACACATACAGAATTGGTTAAGCTGAGTTGAAAAGGAACTTCTCCATCCATGTTATGTAGAGACTGTACTTCTGATTGTGTCTCTGAGCACAGTAGCTGTCACAGGAGCCTTGTCACGTAGGAAGCCTGTAATCACCTGAAATTTAAGTCCATTTTTCTCCTGCATTTCAACTTACATTACTTGACAGGCGAGTCTTGAAGTGTTGACCTTCAGCTTCTAAGCAGGTCTCACATGACAGAGCTCATCTGGAAATATTAGCAGTTCCTCTTTGAATATTATGAGGGTTGATTGAAACGTAAGAATGCATAATGACTGTTTGCTTATTCAGACATTTTTGTTCAAAATAACATTTCTCATGAGAAAAGAGAACAGTGACCTACTTTTCCACATAGTCATCCTGAAGGTACATGCTTTTGTCACAGTGTGTTATTAGTGAACGTATACCTTCAGCACAGAATTCTGGGCTTTGCGAACGGAAACACTGTGAGGCAGCTTCTTGCACTTCTGCAACAGTTTGGAATCTAACCACCAAGGTGCTTCTTCAGAGGGCTGAAAAGATGCAAATCACTTGGTGCCTAGACCCCACACAGCCCAACAGATGGTGTCCCTGTTGCAGCAGTTTGAATGGGAGTGTCGTGAACATCCACTGTACAGCCCTGACTTCACACCAAGTAACTTCCATCTTTTTTTGCCTTTGAAGAAGCATCTTGGTGTAGATGTCCAGGAAGCTGTCTCAGAATTGTGTGCTGAAGGCATAAATGCACTGGTAACACACCGTGACAGACGCATGATCCTGTAGTGTGACTATGTGGAAAAATATATCATTTTTCTCTTTTCTCATGACAAATGTTATTACGAGCAAAATGTTGCTGAATAAGCAAATATTCACTATGTATTCTTACTTCCCAGTTGACCTACATAGCTTTCAGTTCTTGCAAGGAATGTGGATTGTTCACAAAAATTCTGTCTTTTGGTGTCACCCACAAATAATAATCGTGTGGATTCATATCTGACGATCTGGGAGGCACAGTCCACAAGTTATCAACTGTTTGCCAAATACATCTTCTGGGCCAGTTATTGAGAATCTTGCTTTGTGGGCTGTGGCATTATTCTGTATAAAGTAACCATAATTTGTTTCTTCTGTTAATTCTGTAAAGTATGATGTCAGAATTAACCAAATGTTTCTTCAAAACATACGGGCCTTGTGATTTTACATGCACTCATTACACACTCAGACTCTTGACTTTGTCATGCCAAGGAAAATCATGAACTGCATCATGGCAAATTTTAGAACACTGTTACCTGTTGAAGTGGCAAGTCTTCTGGGATTTGATCGTGTGTCAGATGAGTAGTTCCCGACATGTTGAAGGATCATGATGCCTTCATCTTCAGGGTCAAGCAGTCCAAGGAGAATACAAATGAACACTTTTACAACAATGTAATGCTGTCACACAGTGACCGTCTGTCCTCTGTGACTTGTAACACATGGCTAAACACTTTTCTCACATTCCACAGTCTTGCGGTCAAGTCACCTTCACAGGCAGAGGCTGTATTTTCCTTTATTTGGGGATATAAGGGGGTGGGGTGGGGGTAATTTCTGGTTGAAAGCAATAGTGTGTTCTGTTATGTCAAAAAAGTATGCCAGCATTCTGACACAACCCAAGATTTAAAATTTCTTTACTCCCAGACCAGTTTCTTATACTTGGGAACTGACTTTACTGTGTACCCTAGTGAATATGTAAGAAGATTAACAAAAGTTTCCCAGCCATTCACACCCGCACAAGAATTAGGTTTGCTTCAGTAGGCTGTATTAGAAGACCTTATATACCCATGTGAAGCTGGTCCACCAGCTGTGCAATCCTTTAAGTTTAATGAAGTCAAATGGAGAATGTTGTAAGTTAAATTGACAGTCTGTGTTAAAATGGTAGTTGGAATGGTCTCGAATTATCAGATAAGAACTACATACAACTGAGTTTGTTTCAAACAATGGAATTTTTTTACTACAACTAACATGTACACGTTGGAATGCAGTGACTCATAGTGAAGATTTTGGTGGGAGGTGCAGAGGTGTTATTTCCAAGAATTGATGTTGTTAATGATGAAGACAGTGACAGTGAGCGGGTAGAAACTGTTGGGGTCACAGTGGCAGTCAACCGAATGTCAGCTTCAGTGTCTAAAGCTGCAGGAACCAGAGTACAACTCAACTCCAGCTGCAGGACCCGTACTGTTGGGGTCACAATGGCATTCAACCGAATGTCAGCTTCAGTGTCTAGAGCTGCAGGAACCAGAGCACAACTAAACTCCAGCTGCAGGACCTGTGACTTATGTTTGTTTGTTTTTCATCATGACAGAAATGTCTTAAAACTAAAGTAAAGTATTCTTCGTTCATATACCATGGTACAAAGTTACAGTCGTACATTGCATTAGTGATAGTGTTCCAAACTTAAAATGTTACAAGGCTGCAGAATGGAACAGTGCTTTTAGAAGTTGACAGCTTCAGGCATGACTGATTTCTCTGTTTGGACATACTGTACCTTGTCAGCATTCTTGGTGGCCAGCAGAGTGGACTAACTCTTCTGACAAGGCCTCAACCCAGACAACCTGTGTGACAACTCCATCATACCTTCTTCTCAGCTACAAGATTTCATTTCTCATTGGACACTTCAATTATCCATATATGCAAGCATAAACATTAGCATATTTCAGGAATACAATAAGTCTGGTGTGCTGAGGCACATCAAAGCTTGTTGGTGCCATACAACATAACAGGGATGCCCAAAACATGTACAATAAAGCATAGAAGACCTCTTCTCTGTCAGTTTCACCTCATTCAACATATAAATTATGACACTGCATTAGAAAAGAAGGAAGTCATACTTTGATGTAATAAATATTCACAGTAAAGCATAAACTTAATACAGAGAGCAGTCATAATGTAACAAGCTGTCAACTACCCTCATTTCCCAGGTTAATTACATCTTTACCAACTTATACCCAGCGGTTATTGGTGCTCCTCTTTGGGACATTCCGTGTAATTGCAACAAATGCTGAAAGGGCACGAACTGGAATGACATCAGAAGCTCTAGGTGTTTCAGTTGCACCCAGTTTCTTCCAGAGTTGTGTTAGTAATGGGAAGACTGCAAAAATGGAAGATGTAATAAGATTTAAGGTAAGTGAAAGTGACCCTGACGTATATGTGTGTATGTCTCCATTCTGAATGTTCTTCTTATTGAGTGTGTGTGCGTCTACTAGATAGCCTGCAAACTGTTGATATAATATGATGTTGGTCTGGACGGTCTGCAGCAACAAAATGAGCCCATATTCCTTGTTATAAAGAAAGTAGTCAGAATAATAAAAAAATGTGTGTGGGGTTGTTATTATTGATTCTTAAAGTTTTTTAAGAAGTATTCAGTACGTGTTGCTTCTTTAAGTATATTTGCATGCATGTTCCTTGTATGTGACACTAAACATGTGAATGCAAAGGTGCTGTTTGTGATGGTTTTCGAAGACTTTGTATGGTAAAACTCACTTAAGACATTCCTGTGTTATACATTTTTCCCATATAAGTCGTCTGTACTATTTGGTCCCGTCACAATACCCATAAGCTATGTGTGATTTGTCTATTTACGAAGAGTCATTTAACAAGATTTCCTGCCTAAATTGTTCAGTTGCCAAACAAAAGTTGTCATTTAATACTGCATGTCTCTACATGATTCAGGCACTGTTTTCTCCAAACATTTCACTTGAAAACTGGGGTGCATAACTTATGGGAAGAAATACAGGATATTTGTTGTTGTAGTTGTAATTATGTCACATTTCACATGCAAATAGGATGTCGTCCCTATTTCCGAGTGAAGTGGTAAACATCTAGTGACAAGCGTAGTCAAGGTCAAGACAGTGGTGTGTTGTGTACCAAGCTTTTGTTGTGTAGCTGCCATTACACCATGAAAATCGATGTGATTTCAGTTGAACTTTACAAAGAGTGTTTGTGGCTGAGTGGTATTAGTGTGAGGAAAATGTGCAGTGCAGGTGATAAGAAAACTGGACTTAAAGCAGAAAGCACTTTCAGCAAAAGTAAAGTCAGTACCATTCGTGAGTGGACTCAAATCCTGAATTACTTTGTGTGGCCACTGCAGAAGGATTGGGCATAGCACCTTCTGCATTGAACTCCTTAACGACAAAGAAATCAGAAATTCTGTGTGAAATGGAAACATTTCTGCTGTGCAAGGGAGTGAAGGCAGGGAAGTACGCAGTGATCAAAAGATCATTGTTGGTGTGGTTTAGACATCAGCTTTTCCAGAAGTCCATTAATTGAACTGTCTTAAAGGAATAGGCAAAGGAAATTGTAACAGAACTTAATGTCAAGTTTGGTCCATCAAACAGATGGCATAACCAATATAAAAATTGTTCTGGCGTTATATATGGAACCATAAGTGCTGAGGTTCGAAGTGTGGATTTGGAAGTAGTGGAGACATGGATATCCTCCATTCTTCCATCAAAGATTGTCAGATATGAACTTTTAGAGACGTTTTAAGCATCAGTGAATTGTGGGCTATTTTAAAACGTGCTACAAAATAAACCTTTGATGTTACTTGCCATGGTGCAAAGTGCAACAATGACTGCTTGACTGTGTTATTGGGGCTAACATGGAAGGTTCTGAAAAGGTGCCTCTGCTTGTAGTCAAAAGCCATGATGTTTTAAGCATATGAGAAACCTGCCATGTAAGTATACCAGCAACAACTCTGCATGGATGACTTGTGTAATATTTGAGGACTATTTAAGGGTTGGATGCCAAGGTGGTAAGCAAAAGCAGAAAAATAATGATGTCCATTGACCTGCTCATCGTAAAGAGCTGACCAATTTAAGAAGCATCCGTATAGAAGTTCTCCCTCCCAGCACATCAGCTGTCCTCCGACCCATTGATCATGGCAGTGTCAAAGTTATGAAGCATTGTTTCAGTAAGAAGTTGGTGTGTCGGTTGCTTCTTCACCTGAAACAAGGATCAGCAATGCTCAATGTTTCTTGACCTGATTTTCTTCCATGTTTGAAAGCTTTGTCAATATAGATGATCAAGTTGTAACCCCTGACAAGCAAAGTGTTGAAGATATATTATCTTAGAAACAAACAGATCAAGAACCAGGTGAGGATGAGGAGGAGGATGGAACAGGATGAAACCATGACTCAGAAGCTAACATGCAAGGAGGTCATTGAACATTTGATCCACTGTGGCATCTGGGGAGACACATTGGAGTTACCTCAACAAGTACGGAAAACCACGTATGATACAGAGAATTACATTCTTCAACAAATGGAAAAGAATTATAAATAATTCACACTGATAACTTCTGCAATAAACTGAATATTTTGTGTTCTGAGTGTGTTTTGAGCTAATGCTGTATCAATTTTTGTGTCTCTTTCCCGTAGTTCATATTGTCTGATATTTGTGTTCAGCAATTTGAACTTGAACTGCAGTAGGAGAATTAGATGGTCACTGTGTGTAGTTTGTATTTAATATAGTTCATAATGAGGCACTCAGTTTTGCTGTGATGAGCAAAATTATGCGTTTAAGAATTTTTAGTAATATGTAATTTGTTGTAATTTATTTTGTATAAATGTACTTTCCTAAGAAGTGTTTAGGAGCATGTCCCTGGAAAAATGTCTTAATGGGCTTTTACTGTATTTAGTTTTTTACAGGACCACTTTCTTATCTCACCTGAGCCATACAAATTAGGTGTTCCACAAATATTTTCTGGAAATATATGTCAGACTTATGTACATAACCAGTTAATGTTGTCCGGGATGTGATGCCTTGTGGTTTGGTAGATCAGAACCAACAGTCCAAAGGTAGAGGCGTCTGCTGCCCTTATCTTCAGGGTTGATGTTTTCATACATTATTCTCATAATTCTAGTTTGAACTTCATATCTTAAGTTTTTAGTGTATATATCTAGTGCACATTACTCACTGGACCAGCAATGATATTCAACTGCTTGGAATAAAAACAAGACCAAACATCTTTTGGGCTAGCAATGTACAGTTTTTCAGCTGCAGTGCTTCACATTTGGTTTGCCTTTCTGTAAAAATCTAAATTCACCTTGTTAAATAGTAAAGCAATACTGGCCTGTCAGGACTTCATTGCATGGCATATAAATAAATTAGAGATTGTTACTGTCTTGCTATTAACACTGTAGTGTACATATAATTACATTTCATAGAGAGCTTGTATAAAATAATAAGCATACATATTGTATGAGGTGATTATTATGGCCGTTATTTACTATAATTGCTCTATAGGCTCTATAATTTTCCATTTGCTGTTTTCACAACTTGAACATTGCCGGGTTGTATCTGTACATTTACGCCTTATTTTCTTAATTACCACGTAAAGGGAGTCGACATTTAGCTTCCAGCATGTAATGTTAATATCTCATGAATGATGATTTATGTGTTCTGAATGTTTTCTGACATAAGATGCAATAACTGATGTAAACCAACATATTGTTTACTGTGTTGACATGTGTATTCTTGTAATGAGATTGAATCCAAATCCACTTTCAGTTTTCTGTATTGTTATATGGATCCTGATCCAGTACCTAGTACTCAGCCATAATTGATTTATATAATTAATGTGTGGTCTTTCATGTCCTTCACACAGTATGGAGGTAAATTTTGTAATTTCTAGCAGTTTTTCATTTTTTAAATTCTGAAATTCTACAGTTTCCTCTTTGTGCTTTGATATTCCTATATGCATCTGATATACATTGATATACATATAAGCAAGGTTTTGTGATTGAGTCACACACAGGTTGCCAGAGTTACAATAGAGGTGGACTTGTGCGTGATGTCACAACCTGGAACACAATCAAAGGAGAGGTAGCCAGCTCACACTTTGTGTAAAACAGCGTGTTCCCTGTTTTAATTATGTGCATTTATATTTTATCTTGGTTTTTAATATGCTTGTTTTGTGATTGAGTCACACCCCTGGGTTACGTTGCTAAGATTTGAAAAAAATGTTAGAAAGTCATTCCTAAGATATGAATGGAATGTCTCCCACACCAAAAACAAAAGCAGCTTAGGGCTGGTTGTAATTTTAGTGTGAAGGGATGGGGAAACCTTATTGTGTGTGTTGTGTAAAGCACTGAAGTACTAAAAATTACATCTTTAGTGTTGTTCTTGATATTATTCACAATTGAAAATTTAGCAACAATAAGAAAGGGAATTTTTTCACAGTTTCTACTTTTGGCACGTGCATAATTGCACAAAGTGTTTAATTATTTCAAGGTTGATAATAATAATAATAATAATAAAGGTACAGCTGTCCCTGGTCCATGCCATGCAGTCATATGGGGCTAGCAGAAGTCAGCATCACACCTTGGCCACTTGACCACCAGGAAAGAATCCCGGTACCCATTGAATGGGAGTCTGGGTGGGCCCCAGAGATGGTCTGGATATTTTGGAGAAGAGAAAACTCTCTTGTTCCTACCAGGATTCAAACCCTGGACCATCCGGTGCATATCCTAGTCTCTGTACCAACTACGCTATCCCAGCTGTGATGATGATGATGATAATAAATTACTCTTAAATGATGGAGGACTCAACCATAGTCACCCTTTTCCTCAAGGTGAACTTAACAGAGAATTGATGATACAGTGCCTGTTGAGCTTAGTGTGTATCGAAATTAGTATTCATTGACACATGCCAAACAGTACTTCTCTGTCACAATGAAAGTGAAAATGGTCTTCTAGTACTTATGAGGGTTACACTCTATTCTGTTTGTTTCTATTTACATGCATATTAATCAACAAAGAGAAAAACTGAATACATAGATCCAACACTTATCCAGACTACACCTTGTTTCCAGATAATTACAAAATGTTCCTCCTTTGGAAGCCACACAGTGCAGAGAAATATTCCTTTTACGTAATTTAAGTACTATATAATGTTTTTAATATATCCCAATATATATTATTTTATTTTTATTACTCTATTTTCAGCTTTTACAACACACACAATATTGTAAGGTTGATATCTCAGTCACTTGAAATTTTATCATATTGTGTGCAAGTGATCTTTATATAAATATTTTTATAATGTCTGATAATTGACTGTTGATTAAAGCCGAAACATGTTGCATAATATGTATTAAATCACTGCAGAATGTAGTTGTAGTTGCCCGAACTTCTCTCTTTATCTGTATATCACAATGGGATGTCACGCATAAAGATAATAGGAAACGTTGAAAGATAATTGCATCTTAGCTGTGAAAACATACAGTAACCTCACAAAGCACAATTTTGTTATTTGAGTTTTGGTCACTGTTTTTCTCTTTGCTCCATGACACTGAATCACATGGCAGGCTGAAGTCAGTGTAAGTACATATTTACAGTTGATTGCAATTCTGGTGTCTGTATCTCCCTCTCTTTCTGGTTGTTCTTATTGTGCGTAAAAGTATTTTGTGAAGTTTTTTTTTTCCCCCCTCCCTAAGTTTAGAGCAGGGTAGATTGTTTGTTCAGTGTTCAGCATGACATTGCTGCTGTGTTTTTTGTAACATCTGTATGTTGAGAGCTTTTGCTGTGTGTAGGAAAGTTATAGTCCCATATACTCGATTTCTTTTGTGTTGTCAGTATTTTACAGTTTATATGTGATCTTAATTTACTCAGCAGCTAAATAAGTAATGTATTGCAACATGGAATAGCTGGCATATCCTTGGTGCGTTTGGCGATTGTGGGATTGTGCAGATGAGTGAACTTTACTGAGGGAATTTATGAAAACAGATACTGTGATCCCTAGCCCAGTATGGGGATGAGGGACAGCGAGCATGGTGTGTTGGGCAAAACCACAGCAAACTTCTTGTGGGAAATACAGGGTTACGTGACTGTGGACACTTATGCCCCCCATCGCTTAAAATACATTTTTGGACATTTGAACACACAGTGGTTGGGTAGCTGATGCTACCAGCTTCTTCAGCAGGTGAGTGTGTAACCATCTGTGATTATCGGCATGTGTTTAAATTTTTTGGTGTTTGGCAGTTTTTTTGCCCACTGCATTTAATTAGTCTCATCTGCGTATAATCAAAACCACGTTGGCCAGAACCGTGCTGGGCAGGAGTTTACTGTATGTTTAACCTTAGGACTATACTTTTGCACAGGGATGGACTTAGAGGACCTCTTAGTGGGATTTAATGACATTGTCATGAAATGTAACTGCCCTGTAGAAGTAATAAGAGTCTGGAAATGTGTGTGAGAACTTTGGGAAAATATTCTATTTCTGTATGTGTGCAGTTTAAATTAGTAAGGTAGTATTTTGAATTTATGGTTCCTTGATTTCAGAAGAGTGCAGATCTTATGATTCCTTAATTTCTGAACTCTGCCCATTGTATAGTATTGCAAAAAGAACACAATATCCAGCATGTTCCACTGCTTTACTGTTGAGCCCAAATGAGTACATGCCTCTTCACCCTTTCTTCTGAAAACAGAACAGATTCTGTTTGCAGAATGTTCTGTTCTTTTTGCAATGCTAGAAAAAGGACTAAGCCCAGAAACGAGAATCCTAAGTGCATTATACTGTCATCCATTTAGAACTATAATATTCTGAATTATGTTGTTTTATTTCCTGCATGTGAGATTGTCAATGTAAAATGGCAGATTATGTTGAAACTTCAGTGTTGCTTTATTTAACAAAGGTTTTTTAGCTGCTGATATTATATAGTATCAAATAATGGGTTGATTGGTGACTAGTAAATTGGCAAGGATTTGGAAGGGAATTGGTTGTGGTGTAATGTAAGATACTGTCTCAACATTTGTCTGGAGGGGCTGGTGAGAACTGTTATGGCTATTTGCATTTGGTCACTGTTAAACATATCTGTTGAGAAACACAACTGCATGTGGAGAGTTAATTTTGGTGCTAGTTGAAAGTACATTATATCCCCATATATATGTATAATGCATACTGTCTGTCTGTCTCTATCTGTCCATCCTGCCCTGTTTCTCCAAAACACATTTTGTAAAAAGAAGATAGTAGCAAAAATGTTTCTCTTTGAAAGACAACCCTGAAAGTCATTCTTTTGTCATTTTCTATTTTGAAAATTAGGAACAGGGTGCCCAAAAACTAATATCAGGCTCATGTAGGGAATTTGAATCTTAGTTTGGGGGGGGGGGGGGGGGGTAAACCCATATACCTGACCAACCATCTCAGTATATGTGTGTGTGTGTGTGCGCTAGATATCTAGGGTTCCTGTTTCCTGTGCTTGTAGGCTTTACTGTGATAGGACATGTGACACAGTGCCTAGTGATCCGGGGTAATGGATGATGATATCTCAGGGTTGTAGTTATGATTAGGTTCCACTGAAGCTTGGTCTCCTACTATGTAGCTCCAGTAATTGTGCCTGACACACTTTTTAGAGATGATAAAGTTTTATTCAGTAATAAATTGACCGAATATCTACAGACTTTTAAATTGCACTATTGTGAGTTGAAATATACAGTTTTGAGTGTGTTCACATCTGAAGTAAAACTCTTGACATTAATTCTTAATGTGTTAATGTGAACAGTGGCAAGGTTAACACTTAGAGAATAAAACATATTGAATGGTGAATGATGAACTGTTGACCCCCGAATGATCAGAATAACTAGACCAAATCAGAAGAAGAATGACTGACTAGAATAACATGAATAGAGAAGCAGAATGCCATGGTGATTAGTATACGCAGAATGCCATGGTGACTAGTATACGCAGAATACAGAATGAGTAACTCATTGGAACTCTTAAACTCCTGACTCCTCTGGAGATGGATGTGTGGTGAATATTGCTTGTCACCCTGCCTTCATATGATTTTTGAGAAGTTCCCACATTTTGTAACTGAAGGCCAACTTCAGACTTCAGGACGTGAGAGTAATCAGCTTAATTACAAAGCCACACCATGCTTTCATGTTGGGTGTGCGGATGTGAGAGTGTCATGCCAGCCATTGGAATATTATCCACTTCACCTTATTCAGACTTATTTTGTATGTGACTGACCAGTGTTTTGACAGCATTACCAGAACAAAACCAAGGTCTGCTTACGATATGTAGCGGGACAGCCTGTGTACTTGGGCCCATCTGCATAGGAAACACTGGCTGACATGCAACCAGCTGGCATTTCTGTTTCATTAAAATGGTTATAAACTAATAAAAATGTAGTCCACCTGAATAGATCGTTGTACCTACCTCTTGAGGAGACAGCCTCAAGAAAATTATTGATTTTTCTGTTTTGTTTTGCAAGTTAACCACAGGGTGCCTAAAAACCAGACGAGCCACTATGTGCAATTCCAATCACACTCAGGGAAAAATTTGAACTAGGAAAATTCCTGCATACAGTTGCAGTCACTTTTGGTTGTAGTGCTGTTGGTATACAAAACACGTATGTCCACTTTATAAAGGAGCTGCTGTGAAGAATGTGACAAAAGAGACTGAAATTTACACTACAGTATGGCTTGAGCTGTTTTCATTTTTGTGTGTGTCAAGATAAAATAGTTTTGTGTTCGAGTAGTTACAATGTCCTAATTTAGAAACATGACATTAAAGTGTATGTTTAAAGTTGTGTGAAGTATATTTTGGGTTCCCATTGAATTTCACTGGACATTGCTAGTGTGGGTTGACATTTACTTGACTGTTGTTGATCAAAGAAGGGTCAAAATAGTAAGACAGTGATTCGTCAGTTTATAAGCATCCTCCATCTCTTCCTTCTTTTCGCCTTTTCATTCTGTGTGAGGAAAGTAGTTTCATAATCTTGCAACTGAGCATTCTGTCTTTTATGTGTCATGGTGTCTGTAGAAGGTGTTTGTTACTGTTGAATTTATATAACTTTTGTGTTTTGTTGTCTTTGCATATGAACTGTTCAAAAGATTACAAGCGTTATGGGATTAATGCATTTACAGTAAAATTCTGTCAATCCAGCACCCACGGGCCTGGACAGGTGCCATATTATTGGATATTCCATATAATCAGACTGTACCTATACTGACCTAAGTTCTTACAGGTAATTTTTTGTTACTTCTGCTATAATTGGGCTTCACAACTAATCAAAGGAGTATTCCATTTGGATATCTCCTTCATATGCTGGTTTAGGTTAATCACGATCCTCTTCTGTGTTTTTGGAGTCTTCAAAGCTGAAATTGATAGAACAGGAATGCAGGGTCAGCAGATAGCACAACGGTTGATTGAAGTACAGACACTCTTGGACGTCTTTTTGAACATGCCCCTGAGATCTTCCTGTTTCACTGGTAAAGCTCTTTTTCTGGTAAAAGGTATTGAGGACTACTTTTCTCAAGTGCTGGACTATCAGGAGTGCTGGATTATCAGATGCCAGATTACAGGAATGTTGCTGTATTTGTAGAAAGTGAAAATGTACGTTGTATATTAATGTTCCCAACATGAATTATGGCAGGTATTACACCATGTAACGTGATGTATTAGAAAATAAAGATATCTTATTTTGCACAGTCAGTGATGTGAAATGATAGCTTTGCATTGTAGCTGTAGTTTATGTGATTAAATTGAAAGTTCTATTAGGATGAGGAAGTCAGGTGTCTGATCAGTCCTCTGCATAAGGAGTCCACCTTGACAGAATGTCAGATACAATTTTGTGTGAACGTGTTAGGAGTGATATTCTTCAGTAATAGCTATAGTCACTTTTGCTGCTACTTTTATGAATTTGTGCAATAAGACATTCTCTCAATTCTGTGGCAAATATTCTTAATCCAGACAGAATTATTACATCTTTGGCTTTTGGAATGTAATGTTCTGCTTTCTGCTTAGATAAATTCTGCTGGAAATACTTGGTAATGTACACTGTTTGAAGTTTTCAGTGCTGATTTTAACATCAACAAAACACTGGTCAGCTGTGTGTTTCAGCTTACCTAACTTTACTAACAGTATGTACTTTTAATGGCCGATTGAGGTGATTTTTATGTGTATTAAAAATATTGTAAACATAAAGGTAAAGGTCACCCCATGACATGCCCATGAAGGCACAGAGGGAAGGCAGAAGTAGAGCTCCGACTCATCTGCAACCTGGCACTAGAAGGAGGTGGGTGGTCAGTACCATGCTCTGATCGCTTTACCCTCGGGAAAGACCCAGTATCCTTTGTACAGGAGGCTGGGTGGGCCTCAGGGCCGGTCTGGACAACACAAAGAATCTCGTCCCCACCGGGATTCGATCCCCGGACCGTCCGGCCCATAGTGAGTTGCTATACTGACTGTACTGTCCTGGCTGGTTAAAACTGTTGTAGGAGTTCATAATTTGGCAAGTTAATTGTTGGTTTGTAACCGTTTCTTAAGTTCCATTTGTGCCTACATAAGAATTTGATATGTTTTTCCTTGCCACTGCAAGGTCATTAATTTTGTATTAATTTTCCATGATGTGTGACAGCACCCTTGATGTTTTTTGGTTCTGCAGGAATGTCTATGCATATATCTGCAATCTCTAGCAAGTTTGGGGTTGTAGTTAGAGCATGTAAGTCATGGAAAATATGACTTAACTGCTGTGTGCAGAAGAGTTACTCAAATGTCATCTTTTTAAGCTGACATCTTAGATCTTTATGTGAAGTAACTGGATTACATTGTATTTAATATTACAGCAGCAACATATGCTGAGCTTATTTCCTCTGATACGCTTTTCATTTTTCTGTCTCACACCACAGCCTCCTGTAGTGGGTTCATTCTTTCATCTGTGCTGTACATTTGACCATGGAGTAAAACCAGCTGTGTTGGCCAAGGCTGTAACAAGCATCGAAGTTGGTCAATTTACTGGTCTTATTGTCTGTTTGAATGTGATATGTGAAGTGCTTTATGTTACATGTGTTGTGAAACGTTCATAATATTCAGAATTGTGAGAGATTTAGTTCCATCCATATTCACTATTTCTGGCCAGTATAGTGCGCAGTCTACTTCCTTATAATATGCCAAACATCGTTCCTTGTGATTCATTTCACGCCTGCATGCTTATGAAGAGTTGTTTTTGTTGTGTGGCAAAAATGTTGAATTTTCTGTAGTTCACCAGGAATATATCTTTAAATTCATAAAAACTTAACCATCTTCTGAGCTGTCATTGGATATTACATTTTCTCAGAATTTGATATGGAATTTTTGTAAACAAGTGAAGCAAAGGGATAATACAATACCAGCTTCCTCACAGAGTCATTCTGTCAAAAAATATGGATGGAATTCTGTAATTTGGTTACTTTTCTTTATTCCAGTATTTGTTTGAAAAATATGTCATTGTTAAGTGATTTTGTTTCCTATTAACACCTGATGTTTCTGACATATGTTCTTAGGAAATTATTGTCTTGTATGTTGAATGCTTCCATCTGAATGTAGGAACCTGGTTTTGTTAGGTTGTCTAGTGTCTGTTGTGCTCCTACAGCAAATGTGTTAGTATATCTGCACCTAAGTATTAATTTCTTTTCAGTAAAGGTGGAGCTTTGTGTCTTATAACATGTGCAAAACTATATTGGAAACACATTTGTAACATATGCAAGTGAATGATGAAAGGTTTTTTTATTTTCTTATTTGGACCTAAGACAGAGGTAAAGTTGCTCCTCTGCAAGCCATGAAGGCACAGAGGAAGTGGAGGTTCCTCTTCATGCAGTGTTTAACCTTGGCACTAAATGGAGGTAATTGGTCGGCTTGACACCTGGCCGCTGTACCTCCAGGGGAAGTGCTCCCAGTACCCATTGAGGAGGAGGCTGGTTGGGCCCTAGAGTAGGCCTGGACACTTTGGGGTCTCTACCCCTTCCAGAAATGAGGTCATGATTCTTTTTTCATGCAGTCAGTAGCCTAGTCACTATACTGACTGAGCTATCCTTGAACCAATTTGGATTGTGTTTATTGAAGTCAGGGTTTATTTCTGATTGAGGGCCTCTATGTTTCGATTGCCATCCACACTTCAACATCCTGTTTTGGTATCATATAATCAGATGTGTTCCTGTAATACCATCAGCATTATTACACAGCCAACTGTGAAATTTTCACAAGGTTAGCTGTAATAAAGTATATTGTAATTGTGATGCGGTTTGTTTGTGGTGGCCATTATCATGATTCGTGGGCCGGGATAGCTCAGTCTATATAGCGACTCGCTAAGAGCTGGACAGTCCGGGGATCGAATCGCGATGGAGGCGAGATTTTCAGCACCCGTCCAGACCGTCTCTGGTGCCTACCCAGCCTCCTGTACAATGGGTACGGGTCATTCCCGGGAGTAAAGCGGCCGGGGTGTGGAGTTGACCACCCACCCCCATCTAGCGCCAAGGTTAAAGAAAGGTAGAGCTATACCTGTACTCCCCTCTGGGCCTTTGTGGCCTGTTCTAGGGTGAACTTTTATTATCGTGACTCATATATGAATTTGGAAATTGACATAGAAGAAACTAAAACTTACGAATGACTTGAAAAAATGACACCATTGAACATTTGTATAGGTATGTTAAATAGGTACAAATTAAAGTCAGAGAAATATGTACAATTATGTTTGGAAAGGTTAATATGTGTGGTTATTCTCAGAGCCAACAAACAGCCTCATAGCATTACTGCTGTTTTCAGTTTATATAAGCCTTTTCCTATGTATACTTCACACAACAAAACTTCAAGCAAGAATTGAAATTAACAAAATTAAGAATATGCACTATAAACTGTACCATAAATGTTGTCTAGAACAGGGCTGTCCAAACTACTGTCCATGTGCTCTCTGGCCTATAAAGATATCTGAGTCACAGGTAATAACAAATTATATCAGGGCTCTTTCAAACTTCAAGTCATGTCAGAGCTATGTCATCCAGTCTGCAGTAATTTTTCATGAAACATAGGAAAAATTCTATTTGTTTGCTATGGCATATTGCCATAATAAATATTAATATAATAAAAAATCTGAATTAGTAAATATGATATAATTTTAGTTTCGAATTCTGCATACCTGTACCTTGCATGACAGAGTTATGTATGCAGCCTGTATAACCATTATCCAGCAACAGTGTAGGCATCTCAGTAATGAGTAACCTTTCTTTGCTGGCTGTATGAGTTGCCAGATCAGTATGAAATAATCAGGAAAGACACAAACATATTTTATTCTGCCCATTACATTCTAGTCATTCTAGTTGTGATGTGCTTTATATCTGAATAATAAAATGTGAAGTTCTTGCTGAGTGTCAGGTGTTAAGAACAGTGGCATTTGGATTATTTTGTTACTGAATCTAGTGGTAAGGTGTTATGTCGTGTTTGTGATGAGAAGATGGCCAAACCTGAAAGAATATTAACATTCAGTGGCATTACAAGAGTAAGCACGCATTTAAATATGCAAAGTATTCAGCAGAGCTTCTTGCTGATAATCTTGAAGCAGTGAAATGCTCTTTGTCTTCACTACAAAATATTTCTACAAAGTTGAAAACTAAAAATGAGGCTGCAACACAATCCAGGAAAACCATTCACAGTTGGTGAAGTAATTAAAATTGTGCATCACTGAAGTGTCTCAAGTAATGTGTCCAGAAAAATTAGAACTTATGAAAGCAAATGGCCTCTCTGCTAACACAGTAAAACTAATACACAGACAATGTGTAGTATTAAGATGTATGCATGTGTGAAATATTTCTGGCAAAAATTAATGTTTTTTGAAACTCAGATTGTGAAAAACCTTGTCATTTATTTTTTGTGCTGTGAAAGTTGAAACCTTAAAATGGACCGAAACTGTTTTGTGGCTTGACTGTGCATAGCAGGGAAATAAGACTGTTCCAAACCCCTTCTGACTTTAATCATGAGGCATTGTCACGACAATGTCAGTTGGTATTGATTTGCTCTGTAATGATACACTGAAAGACAAATCAGAGAAGGAAATTTTATTAATTTCTGTAAGTGTTTGCCAGAGGAATGCTGTATTTCAGTGTTCATCTTTGGAAAGCATTTTCCAGAATTAAATTTGTCAAGCGTAATTACAGGTCATCTTTATCCATAAACATTTAAAGTGACTGTTACTTACAAGTAGCACAAAATTTGAACCTCATTTTGACTTGGTCAAACAGACGTACATCAGTGACACTACCTCCACTAACTATTGCAAGCAACGGTACACTGCAAGAGATTTAAAAACTTGGAAGTGTTAATTTTTCCTTCTTTAGCATGACTTGTTTACTTCATGTGAATGGTATTACACAGTTTTCTAACAAGACTGGCTTCCTAGTTTTATTCCTACCACAAACTATGGGAGACTACACTTGTATCAGATTTGAGGACCATTTCCAGAATGCCGTTTCAGTAGCTGTTTATTTACATGTCAGATGTAGGTAGTTATGTAACCTGCTTGAAACAGTAAATGTCTTGGTGAAACATATGAGGTGAAAGTAACTTTTATTGGATGCTCTGGCCCTTAAATGGTAAAGAAAATGCAGATTTGGTCCCAGATAAAAAGTTTGGAGACCCCAAGTCTGCAACATGGCTGGCATCAGAAGTACTGCTTGTTCAGGATATCTTATATGTGTAGTTGTTGTGTAGTTATATGGTAAGAATAATCACACATGTTTACCAATTCAGCTATAATTGTTTGTATAATTGCTTAGTCTGGTTTTAGCTGGTACCTATGTAAATGGATGCATATTTTGCTGAGTGAGGTATCCCAGGAGATGTAAAAAAATCCATAATCTGGAGGCATCCATTTGTTCTCAAGGTGTTGAACCAGCAGACATCTTGAAATCACTTTCATTGTTTTCATGTTTTAAAACTGCTGCTAATAGTGTTGTCTAGGACTGGCATGCAACAGCTCAGCGTATGTTTTTGTCACCTCAACTCTTTAGTCTTCTTTCCAATGCGTGAAATATTTGCATTTGAGATATTCTTGGTATTCTATGTACTCATTCTCTTGTTCTGTGTGTGTATAGGTGTAGGTGCATGCATTTATATGTGCACTAGCACATGTGTATCTACTCTCTTAGTTTGGCTGATTTCCTCAAAATGTTTGCACCTTTGAACAGGAACTGCCTAGTCATCTCTCTTCATTAGGAAATGAATTAAAATGTTGTGGTCTTTAATAAATGTGTTTTGAATGTGCCAAGATGTGTCAGTAGCCAGAAGAGTGCCTTTACAGTTGTGCTGTCTAGGACTGTAGAGTACATTTTTCTAATGAGTCAGTAATATACCATTGAAATGGGATAGTTACTAAGTTGTTAATCTTAAAATTCAGAAAATTTCTTGATTTATAATAATGCAGATACATTGTAAAAGGTTCCCATCCATTTTGCACAAAGAGAAAGTTTATAATTTAAGAAGTATTAGATTTTACAGCAAAGTATTGCATCCATTCATGCTTATCAGCTCCATAGGAAGTCAGGATACATTGATTACTTACTGATGTCCCAGTGTTCATGTCAATCCCTCTCTTTTAACGTTACAAATCAGATCTTTCTTCTTTGAATTTATGGTTGCTATTGTTAACATTGTACATTAGATCAGTAGTTCTCAACCTTTTTTGGGTTGTCACGCATTTCAGAACCATTAAGTTATCATGAATCATCTGTTCATGCATTCATGAAACAGCAAACACAACATCTCAGCCCTTATATGTATGGCATGACATTTACTAAATACTGGGGAGGGCTACAGGATAGTCAGTTCCCACTGCAAGAGACAAAAGTAAGACTGTCTGAAATGTTGGAAATGCAGCCAGGCCACTTGACACCATCCCCCCAAAACAGTCAACATTTCTGACTTTTGTCTTGCATTCTGTGTCTTATCCTGCATTCTGGTTGCAGCAATAAGTGCAGAACTAATGTTATGCATCTTTTTTACAAAGCTGATGAAGATTATTTATGTACAAATACATTTATTTTTTTGAACCAACAGGCTGATTGCCATGAAGCTTTTTGTGGCCATAGTATGCCTGCAGAGGCTACCCTAACTTTGTAATTTGTAATTCCTTGCAGTTAATAATAACAACATGACTGATGTGCAAACTTATTAGGTGGGAGATAGACTGTTACTGTTTAATCTAGGGTCTTGAAACTGTATGTGGCAATAAATTTTGAAAAAGTATGCTACTTTTGTGAGTGTATGTTGTTGTATATAGAAGGTAAAACAAGAACATGTCGTCTGTATGAAGTCTGTATTTAGTTTCTGATTTTGTGATGATAACTAACGAATTATTGAGCCACACATTTATGGTGATAACTAATGAATCATTGAGCTGCACATTTTGTGGTGATAATTACTGAATCATTGAGCAACATATTTTAAATCTTGTAGGATATGTAGATAGGTCATAAGCTTATCATACCTATATATCCCACATCAAATATTGCTCATCATTTAACAGTTACAAACTTGGTGACACTGTGAACTAATGAAAATATTTTTAATTTCTTTCTCTCATCTTCTTGAGCTGCCCTTTTATCAAAGAATAACACTGATCATTTACTTTTAGATTATAATCGTTTGGTTTATATGCAGCTGCAAAAGTCGAAAATGAAATTACTGTTGACAGATTAAATTGCAAACAGTAGCCTGTGCTAAACTGTCCTAACAAACAGACCGAATTTGGGGTCATACATCACTGACAAGGAAATTGTAGAATTTTGAGTCGTTGCAAAATCATTCAAAATCCGCATTTTCTCAGCCAGAAATTGAATCAAGGAATTCACATCCACAGAAATCACCAGCTCATCCCAAAGAAGTTGAGAACTGCTGATATAGACAGTGTATTGCTGAGTGTTGAATTTGCCCTCTGTTTTCTTGTTAATGGTAATTTAGACCTATTGGTGAAACCTCTGTTTAGGTTGCCACACGCATTATGAAATTCCTGATTGACAACTTTGGAGTGAGCAACCTGTTTGGACGGGAGAATTACGAGTTCTATGCTCGGATCACTGGGCGCATTCTCAAGGTGGAAGAAGACTGGATCTTTAGTTTCCGGTATCCTCCAGACGCTCTTGTCTCTCGTGAGTATCTGCCAGTGGCTGTACAGGTGGTGGCATGATCCAACATTTAGCAGGAACTAACACTGGAGGAATACCTAACTGCCTTATAGCATGATCCCAAGTCATGATGTTGTAACCATCTTTCTTCAGACATACAGCGATGCAAAATGGGGAGTGACATAAAGGTCCATACAGACACGCTAGAATTTGAACGTAAGCAATTTTCTTTCCACAGAAATTGATCCATTTGAAAGTTTATGCTTACTCTGTAAAAGGCGAGTCTGTATTGAAATTTTATATTTTTGTGATACATATGAACTTTTAATATTACACACATAGACAATGTACAGTCCCTATTTTCAGAAATATAATGTGCCTTGAAGAACAAATATAGAAATAAGAAAGTTGCGTCACTTTGTTGAGACTGAATGCTTTTATATAAATAAGAAATGTTTTGTGTATGCTATTCATTTGAACATTTTTCCACTTTTCTTTTATTTGATCATATGTTTTATGTTTGTAATCGAAACTAGTTTTGAGGTTAAAAGTGTGCCAACTGTCAGGCTTGTTTTACCTTAGAGTTCATGTTACGTTCACACAGTATGTCTGTAAAGTGAATTTCAGTTTTAAAACTAGTTAAGATTCTCAGTGATTAAATTGTTTTTAATTTTAGTTGTAATTATGTTTGTTTTTCATTTTTCCATTTCTGATTTTTTCAAATTATGTACTAAATTCCTTTTATTTTTTATTTTTTGGGCCAATAAAGTGTAGAACATATGTTTCAGAGATTTCTGTCTTGTTAATTCACTGTGTATAATCACAGAATGTTCATATATATAACTCATTATATGAAGTGTTTTGGTTTTGCTTGTGTGTGTGTTTTTCTGTCTCTTTTTCATTCTTTACATTTGTTGCAGTTAACTTTTTCTATGAGACCAATAAGGAATGATCCACACTGTATGTTCACAGAGCTAATTGTTCAGTTAATGTGGGACAGTTCGATTTCTGTGTACATCACCTTCATATAAAAATGTCCCTCACGTTAGAAGTTCATGTGTTGTGAAGTGTTGGGTAAACTGCTACATTAGTCTGATACTGTGCAGTTGGATATTCACTTACCAATTGGCCTAGGTTGTAGCTCAGCACAGTTGATGGCTAAGAGTACAAAGAAACAGATTTGTTTTAATTCTTGTAAGTGTTCCCTTTTTACCAGTGCGCCAAGGTTGTGCTGACGTATGGCTCTGCAAGAGTCAAGTCCACCTGTCTTGACTCTTTGTTTAGACTTCACTTGGCCCTGGCACTTGAGAGTATCTTTTTATCCTTATCTTCTTGGAATGGTGATTAAGCTGTTTCAAGTTAAAAATTTTGTCTTAGAATTCTGCTGTAAAGTCTTTAGAATTTGGTTTCTTCATCAGATTTGTGTCCTTAATCTGTCTTCCTACATGCTGATATCCACAAATTATTCTTGGTATGTAGTAATTTTTTGTTCAAACTGCCTAACTGTATATTTCTTGTTCTTTTTGTTTATAAAGTTCTTACATCCTGTATTCTCCATTTCTCCATCTCTGGCCTTGCTGGTGTTACTTTTTCTCCCCCATTTTGACAGCACCAACAGTGTATACTCACTGGTGTGTGCTACTTGGCAGTCATTTAATGCATACACTGATCACTGTGTTGTACCATGACAGTAACTAACAAAATAGGCATAATGGGAATACACATATATATACACACACACACACGCACAATTTTGGTAACTTTCTGGGGGGGGGGGGTGGATCAATGGACATATATTCTATATTAATGAGCTTGACATAATAAATAAATAATTTAATTATTTGAGTGCAGTTTATTTTGAGATAAACCCGTGCAAAAAAATAGGGTCTTGAAGATGGGTCGAATAGGTACATATCTACTGAACGACATGGTGTGAAGAATGTAGCATTGGTACTGCTGCGAGGACCTCACACCTTTACATAATTAGAATTGATTTTATCTATCTACACAGTACCTGCTTGCAATCTACCTTAAGTACACTGCACAGATATGGTACCTGAAAGGAGATATATATAGTTAATAATAAACAGCTTTTCTCTTTCTTCATCTAAATGAAGTGAGTTTCTGTGACCACATGCATACTGTTCTTAGAGCTGCATTGATGTCACAGAACTCTGGAGACAAGACAGTTCAGAAACATTCAATAGTTTCATCATACTGCTACCATGCACTGATAATCAGAAGTTAATTAAACTAATTAAACACATGACCTGAATAATTTTATAAGAGTCCTGCAAGTAATATGACAACAGGTTTTGTCCCTCTGTGATACGCTTTATGCTGCGTACTCCACCAGCAAGGGGCCGGGATAGCGCAGTCGGTATAGCGACTCGCTACGAGCTGGATGGTCCAGGGATCGAATCCCGGTGAGGGCGAGATTTTTAACACCCGTTCAGACCGGCCCTGGGGCCTACCCAGCCTCCTGTACGATGGGTACCGCGTCATTCCCAGGGGTAAAGCGGCCGGGGCGTGGCGTTGACCACCCACCCCCTTCTAGCGCCGAGGTTAAAGAAAGAGTAGAGCTATACCTGTACTCCCCCTCTGGGCCTTCATGGCCTGTCCTAGGGTGAACTTTACCTTTACTCCACCAGCAAGACATGTGTACCTCCCCATGCAGACACCACTGTTTGCATAACTTTCTGTGACACATGTTTGCTGTGATTGAACTCAGAACACGTGTGTCATTGCCTTGATCCCCGTTGGAAGTGTCGGAGTCATTTCTGGTTTAGGAAATCCTGACATTTTTTAGTTGATTTATGATATTAGTTCACTATTCGTAAGCATTCTGCATGCATGTACAGGTAGGTCCCGTTTTACGACTGTCAATTTTACGACTTTTCACATTAATGACTGTTTCAAAATATTACCTTAAATATTAGTACATACTTGGAAAAATTTTAGGAATTTTGGAACCTATCTCATTCAATTACATTATATTTTGGTCTCGTTTACGACTTTTCCATTTTACAACCCTGTTTTGCTGGAACCTAACCCTGTCGTAAAACGGGTCCTACCTGTATAAGGTCAACTTCCTGTAGGGACTCTGCCCCCTTGTCTCTGTTTTGTGTGCTTTCTATTGGTCCATTTGTCCATTTGTTTTCACATTTGATTGCTTTATCAAATTTTGTTAACACTGTATGAGATATTGTAACAAAGAAGATATATTATGCGTTTACTGCCATCACTTTGTGTGGTACAGATGTACTTGTGTGTCTCTTCAAATACACACTGAATTAAAACTTTCTTCTGACAGCAGTTACAGTCCTTGATGATGATGAATATTTTATGACTTGTTCATGACTTTTGTATATCCGAACTGTTATTGAGAAACTTTAAGAAACTTCCTGTTTTATATCTTATATGAATTGATGTTCTTGAGCATCAGTGGAATAAGAGGCTTGTATTTTAGTTCAAAACCAGTTGACATGTTAGTAATGTTAAATATTTTATGGCATTGAAAGTCTGAAAGATATACGCAGTTCTTATAGATCATAGGTAATTTTTTTTCCAGTAGGCAGGTTTATGTGACTGCACATATGTTAATGTACTTTAGGTCTATAAAGTGCACAAGTTGACTTAGAAATATAGGTGAATGTGCATTTTGCTGAAGCAAAGGCATGTTCATGCAAGAAGAATGAATTCAGTTATGTGGTTGCTTTCTAGGCAGCATCGCAAGTCTGTATTTATGAGTACCTGTAGTCCACTATTCTGGTATACCAACTGTTACATGCCAGGCTTCTTCTTTGGAAAGGTTATTCTTAAACAAAATTACTTCTGCAATACCAACTGAGAAAAACTGAATCAATTTTTATAATTTTTTCAAATACAGGATTTTACTAATATAATAGTAAACTGTAGGATTGTTTAATTGAAGCCAAGAATTACAAAATTTTATGCAAAGAATAAACTAAATTAAATGGCAGAGTTCTGTGGCAGCATCATTGATCTTGGTCAGTTTCTCATGTTTAAGTATTTCAACCTCTTGAAGTCATTCCCACAGCTAAATTTCATCATCCATTAACAAGCAAACTAAAGTGGAATGTTTTCTGCTGTGAGCAGCGAGTTAGCTAGCAAAATTGTTTTGAGCTGTAATCGGCTTATACTCGTATTTGGGAATATATTAAGGAAAATGTTTATGTGGTGTGGTACACTATTGAACTTGTACGATTTGCATGTTGCCAGGAAGTCCTCTTTATATTCTGTTTTGGTACATGAATCTGTTGTTCTGGAAAACTCCTGCAGAACAACTTTTTGATGTTCATGTAACACTTGTATTCCAGAGAACTCTAAAAACACAGTAGTCTAAAATGTAGGACCCAACAAAACAAACCCTATACCTTCATTAGTACAATGTTGTAAAGTGTAAATTCTACCCATTGTTTTGCATATAGAGTGAAATCTCTGTCCATTGTACCCTATACATTGTTTTCCCACATGTATCATTAATTTTTTCTGGCCCCAGCAATAATTATATTGAAGTGTCATTTTACTGTGTCAGGAATTCAGAATTCCTGGTCCTGACCCACAATATTCCTGGAATGATTGTTTCTGAGAAAAAATAGCAAAAGTAATGCTCTGTGTTTAGAATGTACAGTAGCGGTAATAACAGTATGTACGAAATGTCTCCACACCTAGGCCAAATGAGGAATGATGACGGAGCGGAGGGGTGAGGGGGAGGCTTAAACTGTAATGTGGCAAACCTCAAAATAATCGTCTACAGTTGTCAATAGTGTTGTGTCACATCGTCCTGTTGATTTTGCCTTGTTGAGTTTGGTATTTAATAGTTGTGTGATTTAGCATTATTATTCCTTTCATTATTTGTTGTTATTACTGGGGAGGGGCGGGAGGATTGCCATGGGGGGGGGGGGATTACAGTTTATGAACAGTGATGGCAGCAATAAACAGATGCTGATTGTGGCTGGAAGGTCATTGAAACCATGTTGCTATACAAATGGAAAACGGAAAGTTCCTGACCATGACCTCCATGGGTGTGTAATGTAGAAAGGTTTTGTTGCTTGTGGACAATATGCCACTAGTCAACAAGGTGCATCATTTCTCAAGAATGTAAGAGTTGTGTGTTATCCACCAATGTGCACAAATGTGACACAGCCTCTTGATTTGGGCATCATAAAATGTTTCAAGCAGTTGTACGGGAGGCACCAAGTACAAAAAGCCTTGTGTTTGATGTACTCAGGTAAGGACATCGAACTGAAAATCAGTGCTTTGAAAGTGATATATTTCACAGTAGTGAGTTGTCGACAAGTCGCACATTCTACAGTTGTGAATGGTCTTGTCAGTACAGCTACGGGTGTGAACTCAACATAGAAGCTGACTTGGACTTCAGTACTGAAAAAGAGGATGTTACCTTCCATGAGGACTGGATTTGACTAAGTACTGAGAAGGATACGAGCTTCAGTTCTGACATGTCTGTAGACAGTGCATGTGCCATATGCAGTGTTTCCAGCATTGATGAGTTATGTGATGATTATGTGGGTGGCAGGAGCACTGGTGGAGAGGAAGAGGGAGACAAGGATGAGCCTAAACCTGTGCTGAGCGTTACTGAAGTACACACTATACTTACAAAAGTGTTACATTGTTGTTTTATGCGCACAGCATTGGCAGTGTGATGAACAGCACATTGTGAACTTCAAATAGGTGCTGTTCCGTCTGAAACGTATGATTTTAACTAGACTGTTGTTACTGATAATTATAAAGAAATAAATAATGTGACTGTGGTTTTGATCCTCAAACCATGTGCTCACATCTTTTTCATACGTTCCATACTGCTTGAATAAGAAACTTTTTAACCTTATTATAAAATATGCATGTTGTACTCATGGCCAAGCCAAGAGCAAAGCAGATATTAGCAATGCATTCACCTTTTTGAAGTTCATTTATTAAGTTTAATTTCTCTCCAATACTGATGGCCTTTTGCTGTTCTTTGTTTGATGTGCTCTGGGGAATGTAGGTTTATGTTTGTCACTAATTGTGGTACTGTAAAATAAAGGCAAATAAACACACCACACAAGATCACTGTCAACAAAGCAATGAGTGCACAGTGATGGGTAGTTTACAGTGGATTCACCGCCTCCCAGCCTTGTTCTGCATCATGAGTTTCGTACACTCTCTGCAATGTCTTAGTGTGCAGCCAGCCAAAGGACATTAAACCAAAAATGAGGAGGGCATTATTTAAAATGTGGTGAAAACTCAAGGGATGTTCAAATGACAAGATGTAAGCAAATGGGCATAAAACAAGAATACCTGTATAGTATTTTAATGAATATGGGCACACTGAATCAGTATTTTACTGTGACAAAATTTAGATGGACTGGACTGCAATATGAACAGCAGAAACTGGCTGCAAAAAGGGTGTGTAAAGTATGATGACATACAATAGGACAATAATAAAATTTGCAGCAGAAAAATTTGTTCCAGCAATTGAGATTGGATTGAACTGTGTCAGTATATATTATATCAGTTGAGCATTTGCTTTTGATAGTAAACTGCCACATTTTAGTAATATAGGAGTTAATTTGCATCATAAACTGCAGAATACAAGTTGAAAGCTTCTGCTTAGTATTGATTCCTTTCCTGAGGTTCTGTACCCAGCTTTATAGATACAAACAATTTCATTATCCATAACTTACTTAACAAAAATTATGATTAGTAGTAGTAGTAGTAGTGGTAGTAGTAGTAGTAGTAGCAGTAGCAGTAGTAGTATAGTTTCAAAGTACTGTTGCTTTTCATATTTTTCTGTTCAGCTTTTTCCAAGAAACCAGCAAAAGAATTGGCTGTTGAACAGTTAAAATCAGATTTCTCAAATGGTGTTGAATCTTACTGCATTTTTGTCATGATGTTTGCCTATTGTGAATACTGACATGCTTGGGTTTTTGGTGGCCACTTCATATTTTAACCTGTTTAATAACCTGCCCGAACCCGTATATGTTTGCGTGTGTGTGTGTGGGTGCAAACAAGCAGGTGCTGGTTATGTTTCAACAGGCCAGCTTTCACTCGAGGCAGAGAAGACTTGGTTGCAGTACGAGTGTGATCGTTCGGGACTCACCTTTAACCTGGAAGGTAATCCAGGCATTTCACCATCCATTGACATTGGATTATTTCATACATTTTGAGTCAGTACATGCTTCTTGATATTCCTAATTATTATGGTGCCCCAAACCGGTTGCTGTTTGTCATACTTTTATTTTTTTTTGTGTGTGTAAGTTGTATGGTAGAATATTTTAAGTTTTCTTTGTACATGTTTATTTATGTCTTTATCTCCAGCCCACTTGCTTTAAAATGTTATTGGTTATCTTTACATATGGGTTATATTGATCATTTGTATATTTTTTAGTAACGTGGTAAAAAACAGAGGCTTGTTATTTTATGTAACCTTTGAAGAGAAAATGTGGTGTAATCTATTCTTGAAATAGTAGAGGACATATCAATATAGTCTTCTCGGGTGCACAGCCGCGTCAACTCGTTTAAATACAACGTTTCGGGGACTAGCTCCGTCCCCATCCTCAGGCAAATCAGTTTTGCCTGAGGATAAGGACGGAGCTAGTCCTCGAAACGTTGTATTTAAACGAGTTGACGCGGCTCTGCGCCCGAGAAGACTATATTGAATCATGTCGCCGCGAAAGTTTTAAAACTTATAGAGGACATATCGTTTTCAGACAGTGATCCTGTAAATTAATTACTGCCTTTGTTGGTGTAACCGTATGGTTGATGAATATTTCTGAAGTATAATTGCCTGTTTTTTTCAATAGAAACAAAACTGTTGCTGTATTATGGAAATTGTTGTTAATTCAGATCTTGTCTGTGGCAATGTCTGCATGCTCAGAGAAGCCCTTTAAGGTATTGCAAGAGTGCTACATTGACACTAACAGATACTGTGCTTGCTATTAATCCCCTTAAAGCAGCAGTGTTTATTGTATGTACCATGTGCTTGAACATTAATAATATTTGTATTCTTTCAGAGAGTGTACTTGCACATGTTTTGTATGATTCTTAGAATGAACACTGATTATTAGAAGATTTTCAGTCCTGAAAAGATCAAAAGAAATATTCTACCATTGTGACCAAAATAATCACAAGTAATTTCATCTCCCAGTATACAGAAAGCTTTTTAAATGTGGAACTGAGTACTGCAGAGCAGGGACCATTATCAGTTGCTGTGCAGCATTTGATGTTGTCTGCTGTATGGCACGCAGTCTTGTGTGTTAACATGGAACTGAGTACTGCAGAGCAGGGACCATTATCAGTTGCTGTGCAGCATTTGATGTTGTCTGCTGTATGGCACGCAGTCTTGTGTGTTAACATGGAACTGAGTACTGCAGAGCAGGGACCATTATCAGTTGCTGTGCAGCATTTGATGTTGTCTGCTGTATGGCACGCAGTCTTGTGTGTTAACATGGAACTGAGTACTGCAGAGCAGGGACCATTATCAGTTGCTGTGCAGCATTTGATGTTGTCTGCTGTATGGCACGCAGTCTTGTGTGTTAACATGGAACTGAGTACTGCAGAGCAGGGACCATTATCAGTTGCTGTGCAGCATTTGATGTTGTCTGCTGTATGGCACGCAGTCTTGTGTGTTAACATGGGACTGAGTACTGCAGAGCAGGGACCATTATCAGTTGCTGTGCAGCATTTGATGTTGTCTGCTGTATGGCACGCAGTCTTGTGTGTTAACATGGGACTGAGTACTGCAGAGCAGGGACCATTATCAGTTGCTGTGCAGCATTTGATGTTGTCTGCTGTATGGCACGCAGTCTGGTGTGTTAACATGGAACTGAGTACTGCAGAGCAGGGACCATTATCAGTTGCTGTGCAGCATTTGATGTTGTCTGCTGTATGGCACGCAGTCTTGTGTGTTAACATGGAACTGAGTACTGCAGAGCAGGGACCATTATCAGTTGCTGTGCAGCATTTGATGTTGTCTGCTGTATGGCACGCAGTCTTGTGTGTTAACATGGAACTGAGTACTGCAGAGCAGGGACCATTATCAGTTGCTGTGCAGCATTTGATGTTGTCTGCTGTATGGCACGCAGTCTTGTGTGTTAACATGGGAACTGAGTACTGCAGAGCAGGGACCATTATCAGTTGCTGTGCAGCATTTGATGTTGTCTGCTGTATGGCACGCAGTCTTGTGTGTTAACATGGGAACTGAGTACTGCAGAGCAGGGACCATTATCAGTTGCTGTGCAGCATTTGATGTTGTCTGCTGTATGGCACGCAGTCTTGTGTGTTAACATGGGACTGAGTACTGCAGAGCAGGGACCATCATCAGTTGCTGTGCAGCAGTTGAAGTTGTCCTCTGCGTGCTGCGCAGTCTTGTGTGTTAACATGGGACTGAGTACTGCAAAGCAGGGACCATCATCAGTTGCTGTGCAGCAGTTGAAGTTGTCCACTGCGTGCTGCGCAGTCTTGTGTGTTAACATGGGACTGAGTACTGCAGAGCGGGGACCATCATCAGTTGCTGTGCAGCAGTTGAAGTTGTCCACTGCGTGCTGCGCAGTCTTGTGTGTTAACATGGGACTGAGTACTGCAGAGCAGGGACCATCATCAGTTGCTGTGCAGCAGTTGCAGTTGTCCACTGCGTGCTGCGCAGTCTTGTGTGTTAACATGGGACTGAGTACTGCAGAGCAGGGACCATCATCAGTTGCTGTGCAGCAGTTGAAGTTGTCCACTGCGTGCTGCGCAGTCTTGTGTGTTAACATGGGACTGAGTACTGCAGAGCAGGGACCATCGTCAGTTGCTGTGCAGCAGTTGAAGTTGTCCACTGCGCAGTCTTGTGTGTTAACATGGGACTGAGTACTGCAGAGCAGGGACCATTGTCAGTTGCTGTGCAGCAGTTGAAGTTGTCCACTGTGTGGTGCGCAGTCTTGTGTGTTAACATGGGACTGAGTACTGCAGAAGGGACCATCGTCAGTTGCTGTGCAGCAGTTGAAGTTGTCCACTGCGCAGTCTTGTGTGTTAACATGGGACTGAGTACTGCAGAGCAGGGACCATCGTCAGTTGCTGTGCAGCAGTTGATGTTGTCCGCTGTATGGCGCGCAGTCCTGTGTTAATGTGGGACTGAGTACTGCAGAGCAGGGACCATCATCAGTTGCTGTGCAGCAGTTGATGTTGTCCACTGCGTGCTGCGCAGTCTTGTGTGTTAACGTGGGACTGAGTACTGCAGAGCAGGGACCATCATCAGTTGCTGTGCAGCAGTTGATGTTGTCCGCTGTATGGTGTGCAGTCTTGTGTGTTAACATGGGACTGAGTACTGCAGAGTGGGTGTTGTTATCAGTTGCTGTGCAGCACTGCAGCTGTGAGAGGGTTTGTAGATTCTTTGAATGGGTCCTTTGTTCTGTTGGATACCTGATATTATGCCCTTGTATGAGGAATTGAGTGTGTCACCATGGTTGCTGTGGTGTGTTAGAGGTTTAAGCTGTCCTCTGTGAGGTATAAGCTAAGGCTGAAGAAACCGTGGAGCATTGAGCGTGTAATACAATTTAGCGCATGTGGATGGCAGCACTGTAAGAGATGAAATTAAACCTTTGTCTGCTCCCAGAATAAAGAAATGGCCGATGAACAAGGCTTTCGAGGAGCATGTGAATATCATGGCAGGCCATCATATGATGGACTTGTGGTTAGTATTTTTAGCGTGCACAGTGTGTGAAGTAACACGATGCGTGGGACTAGGATTATTTCTAGGTACAGTAAGAAGTGTGCCTACTGCATTCTGAGTGTGAATAAAAATTTTAATTGCTTTTCTCAACATTCGCAATGGTCACTATCAGCATCACTCAGTCTTGCAGTTATTATTCAACCAAACTTAATTTTTATGGAGTTTTGTCCCTGTGTAAAGTTTGTTTGAAATTTTAATATATATATATGTATACCTTTTATTATTTCTTCATCATTCACTGCCAGAACCAACTTTAAAATTAATAATATTGTTTGATTCACTCTGTTAAATAGTGATAAAACTATTATTATTAGACCTGGTTACGTGTCCCTTGGCTGGTTTGATTTCACTTAATTTAAAATATGTGGGTAATGGCAGCTTCAGTAGTCAAGTGGTTTTCTTTCCATCTCTTAAGACCTTTCTGTGATCTTCACAACATGTTTGGGCCTATTTTTTTACTGGCATCATGTGAATGTAAGTCAGAACAATCTCATTTCCAACAAATATACATTTTCAGTTATAATGTTTAAATCAGTTTCAAGTTTTAAGATATCCTCATCACTCTAAATTTGCCATACATACTTAAAATTCGCTAAAATATCATAGCTGCCTGAAAATTGAGCCTGTTTAGATGCAGCTATCCATGAAAGAAAAGATGCCCCAGCTTTCATCACATATGTATGTTCTATAAATGATGCAGACTTTATTGGATGGACTGCAATGATAGACCTATGTGTTAGTGATTTGGACAGCCAGGTTCCTGATATCATGGATTTAGCATTCTGCTGAAATGAAAGTTATGAGTAGGACTTCATAATATATGTGGGAAGAATAAAAGAAACCAAGACATGTCTATGAGCTTAAGTGTGCATCAATGTTAACCAAAATTGTAGACAACACAAAAAAACGAATTTTCATAATGTGGTCTTCTGGGCTGACAGTGTGTACTATAGCAGGTGGGTGCATGCATTTTGGATGAAAATACTGCCTGTGAAACATATCATACTGCATGGTGTTGTATTCCACAAGATCACAATATGAAATGTCATCAGCATGAAAATCTCAACTGCCAAGCGAAGTTCCACGACAACAATACAGAGGGATCGATTTTTGCAAATTGATAATAAGTGTAACGTACTGGAATAAAGACAGACTTTGGAAAGGCAGTTGAAGTACAGAGTTCAAAACACGTCAACAGATGGTTAGCTGTCGGATGTGTGATGATGATGATTTTAATAAATTAACTTGTCTTGTACATGATGATTCACTTTGCAAGGCAGGAGAGATGGGCTGTTCCATGGAGACTAGGCATGAAGAACACATGCACTGTCTGCGCTTAAAATGAACCATATATCCAGAGTGGCAAAACAAAGCACTGAAATGGGCCATTGCATCAGATTCCAAGATACTGACATAGTGTTCAGAACATCACGATATATGGACTGGCTTGTGAATGAAGTAATAGGGAGAACATTGTGTTTGTACAGTTAGAACAGAACAAGAGTTCAAACTGAGTCTAGGATGGAACCCACAATCGGACTTCTATAGCCCTTGGACAGATTAAAGGACAGGCGCTGGCAATATCAGAGAGTACAGCATGGGGATTAATCAGTAAACAAGGATCTTAATTCAGATTAAGTTACAAGGGATCAGACAAAAAGTGGGAGGGGTGACCAACTTGACACCACCTTGCAGTTGACAAGGGAGCCAATGAGTAAGAGGTACTGAATTGATGGACTGAGACATACCTACAGATATATTAGATTGACCCTGATAATGGAGACAGTGCAGACTCCAAAACATTGGTTTTTGGCCAAATTTTGATGCAGCTGATAGCTCAAGAGCATTTACTGATGGTGATGAAATTTTGTATAATTGACCACATTGTTACAGTCATACCCAAATTTATTTCCAACTAACTGCAGTACAGCATGTTCGTTCATGGAGTACACGCCAAACATCTAAAAGCTTCAGATGTCTGCTCCATCATAAACCGAAGAAAAATCTGTTGTAACAAGATGTTTGGATACGACATTTTACATAACTTTTAATATATTACTTGTATTATAATTTTAATAGTATTTCAATAATTGTTAATTAATTGTGGAATGATACCACATGTATATAATGTGCTATTTACGGCTGACAAGTTGCATAACACGCTGCATGTGTCATCAAGTACTGTAGCTCCCTGAAGACGGCTGTAGTTCGTGGCCAAAACCTGTAGGAGCATCAAAACTATGTATTGTGTAGTTACTTGGAAATAAATTTGTGTTTAGAAGACAATTTCACAGAAGACGTATAATATTAAAATTAATACAGTCATTAGAAATTATGTAAAACTTTTTAAGTAATTAGGGCTGTTCTTTAATATTTCAGCAATGTCCCACCAAGAGGAGAGCCAGTCAACTCCAGCATTGATTCACATCCCAGAGGGATATGATCCTGATGCGCCCAGCACATCTCTTGGTATCATCCCAGAGAACAACTTACTGGAGAGTTACACTCGTTTGTCCATCAGTCTGGAAGAGAATGGCTTGTTCAAGGTAATTTGACAATACAGAGGCAAAGAGAGGTAAATATACGGTAATTGAAGATTCAAGTCATATGGGTTGTTACGCTGTGTCATTTGGTAAGTGGTAATTACTTACTGCCAAACAACACAGGTAACATCCCACTCGACTTCAGTCTTCAGCAGCACTGCTTAGCCTCTCTGTTTTCGTTGAAGTCACATCATATTCAGCCATTCTAGTGTAATCATCATCCATTTCCTAAGTGTTGTGTAGGCTTCAGACTGAAAACATAACATTACAGAAGCTAGTTCTGTGTAAGAAACTTTGTATTTTTTGTGTTAACCCTAGAATGTAGATAATATCTAGGGTAAAGAGAAACTGTCAGTGTTTCCTGCTCTGGAATACTGTGACATTGTCAGAGTATGTCTTCTGTTTGACCCCCTTTGTAGTCATATAGCCAGGTTTGGTTGGCAGGAGTCACTATATGGTGTGCAGTAAAATCATACACTAACATCACACTGATGGAGCTGAAGGACAAAGCCTCAAGGGCCATTAATATCAAACTAGGACTTCAGCACTGGGAGGAACTAAGGCGTCCGTTTTATGCTCTAACTACTTCTTGTTGCTTGGTGCTTGCTGATATGAGCATTGTGATTGCTGAATCACTTAGACTTGGAGATGAAACAGAATTTTCCAGCAATTTTTCCCCATTGTTAAATTATCACATTCAAGGATTTAAGTTTTAAGTTTTGAATGAGTGTTAACAGTTGTCACATTTGTCAAGGTGCTTTTCAGTTTTCTGAAGGATTACACCTTTGTAGATTATTTATTCTAATAATAGATGTGTTTGTATGTATGTGACATGTTACTAAGATTTGTCAATTTTCATAGAAATATTTTTATTTATCATTAATGACATAGATTATGCCAATAGAAGCTGCCTCTGTGTGTCAGACTGCTTGTCACCATGCAGTAAATGTCGCCAGTATTGTTCCCGCTGCCTCTGTGTGTCAGACTGCTCATCACCATGCAGTAAATGTCGCCGGTATTGTTCTCACTTCGCAAGCTTGCAGAACTGCAGATGACAGGCAGTGTAATGCCAAATGCAGATGTCTGCAATGCCGTAATGCTCATAATGAGTTTATAAAATACAGGGTGATTACAAATGATTGGAATGATTACAAAAACATATTGGTAAGAAATCATTAGTTATGCAAATGTTAATGCACACCACTGTACAGAGCAATTAAAACACTGTTTTTTTTTCATTCCTTACACAGTTCAGTATGTGTCCCATGTATTTCCCTGCATGCATCAAGCCAGTATTTGACTTCATGTGAAAATTTTCCAATAAAGGCTGATCAGTTTTTGCAGTCATTGTTCACATTCATTGCTTTAAGTTGTTCAGGGTCATAGGTGCTGACAGAATGTAAATGTCATCTTTCATAAAGCTCACAGGAAAAAATCGAGAGGTGGTCAGATCTGGAGATTGCAGAGAACAGGAAGTGGGACTCCCTCGGCCAAACCATCACTCAGGCAACTTATTAACACATTATTGTGGAAGTGTGGTGGTGCACTGTCATGTTGAAAAACAACATTTGGTTTGCCTTCAAGTAGTTGGGGCATTAAGCGCAAGTGTGATGTATCGCGGTAGATAATTCTGTTAACTGTTTGGCGTGAAGCCCAGATATGTGCACAGCAACAAACAGAGCACATATTGAACTTGCATGGGACATGAACAGACGCATTTGAATGCTTCTTTACAAAGGTGTGCATTTAATTTTTGTGTCAATTACTTTCTTGCCAATAAATTTTTTTCACTGTTCAGCTGGAATTGACAGTATTAATATCTTCAGTTGAGACAAAAACTAGTCAGACCCTACAACTTCTAATACCATTCTGAAAAAGGAATTCTCTTTGAACCTTAAACATTGGCATTTTTCACAGTGCCATGTTAATATCTGTGCTGTTTATTAAAAGTGGGTGCATAATTGTGAATGGGTCTTGAGCTTGGTCCTTGTTAAACACTGCTAGTAACTCCAGAATCAGAAACATGCATCTCTGCTTTTTACTGAGCTTTGACATCCACAGACCCGTGTAATTTGAAAAGATTTTTGCCATATGATGGATGAATTGTGACTTGCAGAGAAACCTTCAATTCGTTTGGTAAGCCAGTCATATCTGCCAAGTGTGTGATTTGATTCAGCTTCGCACGTTGAACAAATTCTTTTCTTCAGTTTTTCTTTTTTGGTAGAAAAATTCTTTCAGTTGTTCTTGCTTACACATATTTTGATACTTGGCCCTTGGACAGCCCTGACCTATGTATGAAGTAGCAGTTTTGTTCACAGTGTTCATTTTGAATCACAACCTGTTGGAAATTATTAAATTTGAATCACTCTTTTACAAAATTTACTGCTTAATGATAAGAGAAATGATTTGTCTCAAACCTGAGGTTAGTGTTTTTGCTGCCAACACAGATATCACTGAAAATTCCACCTGCATTTTCTTCCAGTCAGTGCTGTGCTTGTCACACAAATCTGACGAATTTTTGGAAATATCTCATCTAGTTGTAATTTTAGAAGTTTGGCATAGTAAAAACTAGTTCCTTATGTTCTCACTGTGAGCATAACTGATGTAAATGGGAAGTTGAGCCAGATTTGCAACATCTGTTGGCACAAATTGTGTGGTGGACAGACCACTTGATTAGCTTATGATTTCATGAACTATTTGTGATAAAAGTCACGTGACATTGGCCACTGTCTGTCGTGTGACATGTCTTAAATTCTGTGTCTCACTGAGTTATTTGTCAGAGAGTGTGGCTCCAATTTAATTTCACTTCCTGTCAGGGTATCTACATTATCTTTATCCAGGGCCAGACTAAGGGGTGGGCCAGCAGGGCAGCTGCCTGGTGCGCCAGCGTGTAAAGGGTGCTAAGAGATGTCACTAGAATAATCAGAAATATGGTGCTAGTAAACTCAGGTTTCCATATGTGAAACTGTTTCTCTGAAATTATCAGCACATGTTCTCAGAAAGTTTCTCCAGGCCTGTCCTAGGCTGAAAAAGTTTAAAGAGTATTGGTTTTAAGGGGCGCTAAATTATTAACCTGCCTGGGGCGCCCACATGACTCGGGCTGGCCCTATCTTTATCACGAGGTGTCAACTCTTATGCTGTTGTATGCAGTACTTTATGCAACTAAATACACAGCTTCAGTGGTAACTGTAGTGTCTTTACAACTTCAGTTGTACTTTTCAAAAAATCTACTTTGCACTCAGCCAGGGACTTACGTTTTGTTTTCACATATCCTGTTTACTTTTTGTTGAGTGACTTATTTATTGTCACTTAACAGCATATTGTGCAATGTGATCTGTCATCTCCATTAATAATTACTGAGGTAAATCTGTACTTCATGAGCTCTTTCTTGATGCTTTCTTTTTCTTGTGTCTTGCAGTAGTCCTGCCATATTCAGGTTATACTGCCTACATACAGCGCAAACACCACAGCAATATTTTAGGCATGACTGCTCTGTCAAGTGAGCCATGTGATACTGAGCCTGACTGTTGGAGCAAACTGAAAGAACTAACAAAAGTCAGTGTTCTTAAACAGCTGGATATAATTTTTAGAAATTAGAACTCTATTCTTTATTCTTAACATTTAGGTCTGTGTGGAGTGAACCATAGTTCAACCCCATACATGTTTAAATGTGTATAATTGATTCACTGTTACTATATAACATATATATTGCAGCTTAATTTGTGGGAGTACAGTCAGTATTAAGGTTGTGATGTTCTGCCATGCAACTGTTCCTCCTTTGCAATGTAAGGTATGAAGTAGAGAATGCTGCTTGGCAAAAATGGCATTTGTTAGTGCAGTTTTAATACTGACTAAACCCTTTATTCATGTGCACCCACATGTATCAAGTAACCATCATTTATAAAATTTGGTTTTGGTTGCAACCCATAGATTGAGAACCACTGTTGTGGCCGAATGTACCTGTGAAGCAACCTGGGTGATGGATGACGTAGTATTGGTTACTCACGAGTATGACTTTGACTTTAGTAGTAGTTTCTCAGTGGGAGGTCAGACCTTTAGATGTTTGTAACAAGTAACTAATATATTTCATTGTCCTGAAGTGCAGTCACGTCTTGTGAGTGAGTGAATTCTGTTATGTGAGATAGAGTTTTCTGTTATGTTCTGTCCGGTTAGAACTGTGCATGAATTTGACTCTTAGGTTTGTTGTAAACTCCTAACAAATGGTGATCAGTGGAAAGCTCTAAAGTTATGTTTTTTGTAGGATCTATGGATGTTTTCTCTGCAAGCTTCGCCCAAAAGTGAGGAACCGCCAACCATGCTGTCAAGGCCAAAGCTTTACTCCTAAGTAACGATCAGTACAGTAGAATCCTTGATAGATGGGGCATAATACTCAAAAAACATAAAACATATTCTGGCAGAAACTCGTGGTGCCTCATTTAGTAATAATACCTTACTCATTTCTGCAGTAGTCCTTGATTTTCGTAAATTTTCTGCAGGGATCTAGTCGATCTTCTTCCAGCAGTGCCACAACTAGCCACCACATGACAATGGAAGAACTGAGAGCTGTAAATCGCTATGCCGAGAGTACTAAAAGTTTGTCCTTCCTGCCGCAGGTGAGGTCGGGTCAGGCATCACACCAAGGTTAGCGACTGGTCAGTTAACCCTTCCTACCCTTTTCCCTGCACCTACCAAACTCATCTCCATTCTCTTATGTGTCACCTTCATTTAACCAACCTAAGGCAGTATACCATATATTTCTAAATACAAATTATCTTGTGTCTGATTTTTGTTTTCTATAAATATTGAATACTTCTTGCATAGTGACTGAATGCTTAGCTTCACTCATACATGTGGACAACAGAACAAAATATGTGCATGTAAGAGAACCATTCATCAGAGTTGTTCCTTCTGACAGAAACCATAATAGTACGTAAAATGAATACCAGTTGCAAACCACATTCCCTGTACCTGTCATTACAGCCAGCAGTGGCACTGAAACTATACGCACACACATGTATACACGAAAGTGTGTGTTTGTTTGTGTTTTAGGTTTTTATGTGTTAATTCTTACCAGCCAACTGAGATAGCAGCTTTTGCTGAAGATTTTGAATCTTCTGTAGGCATAATTTTTAGACATCCTTCTCAAAACTTTTCAAAGTTTGCACTTTAAAATCATGGCTGTCACAACTGTGACAGAAACCACGAATGATCAGTTGTCACATAGTGATTACAGCTGCTTCATAGGTGGTCTTATATTTCAGTCTTGAAGACAGAGACTTGATCTTCTGAGTTTTTTTTTAAGTATTTTACATTAAAGTACAATAGTACCTTAAAATTAGCTGTGCTAGCTTCAGTCTGCATTTTTCTCAAATCATCATTCATAACCATCTTTTCATTTCCCATATGTCAGTATAGGCTATGTATAACCTGTGCAGTTAACATATTTTAATTAATTAATTAATGTAATTATTATCACAAAGCACCATACTGCAATCAGTTATGTTTATAAAGTATTTAATATTCATAAATGAATTGCTGTACTATATAACAGAAATTTGCTAATAAAGTGAAAAGAAAATTCTTTGAATCAACCTTCAGTAGGCACACTGCCCCTCTTTCACAGGATCATGTATTATTTACTACAGTTTCACTTTCAGGTTGCCAAAATAAATATTCTCACGCAATATGCATTTTTCATGTTCAAAAAAACCAAAATATTGTAATTGCTGGCTCTATATATACAAGCACCTGTCTTTTCCATTCCTTATGTGTGCCCTTTGTGCATAATTTACCGTGTCTGTATTAAACATATCAGTGTAATTTCACATTGCCTTGAAGTATACAGTAGAACCCGGATAAGAAGTCCCCGCATAACAAGTTTTCCCCTGTAAGAAGTCTGATTTTTAAAGTCCCGAAATCCTATTGCTTTTAATAAGCTTCCCTCTTAATAAGTCTTCCCGCTTAAGGAGTCCCTAATCCTCTGGTCCCTTGAAAGACTTCTTAACAGGGTTCTACTGTATTTTAATGTCAGTATACAGTAAGACTCCCTTATAACAAAGTGAAAGTGAAAAAGTTTAGGACTTCTTTCAGTAGAAGCTCTTGCTATGTAGCAGAGATTTCTCTACAGATTCTGTAGAACTAATGTAATGCTAACTGTCCTTAGGAATTCAATAACTGCATTTCTGTAAAGGCTGAACTCAGTGTGACTTAGTGTAAATGGGACTATTGTGTGTAACTCTTTTGCCACAATATTTTCACACACTGGCATACCCTTCAGACCAGATTCTTTTTTGTATTTCAAGTTTTACTATTTCTGTTGTTATTGTCTGCATTTTTCCTGGGGTGTGCAACCTCTTCAACTTGCTTTGTATGAACAGGCCTGAAAATTTACATACTCATACTAGAGGTGTATTCAGCGTTAGTATGAAGAAAAAAGAACAAACTGGAAGCAAATTATTTGAGTGTTGTTCTGAAATGATTAAAATTAAAAATCACAAAACTTCTTCTGCTCCAAATTCTTTAAGCTGAAGTTGAATATCAAAAAGCTTTATAAGGGAGGAATTCTGAATGATTTCTGTTCAGGAAATGGTTTTTGGATGCAGGTGCAGGCCTAGAATGTAAGCTTGACAAGTCCAGAATTGGTGTTATCAAAAGAGGATTCTAGTGCAGGGTTACTAGAAAATTACTAATCTGAGACAGTGATTCAGTATTGTAGCATCTGGTAGGGTTAAAGTGTGCAGTCTAAAGTCTTCCAGGAATTGAATTCTGTAATGTATTGTCACAAAAACAAAATATACTGGAATGTTGGATGCTGCATCTGCCTTTAGTTTCCCTGTATGTGTCTAAGAAGGTCAGGAGCATTTGTTTCAGAAATCTCAAGTCCATACAAAATAATTCTTTCACTTTAGTTTCCTGTTTTGTCTTTTGTGAAATACTGAAAGATTGTATTGTGTCTACCCAAGCCCCACAATTTTCTGTATTACATAGCATGGAGGTTTTGCTGTATAAATTCATTTCATTCTGCATGTTCAATATTGAAGCCCCAGCCTTATAAGAGTTTTCCTCTGATATTGAATTCTTTCCAGATTTGCTTCATCCTACACTGAAAGCAACTGGTATTTTCAGAATTAAGGTACTTTACCTCGGTGAAAAGTAAATGGTTTTGCCGGAGGTTTCCTGTACATATGAGCCTATGACCAGTCCAGTAGTACATGTTATTTGTGATACCTTCACAGTCTTGCAGTGGCATGAGGAATGGAATTGCCAGACATGTTGGTAATCCTGATTGTGGTAGATAGTCTGAACTGTCATGATACAGTCATTTGAAACTGAGATTACCGTTTAGAGATAAAAGTAAATCTGTAACAATTTTGTAACAAATGCAGGTATATATGTGTGCTTTGTATGTAACATACAACTTTAGAATTATTCGGTATGTTAGGTATTTCAAGACCATACATAGAGAGGAGGAGGAGGGGGGATGCATTCTTAACACTTCAACAAGAACATAAGATGTTGAGTATGAGGCTGACGTTCAAATTTCATCTTCATTCTTTGTTGAAGTCCTTCCAGTATTTCACAACACATTGTACTTATCTTCAAAGTGAAAATGTGCGTGTGTGTTCATGTGCGTGCATGTGCACATGCGCCTGTGTCTGTGTCTGTCTTTCTATTTGTCTGATTATGTGTGTAATGTATGTATTTATGTATGTATGGGACAGAAGAGAAATGCATACAGAATTTTGATAGGAAAACCTGAATAAAAGAGACCATTTGGAAGAATTAGGTGTAGATGGTAAACTGTAAAGCATATGTTATGGGAAAAATTATGCCAAAAATTCTGTAAAAAATTCCCTGCATCAACCATGCTATGTAGAGGGACAATATACAAAATAGCGTAAAAATTTTCAGTGACAGGTTTGGTGCTGGACACAAAGAAAATAAAAACATTATGTTTCAACTGAAGAGAAACTGGATGTATTGGCACTCAGTTGCAAACAAGCCCCAGGAACTGTTTGTACATGTTGGCAGTCTGAAGTGGGGTGTTAAAATTCTTGGCTCATATGGTAACAAAACCTTTGAACCTCTGCCCATATAAAATTACAGTGGTAGAACAACTCTTTCCTCTGGACTGGGAAGCAAAGACCTGATATTGCAGGTGGTGTCAAGAATCAGTAGCCAGCAGATCTCTTATTCTTGAACTTACGTATTTTTTGGTCTGTGGCATGGCTTACAATAAATGGGGATGTGTGTAACTGGCATGACAGATTGATGTTCTGAAGATCCCCATGCAGTTCGTGAAGGTCTTTCCATGATCTTAAAATCCTTACCCAATGTACAGTGAGTGCACATAAATCATAAGTTCCATGTTTTTCGAAGGAACAGTAAATTTCTGCTACTACACGTTCAGTTAATTCTCATACAACTGCATAGAATTGATGGAAGAAATAATGTATGTTTACTTCCTGCAGAACAATGCCGTGGTCCACACAGGAAGCTTCTCATTTACTGTTCTATTGGAGGTATTTGGTAAATGGTTGCTAACTCGTGGGTTGTCACCTCCATTATCCAGATTTGAACCTATGCAATTATTATTTGTCGGGACACCAAAAGAAAGAATTGTGTGAGTAATCCACATCCTTTGCAAGAAGTGAAAGGTAGTATTTGAAGAGCAATTGGCAGTACTTCAAGATAAGAGCTGCATCATGTGTTAAGAAACATTTTGAGAAGGCGTGAGGTCTGCTTGGAATGTGGAGGTTGACACTTTGAGACTCTTCTGTGGAATAAGCCTTTAAATTCTGATGCATTCAAGTTTCCTATGCTAGTAAAGCTCCCATAATAGCTACCCTGTTCAGTAATGTTAATATTAAAATAAATCTTTGAGGAATAAATTGGGAGGGTGTGGATAGAATTCATTGACTTAGTATCAGCACAAATGTCAGACCTCGTTAATGTGGTCATGAACCTTTGGGTTCCATGAAATGTGGGCAGTTTATTTACTAGCTGAGTAACTGTTAGCTTCTTGAGATGGACTCCATTCCATCTGTGCATGTGTGCATGTGTGTGTGTGTGTCTTCCAAGAAGGGGAGTGAGTACAGGAGGAGGAGAATGAGAGACTGATCAGTGTGCTGTCCTGTAAGGTAGCCAGTGGACTGGGTCCAAGAATGAAGGGAAAAGAAAATAGGTGATCTCAGGTCTTATTCGGTCTGTATTTGCCTTACTGGGTTTTTGATTGTTGTCATGGCATCTTTTATGACGAGGGGATGATATTTATGGACTAATGTAATAATCATTACTTTTATGTATCCATCACATGCACCCTGAATGTGGTAACTGCATTGTTTGGCTGAAATGTTGGAAGGACTTCAACAAATAATACAGTTCAAACCCAAAATCCACTCTCATACATTAGAGACTAGTTGCAGAAACTAAGGACAAAAGAATAAAATTTAATTGATGAGAAGAGAGCAGTGTGGAGCACCTGCACGTATCTGCATGACTGCATTATCAGTCTGTGGGAAGCACTGAAGTTCTGCACTGACTACAGGTACTTTGATTTTTACGTATCTGAAATGGCCTAAACTCTTGTTTCTGGTAGAACTGATTGTAATATATAAAACTTCTTCCATAAATAATGATGTAATTCTTATAATCTGGCTGATGATTTCATTTGTTATTTATTGTATGCTTAATAAATATACACCTTTATTTTCAGTTTGGGTTTTCTCTCTGACGTACCATTTGGCAGGGCTCTTGACTATATAAGATTTTATATAAAATCTGAAGTCCCCATTTCAGTGTCTGTGAAGATTAGTGTGTTCTGGGATGTGATACTGTGTAGTTTGGTAGATAAATACCAACATTTCTGAAGATTAAGACAGCACATTCTCCCACAACCAAACAACATATTACATCTTAGAAGACAATAAAAATTTCAAGTGATTATGGGTAAAAAAATGGTAAAAACAATCACACAAATACAAAAAACTATATATCAAAAATGTTCATGCCAGTTATCTCCCATGTGTCAGGAAACTATCATTCTGTCATGTGGCCTTCCTGTCTCACCTGTTCTATATATATTAAATATTAAATTATGTACGTGTTCATACCTTTGTTACATTTGTTCAGATTGTAGGAAAAATGGATTCATTATTTTATGGGATATAAACTAGTGTACCCAGGCACATTTGATGTATGGTGAGAACTGTATTAAAAGGAGATGCTTCCTTGGGACCCAATAGGTTCACGAGCGTCAAACAGCGAGGATGAGGACGAGATCAGAGTGGTTTCTTACACCAGTCGATGGAAGCGAATGTGGAAGGCTGGTAACTTGTACCACAGTGGACAGTGATCCCACATCCATCCACGTATTGAGAGGATCCAACACCCGATCCTCCTCAGGAAACATTGGTAAGTGCCTGTGTTCATCAGTCTAGCATGGCATTAACCCTTCAGTGTGGAGCATCGGGTATACTTGTGTTCCATGCACATTGTACGTTGTAGAACAGTGAGTATAGTGCAGCAGTGTTATCATTGTTTTATAATATAAAGGGGTTTACAGATATCGTGGTCATTTTCACAGTCTTTTGTAGGTATCAGAATGGTCTTCATATGTACATAAAATACATTATCCGTTGTCATCGGTACTTAAAATTATTACATGGCACCTTTTGTCCCAATTATTTTTGTGAACTCTGTGAGATTGCACTCTATGTAGCCAGCTGAAGTGGTGTAATTTGTTACAGGAAATGTTTAACTGATACAGAGATCATTGTCTGTAGCATATAAAACTGGACTTATTTTCCTTGGTCTGATTAGACTTTATTTGTACACTGAAATCTCTATCCATTGTGCTTGTATGCATCGTTTTCCCACAATTTTCTGCTCCTGAAAAATCGCCCATATAAGCAATGTATTATTATTTTGGATGCATCTTCCTCAAAGTACCATTTTCCCGCATCATTCAGAATTCCTGGTCCTGACCCACAGTATTTCCAGAATGAACGTTTTCAAGAAGAATAGTGAAAGTAATGTGTTATTTTTGGAACCCGCAATAGTGCCAACATCGACGTGTGCAATGAAAGTAAAAAGATATCAAACATACAGTAGAGCTGAACTGCCTATACCAACAATTATCATTACATTTGTGCTTGTGAAATTTTGCCACTTGTCAGCCAGGTGTGGAGTTTCCCAAGGGTCAATCTTAGGCCCTTTATTGTTTATAATATATATAAATGACCCCCTGAGAATAAATTCCTTATCAGAACCCATAATATTTGCTGATGATACTAGTGCAAAATTTCTAACAGAAATTTTTTAGATTTCTGTACAGTGTCAAACTTAGTTCTCTCTTGTATGTTTGAATGGTTTTTTGCTAATAAGTTTGTCCTAAATTAACATAAAACAAATATAATAAAATTTATAGTGAATGATTCACCACACTGTGCATTAAGTATTGGTTATAAAGAAATGTACATAGAAGAAGTGATAAATACAAACTTTCTTAGGTTACAAATTGATAACCACCTAAATTGGAAGACTCATATCAATCAGATGATTCCTAAACTAAGCAGAACATGTTATTCAACTAAATTGGTGTTTCAGCAAGGTTAGTGCTCCCACATCAATTTATTTCTCATATTTTCACTCAATAATAAAGTATGAAATTTTTTTGGTGTAATTTGTCCGACGGTGGAAAGGTATTTACTTTACAAAAGAAAATTGTCAGAAGTGTGGTGGGTGCATGACCATGTAGAAGTCTATTTAAAAAATTAGAGATTTTACCTGTTCCATGCCAATATATATGTACTTTAATGAACTTTGTTGTAGGTAATTAAGAAAATTTTCAAACAAATTTATCCGTACACATTATTAATGCAAGGAATAAACACCATCTTCACAGACCAAATGCCAATCACTCATATTTTTGGAAAGTACATTCTCTGCTGGCATCAGACTTTTCAACGGCGTACCAAGTAGTCTTACAAGTCTCAAGAATGAAAAGGCACAATTTAAAGTGGCATTAAGAAGATACTTAAATACACAATCCTTTTACTCTGTAGATATATTTTTGGTGTGTGTGTGTGTGTGTGTGTGTGTGTGTGAAGATAATACATAATACTTTACATAAAATGTTTGTAGTAGTTTGCATTGTAATAAATCTGTATACTTTGCATACTTTTTATATTTTGTATGTTTATGACTAACTCCACATTCTACTGTCATTTTGACAAGCTCTAGGTCCATGAAATATATGTATGTGTGTGTATGTATGTATGTTAGCTGAGTGAGGGAGAAGCATAAACTGTAAGGTGGCAAACCTGAGACCTATGTTGTGCAGTTTTTAGTAGCCCCCCCCCCCCCCCCTTTTTTTTTTTTTTTTTTTTTCCCCCATTGATTTTGGCAACTGATGCTTGTGTGATTGGGTGCTATTATTTATGTTCTTATGTGCTATTATTTCTGTTTTCCAATTATTATGCCTTGTACATAAGGCATACACACTGCAGCTTGCCATGTCTCGCCCTACAAAGCAAGTCACGATGCTTCATGAATGACTGCAGATCTTTGAGGAACTTACTGTGACACAGATCAGCGTAGCTAAACAGCTTGGATTAGCACCATCTAACAAGTTGTGTGATGGTTGTGTGGGTGGGGGACAGTGGGGAAGATTAAGAGGGAGATGAACATGACCTGAAACAGTGCTGAGTATTACGGAAGCGTGTGCTACTTATGAAACCATTAACTCATTTGTTTAAGCATATAGCATAAGTGAGCATGATGAACAGAATGTTTTGATCTTGGATTGGCCTGTTTATCTGAAATGTAAGACTCCAATTAACAATTGTCAGTTACAGATTTCTTTGGGCGAAGAAAAAGTGATTTGCATGTAGGTATTAATGCAACTTTTTGCTTATTTATTATTTTTTTGGTTAAGTGGGAAATTTGAAATTTTAATTTTTGTTGTTTTCTTGTGTTTCTGACACATTTTAATGCTTTCCTGCAACCGTCTTTTTCCCGCATTCATCAGTCCCTTTCTGCAGTCCCTTGACAAATGATGGATAAAGGTTTCACTGTATTTGTAAAGTATTTGAGAATTCCATAAGGTGCACATAAAGATTGCATGATTTGTGCTTCCATCTTATGGTTTCTGTGAAACCAGTTGTTGATTCTGACACTGTGAATACATGCTGTGCTTATTTTTCTCTTCATTTATTTATATGTGTCTAGGGAAGTACGGTATTCTTCTGTGCAGACATGTTGGAATTTCAGTATGCAGACATGGCCTGAAGTAGCAAAGAGGGTTTGCCGCCCATTAAAATTTCAGGCATATTAGAAAATAATGAATTTGTAGAAAAAGTTGCAGATTCTGCTGGTAACAAATTGTTGGACACAGATGAAAGCAGTGATACTGATATATACCTGCTATAACTTGTGGTTGGATAATTATTATAATTCTGCAGCTTTTGCAAAATTTCTGGTCATGTAACATGGATTGTATGGAGGCCATTAAAATAAACTGAAAGGAAATATCAAAGAAACTGGAAGGTGCAAACCACAGAAGAGGTCCTGTTTGCATTGTCAAGTGGAGTGACAGACGGCATGTGACCAACACATGGGTGGTATTGATAAGGCAGCTCAGCTGCTGCAGATGTATCTAGTGCAGAGGAAAGAAAATGAGTAATTGGTACATGAAATTGTCCAGAAGACTACTCAGTGCCACAGTTCTAATGTCTGTGGTCATATGTAGGGAGCATGTGGGATGGAAGGTTGACTGTCTAATATTCAGGACAGATTTGATTGAGGGTTCATTGGTAGAGTATTCCATGCGGTGTAAAATAGCAGGTCGCCATGTTGATCACGGCACCATAAAGAGACTGACAGAACAACATTTTCCAGCAGAATGGATCCCACAGAAAAGAAACCTGAGTTAACAACATGGTTTGGTCTCCAGCAAGCATGATAAAAAAACAAGACTGCAAATGGTGTACCTTGTATATTCCATATAGTAAATTAATATCATTATATGTATATAATTGGGCTGTACTATAGAATATTTTAGAGGAAAATTAAAATATAACGGTAATATCACGTCACTCCCCCCTCCGGCCGCCAAATCATTGGGTTTTGGAAATATAACAGGCAGATGTTTATTCAAGTAATCTTTAAGTAAGGTTTACTACACATCTCCCACTTACACATACTAACCTGGTAAGTTGCCTGGCGATTTAAAATTTAATTAAAGTGTTTCTATTACTGTTGCATGTTACAGAGTTAATAGGTCTATCAGAAATATCCTTATAGGCAATGTCTCTCTCTCTCTCTCTCTCTCTTCGATGTTTTTCTCTTACAAATTTTTTGACACAAAACAAATTAGTATTGTTTTAGTTTCATAACATATCACCACACTCTGAAAGATCTTTCTGAGAAGCAGATGAAGGACTTTATTACAGCATATTCTTTGTTCTTGCCAGTTAGTGCAGGTTTGAGTGCAAGTGCAGAATCAGTGAAGCGTCCAAGCATCCGTCGTTCTTCTAGTCGGAGTGACAAGTCACGCCACCTTCCTCACCGTAGTTCAAGCAGACGCAAGAATAAAGAGAATGGTGCCAAGCAGACTCCGTCATTAGTAACTCAGCCACCAGGTATAATCACTCAGTCCCAGCGTAATGGTAGTGACGAAAAGAAATCTGCCCAACTGGAAGAAGGAAGGGGAGGCAAGAAAGCTGTTGTAAGTGGAGGTGATGATGGAAGAGGGGTGGTGATGGGAGTGACTCCACAGGATTGTACAGAGATGGATGTGCAAACATTTCATGTCACGCTTACATATAAACCGAGAATTTGAAAGTGTATGATATTACCCGTTCCCCACATGCAGGCCTTGAGAGCATGCAGCATGTAGTGTTAGAACACAGTCTTTAGAGATGGTCTGTGTGTAAGGTTGCTCCTTGTTGTGAATGTCAGTGCCTCTCATATGCAACAAAACCCTACCACATGCAGGTTGTCGTATGATCATACAAGTAATTTAATATATCCTAAATGTATCAACCAACGTGTCCCTTGGAAATGGGGAGCAGTTCATGTCTGTCTTAGGTTAATTGTTTTAACGCTTCAGAGTAACTTTTTAATGTGATGAATAGCAGACCCGTGCCACGGTCTGACTCCATGCTGTGAACTGCACTATAGTCATCAGTATTCTTCCTCCTTACCCAGTTTGAATCTTGGCCAGTACGTCAGGTGTCTTGGCTTTAGTTTTGTTTTGCTCAGTTACCAATCAGGTAAGGCTGCATAGTTTCTTAAAGTTGATGACTGCCTGCCACATCCTTCCTAATGCATCATTCATAAAAACTTTTTAAGTGATGTAACCTGTGCAGTTGACAAAACAGATTAAGAACAGGTTAAATTTGGGGAATGCGTGCAGCCATTCATTTTAAAACCTTTTACCTGCCCATGTGCTGTCAGAATATTGAAAGACTAAAATATATGGAACTGTAATTTTAGTTATAGTTTTGTATGAACATGAAACATTGTCTCTTATATTAAGGGACAAACATTGACTGGGACGAAGTTGACTGGGTAATCATACTAGAGGAATAACGACAAAACAGGAGAGTATCCTGTGGTTTAATTTAGATGAAGTGTTGTAAGAATTTCTGCCAAATTTAATACACTATTTCATTGTACCCTAAGCCACCTCTAAGTGACTAGCTTCAATTACTACTCATTGTTTGTTGGTATTAAAATTGTGGCCAGTGGAACATGTGGGAGTAATTCTGAAGAAATTAGTTTGTATCACTTGTCAACTTTTTTATACACATTGTTTTGCATATCCTCTTAAAATTTTGTTTGAACCTTTCCACTCAAATTAATTGGCACTGCTAGTCATTTAGCTCTCAGATTTTCCTTATTTACATTTGGGCATAGCGTTCATATTAATTATGGCCAGGCTGTAAAATACGTGGTGAGACCAAATGGTTTCTAGAGATGATAGAAGCTACTAGAAAATACTGTGTTTGCCAGATCTGTGCTAATTTGCTCTTCTCACCTCACATTGCTTGCTGAAATGGTGGGAACCTTTAGAATGTTATATTTTTCTTTGTTATGCTTTGTTTTGCTATTTATGAAACAAATTTTCTTCAGTTGAATATAGTATTAAGTCACGACAGGTTAACTGTTATAAGTAACACCAAATATACACTCATCATGTGTGCATTTAAAATTTATTGTAATGCCAAACACCAGATATACCTGTCATGCAGCGTGATGCTCCAAATGCCAGGTTGAGGTTATGGCATTTAATGGTTGTCTTGTGCAGATCTCATTTCAATTCCGGTCTTCTGCAGCCCCCACTGGGCATTTAATTCTAGTGTCAAAGGCATAAATACGACATGGGTGGCACTATTTTAGTGGTGTGTCTACTGGTCCAGGAGTTCAGGCTCCAATTGAACTGAAAAAAAATTGTTCTGCGTTATTCATGTTTATAATGTTATTTCTCCAGTCAGGTAACATATATGAACTGTGTGTGCATGTGTGCAAATGTACTTTTTTTCTTCTTATTCCAGTGCTATATAGTAGAGTAAAAAGATTTCTGAAGTTTCAGTCTTGCACCCCAAAGATGCGACAGTATGTTTTTCTGAAACATTAGAGGTTTTTTCTAGAAGCATATGGCTTCAGATCCCAAAAGAAGAAACGTCAAATTCATAAAGAGATTCCTATGACAACATATAATATTATGTAGTAGCTGTTTTATTGATAGTATATATCATTCACTCAGGTGGACTTATGTATATTGTGTAATTGTCACGAAGTGAGTACGGAATACAAAAATTACCAGCACCATCATATTCATAATAATGCCTGTGTGGACAGCTTACACATAAAACAAGGGCAGTTTTTTCAGCACCCTTATCATCATAAGCGATTTGATTTGCACTACCTCCCTTTTGACGCTATCCAAAAGGATGGAAGCAATCAGGGCAATGTAAGTGGAACAAATCATTGTGAGCGTTTAAGTATAATAATGTTTAATGAAGAACGTAAATGAATAGATATGTATGTGAAAATACAAGAACACAAATATACTCACAATATGGCCGATTTGACTATTCGTACCCCTCTGATAACATAGCTCACAAAACAAATACAAACTGGCTGATGTCATGTTAATTAAAAATACCACACAGTGTAACACAGACAAAAGACACTCAACTGAACACATAATGTTGATACTGGGTTCTGACAGGTCTGCCATTGGTGAGCTGAAAGCGCATTTAGAACATATAGACCAAGACAAAAATGCAGATAGTGTTTCCCCACTGAAAGCACACACCAGAATACCATTTCAGGCTTATGTACAGGAGGTCTGAAGGAAGGATTTGGGGGGGGGGGCAGAAGTTAGGTGACTAGCGCTGCAGAATATCAGTATGGTGATGTCAGTTCCTTTTCAGCACAAAAATATTCTTCGAATTACAGCACAACTTATTTAGCCAGCTTTCTTTTCTCATCTGTTTGCTCCTGTTGTAGTGTCATTCATTTGTGGTTCACCCTTCCTCTGTGTCATCTGTGCATAGTCACCCATGTCCCACGTCAATGCTTGCTAGTTCTTAACTTTCTCTTTTGATATCTTAATTCACCATTGAGTGTACATTCAGTCCTTCTTTGTCGGTTCATTGGTATTCTGCTGCTTCATTTGTGATCAGGAGTTTTCTATAATTTTTTACACATTTTTAATTGACACTTAATTATGGCTATTAAGTGTAAATGCTTGGACTCAAAGTAATGCACTTCTGTGATCTCAGTGGCTCATCAAAGATATATGGACAGACTTCTTGGCACTGTTCAGTCTTTTGAAGAAGGAGGACAAAATGTGATCAGCAGGTGGCAGTAACCTTAATGTGTTTATTTAAGGAGTTTGTAAGTGTAAAGGTCATGATTGGAACAAATCTGGCATGCACACAAGAATATGACTGTGGCTGTGCAAGATAGACAATAATGCAGAATATTGGTACATGCTGTTTCCAAACTGATGCATCATTCAAAACTTAAAAATGTGAACAACATTTAATCTGTTCTACTTCATGCTTATAAAAACATTACAAACACTGAAAATGTGGGACTATGTGCTTAAGTACTTTGACATCATCCTGAAAATCACTTTTGAAGCGTATAAACAATTTTCTTTGTGCATTGTGCTATTTTAAACTGCACTACTCTATTATATGAGTAAAGTGAGATTAGAAGATGTATGCCAAGTTCAAAAATTTTTGGATAATATGAGTACTCATTAAAAGGAATATTTTTCTGAACTTAGTAAATTTTCATTCTGTACTTTTTACTATAAGCCTGTATATTTTCTCATTTTCATTTATACCTACAGTGGAGCCCCATTTAATGTTATTAAATTACATACATACATACATACATACACACACACACACACACTACAAAATATACATACGTACATACATACATACATACATACATACAGACACACACACACATGCACATACATGTATGTATGCATGTACATACATACATATATACGTACATACATACATACATACATACATACATACATACATACATACATACAGACACACACACACATGCACATACTTATGTATGTATGTACATACATACATAAGTATGTGCATGTGTGCATCACAATGAAACATATGACAGTAATTTTCTGTTTGATTTTGACACAACCCACATGTATGACTTCTCTCTACTTCATTTTACTTTCCAGAAATCCGTATCAGGTAACATAACCTTTGGATATAGAACAAGTCAGAATAACTAACAAACTAACTAACTAACTGCATGGAGCAGAGTCCTTCTTGAGAAGCTAACAGGTCCTCAGCTAGTCAAGAAATTCCCCGCGTTTTATGGAACCCGAAGGTTCATTACTGCATTCACAAGAGCCCGCCACCTGTTCCTATCCTGAGCCATATCAATCCAGTCCATGCCCCTCCATCCCACATCTGAACAAGTCAAAATACAATAATAAAACATAGTATAGGCAATACACGTCATGAAAATACAATATAAAATGATCATACATGCAAAATATAATTCACAAGATAATAATTGAGTGTATTATTTTAAAGAATACAAAAAATGTATAAAATGTTTATTTTAGGAACTTAATTAATTGAATGACCACATTATAAGACAAATAAACAATGTATGTAAATAATGTAAAAAGCAGTATCAGTTAATTCATGTTAAGGTTTTAAATTGTATACAATTCTAATAAACTGATAATTAACAGGGAATTTAGTTTTTACCATAATTAAAATACTCCTCCAATGAATAAAATGGGTGTAAGTAAAGCAACCTTTTAAAGCTGATTTAAATTGTTTCATATTATGGGATAAAGTCTTTGTATGATTAGGAAGACAACTGAAAACTTTGATACCAAAATATTAAGTACCTTTTTGATATGATGTTAAAAGAGATGGTGGTTGATGAAAATTGGATTTGTTTCTAGTGTTTATATTATGTATCTCAGAATTCAGTGCAAATTAATTTTTATTAGTAATTATAAAAAATACACAAGAAAGTATATATTGCGAATATAAAGGTAAAATTTTTAGGCTTTTAAAATATTCTCTACAAGAGTCTCTAGTTCTGGTGTCCATAATAATTATGATAACCATTTTTTGTAATTTAAAAACATTATTTCTTTATAAGGAATTTCCCCAAAGTATTATCCTATAAGTCATGATGGAGTGAAAATAGGCATGATATATCATCTTCAAAGTTTCCTGACACATAAATGGTCTAATAGTTCTGATTGCAATACAGGCTGCACTTAATTTCGGGACAATCGTGTCTACATGGTTTTCCCATGAGAGTGTATTATCGATTTGTATTCCAAGAAACTTCATATTAGAAATTTTAGATATTATTTTTTATCATATGTGATATTCAAATCAGTAAGATAACTATTCTTAGTTAAAAATTGCATAAAATAAGTTTTATCAATATTTGAAGATAATAGATTTGCCTTAAACCATTCGCTTATATCATTAAATACCTTGTTAATATCATTTTTAAAAGTCTAAATGGTTGGGGTTAGTAACACTTATACTAGTGTCCCCTCATCTGCAAAAATAACTATTTTGGAATTGCTATTTGTACTTTGTGGGAAGTCATTAATGTAAAGCAAGAAGAGCAAAGGACCAAGTATTGATCCCTGAGGACACCATGCTGTATTTTCCCCCAGTTAGAATAAGTAGTATAATTATTATAATTATCCTTTAGGATCACCCTTGGTGTCTATCTTTGAGGTAGGAATTAATTAACGAACAAGCCTTCCCTATTACTCCATAAAACTTTAATTTGGACAGTAAAATATCATGATTGACAAAGTCAAAAGCTTTTTCTAAATCACAAAAAATACCTCCAACCATGAGTTTACTGTTAAAAGCATTTAATATTTCATTATGTAATTTGAAAAAGCCTTTTCAGTTGATGACTTTGTTCGAAATCCAAATTGTTCGTCAACCAATATGTTATTAATATTTGTATTATTTAAGGTCTAAAAAGCTTTTGTCTCCCAGGCACATAAATGGTGGCTCTACTGTATGTCAAATGATATCTCACTTCATTTTGTGTGTATCTGCAACCCTTTTTTGACTTAAAACATTTGCCAGGATTTGAGAGGCAAAACACATAACAGTACAAAACCCAAAAAATATGAAATAAAATTTATCTAAGTCTTGCCAGTGTGGCATGTCAGCAACAATTATTTCATGGCACATGCAGTCACTGCCCAGTGCAGCACACATTATCCCATGTTTGATGTCAGAATTCATCATACATCATCTTCCTCATCTCATTCCATTTAAATAACCTAGACAGTTGATACTCTGCAGTAAATAGCCAGGCGCTAGTTTCTGTGGTTTGTTTGCAGTTTTAATTGAATGTAGGATGTAAGAACCAGAATTGCAGCTCTCATTTTATGAACTTGGCAAGATTTATATATCAGCATTATCCTTCCCAAATTAGGCCTCTTTATCTTGTGGTTCTTCTAAAACAGAATCCCATTACTGGTGTGTATATATTATGACACAGAAGTTGTTGCTTTAAAAAAACTAAATTTTTGTTTAGGTAATCCTTAAATGGTAAAATGACAGTGCCAATATGAAACTCTTTCGTATTAATTTGGAACTTCAGTTTACTGTCCCTAAAATTGTCTTAATTTTAGTTGTGTATCCGTGCTTGAACACTCCTGTTTCACTGGCCATCAGAATGTTAGCTGGAGGCAGCAGTATTTCAAATTAAATTTAATATTGTAATGTATCTAGCTAATGCATATTTGGAGTTTTCGTGTGTGTTATTTGACTGCTGGAAAGTTAAAATTGAAGTGCAGTACTGTCTTCAGTGTTCTGTCTACTGTATTCTTCAAGCTGCATGACAATGTTTTTTTACAGTTCCAGGTATGTAGTTAAAAAGAAAAAGTAGCTGCGTTTCAAGATGCCAAAACGTATGCATGAGAAGTATTATGTGTAAGAAAATAGCTGTAATTCATAATTTTATACGATAAAAAGTGTTGCCAAAGGAGAGAACAGCAATTTGAAATTTGGAGGTCAGTAAGATATTGTTTATCCTTTAACATATGCAGTTATGCTGCACATTGTCGTCAATTTATTGTAATTGGTCTGTGACATTTTATTTCAGTGTCACTTTTTATCCAACATGTGGCTAACAATTGCTTTTAAGAGACTCGCTTGTCAAATGTGAGTTGAGAATGGATGAGCAGAGTTTGTTTATTTTGTAAAGTTCCATGCAGTTCAAAATGTAGTTCACACATGAGTAGTGCAGCTGTTGACATTTTAAGAGACAAGCTCATGCTTTGTTTATAAATAACACAGATCTTTTTGATAAGAAATACAGTTGTGTGTGGAGGGCATAATTTATTCACATTGTTATAGAAAAATTATAAAATGTGCATTTTCTTATGAGTTTATAACACAGAACTTTGTTTCATTTCCTGTGTTTAAACAATTTGAATTGTAGGATATGTTTAGGAAACTGAATTTGGATATAAAAGAGACGGATTAACTGGCAGGTGGATCGTTCATGGTTGCGCCAGTTTTGCCATGTCAAACTGGCTCTATGGTTTGAATGCTGTAGTAAATTTGCATGTGTGATTTTCATGGGGAAACCTTCTAGAAAGTAGGTTTTAAAGATGGAGGTATATTTGTACGGATAACAGAAGACTTAGACGTGTAGTTCAGCTAGCTTGATGTATGGACTGTCACACTGGGTCAATATTGCATATGATAAGGGCCAAACACATGGAAAGCTGCTGGTTATCATTGACAACTCAGCTATCCATTTAACAACAAGAATGTGTGTGGAACCTCAAAACTAAATATATGTCGTTCGTACGGTGTGTGCAGCCACGACAGTTATGTTATGAAACTTGAATACATTTTTAAAATATCATTCCATTGAAAAGAGAGAGGAGAAACAGATGGACGTTAATATTGTGTGCCCTCATAATCATCAACATCATCATCATCATTACCATTGTCACCTTTTTAATAATGACTATACTACTTTTCTACTGTTAATGTAGGAAGTCTTTCAGGTTTAAAGTGTATGTAAGTATGTGTGTGGTGTATGCTTTTGTGTGTGTGTGTGTGTGTGCATGTACATCATATGTTATCGAGTTATTAAAATATATGCATGGAAGTGCAAGTAAATGGCAGCTTTTCACTGTACAAGTTTTGTGATTTGCTAAGGTTAATCAGTGCTGAAGTTGTTGAATAAAATTTGAAAGTTTAATGCATTCCATATGATGAACACATCTGGACATAGTTCTTGTGGCATTATAACAGTTTCTGAATGTTGAATTTACTCTTGATTTTTTTTTTTTTTTTTTTTTTTTTTTTTTTTTTTTTTTTTTTTTTGACTCAGAATACTTTGGAATCATGATTACCATGAAATTACCCTTTCTACAAACTGAACAGTGTTTTAAAATCCCAAATTAATGTATACATTAGCAATTGTTATATTTATTGTGTGCACCACATGAACATTTGTCAACTTGCACCAAGCCAACCTCATGTTGGAAGACAATATGCAATGAAATGAGAGTAAAATTGTGCATATTTTAATTGTCTGTTGGGCATTACTGATGGCTAGATTGGCCTGTATAAAATGTCTTAGCATTAGGTCATACAAAATTGTACGTCCCAGCAACATAGAACATTGACCTTGTTAAGAGTATTGACTTCTTCCTTAGCTCGTCCATTTAGTATATGTAAGTTAAAGATTGCACTTAATTTAGATCAAGCAAAACGAGTTGTTAGACAAAACATTCAAAAGTAAAATAGTACATCCAGCACATGGACAGACATGTCTTTGAGACAGTGTGTGAGATATGTACTATATTCATAGTCATGTATTTGCTACGTTCCTGATTAAAATTAACTCTGTCATATTTGGTGCAGGCACCAACTCAGAACTGATTTACTGTCAGCTAATATGAGCTTGGTGACAGGTCTGTAATTCAGAATGTACGGACGGTTATAACATGTGATTTCTATTGCTCTCATTGGTTTCAATGACTCCAGAAAGAGAGATTAACAGGAAGTAATTTCAAGTTTAAACTTATTTTTGGGTAATGGAGTAAACTGGACAAGTTTGTTACACATTAAATACTTTGTCATGGCTTATAGATGACTGCAAATGCTTTATTTTGATGTTCGTATTCAAAAAATTATTGTAAATCTTTGCTATTTTGGATTTTGTCTTGTGAGATGAGAGTGCATATTTTTAACTGTATTGCATTAGAATTCCTTAAAATGGCTTTCATAAGATAATCCATATTGCTCCTTTTATTTGCATTTGTCTTTAAAAATTTTAGACGTGTTTCCAGTGACAAAAATATCTAATATTGAGGCCGTGTTCGTGTGTTTATTGTGACAAATGCATGGGAGGATCAGAAAGTTTCCAGAACTCAAGACATCATTTGTAGTATAAAATTATATGCATAAAACTTGACTGAGTCTCCCTCAAGTACTGCCCATCTGCACATATTCACTTGCTTTATAGGTCCTGACATTGCTGGAAGCACTTCAGGAAGCCCTCTTTTGGTATGGCTGTGAGACCTGCTTTTTGTGTTCTGTTGGTGGTTGAAATTTGATTCTTCATCAGAAACTGCTGCCCTGCAAGGGAGTTGTGACAAGGCACATTATTATGGTGCAGGATCTAATTAGTTCTCAAATTTTCTGCCAAATAGCATCCCTCAAACAATTCAGGACTTTGATATAAAAATCAGAATCCACTCTTTGTCCTACCAAGACTAACGTATTGTGCACCATCCAAGTTGTTGAAAAAGTGATCAGCCTGACCTTCTACTGACATATTGTGACCCACATCCAAGTTGTAGCCTGACCTTCTACTGACATATTGTGACCCCCATCCAAGTTGTAGCCTGGCCTTCTACTGACATATTGTGACCCACATCCAAGTTGTAGCCTGACCTTCTACTGACATATTGTGGCCCACATCCAAGTTGTAGCCTGACCTTCTACTGACATATTGTGACCCACATCCAAGTTGTAGCCTGACTTTCTACTGACATATTGTGACCCACATTTCCCCTCACCCAGGATGATGTATTGGTGTGCCATTTGGACTGACATTTCATCTGGAAAGTGTAGGTGAGGAGCAGGGTTTGTCCACAGTAATAATGCTTGATAGGAAGCCTGCTTCTTTCATTGATCATTCAAAGAGCTGAACAGCAGTCACCTCTGCACCTCCGTCTGGTCCTCACATACACATACCGCATTGACGTATGTTTCAGAATGCTCTGAATGGATCCGTACAGGACACCAATTTTGTTTGCTGTCTGTTCATTTGTCTCACACACATACACACACACTCTGATCTGATGCCACAAGTGTGTGAACTTTGGCCACATTTTCATCCTTCCCTGACATTGCTGGCCTGCTGGTGAACTTTTATCTTGGAGTGGCTGTTGACTCTGCTGGTCATACAAAGCCAATTTTAAGAGTGTCATCTCCATAAATTGCACTGAGGCATGCAGCAACTTCCACTGCTGATTTCCCTAGTTTGCAGAATAATATGTTTGCCTGCTGTTCGGACTGAGACATTGCGACAAGCACTGGCGATACGTTTCAACTCCATGGCTGATTGCAGCTTATAATATGTCCCAACCCGTTCCAACTTGCTTCACAGATAATGCAGTCTGATCTTGCAAACTCCACTTCCCTCATTGTAACAGGAAGCACAGGTGTTTCTGTATGAATGAATTGTGGGAACTTTGATTCTGCCATGTATGTTTATGAAGTTCTTGTTTGTCTGCTTTCCATGCCCTGGAGACAGTGCATCTACTCACTTTAGAGTAGGTCAGGTTATCTAAATAACTTGTAGAACAACTTCTCTGTAACTAGCCTAGTTTATACTTTAAGGAATTCTCAAATTTCATAGGTATAACCCACTGTGTTGAAGCTTTTGCACAAGTAGTTGTGTCCAGATGTGTGCATTCTGTTTATTTGTTCATAATGCACTGGGCCGTAATGTAAACCATTTTGTTCATCACTAATGTTATTATTATGTTTAAATGGCTAGGATAAAGTTCTGCTCTATGAATAAGAAATTGCTTGAAGAGGTAAATTACTTGGCTGAGGGCCCCTAAAGATATATAGATGAAGAGCAGAACACAGTGTTATGGTCCTATGTTGAAGCCTATTTCAAGTGGAGTTAACATGGTTGAACATAACTTTGTGGTCTGTTTTAATTTCTTATGTCTTCAGTGAATCCAAACTCAGATAGGCACAGCTCAGAGGTGTTAAAATTATAGACAGGCAGGGGTGATGGACTTGGAATTGAATGTAGCACACTAAACTCATATGAGGCTGGTTACACCTTGCACCTCTTGTGGTGTCCACAAGTAAGTGCATTCTTCTAGTATATTACTACACATGAGCCAGTGTTAGATAGTTGGTAATATTAAATACTCTGAGACCACAGAGTATAGTCCCTTGTGACAAGCTGATAGTTCCTGAACTGTTCAGGTGAAAGAAAAAGACCACTTGGAAGACCTGGGTGTAGGTGGGTGATCATATAAAATGTATCTTAAAGAAATATGGTAGGAGGTGTGGATTGGATTTATGTAGTTTAGGATAAGGACCAGTAGCAGGTTGTTGTGAACACTGTAATTGTTCTTGGGGTTCCATAATGTGATGAATTTCCTGAATATCTGTGCGTCTGCTGGCTCATCAGGAGGGACTCTACTCCATGGACTTAGGTGCAAGGTGTAATGAGGGGAGGAGGCTTATCTCACAAATGTCATCTTTTGGAAATAGAAATATTGAAATATTATACTGAGTTGAAGTCATTTATATGTAAACACTCTTCTGCAGTGGTAGATTACTGGGGCCAATGATGTGTTGTATTCCTATTTAGAGTTTGGAAAAATTCTGTCATCACAAGCAGGTAATTTGAAGGACCAATCAGCTGATGTAGTTGAAGCAGGTACAGGGAGGGTGAAACAAGAAAGTATGATGTCTCAGAATATTGTAATTTATACAAATTAGTGTGTGTTTGTGAATACAGTATCACTATATTTGTTAATTTAATCTATATGAGATGGATTTAAATTTCATTTGTATTTCTTGATGGCCTGGGTTTTTCTGGCTTAGTGTGGACATTTAAATTACTATGAAGCAAACACACAGAGACCAGCATATCTGCCAGTAGATTTTAGAGACGAGCATATTTTGTCATAGGACAATAAAGGTTAATATTATCCGCTTAGAATAAACCTGTTATTATACACAGTTGTCTGGGTATACAAGCTGTAAATTAAAGGAAGTGTTCTGTGGTTCAGGAGAAGGATGAGTAAGAGACAGGCCATATGTAACTGTGGAGATGTCCAGCTTTTAAGACGACCAAAAATGTAATAATATCATCAGAATTGCAGGAAAGGTGATGTCACATTTGCTACTGGTGGTACTGAGTTTGTACCACTGAAACCCATGGAGATGTATTCAATATTTCTAATTTCCCCAGCCACAGAAATAATGGTCCTCTCCAACAAACATCAGAAATACTCGTATGAAAGTGTATTTGTGAGCACATTTGATCACATATTAATATCGGTATTTCTTATAAAATTGCAAGCTAAATTAGTTGGAATACTGGTCGAAGTTCAGGGTGCAGTATTCTATGTTCATTTGGAATTATGTCCCTGATACTAGTATACTGTGATATATGTTAGTGGAACATAATGTGATTTCTTACCACAACTATATATTGAAAGAACTTTGATATTCTGTACCAATCTGAGTGATAGCCCTCAATGTAAGACTGATGAGTAGCAGGGAAAAACCAAAGAAACCAAAGAACAACTGCTTCAGTGCCAGTCATACAGCACAGGTTGAACCTATGCCTGTGCAGTGAGAATCTGGCATCTGAACAGCCCAACGGCACTGCCACCACTACAGAGTATGGTATACAAGTAATTTCATGTTAATACTTTAAAGATGTTGGAATGAAGTACTGTTTATTTCAGCACATTTTTTATGTGCTGAACAAGCTGTGCCTTGCAGATATTTAAATTTCTGTTTCATTAAGAATCAGGTTCAGTTTTTAAGAAGGAAAAGTCATTCATATGGCTCCATGCATTTCAAACATTTGTACATATGGTATAAGAAGTAATGTAATAATCCTGTCTGATGAACGACTTCAAATACTTTTATGTTTTACAATTTGTTACTCTGCTTTTGTCTGTCTCCCCCCCCCCCCCCCCCCCCCCCAGTATGGCAGTAATGATTCTTAGTGTCCTCGGCTCACTGCATTATGTACAAATAAGTTGGAATCTTCATTAAGGTGACAAATTGGCTGTCAGCTATCTGATACAGCTTTTGAAACTATGCAAGAAAGAATTAGCTGTCTTGAAAGTGTTCAGAATGGCTATGAATGTGCATTAATATTGAGATAAGAGGTAAATACATAGTGATGGTGATGCTGAACGCTGATAACACCAACAAACTAACTGTACACTGTATTACTGTAGATATACCCTGTGCTCCCAAACACTGTACCAAAAAGGAACATATAATGATTAGAGGTTTTGGTATTCTAATTTTTGTGATTTTTCCACTGTATTGTCACTTGTGCATTTTTGTCACTTTTTATAATACACATTTACATGTACATAAATATACATATATATATATTTTTGCATGGTACTACACGCGTTTAAGCACCAAAGAATTTTAATTAACAGAAGTGGCATTTATGTGATCTTTAATTAAAACAGTATTGATTTTATTACTTCCTGTTTCCATGTAAGGCATACAGTAACTGTTATTAGAAAAGATATTTTTGTTGTTATTATAATCCTTATTTAATTTTATTCTCTATTTTTTATCACTTAAGTCACTGCAAATGACATCAGGAACTAAATTCCAGAATGGTATTGTTTCTTTTGTCTATGTGAAGGCTCATTATTTCTGTTGTGTACATGTATGGTTCATATATGTACATGTATGTATTGTATGTGTACATGTATGGTTCATATATGTACATGTATGTATTGTATGTGTACATGTATGAAGCATATGTTCTGTGAAGGAAAAGAAATAGAAATGCTTCTTGATATATCTCCTTCAGTACAAAAGAAATTATCTGTATAAACTTAATACTTTTACATATCTGACTGACTTCAGTTATATATGGAAAAGAATTTTGCATAATCTCAACCTCCACTGTGAATGCTTCAGTCATCATTCACAAGATAAAATATTCTGTGTTACAAAAGCAGATTTTTTATGTCCACAGAAACAAATAGACACCAAATTATAGCTGTTCTTCTGGCCAAAATGAAAGTGAACATCCCAGCTGGTTGTCAATCATTTGAATTTCTTTATTTATTCAAATAAAATACTATTTTTATTTACTGCTGTTTTCAGCAGAGCACAAGCATGTAGAATTAAATTGTACATGTTATTTATTTGTGTAGTAGTAATTTTTTGTAATAAAAAAAGCAAATTTACATCAAAGACTGGTGTGTGCTCTGCCACATACTGAGTGCTGTGGTCAGCAGCAAATAGCAAGTCAACACATCCACTGCCATACCTATCAAAACTCATGTTTCTGAATGCATATATGTGGCTCATGTAAGAAGGAAGGTTGTCCCTGTCCATGCCATGAAGGCATATGCAGGGGTAGAGATATAGCTCCACTCATTGTTAACCTTGGCACGAGATGAAGGTGAGTGGTCAGCTTTGTGCCCCACCCGCTTTAACTCTCCAGGAAATAACCTGGTAGCCATTCAGTAGGAGTATTCATGGACCCTGGAGCCAGTCTGGATGGTTCTGAGAAGAGAAAATCTCTTGCCCCTGCCGGGATTCAAAACCCAGACCGTCCAGCCCATACTTAGTCACTATACCATGTATGCTGCCCTGGCTCGTGTGACTTACATAGGAGTTCTGTAATTCTGGAAGGGAAGAGTGATGCAAGGCTATCCAAAGCAGTTTGCAGAGTGATGTGGAAGGGCAGGCCTAAAATTATTGTTAATAATTTGTAGTTGTTATCTTATCTAAGACTGTACTTGGTTTTTGACATGGTACATGCACTTATTTAGTTACTTTTCCTTTAGAAATTATAACTCCACCTCTGTAAACTTCCTTTTGTCATTGTCACTCTACTCAGCTGTGTAATAAAAAATAATTTCATTCTTCACAAAAAAAAACCACCTGGTGAAATTTCAGCCTTGAAATAGCCCTGTGTCTTTCCCAAACGCTGCCAAAGTAAACATAATAATAGTCTCATAGTGAATGTCTGTCGTGAAACATAGATCAGTCGAGACGCTATATTTAATTAACACATTTTACAGTTTTATGACGATTGGCTGAGATACTATCATGTTAGACTTCGTAAAATGTAAAGAAGAAAATTGCTGTCAATTAAAAGGGAAGGGATGGTGCTATACCTACAGTGAAAGTAAAACTTCCATGTGAAATATGTTGTCGAAACACTGAGATTAACTAAACTTGCAAATTTCTCTGAGAGGCCTTGCTCACATGCCATCATAAGTTTTATGGATAATGGGAGCCTTAGTAAGTTAAAATATCCACTAATTGCTTTTTACAATTTTTTGTATTTCTTATTTCGCAGGATGAGATAATTTAGACAAAGTTTAGAATTCTGAGACACCAAGTCTGGATTTCATAATTTGGTACTGGACATATCAATGCCAAACCCATGAAAGATGGACTGTATTTAATTTTACATTTTGAAAATGTACACAGTGCTACTGCATTATAATTGGCTTAGGCTTAACGCTCTAAATATTAATGTACAGCATTTGTTGTTTTATCTACTAAAACACGTCCATAACCATCCTTCCATTTGAACTTGACAATATAATTTCTGTAGTAAACACAGAAGCATCGAAAGTAAGGAAGTGATATCTGTTTTATTTTTACATTGGAGTGGTTTACACTTTAAATGTACAATCTGTGTATGATGAATGAAGCAAGGCAGAAAAACAAGAAATATTTCAAGAACATAATCCAGTTATTTGGATTTGTGTTGTACGTCAATATATGGAGGTTAGAGGTATGAATTGCGATGTGCTATACAAGAGATACCTCAGCAATCCAATCTGTCTGAATAAACATAAGTATGCTACTTAGTTATAATTGTGTTTCTATCCTAATACTTTAGACAGGGGTTTGCAGAGGTATGCCCACTGTGGAACTGTGTTCAGTTTCTGATCTAAGGTCTTAGAATATGCATTGGAAACAGAGTCAAAACTGGAATCAAACCAACCCCTTTCTGTGGTTCTGGAATTTATGAGTGTTGTACTACTACTGCTACTACCACTACCCCCACCACCACCTCTACAACAACAACAACTACTACTACTACTACTATTACTACAGCATTCCAGTTGGACTTTCTCCATTGTCTGCTATAAATACAGCATGTCATTTCAGAGACTGGCTAATGTCTGCTTTCTCCTTGATGCTGACTGATGTATTAACTGTGTCTGATGGGCCCAGCTGAGAGGCTTTCCCCCTTTTTTGACTTGAGAATGGAGACAGGGTCAGGTGCCAGAATTCTGTATTGTTAGAATGCTGCAATTTAATAAGGCAATGGAGAAAGTCTGTGTGGAATGGTCTAGCAGCAGCAGCAACACTATAACAACAACCCATTTCTGTTTTGTTCACCTGTTGAATGATATTTGGCAACTACAGCAGTCAGTGGTTTAACCTTTAATGGAGGAATGGGACGATGTTGTCCTACAAACTGTACAACCTTTTCATCCGAACACGAAACCACAGTCCCACAGTGGGCATTTAAATTGAATAGTGCTCTGGCCACAGCAGAAAACTGGCATTTAAAAGGCCATACACTAAAGCTTAACATTTCAAAACAGAATATTTACACCAAAACACTGAGACAAACTTGTGCTATGTCCACACACACATAATAGCTGGACAACTGATTATTGGTCTTTTTTTTTTCGTTTGCTGTTTGTCTACAGCCTGTGAACCACACATATTGAATGCACATATAATAATTAAGCTAAATTAAAGCATCACTTGACTGTTTAGAGGCAGATGTAAATTACCTCTTGTGTTCATAACTCTGTGGATATCTCAGAAGTATTTAAGGATCACATTAAGACAAATTGTATGTACTTCTTGGTTTAAAATTAACTCATATTGACCACTGGATTTTAATACCAGAATATGACATTACTCTCATCAGATGAGTGTAGGTTAAAGTCACCAAATTTTGCCTATGTTCGTAATTTTTCCCACTAATATTTCTGAAAGGAGGTGCTGCTCTGTTTTGAAAAGGGATGGAAACGTACAATGCCGCCAACAAGTATTCTGTGAAAGGTTGATGTGTGAGGGTCTCTCTCACACACACACACTTTGCAAGAAAAAACATTTTCAGTTCAAGTTAATAAGTTTTTGAAGCAGCTGGATAAATCTGAAAAGATGCAGAAAGCTGAGTCTTTGATTTGTATTTACTGCTGGTCACATGGTGAGCGTACAGGAGAGGCCACTGCTTATTGCTTGTGACAGCTTTGTTACAAGCACATTAGAGGCATGTGCTGCCCCCTTTGGAAAGTTGGTTTTCTTCATGATTTTACCCACCTAATGGTTCCTAATTCCGTCCATAGGTGATATTGGGAACACTTTTTTAAATAGGATGCTCACATCAGTCTTTATATTTTACATAGATTCTTTCAAAATGGAAGTGTTGGGACAAACTTTCTTTGAAAAGGGCTATTGACACTGTCATTAACAAAGAGGTAGGCTTGTTAAGAGAATAAAAAACATTCAGTGGACCTCGTTACATTGAGGTCTGTGTGGAAAATGACAGGAGGAACACGGTAGAAGACTTGATTGGAAGAAAGCCATTGTTATCAATATAGGTAGAAAAGGAATTGATACAGTATTGTTATGGAGCACAAATAATATGGATTATGTGCAAAGGATGTCGAGAGTATGGCATACAGCTGGGCTGTAAGTAATGGAGTAAGACATCTTTTCGAGAGAGAGGAAGGCAGCAGAGCGAAAATGGCTTGAACTGCTTTGTAGGAGGTTCCCTAATTTGTCATCCAGAAAACCTCAACCTTTGTGAGCTGCAAGAATTCACGGCTTCACCCGAGAGAATGTTAATAATTTTTTTTTTTTTTTTTTTTTAGAGCCAGAAATGATCAAAATAAAGTTCTCTCTTAATCAGATTTTTAGTGTGGGTGAAACTGGAGTCACTCTAGTGCAACACAAACCTAACAAAGTTATTGGTAAGAAAGGAAAAATGCAAATTGAAAGTCTGTCATCAGCTGAGGGGAGAGCTCTGACAATTGTACCTTGTATGAGTGCGTCCAGTTAATGTGTGAGCTACACCCTTTGCTGGTCTTCCCCATGAAGAATGTGAAATCAGAGTTGCTAGGTGGGGCACCTCTTGGCACGATTGCTGTCGCATCTCTGTTTGGATCCAGCCAGAATAATTTGTACAATGTTTCAGACATTCTGTTTCCAAACCTATGATTGATGACCCTGTCATTTTAGTGTCAGAGGTCATTATTCTCACACAAGGAACATTGGCATTGTTGAGATGGCTCTCAGATGCAGCCACTTGATGTCGCATTCATGAAATCCTTTACAACTTATTATGGCCAATAAACTAAACGTGGCTAAAAACTCATCAGGGACATGTTATTGTGTAGTGCCAATTTGCAGCACTGTTGGGAAAAGCTTCTGATCCTTTTGCTACCGTAGAAATCACAGTGAACAGTTTTTTAAGTGCTGGAATCTTTCCTTTCCGACCCATTGTATTCAGAGACAATGATTTTGCTGTGAATCACAAAAACATTAAGTCCAGCCTTGTAGTTCAAGAAGAACAGGAAACCTCATTTGTTACACTGCCTGACATCACTCTTCCTGATTTCTGAAACCCCAGCCCATCTCGCACACAACTTTCTGCAAATGTTTTGCTTGGTGACCGGATCACCACACACGAAAACTGTGATAGTGCCCTGAGAAACAGTCCAACAAAATTGCTGGGAAGAATTGTTGACAGACTGCTGCAAAGAGGTCATGGGAAGGGAAAAGGAAGTGGAAACCATCAAGTTCAAGTAGTGAGAACGAAAAAGAAGAAGGTGATAGTGATGGTGAGGATGATGATGGCAGTGGTGATGAAGACACACAATGTCCACATTGCAAAAAGTATTTTTCAGAAGACAAGAAAGGAGAGAAATGGGTGCATTGCACAAAGTGTTTCTGCTGGTATCACAAAATCTGTGTAGCTGATGGCACGGCAGTGTCAATCCTAAATCTGTCTGTGCTGTCTGTTTAAATCATTGAAGTATCACACTTACTTCCCTTTGGTTTCAGTGATTTAAAACTATTTTTTGCATTAGAAATTTGTATTTCTATTGAATGTCATTAGATTGTAGTAGTGTATATTCACCATGTGGATGAATTGTGTTTGAAAATTTATTCTCCTTCAATTGAACCTGTTATTTCTTTCAAAGGTTACATTTTTCTTCTTTTATTACATTTTAATTATAATTCTATGAAACGTTTTTACATAGTTGCAATCATTATGATAAAATATGGTTTCTGCATCTATATTTTAAGTTTCTTTGCACCTGTAATCCATAAATTACTTTCCTGCACATCTTATGACAGGTGGGTGAAATTTGGATCACCTTTCTCTTGCACAGTGATCTGACATTACGCATTTAGAAGAACTGAAATTATATTAGCAAGTCTTGACAAATCTAAACACTTTGGCATTGTGTTACATAGACAAGTAGTTAACGTAAGTAATTACATAATTGGTTTCTCCTGAATTGCTTACAATTTTTTGTGCAGTGTTTTAACAGAACATGGGCAAAATTTGATACCTTTTCTGTACAGTTGCTTTATATTTAAACTTTGATTATTTATTTGAATATCTTATATTATAGAACATTCAGTATTTGACCTTTGAGGTCCATATGAGTTCTGTTTATCACTTTTCCTATGTTCTGGTCAAAAAGAACCTTGAGTGTCCAAGGGCTAGATGGGTTAATTGTAAAAGCAATAACAAGCCATTACCTCACAATGTCAATAAATGTGGAACTTGTGCGTTACATCTGTCACAACTTTTGAAGATAATTGTGACATTGTGGCTGTTTATATTGCATATTTTAATGAGCCAGCCATATAAGCCTTGGTTCATATAGGCAAGCTGGACACGTGATTTGTTGTGTGTTCTGACTTTAGCTAACCACATAGTCTGTCTGCAGGCCTGTCTGGTAAAGGAAATCAATGAAGTGTTTTTCATTGTTACAAGTGTTGCTGTTCTGAGACTGTAATTCATCATCTTGCTTCCATGGATAATGTTTAGATGCTAATGTACTGCAAGTACAGTGTAGTTCATTGCTTGTTTCTAACAAAGATACTTATGCTCAGTACAAGTCAGTAATATATTGTTTGCAACATTAAAGCACACATTATACCATTTTATATGAACAACTACCTGGGACATGACTTTTTGAGAACAGGTATTAGAAAGACCTCTATGTCCAAGGCAGAAAGCAGATAGTATTAAAAAAACAAATATTTTGCATGCTTGCATATCTGAACAGGAATGTGAATTACACACAACAGAAAAGTAGTCAGAATATCAGCCAGATGAGACGAAGTAGAATCTGCTGCTTTGACTCTTCCCATTCACTGAAAGAAATTGCTAATATGTACACCAACTGCAGTTCAGTGTGACCTGACATTTTGTAACTTGAACAGCGGAAGTATGATAATGAAATTCTGTCTTGCAAACTGAGCAGTTAATTTTACCATTCTTTTTTTTTTACAGAACGTTAATGTGTGCACCTTGTGTATTGACAGTGTATCTGGAAGAATTATTTATCTGTTGGTAAGCTTCAGTGGTGAATCCTGATCCAGAGGTCAGGTCTAGCAGAACAGTACAATGCCACATTGTGTACCCTTCCACTAGACCTGACCTCCAGATCAGGATTCACCACCTGTAAGCATGTTGTTTCAGTTCAGGTACCTTTTTCACTTTAGCTAAAATGGCAGCTTGAATTCTCCAGTTTAGCTTTGCAGCCAGGTTCAAACACAAGAAATTATTTGGCTCCTTAGTAATTACACTTAGTCCTGTTTAATCCAAAAGTGTGACACTCGAGGTTCTAGCGTACATCATTCAGTTTGTGTCATTATACTTCATTTACTTATTGTAAGAATTATATTGATTTCTGCATTGACTTTGCATGGAATAAGCAGTTGGAAATGGCTGCTGGATCTCTTTATTGTGGTATCCTTGTTTTTTACATGTTTCTTGTGTCATAATGTTTGTACAGACAAATGTGTAATATTTTTTACTGTCTCTCTTGGAAATCATTGTATACCAGGGTCTTCAGAAGAAAACATTCTGTTTTATTCATCCACTGCCAAATGGAGTTGCATGTATGTAGCCTGGCCAAACCAACAAGACTTGTTCATGTCTGATTGTTTTGGTTGTTCAACATAAATCATCAGGTTTGCATACAAATCTAACAAATTTATTACTTTGTGAAAATACAAAAGATTTAATGTATTTTAAAGCTAAGTATTTTCATGTTTATTATGATACATGTAGCTAGCTACCCTGCTATTCAGGTTGTTATGAAACCATGTGATCTGGTAGAAGTAACAGTCTCCGACACTGCACAGTGATATAACCCAGAACACAGTCTTAAGTGTTTAGTGCTGGGAAAACCTGAAGTCAGCCTCAATACTGAACTACATTTTTTCTACTAATAGATGCATTTTGGACCTATAATGGGACTTGGTGGTAAAGCAAGCTGTCATCCTTATGCTTCTAGGCATAATTCTTGATTAGATGCGTGCAGATTTTCTGTACACAGTCTAGAGGTCTCATTGATGCCAGAGATTAAGCTTTGAGAATATGGAGTAAATATGCCCTCCATTTTTTGTTACATAGCATCTTTGTAATCTTTCAGTATTTATGATTAGTTAGTTAGTTAGTTAATCCTCTTCGCTCCCTGTGGAACATAGGGCCTCAATATTCTTCCTATTTATGATTAGTCACATTAAATTTGTAACAATGTAAGAATTGGTATTAATGCAGGAGGTCAGTTCTTTGCAAGGTCTGTGAATTGAAAGGGAACCTTCTGCTCTAAGTTTTGCATTTACTGAAGTGACATGGGGACCTTGTGTTGTAATGTTGGAAGGACAATTCCTTAGGCATTAATCTGCTCCCTCCACAACTCAGACCATTGGTATGTATTTATGCACATCAGCTCACACTCTACTGTAGAATCTTACTTCAACAAATGAAACAAGATTACAGCTTGCATATTGCAGAAAATGGTCAACATGACCTTACCAGGATGATGAGTTACCCAGGAGTCTGCCTTTGTCAGAAAATAGTAATATACATGTGAAGATTACTATCTTCAGGGATGTGACTGTCTAGTCTAGCAGACGTGTACCAGAGGAACATATTGCCTCCATCATCAGACTAGCTACCAACCATGGTGTCATTTTTCACCACTGTGAGAACTAAGGATAATGTGACTGGTCCATGAGGTAAAAAGTTTTTGTTTAAACTTTTACAGTGATATGCCAGGACAAGAGATTTCTAGAGGTGAAAGTGTGTGTGATCCAGAATTCTTGAAATTGTTTACATTTAATAATGTGGGCTGTTAGCTGGAAGCAGATGTATATCTGGCTTCAGAAAATGTGTTTTGAATCTAAATTATTGATGCAAACATGCAATATTAAGTGATGTACCATATCACTTATTATGATTAAACCAACCCTCTCATTAAGATTATAAGCTGGGTAAAAAGTGATGATTACATGGCCACCAAAACAATTAACAGCATGGTTTTTGATATGAAAGACTATTGTTCTTGGGTCTCTTCTGGGTTGGGAATGTGGGTCGTAAGTTAGTGTTACCCAGTAAACTACAGGTAGGAGTGTGACAGATGTCTTAAAACCAGAAAAAGTAAATATTTTTATCTACTGTCCAGAGGAAACCTGCAGTCCACACATGTCCACTATGGAGAGAACTTACATTCCTGATCATTGCTGCAACCTGCATTAATGGATGAACCCAGGATCAAGATCAGTAACAGTGTGTGTTACAAACTGTTACACAACACTTTTACCCGTAGTAGGTGTCCTCACAACAAAGACTTGATTAAAACACAGCTGATGTAGGACCACCATGCATGTGCAGTACCAAAGCACAGGCAACATGGAAATAAGATGATTCAGCTGTATAGGTTATATACAACTGTTAACCCATTCTATCACTACAATGTTTTTACTCCAGACCAGGTAGCCTATTGTGTTATCAATACTTCAGGTTTAGTATGTCTCTTATTCCCTCAACTTTACCTGGAAGAATGGTTTGCTATATCTACCGTTCTTGGAACAGATGCCAAAACTCAGAATGATGTAAATAATTTTTTGATACCTGCAGTGACTTTTTTACTTCATATGTAAGCACTGTGCTATTAATTTCAGTTTACTAAAATTTAGGGTGTGGCACCATACTAAATGCACATGTCAGTTAAGAGTGAATGAGAGGTGGGTTTTTTATAAATAGTGAGTTTTATGGTTGTAGCTTGTGTTAAATATCATGAGACTGGAGGAACTGATAAGTGTGGAGACTATAACTGGAGATCACTTGGATACAAAGTGAGGAGGCTGGTCACTACATATTTAACATTCAATACAATAAAAGAAGTGAAGTATGCCAGACCTAAAGAACTTCCTTTTTGAAACAAATATGAACTGTTCTGTTGCTTTGCTAATCACCAGTATAATGTTTACTGACTGAGCAGTCTGTTCACCATCACTTTACAGTGTCTAGTTCTCCCTTACTCCTGGGAAAAATCATTGAAGTATTTTATTTAAAGTAGATACCATTTTAAAATAGTTCCAAATAAGTTTGGCTATAGTTAGGCCTATGTTTATTCCTGCTAAACACGCATTAAAGTCTGCATGTTCAATATTTAGCATTTAAAGAAAGGGCCCGCCATTCAAATGTAGCGCCATGTTTATTCGGATGACGCCAGCTCTTTCAGTTCAGAATACTGACTTAGCTACCTATCTGAATCAAATATAGTCATATAGCGTTTAAAATTTCATCAATTTGTGCCAATGGCAGGCATTTAAAATGTCAAAAGTTTTTGTTGGATACCCGTGGCATCTTCTGTCCGGCTGTTACATGCAGTCCGTACTTTTGTTGGAGCGTTTTCGGGATTCGATTTTCAGGCATTGTTCCTAGTTCTACCCCTTTATTTTTGATAATATAAAATGTCATTACATTGATATCTATTATTAAAGTTCTTGAATCCTCCTACAATTCTTTGGCATACTGTTCCGTGGTTTTAGTAGAGCATCTTGAGCTTGTGGTTATGTGCTACGTGAGAACGGATATTCATTAACCATGGGTGCTATATAGTAACCACGGATAACATTAATTGTGGTGTGTAGTCTCAGGTGTGACGCTAGTTATAGCCAAGGCATCTGGCTTGATCATATGCATACTAGATAATCTGTGATCATATGCATGAATACTTCACAAGTGCCATCTGTAGGGTGAAAGTTTCTTTACCTTATCCAATAATTTTCGGATCCACGTGTAAGTAGACTTCTAAATTGTTTTCTATTTTTACATCGTTGAATGCTGTGTTACGTATTTGTAGAGAAATTTGTCAAAATATTTTCTTGTTACCCGGACTTCTGAATACCTCTCAGAAAAAGAAATTGTGGTACGTATGGAAGGTTCTGTTGTCTTTTCGACCTCGTGCTGTCGGAAGGAGAATTTGTAGGTTACTCGTATCAACATTGGATAATATGATGACTGGACTGTTTGTTTTGTAATTGTACAGATACGTTGTGTGTAACTTGTGTCTGTATTTTGTTACGTGTATGTATCGTAAATTGTGTTCGTAATTTTCCGGTAGAGAATGGCGGACGCTCCTTTAGCCGGTGGACGAGGTGCATTTCGCGGTGGATTTGGGTCTAGAGGAGGTCGTGGTGGGCAAAGAGGTCGTGGACGCGGCCGTGGACGTGGAAGGGGTCGAGGGAAGGAGGCAGAGAAAGAATGGATACCCATAACCAAGTTGGGTCGGCTTGTGAGGGATGGAAAAATTCGCACGCTGGAAGAGATTTATCTCTTTTCACTGCCCATTAAGGTAGAGTATGGATGAAAACGCATTAGTTTATTATCCAGTAAAGTACCAAAATACATGTTATTCAGTATCAAATGTGCTAGAACCATGTTTTATAAGGTGCCATGGGATCTGTCTTTGACTTCAAAATATAGTAATTTGTATTGTTATTTCTGTAGGATGTCATTGTACTTAACTTCACTTAGTTGAACTCTTCTATGGGTAGGTGTAGAGGGCTCTTATTATACTCCGATGGTTATCCAGCAAGCCCTACTTCCATCCATCAGTGTACAATTAATGTTTTTCTGACTTCATAGGAATTTGAGATCATAGACTTCTTTATTGGATCATCACTTAAGGATGAGGTCTTGAAGATCATGCCAGTGCAGAAGCAGACTCGTGCTGGGCAGAGGACAAGGTTCAAGGCGTTTGTGGGTAAGACACCTGTGTGTGAAACAACTGTCTGCACTCTATGCTTGGATGTGTTAAAACGTACTTGTCACAAGAGTTTTTTTTACAGGATTATCATACACTAGGTATTAAAATATTTTTTAGTTTACAGTTGTTTTGCTTTGGCATCTATCTGTGTAAGATCAGTTACCACCAGTGAAGCATAGTGAAAGCTAATGTTTGCATACTGGTACATTTGTCAATACCACAGAGTACACATTTTTGCAGATGATTGTGAGTTATGTTAGGACTGATTAACTTTTTAAATTGCATAACAGTGCTGTAATAACACTTAAACACCAAATATCATGGTCCAGTGGCTAGCACTACTGCTTTGTATATGTGAGGTCTGGTTTGAAATTTGTCTCTTTTGACAGGTTTTTCATGGCTTTCCTCAGTCGCCAGCAAATGCCGAGATGGCACCTCAGTTAGGCCATCATCATGTCCTACAATATCATTTTCAATTTGTTATTCACTAATCGTCCTATATTCTGAGGTACAGGGATAAACATTCAGTAGGCCTTCTGCTTTGTTTTGTGACTGGCTGTGTTAGATGTGGATGTATTAAGAGTGCACAATTAGAAGCTATCACAGTAACAACTATGGATATGACAGATCCATTGAGGTGGTAACAAATTTCTCTAAACTAACAAACTTTATGGGACTTTTTTTTGTCATCTGAGGTATTAAAAGTAATAAAATTAATATAACACCATATTTCAGGGATGGGATTGGCCCCTGTTTTCAGACATGTTTCTAAACATAATGTTACTCAGGAGTATTTCCATTCTTCTGTAACACAAACCAGAGTCCAATCAGTGAACATGTCATGTTACAGACAGTTTACAAATTATGGCTGTGCAAGTCTCACAAAACATTTTAGAAAAGGTCTTCATCGTGGGTCACTATAAAAATCTTCCTTCACTAGATGGATGTGTCTGTGATTGTGGTATGTAGACTGTGCTGGTGTTGGAACTGAGCTAGCTTGAAAGGTTATGGTGGGAAGAGGAATGTCTGTGTTGCCAGATTGGTTTATGGTTTGTAGGCACAGCACCTATAATACTGTTCTTACTACGGCCTCTTAAACAGATTACTCATCCTGAATGTCGGTGTTTTCTGCACAGCTGTAGTTCCTTAGCCTCTTGCTGTAGAAAAAATTGCATACTTTCCTATCATATCTGTTATGGAACATAACGTGTCCATTAATGACTGAAGTTTGTGTTAAAAAAGAATGAAAATAATTCTATAGTAATACTATGTTTTTGAAAAAAAAGCCAGGAGCTGATCGTGTCCCTGAAACATGGTGCTTTATTAATTTTATTCTTTTAATATATTAGACAAAGGAAAAGTCCATAAAGTGGATATGTTTAGGTGTGATATGCCATCGTCAGAACCTTATAGACTTGTGTTTGAATGATTGACAGTAACATATGTACTAGGGCCAGAGTTATTTCTAGAGACAGAAGTCTAAGTTATCCAGAATTCTTTAAACTGTTGACGTTTAATGGTTTGGGCACTGAGCTGGATGCAGATGTAAATCAAGCTTCAAACATTGAGTTTTGAATTCAAATTACTGAGGCTGTTTTATAATGATCCTCTGATGTTAGGTGACTGATGCAAGATTGCACAGCTAAGGCCAGTCAATATAATGATCCTCTGATGTTAGGTGACTGATGCAAGATTGCACAGCTAAGGCCAGTCAATATAATGATCCTCTGATGTTAGGTGACTGATGCAAGATTGCACAGCTAAGGCCAGTCAATATAATGATCCTCTGATGTTAGGTGACTGATGCAAGATTGCACAGCTAAGGCCAGTCAATAGCATCTTGAAGAGGTAAAAAGGGACAAAGTGACTCTAAAATCATGGTTGGAAAGTGTTGTGCTTGAGTTTCATTTTCATTGCATCATTTTGAACATACATAGACTTATCCAGTGACAAGGCTTTGGAGCCGTCACACCAAGCATTGTCCTGTAAGTGAAATGTAATTACTATGTGACTGCAGGAGCAAACAGCTATGTTTTTTCTTTTAATTTTCTACATTTTTGTGTATGTAAGTTTTTGGTAGAATTTTGAGGGTATTACTTGGACATCCCTAGACTAGAAAGTTTGCAACATCTTTGCTTACGGCAGTGTGCGTGTGGAGGTCCAGGAACTGTGACTGTTGTTTGCAGATGTAACTGCAACCAGAGTTTAAGAAATTGGACAACCCAAAATGGGAAACAGGCATACATTATAAATTCATTTGTGTCTCATTTGAATTCTGCTGAAGTGTTCCATTGGCACAGTGGTTTTTTTGTCAGATACATGGGTGATAAATTCTAAGAACAGAGAATTAGCATTGTGTAATTGCCACTGAAAAGAAATACACCTTATATTTACAAAATATTACTAAAAATCTATGGGCAGGAATCAGTGAATAGAACACTAGTTTTAGGTTCAAGTGGCATCAGGCTCGAAAATTAAGGCTTTGAAGAACTGATCCAGGTATGGAAAAGGTGACTTCAGTGTTGGCAAGTGATTGTTTGGAAAGGTAGATGAACCTCACAAAAATAACAAAGTTGTAAAATTAAAATTGAGTGAAGGTGAATGTGGGAAAAAAATCTGTCCCTAAATAGTACTGAAAAACTTTGTGGCATTCAAAAATGAGAAAACATATTTATTCAGAACTAAAAGCAAGGTGGATGGAAGAACCTGGCCTTTTAAAAAGAATAATGACTGGTAATAGAATGTAAAAAGAAACCACACATATATTCAGTGTTCTGTATTATGGGTTAGAGTTTGTTTGTAATTAAAGTATATGGTTTGTTGGTCATTTTGCAGCTATTGGTGACTCAAATGGACACATTGGCTTAGGTGTTAAGTGTTCGAAAGAAGTGGCAACCGCAATTCGCGGTGCGATTATTCTGGCCAAGCTGTCAGTGGTGCCCGTAAGGCGAGGATACTGGGGTAACAAGATTGGCAAGCCTCACACTGTGCCCTGCAAGGTAACATAACTGCTTTGAAGAAAGTACAAAAGTTGTGCCATACCTTTGCTTACTGGTCATATTTTGACCAGTGACTGTTGATATGCTTGTGGTTTTGCATGGCTTCTTCACAATACTTTCAGTTGTTCACATGAAGGCCTTGTTGCTTGGGATTGTGTTATGTGCAGTTGTCAGGCAAGCAGTTAAAGGATTTAAGCAGGTCATGAACACTTCATTGTGCTTTTTATTCAGTATTCTCTTATATCAGCATTTTAATACAGTATCTAAGGTGTGACAATGCACAGTGAACTGTATGTGACAAATGAAAAGGTAAAGTCCCTGTACACACCATGCAGGCATACAGAGGGAGGGGAGATATAGCTCCACTCATTTTTAACCTTATCATTAGATGAAAGTGAGTGGTCAGCTTTGTGCACTGGCTGCTTCAACCCCTGGGAATGGGCCCCTGGTACCTGTTGAATATGAGGGTGGGTGGGCCCCAGAACTGGTCTGGATGTTCTGGAGAAGTGAAAAATCTCTTGCCTCTGCCAGGATTCAAGCCTCAGACTGTTCAGCTCGTAGCTTAGTCACTATACCAACCCTGCTATCCCAGCTCCATATGAACAGATGTGTGATTTTTAATTACACTTAACACCCATTTATTCCACACCAATGCACTTTGCATTTCCTCCTCCCTACTGTTGATACTGCCTTATGGTCGTTATGTTACCTTCCTTTTGGTTGTTTAACAATATGACAAAACTGTCCAGTTTTGAGCTGACTCATGTAAAATATTTTTTATGAGCAGTTTGTTTACATGTGAGTCAGTGAATATTGTTAGATGGCTGTTATAGTTTAGATGTTTGGTTAAATCCTGTGCTAATTTATCATTACTGTGGTACACACTTGGTAAAACTGAGAAGAACTGAAATCTGTGGTCTTCTGGGTTATTACACGGCGTCGTGTGGTAATTATTTACCGACGTTTCGGGACAACGTATGGTCCCATCTTCACGGGTCAAGATTCCAAGTAGGATAAAAAACGTCGGTAAATAATTACCACATGAGCCGTGTAACAACCCAGAAGACCACAGATTTCATCAACATCGTGGCGGAAGCTTAAAATTAAGGCTGAGAAGAACTGTTTGTTCTGTGGTGTGTTGGACAGAACATTACTGTTGGTATTGAGCTGTTGAGGGTTGTAGTTGTATACGAGTCACATGGCTAGGAAATTACACTGTTTTTGTAGCGGCCTGCGCAATAAGTGCAAGAGGAAGTTACTTTTTACGTGTTGTAAGGTCCAGAAATTGTTACTAAGCAAATTTATTTCATGCTATGTATCCTGAGGGAAATTTTTTCTTATTTTACGTCAGTCCGTCCAGATGAATCAGGTTGTGAGCGTTCCACATTATTATTTGCTAATCATTCTACAATCACTGCTATGTAGTCTGCATAGGTTATTGAATAAACCACAAATAAATAAATAAAAGGTTAAAAGTGTCTTTCAAATTATAGGTTCATTTTCATATGTATTTAAATTTTTGCAGGTAACGGGTAAATGCGGTTCAGTGCAAGTGCGGCTGATTCCAGCACCACGTGGTACAGGGATTGTTTCAGCACCTGTTCCCAAGAAGCTGTTGCAGATGGCTGGTATTGAAGATTGCTATACCTCAGCTAGGGGCTCCACTGGTACTCTTGGGAATTTTGGTGAGTCTTGGTTCTTTGTCTTTTCCTATTGTTGCGTCACTCAGTCCTGTTTCAATATCATTGTATACATTCCACTGTTTGTTACAAATCCATTGGTTTTTCTCCTTGTAATCCAATAAGCACACATTCTTTTGGTCGGAGAACCAAAGGAAAGAGACCCCTTGGAAGACCAAGGCATAAATGGGTGGATAATATTAAAAGGATCTCAAACAGGATGAGAGGGTGTGGCCTGTGTTAAGTATCTGCTGAGGACAGGGACCGATGATAAGGTATTTGCATAAACATGTCAATGAGCCATGAGGTTCCATAAAATGTGGGGCATCTCTTGCTTGACTAGCCAAGGACTTTTTAGCTTTTCAAAACAGACCCTGCATCATGGAGTTCGTAATTCAACAGAGACTTGCAGTGAAACTCCCCTTTAAGATTTTGTTTTGGGGGGTGGGTGGGGAGGGTGCGTGGGAATGCAGTGGGCTTGAATACTGTACTGAGGAAAATCTTAAATGGAGGTTATTTGACACTGAGATTATTGAACTGGGATCGCTGAAATTGAACATTGAGTGGAGGGAAAATGTAAATTGAAAAGGCAATTGAGGAACATATATTTAGAACATACGAGTCTTCAGGCTTTCATGGCAGCTGTAAAGATGATAGTACCTGGATGCAATTCCTTTGAACCCTGAAGGTGGAGGTAGTATCTTCATCTGAAACGGTGGTAACCTACAAACCTACTTGATGGAAATACCTAGGTTATAGCGTGAGTGTGTTTAGAACGTGCCGCCTTCGAACCTGCGCTGTGCAATCAGCAATCCTGATCCATGTCGTATAGTTGTACTGATGTAACATTTTATTACAGCAAAGGCAACATATGCAGCTATTGCCAAGACGTATGCCTACCTGACACCTGACCTGTGGAAAGATACACCTCTGACAAAGGCTCCCTATCAAGAATTTGCCGACTACTTGGCCAAGAACCATCGTCTCGTTGGGGGCCAACGAGAATCTTAAATGTTTTCTTGTAAGGTGTATTGGTCCTGTGCATAGCTTAATAATAATGAAACCACTGTGGAAATATTGATATGGGGTTTATTATAACTGTGCATACTATGTCCCATCTTTTCCTTCTCACTTTCATAGAGAAGCTACCTTCATTGATTTCCCTCACCTTAATTACAATATTTACCTGAATGTAAAACAAGAATTTTTTTTTTTCCTAATTCATCATCTGAAAGGTGGGGGGGGGGGGGGGGTCACTTGAAATTTTGCACAGAGCTAAACACGCTCTCTATAGGTATTTTCCTGCAAATGTAAGATTGTAAAGAGGATTCATCTTACATTCAGGTAAATATGACATTTAGATTGGTTGGTGGAAAGGTATTCAGAAAAAATCGTGTTATAACTTGAAATTTCTGATTTTAAGGAAGGAGTGTTTTAAGTCACATTAAGAATTTATCTTGAGTGTCTTCTGTCTTATTGTTTCAGTTTTGTTTCTTAAGTTTTGGAAAAGTATGCTTTTGGTGCATAATACTATTGAGGTTACATTATACTTGAACTACGTGTGCAGTATTGCATAGAGTAGATTTGTCTCAGTCGACACATAACATTCCTGGCAGGGACGAGGTTATTCTCTTCCAAGAATCTGTGCTGTGTTTGGGCCCGTACAGCCTGCTGTTCAGTGGGTATCGGGTGTTTTGTCCGTGTGTAATGTGGCTAGGGAATGAAGCTTATCACTTGTCCCATCTACTGCCAAGGTTAAGAATGTGTGGAGCTATACCTCCACTTCCCAATGTGCCTTCATGGCATGCAGGGGGACAACTTTACCATTTCCACATGACCAGTGCACTTCTGTATAGTATGAGTGTATTCCTAGAGCTATGCTCATGTTTCAAACATACAGGGTTGTCATTGTATTTATATACATACTTGTTACACAAATGACCAAATACTTCTATTGTCGGTTCATACAAGACTTATCTTGAGGGATTATTCATGTTGAAGCATGAAGGCAAAAATCACACAGCTTTTCATATTGATTTATTTAAGAAGTTATTAGATTGACCTGAACTAGAATCTGTAAGTAATTGCAGACATAGGAATTCTACTTGGTCATGGAAGAATGAATGCTGTTGATTTGAATTGGTATTTAAGAACAATCCCAAGAAGGATCTGCCCTCTACGATAGTAAAGGTAAAGGTAAAGTTCACCCTAGAACAGGCCATGAAGGCCTAGAGGGGGAGTAGATGTATAGCTCTACTCTTTCTTTAACCTTGGCGCTAGATGGGGGTGGGTGGTCAACGCCACGCCCCGGCCACTTTACCCCCAGGAATGACCCAGTACCCATTAAACAGGAGGCTGGGTGGGCCCCAGGGCCAGTCTGGACGGATGCTGAAAATCTCGCCCCCACCGGGATTTGATCCCTGGACCGTCCAGCTCATAGGGAATCACTATACCAACTGAGCTATCCCGGCCGACCGTCTGTGATAGTACCAGACTTAATGTGTGTGTGAAAACCAAAGCCTTTGTAGTCATTCGAACATCTGCATGCAATGTCCTTTGTGTCTCCCCTTGATGCCAAGAAACAGTTATTTGCTAGAAAATCCTTATGCAAAGATAATTTGTTGAGCTAGTGACCAGTTTCCGGGCAGTTAGCTGCTTGTATAATGGTGGGAGAGATTTAATCCTTTTAATGGAATTGAGGGTTGCCTTCTGTGGGTAGAACAGTTAGTGGTTTCAACTGCCAACCCTGTCTTCACTTTGTAAATTTTGAATAGTACAATGACAGTTAATTTTGATGTTATATGAACTGGATTACAGTTTAAGCCACACATTTCTCCCTGATGCAGACAGCAATTGGTCAGTTCCCACTACTTGGCCTATTGTCACTTTTCCATCACTGTAGTTGCTACATGAGTCATTTTGCTTCTAGCCATGATTCTGTTAACGTTATTTAGTAGTGTTAATGTCTGGAATGTCGTTTTCCTCCCATCATGCCATGACAGCGCATTGTTGAAGGGTGGGTCTGTGCATGGCCTGTGGCCTGGCTACAACGTGCTGTTGCCAACATGAAATAACTTGGATGAAGCTGTGTTTCACATGTAACGTTTCAATGAAGTTACCACTGCAAACTTGAGGCAGAATGACCATGTGGCAAACATGGTGCCTGAATCCCCTCCCATTTGCAATCAGCCAAGCACCCTGTCAAATACAGACTTTTTTACAAGCTGTGTGATCCTAGCTTTCAGTGACTTCTAGTCATCTGCAATGAGACGTTTTTATTATTACTATTAGCATCGTTGCTATTCCACCCTCTGCCTGTCTGTTACACTTTCGATCATACACGTCATGGGAGAATTATTTGGCGACCCCTGTAATAGCTTAAATCTCCAGTTTATGTTCTCATCTTCGGAAGCTGACTCTGAGGTTTGAACTACGGACCTCGACTGGATGCAGTGAGAGTACCATATTCACCCAATATGAGGTGAGAATTGTCTCTTAATGTATCATCTGAAAAATGGGAGGTTGCCTTATAAATTATGCAGATAGTTAAACATGTTCTGTGAGCAGAGTGCATGTTTTTTGTATGGGCAGGTGAATAAAGAAAGTCAATCAGTTTGCTATGGTAAAAATTATACACATGATTTTATACTTCTGATTTGTTACCGACATACCAACGCCTGTTTCAAATCAGATTATTTGAAGTAAGACATTGGTAAGTGTTCTGTAAAAGTCATTGATTATTACATTGAAAGGAAAGGTACAGCAGCATGTAAAATACCAGAGTCTGTACATTGTTGTTGCAGTGCTAATTGGTAGTTAAACATGCAGAAGAAACCAGCAACTGTAATGGCATGAAAATTGCCACAAAACAGAATGTATGACACTGGAGAAAAGAAAAAGAAGCACTGCACCATTGCTGAAGGGAGCAAATTCAACCTCAAAAAAAAAAACATCTTGTGGTCCCAAGGCAGTAATTTCACTTCCACTGCCAAAACAAAGTTCTGTCATTGGTGCTAGAATATGAATGAAGGCATTGGAAGTCATGTCATCCCTGCAGATTACATGCCAGCATTTCAAAATCACCACTGGTTTGGCAGTGCCATATATTAGTCTGTGCCAATAACATCAGTACCTTGGGTGATGACTGATGCACATGAAACTGCAGTATTCCAACCAACAAAAGTATCAAAACAAGACAAATTTATGATGCCTTCACTTCTGGCTAATGGGAGGAAATTGACACCATTTGTTACTCTGAAGGGAGAGAATCTTGAGAAAGAAACACTAGTCCTGGCAGATGACAAGAACTCATGGTCAGATAGCTGAGAGAAACTGAAAACTGTATCTTCTAATCTGAACACAGATTCTAGTGATCATACCAGGAGGCATGACCTCTTAGTTACAGGTTCTGAATGTGATAGTTAACAAACTATTCAAAAACACCTACTGGATGCACCTTTATTCTAAAAAATGTATAGTTCTTTAAAACATTTTAATAAAACCCCGACATGTTTTGGCTCTCAACAGAACCATCCTCGGGGGTTTTTTGTCGCTAAAACTGCATATAATTTATTAGTAAAAGCGTCTTCATTGGTTCAGTTTGTAAGCACAATTTTTCACCTTCACTGTTATTGGTGTGCACAGTCACTTATGTCTCTTGTGTTACTAATAATTTAGTATTATCGTAGTATGTACAGATGCATGGTACTGTTTCATCTTATTCCGTGAGGTGTATTCTTATGGTGTGTGCTGTACCTGGTTGTGTGCGAGACTGGTTGTTTTTGAATAGTGATTATCAAAAGATGCACCATGATTTTAGAATAACAAACTATTCAAAGCTCAACTATGCCCACTAACACCTGCAAGAATCATAAGAAGACAGTATAAGGCACTGCTTGGGCAGTCGGTTAGGGCTGCAAAGAATCACATATTACCACATTTCATCATAGGGGTTAAAAGTGCTAGGTGTCAGTATGAATGGAATAGATGATGATGTCCTATGGGAGGAAAATCATGAAGAAAACTCTTCTTCTAGTAATGAAAGTGTTTGAAACTTTTTACTACAGTAATCAGTATACAGTAATAGAAATGACGGGAAGACGAGGGAGAAGACGTAAGCAGCTATTGGATGACCTTAAGGACAAGAGAGGATACTGGAAATTGAAAAAGCACTAGATCGCAGTCAATGGAGATCTCGCTGTGGAAGAGGCTACGGACGTGTCGTAAGACACACTACAGAATGAATGAATACCCCAATATTTTAACTCCGATGATTATTCAATTCCAGAATATTGTGGATGCAAACACTAAGTAACAGAAAAGCCTAACTAATGTCAAGTACAGGTATTTTCCTGAGAATTGAAACAGAGGTGTCATATTCAGGTAAATATGGTATATCATGGCCTAATGATGACCCAATAGGATTTAAACATATAGTATAATAGGAAGAGTGGAATTATGTTTGGTGCAAGCATACGAGTTTAAGTACAGCTTTGGGGGTTTGCTAAAGAGGCTAGTTAATGTTACAATGGTTGAAGGGTATGATTAGTCTTTATTCTGACTTGTCACTTTCTCATCTCATGTAACATTTGTTCATAATGGCATTGCCATTATTGACTTTTAAAACATCTTTTGATGTAATGGATTTCTGGAATTTATGTATCCACTAAAATTAACCTATTCCTTGTCCAAGAAATAAACCTCATGTTTGCTGAAACTTGCTTGGGAAATGATTGCCACCATTGTTTATAGCTCATATTAAGTGTCCAAGTCCTATCTGCAAGGTGTCATTCTACCTAGCTTTGTAAATAGTGGAATCCACCTTGTCCTACTAGTTCAGGGGTTCTCAAAATGGTTTGTATTTAATAAGAAAGCTGAAATTGGAAACCCTGGCTGATTGGGGGGGCAGATGAGTTACATAATGTTGCCAGCAGTGCTACATATTAGCAAATATGTGTGGCTCATGTTTTATTTCTATTTTAAATTTTTGTCTTTTATATTTCGGTATTTTTTTATGGCCACATACCAGTAAACCATAGTCGGTATACTAGTAGTGGTATGTGCGCCACAGTTTGAGAAACCGTGCTTTACATCATTTAGCACAGGAAGACCAATGAAAGACTGGAGGCATTCCAAGCAAATACACACTATGCGTGATTTCAGGCTTCCGCCACGGTGTAAATCAGATCGTCACTTTTCTGGGATGGTGCACACCTTGAAGATGGGACTGATAGGTTATCCCAAAACATCTGTAACTAACTACCACTCTATGCTGCATAACATCCCAGAAGAGCAAAGATCTCAAACAAATACTTAACTGCCACTTCAATTTTCGAGTGATATCATTCACATTATTACACAAATGTATATTGGTAATGGAAGTGCATGTTGGCATATAATGCACTGGGAATGAATAACAAAATCAGAAAGTCCTCTGCCAGTTTCTTTTATTATAAAATATGTAGTATTTCTACCAAACTTCCTCTGCATGTGTCTCCTTGGAAAAAATGAAATCTCTTCAATTTGCTGCTTTAAACTGTGTTACTTCATCCTACAACAAAAAAAGTACACTTAATTTCAAAGGGTAATGACAGCTGACAGCTGTGTATTACACTTACAATTGCCAGGTGTCTGGTCTTTGTCCATCACCTAGTAATCAAAAAAGAACACAATGCCATGTAAGGAACTGAATCTGTTACCATCCTCAGGTTGGACTAAATTGAGCAGGTACCTCCTGGCATTTCAACTGAGGATTCAAACAGATCCAGTGCCTTAAATGGCACTGGATTCTCCTCTGAATGCAAGGCAATGGACAAAGACTACAAACCTACTGACCAGTCCCTCTTTACAGCAGACCATTCCTCTTAAGCCAACAGCATTACAACTGAGATCTGCGCTCTTCTGGGATAAGACCCGCGAAGATGGGATCGACACGTCCCAAAACGTCGGTAAACAATTATCACACGACGCCGCGTAATATCCCAGAAGAGCACGGCTCTCATCAACATTGCGGCAGAAGCCTAAAATCGGCATTACAGCTGTTCACAAATGTCACCCCTGCTGCTTGTATACAGAATTTGCATCCATGCAATTTAGAATGCATTATAAACCTGGTGTTTTGAGCTTTAGGGAAGATGTTGTTCTTGAAGTAATCAGTTGCAGCATCACCCATTCTACATAAACACATTCAAATCAAAGCATAAGCACACACAACATATGAACTTTGCAATGACTATATTCGCTTTGTTTATGAGTACGAAGAGGATGGAGGCCGTTACTTTAAGCATACACAACCCCTGCAGAAAAATTGGATGTATATGTTGCTTTTAAGGCACATGTTAATGTTATGTCCAATTTAATGAACTATAAACACTTCTACCTAAATTATTTCATGCAAAATTTTATTATATTTCTGCATCCTTTAACAACTGGTACCTTATTATTTCAATAAAGTAAAAGCCCATAACAAACTTGTCTATTCTAAAATGTGAATCCTCAATAGTAATACTACATTTTAGTTTTAATTTGAAATATGAAGGAATGAGCTTTTAAAGCTCATGAGAATATGTACATCCACTTTTACAATGTTCAGTAAAAGTCTGAATGTTTATGATACAGTCAAATGTTACTCAAATAACTTTCTTTTTTTCAAGACCAACCATTTTGGAGGGTCTCCTTAGATGCAGGTAAATATTTGTTACAATGCTTCAAACAAAACTAAACTGCAACTCAACTTTACCTGGAACACAGTCAGTATATGATCACATAATTTCTCTAAATCTTCAATGCCTTGTTTTAAGACATCTATAGCTGGTGATCTTGTTGTCTGGATTCGAAAGTGCATAGTGGCGTCGGAAGGATGAGGTATTGTATAGCCACACAACACAACATCTGGGCTAGAATAGAAAAGTTAACAGAGCTTTTGGTGTACATTACCTCACATGTAGTTAATTAATGGGTAATGGAACTGCATAAAAATGTGGTTATCTACTTAATGTAACAGCTTAAAGCTGCAATATGCTTAATCTTACATATTTTGTCAGCAACTTACTAACGTGAGATAATACATCTCAATGCGTTTCCAAATGTATGACCACCCTCCTTGAAGACAAATGTTCGAGACTTCTTGTCTGAATCATCACCAACTAACTGAAAAGAATTGTAAAGTTTACTGGCATGACCAAAAGCCTTTCTACATTTTACAACTACTACGTGATTGTGATTCTTCAGTTTTTCCGTACTCAACAGTAATCTGTTTGCCCATTCTAACTTGTCACTGAATTTATTTCTGTAGTGATTATTACACTTGTGTTCCGTTATTCTAAATACCTGATTTTTAACGCACCTCGGCAACCAAACTCATCCTTCAGTTATTTTTGAAAATATTATTTCAGTTTACAGTAGTACATAATTATCTGACCAACCCTGCCTTTCGCCCAACCTGCTATATCACGCGTCTTCATCAGTCACTGACCAGCACGTGTTTGATGGTCACCACAGAACATAAATGACGATGGTTACCAACTCTGATCCATGGTTACTAAATTGTGATTGCCAGCATGACGTAAAACTCTTACAATAAGTAAAAAAATGTCAAGCCAGTGGTTATGGATTCAAGCAGTGTTGCCAATTTAGTGTTTATTTCCGCTAAATCTGTAATATATCAGGATCCAACCTGCCTTGAAAACCTCAGGTAAAATATAATTATACTGCATTTCACATTATATTCTCCGTGCATTCTGATAAATCACAAAATAAAAACCAACAAATGAACTGTATTTCCACATGTATAGTCTAATGCCCCTACATATGTTTCAGCTTTACCAAGCCATCATCAGGGGGTCCAAGATTTACAGACACTTAACATCATAATGAATGTTAAGTGTATGTAAACTTGTATTTTGTATTACACTTTATGTTGTTGTTTTGTGTGTTGACTGTTATGTAACACTGGGCAATGCTGCAGCTTCAGTGTATTAGTGTTGTGTGTACTGTGATGAAAATATCACAACCAGAAATGAAGTTTTTATTCATGTAATCATAGTTATGGCCTATATATTTAATTTATCATGTGGTGGCAGTTCTGTATAATGGAAGCAGTTGTTTCTACTTTGAAAACGTTGAACATTGTAAGTAGTTTTGAGTGTACAATTGTCAGTGTGATATCATTTTAGTAGAACTTTGAAATTCATCCTATGTGGTCCTGACCCTAAAATGTGTATTTATACTGATAATATTTGTAACCAGGAAGTGTCCCAGATCTCGTTTCCTCAGTTTGTTCATGAGGTAAAATATGAGAAAAGTGTACACAGTTGGGAGCACGCGGTGGCGCAGTTGGTTGAGGCACTGCGCTACAAGCCGGAAGGTTGCGGGTTCGATTGCCGATGGTGTCATTTGAACTTTTCTTTGACATAATTTTCAGTCGCACTATGGCCCTGGGGTCGACTCAGCCTCTAACAGAAATGAGTACCAGGAGTATTTCCTGGGGGGTAAAGGCGGCCGGTGCGTAGGGCTGACAACTTTCATGTGCCGATTGTCTAGAAATCTGGGAACCTCAACCTCCTGGAACCCTAAAGGCCTGTAATGGGATTGCTTTGTATGACTTACAAAACAACTGAATATGTCGGAGAAAATATAATGTAAAATAATATTTCCTAATAAGTGTATTTAGTAGGTTTGTAATAATTTCGAAGTTCGCTGTTTTTTTAGTGTTATTATGAATGGTTAGAGGGGGGGGAGGTGAAGGAGAGGGCATGGCAAAGTAGGAGGCTGCTTTGCCGATGTCATGTTAAGTAGTTCAATGCGTTACCACCAGGAGCATGCTGGGAATCTGTGCTGGGTACAGTAACGCACAAAGGCGCCGCATATGGCGGTGTAATTTTGTGTTTGCGTGGAGTTAGTACTCTGTTAAAGGTATTAATCTGTGGCAGTAACCGATGTTGGCGTTATTTGAGTGAGTGTGGAGGATATTCTGAATAGTGCTGTCGACATTTTGCTATTTTTGGTTGTGTTCTTAGGTGTAGTTAAAATATTTTAGGCGGAGAAATTGGAACAGGTAAGGTTGGTGATTAAAATTTGAATATGTCAGGCGGTGTAATGTAATTACTAGAGTAAGGTGTATGTACCTAGTGTCTTCTACACGCATACAGATTGTTGGGAAATTGTTAGTGAGGTTGGGACGTCGTCACTACAGCATGTTAGTGGCCTCGAGTCTGAAAGAGCTTTCGGTAGAACAGAGCCGTCAATTTGAAGGAGGTTGGAAAATTTGTTCGCTTTCACTGTAGTTTGTGTTAAATTTCCAGGCTTTTCCTGTACGAAGGTGGGAGTATTGGGGCACCAGGCAGAACTACGAACTCTATTTAGTGCCATGATACTCCTTCCAGAAGCATGTTCCAGTATTTACTTCAACACTTTATCCTTGGATTTTATCTCTTTTTCTTTTCTTTAAAAGATTGTCACCTATTTTCTTACTGGATTCTTACCTTTAATCTTTCATGCACACAGGAGCCCTCTTTAGAGCAAGAATCTGTCATTGGCTCGCAGACTCCCACAGTATTTTGAAGAGGTGAAGGAATGCTTTTGTTAGCTAGTGAATAGACAGAGGATACATGCAGTTGAGCAGTCTGAGTCTGTGCTTTTTAAAATATTAAAATTTTAATTAGAAATAGTTGGAAGTATGGATTGCCAGGTATTGATCACATTCTGGCAGAATTGATCCAAGGAAGAAGTGAGATATTCTCATCTGAGATTTATTGACTTTAATTTTTCTGTGGATTGAGCAGGATTTGAAATAGCAATGAAAAAATCTGTTCTTGTGCCTAGTTATAAACAGGGTGATATAAGTGACTAGTAATTATTGAAGCATATCTTAGTTTTATCTAACTTTCTTTCAGGTTTAGCTCCATTTGTAGCCAAAATTAATGGGGGCCATCAGTATGGATTTAAAGATAATTGATGACCTACTGAACACATGCTGTGTATGTGTCAGATTCTGTATAAAAGATGGGAGTGCTTATGGGCAGCATTTGAGCTATGTATGTGTAGATTTCAAAGCATTCTCCATGAATTGAAAATACTTGGGCCAATTAAAATGTGCTTAAATTGAATCTATGTAAACGTTTGTATGACATATTTTGTAGTCAGAATGATCTGAAACTGGGAAGATGCCTTGTTACCATTGCTTTAGAATACACCACTAGGAAGGTCCAAGAAAACCAGGAGGTGTTGAAATTGAATGGGGCATGTCAGCTTGCTGGGACATTAGTTAGGCCACAACTGTTTCTTTCTGCATCCTGTCAAATTCCTGTTCACAAATCATTCTGCCATTTGACACCACATAGTCTGATATACTGCCAGAATTGTTGAATAAATTACAGCTTCTGGTCTGTGCTAATGATGCAGTACAAAATTTATTATGGTGTGATGATTGTTAGTAAATTCTTAAAACATTTGCCATATCTTGAATACCAGGTTCACACCCAGAATTTTTTGCTGCTGGGGGGGAGTGACCCTGAGGCTATATATAATTTATGTTTAATTTTAAAAATTGTGTTATAAAAATCATGTCATAAGTATAACACAACCCTGTCTGCAACTGCATTGATATACATACAAATATAACTATATGTTCCATGACTCAAACACAGTGTCCTGTATTCTTGTTTTTGTTTTTTTTATTTTATTAATATATTTTTCAAAATTCGAATGTACTAGTCATCAGCCAATTTCAGTGGCTGATTTCGGCTAAAGGGTAAGTCACGCGAAACTTATGATATCATACTACCTACAAAAACGGGTTTTTTTTATTTCGGTTTTGGGGGGGGGGGGCTGCAGCCCGGCGGCCCCCCCCCCCCCCCCCCCCCCCGTTGGGTGCGCCCCTGTCAGATACTAGCATTACAGAATGGTGGTAAAATATCAGAATTATGTTAATGAAGACCTTAACAGCAGATCAAATTCAGAGCATGCTTGCTGTTTTTCATGTCAGAACATTTTCTGACATTTTACATACTGACAGCTGTAAATATGAAGATGTGACGCTGTGTAGTGGGCACAAATTGTGTCAGCTACATGACTGCATGACATCCAGTTTCAGAAGACTGAGCTTCTTAAGTTTAGCACTTGATTTGTAGTGGTGTGAAACTTATTCTTGGGGTAAGGTGTGACTGAGTCCCTTGGTATTGTGGCCATGAATGGGTCTATAGGTGAGTGAATTCAGAGCATTAGTGTAATGGAAATTGACAGAGGAAAACTAAGGTACTTGGAAAGAACCTGTTCCTGTGTCCCTTTGTCTACCACAAATGTCACATGGACTCCACTGGGTTCAAACCTAGGCCTCTGCAATGTACAGCTGTAGGTGCCCTATACCGCAGTTTGTAAAATTGCAGTTCGTTTTGTAAAAGGTAATTGCTAAAACCGTAAGGGGCGTGTCTAATATCTGAAAGATTTAATTTTGGGCAAATTGCCCCATTTTTTCTGAAGGATGCTTGCTGAATGTAGTATGTTATCTGTATGTTTTCTCCGTTGTACCTTACCTTTTAGAGAAACAGAACGCGACGAAGGTAGACGTCGGCTTTGTATTACGTGTAGGTACATCAGCTGCGACCCTAGTCATGGTTTTAGCCCCGTCTACGGTAGCGTCCTAGCCTAGCAGAAATAGTTTAATCCGTGACATGATTGTTACGACTTGTATAGCCTCCACGAATGCAAAAATGCTTCAGAAATCGCGATTCTTAAAATCATGGACTGATTCCCGTCGCGTAAACTGTATTATGATTAGTACGTGGTGAGATCAAATAGTTTCCGAACTGAATTTACTTCTCCATAACCCCAACACCCAATCAGCGTTGTCCTCGTCAAAGTACTCTCCTTGTGACGTTATACAGCTAGCCCAGGGGTCGTGTCACCTTCGATGCATTTCGTGGAGGGCATTTTTTGAAACTCGGCAAGTGCGTCGTCTGGTTTTCAGCCATACATTCACACACACAAAGCAGTGTGAGCAGGTGCGTTGTCATAGTGGAGACATGCATCCCCAAAATTCCAATTTTCACGACATTCCCGCCGCACATTTTCCCGCAGATGCGCTGAGGTGTCAGTGTAGCAATGTTAGTTTGTAAAGGTAAAGGTAAAGTTCACCCTGTAACAGGCCATGAGGGCCCAGAAAGGGAGTAGAGGTATAGCTCTACTCTTTCTTTAACCTCGGCGGTAGATGTGTGTGGGTGGTCAACGCCACGCCCTGGCCGCTTTACCGCCGGGAAGGAGACCCGGTACCCATTGTACAGGAGACCGGCATTCGATCCCCGGACCGTCCAGCCCATAGCAAGTCGCTATACCGACTACGCTATCCGGCCCACGTGTTAGTTGGTAGTTTGTCCATCTGGCACAAATTCATAATGCACAACTGCGTGCTTGTCGATAAAACAACGCTCATACTCTTCATGTATGAGGAAACTTGTCTTTTCTTTTTCGTGGTGGTGATGGGCCCTTCCACTGAGGATACCGTAGCTTGGCTTCTGTGTGGTACCTTCAATGCACGTTTCATCATCCGGGCATCTTTCAAGCCTCCCGTGAAGGTCCTAGCACGCGTTGACACGATTTTTCTTCTGCTCCTCACTCAGTAGGCGGGGCACGAATTTGCCGGCAATACGACACATGTTCAGATCTTCACTTTGGCAAATGTTCGTGAATACGAGTCGGCTGTTCACCTTCAGCAACCAAGAATACGATCACCGTTTGTTGTTTTAAACATGGATCAGAGTTTTAAACGCACGTCAATCTTCCATTTTAAAATCAAGTGTGGTACTGCCCTCTGTCGTGTGAATCAGTTGCGTCTGCTAGAAAATGATCGGGAGTGTCAAAGGACTTCACTGATATAGTGGTTATTCCGATACAAAAGAATGTAAGGAGATGAACAATAGGAGGTATTTCTGAATGCCTGTTATGTAAACTATAAATCAGGGGTGGCCAAACTTGCTTAACGCAAGAGCCACATACGATAAACTTCAGATGTTTGAGAGCCACAAGACATGAACAAATATTACACACACGTTTTTATTGTTACATGCACATTTTGTTACGAAAATTCTTAAATATATTTACTTGCCATGAACATTAAACTTACGTTTTAATCCAGTGGTCTCTCAGTTTATACCGGTAAATAATTATAAAGCTTGAACATTTTTTATTTACCTTTTATAGGAATTGTAATGCAAAAAGGAGCTCAGCCAACATATTTCCGCGAGCCGCACATTATATGTCAAAGAGCCGCATGTGGCTCGCGAGCCGCGGTTTGGTACCCCTGCTATAAATGTATCAGCCAGTTTTTCGTCGTACCGCATGTTAGGTCACTTAGGTTGGTCATGGATGACGGACAGCAACGAACATCGCAAGAGAATTTTCACTTACGGTCGGCTTAATAAATGACGACGCGCGTGCTCATTGTAGCATGACTACCAACAACACGAAGTTTATTCCAAGAGTCAATATATTGAAGGGCGGGTGTTCTTTGGTATAAGAGGGGACGGTTGGGAGATTAAAATCAATACAGTGGTTGGATTCTTGAAAGCTTGTGGTACCAGGAGACACCAGCAGGGGCTGTCAAGTGATAATGCCGTGACCTCAAGGGTGTTGTTAGAGTCAAATGGTAACGACCTCGGGGAGAGTCTCCACCAGATCTCATTCAGTCAGGCTAGGAAAGTTATTTGTGACTCACGTTCGTAAGCGGCAGTGTTATTGTATTTCGTAAGGCCTGCGAAATTCGTAGCTTACATGGTGAGGATTACTAACTCTGATAAAAAGAACCTTAAGTACCAATGCTTGCAACAAAATGCCGCCCGTATTTATGTATCTGCCTGTCTGTCCACCTTTGTACTTTCTCTTTCTCATGACCCGTCCACCACTTCTCCGTCAAGGTCCGTGCGAGAACAGGCGAACAAAGCAGCTGCTTGGCACGGCAAATTTTGAAGCTTTCACCCTTCTGGGGAGGGGTATTTTTGGTAAACTAAAATGAATTTCAGTACAAATTTGTATTTTGTTCATATTATGACCACCGATTCCCAGTGATATACACACGTTACGGAAGAGAGTGCACAGAACTGTGAGGGCTAGCACTGTTACCTAATTTTGTAACCTCAGAGTCGTCGGCACCACGTACGATTTATGTGACGCCGTATTTGTGTTAACGATATGTGTACTTAGACTCTGTGGGGGTTCTTAACATTTTCTGTGCATTTTGTGTTATTATTTGTGAAGAAGTTTGGAAAACGTTTAGCTGTTTTTAACTGTTGGGGTTGGGCAGAATTTCTTGTCTCCTGGAGTAGCTTCCGTCAGTCCATCTATATACACTTACATCAACCTAGATATAAAGAAAGAGAAAGAAATAGATGGGCCTGTTTATCATTATGCATCCATATTAAGCCATTTGAATGCAGCCCGCATTTCTCTAACGTATTTTGGTACTGTCTTAACATAATATTGTCTTCCCAACTTCGTCTGTCAAAGTCATTTCTGACAATCGGTGGCTCCATCAGAATTCCAAGGCAAACCACGAAAAATTTTAATTTACAATGTAGCATGGGAATATGAACCGTCTGGACGGAGTGCTTTGTGCAGTTGTGTGTACGTGACAATTGCTCTGCTCCTTGTAAAGCTGTGTCATAGATGCGATGCTTTCTGTGCTCGGTAGGTGTGTGACTACTGGGGCTGCTGCTACCGCATGCTGTCTGACTGCTCTGGTGTCAGTTGCGTGTTCACCAAAGTTATCCTCATGTCACGACTCTCTGGAATTGTTGCAGGTAAGTTAGCTTTAAAGATTCGAGAAAGGAGGAAAGGAGCGATGGGCTGTTTGGTCACGTCTGCTGTTGTCCGTTTCTTTCCTCCACCCCATACACAATAATCCAATGGGCTAAGTCTGGAGGCCTGGCTGGCCAATTGTGAGGACCACCACGCCCAACCATCGCCCAGGCACACTACCGTTAAGGAAGTTTCTAACTTTACGTGGAAAGGGAGGAGGAGCTCCGTCATATTTGACGTACGTACAATCTCATTTATTCAAAGGAACACTCCCAGAATTTGGGGCAATTCATACTGCAGAAATCGTATGTACACATCTGCTGTAAGACGATATTCGAAGATGAACGGGCCAATAAGCTGATCATTCATAACAGCACACCACACATTGACACTGCAACGTAGTTGACGGTTACTTTTCACAGTGGCGTGAGGATTAATTGTATGTGTTATTGATACCGTCGTGATTGGATTGCGCTTCGTCAATAAACAGGCCGTGACGATGCAAACGGCGATTGCCAGAGCCACTTGCAAAATCCCAGCCTCTGAGCAAAATCGCCAAGTCCGAGATGCAGTTGCTGTACGCGGTATGCATTACACGCCCTCTGCATGCAGTGTTCTCCGTACTGTCGACTGGGGGACATCGAGACGTCGTGCTATTCGTGTACTGCGCTGTACCATCCGAACAGTGTTTGTTGCTCATCGGCATCAGCTGTAACGCGAACGCCGGGAAGTGCACCGGTATCTCGCAATGTCTGTTAAATTCCAGTAAACACTCTTCGGGTTGGTATTCAACGGTTCGGAAAACATCGCTGGTATTCAGCCATGGCATGAACTGAATTGCCGTCAAAAACGGTACACACAACCATTTCCGCATACTGAGCGGTTCTCAGGAGTGCGTTTATGAGAATTAAACACCCATAGCACCATAACCATTAAGAATAGGGCCCATGTTGATATGAACATTTTTTATCACAAAGACATAGGAAATTATTTTCTACAGGATTGTTCATAACTCGTGAATCACCCTGTATAATAGAGAAAACTCCTACAGATAGGGAATCCAATGAACTCTGTGTGTAGCTGTTTGATATGTGAAAGATTTAGTGGTTTCGTTCTGTATATAATTCTAGGATTAGCGTTTATTGCGTGAGGTTGTTCAGAAGTCAGCATAACTTTTGATGTCAATTTCACTGTAAAAACAGAAATGCGGTTACAGACATCATATTGTTATAACTAGCAATACAGAGCACAGTTCTTCACAGGTAATAAGTAATAATTTAGGTAATCAAGAAATCCTTTGTCTTTTATGACACCCAAAGCCACTTTACTTTGTGCTTTTAATATTATTCCCCAAAGATTCCAAGAGTTTGATATTTTTATACAATATGTGGATTACAGTGCCACATGATACAGTACAGTTATGAATTAATGCTGCACTTAACATTACAATATAATTGTAGAATGTTAAGTGCAGAATTTGGAATGGATTTTGAGTGGTTAATTATTTAATTTTATAAGTCTAATTATTTGTTTATTGTAAATTTCTTTATTTATTATATTTTCAATAAAATGTACCAAAAAACCTGGCATTTAGAAGTATGTTACATTGAGCTGGTGGTCTACGATTTGTTCTGAGCCTTGTGTCATTACCTCCAGCCTGTAGGTTTATTCTGGCCTTGTGTCATTACCTCCAGCCTGTAGGTTTATTCTGGCCTTGTGTCATTACCTCCAGCCTGTAGGTTTTTTCTGCGGGCCTTGTGTCATTTCCCCTCCAGCCTGTGTTTATTTGGGACCTGTGTCATTACCTCCAGCCCGCCGCATGTTTATTGTGGGCCTTGTGTCATTACCTCCAGCTGGCCTTGTGTATATGTGTGGACCCTGTGTCATTACCTCCAGCCTGCTAGTGTATTGTGGGACCTGTGTCATTACCTCCAGCCCGCCATGTGTATTGTGGGACCTTGTGTCATTACCTCCAGCCGCGCCGCATTGTGTATTTGTGGGACCTGTGTCATTACCTCCAGCCCGCATGTTTATTGTGGGACCTGTGTCATTACCTCCAGCCCGCATGTGTATTGTGGGACCTGTGTCAGTATCCCCAACTTGTGTTTCTAATGGTGATGTTTAATCTATAAGCCCTCTGATAGTGGTTGCATGTAGCAGGTACACGGATATAGGGAGAGGGGTGGAGAGTTGGAATTGATCAGTCACACTGGCATGTAGTTGTGACAGGAATGGAAGCAGGAGGAGTGGTGAAGGAACTCCAAGCAACTCTCTTCCCTGTGTGTGCCAAAGGTCAGATCAATTCAGTTAAAAATATGTATTGGGTTGGTAATGCAGCTATCTGAATTAGATTTACTTCTCTTCAAGCAAAGCAATAACACTTGCAGTCTTTTGAAGACAGTCAAAGTTTCTTGTTTACACCAATTAAATGAGTGATGATTATGATGAGGTATTAATATATGTATAATTTTAAGTAATTAATGATTTGTTCTAGGGGTAACATAATCATGACACTAAGAATTACAGTCTTCGAGATTGTAACGCCATACAGTTTAGTAGATTTCCACGAACATTTTGGAGGTCTCCACTGCTTCCATCTTCAGGGTAGAAGACTCTTCTATTATGAAGGTGGAAACAGCGGGCTCCACTGTCTACCTGCATGGCATCACACCTCAGAAGACTTAATGTTAATGCTCACTGTTGTGATGGCCTCCAAACTTAGTGATAATGTAAGTTTTGTTTGCTGAAGAAGGAAGTCTCCCCCTCCTCCCAACCTCCTCCTCCTCCTCCCTCCTCTCCTCCAACCTCCTCCTCCACTTTCTTCTGTTACTTCCCCTTATTCTCCTCTCTGTACCTCTCCTTTACTTCTCCTCTTCTTTCTAGTCATTTCTTCTTCTTCCCTCCTCCTCATCCTTCTTACCCTCCTCCTTCTTTCTCCATTTTTTTCTCTCCTCCTCCTCCTCCTCCTGCTCCTCCTCCTCATCATCATCATCGTCATCATCTTCATCTACATGGGTTACACAACTTAAAGCCTCACAATTCTCTTTGCAGCATCTGCTTGTTCATCTGAATAAATTAACTCTTTGCCTTCTGTGTTCAAAGAGCTAAAGTTATTGTTAATTGTTATTAAAGACAGGAGAACTCCTATTTTATGTTTCTGTGGTCAGTAAAAACAGAATGTGCTTCATTTATTTGGAAGGTGGCTGTTGATGTTACAGCAGGCGAAAGCTAGGAGTGCTGTTTTACTTTGGGAGTCTTGTTTTACCCTCTTATTGTTACTGTTACTTGCAGTCAGTTTCCTGACACGTTGGAATGTTATAGAAGTGTTTGATGGTTTACAGTGTAATGTAGGTTCTGACTGGATGATTTTAGTACTTTATAATACACATAGTTATGCGTTTGAGTAGAACAGCATTAAAAAATGGGTGGCATTATTTGTCACTAAGCAAAGCAGCTTTGTTGAAGTCCAATCCACAGCGAGCGGTCTCATGACAAAATATGCTGTGTGTAATACAGATTGTTTATGTACACTGCATGAGCTGGTTTGTAGATTCAGTGAGTGAGCTGTCCTTTATTACTCGTAAAAAGTGCAGCATAGAAATTAAGTATTACTGTAATTGTAATTGTAATTGATTTAATTATTGTATGAAGTAGGTTGAATCGCAAGTTTATTATGTTGGGTTGCGACACCTGTGAAGGTCATACCAAAAGTCTTGAGCATTGTGGGATAGCAAACTAATGCCAGGCAATATTGCAGTGCCCAGTATATGACACCTAGTTCCATCTGTCATCTCACACCAGAATGAAAACCGTGTCATATGCCCTGCATCACACAGTCATGTTTAAGTGTGACAAAATGGCTGTTGAATACATGTTTTGGTAATGTGCAGTGATAGAATTTATTGTTAAGGAGGTAATCCCCACATTGGATATTCACCCACAATGTCAACATGCATATGGAGATGCATGCGTGGGTGCTAGCAGTGTTAGACGATGAGTAAAGCACGTAGAAGATGGGAGCACAGACACCGCCGATCAGCCTCATATTGGTTGCCCATGAACTGCCTCTACTGAGAAAAATAAAGGCAAAATCAGTGAACCCATCAGAGAGAATTGATGCATGACAGTCAGGGAAATGGCAGCTGAGACTTGAATAGGACACCATATAGTTCAGGAGTTTGTGCAAAATTTGAGATGCTGGAAAGTTTGTACTTGCTGGGCCCCTGGCTTGTTGACATAGCAGCACAAACTTGAAAGAATGTTTCCTCACAATTGCTGGAATGGTATGCTGTCAAAGGTGATAACTTTCTTTGCAGCCTTGTGATGACTGATGACATCTGGTTTCTCACTTTGATCTGGAAACAAAACAACAGAACATGGAATGACATCACACAACATCAACCAAGAAAAAGAAACAAAAAAAAATATTTTCAGCCCGTAAGTCCATGGGAACTGTCTTTTGGGATGTTGAAGGATGCATATTGGTCAAGGCTTTGCCACAAGGGGGCACCAGGCACCGGCACTGCTGCTCATTACCTTCTGACACTGCAGACAATTTGTTGTGCACTGTGTGAAAAACATCCAGAGAAGAAAAAGATCATCCTGCAAGACAACACATGGCTCCGCACTGCTTGTCTTTATGTGGAGACAATTCAGAAGGATGGCTGGAACTTCTCCCCCATTCACCCAAGAGTCTGGGCCCTGCCCTCCTCTGACTACCATCTCTTTCAGTTTGTAAAGGATCAGGTGCAAGACCAACACACTGCGACCAGTGAGGCAGTCTAGGAAGCCGTGCATCGTTGTTTACAAACTGCTGAAAGAGACTTCTGCCACAAAGGGATCTTCAGTCTTCCAGAACACTGGCAAACGTGCATCAATTGGGATGGGGATTTTGTATGGGAGTGAGTACAGGGCACAGATCTGACAGACATTAGGTGTTTTCCTGTTCACACCTTTACTTGATTGTGACATTAATTTGCTCATGACTTTTGGAATGACCCTCGTACATATGTATGTATGAACATACGAATGTGCCTCTTTTATTTTTGTAGTTAAAAAAATGGTAGGATCATATCAGAAGTGAATGGTGATTGTGTAAGTTTTTGAAAGGAGATGTCGTGACCCTCTTCATGGTATGTTATCAGCATTTGCTTGGTATGTGTAGCACAATCTGTTCGTTTTGTAGTGATGTTCAGTGCAAGATTTTTAAAGTTTGCTACCAAGGCAGATTTTATGAGGATTAAATATTGAAGATAAATGTATAGTATTTGTCTGTATATAGCATTTCCTTGTTATTCAGATAGCTTCAGAAAAACGGACTGCTTTATATGTTCACAGTCACTTTAGTTAAGTATTTGTAAAATACTTGATATGATCCACAGTTCAAACTGGAAAAGGAAGAGTTTCAATTATTTTGGGGCATACGCATCTGTAGCACATTTAACATTGGAGGTGTGTTCATAAAAGCAGAATGTATAATGAAACAACATAAGGTGAAGCAGTTTTTCCCATAATATTTAATGCAATAAGTAGCGATGCATTTGTGTTGCCAAGCAGTATAATAAGAAATGAAATAAGCTTTAAAACATGCAAGTTTAACATATTTTATTGCAATTCAGAAATATTTTACAGGTCAAACATGTAGGCCTGAACCAAGAATTAGCTTATGTAGGCCTTTCTTTTCAACATTCTAGAGAGACAGTTTGTATAGCTTGCTTCAGATGTTCCATATTGTTCAACAAATAATTTCAAGGTACCAGAAATGCTATCCAAAATGTGGCATTGGTTTTTAGTAATGTAAATATGTAACAGTACTTTGCAAAGTGACACTGTACTGGATATAGGGATATAGCAGTGTAATGACTTATTTTGTTTAATAGCACCATTACTTTTGTTGTATGTCTATAGGTAGCTATCTTAGCAGTTTCCTGCAGAACACACTTAAGACAAATCAAGTGGAAATCAACACAGACAACAGAACACTAAAAGCAGTAGCAAAATTAAAGGAACCAAGAGATCTCTTCGCCTTGCCCAAGGAATTGGATTGTCCACAGCAAGCAGCCCGGTGGCCTACAGAGTGTCAGGTACGTGACACCAAGAGATGTCTGTTGTGTGGAGGTTAACTGTATGATTTTAGTTTCTTGGACTCTTAAAGTATCCATGGTAGCATGTCTGATTATTGGATGATGAATTGCAAGGATTTGGAAGGAAGTGGCATAATTAACTTACTTGTTCCCTGGAAGGAATGAGGAAAACCCAGAAACACCTCAGTCCAAATAAGGAGTGTTCTGGCCAGTATTCAAACTGGGAACCTTCCGGATAAAAGTCTAGAGCTGTGCTAGTATACCAACATGGTTGGTGTGAAGAGAGATGTGTTAACAGATTCTCTGCCAAATATATTGAAGATTGTGGGAATGCAATTGTGATTAATTCGGACCTTTGTTTTGGCTGAAGTGCATGTAAGATGTCTTATGTGCAGGTTCTGGATGAACGTGTGCAGCATGTAGATACCTTATTGTCAGCAGTAGAAGAATATTACCAACCCACTGGCCGTGAAGTACAACCCAAGCCAGTTGGAGAAGAGGCAGGTCAAGTGGTGTTCCAGTATTACCCTGTCAGTGCTGTCAACTATGTGAGTGTTTGTGTACATAACAAATGAAACACGTTCTACTAATTCTGGATTTAAGGTTATGTGTGGCATTTACTGTTATGTGTAGTTTAATTCTAATAATTCCCTGTGGTCTGTACAAAAATCTGTAACAGAATAGTTGTGCAAAAAAATGCTTGAAAGCGTACTATATGCACATGTGTTACGAATTTGTTTTCTTTATATTTGTTGGATGCATCCCCCCGTGTTTATTGGATACAAAAGAATAAGATGAACATTTGAAAATTCCAACTACACAGCTTTTATATCAAAACTTTTATTAACGGTATAATACATGACTACATGTTTTGGCTGATATCAGATATATGTATCATATCTGAATACTACTAATACAAATGTACTGAGTGTAATGCATTTACACCTTCATCCAGACAGGTCACTTAGGTGTTAGTTCTCAAGTATAATAATAATAATAATGGTAATGAAGATGATGATGGTAATAATATGTTAAAAGAATTTTAACATGGAACTGCATGAAAGTGTAAAATATATAAAACAGCAAAAAATAGTGAAAATAGTAAAAAATTTAAAGTTGTGAAATGAGATAAATTGGATTGAATTACAGTTAATCTTATTTTAATAGTTCTTATATTAATCATACACTAGTAATTAATTAGTAATTACTTAGGAGAATAAATCTTATTGTAATAGACTTTATATCCTAATGTATACATTAGGATAATTGATCATAAATTAAAAATTGATTAAGAAGATAATGTGTACATTAGGATATAAAGACTATTACAAGATTAATTGTAATTTACTCTAATTTATCTCATTTTATAACATTAAATTTTTCGCTGTCTTATATATTTTATCCCTTATACAGTTCTACGTTAAAATTCCTTTAACATATTTATTATTTTATTATTATATTATTATTATTATTATTATTATTATATTTGAGAACTAACGCCTAAGTGACACGTATGCATGAAGGTGTGAATGTGTTACTCTCAGTGTATTTGAATTAGTAATATCTGGAATAACTTTAAAATGGCTGATATCAGCCAAAGCATGTAGTCTTGTATTATACCACCTAATAATAGGTTTGATATAAAAGCTGTGTAATTGGAGTTTCTGAATTTTTTACTTATTATTTGGAACTTCTTTTTGTTTTATTGTAAGTCTGATTTGAAGAAATGTGTCTGTTATCACTGTCCATCTATAAGCATGAAGAACTCCACTTTGATGAAACAAACTTTCTTTAAATTTAATGCCTGTGGCATTTACTGAACCCTGTTAAGGAATATTGTGGCCCACACTGGAGAACTTGCTTTTTTCACTTTACTTTGAAGCAATGTGCCTGTTGTCACTGTCAGTCTATAACCATGAATTGCAGAATTCATGTATATTTTGTGTGAAATGCCAAACTGAAAATTTGAGAATTGGTTCACATATTTAACATATTTTTATGAAATTGAGTATTGGGAATCAAGAATAGCATTTTAGTTGAAGATACTTTTGAACTGTATTTAATAATTTAGGCAACAACATAACATTACCCCGAAGCTCATTGTTGCTTCTAAAATAATGACCTTAACATACCATGACAAAATTTTATATGTTGACGTCATACTAAAATCCAGAATGCCTTTGTTGGACAAGTTAGTCTGCGTCTCACCTGATTGTCCATATTTGTTGTAGTTATGTTATGATGACAGTTGATACTGAGATTTCTTAATACAATGAGGCCTTAATTCAAGGTTTTTCTCTCCATAGAGGGCAAGTGTTGTGTATTTGCATTTTGTGCACCCCTACGTAATAGCCTCTGGCAAAATGCCATGGTGGTCATTTTGAAGTTGTGTGTTCCAAATTTCAGTATTGATTGACTAACTTCATGGAGCACAGTGTCTTGAGAAGCTGATAACTGCTGCTCCTACATTCAAGAAATTCCCAGCGCTTTATGGAATCCGAAGATTTGTTGTGTTCACAAGAGCCAACTACTTGTCCATGTCCTGAGCCAGATGAATCCAGTAATTCTGACTACTTTTCAGTGTTACAGAATAGTTTTCTGAGCAGGAAGTTTGTTCTGTGTGAAATCTGACACTTTGTGTACTTGTGTTTCAAGTTTAGTCGCTCGAGTGTTGGAGGCAGTAAGTACTTAATGGATTCTTGCCCGTGTGGTGATTGGGTAGATGGTCTGCGGTTCGAGTCCCGTTTTGAATCTGGAAATCTTGCTAAGGTGGTGAAGATAACAGACACCTACTATGAACTGTACCTTCGCACAGACATGTATACCAATAGACACATGCAGTGGTATTACTTCAGGGTTGAGAATACAAAAAGCAACATGCTGTACAGGTAAATACAGTTTTTTTTTCTAGCCATAATTCCTTTATTTTCAGTGTCAAGGAATATTTTGTACTTCGGGAATCCTACAACCTAATGCCTTCGTTTTTAACGCTAGACTGTAGTGGTGGATTGTTAAGACTGCAGCAGGACATTGCTGTTCAGTGTTTTATACAGATAAGTTGACAGCCCAGTTTTAAACTTGCCCCTTGTTTGTTCCTTTTTGTCTGTTCAGAGGTCACTTCATCAATTTTGGTGAAGAGGATACTGAAATAAAAGTCACCCTTTTTTGAGTTCAGTGATTTCTGTTTTTTTACCAGGTTTCTGATTTAGTGTGAAGAACATTCTCCAAATTTTTTGCATAAGTATATGTTCATAATAGTAACAACATTTGTACTTATGTATTCACAAATTAGAAAATAATTGCGTGTTCCCCACCGTACTACAGCATGCTGCTGTAATTTTTCATAGGCACATCTACTGAATGCTGATTCTTACCAAACTAGAATGGAAAGTTGTATTCCAATGTAGTACACATATATTTAAACACATGCTTTGCTGTCTTGCATGCCGTGTGGGCCTTGATGTTTTATTACATTTCTGGTGTTCGAGATATTTCTGCTTGAGTCTCAGTCTTGTCCGTGGCTGTTCGTATCAACATTGTCATGTTTCTCTATACTCCTGCTAAGCAAATGCCAAACTAGGACCTTGAAATAGCCACAACCACCCTTTTCTACCCTTTCAAGTTCATGCCACCTATTCTTCTGATATTTTTTATATTATGTTGGCAGTTGGTAGGGTATTATTACTACCTAGGAACCAATCAGCCAACACTTGACTTGTCATTAATGAGAGTATGGTGTGTATATTTTAATAGAAGATAATATAAAAATATTAATTTACTTTGAACGTCTGCTGGTTACTTGTCAAGGTTGGTCTAATCCATTTTAGTCAGAACTTTGATAATTATGAATGATACTGAATTATGATAATGTGAGTGTCTTGATAAACTACATCAGTGCTCTGGCTAGTACATGACACTAAAATCGTGTCATTCTAATGCAGGGTGGTAATATGATCTGAATAAGAATGGTGTCTTGCCGTGAAATTTGTTATGAGTATTGGAATGTAATTATTTTGTGTCTTTGTTTTCAGATTTTCTCTTGTGAACTTGTGTAAGGGAGAGAGTTTGTATAGTGTTGGAATGAGGCCGTTATTGTACTCAACAAAAGATGCTCAATTGAAAGGCATTGGTTGGAGAAGATGTGGGGACAACATTGCGTACTATAGGAATGAACTGTCGTAAGTGAGGAGATGATTTTTCTCTAAGCTTGTTCTGTCATACATACATACATACATACATACATACATATATACATTCCATGGATCCATAATTTTGTCACAAGACAAGAGGATGTGGAATAAGTCGTAACATACAAAATCATACATAATGTACATTGCAAAATGCTTTAAACATTCTATTCATGATGGGGTTACTTGACTTTTCTTGTAATGCTTTATTAATTTTGTATTTTTACATGTTCCAACTAAATGCCTTCTACAAGTATAGTATTTAGTCTTATGAGCTGTATTATGGTGGTATACTATGTGAACATGGTAATGAACCTCTGGGTTCCATAAAATGTGGGGAATTTCATGACTAACTGAGGAATTGTTAGTTCTCAATAAGTATGCTCTTTCATTTAGATTCAGTACACTAACCCAGTATTTCCCAACATTTTGGCCATGGAGCAACCCCTAAAATAATATCCCAAGGAACCCCTACCTATGGAAATGTTTACAGGCTACAAAAATGTGATAGCAGGGAGTCTTCTGTCACCAGCAGTGAGGTGGTTCTGTAAGGATACAAAACAAAGACAGACAGACTACAACTAAATATAGACTTAAATACAAATTGACCAAAACAAGGAGGCAGTTTATAGCACATGGATATCACTCCAGTGTTACCAATAGCTGGACAAAAATTCTCACAATACTTCAAGGGATGGTGGGATTTTTTTATCTGGAGGTGAACTACTGAAGAGGCGAGGGCCTGATGTGGTTTGTCGCACCACTGAACAAGAAGGTGGTAGTTTTTCACAGTATTTCAAAATGTTGGTTTACTCCATGATTTCTTGCAGAACTCCTAATGATGTTCTGCTGAGACCTAGTTGGCAAATGCTGCCGTAACCAATTTATAGTAGTTTTGTGTCAAATAAAAACTGTGTCACTGTTGCGGGAATATGGAGACGAAAACAAAACGTTATAGAGTGAACAATTTTGTTCTGTTAACTTTTTGCAAAAATAGTTTTATGCCATTAACTTCATGACAAGCTGTTTCTATCATTAACTTAATGTCAAACAGGTTTATGCCGTTAATTTTATGGCACTACTTTGGTGCCATACGATCTTGTACCTGTAACTTCATGCCAGAGAGTTTCATTCCATTAGCTTCATGCCAAGCATTTATAATCTTGTATTGCATTGTGGTTCTGTTATATTTCTGCAGACGTAGGATGTTGTCTTTGCAATGTGACAGCATTCAGTTTGGTAGATAGGTACTAACGTTTCAGAGGCACCTGCTGCCTCCATCTTGAGCATCTCTGTCCCCTGAGGTTGGAGGCAACACACTCCTCTGAAACAATGGTAATTTTTGCCATTTCAGCATGGTTTGTCATGCAGATAGCTGCAATGAAGGTGGACTGTCATGACATTGTCATATGTGTTATACTAAAATGTATCAGCTGCTCTAAAACTTAATTTTTGGTATTGATGGTTATGTAGAAGCAGGGGCATTTTTGTGGTATATAAATTTCAGAAATGTCTCCTCTTTTGAGTTGTAAAATTTGGAGAAGAAACTTTGTTGTGTGTGTGGTAGTTGCATAAGCAGATGACATTTGACCATTTGTGGCTAACTGTAGATTGGTTAGAGGGTGAGAGAAATTGTGCTGAAAATGTCAGTTACCTTTCTGTACAGCCCAAAGTGTAAGATATTATGTTTTCATGGTGGCAGATATTAGTGCATTGTCTTTTGGGTGATGGTACTGTAATTAACTGTGTTTAGAAATTTCTGCCTTCATCTTCAGGGTCAAAGTTCTTGCAAAAAACCTCATCTGCACCGCAGCAGAACCTGAAGTGTCTTAACAGTATATTTTGCTTCGTCACATCATGTACATTGATACCAGTTTTACCATGTCATAGTTAAATTGTCCAGCCCTCTATTCTAAATTAACACAATTTTGTGTTGGGTATGAGGTCTCATTAATTAACATTAATATTTGTGTTTTGTAGGCCAGGTGAAGAGGACCAACTCCCTAGCTACACTTTAACTTTCAACATCGAATTTCCCCATGACAATGACCAGGTGTATCTGGCACATTGCTACCCATATACATACACTGATCTGCAGGATTACCTCATTCAGTTGCAGGTATGTGTTTTTCTGCTCAGTATTACCATTGTATAAATACCGTATATTCTCGAATCTAATGCGCATCCGAATCTAATACGCACCCAGTTTTTGGTGACTTCTTAAACGAAAAAAAGTTAGGTCGCGATTCTAATCCGCACCTTTCCTTCAACCACCCCTTGCCCACGGGGCGACTGATTGAATAATATTGGATGTTACCAATGCGTTAAAATCCGACGCTACGCCTGTGGCCGATGAGTCATACCGATTTTTGGCGGGGCCTTTCTCAACAGACGTGCGCAATCTCGTCTGAAGCCAGCTGAGCCTTAGTTGTTGAAACGTGGGAGGTGCTTGTTCCAATTTGTCGTGTACCGTAGTTATGGAAGAGGGACGCCTGAAATCTAAACGACTCTCATATACGGCAAAGTTCAAACGCGAAGTTATTCGGTGCGCAGAGGAGAATGGAAACCGCAAAGCCGCTGCAATTTTTGGAGTTGATGAAAGCAACGTTCGACTATGGCGGAAACACAAGGCAGCGATGACATTGTATGGGAGGACGATGTTGAAGATAAAGATGATAGTGACTGGATGGAGAGCACGGATAACGATTCAGTTATGAGTGATGACGGCGAGTCTTATGAATAATAAATTATAATAATAAATAATAAAATAATAGATTATTGTATTGTATTTTTCTTACGGCACGTACAGCAGCTCAATCATTTTTCCAAAATCCAGCTCTAGACCGCGAATCTAATCCGCACGCGAATCTAATACGCATCTGATTTTTTAGCCCTCTAAAACTGTAAAAAGGGTGCACATTAGATTCGAGAATATACGGTATTATCACCTTATGGTGTGAGCGTTTGATTGACCTGCCATTGTGTTTGGAGTGGCTATTTAAATTACACACCTAACTGTTTAGACCTCTCATTTTCTTTGAAATCAGTGGATACAAACACAAAGAAATTCTGTATAAATTTTAATTGGCTGTCTCAAGTTAGTTAAATTATGCAGAAATGCTACTGCCATACCATCTCTGAATGCCAAGCAAAAATAAACTGTCAAGAAGTAATTGAAACTATGTAGGCAAGGCATATTATTGCAAAGTTTGGACCACGTTACTTGTTACATACATATATGTATGTAACACATATCACCTAAAGCTCAGAACTAAATTATGGTTATACACTTAATGATAATTGAGGAAAAATTACACATGTGGTAACGATAGCTAGAGGTTTTGCTGTATTCCTTTTTTTAGTAAATTACTTGTAGGAGCCAAAAATTCAAAATCTAAAAATTTTGGACTTCAGGGTTTGGTTGTTTGACCTGGTTGTCTGCATAGCATAATGCAGGTGAATACTGTAATGTGAACAAACAATAAGTTGTGTAAAGGAGGTATGTGTTTGCTTGTAGAAACATCCAGTGAAGTCAACTTACAGTAAGCTTCGCCTCCTTTGCCGCTCACTGGCTGGAAACAATGTGTACTACTTGACAGTAACAGCACCATCACTTCAAGATGAATGCAAGGTAATGGAAAACAGTAAATACCGTATATTCTCGAATCTAATCCGCACCTTTTTTACAGTTTTAGAGGGCTAAAAAATCAGATGCGGATTAGATTCGCGTGCGGATTAGATTCGCGGTCTAGAGCTGGATTTTGGAAAAATGATTGAGCTGCTGTACAATATAACAATAACGTAATTAACGTAATTAATAAACAACGTAAGAACAATACAATACAATAATCTATTATTTTATTATATTATTTACACAAAAATGACAACATAAAATTCAAATTCACAAGAATATGAAATTGCATTTTGTTTATTTAGGCAGTAAGGATACATGCTGAATTTCTAAAGTGCTCTGCTAAAAGCGTGTTCCACTTTCTACAAAATGGAAGTAATTCCACCATTTTATCTCTTCCAGATAAAATAATATTAAAGTTTTTCTAACGATAGCGCAAAAGTTTAAACGGCCAACGCGGGGACCGCAGACCCGATCACACAGGGCTTGTGCCGTAAAGTAGGCCACTTATCTCGATTTAAAGGGCAAAGCTGAGAAATAAGTCCGGCCGCTAAAGGTTAACATCCAATATTATTCAATCAGTCGCCCCGTGGGCAAGGGGTGGTTGAAGGAAAGGTGCGGATTAGAATCGCGAACTAACTTTTTTTCGTTTAAGAAGTCGCCAAAAACTGGGTGCGGATTAGATTCGGGTGCGGATTAGATTCGAGAATATACGGTACTTGAATATTTGACTCACAGAACAAGTGACAAGTGGGGCACCAACGTCCCTACAGACTTGGCAGTCACTTCTCACCAAGGTCAAAGAGCTCTGGGAATTGTGCTAATGTATAAGCAGACCATCTCGGCACATGTATCAATTAAGTAATGACAGTCATCACTGCAGTGTCTTAGACCTTTCAGTCAGTTGGTCTTTGTCAGGTAACAGTGAGTGTAGATGCCATTTGGATCGTAGTTTTGTGAGTCTCTATCTGTGGAAATGATTTATGCATATCCTCTCTTTTTGGTTTTAAAAATGCACACTGCAACTCTTACGGTTTTTCTCTGTTATAAATTACATAGAAGAAGAAGGCGATAGTGGTAACAGCTCGTGTCCATCCCGGTGAGTCTCCTGCTTCATGGATGATGAAAGGTTTTATGGACTTCCTTACAGGAGAAAGTTTACAGGCTAGAGTAAGTGATGTCATATTCTTTTTTAATTTTTGCTGCACCTTTTGTAACTTTGCTGTGTTTTAACATCATCAGAGCAGAAGATTCAAGTCATCTGGAATGCTACATCATGTCTGATAAACAGTTACTGACATTTTAAATGAATGTTGTGCCTCCTTCTGCAGTGTCAGAACAGTCCAAGCACAGTAGCTCTGCTGCAAAATGTACATAGGTGTATAGGTAACACTGGCTGGTGTTGTGAGCCTTTGAGTGTGCTTCAGCATGAGGTAATGGATGTAGAGTGTAGGTATGGAGACAGAAATTGGGTGGAGGTCATCTGAGTTGTATTTCATAGTAGAGGTGGGAGGTTGTGGCGGTGAAAAGGGAAGTAGAGGTCAGTGGATTCATGTGGTCCTTAAAAGAGTTGCTTGTAACCATGATGGGCAGACTTTTTCTGGCATCTCCAGGAGTATATGAGAGGCTTTTGTGACCTCCTGAGCACCAAGAATGTGGTCCTTTAAGCACTACCAACTGTATAAATTGCACTTTCCAGGAACACATGCTTTCGTGATCTTTCCTTCTCTTGTGATCCTACAACTTTCTGGCCCCACTACAAATTCCATTCCAAACCACCACCCAGTTCCTGTCTCCCTACCCACATTCTAAGTTGTTTATCACTTTCTTTCTATACCTTACACTGGAGCATGGGTCATTGTCACTTGACCTTCTGGCCACTTTCTCCTGGGCCCAACCCAGTGCATAGCAGTCACTCGCATTGGCTTGCAATCCCAGTCTTCCTTACCTCTGTGGTATACACATATTTTCTGGCATGGGCACTCTTCTTGGATCACTTGAACCTGAAAATGAAGGCAATATGCCCCTTTGAAACATTTGTAATTGTGTACCAGTTGCTGCAACATAACATTTGTAACTGTGTACCAGTTGGTGCAACATAACATTTGTAATTGTGTACCAGTTGCTGCAACATAACATTTGTAACTGTGTACCAGTTGGTGCAACATAACATTTGTAATTGTGTACCAGTTGCTGCAACATAACATTTGTAACTGTGTACCAGTTGCTGCAACATAACATTTGTACTTTAAAGTTGTACATACCGTGCAAGGCTTGAGATAATTATAACTTAAAACCAACAATATTGCACTTATTTTATATATGTATATTGCAACCCTACATATGTTTCGGCTGTACTTCAGCCATCATCAGGGGTTCTTCTTGCAGCGTCCACTAACTGTATTTCTCACTAACATTTGATTCCTATTGGTTTCTTAGTAACTAGGTGTTGTGCATTGTCTTATTGTCTAGGTCCTATATTGTTCACTTTGTACACTGATACACTTATGTATGTGGGTTTTTTTTGCACTTTTTAGTTTGATTTTGCATACAACTACAGAAGAAGGACCGAAAAAAGAACACCGAAGGCTACAGACATGCTCCAGAATAGGCCAAAACTACATGTTCCTAAAACGGACCAAGAAAATATCAAACTAAAAAGTGCAAAAAAACCCACATACATAAGTGTATCAGTGTACAAAGTGAACAATATAGGACCTAGACAATAAGACAATGCACAATACCTAGTTACTAAGAAACCAATAGGAATCAAATGTTAGTGAGAAATACAGTTAGTGGACGCTGCAAGAAGAACCCCTGATGATGGCTGAAGTACAGCCGAAACATATGTAGGGTTGCAATATACATATATAAAATAAGTGCAATATTGTTGGTTTTAAGTTATAATTATATACATTTGTAATTGTGTACCAGTTGCTGCAACATAACATTTGTAATTGTGTACCAGTTGCTGCAACATAACATTTGTAATTGTGTACCAGTTGGTGCAACATAACATCCCAGAAGACTTGAATCATCAGCAACATCACTGTGAGAACCTCAGATCTTACAATATCAGACTTGTTAACCTTAGTGCCCTTAATACTGCAAGAATGTTATTTTACCTGGCAACTCATGTCACTCTTCACTCTCACTCTTTTATATGATGGCAACTGGCAGTGCGATTGCCTATATTGCAGTTCATCATGAGTCAGGGTCCACACATCTTAGTTCATTGTATTTCAGTTAATAAATTTTTACTCACCATATTTAAATAAAGTGCTGGAAGCAGTTGTGTTCGGGTTGCGGATGTGCATCACACGTAGCAAACATATTGTTCATAGCATGTCAGAGTGCTGCTTGTGAAATTGAAAACTCTATATTCTGAATGGTTTCTTTGAGATCATCTTTTGTGCAGGGATTATTACTATACTGTTTATCCCTTAACATACCCAGCAAGTAAAAATCACACAGGTACGTATCTGCTGAATGAGGAGACTTCATCTCCTGCTTATTATTCTGTCCCCACACCCACAGTTTAAGTCCATCGCTTTGTTTCTGTACCTCACACCTGACCACAGGCTAATGTCACTTTTACCCTCCTGGACACTTCTGCCTGGGCTTTGCTTGTGCAACTCACTCATGGAGCAGAGTCCTTCTTGACAAGCTGATTGTTGCTCAGCTAATCAAACTCAGTGAGACATGAAAACCAGTTTGTTTGCTTCTCTCACTGAAGTAAAATTTTCCTAATCAGAAGTCTGTTTCAAATAAGACTAGCTTAAGAATGATGCAGTGAGAACCAGCATAGTGACTGTTTGGCAGCATGTAGCGTGGAAGGAAGAAATAGGTGCTTTCATACTTCAGTGGTTTGCTGTTATGAAGAAACAAAGAACAAGGAAAAAACAAAGTGAATCACAAAGTGCTTGAAGAGATAATTGTGATGCCAAGTGAGATTTGAGGTTCTCATGGTTGGGGCTGAACACTGTCACTTGTCTTCATATGAACACTGTCACTTGTATTCATATGAACACTGTTGCTTGTCTTCATATGAACACTGTCGCTTGTCTTCATATGAACCTGTCGCTTGTCTTCATATGAACACTGTCACTTGTCTTCATATGAACACTGTCGCTTGTCTTCATATGAACACTGTCACTTGTCTTTATATGAACACTGTCGCTTGTCTTCATATGAACACTGTCACTTGTCTTCATATGAACACTGTCGCTTGTCTTCATATGAACACTGTCGCTTGTCTTCATATGAAGACTGTCGCTTGTCTTCATATGAACACTGTCGCTTGTCTTCATATGAACACTGTCGCTTGTCTTCATATGAACACTGTCCTTGTCTTCATATGAACACTGTCGCTTGTCTTCATATGAACACTGTCGCTTGTCTTCATATGAAGACTGTCGCTTGTCTTCATATGAACACTGTCGCTTGTCTTCATATGAAGACTGTCGCTTGTCTTCATATGAACACTGTCGCTTGTCTTCATATGAACACTGTCGCTTGTCTTCATATGAACACTGTCGCTTGTCTTCATATGAACACTGTCCCTCCTATAAATGCTCCTGTCTGTGTGTAGAGACCCAACAGCAGTTATGTTGTCACATGGTTATATTTTTGTGCAGCACATCCACTGGTATAGATCTGTCATCCCTGAAAGTTTTTGGTCATAACTGCAAAGTTGTGTACTGTTTGTGACACACACCAAAGAATACGTTTAATAAGGAATTTGTCGGTTTATCATTGTTTATTACATTAATAAATTTTGCGTATATGTATTCACTGATACCATACATATAGCATTTAACCCCTTGGTGTGATGCTGAGAAAACTGTCCACTACAGTCATTGGCTAAGAACATGCAAATTAACAGGTGACCATTTAAATCCCAGGTCGTTTACAGAGTTCACTGGGCACTGAATTCTGACTGCAAAAGGTTAACTAAAGTATGTATATAAATATTAACATGGTAATACCATAAACCTGTTTTCTTTGGAAAGTAGGGTAACAAAAAGAAAGGGGTAAACGTTCACCCTGTAAAATGCCATGAAGGAAAGGCGAGTAAAGGTATCTCTTCTGTTTCATTAACCTCGGCACTAGATTGGGGTGGGTTGTCAGTGCCACGTCCCGACTGCTTTACTCCTGGCAAAGACCTGGTACCCATTGTACAGAGTGGGCCGAGATAGCTCAGTCAGTATAGCAACTCGCTACGGGCTGGACAGTCCAGGGATCAAATCCCAGTGAGGACGAGATTTTCCGTACCGGTCCAGACCGGCTGTGGGGCCCACCCAGCCTCCTATACAATGGGTACTGGGTCTCTTTCCTGGGGGTAAAGCGGCCGGGGCGTGAAGTTGACCACCCACCCTCATCTAGTGCCGGGGTTAAAGAAAGAGTAGAGCTATACCTCTACTCCCCCTCTGGGCCTTCATGGCCCGTTCTAGGGAGAACTTTACCTTTACCTTTTACCTATTGTACTGAAGGCTGGATGGGTTCCAGGGCCAGTCTGGACAGGTGCAGGAAATCTCCATCTCACCAGGGTTTCAATCGAGAACCATCCAAAGCAAAGGGCCCATTTTTTATCAGGGATATGGTTGCTGTTCTGGTCAGTGCCGCAATATGTAGAACTGAAACTTTAAAAATGACTGATACACAGATTACAATTGAAAGAGGAAGCATTAGATCGCACCCTGTGGAGAACTTGCTTTGGAAGAGGCTACGGACCTGTTGTAAGACAGGCTACAGAATGAATGGTACACAGATTACAAAAATGTATACTCATGTACACACAAAAAAAAATTGAGAATGATTTGAATGGCATCCACAACTACTCCACGTTTTGGCAAAAGCATGGATTAAGTTCCATAATATTTGTGTTTGTTCTGTCAAACGTCTGCAGTAGGAAACAGGAAACAGACAGGAAATTTATGTTTCTGTATATATATTAGATTACTGAAATGTGTAAATACTAAATTACTGAAACTGGTATTTGCAGTGTACAGGATGTCAGTAGCCATGAAAACTTCTCTCCAACTTGTTCTCTAGATCATGTTCCATTGCTGTTAGGAGCTGCGAGACAAGTTCATCTTCAAGTTGGTGCCAATGTTGAATCCTGACGGAGTGATAGTTGGCAACAATCGCTGTTCTCTGACAGGACGTGATTTGAACAGGCAGTACCGCACTGTCATGAGGGAGACCTATCCACCTGTCTGGCACACAAAGCTCATGATCCGCAGGTAATTACAATCAAGTAGAGGAAATTAACGAAGTATATAACATAAATGTGTTTGCTTGCTGCCTCTGTCTTTAGGGTAGAGGAGGCAGCACGTTCCTCCAAAATGTCAGTAGACTTATACCAGTGTACAGGGTGTCACATCATAGACAACAGTTTCCTTGGGTAAAATTGTGGTGTAATTTGTGTATACGTTAAATGCTGAAAGTAATGCTGTTATTCATGTTCATCCCATAGTGTTGCTTAATCCTTCAACTGCACATTTACTTTACCACAGATTGATGGAAGAATGTGGAATTGAAATGTACTGTGACCTGCACGCTCATTCACGCAAACACAGTATCTTCATTTATGGGTGTGAAAATCGCCGATCTGCAGATCGCCTTCAGGAGCAGGTGTTCCCGTTGATGTTGCACAAGAATGCGGCAGACAAGGTATCGCTCTGCTTTACTTCAAAGTTAATTGTTAGTGATTTTATTAATGGTTTTAAGAAGTGTTCTCATATTTTGCCTCTAAAACGTTTTCTGCAAGAACTTTCATGCTTGTCTGACAGACTTGATGTAGATCATCTTTCACTTAGACATACAGTGAAACTCTCTTAAGACGTTTTTGAAAATTCCAAGAAAATCTGACTTCTTAAGCGGGAAATGTCTTAAAAGGGTAGGACCAAAAAGTTCTATTTTTTTATTTTTTATTTTTTGTAAAGTTATTATGTATGTATGCTGAATTTGTATAATTTGTAGCTCTCTTAACACATTCTCACTTGTATCTGACCATCTAACCATTTTGTCTGTAACCTTTCATCCACAATTTTATTTACATCTTTAACTATACTGTCACTGACTTTTCATTCACAAGTTCACATTTCATTCCAGCTGTTTACTTTTCCTTGACATATTTGTCAAGTGTGGGTTGTCTTGCTCTTTTTTCAAAAACAGTTGCAGTATACACCTTCAGATTCCATAGACTTTGAACTACAAGCTCTGGGACATCTGTGTTGCTTCACAGAAAATGTTCATGCTCTTCCAAGACCATAAGGGTGGTCAGTAGTTCCAGTCACTTTTCACTAAGTCTGCAGTGTCTTGAATTTATTTTCTGGAATTGCTGATGTAACTTATCTGCACACAGTCACCACAAATTTTTCACAATCACACTACACCACGATGCATTTATATTACTGCCGATAAATTACGTTTAAACAAATTGTTACGTGCAAGCACCCACGCATCTAGCGTCAGACTGCTGTCCCCGCAGCGTGGTGGCTTCCACCTCCACATGGCTTCCGCGCCAGCAAGGTGCAACCCTGGGTGGTGTCGGCTAGCGCACTTAAACTTCTTCAAATGTTATTGGCTGCCTGAGTTCCCTCCTAGTGCCCGGCCAGTTGAAGCGGCAAGTCAGCTTGCACATGCCAGTGTTGCCAAATGCAGGCTCATGCAGGTCACGGAACAGCTAGGATAGGCTTCCAGCCCCCCAGTGCAATCTTTCAGTTGTCGTGATGGAAGAGTGACAGAGACCGAGTAGTGGGGATGGACTGATTGTAGTCTCTGCATCATAGGAGAAATACAACACCCTTGTGCCATGAGTTTGCTTCATTCTGCTGTGTGAAACTTGCGGTAATGACGTTGGGGATTAACCTATATGAACTGACCGCACTATTTGAACACTGTATTTTGGAAACAATGAATGGAATCTTGGGGAAATTGTTTAAGATTTTGATACAGAACATGTATTAAACAGGTAAAAAAATTGATTCATCGTTAACTTTTGTTACTTCTTAGGCGGGAAATTTTCTTATGCAGGGACGTATTAAAAGTACAATGTGTAATGTTAATCAAATGGGAGAATTTTGGTCCTTGTTTATTGTGACGTCTTCGGCAGGAAAACATCTTAACCAGGGACGTCTTAAACGAGTTTTACTGTATCAGGAACCAGGGATCCTCACACAGTAGGCAAACAACAAACACATGTTTTGCTGATGCTGATGCTGCTGCTGCTGCTACTACTACTACTACTACCACCACCACATTTATCATAAAACCATGTGCAGTAGAGTCACATTTTATGTGAAATATTTTATGTGCATTCATGTATATGTAGTCAGCAGTGAAAAATAAATGTGCATAATGAGGCTGTAGTGAAGGCCAAAAGAGCCCTGAGTTTGTGGACTGAGGACACGAATCAGAAGTGTGTTCCAGTACATGGGCGTACTGTTCGTGAAAGGTGCTTAGCCTCCGTGCACATTTTCAGAAAGTAAACCTGGTAGGTGTACTGATGCTGAGGGTCAAAGGAAGAAATTAAAGCCATTGATGGTTGGCTTAACACTTTAATACTTAATACTTCAAACTACATGCGTCCACATACTACATAGTAATACACTTACAGTTTATTTTAGTTTTTTTAAGGGAGGGAGTAGGAGGGTGTGAGGGGTGTGTTCTGATTACACTCGAGAATTTGGGTATACATGTTATGTTAGGAACCTAACTGCTGCCTAAAACATGACTCTACTCTACTGGTAAATTCTAGTGCCTTACTTTCCACTCATTTTATTCCTTGTAGTCAAGTTGAAAGCTCTGCTCATGTGTGTGTGTGTTGGGGGGAGGGGGGTGCATGCATGCACTCATGCTCAGTTTCCCCCTTATCGTCGTCGTCATTATTATTATTGTTGTTGTTGTTGTTGTTGTTATGGTGTTTGTAAGATTACTATGTTGGTGTACCAAAAATATACACTATGCATTTTAAACGTCAAACAGCCCATCTCATTTGTACATGCATTATGTAAAATATGCCTCCTGTGCCGAGAAAAACATTTTTAAATACAGGAAGGAGATTGCTGTAGCTCGTTACGCATGTTAAGTACAAACAGGAAGGTGGCTGTATATCCAGCATTTCAGAAGGCTTTACTGTTTCTGTCTTCAAGGCTGTTATGTCTGGGAAACTTGTGTAGGAGGTGTGGGCAGATGACTGGAGTAGGAAAAATAGGAAGAGGGGTAACAAAAAGACAGGACAAGAAAATTAGCCTTAAGAAGTGGGGTGTGATGAAATCTAAAGTGGTGGTGCAGCTGTCTTTCCAAATACAAAATGTTTGAGACAAAAATTATAACCACTAATGAGAAAAATGTTTTATATCTCTCTCTCCTATGGCGCTTCAGCCCGTGTTCGGGTCATGGCCTCCCCAAATGTTTTATATTATGCACAGTTTATTAATTTTTTTAACTAATGGCTATCAGGAGTGCATGTGTACTCAAACATGTATATATACAAATTTTAACTATCTCTGCCTCCTTGTTAACATTGGAAAATTAAAGAAAACACTTTGGTCTTTGCAATAAATATTGCCATTTTCAGAGCAACGTGAACATTACAAGTCTAAAAGTCTGGTTTTATTTGTTTTAGTTCTCATTTGAGAGCTGTAAATTTAGGATCCAGCGCTGTAAGGAGGGTACAGGCCGAGTGGTTGTGTGGATGATGGGTGTTGCAAACAGTTACACAATGGAGGCATCGTTTGGAGGGTCTGCTCTTGGGGGACGTTCTGGTACACACTTCACCACACAAGACTATGAGCAGATGGGACGTCATTTCTGTGAGACACTCCTTGACTACTGTGATCAAGACCCAAGCAAGGTGAGAACAGTCCAGTGAAAATTGTGTGTCTGTTAGCATCCATAGTTACAACCTTGCACACAATATATTATTCAGAATATAATTTGAAGGTTTGGCGTTGAGGAGTCAGTGAACAATAACTGTGTTATCACATGGGTCAACAGGTAATTTGTATTGTTGGCTTGAAATGAAGCCCCTCCCCCCCCCCTTCTCTCTCTCTCTCTAACTGAATATAGAAAAATCTTCTCTGTTCTTGTCATCCCAGGTACTTTGAGGGAGTATTTAAACCAGTACATATGCCACTTGAACAGATGCATTTTTGGTCCTGTAAATTTGTAGAGAATGTAGGCAGTTCTTTAATTTTTTGAATAGAAAAGTGTTTGTCAGTTCTGTCCAGCTCAACATTAGGCGAAAATCGTGGAAAACTTCAGTTGAGGTAAAATGGATTCATAATTCAATATTGGATATGTTACAGATAGTTTTTGAAATGTCCATGTGATAAGAGACCTAATTTCATACATTTATGTGCCTGTGATAAACAGTATTAACATAAGTATATTCTTCTAAGGGAATAATTCTGTTAAATTAAGTATTGTGTATGTATTTTGAGTTTCAGAAATAGAGTTTATTTTCTGATAGCTGTCAACTAAATGCTTTATCTGTGGAAATCTTAACCCTGTGGTGCCTAGCATCAGGTATACTTGTCATGCAGTGACACACCAAGTGTCAGGTATAGATTACAGCCATTTAATGGCCTTCCTTATGCAGCTGTCATTTACATTCGGTCTCCTGCACATCAAAGGAGGCATTTAATTCTGGCACCAAGGGTTAATAAGAGCATAATCAAACAACATTCCTTCTGTAAGTTTTCAGGCTGTCACGGCTGGTATCACTCAAGTGATAATCATCTGGGTCATTATACCATGTAGGACCATGTCATCCTTCTCCATTCAGCCATTCATCCACCCATCCATCCACCCACCCACCCTTCTATCCACCCATTCATCCATCCATCCGTCATTCTGTCCCTCCTTCCATCCATTTGTCCGTCCATCCCCGCATCTGTCCACCCACTCATTCATCCACCCATCCATCCATTCACACATCCACCCACCCATCCATGCATCCATCCGTCTTTCCATCCCTCCATACATTGTCCACCCATCCATCCATCCATTCACCCATCCACCCATCCATGCATCCATCTGTCCTTCCATCCCTCCATACATTATCCACCCATCCATCCATTCACCCATCCATCCATCCTTCCATCCATTCACCCATCCACCCACCCATCCATGCATCCATCTGTCCTTCCATCCCTCCATACATTGTCCACCCATCCATCCACCCACCCATCCATGCATCCATCCATCTTTCCATCCCTCCATACATTGTCCACCCATCCACCCAGCCATCCATGCATCCATCCATCCTTCCATCCCTCCATACATTGTCCACCCATCCATCCACCCATCCACTCATCTATCCATCCACTCATCCATCCACCCATCCATTCACCCACCCATCCATCCATCCATCCACCCATCCATTCACCCACACATCCACCCATCCATTCACCCACACATCCACCCATCCATCCATCCACCCATCCTCCCATCCATCCGAGGACAGAGGCAGCATGTTCCTCTGAAACATCAGAACCAGCATATATCTTACACAGTGTGCTAACCCTGAAGACTATCATTTAGGAAATTTTTTTGCATTTTTAAGTTTAAAAACTTTGATATTGAAGATGTTTACTAGTTCTGCATTTCATAATCAGTTTCTAGAAACTTTATTGAAATACCGCGAGCCAGAGTTACAAAATGTGTTCTTTTATTTTACGAACTATTGGTGTTTATTGCTCAGTTTCACGGATAAATTTTGTAAGGACAATGAATATTAACTTCATGGCAGTGCATTTAGCAGAATCTTCTTATGCTCATAGTTGGTACTTTCATCCAAATGTTGACACTTGAACAAAATGCACATCACTGTGCCTATTACAGGATTTATGAATGTAGTTGGAAATTCACTCACAAATGTACCCCCTTTTTTTATGCTTCTTTTGTGGATGAATTCCAATGGTAAGTGATTCATATTCGCTCACTGTGTTGTCAAGCAAATTTCAATATTTACCATCCAACCACACATTTCTAGGTACTTCTAAACAACAAGCATGTGTAATGTGCAGACAGCATGCACACCTCTATATATTTACAGATTTATGTAAATATGTGCATATTTTTGGATCCATACAGAAAATACTCTGATAATTCCACGCAGTTCTTTGAGTTTATGATGTAATGTCAACTTGTATGTGGTTACCAATGATTCAGATGAATACAATATATTACCTCCATCTCCATACAGTAGTGTGTTGTACTTTACCATATACCAGTGTATTACATATGAGTATCTTACCCATCTTAACCAGTATTGAGCAAATCTACTTATCAAACAATACATTGATTTGCATGTATGTACTAGTACTGCCACAGTAATTTGTGTTTTCTACAAGAAATTCCAGATCTGGTACAGATTAAATATGTACAGATTTGTCTTTAGTTTTTCAACCAACAAATGCATTTGTTGGTTGAAAAACTAAAGATTAATGTTAAGATGCACGGTGAACACAACGTCAAATGTACAGATTTGGTTATGTGCACTGTGCAGGCTATACACTTGCGCATCTGTAGGAGAGACTTCGTTGCAAGATCATTAACAGACTGGCTCGAGAGGGGTCCAGCGCTGATGAGCCAACAAATATCAGTCTCTCAGACTATTCCAGGTAAGCTGTATTACTGTGACAGAGAATTTAGCTTTTGTACTTGGTTTCATAATATTCAGTATGTTTAGCATAGTAGCATCTGCCTCATACAGGCAGCAAAACTTTACTGCGTGAGCATGCTTGATACAGAATTAGAGTATTGATGTATGTATGTATCATGATACTGCATGTGCACACACATACTGATCGAAGGGTTAACACTGACATTTGAAATAATGCACTGAAGTACAAATAAATAAGTTAGTTGTTGGCGTTTGGGATCAAATGTGAGCCTTTAAATACTTGAGTAGTACGCCAAACCTCTGGACTACCAGGGTGGCCCCATTCTTGGGTTCAGTCCCATCTGCTGTCACTAAACTTAAAATGGAAGAATTATAAACTGTCATTTAATATAATAACAACCAGTCACCTGAAGGTAGGAGTAGAATCAACTCACAAAGTGTTGTATCCAATATACCTCAGATCAACAGAGAATGTTCAATACAGTGTTTGTATAATGAGACAAGAGTTATTTACTGACATGTGTCATCGTCATCACTGTAGTGTGTGAACAGAAGGGTGATGTTCCGTATGTGATGTACAAGATCGTCTAAATGTGTCTGGTGGGGTAAACGTATTTGTACACAGAAGGTCATAAACTATCTTTCAAGTGTTATGGTCTGTTATGATTGTGTTTTATGAACATTCTGTAGAATCGTGAATGTACTGATGTCACTGGAAGGCTTCCTTTACCCGTATAGTATGCAGGGTGAAGTTTTTCCTCCAGTGAAAAGAAACTGTGTGCAGGGTACAGATGTCAGTTGCCAGAGATAAGGAGACTGACATGCCCTGAAGTTCACATACATTGTATATTAAATTAGCTGACGGTTTTTTGGTGCCAATTTTACAAACTTTAACAAAGTGTTAGAGAACTCTGAAAGTTACAGTCTAGCCCAGTATGCAGAGATGATTTACAAAGGACATGTTTATAATTTTCTGTCTGCCAGAAGCCAAGTAGTGTGGATACCGTTCTTGTATGACAGGAAAATATGGCCTTGAGTTCCCAGAATTAGCTAATTCATATTAAGTTTGTTGTAAATAGTTTTAATTGACAATCAGTAGGGTAATATAAAATATGTGTTTAAAAGTGTATCCTGTCTTATCTACAGATGGAAGTTATTTTTCTTGCTGAGCACAGTTATTCAAGGAAATAAATCACTATCAGCTCCTTCTTTAAACGTAAGAAAACGGAAGGCTAGATGTACAAATGTGTGCATATAAGACTGTGGTTTGCTATTCTGGGACCTGTTTTAAAGTAGAGTTCTTATAGTTTGTAATAGAGCCCAAAAGTTAAAACACTGTTATTACTTAGGACTCAGCATTTCACTGTGGTTCATAGTCTAAAAATGTCTTTTCATGAGAGTCATTTTAATTTTCCTCTTTTATCCCGGTGTTTTGTCTTTGAAGTAAATTGTTTGTAAGTAACATTCAACAAATCCGTACCTGTAGCATGTTCTTCAAGTGACACTACACCCACATATAGACACATTTATTCACCAGATTGCCTGAAATAAAACTATTTTCACAGTGATGTGGGTGACACCAGTAGCTCATCTGAAGATGAGGGTGCAGGTATGGGCAGTGTGCCAGGAACAGAAGACTGCTGTTTACCGCTGCAAGTGCCACCTCCTTCTCCTGTTTTGCCCAAAAGAGAGCATCACAAATCTGGCGTACCACCGGACCACATGGTAAGAGTACAAGATTGCATCATATGTTTTGACTCTTGGTGACAATAGAAAATTTCTTTTTGATGCTTTAAGTTTTACATCTCTGTATTTTTGCCCCATTTAACTATCACTTCTTTAAAAATCCGTAAACTACATTTTCAGACTGTCATTATCTTGAAACAATATAAGAATTTCAAATTATGAAAGTTGTATAATGACAAGGAGTGAACTATGAATCATAAAGAGTGCTGATAAGGGAAGGATATATTCCATGAGAGTGATGGTTAAGCCCTTTCTAACTGTAAAAGAATGAAAGAAAAAATTACGGAATTGAATACAAGTTTTATTACCAAGAGCTGTTACCACTGGTACTTCAGCACAGTGTGACTGACATCTGTAGGGTCTGAATGTCACACTTGAGCAGATAACGTGCCTGTCTTGTGTTCAAGAGGTCCCAGGGTCAAATCTGGACACATTGACTGTCTTTTCTGGGTTTTTCCACTGTATTCCTCATTTCTCTCTAGGCAGATGCCGGGACAGTAATTTAGATTAAGCCTTGGCCACTTCCATCCACATCCTTTCCAATGCATTATTCCCTACTATTTAATGCTACATACAGAGTGTTCTGTGTAAGGTGTGCCAAACTCAAATGTTGTTGTACGAGTCATTTTGAGTAAAAAAATGTTATATCAACATATGCCCGATTATAAACCATTATGCCATTGTGAGGATTTTAATGTATGCACATTGCTGTAACCAGAGTTTTTACGATGTATATGTTTTGTCATACTCTAAAAGTAAAAAAGAAATCTACATGTCAGGTAACACCACAAAAAAAAGATGTCTATTAAGTTGTAACCTGCTGTACAACATGTGTCCAATAACACCACAAACAAAGGCAGCAGTTAAGCCTTACCCTACTTTATGTACAACACGAAAAGAAAATTATGTGTCAGATAATACCACGAAAGACAGGCATAAAGTTTTACTTATGTTACCAAGTTAGTTATGTTAGTTGACTTGTTTATGTTGCAACGTGGCAGAAAAGTCAGTGTTGTTGAGATAATATCAAACAACATCAATTTGCAAGTTATGTTACACTGATAACTGTTGAAATGACCTCCACCATTCTGTATATGCAGCATGGCACTTCACAAAGAGAATTTGCTGCCTTTCTGATAAGTTCATCATTTCCCTTTATGTGGTCAACAGACTCCATGATTTATTGCAAGAGTTCTCTTGTCTGTGATTGTTGCCAATAGAACATATTGTTCATATGTCCCAACAAGAAGTAGTCGAGGCAAGAGAGATCTGGTGACCTCACAGGCCAAGCCTATGGACCAAAAAGAGTATGAGATAGGAGAGAGTAGTGTGTACCAGAGGTGGGAGTTAGTGTGAAGGTGGTCATAAGAACTGATACTGTACAGTATCTTGAGACATTAAAATGTTCATAGTGGTGTAATGGCTGATAATCAGGTATGTGTTGGTGTAGCATTTGTTACTTATCATGAGTCATATAATAACATCCTCAAGTTTGGCACACCTTATGCAGAACACTCTGTGTACCATGAACAACTGATAGAATAGTTAAATGAATCGTAAATAAACAAATAGTAGGCATCTTTAGAAAGTGTGGACATGAATCCTGACAGCATGGTAGTGTGTAAGTTTCGATTTTGCTTTGACCACACTATTAGCCAGACCACGCATCAGTTGCCCCAGCTGCTTTGGATTTGAGCCCACAACTTCAGCGAACTCGACCCACTCTTATGGTACATAGGGCTACTATTGACTTGGGAACAGACCCTGGCAGTGATCTGAATGATCCAGCTACAGATTCTGGAGACGACAGTTTGTCCTGGCGTCACCGTGGTCGAGGTCGTGCAAAATTTGATATTTCTTCTGGAAGGGGTGAGTGATTGACACTTTAGGAAATGTTTGATTCTCTAAAGGATGATTGTTCTGATATAAAAATTTGTTCACATCATTACTTAGAATGTTAAAATAGATGATAATCAAATTTACTGTATGTCACTGCTCTTAAGATTGCTGTGGAATCCACAGTGGCCTATATGTTTGTACTGACACATCTGTCTGTTGTGGTGTCAGGTCATAAATTTTGCAAGAAATGTGGGGGCTGTAAGTGTATGTTTCTAGCACTGTTATGGTCTCTGCTTGTGCTGTAAGATAGAAGCAGCCATAAAGATGATTCTGCATCTCTCAGTGAAGGAGAAGTGGCATCAGTAATGGTTGGTAGGGAAAGCCTGTTGCATATTGCAGACTTTGATCCATTGTGACAGGCCTGGTATTCTCTGTATTCCTATAATTTGCGTTTCAATTAAGGTAGAGGCTTGGCACCAATATCTGGCTGGGAATAAAACCCAGACCATTTGAGACCACCAGGTTCCCACATCAAAATCTGAAACAGTATGTTCCTTACGTCCTTCGATTAGCGTATTTCATTGTAGGTACTGCTGTTATTTTCTTCTAGTGTCAACAAACAAGTGCATAGCTGTTGGTGATATGCCTCCAGAGCTCATAGTGACTTCTGCACAAGCCCAAGTGACAGATGTAGATACAAATGAGAAGGTGCTGGAGAAGCAGGCTGAAGGCACTGTCACCAGAGAGTCTGAGCACCAACAGACAGAGAAGCTTCGACAACATAAATCAAGCCAAATGTCTGTTGGGTATGTTGTTTGTGTACCTCTACATAAACCTTATACAGTTCTTCCTATGAAAATAAAAGAATGTGAGTAATGAAAGTTGTTACAGCATATTATAGCAGTGGTGCAGTTCAAACTTTCACTCACTGTGCATTAATTCTGTACCTAAATAGGGGTGGACAAGTGCAATGAAATGTTAGGTTAGGGTGAGTTGTTTATGGCCTCTTTACTGAACATACATAAAATCAGCACATTGTGGAGATAATGTGTCTTGGTGGTGGTGGTGGCGGCGGCGGTGGTGGTGGTGGTGGCGGCGACGACAGTGGTGGTAGTATTTAATGCTCAGGCTCTTTGGGGAAATTGATTTGCCTTCAGTGATCCCTGTATAATTTTACAAGTGATGGAGTATTCCAGAATTTTAAACGGCAATCTGCAATCTGGAAGATGATCTACATTCATTATGAATTTATCTTCTTTGCAACCGCTTCCTAGGGTATGCACAAGCCTGATGATGTGGGAGGGCTCGTGAGCTTCCATGACCCTGAGAATAACTTAAGGGTAGGGCCACTCTTGTGAGACAGGTCAAAAGGTAGGAGCCAGACTAAGAAGCAGTCCACCCAATGGGCGATGTAGGTCACCACCTCATATATTGAAAAGAGTGCCCACACAACAACGACCTACACTAAAACTCAGACAAAAGTCCCTTAATATGGTAAAAACCCGACTTTACATTTTCACATTTTACATTTTCCGTGATTTTACACACTTTTTGTAGGGCCCCGGCCAAATGCCCATAAGAACAATGTTCCCCAGGTTTTACACTTTTCCAGATTTTACACCTTGTTTAGGAGTCCCCACAAAAACTTAAAATTGGAGTTTTACTGCATAATGTCTGTTTATAAATGTCTTCTGCAGAATTACAGATTTCTATGAAACCATGTAGTTAGGAGTATATTAAAAGCCATTAGGCAGATTTTATTTTGCCTGTACCTGTCCAATGTAGCTCTTGCTTTACATCAAGCTGAGATTGATGGTATCTTTTCCTAAATGATTTATGAAATAAAAATCTGGTACATAACATAAAATGTAGACCTCATCAGCACTGTAATTGTGCACGAGTGTCTTTTAAAATGAAATATATTTAATCAAATGAAAGATAAGTTACATCTATATTTTCATTACCTTTTTTTCAGCAACAGAATTTATGAATATGCAATATGGTATCTGTATTGTTGATTGACTTTTAAGCAGTTAAGTTGTTCCAGGGGTTGTTTCCCTCAAAGGTAAAGCTGCCAGGGCATGAGGCTGGCCACTCACCTCCATGTAGTGCCAAGGTTAAGAGTGTGTAGAGTTCTACCTCTACTTCCCCATGTACCATTATGGTGTGCAGAGGAACAGCTTTTCCTTACTTTACAGTTGAGTTGTTTCTGCATTAGATGAACATTAAGACCAAACAGACGTACAGAGTAGTGAGACTCATGTTTAGAAAACATGCCTACTTGTCTGACGTGGAGTACGCGTATCTGCTTGTGTTAACATTCGTCTTCGTGAAGGACACAAATGTGTACATGCAGTTTATTTATGTAGAGGTTATGTAACTTTAATAAATATGGACCTGTATGTGTTGTTGTATGTAGCTAGTTTCCTCCCAGGTTTGGGGTCTGCCACAGGCTGCTGCACTGTGCATTTAAAACTCGGCTCAAGAATCGTGCAGAAATCCAGGAAGACACTCTGAGAACAAACTTTGCTAGGGCTTGCAATATTTTCTAGTGTTTACATTTTGCAAAGATGTTTTTTATATAAGATGAGACATGTTGCATAGTTTATTGATAGTACTGAGTATTGTTATGCATTAATAAATGTAACTTAATTTTACAGCGTAAACCGAGCGTGTAAGTTGGCTAATCCACGACCGATGACTGAAATAACCCAGAGTAGGCAAAACTCACTACTGCGAACAAAAATATGGACAGGCATCCCTTGCACCTGCCATGAACCCAATGCTCCAACCCACTGGAGTGGTCGTGGAGGTGAGGCATCACTGCTACAGGCTTGCTCACAGAAACTTTCCACCCTTCAGAAACAAAAACATGACCCAGTGGGTAGATCTAGAAAGCCTAAAAAGAAACAAGGGGCAGATTCTAGACCTCGAAGAACTTCAGTTTCAGATACTTCTGCAGGTGAAGAGACGAAGAGACTTGGGATCCTAGAAAATATTAAGAAAAGTAACCGGTACCCAACGTAAGTAATCACTGCTGATTGGTAGTGTAATGTGTGCACCTGTTACATCAAGTGCTTAACGTACAGACACACCCCTACTTGCACAATTTAAAGTTGTGCAGTTTCAGACTTCTACAACTTTCAAAAAAAGTAATAATAAAAAACTTGAAATTTGTTAAACACTGCCACATTTTTCCTTATGGGAATGAAAGCACAGTGAGGCAGATGTGGTAAAAAAAATACAGGCACCCCATGGTTAATTAAGCCCATACTTCCCTAAACTTAACCTTACATACACTTTTCCGTAGCATGTTTACATTCTTACAATGAATGGTATTTTCCACCATGAGCACAACTTTATTATCAATATTAATTTATTTTGTTACTGTGTTCTAAGAAATTGTAAGGTTGAGGTATCGCTTCATCTGACACATACTTTTGTGTATTTATAATAGGTATAATATGTTTACATTTTTATAATTTGGTTGGCCTGGAGATGGCCATATTTGGTCAAAATGTGTTGTCATAATAATATGGTAAATTAATATCAATAATAAAGTTGGATTGACTGTGAAAATTGCTGTTAATTATTATAAGTAACATAATGGGATGTCTAACACTAAACTTACATTATTTCTGTTGATGTATTTATTGTATCCAAAATCATTTTTAAGATTTAACACAAACTTTGCTTAGCATCTTAATAGGCAGTTACAGGATTAACAACACACACACACATATGCACACATGTGGACTCACACGTGTACTTTGTTACACCTATTATGTGTAGTGGGTTGTGGACTGAATTCCATAATAACATAAAATTTGAGTTATGTAAAGGTTTGCAGAATGGAATGCTGATGTCAGTCAGGGAGTATCTGTACCTTGTGTTTTTGAAAGTCTAAGTTCAGACCTTCTGTGAGAGATTCAATATAGTGACTTAAGTTTTGTGTGCAGTTCTCATTCTACCGCATGGTACATGCCTTGCCATTTCCTCTTCCTCAGTTTGATGACTGTAATAATGTTGAGTGAAAAGTAAAAATTCTGAACCTCAACATAGTCCAGTTTTCACCATCCTGGTGTTTTTTCTTTCCTCTTAGTTCCAGATATTTTTCACATCACCCAGTTTCCAGTCAGTCTCAATTTGTGTTCTTTTGTTTGAGTTACAGCCCCAGTTTTAAACCCATCAACTGCTTGATCTGCTAAACTTAATCTCCATTAGTGAAAGTTACACAGTAATTTTTATTTTTTATTTTATTTTTTCAGGAAACATGATATACGGCGTAATGGCATTAGACAAAGACATAAAGACTCAAGTAATGACACTTCTCCAGGCGACGATGTGGAGACAGATTCTGCTGATGTGAAGAAATTGTTGCGGAAGTGCAAACTTCAGAAATGGAAGGCAGTCACACATTCAAGTCGCTCAAAATATACATGTGAATCTCTTGGTAGGCATCAAGAACAAAGAGCACATCAACCAGAACCCTCCTGCCATTCTCGTCAGGCGAAGGCACGTAGGAAACCAAGTCTCAAGTGGAAATTTTGTCATGCTGTTGCCACTATGGTGACAGGCAATGACAATAATGGTAGGGACACAGACAGTCCTGTAGGCTCAGGTTCTGAGTCAGACATAGAAGACAGTAAGCCAGAAGTACCGGCAGTAAGGGTGAGCACTGCAAACAGCAAAAAGAAAAAGAAACGCAAATCAACAGCTGGACAAAAGAAGTCCCGACGAACTTCATCTGCCGCAGCTGCACCGTCAACTTCAGGTAAACAGAGAACTAGTAAAAAGCTGGTAAAGCTCCAACAGTGATAATTGTCAAAAATCAGCTGTGCTCAGGGTGGATTAACTTATCAAGAGATAGGACAATAGAAGAAATAGTTGTGGTTGAAAGCAGTAATTTGTATCCCATTTTGTTAATGGGATGTAGATAAGTGTTCCAAATTGGCTGCATCCACTGCTAGTGTAGTCATGTCTGGCTTCATTGAAGTTTAGCATGAAGGCATGAAGACAGGGTTATCCAGAACTTTATCATGTGTGGTCAGTTATTGACACAGGACTAGTTGTTCACACTGGAGTTTCATGGTTATATTTTTTAATTGCATGTTAGTTGTGGGATAAATGTTAATGTGCATTCTTTTGTTTTCTAGGTCATTTCATTTTGTTTCTTTCATTAAAAAATGTTACACACAAACAATGCTTATATTTCTTTATTTTATATAACAATTCTCTGTGTCACAAGTATTACAATTATACTTTTATTATAAAATATAAAAAATCCTTTTTTTTTATTTTGGCTTGATTTTGTTTCTTATGATCATTTTTCAGAGATGTTTCTCAGATTGAACTTTACAGGATGTTTTGTTGTGTCTGTTGTAAAGATGACATTCGAGACGTTTAATTTCAGAGCAGTTCCTGTTATTTAACAGAATTTTCCCATTTCTTAGCCGTAGAATATATCTGAGGTATGATAAATAGACTACTTTTGAAATTTTAGATTGTGATGGGTGGTTCTGCTTTCAAGGTGCATGTCGTAATGATGCCACATCCATCCAGCCAACCTAGCTCAGTTGGTATAGAGACCTGATATGGGCTGGATGATATGTTTTTGATTCCAGACAGAGGTAGGGATTGTTGTCATATGCAGTGTTGAAAGCGTCTGGGTACCTGGGGTAAGGCCATGCCCAGATCCAACTAGTGCTGAGGTCCCAAATGCATGGAGCTCTATTTCACTTCCCTTGTCCCTTTCAGGCATGGTACTTGATAAAATGCACAGGCAGGTACTTTTACAATACCTGTTACTTGCATTTCTGTATTTATAAAATCTTTTCTTCTGCTCAAGAAAAGAGAATAATATTTGAAGTTTTAAGAGTGCTTAACAAACTTCTCACCAATATAATTTGAGCAGTTTCCATGGAATTATAAATTGTCCTGTACAGGCCATGAAGGCATGTAGAGGGAGTGATCACTCCTCATGCCCAGCCACTTTACCACCAATGAAAGAGCTCCTGTTACCCATTGAATAGGAGGCTGGTTGGGTCTCATACCCAGTCTGGACGTTTTGGAGATGAGAAAAGTTGCTTGCCCCTGCTGGTGTTATAATGTAAATAAATAAATAAATGTAGAATCTTTATTATAATTATCTTTATGCCGTCATTTACTGCTACATGACAAAAGCAGTTTGACAAGCAGCCTACAAAAACCAACATTTTTCTCTGTGTATTTATGGTGTGTTGCTGCATGGAGTGTGGTGGAATTTGTAGAAATGAGCACTGAAGTAGAGCACAGCTGAATCTTGTTACATCCTTTATAGTATGTACTTTTGGCTCTGTTAATTGACCAGGAAAGCTGCCATTTACTACAAACCTAATGTAGGATAGAGTTCTGTTACTAATAAAGGTAATGTTATAGAATTTGTAAATAATAATATGTACAGTAGAGTGGATCATCATGTCTTCTTTACCTCTTAAGTGTGATTTCAGTACCACCTTACATTTTTTGAGATGTAATATTCCTGTGATGTGGGGACATGCTGATTCCGGAGTGTATCAAGTATTTGCCAATGAGTCAGAAACTTACATTCAAGACTAACTAGATCCATTTACAAATTTGATATTATTCATTCCATGCATTGTGACTAGAATTACCCACATACACCAACAAATGCACACAGTTTATATGAAATAACAAGTAACCCATATAGTGAAAGACATTGTAGAGTTTGTGTGTATTGTGGTAAGTGATGTTGTTTGATTTTAGTATAAATTCGTGTTGTATATGTTGGTGTGTGTGGTAGATATATAGACCCATTTTAGTTGTTGTATGACCATGTGCGTGCATGTGAGCATGCACGTGTTGTGAATGTAGTGAATACAAGTCTCCTACCGTGCGTTGAGTGAGACCTTGGCTGCCCTTTACTGACTATGTTTTTATCATTTGTAGTAGCAGAATTTTACTAGCTTCCTGTATCTTAGATGGGCAGAGTCTCTGAAGAACAAAATGTCATTTTCCACATTTATAAGTAATTTTTAAGACAGTACTGTGTTTAATGACCCAGAAGGCAGTTTCAGAATAAAATAGATCAATATGCACATCACAACCAAAGAAATCCTGAATTCTTTAAACCTGCTGGTATTTACAAGCTGTTTACTGTAATTCTTATTGGTGCGGAAACTGTCTCACTGTGGCAATTAATCATGTAGACGAAACAGATGACAGTTGAACTTTTCAGAATATAGATGACATAGCAGTTTGTGAACCATGTTTCTCTTTTGTACTTCCATCATCTCTTGATTGTCTACATTTCTCTCTTGAGAAATAGAAGTAGACAAGGGATCATGCTGTCTGTGTCCCCTCACGTTTTGAAATAAATGACCTGTTTTAACAAAATTTGGTATTAATGTTGTGCCATTGGAGGTTACTGAAGTCTGATACTATTTAATTTCATGCAATCAATAACAACAGCAGGGTATAAGCATGAGTTGGCAGTGAGATGAGACTGCCACTACCGCTGCTTAATATAGGATCCTGAATTGATATATGGTAACAGATCTTCAAAGGAAAGGTACCTTTTGCTAACGTTTTGCAGTGTCCAAGTCCAGGTCACACTACAATGGACAGTTGGTCAGTCTGCCTTCGTGCTTTAGAGGGTTAACAGAAGTCATTGGTAGAATGTCAAAAGATAATATTCCAGCTTGACAGCTATAACTAATGAACCTCTGGAACCAGGCATATTAAATTTTTTTGGGAAGATTGATTATAGACATTCCTTGAAATTATGAACACAGCAGTTAGAAACTTGGTGATGGTACAAGACTTTGATGTTGTACCCAACAAATTTGACTTTTTGCCCATCCCATTCAAGGTACTTGTGCACTGTGCTACAAACTATGTTTCTTTCCAGGTATTTACATTTTAAATGAGATTTTACTATGTTTATCGACGTTAAGTGTTTTGTGGCTTAGGAGGAGCAAAGGGCTCATGCAGACAGCATTTGTACTTAAGTAATGAGTTCTTCCTGAGTGGAAGGTATTACAAACAAAGATGACAACAATGAGAACGACAACAACATGGGAAATAGGCCAGAATAATTGGTCAATATAGTGCATTCGTTGGTCTTATTGTTTGATGTAACTTACTGTTGCAGCCAATAAAAAAATTGCAGCAGAATTTGTTGCTCTGAGCATTGAGCATATTTACAGGAGCCAAGCATGCTACCCCATAGCTATTTTTCATTGTGTTTTTGCAGTATAGATATAAACCACCTCAATGTAACATTTACATCTCAGGATTTGTAGGACCAGACATCTGTGCAAGAGGAAAACTGCCTTTATGAGTTTTGTCTGAAATTTCTTGTTAATTTTTCTGTGGTTCCATAAACAAATACTGCATTCTGTATGGTGTTGTCTTCACTGTCAGATGTTACCGAACTTTGTTATGATGAGTGTGTAGCAGTATGCTTAACTGTTGTAAATATCAGTCTGAAAAATGGAAGAAAACAGATAAATATTGAATGTAGCTAGGTAATGTCCTTGTTGTTCAGTGTTGCAGTTCTGTGTGTTTCTGAATTTCGATAATTCTTACCTTTCAGGTGTTCATGTTCATTCCCCCTTCATTGATCTGTATAATCAGGGTTTCACTTCACTGATGGTATTGAAATAGCATTAAATGTTAATTTGCCCCAGTTGTGCATAATTCTAGCTAATGTGTTTAAAAAAATGATACCTTTCTTGCCATAGGCACATACATTAACATATGAATATTTCAACAGGAGTGTGTCCCAGATTTTCCAATCTGAAACCCATTTTAGTCAGCTTGTGTCCCCCCCACACACACACACACACACATATTTATTAAATCTATCTGGTGTTACAGTTACAGTACACAGTCCCCTGCTACTCAAGTCCTTTATTCTGAAGAATTGTGCAGCTTTTCATGTTTCTTTCTTATACCTTTGTTCATAATTTGTGTATATCTTGTAATTGTTGCGTTTTCTGTTTCCCTTGCCGCCCAGTTTCTGAATCTGTGTAATGTGTCCTGTTTTATTAGTTTTTCTTGAATAGATTGACACATAACTTCCTTTTTTCACCAGCTGTATGATAACCAGTATAAGCCAGGATGTTGCAAGCATCCTGCAGTTTAAATAGTCAGGAGAGCATTGCGTTTAACCATTGTAGTTTTAACACTCGACTATGTACGGTGAAGTATGGATATGCACAACTGTTTGTATAGAAATTGAATGGAGATTAATGGTTTGAATTTATATATGCGTTTACACATATGAGCAGTGCAAAAGAAGGATTACAAATGCCAAACTTGCTGGTTCCTATGATACACATGTCTGCCTTAAGAATGAACTCTTTCTGGTTTGTATACACACAAAATTGTTTAGTTGTACAAACAGAGAAAGATGGGTTTTTACTTTAAGTTCCTATAGTGTACTGAGTTACTGTAATGCATGTATAATCCTTTTGTGATATGAAATGAACAGTTTGTAAAAATTAAAGAGTTTAATAGAATGTAGAATTGCTTATATACAGTTTGTTTCAAGGTTGTTGTTGCCCTTTTTACTTTTATGACATTTATATTGTATAAATGGTAGTAATTGTTCTTACTGCTTATGTTTTGGAAATCCAGAGTTAATTCATGAAGTGTAGGTCAATGCCTTAACACTTGTGTGTTATTTTTTATGACAGGTTTATCTGAAGTTGTGGTTTAAGGAATTCTGTTTTGTCAGATTTATGTATACACTTGAATATGAAACAAGAATTTTTCCTAATTCATTATCAGAAAAATGGTGTGTTACCTTATAATCATACAAAAAGTTAAACAACTTCTATGAGTGGAGTAATGCTTTTGTATCTGCCATGGCTAGGTGAATAAACAAAATGATACAGCTGCTACAGTAATTACACATGCTATTTTGTACTGCTGGTTTCATTACTGATGTGCTGACAGCTCATTTATTTCAAGTCAGATTATTGAGGTGAAAAGGTGTTAAGCCTAAATATTCTATACAAATAATGAGCGATTAAGTTTAAAGGAAATTACAACAGCATATAAAATACCAAATCAATACACTGCACTAGCAATGATAATTTTAAATTAATGGTAATTAAACATGTAGAAGAACTTGATAACTGCATGATGGCTTGTTAATTTCGTGTTGCAGAAAAGAATGCAGAATGCTGAAAAAAAAAACTACAGTGAAACTTGGATTTTACATTTCTGAAGGGACCATTTAAAATGAATCAAGAAAAACATAAAATTAAGGAAATGAAAATGTATGTAGCTATTTAAATTAAACACACTAAATTAATACTGTATTGCATTAAAAATATAATATAGTTTAATGTATTGCTTTAAAAATGTAATTAGTTCACTTCTTCTACATGTCCATTAAAGTAATCTGCTTCTTCTTGGCTTTCTGCTGAACCCTGGGCACCTCATTTGCAGTAATACTGAGGGCAGCTGTTGTGTTATCAGCATCAAAATTTGTGAGATACTTCCCCATAGTGTTGATGCTGTCCAGTGTTGACAAAATTGTTTGTGAAGGTTCATATTTTCTATCAAAATAAAATCTTTAATATTCATACAATGATACATATTTACCTATGAATACAAAGAATGATTCATGAAAATTTATGGATCACATGCTCAGTGTGTCTGCCATTCTGTCTTGCAACTTCAGAAACACAGATCGCTATGTTTGTGATCACTCGCCGGCACATATCCTCCATAATTGCATCACACATTTCATCATTTAGTGCCCTTAGTTCCATGACTGAGGCTGGCTTTCTTGGGAATAGCTTTTCTTTTTAAGGTGTCCCAAAGGAAAAAGTCACAGATGTCATGTCTGGACTGTTGTGCAGTCAGTTCTGTCCACATACATGATGAGCAGGAAAACAGTGGCAAGTCACTTTTGGGCTGAAAGTGTCATGCAGCAAGTCCAAAACATTTGCTGTGTGTGGTGTCGCCCCATCTTGCGTGAACCACTGGATATTAAATGGGAAAGCAGTAGTGATGAGTTGAGCACAGGACCGTTATGCATCATGCACAATTCTGTCTGCCATCTCTTGCGTACTGGAGGAAAAATTCCTGATAGTTTTCTTGCATTATCAGCACACGACGTATGTGCCACCTTAACAACATCTCCATGAACTGCTGTACCCACACAACAAGCACCTCCATTGTACGAATATTGAAAATTTTATTCAAGTTTTCAATTTGGTATCATTTTGTGCGCTACCCTGTACAGTAATACTCTTAGCACAGCATTTCCTTAATTTTTGGTCATGGAACACTTTTTAACTTAATAAATATGTATGGAACACGTTTTGTGGTCCCTCATTTATCAACTGAAAGTCAGCTCAACAAGATCTGTTAGCAACCAAATGAAAGGTTCTTATAAAAATTGTTATATGAACAGTATCTCAAACTATGATCAAATATGCTAAATTCAAATGTAATTTTAAAAATGTAGAATTTTTTTGGTGTCTGATTTTTTTACAGATTGCCTCTTCACATCTCGTGGAACGCCAGTGTTCTGTGGATCATAGCTTGGGAAACGCTGCTGTAGCATCTTATCACTGATTATTTAATTCCAGACACACCAAGTGACATAAAAACCAGGTTAATGTGAATACAGGAATTTTTCTGACAAGTGAAAATCTACTGTTTCTAGGTAAATTCTGTATATATGTGCAGGACATGGTGAGTTACAATTTTTGCCTAGAGCAGAAAATATCTCACACACACTGTCAGGAGTCATAAAAACCAGCCCTAGCATGTGAGAAGAGTAATTGTTCAGATGTGAATCTTGTGTAGAAATTACACTATATGTTTTGATCATATAAAATTTACTGAGTCATTTAATATCCTACATTGCATTGTGTGGCGTGCAGAATGTTTGTACCGTACGCTGAGTTTGGCACTGTGATGGTATGTTTCAGATGATGGTAACTCCTTACAGGACCACCATTAACTGATGAAGCCCAAGCTTAGGGATTTTTATTTGCATTATTAATTTGTCCTATAATGTAAATGAGTTTGTGTCTGCCTAGGTTTTTAGTTTCTGTTAGTTTTTTGCTGGTTTATTGCACAGACAATTTTGAGCAAGAAGAATACTGACTTCTGGGATGCGACATTTAGTCTGGTAGAAATTTACAGACATTTTGGAGGAATGCTGTGTGTCGATATTCAGGTAGATTCCTACCAGAATAAGTGGCTTCATAATTGCCACTATCAGAGCCTCAACTCTGAATGGTACAGTTAACATTGCCCAGCTACCTCTGAAGCCATTCAAGGAGTAAAAATGGGAGGGTACTTAATTATTCACAGAAAAATAATTTTTGCTGCTTGTCATGTGGGATGATGAGTTAGTGTGTTTATTCCATTTTATGTCATCTTATTATGGTAAAGTTTTGGTGGGGGGGTGGGTTGTGGAAGTACAATAATATGTAGTTATTTAGACTGCTCTTCTGAGATATGATACTGTGTAGTCCAGTAGGTGGTTACAAACATTGCAGCAGAATGCAGGCATACTACATCTCCAGTATTCCCACCCTAAAAGTTGTAAACCTACCAATCTGTACGGAGTCATAACCTAAAAGACCACAATCTAAATCCCCGACCCTGTGAAAACCAATCTCAGTACTTATTTCTGTCGCCAAGTAGGTACGTCACTGGGAAGATTGCGGGTCAATTTGGATGGTACAATTTCGTTGTGTGACTGCTAGATATGAAGTGACGTATGTATTGCGGTATGGTTACATAGATTGCAGCACGCATGCGTTGGCTGCTCCTGTGGTGGGCCGTTCCGACAGTTAACCCTCGCTTTTGGAATCATGGCGATGGGTAAAGGTTTTCGTGTGTGTGAGAAAATAAATCCGCCAAATCCGTATAGTGTTTTGTTGGAGCAAAGGAATAAAGAAGAAACATTGTTGTTCGAATCACAGGCAGTAGCAGTATTATGTGCGTATCATAGTGTGTACAAATACTTTTTTGTCTTTGCGGTTAACGGTTGTCATAATGACATTTGGTAGTACCAGTTGATCTTCAAATAGAATAACTCGTGACAATGCTGAATGAATTGATGCGCTGTAACAAAAGAATACTTAGGCTTGAATAATCCTTAATGTTGTCATGAGGCACGAATTGGGCAACTTGGTATAGATTTGGAAGCGGGGTGATTACCAAATTTTAGAAACAGATTTGCGTGATAGTCGTAGTATCCTAATTACAGTATGATATATAGTGTCAGCATATTATGCTGAACGAAAATATGGACACTTTTTAAAACATTTATGTGTGCCATGATTAACCAAATATTTGTTAAAATTTGACATTGCGATCTTCACACGTAAAACATAACCTATATTTTTGAGTTGTCTGTAGTTCGGCCTTTTTTATGATTTAGCATATTTCATTTGGAACAGTTACATAAATTCACAGCAAGTCGTTTTATAAGCTACGTTTTTAATACTTTACGTATACGTTATCTCTACTCGGGTTCTTAAACTTCAATAATGCTGTATTTTGGGTGAAATAGATCTCAATCAGATTATGTATTCATGAAATTTAACACCCTAACATAATTTTTGCATGTTCTGGAATATTTATAAATATTATCTAATACTCCTTAAAGTCATAATATTAAGTACAAAAAGACCAATAAACAAGAAAATCAAAGGACACTGTTTTAGGATGTGAGACCAAGTAGCTTTGTAGCTCATTATGGGTGTTTTGGGGGAACTTGCTGCCTCTGTCTTCACAGTGGAAGAGTAAACTGTGTGGGAAGAGCTGTTCAGAATATAGGGACAAAGAGGACAAAAGTTGGGACTATGGGGAGCCAGTAGGGGACAGTGGACATAAAAGTGAGGTGGAGGCCATTCGTGCTGGAAGATCATGGTTAGGAATAGATGAAGAGAGGAGAGAAGGATATTTTTAGATGAGGAATAAAAGAAGAAGAGGTGTTAGGGCATGTGGTTGTACTTGAGCATTATCCATTAAATGGTTGTGAGATTATCTAAGGCTGTGAGAATAAATGATGTATACTGATAGGGCAAAGCTGATGCAAGCATCCTCTGTTGGCAGAGGATTCACATAGTTACAGAAGGAAAATATGAGGTTGGTGAGGCAAAAAAATTGTATATATTAGTATTGTCCTTAATTTAATAGTAGGTCAGGTGTCTTTTATATATATATATATATATATAAAACAGAGCTTGTGGCTAAAATGTTACTTATGTTGAAACGACAGATTGATGATGCTTGATGGGTTGGAAAGCACATGAAAGGATATGGTTTTATCAATTTGAAGGTCCTATTTAGCATAGTATGTCTTAAGGAAATGGGAAAATCCACCAGACCTTTCAGTATACTCTGTCTCTGGCATTTTATATCGGTTGGTTAGGAAATGTGATTGTTAACCACTGCACCTAGACATTTAGTGAAGATGATACTTTTTATAATGTGAATTTGTTTAGGGTCATGTGCTGTGGTGACCGTTGTTGCTGGCAGCATTGAACCTTTAGTTTCTGTTAATAAATTTAGTGTGTTAAAAAATGTCACAGAGGGCCTTGCACATGGACAGATCTGATCTGCGCTCTTCTGGGATATTATGGGGCGTTGTGTGGTAAACAGTCACTACATAACGCCGCGTAATATCCCAGAAGAGCGCAGATCTGATCAACATTGCGGCGGAAGCCTGAAATCAAGGTTATGGACAGATCTTTTGGAATGACCTAAGTAACGGTTAGGGAGGAACGTAGGTTGAAGGTGGTAGAAGGTCAGGTGCTGAGGAAGGTACTTGGGCTTAAGTGGGGGGAAGTAGCAGGACAGTGGAGGAAATTGTGTAATGAAGATATTCAGGATTTACATTCATCACCCAGATAATATTTGGGTGAGCAAATCAAGGAGGATGAGATGGGCAGAGCATGTGGCATATGTGGGGGAGGAGAAAAGTGCTTGTAAGGAAACTTGAAGTTAAGAGACCACTTGGAAGACGTAGACAGAAATGGGAGGATAATATTAAAGTGGAACTTAAAGAACTAAAGTGGGAGGGTGTGGACCATAATGATCTGGCTCAGGGTAGGGACAAGTGGCAGGCTGTTGTGAACACAGTAATGAACTTTCGGGTTCCATAAAATGCAGGGAATTTTGTGGCTAGCTGAGGGACTGGTTGCTTTTCAAGAAAGATTCTGCTTAGTGGAGTTAGGTGGTTGGTTGGTTGGCTAGTTTAGGTATTTTAGTAGTTAGTTTCTATTAATGGATAAATACAGTTGCTTAACATATGTCTTCTAGAAGCTGCACAATTACCTTCTCCTGTCATTTGCGGCTTTTGTGCCGAATGTGTGTGGGCGCGTGTGTGTATGGGGAAGGGGTGCTGACACATCATGTAATGCCACAATTTCTGGCCAATTGGAAAGACACAAACTACTTTTTCTGTAGTGGTTGTCACACTTGTATTGACTGTTGCTTTGTGTCACAAGAAAATTTTTCGTTTAATTTGGTATTCACAAGCTTTAGTCTGTACTTATTGTGCAGAATATACAAGTGTATACAAAAGCTTACCTATTTATTTTATGATACTGTCAGTATGTCAAACTGTATAGTATTGATGGTGAAATGACTGGTGAATGATGAATTGAAAGGGGTTAAGAAGGAAGTGGTTGTAGCCAGATCAAGATACTGTTCTAGAATCAGCCTGGAAGTAATAAAGGAACCAAAATAAAAACTGTAGTCAGTGTAGCTACTTTTGTGGCCAAGATTTGACTTGAGCACCACTGGAAGGTTAACTACTGCACTGGTCTGCTTAGTTACTGTAAACCAGCATCAGTGATGCAGTCTGTAGATGCTTCTTGCAGCTGAAACTTGGCAATGGCAAATACACACACACGCAGACTGAAGTAAACATACATTCATATTGCAATAGTGACAGTAAAACAACTGCCGCACCCAGTATGTACTCAAATATTTATACCAGATGTTCCTTGATATACCATTTTGTGCATGCCATAACCCTGCTTGCCACCTGCTGTGTGTACTCAGGTTGGAGACATGCTGCCAACAAAATGATTTGGTGCAGGCACACGTTCTTGAAGATCATGTTACGTTAGAAACCAGTCCTGACTTGGATGTGTATGTGGGAGCTGACTGTTTCAGTTTGATCTGCTCGCAGTTGATCAAATGTGGCTTGAGTCTGACAAAATAAAAGCCCTAGCAAACATCCACACTCCCTTACCCCACATCGTCAATGAATCCGTTGAAACAGTCTCGCACCTCTACAGTCTCAGCTGTGAGGATGGGTACAGTCTGTATAAAGCCTGGTTTCATTTCTTTCCAGACATTCTTCTCAACTACATGGTCTCTTTCCATTGGATAGCACCTTGCTGCACACCCCCACCCTCACAACCAACTTAAGACCTATATATGTTAGGCCACATCCTCCTTTACATCATTTACCCTGAAGATGGCAATTGCAATGTATGCAGACATACTGGAACAGCTTAAAAGTTCTTCATAGCTAAAGCTGAAAAGTTAAGCTATGCAAGGTGTTAGTGACAATGTGTAGATAGGCAGCTGCAAGAAATGTATGAGGCACATGCAGCTGAAACACACTCATGGCGCTGCTGTGGCAGTGTAGATGGTGTAGCTGCAGATTTTACCCAGTAAACACACTGGTAGACGCTTGTGTAGAACAGTAAGATTGACTTAATATTATTCATTCTGTATATTTTTTTTATATATTTATAGTCTGACAAATGTACACTTTATTCACATTAATTGTGTAACACGGTCCTACATGTTTTGAGCCTCAATTCTGGCTCATCTTCAGGGACTCAGTATTTTATATTACACATTTTGCATCAGTTGTACCAATTGGACCGTGTTATACAATTAATGTGAATAAAGTGTACATTTTTCAGACTATAAATATAGTAAGATTGACATTACAGTGCATCTTAAAGACACTCACTGCAAATTGTTGCTGTCAGTCATCAAAAGGTGTTTTACCAAGATCAAAACCATGATCTGGGGTGTACTCACTGGTGGCATCATCCTGCTCAATGACATTGCCTGTCCCCATTTGGACCATAGAATGCAGGGCCAACTGAATTCCATGTGATTGGAGGTGATGACACATCCTGCATACAACCTTGACTTATCACCTTGTGATTTTAATGTCTTTTGATTTAAAATTCACATCAGACTATGATGTGCAGGAGGTTGTGGACTGCGGTCTAAATACCTGCATTGATTTTACTGTTGCAATACTTTCACCCATGAGCATCCTTCATTGAGTTTCATTTGTACATGCCCCATACTTTGTCATCTGTTATTCAGCATTAAATACTGTGGATAAAATTCCTCTGCACCATAACCATTTCTGATACTCTAATATAATACAGTATGACAGTGGGAGTGTGTAATATGAATGAATTTCATTTCAGCAACTCAAGAAACTGAGTCTGTCAAAAAGCAGTACACAAAATTATTGGATGGGTATGGATGCTTGGGAGTACTGCAGCTAAATGCAGGTAAATGAGCTAAGAATTAAGGGATATGTGTGCTTGCTGTGGATTGTCACATTAGGTGCATGTTACACTCTGAGAAACAGCTTGTTGTCTGAAGAATGGTATTACATGTAAGACAAAATGTGCTTGCCCCCCTCAGTTCTGAACCATTTGTTCAAAACATCTATAACCCTTGAAAATTTTAACATCTCATCCCTTTCAGTTTAATTATGGTATGAATCAGGAAGGCATACCAGTGAAATATCCAAAATTACTGGGTGTTGGCACCCACATTGCTTCTTTTCTAGTACAAAAAAAGTTCCGTGTGACAAGATAGCTGATAAAAAGTGACCAAGATTATGGGCCAGAAAAAGTAATGACTCGGTCGTACCATGGCTCAGGTGGTTAGTCAACGGCCTCCCACCGCGGAGGCACGGGTTCGATCCCAGGTCAGTCCATGTGGAATTTATGGTGGACAAAGTGGCACTGGGACAGGTTTTTCCCCGAGTACTTCGGTTTTCCCCTGTCAGTTTCATTCCACCAGTGCTCAATTACTTGAAAAAATGAAAAAAAAAAAAGAACATCATCTTTCATCTTCAAAACAGGGTTGCACAATAAGCCTTAAGGCTGCAGTGTGTCCATAGCATCTGCTGCGGGGCCCTTCTCAAAAAAAAATAATGACTCTGTATTACTTCCATTTTGCCACAGTGACATGTTTTTATAGCTGAGTAAGTATTATGTATACGTGAACACACTTGATTATAGGACATTTCAGCACTGTATATTCTGAGATATTGATAGCATGATAAAATCAACCACAAAAGAAAATATGGAAATTAAAGTTTGTGAATAATTTTGTAAAGCACACAGTACAAGTTTCTTCTGGTTTAATAATTAATAACTCTTTGATTTGCCCACATAAACTTCAGTTATGTTCATTAACATAATGAACTGGTTGGTCCTTGTAATGAAGGTGCAATGTCTTCTTGGTGAGGTAGGAATTGAATCACTAAAAATTCTCTAGATTAATTTATGGCTGAAAAACGGTAATGAATTTTAATTTACAGACATGCAGTATTTATAAATGACTGCCAGTAAATTAAACTAAAACAAAGAAGCTGAACAAGAATGAGATGGACCTAACTTTTGGTATTTGCATTCCTTCCACATCAAGTGTAGTGACTGCACCTCCTTGAATCACTGGTCTGGAATGGGATGTGCTGTGGGTTCCCTCTTGCCCCTTACACCCTGAGTCACTGAATGAAAGTAATAGATAGGAGAATTTTTGTGGGAAGTTTTTTTTTATTAGTAAGTGAAACATAACAGTTTTTGGTGTCAATACAGTAGTTGCCTTGGGAAGGGACTATACTGTATGTGTATAGTGTGCCCATCTGTTGTGTTCACAGGAGAAAGCTCAGTGCTGTACCTGGTACTTGTAACTGGCTGTGTGTCTGTTGGCAAGATTGGTGACTCTGAAGTTTTTCGCATAACGCAAACCAGTTTCATATCTCTGCGTAACCAGTCACAGGATGAGGAGCGTATTGCTGAAGTCCGCAAACTTCTCAACTCAGGAACCTTCTATTTTTCCTGGTCGGTCTCCGGAGATGCATTAGATATTACGTTGTGTGCCCAACGTAGGAAGAAAAATGCTGTGACAGACAATAGGTTCTTTTGGTATGTATGTTTTCCAAGAAACATAATAAAGTGGACTCTGTACTTAATGTTTTTTGGTTTAGGATTGTCTTCAGTTTAACACATGATATCCGTGACCCAACCCCATTATCAAAGTGTTCATGTTTCTCCATTTAAGTTTGTCCTCAGCTTTGTCTTCAAATTAATTACATCCATGTATCGTGAAGTGACAATTTTCCATATAATATCATACCAAATGTGCTGATTGACCACTTACAAATGTTGTATACAAGGCATAGGAGTACTTCTGAAGACCTGCTGTATTGTGGACTGATTTGTACTGCCTCCTCCTCTTCCTTTCTTCTCCTTTCTTTTCCTTTTTTTATTTTTGTCTCGCAGTGTTTTCTTGTTTGTATTTATCACCATACAAATAATATTTTGTTCAAAATGGTCATGTTTATTATATCCCACTTGACCAAATTCCATTTTGAGCCCCTCTAGCGGCTAGGCTACAGGCTGGATGACTGAAGAATCACATAATCACATTTCAATTCCTGGTAGGGGCAAAAGATTTTTCTTCTCCAAGCATTCTCCCTCCTATGTAATGGGTGTTGGGGGTTCTTTCTTTGGGGTAGAGTGGCCATGGGGTGAAGCTGACACCTCCTTCGTATTCTGAGGTTAAGAATGTGTGGAACTGTACCTCCGCTGTCCCATACATCTTAATGGTACGGTGCTTAATTGAGCACAGGGACAACTTGCCTTCTTCAAAATTAATTTTAATCCTTTCATTTGTTATTGTCACAGTGTTACAAGATATGCAGATTTCATGTAGTTGCTGTGTTATTTTCCACTTTGTACATGCATGATCTTTGAAGATCTATCATAGTCCTGTTTATTCAGTGGTTTTACTGTATGCATTTAAAAGGTTGTGGTGACATTTTTGTTGTAGGAATCGCATGCTGCACATCCATCTGCTTCGATTTAGTGTGAACTGCTCTAGTTGGCTGCTAAAGGCAATGTGTGGCAGTGTTGAAATTAGAACCGTGTATGTTGGTCCTCGGCAGGCCCGGGCTGTGATCATCTCTCGGCTTAGTTGTGAGAGAGCTGGGACCAGGTATGCTGGAAGCATGTGGTTTTTCCTGCGTACAGCCCAACAAAAAGTACCTGAATCCTGTCTCTTACTGCAGTTTGTTAAATTTCTTGTATTATGCAGTCTCATTAATGTTTCAGGTTTAATGTGCGAGGCTGTAATGATGAGGGTCATGTGGCCAATTTTGTAGAAACTGAGCAAATTATCTTTCTGGAGAAGGAAGTAACGTCATATGTGCAGACTAGGGGTTCAGTGCCTCTATTTTGGGAACAACCAGGCGTGCAAGTAATTTTTGTTGTTATCTCTTTTATGCTGTCAACTACTTGGAAAAGTTTAATCCATTGTTCAGAAACTGTTTTCTGCATGGTTCTGTGAGAAGTGTTTAGAAGTGACAGATCACAAACTGAAGTTTAATTTCTTTATGAAATGTTAATGTTTGTAGGTTTACTAACATTTTACTTTGGCAGAATAACTCTGTAGTGTCAAGAATTTTGAAGTTAAAATAACTTAATTCTTTGTCCGTCTAGACAAGCCTAATGTCTGGACAGAATTGTTTTTCTACTGTGTGTGTATGTGGCCAGGCAGTAAAGTTCTGGGACTGTGTCTGTAAGAACAGATATGCATGAAATAAGGAGAAACTTGCTTTAGTTTCCTTCAAAGTGATCTTCCATGACTACAGCACACTTTTTACATTTTTTAAAAGTTGCACAAAATGGTCATTGAAGGCATTATAAGTAACTGCATGTGATTCTGTAGTTGTGTTCTTCATGATGTTTGTAACATTCTGAACTCTTGTTCCTTTGATGACAGTTTTCACTTTAGAGAACAGAAAATATTTGATGAATAAGTCATTTAGCTGATCATCACCATGCCGCAATTTGCTAGGAAGTGCTTCACTCTCATGGTAGAATGAGCAGGGGCAGTGTCATGCAAAAGCAATCAACTGCCTTTCTCTTCAAACTGTGGCCTTGCTGTCGAAATACACTTCAGTAACCTTTCCAGCACCTGAGTGTAGAGTTCATTGTTCGCTGTTTTTCTTTCAGGCACAGATTCTGTGTGGATCACACCCTGTTTTTTTAAAGGAAGTGATAAACATTGTTTTAATCCTTGGCTTTTGCAATCAAAAATTTTGGGCTTTGATAATTTTGTTTTCCACTCCATGCTGTGATATTTTGTTTCAGGATTGTACTGAAATTCCCAAGACCCATCTCAAGTAATGATGTATTTGGAAAGTGTGGATGATTTCTTCACAAGTTGACTCTGTGCACCTTGTGCTCTTCCGTGAGACTGTGCGAAAAAAATATCAAACAGATCTTCCTGTTTACCAAATCTTTATAAAGAATATAATGAATCATCACCTGCTTAATGTGCAGTTGATCCTGCACCAATTTTAGGGTCATTCAACAGTCTCTGGCCACCAGTTCATCAACTTTTGCAACAGTTTCTGGATTTGGAGCAGTTGATGGTTGTCCATGCCTTTTATCATCTTCAAGATCCTCATGCGCCTCTGAATTTTCTAAACCATTTCAAGACATGTGCATGAGTTAGAGCTTCATTTCCATAAATTATTTTAACCTTTTGTGTATTTGTGTTTCTGTTTTCCTGAGTTTTAAATGAAACTTGATGTTAGTTTATTGTTCCATGACGACAACGACAAGAACAGAACGTAGGTCCAGGGTTGCTGCAGCTGTAGTCATTGAGCAAGAACTTTTTTTTTGTATGAAATCCAAATGTGTCGCTTGTAACTTGAACTGACAAACTGGCTAAAATTGGTTTATGACAATTCAATTAATCATGAAAGTGAATTATTTCATTGATGTTTTAGAATTTTAGTAAATGTTATTAATGAATAAAGGTGTAAAATGTATAGACATTAAAAATGGAAAGCTGATAAAGGTCAGTATTTAAAAATCAGTTGAGAACCACAGCGTACGTAGTGACAGTGTTGCTAAATAAACCACAAAAAAACAGTCATGAAAGTTAAGTTTTATAGACTTTTATTATGACGTTTTTTGTAAACCATAAGTTGTTACAAAGTTTTGTGAAGCTGGATATTTCTATCAGAAATCGAGGTTGTAGTATGTGAGTGTTTGTGATATGTAGAATTTACACCTTGTTTTTTGTTTTTAAGGTTGGGTCTCATAAAGTTAAAATGTCACGTGGATTTGAATCCTCTGCACCTTCTTTTGATCGCCACATGAAAATTATTAAGGAGCGGTATGGGAACCAGGTGATCGTGAATTTACTGGGATCAAGTCTAATTGGGAGCAAAGAGGGGGAAGCCATCTTAAGTCAGTTGTTTCAGGTAATTAAATGAATATCAAGGTGTTAAGTATTGCATGTACTGAAATAAAGACAGACTTCTGGTCTTTCAGTAGCAGAACTACAACTGCATTTTATAGCAAACTGCCTCATAAGTACTGGATATATTTTCAGGCCCACCACAAAGCATCAGTCCATGTCTCTGATGTTCCACACGTGTTATTTGATTATCATCAGGAATGTAGAGGTGGACACACAAAGAGCCTCGCTAAATTAAAAGCCAAAGTTGAAAAATATATGCAGTCATTTTCTCTCTTCTTTGCCAAAGATGATGAAGTCATAAGGTAATGTACTTTAATCTGTATGCACTTTAAGTGCTATTGCACCTGTATGTGCCGAACTTCAGAATTTATTTACGCTAAGCTGTATTTTATAGTTGCTGTCAGTTTAGGTTACTTTCACGTTGTAGTAAGTTGTGTGTATTTAGTCTGAAAATGTCATGTCCAAAAACAGATTCAGAACAGCGAGCAGTGAGAACCAGCTGCCTCTGCAAGAGTGTAGTAACCTTTCTTAAAAGTGCTATACCAGTTTCCTTTTCCAGAAGATGGTCAGAGACTGAAGCTGTGTTTTTGGTCTTCATGATTTAGTGCTTTTGTTCATTTTACAGAACAAGAGAGTAAGCAAATCTGCCGGCATTTCGTAGTTGATGCAAGTCTTTTGGGATATGGCCCCCTGGATGCTGCTATATAGTTAACCAAATTTTGGAGGAGCTTCTTGCCTCCATCTTCGGGGTAACCCAGCAAAGTGCCACTGTTTCACTTCCCAGACTATGGAGGCAGCAAATTTCCCCAGATCATCAGTAACTGTTGCTGCTGTGAGACCCTCAAATCTTGCTTAGTTACTCATATTTTTTAACCACTGGGAATGAAGTGAATTTAATGGGTTATTTATAAACCATGTGAGCATTTGTTATTACTTATTTCTGATTGTTTATTGTTGCATTTCCTGACGCTTTATTTCCTGAATAGATTGTATAGTATCTAATGACAGAATTATTATGAGCGATGAACAGCAAAGGAGGCATGCATGTTATATTTTAAGGTACAGTATTATCCCAGCATATGCTTAGAAGGACTGAGTGTACAGCCCAACATTCAAGTCTGGGCCGTACTGAATGTGGTGCAGTAGGGATAAACACTAGACCATGATGTTTGGTTGCAGTTCGGGCTGTACATGTTTGGTGTAGGCAGTTTTTATCTCTTGAGAGTCGTGAGTGTTTTTTGCATGATCAGGGAACAGATGAATTGAGGATATCCTAGTGAATGTGTTAATTATACGGGAAGATAATATCCACTGAAATGGCACTCAGGCCAATGTGGTCTAAGGCCTGCCAGATATGTGGCCTCTTTTTGTCAAAATTCCAGCCATGGAAGAAAATGTGCTTCCTCTGGACTTCCTGCATTTTGAGAGCTACAAAATTTAGCTCCAGCATTTGAGGCTCATTCAGTTGAACACAGCTCGTTGTACTGTATATGTTGAAACTGCAGGTCTCTGGGATGACATTGCTTTATTTTGGTTTTGTTTCACAGCATACCTTTCATGTACATTAATATGTAACATTCTCTGTTTCCACAGTGAACAGAAAGGGACAATACGCACTAACTGCTTGGACTGCCTTGATCGAACAAATTGTGTACAGACTTTCTTTGGATTAGAGGTATGTTTATAAATAAAATTCATGTTTGGATGTTCTACTTTGTTGTAACCATTCTGAAAGTGTGTCTTATTGATGTTGTTTTTGAAATTTGTTAGCAACCCCATTGGTCAGCCTTTTATATTGTGTGGATCGAATCCCGGTGGGGGGCAAGATTTTCTGCACTTGTCCAGACCGGCATTGGGGCCCACTCTGCCTTTTGTACAAGGGGTACTGGGTCTCTTTGCTGGGAGTAAAGCATTGAACATCCACCCCCATCTAGAGCCAAGGTTAAAGAAAGAGTGGAGCTATACCTTTACTCCCCCGCTGGGCCTTCATGGCCTGTTCTGGGGTGAACTTTACTTTTTTACTTTTACCCCAGAAACTGAATTTTAAATTAATATCACGTCTCATTTTTACATAGGCGCTGAAGTTTATACAGTGTCATTAAATAGCCTACTGTGTGTTGTAGGCTTTTCAGATGTATTCTTCATCATTTTACTGGTTATTAGCAGTAAGGATCTTCCTTACAAAGCTTTATGTAAATGGACAGATTAGTGGAGCCTGTAACGAGAAGGTCATTTGCGAGACTTCAGGCTTATGCCACAGTGTAGCTGAGGTCTTCAGTCTTGTGGGATATTAGGCAGCATATCTTGGTAGGGACAATGTCGGTAAACAACTACCAACATACACCATGTAACATCCCAGAAGGGCAAAGACCTCAAGAAGATAATTTTATTCTATAGAAGTCATGAGCTGTAAATGGGAATGAAGAGGTATTTAAGATGGAAAGGATTATCTTGTTTAGTTAACTTTTTAAGAGTAATTTTTATTTCCCATTGTATTAACAGAACAACAGAAAATTGAGTTTTAGTGTCATGTAAAGCAGAAGTTTTAATTGATAAATGTGAACAAAATGAGATATGCATGAAAATTTAAGTCCCATATGAGATTTTGTTAAAATATATCACATGGTTTGGGAGATAAAATGAGTAATTGAACAGACAGAAACTGTGTAACCAATGAACAGTTATGTTTACAATGACATCTATATTTAAGATTCATCTGGAAACAAGCTTTTTATATCTTAAACTGAATAAAATCTGAAATGGAGGGTATGGTATAATACAACAGGAAATTATTGCTTTGCTTACAGAAGCATTATATTTGCTCTAAACTTAAATGTAATTATGTTTTTCTTTCAGTCCATGTCATATTTATTTTATGGGATACAAATGGGAGGGGGAACTTGAAAAAGTAAGCAAAAATTAGATTTTTGCTGCATTTTATGAGTGCGTTGTTCTGTCACCATGGTGTATGATGACCAGTCATAAGATAGCTTATATCCATGGTTCATGACTATAACAATAACAATGCAGAGTTAGAAATGTGCATATATAAGTGGCTCCTTGCTCCTGTCGTACGTTGTTTCATGCATGAACGCTATTGGGAATCCACAGTAAACCACTCTGATAGGTCACGGTGGATTCACTTCCACTGTGCATAATTGTGGCATTATTTATGCAATCCAAACTCCAGAGCTGTAAATGCAAACCCTAAATTGAGGTTCCAATACCATTGCGACCAACTTTTCATGTCTTCAATGTGGGAAAAGCCTACAGTCAAGAAACATTAAATTGAAAAGAATTGTACATTATGTATATGCAGTTTTTTCTGGGACCACACAGAATGAACATAAAATGCGGGAAAACCTTAAATCGGGATTCTGCTGTATTTTGTGTTGTGCACAGAACACACAGATGTCTTTCATACCATGCAGGCAGTATAAGTGATCCTTGTCAACTTTGCTGTTTCAGATCCTTGCTAAGCAACTTCATCTTCTGCAACTAATGGAGAAACAGCAGATGGTGTCTCGATTTGAAGAGGTTTTTCGTCAGATGTGGATTAACAATGGGAATGAAGTCAGTAAGATTTATGCTGGTACAGGTGCAATTCAAGGGGGTTCGAAGGTCAGTATTGCAGTTTGCCACTATTTCTCTATAGAATTGTTGAAATGGCTTAGTATTCTTGAAAGGTAAAATTACACTTAGCTTTCACAATGACAGATCTCACATGAAAGCATCTGTTGGCAGCTTATTATCACAGCACTAAGTTCATGGAAAAACAATCATACAGAGTGAACACAAACATATTACAAGAGCAACGAGAGAAAAACCGCGGCACTGTTATAATGAGTTGTTCTATTACAGTTGATGGACGGGGCGAGATCTGCCGCACGGACCATTCAGAACAACCTGTTGGACAACAGCAAGCAAGAAGCTATTGATGTACTGCTGCTAGGAAGTACTCTCAACAGTGAGCTTGCTGACCGTGCACGCATCCTACTGCCATCCAACATGTTGCATGGTATTGCTTTTTGTGTTCTTCATAGTTAAAGTGTTTGTTGATTGTAATGTAGACTAGTAATGATGAAGTTGTTGCATCACAGTACATGAGGCAATCAAATAGTTTCTGGACTGACTGTGAGATGACACCACTGCTGTTAGCATGAACTTCTGCTTCTATTTGGAGATGCAGTAGTCTGCTTAGTCATTTCTTGCTTCGAATAAGGCTGTACCTTGTCTAATTGTTGAGTAATATCTTGTTTAGTACATATTATTGTTCCGAAAACTCAAGATGGAATTAAAGGGAAGGAGGTTTAATGATATGACATTGATTCAAGCAACATTTCGGTATGCACTCGCCAAGCTTCAAACAGTTCACTTAATGAAATGCTTTGAATAATGGCACAATGCTGGGCTCACCATATAAAATCCCAGGAAGATTACTTTGAAGGGGACAAAATGGTTTACAAGGTAAATGGTGTTTGTATGGAGAAATAAATTCAGTCTTGATACTATTTGATCACATGATGCACAAGACTGATAGGCATCTCAGCATGTTTGCTGCATATAATGTCACAACATGCATATGATTGTGTTTGTTTAAATTGTGAACCACATTGCAGAGTTTGATTTGTAAGCAGCGTGAGAGGTTCAAGCTTCTTTGTTTTACAGAAGCATATCTAGGGAACTAGCAGCATGGTTTTGTGAATGCAGTATAAACCTGTGGGTTGCATAAAATGCGGGGACTTTCTTGACCACCTAAGCAACTGTTACCCTCTCAGTAAGGTTACTGGTCCATACAGTTAGTTGTCTGCATTTCTGATATAACTGATTATTGTTTTATTTTCAGTTCAGTGTTTTGCTAATTGCTTTTCAAAGTGTTGTAAGAAGATTTCCTCTGACAGGGGTGATCCATTGATACATCATTGGTTACTAACAGGCACCCTCTGGTGGAAATAATTTTGATTTAGGATAATACTTAGCAAATTGGTCTTATCTGTACATATTCGTATCATATTTTTATTGGCTTTTAGTAGTAGTAGTTCTGTTTATTTTAAAGATTCATTTTGTGGTTGTTAACATATAAGTCCTTTATATCAAGTATCATTAATTCATGTTACATTCATACTTTTAATTTATGTAGGTTATGAACTAATTTGTTGGCCAGGATAGTGTCGTCAGTATAGCAACTTCCTATGGGCTGGATGGTCTGGGGATTGAATCCCGTTGGGGACGCGATTTTCTGCACCCATCCACACTGGCCTTGGGGCCCACTCAGCCTCCTGTACAATGGGTACCTGGTCTCTTTCCCGGGGGTAAAGCGGCTGGGGCATGGCATTGACCACCCACCTCCCTCTAGTGCCAAGATTAAAGAAAGAGTAGAGCTATACCTCTTAATTCCCCTCTGGGCCTTCATGGCCTGTTATAGGGTGAACTTTACCCTTTCTGAAAGAATTTGGTAGAACCAACAGTATTGTACTGATTGGATTGCTTTATCACATATTTTAGCTGTTTCAAAACTGTCTTGGATAGTTTGTAAGTTGGTGCACTTATGTTATCGACCAACTGGGATACTGTGTTTGTGAAATATGATTTGGGATGTTAGTTTAGAGTCTTTTAAGATGATCGTGAAGGATCAAAACAGACTGGGGTAAAATGAAGTAAGTGCTTTGATACAGTTGTATGTTTGTTTTGTGGTGGCCTGTACGTTAATGAATTACTGCAGCAGTGAGATGTACAACCTGACAGTAAAGTGCTTCCTCTGTTTAATTAAGGACTGAGTCATGGAGACATATGGAGGAATGGAGTTCCAATACATGCTTAATGTCATTACTAGGTGGAGATGAGTGGTCAGCTCCATGTCCTTCTTTTTTGTTCCAGGGAAAGACTGCCACTACCCATTGGGTAGGAGGCTGCGTAGACCCCAGGGCAAGCCTGGGTTGCAGTGGTGAAGAGAAAATCTCTTGCCTCTGCTAGGAATTTAACTCTGATTCTGCGGTTGTCAAACCCTTAGCCTAGGTACTATACTGGTGGAGCTGTTCCAGCTTCAGAATCTTTGTATAAATGATTGCTTCATGCAGTACCGTATAATTTGGTCTCAGTGTGATGTAATTCAATTTGTACTTACGTACTACATATTGTTTGATGTAGTTTTCATTGTCCAAGGCTTTTTGCCAGGACAGAGGTTTGTCAATAACCTGACCACTAAGAATCTTGGATGATCAGCTGTGTCAGTTGGGAGTAACAGTGCATTTTAGAGACCGTATTTGTTGGCTTCTTGCTGTTAATAGCAGCTGTTGTGCATCCAAGAAGATTTTATTGCATTATGACTTCCATGTTTTCAGCCTCAATGAGCGTCTTACGTCAAATGTGCAAGCAGTATACTGAATATATCTTTCCGATGAACGCTAGAGTAGGTGTTGGAACATACAACGTGAACGGAGGCAAGCATTTCCGAAGTGTTGTTTATAAGGACCTGTCACTTTCTGACTGGTTGTTGGATGCTCCTCAAATAGCCAGGTCACATTGTAAGTATTGTGTGTCGTTCATGGTACAGTATGTTGTTACTTTAATAATGTGAGAGGTTGTAGAACTATTGCTTTGTGACCCATATACAGGGTGATTCAGGAGTCTGCTGTGCTTTATGGGTACTTTAATCAAGTGATATTAGGTAAAGAACGGCCTATAAACATGGGTCCAGTCCAGACAGTTGAAGGAGTCTTGGCAGGAAGATAAAGTCATGCCAAAAATAAGGTTTGTAATTTAAAACTTTGCAGTAGCTTCAGTGTAAAACTGTAACACGTATTATTTAATAATAAAACGTGTTACAGAAACTGCAAAGTGTTTACATGTGGCCTGAATACTAATCTGAGCACAGTGTTGTCAACAGCTTTAGTAATATGACGTACAGTAAAACCCCGATTTAATGTTCCTGCATTTAGTGAAGTCCCAGATTTAGTGATGATTTTTTCATGTCCCGACAATAGCTCCATATAAACAATGTACCTCCATTTAATGAAAACCTCGATTTAGTGAAATATATTCTAATCCCCCAGCAATTCTTTAAATAGGGGTTTTACTGTATTGAGATGTGCAGTCAGCTTTACCAGATGTTATAACTTAATGTTATCTGTCCTGTTTCCAGCTCTTGTTGATGTTGCTAATGTGCCTGAACAAGAATCACCTCCTATTGATATTTTTGCAGTAGGTTTTGAAGAAATTGTTGACTTGAATGCCAGTAACATAATGGCTGCTAGGTGAGTCTGTACACAGTTTTTTATTACAGATGGAATATTCTTTTATAAACCCATGTATCTTATTTCTGTTGTTGTGGGTTTCTTGTTTTCATTTGTTTCCCCTGCCATTTTTGTCCTCCACAATAGTTGAACTTTGCAACAGCATTTCTTCAGATTCCTAGATACATTGATTCCTTTCAACCCACAGTATATTTAGCTTCTTCCCATTTTTCTTATTTATCTGATTATTATTTTTCCATTTCTTCTCTTTGTCTTCACTATTAAATATTTTGTTTTCATTGTTTGTCAAAAACCAGTGACATAAACATCATGCACGTTGAATGTCAGTTTGGTAATGTACGGCATGTCCGTAGTGCATTGTGTATACATTTAAATGTACGGCATGTCCGTAGTGCATTGTGTATACATTTAAATGTACGGCATGTCCGTAGTGCATTGTGTATACATTTAAATGTACGGCGTGTCCGTAGTGCATTGTGTATACATTTAAATGTACGGCGTGTCCGTAGTGCATTGTGTATACATTTAAATGTACGGCGTGTCCGTAGTGCATTGTGTATACATTTAAATGTACGACGTGTCCGTAGTGCATTGTGTATACATTTAAATGTACGGCGTGTCCGTAGTGCATTGTGTATACATTTAAATGTACGACGTGTCCGTAGTGCATTGTGTATACATTTAAATGTACGGCGTGTCCGTAGTGCATTGTGTATACATTTAAATGTACGGCGTGTCCGTAGTGCATTGTGTATACATTTAAATGTACGGCGTGTCCGTAGTGCATTGTGTATACATTTAAATGTACGGCGTGTCCGTAGTGCATTGTGTATACATTTAAATGTACGGCGTGTCCGTAGTGCATTGTGTATACATTTAAATGTACGGCGTGTCCGTAGTGCATTGTGTATACATTTAAATGTACGACGTGTCCGTAGTGCATTGTGTATACATTTAAATGTACGGCGTGTCCGTAGTGCATTGTGTATACATTTAAATGTACGACGTGTCCGTAGTGCATTGTGTATACATTTAAATGTACGGCGTGTCCGTAGTGCATTGTGTATACATTTAAATGTACGGCGTGTCCGTAGTGCATTGTGTATACATTTAAATGTACGGCGTGTCCGTAGTGCATTGTGTATACATTTAAATGTACGGCGTGTCCGTAGTGCATTGTGTATACATTTAAATGTACGGCGTGTCCGTAGTGCATTGTGTATACATTTAAAAGTCTTGCTGATGTGCTTTACTGCACTTTTGCTGTTTCATCCCTCTGTTCTGTTGTAAATCATAGCGTAGAAACACAAAGGAATGATGTGTGTTAATAGTAAACAGCTGCGTGAAACTAGTTGCATGATACAGAAAGGTTGCCTCCCTGCCATTTGTGATTGACAAGTGGAAGTAAAATTCCAGAAATAATTGAAAAATTACACGACGTAGGTTAGGCACATTGTTGCCAAGTATGGAACAGTTTACCTGTCATGGGGCTTATCTGACATTCCTCTGCAGTGTGTTAATATTGCAGTGTGCATCATGATGTGTGACGTGATCAGGTTCACAAAGTTGTAGTAATTGCAAAATGTTTTGTCATGCATCTGCATCTTCAGTACTTAGATGTCTGTCCTGCATTCCTGGAGTTATTTAACTGTTCAGTTTTTTATCATTTTAATTTCAGGTTACTTTCAGGTTTTAACATCCATTTACTCTCAAAATGTTTCTTCATACTGTTGAAATGTTAATAACATGCATTATGTGTTGAATTCCCATGTGATCTAAAATGTATTTTAGTATGGTTACTGTGTATGAGATATTCCTAAACTGTAGTTTTGGCTATTCATAAATGTGGCTGCCCTGGCTAATCAGACTTCCCCAAAACATCATCTTGTGCTTGGATGTTATTAAAAATTTTTGTTATAAAATTTAACCACAATCTGTAATTGGAACACAAACATTTTCTGCTTCCATATTTGAGGGGTTCTGTTATTCCCCTGTACAGGAACTAAGTACGTTTAATACATTTCAGTAATGGTACTGTTCTCACAGGTTGTCCCTCCTTTAGTTAAAGCAGTATTCTGGATTTTTCAGCAGACAGTAATGATAGACACTGTCATCAGTCTTTAAATTCATAATTGAATGTAGATTAATCTTCTTCCCTAAATGCACGCCTTGTGCAGGCAGTGATAGAGTTAGAACTTATGCAGTGTGAAGCAAGGTTTGCTATACCCAGGGCTCTTCGAGATTGTGCTGTCAACTGTATTATGTATATTGTTAGATATGCCTGCCTCCAATTTGTAAATTACATTTCAGTTCAGAAAATGCAAAAGCATGGGGAGAAGAACTGCAAAAAGTGCTGTCACGAGATCGTAATTATGTAATGGTGACATATGTACAACTGGTGGGGGTCTGTCTGTACCTGTTTGTTCGTCCGGAACACGCGGCTTTTATCCGGGATGTGGCTGTCGATTCTGTCAAGACTGGCCTGGGTGGAGCTACGGGTGAGTCAGATGCTCTTGATGGTTGGTACTAATTTGTGTCACTGAAAGTTTAGTTGGAATTGAGTTGGCAAATTGTAAATACAGTAGTCCCCCCATATCCGCAGGTGATACGTTCCAAGACCTACCACGGATGCCCGAAACCGTGGATAGTAGCGAACCCTATATATAGAAGCGCAGAGTAAACTTTAGATCAACTGAAGTCGACACTGGAAAATTAAAACGTAAAGACTGAAATCAACCATTGTCGACTTTGGCAGTGAATGTGTTAATATTTTCAGGCCGTGGTAAACTGTGGATAACTGAAACCGCGGATACCGAATCCGCGGATACAGGGGTTCTACTGTATAGGTACATTTTCCATACTTTACCTGCAGATGGTGTGTATTTTTTTGTATTGCTAACTAACATAACTGTGTGTCTGAGACACACACATGCATGTGCAACCAACCCTTAAGAGTTCCCCATCACATTGAAACTTGAACCTTCAGTACAATGCCTTGTGGTGGTTCCTACCATATCCAACTTGTTTCCAAAGATCCAGTTTCACAATACTGTGCTGTCAGGTCTGTGTCATGCTGTTATCAAAACCTCATTGGCAGTATAGGCCTACACATACAGTAAATCCCCTATTTAATGACTTGCTGGGGGATTAGAATATATTTCACTAAATCGAGGTTTTCATTAAATGGGGGTTTATTTGTTTATATGGAGCTATTGTCAGGACATGAAAAAAATCATCACTAAATCCGGGATTTCACTAAATGTGGGAACATTAAATCGGGGTTTTACTGTATCAGCTCAATCTCAGTGGTGATAAAAGGGCATCAGACTGCCAGAGCTAAGGTAAAAGATAAATGCAAAGTTGTCTCAATGCTTAATTAAGCATTATGCTATGAAGGCGTATGGGTGAGTGGAGGTACAGACTCCTGCATTCTTAAGTTCACTTGTTGGAGGTGCCCACTCAATAGGAGGCTGAGCAGACCTCAGAACAGGTGTGGGTGCTTTCAGGAAGAGCTGCTCCTGCTGGCAATCAAACCCCGGTTCCTCAGTCATCCATCCTGTAGCCTAGTCACTGTATGGACTAGGCTGTCCCGGCACGTGCCTGAAGTAAGGCGGCTGAATTTCCTTGTTCTGAGCTCAGGGAAATGATAGGTCAGAATCTGTGAGGCAGTGGTTTAAAATGTAATTATTTGGAACTGAACTTTGTGTGTCTTTGTGACAGGCAACAAGGGGGCCACGGCTATCCGCTTTGTCTTCTACAGTACTTCAATGTGCTTCGTTTGCGCTCACTTTGCAGCAGGTCAGTCACAAGTTGCAGAGAGGAATGCAGATTATGCTGAAATTACAAGAAAAATAACATTTCCTATGGTAAATGTTCAGCCTTTGTTTCCTATTATACCTGTAAAAGAGTACATAGAAATTTACTAGGTGGAACGAAGTAGCAACTGAATTAGTGTAAGAGTATGTTAGATGCCCAAATCACTCAGCCTTAGTGGCTTGTAATTGCTGTAAACTGTCATACAAACATACACAAGTGTAGATGTGACTTGCGTTTGTAGATTAAAATGTAGTAGAATGCAGTTACTTTGTGATGGCAAAGGCAAAGAAACCAATTTTTGTCTTTTGGTGGGCAGGCAGGCTGATGGATGGATGTTGATGTGTTAAGTGTACACATTTTTTGAATTGGAAGGTCTTTATAGTGGCAAGAAAATTGATTGTTTCAGCATTTATTTATACAGGTTTAGCAGATACACAAGCATTACATTTAAGGTGATGTAATTTTAGGGTCGTACACTCACCTCGCATGATTACGTATTCTGGTGTGGTGATTTTAACTACCGAGTGGATATGGACAAAGACGAAATGAAGGAGCTTATTAGGAAGGGAGATTATGATCAGATACTGCAACATGATCAGCTCAGGGTGAGTAACAGACATTAGACCTAGGCTTCTCTTTGTTATCCGTTTAATATTTCAGAGGATTACCATGTAAATTCCTTGAAATGATGAATTTGCAAAGATATGTTTAGACTGCATGCATTAGGCTGTAAGTAAGATATTTTGTCAGTGTTGTGTTGGATTGAAAACAGAATTATGACAACATGAGGATTGCAGATAGGTTTTGAATGGAATAGAAGTTGTGGTTCGAAAAGAGAAAGCATGTACAGTGCACTGTTCAGAGGCTTTGCTCCCACTCTTTGATGCTGGCAGGGACGATATATCCAGTCTGGAAACTTGTTTTAGTTAGGAATATTGGTCCTAATGGCACTTTACCGAGATCATACTGACATTCCAGGGAAGCTGTACTTTGTTTACGGTGAACCACCAGCAGAAAGTGACAATGAGGAGCTACAGAAATTGTTTGAATTGTTGTCCACTATGTTGAGCATTGGAAACTGTCACAAATAAAAAAACTGGATGCAAGTGAAAATAATCACAGTTAAGTACTTCACTGTCCCAGTAAAGATACTTTTGGGACACCTGGTGTATTAGTGTTCCTATAATGGTAAAGTTCTCCCTAGAATGGGCCATGAAGGCCCAGAGGGGGAGTAGAGGTATAGCTCTACTCTTTCTTTACCCTGCACTAGATGAGGGTGGGTGGTCAACTCCACGCCGCTGCCGCTTTACTCCCGGGAAAGAGATCTGGTACCCACTGTATAGGAGGCTGGTGTGGGCCCCATGGCCGGTCTTTAGTGTTCCTATATGCCTCGAAATATTCAGTATTTTCAGAGGTAGAAGAGGTACCAGTTAATGCAGTGTTCACCATTAGTTTTCAGTGCTGTACTCTTTTTTTCTGTTCGTATTATTCTGAGTGTTCGTGTGGTGTTTCGGAAGGAATGTTACTGAAATGCAGCCTTGTGATATGGACTTTGTTAGCACAGTGTTGCAGTGTCTCACTGAATATACCTCCATACTGTAGTCATACAAAGTTGCTAGTTGTAATACAACAAAAGGATATGATGTCAAGAAGAAATTTAGGAGGAGAAAGTGTGTTTTGCTTTTTCTAAATTAAAATGAAACTGTAGACACTTTAATGAAGAAGCCTGATTTATAATATTGTGATGCAGCGATACACACACACGTACAGGACAAGATTGACAGTAGATCAACCCAACGCTTGTATGCATAGCCAAGCACTAGTTCTTTAAAAACCGTGTGAACTGTCATGTTTAGTATTTTAATATTGATTTATGTAAACAATTTGTATGTTTTTTATACTATTGGATCTTAAGCCATTTTATTTTTAACTATTAGAGGCATGGTGTATTATTGTTTTTAATCTAGTACATCTATACATCTTGAATCGTGACATGCATAGAAAACTTTTATTTTGAAACCGTTATTGTATATTTGGATGCAGATAGCACTTGTAGCTCTCTGATATATACACCCTGAAGATGGCAATCTTTTTGCCGAAACATATGTAGGGGTTGAAAATATGTCTTATACTTACCAGTAATCTTGTGCATTTGTTGGTTTGATTTAGACTTACGATAAAATGCACGGTACACAAAACATAAAAAGATCAGTTGGTGTTGTATTTATTTGGATGTCTGTTTTGCCTTTGGAATGAAAGTACAGTCACTGTGTATGAATCTTGCATGTGGAAGGGAAAATATTAGCATTTAGATCTGTAAATTCACGTCACTCCCATCTTTGCATCACTGCTTATTGGTGTGTCATAGCACTGATGGACTTGATCAATTTTCATCACAAGATAAAAGGCGTGTGTAGATAAGTTAGGCGAATGAGGTGACTGGAACTTTCTGGAAGCAGGTGTGCCCTATTTTAAAACTTTCTAATTATAAATGGATATGCTGTGGTTTTGTGAATGATGGTGTTGTCCAGAAACACAGCATGCATATTAGGCGGTCATGTGGTATGCTGAGATACCAATTACTGTTTGGACATTTCAGGTACAACAGCAGCAAGGAAATGTATTCAAAAATTTTTGGGAAGGAGACATAAACTTTGCACCCACGTACAAGTATGACTTATTCTCAGATGACTATGACACAAGTGAAAGTGCCGTGCACCGGCTTGGACGGATCGAGTGTTGTGGAAAAGAAGGAAACAAATTCCAGACGCAGGTATAAGAGAAAATTTGTTTCTTGAGTTGCATGTTTATGTGTATGATTTTATGGTCAGTTTCACGCACTACAAAAACTTTTTTTCTGGTTGCATTATTACTCACGTACTGGCATTGCAAACTTGATTACTTGCACTGCAGATTATATTATTACTAAATTTTGGTGATGCAGGTTGCATTATTACTTGATTATTGGTGTTAATTGAAAGGAAGGTAAACTTATTGGTCTAATAAAGCCGCAGAATACTACATACAAATAAGATGCCTGTAGTGACATTTGGAGCAGGACCCAGATTCTTTGAAATTTGTTATGTGGGAGCCCTTTCTGTCACAGTTGTAAGTGGTAGTTTCTAAAAGTTATAAGAGAGTGGTGACTACAGTGACATTGTGACAGGGAAGTTGAGTCACTGTCAAATTGTCGTTCTGCTGTGATGCAGAACATGGTGTGACATGTACAAAAATTTGACCACTAGCTTCATACCTTCAAAAGAAATGTGATAAACCAGGCTCAGTATTATGTGTGCTCAAACAGTTAAGTTTAAACTGATTTTGGCATCCTTGAGTGAATGAATGAGTGGGTAAAAGATGGGTATAAAGTGTATTTGCATGCATGAAATGGTCGAATGAGTTGGCCAAGTCCATGAACTAGTTTTAAAGAAGTGATGAACATGTACTGTTATGTTCTGCAGAGTTTAATGTGTGTTTTTGTTGTGTTCAGTTCATTAATTTATATTTTGTCATGAATGAAGTCTGACAGTATGCTTCTGTAGATTTACCATCGGACTGGAACCCAGGAAGGCTTGTTCATTATGGAAGGGCGGAACTCAAACAGAGTGACCATCGTCCAGTAATTGGAATTATAGATATTGAGATCTTCCATGTGGATGACGCCAGGCGTAGTCAAGTGTTTATGGAAGTGATTCAGGATTTGGGACCTCCAGATGCAACTGTTGTAATTCAGGTAGGACCCAGTGATTGTCAGTAGGAACTGCCTGGGCAGAAGAAGCTCTCATTACATGTGTATGTGCTGGACTTAAAAATTGGAAACAAAATTGCTGAGGTACCAGGGCTGGTTTTAGGTGGAATGAACGTAAAAGTGATGTCCTCCCAGTGCTGAGCACCACAGCATGGTGATAGAGATTGTACAGGTAATCATCACTCCGGTACAAGGTGGTGGTCGCTATTCAACTTCAGTCGACGTCACCTTCCCTCCTGGAGTAAGAGCCTTAAAATATTGCTGTTTTGACTGAATTTACAGTACACCATAGTTGATTCACACACAGTGAAATCCTGATTTATTGTTCCCTCACTTAGTGAATATATCTTCTGGTTTCAGCTGAAGAGCAATATCAAGAGTGTAATATTTTCCCATGATTAGGGAATTTTGATACCTGAGGGAAGGAGACCACTTGGAAGACCCAGGCATAGATGGGAGGATAATATTAAAATGGATTTTCAAGAAGTGGGATGTGGGGGCATGGACTGGATTGATATGGCTCAGTATAGGGACAGGTGGCGGGCTCTTGTGAATGCGGTAATGAACCTTCGGGCTCCATAAACGCGGGGAATTTCTTGACTAGCTGACGTCCTTCTAACTTCTCAAGAAGGACTGTGCTGCATGGAGTTAGTTAGTTTAGTTAGTTAGTTAGGGAATTTTGATTAATTAAATAACCGACCTTTAGTGTAAGAAACTTTTGAGCTTCCAAAAGTTATACCTCAAATTAATACAATCATAGTTGTCATAACAGTTGTTTAGGCAGTAGGCAGATCTTGGTTCATAGAGTTGGTACTGTAGTTGGCAGACATGACCCCACATGTGGGCTGTTTTTTGGTGTAAATCAGCTTGCCACAACTGGCATTGTGTCAACTGATGTGGCTTTTTGTAGCACCTGTAAAACATCTGTCACACAGAGCACAAGTATGTTACTGCTTCTGCTAAATTATGTAATGTAACTGTAAATTCAGAACTTCAGCTGTCTGTCTGTTTTACATGTGTTTGCATAGTTGTGAAAAGCGCCTGTTGTCTTTGTCATGTCCGTCTGTCCGCGTGTATCAGCACGGCTCCCACTGATCAGATTTCCATGAAATTTTATACTGGGGACTTTTATGAAAATCTGTCAAGAAAATCCAAATTTGGTTAAAATCAGGTAAAAATATCAAGCATTTTACATGAAGACCTAAGTACGTTTTATTGTTCCCAGCAACATTTAATCACCATAAAAGTGCTCTCTTTGACTGAAATGGTATCAGGCTGTTAGTCCATCAATCCATCCATCCATCTGTCCGCATATATCAGCCCGGCTCCCATGGGACAGATTTATGTGAAATGTGATATTGGGGACTTAATGAAAATATGTCAAGAACTTCCAAATTTGGTTAAAATTGGGCACTTTACGTGAAGACCTGAGTATGTTTTATTGTTGCTGGTGATATTAAATCACCATTAAAGTTCTTTCTTTGATTTAAATATTATCAGGCTGTTAGGATAGTTGAGGAGGCACAAACATTACACAAATGCGCCACAATGTTATGTTACACGTACATTGCCTGTCTTGTTTGTGCTATGTAGTGCTTGTGAATAGTGCAGCTTGTTTCAGCCCAAGGACGATATGTTACGAATGAAGTGTAATGCTATGCAGAGTGTTGCGCCCAATACAGTAAATGCTGTTAGCCCGTGTGACACCACAGCAGCAGTCAGTATTCACAGCTTGTCAGCTGGAAATCGTTACTGCACAGTAGTAGTCTTTCATGAATAATGTCACATACTGAACACACACTGCCAGACCACATGTGGCATCACAGTTGCTTTGATTCATGACACAGGCTCTGTCAGTGTTTATTTCTTATGTCAGTGTTTTCAGAAGTAGTTTGGTATTGATATTGATTGATGTTTGTTTGTTTATAAACACTTCATTTAACTAGCCCTGTAAAAATTGTTATTTAAATAATTATTTACAGGGAGTCTTGGAGGAAGATGATGAGTTCCTTGGCTTAATTTGAGTAACTGTCATTTAGTGAAAACCATGATTTAGTGTAAGAAATTACATTCCTCAGATATTCAGTAAATAGGGATTTCACTGTAATTTGGTGATTAATTTTTATATGCTTTTAATAGTTTTTTCACTCTTTATCTGTTAACATCACCACTCATCCAGTAGCACTTAGGCAACATGTTACCTGTGACACAATGTTATGTTGCCTGTGGAGACATTTGAATTGAGAAAACGTCTTTTAACCCTTCCCCTGGCGTAGTTAAGATAGAACACTGCAGCATTTTTTAAAACTTATGAACTATTTATTTATGGAAGCATGTAGAACATTAGTAATTCGTTTTGTAAAAATGTGCTAAAGTGGCGACACCCTGGCCTGTGTTGAGAATTGTAATTCTTACGGATTTTTTCCTATTATGATCAGTATGTTTTTATTGTACGTGATGTGTAGAAAAATACACGGGTAAAATTGTGCATATGATTATGTGTATACGTATTCATTATTTATTTTGTGTATTGAATTTCATGTTGCCCATATGTGGACCAAATTTTGCCGAAATTGCCTGCACCACATAAAAGGTTTATCAGGCTTGAAATAGAGGTTTAGATATTTCTGTGTAATGAGAGCCAAGATATATACACATTAACAGTTTATTTGTGTGATTTTGACAGGTTGATGATGAGGGGAATGGAGAAGAGGTGTTTGATGACAACTTCATGATGGTGCTTTTACAAGAATTGTCACAGATAGGAGAAGTGATTTTGGTTCGTTTTGTTGAAGACACAATGTGGGTGACATTTAGAGATGGACAGTGTGCGCTGGCTGCTGCCAGGAAGGGCACTACGCAGGTATGATGTCAGTCGGGGAACAGTTCCTGTCATTCTCAACTGTTTTGAAGCTACATTAAAACTTTGTTCCTCAACTACTCTGTGTCCTCAGTTTCAGGAACCTTTGAGGTTATATCAGACAAATTTATTGTAGGCAGAATCTGCATTCATGGAAATTGTACACAGAAATTGGTCCCTAAATTTAGAGTTCCTGCTAACATAACCATATTTAATGCAGCACTTGAAGGCAAAGATTTTTATTAATTCTTCCCAGAACTTCTTGTTTAGCATGTAAACATTTATGCCAACAAAAACAAAGTCACATAATACTACAGGGTGCCCCACTTTATGTGGAACCCACTCATAGAATCTGCATTAACAGTCTTTGTTATATGATGTAACTACCGCATATTGAAGCAGGTGTTGGAAATGGCCACCTTTAATTCTCACTCATGCTGGACATTTGGTGAACATAATAGCTAAAAACTGTTTGAAGTGCTTTTCTAGAAATTTTCAGTACTGCATGTGATGATTTCTTTAAGCATTTCCTCTGTGTGTTTGTTTTTATAAATGCTGTCTTTCAGACTTCCACATAGATGGCAATTACACGGTGTCAGAACAGATGAATGAGCAGGCCACAAAGGATGACTAATTATTTGGTCTCCAAAATGTTATGTAAGGCAGTCATTGAATTACTGACTGTATGTATGGTTGCACTCTCTTGCTGGAAGAACCCATCCTTCATTACCTCAGCACTTAAATTTTTAAAAATTGTGTGGGAGATTTTTTCTGAATTTGTTATGTCTGAAAAGAAGATTCGTCCATTTATTTTTGTTGTACTGATAGCACACCGTACTCCACATTTAATGTCCTGTAACTGCAACTTGTATATTAGTCTGCTTCTGCTGTATGGATTTCTGTGGCATGCAGTGTACGGAAGACAGTTATTAACAGCTGCCACTTAAAGTTTGGTTAAACTCCATTAACTAACTAAGTCCCTGGAGCAGAGTCCTTCTTGAGAAGCTAGCAGATCGTCAGCTAGTCGAGAAATTCACCGCGTTTTGTGGAACCCGAAGGTTCATTACTACATTCACAAAGCCCGCCACCTGTCCCTATCAAAAGTTTGGTTAAAACTGGACAAAAAGAACAGACACTTTAAGACCTGCATACATTTATGACTACTTTGGTTATTAGTATTACCATGCTTGCCTTATATGAAATTATTTGTTTTCCTTTGAATAATATTTTTCATAATTGCAGACAGATACGGGGCGTACTAATCATAGTCGGTCATTTTAATGTTTTGTGCAGTTGTGTGGACATGTGTTGAGGCTGAACTTGAAAACTCCCAACTGGAAGGAGCAAGCAGAGAAGGAAATTGAGCTCTGTACAAATAACACAACCCACTTTGTGACAATGTGGAGCCTATCAGTGTTACCAATGGTGATGACATATGCAGTAAGTTTTGTGCTTGTGTCTTTCATAATTATACTATTTTTGCTAACAGTTATTAATTTTAATCTAGTTTTACATATACAGAAATTATTGAGAAGAGACCTAGTGAGGTAGAAGAATACACATGATTCTGTTTAAGGGTGTTTTTAGCATAAGTTGATGAAGCAAAACAAGTGTAAGGGAAAGACAAAAGATTGCTATAAATAAGAAGTTGCATGAGACCAAGACAAGATTGTTTCTGATTGTTGATGTTGTTTTGGGGTTGAATCATTTCACTTGTTAATATAAAATTTTTTCTTGTGTGGTTAGATGTTAGTAGGCCAGATGATGAAATCTTGGGCATCCCTGCAAGTATAGCAGATGGTCCAGACCTAGGAACAAGGTTGGGACATCCTCCACCTCGTCCTGCACCACCATCTAGACCTCCTCCTCCTGCTGTAAATTCTCCATCACAAACCAAAAGGCAAATACCAAGGGTGAGTTTATTTTGCATAGCGTTGGATTAAAAAGTGTAATTTCATCAATGATGAGTAGTACAATGTGTTCCTTGTTCATGATGAATCGTAACAGAGTCATAAGGTATAGCCATTAGACTTTTAACACCATGTATTATCCTGAGTACAAGATACATTGTTTTTGTTTTGAAAAAACCTTCCCACAACTGTCACTTTCCTGCATTTATCTCTCTCTCTCTCTCTGTTTTTCTCAGTGTCTTCAAGCAGATATGCTGCTAGATGTTGCCTTGAAATAGTCCAAATTACTGTACTCCCCGTCCCATGTGATTCTGATTTCATTCTGCGTAACCTGTACTGTTACTACTGTGAGTCACTAAGAAAAGCATTTTTGCTATTGACATGGGCCTTAAGGTTGTGTAGGGTTGATGTAAACAAACCGCTGAGCAGTGTACTTGCTGTTCATATGTTTATATTTAGTTCAGTACATGAGAGAGAATTGTTACCAGTGTGGCATACTGTGTGTGCGTGTTGTATAGACACATATGTGTAACACGTAAAATATGTTATTGTAAGCTTTTACAGCTTTGTTGTGAAACATTATTCAAACTCATGCATACCGAGGAACGTCTTACAATTTGCATTAATTAATCCAGTCTTGGCTCAGAATCATATGTTCTTATAAACTTTCAATAACTGTTCTACGTGCCACGCCATCAAGATCTATCAGAAAGCTGCAGGAGACATAAAAGTTCTTGATCAAATGCCTGTAACACATCTTCATGTTACTTGCATGTGCAAGAAAGTACCATCCCATTCTTAATGATAAGGTGATACCTGCTGGTTGTATTTATCTTCTGTGAAGTTTTGAGGTTTCCCTGCCATGTTGATGAAGATCAAGTCTTCTGGTATGTTGGTTTTGTGAATGCTGTTATTGGTTTTTAAATGTTACATATGATAAAATTAATAAATATGAAGTATAAAAATGTAAATAAATGTAAAAAGTGTTCCCTGATAATATTGTTTTGTTGGTGAGTTGTGCTGCACAGTTAATGAAGTAGTTGGTGAGTTGTGCTGCACAGTTAATGAAGTAGTTGGTGAGTTGTGCTGCACAGTTAATGAAGTAGTTGGTGAGTTGTGCTGCACAGTTAATGAAGTAGTTGGTGAGTTGTGCTGCACAGTTAATGAAGTATTGGTGAGTTGTGCTGCACAGTTAATGAAGTAGTTGGTGAGTTGTGCTGCACAGTTAATGAAGTAGTTGGTGAGTTGTGCTGCACAGTTAATGAAGTAGTTGGTGAGTTGTGCTGCACAGTTAATGAAGTAGTTGGTGAGTTGTGCTGCACAGTTAATGAAGTAGTTGGTGAGTTGTGCTGCACAGTTAATGAAGTAGTTGGTGATATGTATGTGCATATTATGTGGCAAGAAACTGCCTTCTAAAACACGTGATTGAAGGAAAGTTAGAAGAATAGAAATGACGGGAAGACGAGGAAGAAGGCATAAGCAGTTACTGGATGACCTTAAGGAAAAGAGAACTCACTTTGGAAGAGGCTACGGACCTGTTGTAAGACAGACTGCAGAATGAATGGGAGTTTTGAAGGATTATCATCTTCAGAGTCAAGGTTTCAGAGGATCATAGTGCCTTCATATGCAGAATGTTGGTGACTGCCATTTGACACAGCATAACATCCCAGAAGGCTTGAATCAATTGTCACCCAATCTGAGGTACTGTGATGGCCTTTGCCTGCATGGACCAAGGACAACTGCAAAATACCTGTCACGGTACTCGGTGTCCGAGCTGAAATTCAAACCATGCAGCTCCGGTATACAGGTCACGTGTTATCACTTGGGCCAGCTTGCCTGGTACAAGACATATTACATATAAATTCACCTATCAGCTGGTGTGTAGTGGTTTGGATTATGCCACATATAAAAAGAATTTAAAGTTGTGCTGATATTTCCAGGCTGGAGTTGTAAGCATTCCACAGTCCATCATCCATCCTGTGCAGCATGATACTCTCCCCAAATGTGCAGAGCAGGATTGTTCACCCGTATACGGCCAGTTAGAGGATAGTGCTGCCATCTATGAAGAAATTCAAGATGGAGGACATAGTTCTCCAATCCCATCGGGACCACCGCCACCTCCACCTCATTTGGATTCTTCTGCTCCACAAGCCACTCCGCCACCCCTCCCTCAGAGGCAGCTTCCACCTCCTCCAGTACCCGACCGTTCTGCGGTCCCTCCCCCAATTCCTGTCCGATCTGGTGTACCCCCACCAATTCCAGCTAGGACCTCCAACATATCCACTCCCACTCCTCCACCCACCCCACGTCGGAACGTAAGTTGAACCAAAACAGAACTTAGTGTTCCTAGTTTGCATTATAACCATATATATTCTTGTGGGCAACATTATTTATTTGTTATGTTGGATTCATAGCTGAGAATTCACCATTCGCCTCGTAGTATGAATCTCTTATAATTAGACGTCAGAGTACGCTTCTTACTGTTTTATCTTTATTTGGTATTGCATAAAATGTCTTACGAAAGAACTGAATAGAAGGTGTGTAGTTACTTATGAGACATTTCATTCAGGCTGACTGTAGATATTTGTGTTTCTCTAGACATGGCAGATCCATCTGTCATGTCTAACAGTACTTGGAACTGACTGTGCAGTGTTGAACCCATAAAGTGTTAACAGTTGTTTTTATGTTGTAACAGTGATCAAGGCAAGTCGCTGGGGTTGACAACACCTTTTCAGTCATGAACTGAACATTTGTAATTACCAGATTCTGATGCAGTGAAGAGTAACTTATTTGATGCTAATTTAACTAATTTCTGTCACTGATCAGGTCTGTGTGCAGATTCTTGTTTTCACAGCCCAAAACCGTAACCTGAGCCAAAGCTTAGACTTTTGAGTGCTTTACTGGACTAGTAGGAAGAGGAGATGTCATTGAGACAAGACACGTTCTGCACAATCAGGAACAACTTATTTTCATAGCCGTTGTTAGCATATGAAGGCTTCGAACAGTACAAGTTACCTTTCTTCTGAAATTCATATCAATCCTGTTCTGCAAGTATTCGATATAAGGGAAAATTGCCCCACAGCATGAAAGATGGCCATGCTAAAAAGAAAAATTGAGGCAGTTCAACCTTTTCCTGTTCTTTTTTCAGAAAACTGCGTTGCTGTGAGGCTTGTATAGTTCTGTAACTGAAACAGAGCACATCTGTTGCTGTGAGGCTTGTATAGTTCTGTAACTGAAACAGAGCACATCTGTTGCTGTGAGGCTTGTATAGTTCTGTAACTGAAACAGAGCACATCTGTTGCTGTCATTTAAATGTACAAGTGAGCATGCATATCAGACTTTGGAAGCTGTTGAGTCATTGCTGATAGAATATCAATCGTGCCCAGGAGTTTACATTCATTTCCCAGTTTGTCTGATTTTGTGTTACTGTAAACATTTTAAACTGAACATTATGTAAATGCGAGCAACACTTACAGTTACAGAACTACACTAAGTAGTGTAGCCTTTTGTAGACTTCCCTATATATACACCGTTATTTCAGTGACCGCCCATCCTATGACTCAAGAGTGGTATATTAGGAATTCTCTTCAGTGATGAAAGTTTCAAAGACGCAACAGAAACTTAATGCCTTTTATGTACGGTGTTCCCTGTATAACAATTTTTCCAATGGACCAATAGAAAACTTCTTGTAAGGTAACTGTACAAATTATGTTCAGCTTTTGAATCCAATTTTCTGTTTTGATCCAAAGCAATCATTTCATAATATTTCAATTATAAAGACATGAAGTGAATATGATCAGGACAGCCTGGATATGTAGTTACAGTTACTTTACTGTTGAAGAAAAATTCGTAAAACGCAAGACATAATTGACCACCTAAAAATGTGCGTTGTAGGTCATTTGTTGTTGGCACAGATGTACTGTCTTCCTATACTTCACTGTGTCTTTCACTTTGGGGCTCTCATTACGCAGCGCTTCAGTGCTTACTGAATTGTAGCACATTGTCATTTACTGCAACTGAAATCTGCAAAACTGTACTTGAATTTTAGACACTGCTGCATCACCTCTGTGATAAGCTTCAGTTATTTAAAAATCAATAACAAAAACCATTAAACTGGGAACGAACAGTCAGTAGGTCAAGCACAGTGAAGAGGCCTCCTGTTAGTACATTTTGACCAAGAAAATACGAGTAATGGTTGTCAAGCCTTTTAAACGTATTCAACAGCAAATTTTTGTATAAAAATCTGAGAAAACTAACTTCCAAAGTGGGAAAATATTTTACATGAGAAAGTGTGCTGGAAAATTTAATATCTTTCTTACAGGAGTTTTGGTGGGACTTAAAAAAATCTAGTTTATCACATGGGAAAACTTTGTTTATGGGAAATTCGGCCACAGATTCTTACTTCCCTTCAAAGGTTTCCTGGCTTGCAAGTTTGGAACTGCTGAGAAGTACTTGTCGTTATGTGTGTGCAGTGTGATGTAAATTGTGGTTGTCTGGTATGAACGATACGTTCTGTGATAGCATCTTTTTACACAGATATTCACTCACCCTAAGAGTGGATATTTAATGGAGTTGCAGGTATTTATATTGAGTACTAATTATTGTTATTTGTATAGTTATTTAATACTGATTTGAATGTGTTCCATAGCAAGCAGTTATTTATTTTTAGTGATATGTATGTGAGCAAATGGATGTCTGTTGTTGGTCATTTTGTAATAAACATCTCGTGTTCTGAGTTCGGATGTGTTACGTAACATAGTGTTTGTGAGTATATTTGGATTCAGAGTCTAATTCCGACTGCTCTGTCTGCTACGGTTGGTTGCCAAGGGAATAACATTGTAATGAAATACTCCAAGTGGGTGTATGGAATTCTTTTTATGTTTTTGTACAAAACCTTTTTTTCCCCTTGACTTTCAGTGTTTTTAAGAACATGGTTCCTTCTTTAGAACTGTTAATTAGAGGCATAAATACAGTTCATTAGTACAGAAAAATCAATTTATTACAGAAGGATGTGCTATAAATCCATATTCAGGATGTACCTGTTTTTGTTTATGAAGAAGGAATATGGGCAAGTACAGAGCATCATGTGCCTGCACACCGCAGCTGTTGTGGGATCCTTACTGCTTATGAAGCCTGCATCTGCCGGGAATATAGAGCCTTTTTTCCCCCTGCAGTTCAATTAAACTTATTTTATCGGAGACTTGAAATGCAAGCGTCCAGCTTATAAGCAGACCTTGGACTTTCTGACAGTATTTTGGACACACAGCAGAGCTTTGTCTTTAAATACCGTCACTTTTCACTTTAAATATTGTCTTTCGTTTCTTACAGCCAGTGTGGATAGTTCACATGAGACCTATCTGTCAGTGACTGCTATATGTTCACTGGTCATTGACAGTCGAGGTCAGCTGCACAGCCATTGTTATAAAGCTTTGAAAATTAGATGCAGTAGGTTTACATCAGACTTGTAGGTCTGAGTGAAAGATTCCTGTGACAATGTCAGCAGTAACATAGCCTGCTGAATTTAGTTCAAACCTGTGAATTACGCCATAATATAAAAACAGAGCTTTGTGTATTTGCCTAATAGCTCACTCACATGCAGTTTCTTTGATGTCTGATGCACAGACAAACAGCCTCCATTGCTTTCCAATCAATCACGTGTGCCTCTGTTATTCCTTTTAATTTTTGTCACCCAGTGTGTGGTACTGAGAAGTGCTAACCAAGAACTCTGTAGCAAGCATGAATGCAGGCAGCAATACTAGGTACTGTTTGTTTAGACATGCTAATGGCTGACACCTCACAGTGTTGCTGTGGCTTCTAAAGTGAGCATGTGCGCTCTCCACATGTAATGGGTTAATGGTTTGACAACGAAGTGCCACTGTGTCAGTTAACTGGTACAGTCTAGCTCAGCATTACGTTATTTTTTTTATTTTGATACAAAAAATGGAGCTAAAGCACCCACAGGCCCTCCTTTAGTAGGGCTCTGTAAGTTAACTAACTGACATGAGTTTATGAATCACTGCTGTGCCAGCATCAGCATAATTTGTGTTTCGAAGCAGATTGTGCATGCAAACACCAATAGATATGAATAAGAAGGCTTGTGGGGCTGTGTAGTTTGATGAAAAGGTACGAATGTGTCAGAGGAATGAGCTGTGGGTGACCACTGCTTCATATCGCTTCACTCACAACCACAATCCTTGTGTTTCTTTCTTTCTTTTGTTGTGTCAGAATAAAATTTCCACTCTTCTGCCCTTAAATTATATTTTTAATGAAAAACCTTTTTTTCACAGTATGCATAAATGTAATTATAGATCACAGAATAGGAATACTGTTGTATTTGAATGTGTGTTTAGTACACAGAATGTGGTGCACAAAGAGTGGTGTGTTTTAAAATTTGCAGTATGATAGTCTGGATTGAAATGCTTGAGAATCTAAACAAAAATTTATGTAATACGAAATGTGTTTATTTCGCATATTTATGTGAAGTATGTTCTTCAATTTTCAGTCTGTAGTACGTACCATTTTAATGGGGGTGTGTACATAAATACAAGTGTGATCTGTGTGTGTAGATGTTGTGAGGTCACCACAGTAGCTGAATATTCATTCATATTGCAAGCATTTAATTAATTAGCCTTTTTAATGTGTACAGAAGGCAGAACTGGAGTTACTGACCTAATCTTGTGAATTTTCTGTCAGATATATATGTTAAAACTGCAGGATGAAAAGGCAAAAGTAATTTGACATGGGCATAGAAGAAATGTGAACACTTTAATGTGTAACTTTTTCTTTCTATCTTCCTTCTTTTCTTCCATCTTCATTCTTTGTCTGTCACTGTATCACCCCAGACTTGCTCAGTTCTTCTGCATTCTGTCAAGATGGATTTGTATGTCCTTATAGGTTCACTATTTGAGACATTCTTAGGATATGTGAAAGTAAGAAAGCTGAAAGCTATTTTATAGCCATATAATATTAATATTGTGTGACTTGTTAATTGTGCTTCAGCGTGTAGTTGTGACTGTACTGCTGAATGTGACAGTCTCAAAAATATTTTATAAGAGAATGACTGAATTTAAATAAGAACTCAGGAATCAGCTGCATTGAGTTTGTGCAGTATATCTTAATGTTGGTTATGCAGTAACATGCTGTTAGTTGAAGACATGCAGAAATTGCCAAATTTGTAATTTATGTTAAAGAGCAAGAACCAGTTTACGAAATAGTGAGTACAGCTCCTGGTGAGTTATAGACTCTTCCAAAGGCACTAGAGTGTTTCTAAAAGACATTTTGGCTTTAATTCCAGTCTCGAAGCAGTTTCTCTGACACTTGTTTTCTGCGTTAATATTTTGAACAAAACCCGTGTAGAAAAAAATGGCAGAGTTATGTTAAAATCAGCAAAGTGTATTTGTTCTGTTTGTATGTGTTGCATGTATTTATTGTATGTTGAATTTGTTCTCTCTGTTTTAGTAACCATTTTTAGTTCTTTTCATGACAAATGAAATCTGAAACTTGTGAAGGAAATTATTTTTTTTCTGTTTGCCGTCTTATTGAGAATGGTTCTGGGGAGAAGCCATCCTTTCATCCAGAGAATAGTGGGGCTGTCTCTTGTAGTGAAGTGGGTGGAGCATGAAATGAAGCACTCGTTTACACGTTAGCTCCACATTGGCTGTATATTTTCATTGTGCGATGCTTAGTCCAAGGGCAGATTATGTATTACAAGTGCAGATAAGCAGAAAGGAGAGCCCGATGTTCTGATTTGTACTGTGCGTCATAATATGAGTCAGTGACTTGAATTGCAGTGTGGTGTTACAAATTGTGCAGACCTGTTGATACTTTTAAAGAGGTTTGGAGTTTATTTAGCATTAGTACTTTTATAAGTCTGTATGTACTTAGAAGATTCAAGACTGCTTGATCGTGCAGATGAAGATGCTAAAACTGTTTGTCCAGCGACATGGTGGTACATCGCAGGAGAATTGAATCTTCACCAGCACTGATATTAGACCCTCAGATCTCAAGTTTTGTTATTCTGCAAGAAGAATAAATCCCCAAGATGTGTTTATGTAATGGACTATAGTTATTGCAATTGAAATGTTGACAGAATTTTTCTCCTGACTGCTTTGGAAGTATTACTAGATTTTGGCTGTAGTAGCCAGAATTCAACCAAAGTGACCAGCATCTGTATACACTTACAGATGATAATACTGACAAGTTATATGTAGGGTAATTAAATGCTTATTATTTTTGTTATAGTTATGCCAAAGTTCTAGCCCTCGTTAAGAGTATAGTGTAATTTTATTAAATACTGGTGTAATGTTGAATATTACACCATTGTAGATATGATGTAAAGTGGATACAGTTGGCTTATTTCTTTTTATAGGACTGATATCTTAATTGTATAGGGTAAATGGAGTTGAGTGAATGTGTGGCCTTATGACACACATTTATATTCGTCACACCACACAGATTTATTTCTGCCGTGACATTCCAGATTCAGTATATTTATGTAGTTATAAACTTTATGTGTGCGTTCTGTCAACTGCGTTTTCCTACAGTTGTACTTAGTACAAAGCGCGCGTGTATGCATATTTTAGTACCGTTCCTAAGTTATGCCATTTCAGGATTCAAAACAAATAGCACATGGATATTGGCCAACAAACACGTAACACCGCTAAGTAATGTACGTGGGGATTAATTTTGGGTGGCCTAATGAAGCTTAGTCGTATACGTAGTTTTTGAACAGGCATACCAGAACAAACCTTTATGGAATTTTATTGTCATTGTGGGAATTAATGTTAATGTTTTATTTAAATTTTTATGAGAGGCATTCTGTATGTTCTTTCTCTTATTTAAAGTCTCAGCTTTGCTTTGGTGGGGCATGAGACATACAGTACATTTAAGCAACTTGTTACTTCTGTGAAGAATTTTGGTAATGAGTTTATGAATTCAAGAACTATTTGGAATGGCTGAGTATTTTCGTGTAAGATACAGACTGAACCACATTTGAACAGATTCCTAATTAACATAATATGCCAGATATGTCCTGAGGAAGTGTGTCGTATGCACAGTTTATCATCAGATTATTGCTTTACAAAAATTCATGCGTGGAATGTTCTTCGCAGTGCGACACTTGCTGTGTGTGATGATTCTTGCAGTTCACGATCAGAGTTTTGCAAAATTCTTGGGCAGTCTCTCTGTCAGAATTTGTTGAAAATTCCTTAAGACAGAAGTTTTGATCAGACGATGTTGGTGGGTTCAACAGACCTTCCACCATAATGGCAGGAAGTCCCCTTGACAGAACGGTATATATGTGATGTGTTGCAGAAAAGACAAGCACATGTTTCCTGGTCTGACATTGTCATGTTGAACCAGGTGGAGTTCATCTCAGTCCCGGATTGCTGTAAGAATGTACAACTTAGTTCTTGGAAGGCTTAGGTGAGTGTCGGAATATACGTGGTCACAAAATGAGGCAGAATATTCTGACAATAGATAATGTACATGAGAGTGATTCTCACTTGGTACAGAATAAAGATATTGTCTGAAAAGCAGTTGTGATTGGCGGCCCATTTATTCTTTTGTTTAAAATGGACTTAATCCAAATCATATAATGTTGTTGTGAGCATGGGGTTTCCTCAGTTGGAGCTCCACGTTTGTTTGCAGAATTATGGTGCCAATTTAGTGACCGACCGAGCTGTGTCATAATGACAAAGGCAAATACTTTGTTACAAAAGATCTGTTCTTGTGCTGTTTAGTGTCTCTGATTATTGTGACAGACATCAGATATTTTTCCTTCGGTTTATTTCTATTGCTTCTCGAACTTTGCTGATGACTTCTTGTGTGGTTGAGTCGTCCAGATATAAGCGCACAGTACAAACCTCATGTGCGCGTTATATATTCTGCCTCCAAATGTGCCTGCAACTTCTTACATTTGTGTAACACAGCAACACAGAAGCCCCAAAAATGTTGGTTGCTTTTATTTACCAGGCTGTTTTGTAAGGAGCGCTAAAGGGTTTGTATATCGACACATATTTCTGTATGCTCCCAGTGTTTCATGACGATGTCATAATCATCCGCATGGTGTTTGTAAGCTTATTTGTTAGTACTATGTACCACGTTAACATGTAGGTATTTTTTTAGCTATAATTACTGGATAGTTAGTGTTCAGGTCACATTTGAGTTGATAATTTGGTGATAATCCAAGAAACGTATTTGGAATAGCATGAAAGTTGTATAGTTTTATGGTTAAAGAAATTGAAAGTGTATTATATTTTGTATATTGTACAGTTATATTCTCTGAGTTGTAAGAAGTGTTCACTGCATATGTTCATGTATATATTTAGACCAATATAGTGCTCGTAATAATTTGTTTAATAACTTCATTGTGAATTATTTTGTGTCGTCACTGTGAAGAGTAATTACAGGTGGTGGACTGGACTCAACCGGTGCAGTATAGTGACCATGGATGGCCTGTGAACAGTGATGTTTCCTGGCGTTGTCAGGCAGAGCTGCTGTAGAGTTTAAGAATGGCGGTTGTACGTGGTACAGTACGTGCCTGAGATTTGTGACTTATTGTATACAGTTATTGTTCCAGTGTATGTCTTTGATTGTTAACTGCAAGGGAAGTTTGCGATCTGTTAGCTGGGAAAGAAGTTATCTTGCTTGTATGGAGCGTGCAGATTCATCGTGTTCTCAGCAGCCTCTCGGCGAGTACAGAATATTGCAGCGGGGTGAAACTTGTACGTATGACCGAATTTTTTTTTTGTCTGTGGCGCAACAGCCCCAATCGGGCCTAGGCCGCCTCATTGTCGAAGTTTCGAGATCACACACAATTAGACACACACACACACACGGTAGGACTCCTCTGAACGAGTGATCAGCCCGTCACAGAGGCCGCTACCTACACAACAAACACAAGAGACGAACATCCATGCCTTCAGCGGGATTCGAACCCGCGATCCCAGCAATCAAGTGGCTTCAGACGTACGCCTTAGACCGAACGGTTACCGGGATCGGCGCTGAAAAATTTATTACAGGCAATTTCGACGTAGACATAAATAATAAAGTCTTCAAAGAAATATACTGACAGACCGTAATAATATGGATTATATTCTATAGAAAATTTCACAATTTTGAGCAATAATATAAAGTGTGACACCCCAGTGGATTAAATGGTATTGTAATCTGAGAATGTTCTAGGGTGCAAAATTTCTAACGCACTCCGTGGTGACGCATTGCACGCACGTTCCCTATCTTGTTCTGTTAACCTTACATAAAGGCCAAATATTGTCCTCAACAGTATGCTGACACCCTCAGTCTTTGTGTTTCTTGTTGGGTGGGATACCAAGTTTCATACCCGTGCACAACAAGAGGTAAAATTATACAGTCTAACTCGGTTATAACGTCGTGAAAGGGGCTGAATATTTTGTGTCGTTATAAACGAGTGTCGTTATAACCGAGGAATATAATGTTATGGTTAACAGTGAGGAATTAATTGGCAGCACAGAATATCTGACGCTATAGACGAGGTGTCGTATAAACCGATGTTATAACCGGGTTCGTCTGTATTTTCATGTACAGGATTATTACAAACTTCGGTAACAAATTTATAACTCCACCGATCAGGTTGTACTTTAAATATGATGAAAGGCAAAAAATGCTGTAAACTGTAACCTCAAGTGATTAGACATGGCGGGTAAGTTGGTCAATGTGCGCTCCCATATAACGTAACACCCAGTTCTGCCTTTACCCTGCTCGGCATCTCCTGGTGTGCTCAGAGCATGGCTTGTGAGATATGTCTTGTCAAGTTTCTGACGCTGTGGGGCATTGCATGCATGCACACGATATCGTTCAACATGTGAAGTCAAGAGGTCTGGTTATCTCGGAGGCCATGCTGCAGGGTCGCCATGGACGATTCCTTTCCCGGGGGTAATGGTCATTACGAGAGTTGTGGATATTTCGAAGGAAACATGGCGGTGCTCCGCACTGCCGAAACTGCGTCAGGCGCTGTGTCATTGTCACTTGCGCAATGGGCAGGTTCTGTAAGACGTGAATGTGCGCCATCTCTGTGACAGTTGATTCCGCTAATAAAACATGTTTCGTAGACTTTTGTGCTGCTCTTTGTGGTGAACACAATTTTTTCGCTGGCACAGACGTATGTAAGCAATTCCCCACGAAATTTTTTTGTAGTTTCTGTGCGAGTGTTGTGTTTTTACAAACACGGGCGACATTGTGTGCTGACGCAAGTCTCCGCAAATGATTTGTAGGACACGTTCGCCGAATTTCTTGCCCAGTTTTGTGCTAAATCTGCGCGGAGCAGCAGTCGCCGACTTCATTTCGTTAAACTGTGACACACATCGTACCTCCCTGGGCCACTGTGACCCTTTGTTTTGATTGATGATCAAGTTCCCGCCTAGTCGCTTACACACAAAGTAACTGAGGGTGCACTACACGCTCTGATGTGTGACAGTGTTAGCTGTAATGGGCGCAGTGGGGAAGAAGTTTTGTAGTTGTTACCGAGGTGTGTAATAACCCTGTATTTGAATTGTTGATTGACAGGATACAAGGTGTGTTGAACTGAAGGGTAGGAAGCATCCGCTGAATTTAATGTGTTCTTAAGGTGTCTGGGAAAGCTATTTTGATTTAGGGTTACAGAGTTTCTGGACTTCGGCTTGTGTTCAAAAAAGTATGCCTTATAGGAATAAACGAAATGTGTTCTGTTTTCATTACGAAACGACTGACAAGTCCATAAGTTTAGTGCCGATCGCAGTGGCCGTGCGGTCTAAGACGTGGGTCTGCGGCCGCTCGCTTGCTAGGATTGTGGGTTCGAATCCCGATGAGGGCATGGATGTCTGTTTGTTGTGAGTGTTGTGTGTTGTCAGGTAGAGGTCTCTGCGACGGGCTGGTCACTCGTACAGAGGAGTCCTACCGAGTGGTGTGTCTGTGTGATCGTGAAGCCTCGAAAAATGAGGCGACCTAGGCCCCGTAGGGGCTGTCGAGCCATTGAAAAAAAAAAGCCTAGTAGCCTGTACCTAGAACTTTGGTCAAAACCCTTTAAAATTAATTTTATTTGTTACTGTCATTCCTCTATGTTTAAATATATATATATATATATTCCACATTTTTATAGGATAACTTAAGTTAGGCCTTTGTATGGTGAGTTTGTTCTGGATTCTGGTAACGAAATATTGACTTGTTTCATTTTCTCTGCCTTTGCTCCTGGGTTACCCTCGTTACTGGTGGTTAATTGATACATTCCGTTGTTCTACGCTTACATGTATATGCAGTTCGCACTGATAAGTGTAATGTCGGTTCAGCCAATATATGTTTTTACTGGTATGTAGCTACATGGCTATCAGGGTAGCTATTTTTGTATGTGACAACAGTAGTCGTAGCACAGTGCCAATGTCCTATAGCAATCGGCGATGCGAAGTTTTACTGATTCGTCTGAGTGAATTACTAAAAATGTAAAAAATTGGAACTGTATTGTATAATTATTGTGAAAACAGCGTATTGTACGGTCATTCATTTGATACTGCGACACTCATTACCTGCTAGTCCAGGAGGTATTGATGGGCAATCCACAGCACTGCAGTGGATGTAGGAGGTTTGTTTTCTAGCTGGCGTCAAATGAAGTACGTGAGGTTTAAGAGGGAAACCGGAGACGAAAACAACGCGCGGTGTACTGAGAGGCATGGATAAAAAATAGGTAAGGTGTGGTCGATTGTGACCGGTCGATAGTCGGTCGAGAGTTACACATCGTTGATCCGTGTGATGGACACATTTGTCAGTTCGCCTGGTTTTACGAAGCAGCATTTGGTGATTCGCTGTGTTGTTCTCTTATGATTTCAAAGGGACTTGATAGGTGCTGTGAGAAGGTGGCTACATGTTCTTCAACGGTGTTGTCTGAAGAAGATAGCTACCCACTAGACAGAGAGTGATGCAGGATTTTAGTTTAGCCGGTGAGTTGCCAGACATGTAGACTCTCACTATGCTTGTTTGTCCGTCACTTTCAGTTGTTGGTATCGGTCTTCTGACATAAGACGCTGTCTTATTAATAGCTATAATACTCGTATTTATTTGAAACATTTACACAGTTTGGTGCATATTGACCCACATACAATAACAGTGCACTTACCATGTGTGAACTAAGTTACAACGAGCATATCTAAGCCAAATTTCGTACTAATGTTTGAGCTGAAATACACGGGCAGACAAACGAATGTATGTTAGCGTGTAATACTGTAGGTCGCGTGTTTACAAGTGCTTAACTTCGCGATACCGCGGCCTGCTCAACATAAATAAAATTAGTAATTTTATTGGGGCAATGCATTCAATTTTATAGTACCAACCAAATGCACATTACTAGTTACATATGAGTGTTAAACACGTAGCTGCGACGTGTTTCGGTACAAACGTACCGTCTTCAGGGAGCGCAATGTGTCAGTTTTAAAACCAACTGCCAATGACAAGCCACTATTTACACGGTTCCACAGTCTGTAGTAGGCTCCGTTGTTGGTGTAATTTGTGTGTAAAAGGTACAACTTGTACTGCTTTTAAAAATTTAATGGTTTAAATATGATTAAAATATTTCTTGCATAATAAATATGATTTATACAGATTAAAATTGTTGTTGGGGCTATTAGTGGAAACTTCTAGTTTGTAGCATTATATGTTGAGGTCTGTAGTGCGTATCTCTCAGTACAAGGTGGATCGGGTCACTGTGTTATGTTGTGTCGTGTGTCGGAGCCAGCAGCATACTTGCAGCATAGCATGCTCCTCTATATCACACACTTTCTATCATATTTTTTAGACAAATAAAACTGCCGTCAACACAACCAGTAAGTGTAAAGTTAACACTTACTGGTTGTGTTGACGGCAGTTTATTTATCTTGTTATTATATCTAACACAACCGGATGACAGGCGTAAAAATCATTTTTTTTTCGGATGAAAATATCTTGATGTTTAACGAAGGCGTGTAGCTGACACTTGTAGCGCACAGCTGTTTCTGACAAACAACACAGAGGCCGTTTTTCTCAAATAGTGCAAACACTCGTGAAGCCAAAAGTTATGTAACTTTCATAATACGTTCTTGATTTACGCTTACTTTTGCCAGCATCACTGGTAAACTGATCATGCCTTTCTCTTACCAGCACAAAAACGTTTATTTAAAGCGTATATACCTAGAATAACGAATCTCGCAGCCTAGTATAACTCTACTCGTACTATAAGGAAGACAGATTTATTACTTCGCGCCACTCAGGCGGAGACACACGAATATTCCGAAAGAGACAGAAGCCGGGTACGGATGCTCAAAGTCAATGATTCGCAGAATCCTGTAGTAGTTTGTTACATGGGCAATAGGTGTCAGTAGTTGTACCCTGCAGAAATAAGGGGTTCGGCGATTTAAATTGCTTCACATGCCGAATACCCGAAATACGTTAAGCTTTCCTCAAAGTAAGTTAGAATTTTTCGACATTTTTTACTTAACAAAGGACTTTAATTGATAAATTTTAACTTAATTTTAAAATAATAGATATGCAGGTACAAAAACCATTTGTTTCACAATAACGGTCTATAACACAAATAATAATTCGTAGAGATCGTGTGTGTGGTGCTGAGGAAAAGAGAGATGATAAACGCCAGTTTGTAAGCTTAGTAATACTCAAAAGTCTTAGCTGGACTGTCACGCCCGAAACAAATTTTAGAGAAGAAATTGCGGCCCTCCTCTACGTCGATCTGAGGAAGTCTACTTTCATGGAACTGAACACGCACAAAAAAAAAAGGTGGAATATCTAGTAATCTAATGGAAATCGAAGAAGCACTAAGTCACAGTTTCTCTGGACCTTGCCTTCAGCCATTACGTGTGGCAGATGACTTGGCAGCACTTAAGTGGGTACTTAGACATAAAGCGACATCCGGCGTAGTAAAGTTTGATGTCCGTGTCCTCAAACCGTCACATCGTAAAGCACACACAGTTTACGCTCCAAAACGTATATTTGCGTTCACAGTAACCATTCTAAAGGGTCCGTTGTCTATCCTCAACATGTCTAGAACGTCCCCCGCTCGTCCTACCGCTTTACGAACAAAATTACTGCAACAAAAGGTGTGCGTTTTGCAGTCTACGCTGCACGGAATCTCAGAAGAGCGGAAGCCTGAAATCACGCTTAGCTGTATTTGTCTAAAAAATGTGTGACTAATGTTCGAACTTCAAACGAGCAGAAACTTTCTTGAATAATGAAATGAATGTGAACTGCGAAATGAAGGTTTTGTGTTACTGACAACATGTCGTGCCTGTTGCAATGAATGTTACTGACAACATGTCGTGCCTGTTGCAATGAATGTTACTGACAACATGTCGTGTCTGCTGCAATGACTGTTACTGACAACATGTCGTGTCTGCTGCAATGACTGTTACTGACAACATGTCGTGTCTGCTGCAATGACTGTTACTGACAACATGTCGTGTCTGCTGCAATGACTGTTACTGACAACATGTCGTGCCTGTTGCAATGAATGTTACTGACAACATGTCGTGTCTGCTGCAATGACTGTTACTGACAACATGTCGTGCCTGTTGCAATGAATGTTACTGACAACATGTCGTGCCTGTTGCAATGAATGTTACTGACAACATGTCGTGTCTGCTGCAATGACTGTTACTGACAACATGTCGTGTCTGCTGCAATGACTGTTACTGACAACATGTCGTGCCTGTTGCAATGACTGTTACTGACAACATGTCGTGTCTGCTGCAATGACTGTTACTGACAACATGTCGTGTCTGCTGCAATGACTGTTACTGACAACATGTCGTGCCTGTTGCAATGAATGTTACTGACAACATGTCGTGTCTGCTGCAATGACTGTTACTGACAACATGTCGTGTCTGCTGCAATGACTGTTACTGACAACATGTCGTGTCTGCTGCAATGACTGTTACTGACAACATGTCGTGTCTGCTGCAATGACTGTTACTGACAACATGTCGTGCCTGTTGCAATGAATGTTACTGACAACATGTCGTGCCTGTTGCAATGAATGTTACTGACAACATGTCGTGTCTGCTGCAATGACTGTTACTGACAACATGTCGTGTCTGCTGCAATGACTGTTACTGACAACATGTCGTGTCTGCTGCAATGACTGTTACTGACAACATGTCGTGTCTGCTGCAATGACTGTTACTGACAACATATCGTGTCTGCTGCAATGACTGTTACTGACAACATGTCGTGTCTGCTGCAATGACTGTTACTGACAACATGTCGTGTCTGCTGCAATGACTGTTACTGACAACATGTCGTGTCTGCTGCAATGACTGTTACTGACAACATGTCGTGTCTGCTGCAATGACTGTTACTGACAACATGTCGTGTCTGCTGCAATGACTGTTACTGACAACATGTCGTGTCTGCTGCAATGACTGTTACGACAGTCATTCATCGTGTTGAAAATGTTATGAGGTCACATATATCGTATATACGAGTACATAAGACACATGAACATAAACCTACATGCCCTTATGTCCCTGTAGAGCGCCTCAAAATGGTACAGCAATTACTAGGCCAATGTTTTTCGTTCAGTTCCTCATTGCATTTGCCGCGTTTCTCTCTCTGTCTCTCTCTGTCCCGTCAGACAATGACAATATGACAGAAGCCAACAGCTTACGAACTTCGCCATCTGAATGTTATCTCCGGAACTTGCCACACTGTAGAAAGTAAGACGGAACAAAAAATGAGCAGACATGTGCTTTGAGCTAGGGAATTGAACTGTACAAGGGGATCGCGTTTGTAGCTTTTAATTACTGGATATTGTACTTGTACTTGTACATCACAAAGCAACATGACGAGCTCATACAGCCACTGTCATGTAGACAGTCCGAGTTACATAGCTAGACAAAGGGGTTTTATGAAAGTTACTGCTTTCAAAAGTCGACATCTGCACCTCAAGCACACACTTTTCTTATGTGCGGTTCTTTTAGCGACGCTGTCGATCTAAAGTGTAAAGAATCGATTGTGCATGAGCGAACGTGAACGCGGATGTGGTGTGCTGATAGAATCAGTGTTGCCAGGAGTAGACTGAAGCAACTGGACAGAAATTGTAATTTATTTAATGACAACTTAGACCCTGTGGCGCTGAATGATAAGATGAAAGCGAATAACTAATTGGCAGGGATGTGAAAGGAAGCGGTCGTGGCCTGAATTAAGGTATTATTTTGGCAGTGCCATGGCTCAGGCGGTTAGTCGCCGGCCTCTCACCGCGGAGGCCCGCGTTCTATCCCGGGTCAGTCCAAGTGGGATTTTGTGGTGGACAAAGTGGCACTGGGACAGGTTTTTCCCCGAGTACTTCGGTTTTCCCCTGTCAGTTTTATTCCACCGGTGCTACATTACACGAAAAACGAAAAAACAACTAATCATCTTCATCACGGGGTTGCACAATAAGCCTCAATGTTGCGATGCGTCCGTAGCATCTGCTGCGGGGCCCTTGGCCACAAAAACAGGTGTTATCCTTGCGTTAGTCTGAGGGGCCAAATAAAACTTTCGTTAGGTTAGTCACTACCATGGCCGGGACAGGAAACGGACATCTTCCTAATGCAAGTCATAAATACTGCCGCCTGGTCGAAGTTTCTCCGTGTAGACATTGTGTTGTGCTGCGTTGCATAACCGACTAAAGAAACGGGTGAATTAGGCTTAGTGTTTATGCAAGCACCACTAGATGAAGTAGTGTAATGGAATGGAGGCATAGCTCCACGCATGTATAACCTGAGCATTAGATGGAAGTGAGTGGCTAGTTTCCAGCTCAGGCCGCTTTACCGTTGAGGAATGAGGCCCTGGTACCTACTGGCTAGGACGCTGCCTGCCACAAATAGAAGTCCAGTTTCTTAGTCATTCAGCCCATAGTATATGGAATGAGCTATCTTGGCTTCTGTAAATATATAGTAGAAAACGTGCCTTCATTAATTATAAGAACGTCTGCTTTTTCGCTGAAATGAGAGTGTGTCAGTCTGCAACGCTACACGCACATTTCATATCCGAGGCTTCTGAATTGATTTATATGAAATCTAGTATTCGAGATCTACAGTATAAATTGTGAAATCTTCATAAATTCTAAAAGGCTGTGACGACGGTGTGTAATATTGAGAACCAACTGTCTTCTGGACTTTATCCATCGTCCGGATAAAATATTGAAATATAATATAAAATCACGACGTTTCGGAAGATGGTTCTTCTTCCGTTTTCAGGTGATGGGAGGGGAGACACCTACTCAGATGGGTGAGATTAGCTCGGTCTAAAGGAGCCATCTGAGTAGGTGTCTCTCCTCCCATCATCTGAAGACGGAAGAAGAACCAGCTTCCGAAACGTCGTGATTTTATATTTTTATTTATATTATATATGTGTATATTTATATATTAATATATTATTTAATTAGTAAACCAGCATCAAAAACTAGTACGTATTTATTGAGTAACAATAAGTTACATGTTTCGCTCATGCCGCACCATCATCGGCTATATATAAGAATTTGAAATGCAAGTAAAAATGTAAATTTACAGTGGTTTAGCCTGGTGATGGCTCTGCTATGAAAGCCGAAACGTGTAGCTGTTTTCTGTGACCAACGGAATTTCTCTGCCAATGAAGATGTTTCGACTGAGACAAGAAAGTGATCTTTGTTTCACATGCTTAACCATAGTTTCCTCCCGAAGAACTGGGGTTCGTTTTACGGAAACTTCTTTGTAATTTTAGACACAAAAGCCGAATTCTTTTGTTATAAAGAATATACATAACTAAAACCAAACATATAACCCGGGCGTCATTCGACACCGCGACGGTAGGTACATGTCTCCTGACCCACATTGAAGTGTTACATGGCAGGCCGATCTATTTTCGCCGCGCTGAATGTCAATATATCGTCGCGAGTACCTTCAATGCAGTCGCAAACTTCAGCTGCAGCCTCTCGTATCACTTCCCGCACGTTCTGTTCCCAAACTTTTGAGTTACAGCTTCCCAATTCCGTATCACAGTGCACATATGGACCATATCTGTGTCTATTTCAACCTCCGCTCACCGTTGATAAGTTGTTGAGTTGCGAAGGAAATTGGAAACACTCTCCATCAAAGTTTGTCCTGTTTGGCTGACTTGATAGAAAGGACCCAACTCCTACGAAAGTTCGGAATCAGGCTGATCCATGCTGGTGCTGTGCTAACTGTGGCACTCGTACCAACTGTGACAAGATTTTTGATTATGCTTGTTTCCGTGTGTTTCAGTATGAAATTGGAGGAAATTATTAGTGATAATTTAATGTTATTTCGCAGTGATTATTGTTTACTGCATTTATTACCGGGAATTTTGAATGATAGGATCATTACGTATGCTGAGTGCTGAAAGGTAGGAAAGGGACCGTGTGAGTGTAATGCAGGTGCTGGACACTGGAAGGCCATTGGTTCGGATGATCTGGAAGAAACCTCCAAATTGTTTGGGTCTATTGATTGATGCTGCTGTACCTACTGCTGCTGCTGCTGATGCCTATTACTACCAGCAAAAATTTCTGTCCTTTTCTTGGGGGCTTCTTTAAAACTATACTGAAGAAAATAAAATTCCCTGTTTATTGTTAAAATCTTACGTAAATATAATTACGTGTTTCTGTTGACCAAAACAAGAATAAGGCTTTGAACAAGCAAACGATTGGGGTATTAAAACTACTTTGTGTTATTTACCACGCGGTGCCACACAGTGATCGCTGTATGCATTAAGCTGTTTACGCGGTAAGGCACAGCTTTCAGCGTCTCCCCACACAACGCTGTGTGTTGGAAAGGATCGAGTAGTCACCTGATAAATGGGCCAGAGAAAAAGCTGCGATAGCAGAGAGACTGTCTGATTGAATGTACTAGATTATTATTGTTATTATTATTATCAACAACAACAACGGCCTTTTCTCTACCCTGTTCACGTCTTTCTCGCAGACCGAGTTTCACACCCCTACAAAATGACGGGTAAAATGATGGATGGTTTATATACACGGTTGCTTATAAGTCATGTTAATGCCAGTTTCCTTTCTCCAGGCGTCAATTTAATGGACCACAATGCAGTGACACATTTCTTTCTCTCATATTTTGTCGCTTATTTTCTATACATAGAAACAAAAAGTTTGTTGTAAATAGGAAATTAACAAAATACCTTATTTTCCTGCTGCAAAAATGGTACCAAACAAAAAGAATGGTGCCAAACAAACAAACAAAAATGGTACCAAACAAAAAGAATGGCGTCAAACAAACAAAATGGTACCAAACAAACAAAAATGGTACCAAACAAAAATAATGGTGCCAAACAAACAAAAATTGTGCCAAACAAACGAACAAGAATCCTTGATTTCAGGCTTCCGCCGCGTTGATGAAATTAATCTTAATTACCACACGACGCCGTGTAATAACCCAGAAGACCACAGATTTCAAACAAGAATCCTCACCAGATAATTTCAGCCTTCCCTGCTAAGAGCCCCGGCTGCTCAGTCGCACATGTTTACTTTGCTAGTTGCTACAAGTCTGGCAGACGAGCAATTTGACTTTGGTTTAGCAGTAATTTGCTCTCTTCTTAACTGCTCGCGGGAACAGACGTCACGTCAGATCATCCTACACACCAGTTTGAAACCCACGTTTATACAGTAGTCTTTGTGACTTAACAATTTGCTGATCTGTATTTTGATACCATGCAAGAGCCGATCCCAGTGGCCGTGCGGTCCAACTCGTACGTCTGCGGCCGCTTCATTGCTGGAATCGCGGGTTCGAATCCCGCTGAGGACATGGATGTTTGTCTCTTGTGCTTGTTGTGTGTTGTGTATGTAGCGGCCTCTGCGACGGGCTGATCACTCGTTCAGAGGAGTCCTACCGTGTTTGTGTCTAATTGTGTGTGTCTAATTTTGTGTGATCTCGAAACCTCGACAATGAGGCGGCCTAGGCCCGATTGGGGCTGTTGCGTCATAGAAAAAAAAATCAGGCAAGAAGTCACAGACTTCAACCATCTGTCGTGATAGTGGAAAAAAAACACGGATAGAGAATTTTAAAATAAGTTTTCTCGCAAATTATTTTTCAATTTTAGCACAAGTTTCCTTTTTTACACTTCAGTGCAATTCTGTAGATACAGCAAGATAACGAATCCACAAACACTACTTCGCAGAATTCCTCGAAATAAGATAGAAGAAATTTTTCATTTTATGTTTAAGAGAAAAAGGCAGTAAATGTTGACGAATACGAAGGACTACATTCGTATAGTCGGTGTTTAGTCTTAAGGTCGCACTGCTGTGTATGATTGCTGCATTTCAATTGTTCCTTCATTATTTATTAATTTAAGTGAAGTCACCCCATGACATGCGCGTGCAGGCACAGAGGGAGGTAGACATATAGCACCACCCATTCGGGACCTCGGCGCTAGAAGCGGGTGGTGTGGTCAGCAACACGCCCCGGCCGGTTTACCCCCGGCAAAGGCATGACACCCATCGTACAGGAGACTTGGCGGACCTCGGGACCGGTCAGGAAGGAATGGAGAGTCTCGCCTTCACCGGGAATTGAACCCCGGACCGTCGGGTGGAAACAGCGTGAGAACGACATGATGTACATAGTCAAATATAAACTGACGTCTGCTACATGCACGTATATATATATATTATATATATATATATATATTATATATATATCACTGCACTAAAATTAATGCGTTGTTTTTTAAGATGTCGCACTGCATATATTTATTGCGATATAACCATTTTCCATAAGTGCCATTGTTGGTAAACCGTAATGGTAAATTTTTCCCTGTGCTTAATTACACCAGCGGTTCCCAAACTTTTATGTGTGTACCCTAAAGTAGCAGACGGTACATGTGTGTGACCGTACTGTGGTAACGGCAATAGTCAGTGATATTTACTGTAAATGAACTGATACTAATGTCTTTTGTTGAACACTACATAACAGCATAACACAGCGGTACATGTGTGTGACCGTACTGTGGTAACGGCAATAGTCAGTGATATTTACTGTAAATGAACTGATACTAATGTCTTTTGTTGAACACTACATAACAGCATAACACAGCGGTACATGTGTGTGACCGTACTGTGGTAACGGCAATAGTCAGTGATATTTACTGTAAATGAACTGATACTAATGTCTTTTGTTGAACACTACATAACAGCATAACACAGCGGTACATGTGTGTGACCGTACTGTGGTAACGGCAATAGTCAGTGATATTTACTGTAAATGAACTGATACTAATGTCTTTTGTTGAACACTACATAACAGCATAACACAGCGGTACATGTGTGTGACCGTACTGTGGTAACGGCAATAGTCAGTGATATTTACTGTAAATGAACTGATACTAATGTCTTTTGTTGAACACTACATAACAGCATAACACAGCGGTACATGTGTGTGACCGTACTGTGGTAACGGCAATAGTCAGTGATATTTACTGTAAATGAACTGATACTAATGTCTTTTGTTGAACACTACATAACAGCATAACACAGCGGTACATGTGTGTGACCGTACTGTGGTAACGGCAATAGTCAGTGATATTTACTGTAAATGAACTGATACTAATGTCTTTTGTTGAACACTACATAACAGCATAACACAGCGGTACATGTGTGTGACCGTACTGTGGTAACGGCAATAGTCAGTGATATTTACTGTAAATGAACTGATACTAATGTCTTTTGTTGAACACTACATAACAGCATAACACAGCGGTACATGTGTGTGACCGTACTGTGGTAACGGCAATAGTCAGTGATATTTACTGTAAATGAACTGATACTAATGTCTTTTGTTGAACACTACATAACAGCATAACACAGCGGTTACATGTGTGTGACCGTACTGTGGTAACGGCAATAGTCAGTGATATTTACTGTAAATGAACTGATACTAATGTCTTTTGTTGAACACTACATAACAGCATAACACAGCGGTACATGTGTGTGACCGTACTGTGGTAACGGCAATAGTCAGTGATATTTACTGTAAATGAACTGATACTAATGTCTTTTGTTGAACACTACATAACAGCATAACACAGCGGTACATGTGTGTGACCGTACTGTGGTAACGGCAATAGTCAGTGATATTTATTGTAAATGAACTGATACTAATGTCTTTTGTTGAACACTACATAACAGCATAACACAGCGGTACATGTGTGTGACCGTACTGTGGTAACGGCAATAGTCAGTGATATTTATTGTAAATGAACTGATACTAATGTCTTTTGTTGAACACTACATAACAGCATAACACAGCGGTACATGTGTGTGACCGTACTGTGGTAACGGCAATAGTCAGTGATATTTATTGTAAATGAACTGATACTAATGTCTTTTGTTGAACACTACATAACAGCATAACACAGCGGTACATGTGTGTGACCGTACGTGGTAACGGCAATAGTCAGTGATATTTATTGTAAATGAACTGATACTAATGTCTTTTGTTGAACACTACATAACAGCATAACACAGCGGTACATGTGTGTGACCGTACTGTGGTAACGGCAATAGTCAGTGATATTTATTGTAAATGAACTGATACTAATGTCTTTTGTTGAACACTACATAACAGCATAACACAGCGGTACATGTGTGTGACCGTACTGTGGTAACGGCAATAGTCAGTGATATTTATTGTAAATGAACTGATACTAATGTCTTTTGTTGAACACTACATAACAGCATAACACAGCGGTACATGTGTGTGACCGTACTGTGGTAACGGCAATAGTCAGTGATATTTATTGTAAATGAACTGATACTAATGTCTTTTGTTGAACACTACATAACAGCATAACACAGCGGTACATGTGTGTGACCGTACTGTGGTAACGGCAATAGTCAGTGATATTTATTGTAAATGAACTGATACTAATGTCTTTTGTTGAACACTACATAACAGCATAACACAGCGGTACATGTGTGTGACCGTACTGTGGTAACGGCAATAGTCAGTGATATTTACTGTAAATGAACTGATACTAATGTCTTTTGTTGAACACTACATAACAGCATAACACAGCGGTACATGTGTGTGACCGTACTGTGGTAACGGCAATAGTCAGTGATATTTATTGTAAATGAACTGATACTAATGTCTTTTGTTGAACACTACATAACAGCATAACACAGCGGTACATGTGTGTGACCGTACTGTGGTAACGGCAATAGTCAGTGATATTTACTGTAAATGAACTGATACTAATGTCTTTTGTTGAACACTACATAACAGCATAACACAGCGGTACATGTGTGTGACCGTACTGTGGTAACGGCAATAGTCAGTGATATTTACTGTAAATGAACTGATACTAATGTCTTTTGTTGAACACTACATAACAGCATAACACAGCGGTACATGTGTGTGACCGTACTGTGGTAACGGCAATAGTCAGTGATATTTACTGTAAATGAACTGATACTAATGTCTTTTGTTGAACACTACATAACAGCATAACACAGCGGTACATGTGTGTGACCGTACTGTGGTAACGGCAATAGTCAGTGATATTTACTGTAAATGAACTGATACTAATGTCTTTTGTTGAACACTACATAACAGCATAACACAGCGGTACATGTGTGTGACCGTACTGTGGTAACGGCAATAGTCAGTGATATTTATTGTAAATGAATGATACTAATGTCTTTTGTTGAACACTACATAACAGCATAACACAGCGGTACATGTGTGTGACCGTACTGTGGTAACGGCAATAGTCAGTGATATTTACTGTAAATGAACTGATACTAATGTCTTTTGTTGAACACTACATAACAGCATAACACAGCGGTACATGTGTGTGACCGTACTGTGGTAACGGCAATAGTCAGTGATATTTACTGTAAATGAACTGATACTAATGTCTTTTGTTGAACACTACATAACAGCATAACACAGCGGTACATGTGTGTGACCGTACTGTGGTAACGGCAATAGTCAGTGATATTTACTGTAAATGAACTGATACTAATGTCTTTTGTTGAACACTACATAACAGCATAACACAGCGGTACATGTGTGTGACCGTACTGTGGTAACGGCAATAGTCAGTGATATTTACTGTAAATGAACTGATACTAATGTCTTTTGTTGAACACTACATAACAGCATAACACAGCGGTACATGTGTGTGACCGTACTGTGGTAACGGCAATAGTCAGTGATATTTACTGTAAATGAACTGATACTAATGTCTTTTGTTGAACACTACATAACAGCATAACACAGCGGTACATGTGTGTGACCGTACTGTGGTAACGGCAATAGTCAGTGATATTTACTGTAAATGAACTGATACTAGTGTCTTTTGTTGAACACTACATAACAGCATAACACAGCGGTACATGTGTGTGACCGTACTGTGGTAACGGCAATAGTCAGTGATATTTACTGTAAATGAACTGATACTAATGTCTTTTGTTGAACACTACATAACAGCATAACACAGCGGTACATGTGTGTGACCGTACTGTGGTAACGGCAATAGTCAGTGATATTTACTGTAAATGAACTGATACTAATGTCTTTTGTTGAACACTACATAACAGCATAACACAGCGGTACATGTGTGTGACCGTACTGTGGTAACGGCAATAGTCAGTGATATTTACTGTAAATGAACTGATACTAATGTATTTTGTTGAACACTACATAACAGCATAACACAGCGGTACATGTGTGTGACCGTACTGTGGTAACGGCAATAGTCAGTGATATTTACTGTAAATGAACTGATACTAATGTATTTTGTTGAACACTACATAACATTGGCACTTATTAAAAAAATTTTAAATTTTTAATGTTACTTGTCAAATCCAATATTTTTGGGACAATATTAAATACACAAAACACGCAAGAAACAAATATATATTCAAATAACTCATACATGTGACGGTTAGATAAATCATTTGCTTCTAAATAAAAGCTTGTGAAATACTGAACATACGGAACGTTACATAATATGAACAGAACAACAATGTCAAACATTTAGTGGCTGACAAATTTAATACGTGTTATTTACTTTAAATAAAACTTATTATATTACTAAAATTGAAGTTAATGCAAAAATTAAAATGGAATAAATTTGTAATGTACTGGACATGTGAATTTAGATACAAATTTTTATTCTTTTTATAATTATCGGTTTCTCAATAAAACCCTCTCGCGACACTACGTCAGAGCCTCGCGACACTACGTCAGAGCCTCGCGACACTACGTCAGAGCCTCGCGACACTACGTCAGAGCCCGCGACACTACGTCAGAGCCCGCGACACTACGTCAGAGCCCCGCGACACTACGTCAGAGCCTCGCTACACTACGTCAGAGCCTCGCGACACTACGTCAGAGCCCCGCGACACTACGTCAGAGCCTCGCTACACTACGTCAGAGCCTCGCTACACTACGTCAGAGCCTCGCGACACTACGTCAGAGCCTCGCGACACTACGTCAGAGCCTCGCGACACTACGTCAGAGCCTCGCGACACTACGTCAGAGCCCCGCGACACTACGTCAGAGCCCCGCGACACTACGTCAGAGCCTCGCGACACTACGTCAGAGCCCCGCGACCTGAGGTTGGGAACCACTGCCCTACACCATGAAGATAGATATAACATAGCTACATAGTTCCACACATTTGTAATCTCAGCTCGGATACAAGTGACTACAGGTTAAGGCCGTGGCCACGTCATGCCGTAGAAACCTTTCGCAGTTCCCGCAGGTTAGCATGGTCATTCAGAGGGCGGTGGCGAGGAAGGAAATTCCTGTCGATGACGGGGGATGGGGGGGGGAATGAAACTGCGACTGTGCAGCTCATTACAAACTAAGGTAGGTCTTGTTTGTTCGATTATTTAATTATGCTGTATCAGATGAGACTCTGAAGGTTATTGGAGTATGGTAATGTGATGGTCATTTGGTCTTAACCGAAAAGACTTGGCGAGTAGAACAAAACGATCGTAGCCTGTTGTGTAGGTAGTCTGAGGAAAACTGTGAAACTCCTAGTACAGGACAGCCGGACTACAGCCTCTGTGTCTGACCAGGGCGCATCGCGAGTACACGTGCAGATAGATCGCCACTGTACCAGCCACTCGGCGTACAATTACATTGACAGTCTGTACACGTCTATCGGAATGTTCGGGACAATCGGAAACCGCAACATTTGTGCTGCAGACATGACGAATGGCTCGCATTTCTCTACGTAACGACCTCGGCGCTTTGTTAACGGTGACGCAAGTGGATGCAGTTTCAGTTTTTCACACGGCTGGAATCATAGATGAGGGTCAAATATTGCGCTAATTGCTCGACAGACAACCCGTCATACACGTATATATATATATGTATATATCGTTATGCTTTAGTCGCCATGACATTGCGTGATTCTCAAGCGCTCTAATTTAATTGTGACGCCATCAAGAGCATTGGCTGACCGGGCAGTTTCAGTTGCGAAATTGTTTAATTATGTAAAATTGTGGACGTATGTCACACCGTTCAGCGATTTTTGTCGGGATCGTGTAAGGCCTAGAGCAATTCGAGAGATTGTGAGTTGGTAAACCGTCGTTCTTTCGCAGTGGGCTGCAACTGTATTTTGCTTGTAACAAATTTTCAGGAAATTTTATTTTAAGGAAAGGTGATGCATGTTTGTAAGCAAACCCCAATTATAGAAAAGAAGGTCTCGGAACGTAGCCACTGAGATATAAATATTACATCTGATATGAAAGAATGACTTAGTTGAAAGTACAGTTCGGTACTCAGCTTTGCAACCTCAGACCCTGGGGAAATGTGTGGAAGGATTCGCGGAAGAACACATTTTATTGCTTCTGCAAGAACGCAAGGACATAGTGTGGTTTTGAAAACCTTTATCGGAAGAGCCGGTCTTAGAACACAGTGGCGGCACAGCAAGTGTTCTCTGTTACTAGTAGTGCGAATTGTACCAGTTAGTAGAGGAGGCTCTTTCGAAATGCCTTCCGGAGAGGCAGAGGTCAGTCCTGTTAGCTAGTACCTGTGTGATGACGTAATCAACACAAGAGGAGCGGAGTAAACACTCGTACAGTTGTGCAGATTGGTGTTCGTCAGGCGGTCAGTTGCCCAGTCAAGTGATCACGTGTCTTTAACATGAACGTCTCTCAAAAATTTGATTTTGAGGCAGACCCGCATCCAGGGGGCGCAAATGGTTATAATGTACCCACTAGCAATCTGGCTGATCCCACTAGGAATTTGCAAAATATCGAAGACAAACACGCTGATCAGCCAGCTAGACGTGCGACACGTACCGTGTGCACGTGTTGCCTCTGTTGTACCGCCGTGGCTGTAAACAACTCATTTTCAGAAGTGTATTTATGTGAAAGATGTTTTGTGCAGTGTTATAGGGCGCATTGTGTAATTAAAGTGTTGAGTTTGTGGTCCTGACAAAGGCGCTTTTTGCGCTTATGTATACATTATATATACATTCTATATACAGAGTGTATGTATAACAGAGCATTATACACCTATATAAACGTATGTACATATATATGCACCCGTACTGGAAGCAACTGCACCACTGTGTTCATGGTCTGGCCACTGGCCTGTTTGGTATTTCCTTTACTGCATTATCTTTATTATTGCTTTACTGTCATGCAGACAGTGTTTAACAGAACACATGCACATTATTATTACTTTACTGTCATGCAGACAGTGTTTAACAGAACACATGCACATTATTATTACTTTACTGTCATGTAGACAGTGTTTAACAGAACACATGCACATTATTATTACTTTACTGTCATGCAGACAGTGTTTAACAGAACACATGCACATTATTATTACTTTACTGTCATGTAGACAGTGTTTGACAGAACACATGCACATTATTATTACTTTACTGTCATGTAGACAGTGTTTGACAGAACACATGCACATTATTATTACTTTACTGTCATGTAGACAGTGTTTGACAGAACACATGCACATTATTATTACTTTACTGTCATGTAGACAGTATTTGACAGAACACATGCACATTATTATTACTTTACTGTCATGTAGACAGTGTTTGACAGAACACATGCACATTATTATTACTTTACTGTCATGCAGACAGTGTTTAACAGAACACATGCACATTATTATTGCTTTACTGTCATGTAGACAGTGTTTGACAGAACACATGCACATTATTATTACTTTACTGTCATGTAGACAGTGTTTGACAGAACACATGCACATTATTATTACTTTACTGTCATGCAGACAGTGTTTAACAGAACACATGCACATTATTATTACTTTACTGTCATGTAGACAGTGTTTGACAGAACACATGCACATTATTATTACTTTACTGTCATGTAGACAGTGTTTGACAGAACACATGCACATTATTATTACTTTACTGTCATGTAGACAGTGTTTGACAGAACACATGCACATGCCTGCAGCACTATTACAAGAGCTGTCAAAGTGACGCCATTTTGTTGAATCATCTTGGAAATAGGGTAAGGCGTGTGCTGTTTTGTCTACGAGAGAAGCCTGAAGTTGCTGGCAAGTCTGCTGAAGCCGTCTGTCAGTGCGCTCAAACACTGCACCATTTTGAAACTCCTGTATTTGCTTGTACGTGGGATTTGTTGTAAGGAGGGTGTGCAAGGAAGCTGTTGTTGTTGTTGCCTAATTTGAGTTATATACAGACATTTGATTGGAAGAACTGAGGAAAGCCACGAATAATCTTAGTCTGGGTTGTCAATATTCCGGCCGAGATTTTAAACCCGGGATATCCCGAAAACGATGCACGAATGCTAGCCACTGAATCGAGGTTTTCGGTTGTTGTCTGTTTAAAATGTCCTATTTTATTAAGATGAGAGACTTGAGTAAGTTACTTCGTGGGCTCACATCCTCATTTGAACCTCATCGTGTTCGGACATGCTAGAAGTCCTTATAGTGAAGTGAGGCCATAATACAGTTTACCACAAAGGGACAAGACGGACGAACGTGTACAATTGCCTGTAACACGAATGACAGTCGAGCCAATGAATGCGTGGTTTGTGCCACCCAGTACCGCTAATTAACGACAACTCTTAACTCAATAAAGTATGGTGTTACGCAAAAACATACTCTTGAACTTACTTGGGACATTTCCTCTACTCACACGAGAAATGTGGTGAATGTAGCTTTGTTGCTTTATTGCACAATGAATACAGAAATGCAGCCAAAGTTAATTGTCTTACTGTGAGAGCTTCCAGTAATAATTCGGGATCAAAGTGCAGTGAAAGTTAGTCTGTTCGTAGATCGTGTAAATTTCTGAAAGACAAACAGCAGTCGGTAGTCTGAGCCCCACATCACATGTTGCGCGCGCACATTGCTTCATTAAACCTAGCGGGAATTGCTTGCGGCAGCCAAAGGTGCATATACTAGTAATTGGCCCAAAGCAGTCATGCCATAGGCCGTGCCATGGCCCAGGCGGTTAGTCGCTAGCCTCTCACCACTGAGACTCGGGTTCGATCCTGGGTCCGTCTATGTGGGATTTGTGATGGACAAAGTTGCACTGGGACAGGTTTTCCCCAGAGTTCTTCGGTTTTTCCCCTGTCAATTGTATTCCACCGGTGCTCCATTACTTGGAAAAATGAAAAAAAACTGATCATCTTTCTCTTCATCTTCATCACAGGGTTGCACAATAAGCCTTAAGGCTGCGGTGCGTCCGTAGCTTCTGCTGCGGGGCCCTTCACCACAAAAAAAGGCTTGCTGTCATTGTAATTCGCTTCTGAATTGTCCAGAAGTTTACGGGTCGAACCCAGAGTTCACCAGAAGAATGGTGCAAGTTCTTGCATCATCTCTCTCTCATCTCTGTCGCTGATCTACACATTCTTCAGCTGCATGCGAGGGCTCTGCAAATGGAACGTCTTTCCAGGAACAAGGCCTTGGTAATCCAGTAGTCGTAGCAGGGTGACAGCCAGACTTATATCCGACGTAAATGGAATTCTAGTACCAAAATATAAGTTAATTAACCTTTAATCTTGGTTTGTGCTCGAGATGTGTAACGTGTTAGACAGGCACAAATAACGACAAAATTGAGGAGAATTAAACTATGGTAATCACTGATTTCGTGTATACATAATTTAAGATTTGGCTTTTGTTTCACAGTTTCTACCTCACAAATTCTACATCAGTTTCTGCCTCACAGTTTCTTACTTACAGATTCAACCTCACAGTTTCTTACTTACAGATTCAACCTCACAGTTTATACTTCACAGTATCTACCTCACAGATTCAACCTCACAGTTGCTACATCAGATTCAACCTCACAGTTTCTACCTCACAGATTCAACCTCAGTTTCTACCTCACAGATTCAACCTCACATTTTATACTTCACAGTTTCTACCTCACAGATTCAACCTCACAGTTGCTACATCAGATTCAACCTCACAGTTTCTACCTCACAGATCCAACCTCACAGTTTCTACCTCACAGATTCAACCTCAGTTTCTACCTCACAGATTCAACCTCACATTTTATACTTCACAGTTTCTACCTCACAGATTCAACCTCACAGTTTCTACCTCACAGATTCAACCTCACAGTTTCTACCTCACAGATTCAACCTCACAGTCTCTACCTCACAGATTCAACCTCACATTTTATACTTCACAGTTTCTACCTCACAGATTCAACCTCACAGTTTCTACCTCACAGATTCAACCTCACAGTTTCTACCTCACAGATTCAACCTCACAGTTTCTACCTCATCTTCAACCTCACAGTCTCTACCTCACAGATTCAACCTCACATTTTATACTTCACAGTTTCTACCTCACAGATTCAACCTCACAGTTTCTACCTCATCTTCAACCTCACAGTCTCTACCTCACAGATTCAACCTCACATTTTATACTTCACAGTTTCTACCTCACAGATTCAACGTCACAGTTTCTACCTCACAGATTCAACCTCACAGTTTCTACCTCACAGATTCAACCTCACAGTCTCTACCTCACAGATTCAACCTCACAGTTTCTACCTCACAGATTCAACCTCACAGTCTCTACCTCACAGATTCAACCTCACAGTTTCTACCTCACAGATTCAACCTCACAGTTTCTACCTCACAGATTCAACCTCACAGTCTCTACCTTACAGATTCAACCTGACAGTTTCTACCTCACAGATTCAACCTCACAGTTTCTACCTCACAGATTCAACCTCACAGTTTATACCTCACAGATTCTACCTCACAGATTCAACCTCACAGTTTCTACCTCACAGATTCAACCTCACAGTTTCTACCTCACAGATTCAACCTCACAGTCTCTACCTCACAGATTCAACCTCACAGTTTCTACCTCACAGATTCAACCTCACAGTTTCTACCTCACAGATTCAACCTCACAGTCTCTACCTTACAGATTCAACCTGACAGTTTCTACCTCACAGATTCAACCTCACAGTTTCTACCTCACAGATTCAACCTCACAGTTTATACTTCACAGATTCTACCTCACAGATTCAACCTCACAGTTTCTACCTCACAGATTCAACCTCACAGTTTCTACCTCACAGATTCAACCTCACAGTCTCTACCTCACAGATTCAACCTCACAGTTTCTACCTCACAGATTCAACCTCACAGTTTCTACCTCACAGATTCAACCTCACAGTTTCTACCTCACAGATTCAACCTCACAGTTTCTACCTCACAGATTCAACCTCACAGTTTATACTTCACAGATTCTACCTCACAGATTCAACCTCACAGTTTCTACCTCACAGATTCAACCTCACAGTTTCTACCTCACAGATTCTACCTCACAGTTTATACTTCACAGTCTCTACCTCACAGATTCAACCTCACAGTTTCTACCTCACAGATTCAACCTCACAGTTTCTACCTCACAGATTCAACCTCACAGTTTATACTTCACAGATTCTACCTCACAGATTCAACTTCACAGTTTCTACCTCACAGATTCTACCTCACAGTTTATACTTCACAGTTTCTACCTCACAGATTCAACCTCACATTTTCTACCTCATAGTTTAAACCTCACAGTTGTTACCTCACAGTTTCCTGCTGTACGTAAAGTGTTTGTTTTTTAGCATAGCACGAAACCACGCACACTTTGTGGTCAAGAAATGCAGAATTTGTTAACGTTGATGCCGCTAGTCTTTACGTTGTCACTGTGTAAAGCATCGCACCACCTAGTGCCTCCGATATTATTGAGATTAATGACAGAGGGCAGACTGTAAAAAGACACATTTATGATAGGCCTATCCAGTGGCCGTGCCTTCTAAGGCGTGGGTCTGCGGCCGTTCGCTTGCTGGGATTGCGGGTTCGAAACCCGCCGGGGGCATGGATGTTCTTCTCTTGTGAGTGTTGTGTGTTGTCAGGTAGAGGTCTCTGCGACGGGCCGATCACTCGTCCATAGGGGTCCTGACCAGTGTGGTGTGTCTGAGTGTGATCGTAAAGCCTCGATAATGAGGAGGCCCTGGCCCACCATGGGCTGTTGCGCCATTGGAAAAAAATTATGATATGCCGCCTTACCTAACGTTTTGGCGGTCTCTACATTGAGCACTTTATAGCAGGTTGTTATTGAATTTGCTTGTCATTATGAAGCCCGAATAACCCTGAGTATCTGCAGAGAGAAGTCATTGCACAAAATATGCAATTCAAATCAGATCGTCACAACGTGAAGCTTCAGGACGTGCTTTGCTTCTAGCATGTATTTACGTATCGTTTAATTAATTATCAATGTTATTAGTAGCTTAAATAATTAATTGTAAGGAAGGTGGTGGGAAGCGGTCGTGACCTAATTCCAGGCAATACCCAGGATTTGCTTGGAGGAGCTCTGTCAAACCGCTAAAAGCCTTTTTTAATATTGTCAGTGTCCCGGCAGATTTTCGAACGGGACATTTCACGAATATGTCAGAATATGATCTGCTTGCGTGACTTTGCTTGGACTTGCGGACAGGCTGCTGTCATTTCCAATGTCCCGCTTTGCTGTCGTGGAGATGATCCGTTAGTTGAGGGACACTGCAGTTGTCTGTCGTGGTGACGATCCGTTAGTTGAGGGACACTGCACTTGTCTGTCGTGTGACGATCCGTTAGTTGAGGGACACTGCACTTGTCTGTCGTGGTGACGATCCGTTAGTTGAGGGACACTGCACTTGTCTGTCGTGGTGACGATCCGTTAGTTGAGGGACACTGCACTTGTCTGTCGTGGTGACGATCCGTTAGTTGAGGGACACTGCACTTGTCTGTCGTGTGACGATCCGTTAGTTGAGGGACACTGCACTTGTCTGTCGTGGTGACGATCCGTTAGTTGAGGGACACTGCACTTGTCTGTCGTGGTGACGATCCGTTAGTTGAGGGACACTGCACTTGTCTGTCGTGTGACGATCCGTTAGTTGAGGGACACTGCACTTGTCTGTCGTGGTGACGATCCGTTAGTTGAGGGACACTGCACTTGTCTGTCGTGGTGACGATCCGTTAGTTGAGGGACACTGCACTTGTCTGTCGTGGTGATGATCCGTTAGTTGAGGGACACTGCACTTGTCTGTCGTGGTGACGATCCGTTAGTTGAGGGACACTGCACTTGTCTGTCGTGGTGACGATCCGTTAGTTGAGGGACACTGCACTTGTCTGTCGTGGTGACGATCCGTTAGTTGAGGGACACTGCACTTGTCTGTCGTGGTGACGATCCGTTAGTTGAGGGACACTGCACTTGTCTGTCGTGGTGACGATCCGTTAGTTGAGGGACACTGCACTTGTCTGTCGTGGTGACGATCCGTTAGTTGAGGGACACTGCACTTGTCTGTCGTGGTGACGATCCGTTAGTTGAGGGACACTGCACTTGTCTGTCGTGGTGACGATCCGTTAGTTGAGGGACACTGCACTTGTCTGTCGTGGTGACGATCCGTTAGTTGAGGGACACTGCACTTGTCTGTCGTGGTGACGATCCGTTAGTTGAGGGACACTGCACTTGTCTGTCGTGGTGACGATCCGTTAGTTGAGGGACACTGCACTTGTCTGTCGTGGTGACGATCCGTTAGTTGAGGGACACTGCACTTGTCTTCAGCGTATAACTTTTTAGACCCGTTCGCAAAATTGCGAAAAGCAAATATTAACTTCGTCACGTCTGTTCTTCCGTCCGTCCGTCTGTATATCCGTATGGAACAACTCGGCTCTCACTGGATGGATTTTAATGAAATTTGGTATTTGAGAATTATTCGAAAATCTGCCTAAAAAATTCAAGTTTCATTAAAATCTGACAAGAATAACGGTACTTTACATGAAGACCGATGTACATTTATGATAATATCTCGTTCAGTTTTTCTTAGAATGAGAAATGTTTCAGACAATAGTTGTAGAGAAAATAAAAAACTCATTTTACGTTCAAAAACCTTTGTCACGAAAATCGTGCCGTTTATGAGATAATCTGGAAAAATATGGTACAGCCAGACAGGCCACAGATAACAATATAATACAGCGCATGCGCTATGTATGCTGGATAACTAAGGCTACTGACACACACACAGAATACGTAATACGTATTGCTTTTCCACGGCAACAATGGTTAAGCGAAAGCTCCTCAGTGTTACGTTGTACTTACATTGTCTCTCTTGTTATCCGTTTCTTTACATAGGTAGCTCTGTGGACTGCATCTTGACAAGTTAATAGTATTTGATACATTACAGAAAGTTCCCACCCTTTACAGACCGTGTTCACAACAGTCCTATCAACAGTGCGACGAATCCAGTCCACATCCTCTCACCTTCTTTTGTAAGATCCATTTTAATATTATCCTCCCATCCGTACTTAGATCTCCCAAGTGGTCTATTTCCTTAATATTTTGGGCTAATGGGAATGCACCACAGAAGGCTGGAGATAAATAGGACGGTAGCAATACGGGAGGAGCTTCTATTTGTGTCTTACCGCTTTCCGTGGCTTAGCATGAAGAAGTTTATCACGTAGTTAGTGAGTGCTACCAACGCTGTATAAACAGAGTGGGTAGGAGACTGGCAGTGTATAGGGAAATGCTCTATGGAAGTGTAGGTGCTTTACAGAGATGTTCGACCCATCGGACATATATCCGTGGCCTACGTATAGTGATGGGCGTAGTAGTTACCGGACAGCTTACTAGGCATTGTCATGGATAAACAATTCTTTTCCGAATAAAAATCAAGTTTGTTTTGAATGACCCAACAAGGATGTTTATGTGTGTGCCGTAAGATGAGCTTATTTTATTGACGCGATGTTATATTGCCTTAAGTGGTTAGAATAAACTCAGTGATATCAGAAATAATATGGCGCACACTTGAAAGGAAATGAATACGTGAAAATAATGGAGTCCTGACCAAACATCCCATATGACACTGTCTTGCTTTGCCGGCACGGATATTTCCTAGCGCTTCGAGCTTGTTTGTATATCCGAACGGAAATTAAAGTGAAAATCGAACCTCATGAATTGAGGTTTATTGTCCTAAAAGTCCATTATTTAGGTAGCTATTCATGGACGATTTTTCCGCTACAGAAATTGATGAATTGTCCTCTCGCTTACATGGACCTAAATCAGGTTACGTTTAGATGAGCTGGCAGGAGATTGCTGGGTCTTGTGCTGTCAATTTATAATTGAAGGCGAAACGTTTATCATTCGTTTGGAGACGACCGGTCGTATAACTGCTTTTGGCTTTTCCAGAAATGGAGTCGAAGGCTCGTGTTACGTGCCAGACTAACTCTGTGACAGAAAGCAGAGCCTTTGACTTTTCACAAAAAAGGGATTACTGTCACAAATATCTCAATGTAGCGCGATATTTATATCAGAAGTAACTCCATGTAGCAGAGGATTGCTAAGCAGTTAACACTCGCCCAGTTAATCAAAATATTTTCCACAGTTTATGTGGACCTTGTGCTGAGCCAGATTAATCCTATCCACAAAATTATAACACATCTCTTAGCAGTATCAGTAAACTCCCATCTACACGGAGACATAAAACGGTCTACTGTTTCAGCTTCTTCGATTAAAACTTTCTGTCTTACATGTCTCTCGCTTGCTGAATATTCCGACATTCCGTGATGCGTGATCTGACGATCGTAGTATTATTTGAGGGACGTCACGTTCCACTTCCTATATAATAATCTAAAAAATTACATTATTTGTGTATTTTAGTCTTTACGATTTTATAAATGGACGTGAAAACAGAAGATGCTGAGCAGAATGTTTGCCAACGTTCCCCGAATTTAATCTGCTGTTGATTTGTTCATGAACACAATTTCAATTTTTATTGTCGTACCTAAATAATTGAAGCTTTCAATGGTTCCGATGGGTTTTCTTTTAGTTATCTGTTGGGTTGGGATTGTTCCTGCATTCTAATGAACAGATATCAGCACATGTTCCCATTTAGTTTGCTCTAATTTGCTTTTGGACGGACTTCTAGTAGACGTTCTCCCCCTTTAGGCGCGTTCGCAAAATTGCGAAAAAGCGACTATTAGCTTCGTCATGTCTGTCTGTCTGTCTGTCTGTCTCTCCGTCTTCATGTAAATCTCGGCTCCCACTGGAAGGATGTTCATGAAATTTTATATTTGAGGGTTTCTCGAAACTCTGTCGAGAAAAAATCAAGTTTCATTAAAATCTGAAAAGACTAACGGAAACTTTATATAAAGACCTATGTACATTTGTGATAATATCTCGCTGACTTCTTCTTAGGGTGAGAAATGTTTTAGACAAAACTTGTAGAGAAAATCAAAACACACATTTTATGTTCAATAACTTTTTTTTCAGAAAATCGTGCTGTTTATGAAATAATGTGGAAAAATATGGTAAAGCCAGACAGGCCACAGATGACAATATAATACGGCGCATGCGCTTTGCATGCTGGATAACTAAGGCTACAGACACACACTCAGAATATGTAATACTTATTGCTTTTCCACGCCAACAATGGTTACGCGAACGCACCTTATTATTACGTTGTACGTACATTGCCTGTCTTGTATGATATTTAAGTTTTCGCACAATGAGTTACCGTCAACAGCATAGGCCTGCAGGTGATGAGCCATTGTCTGTTACCGTCAACAGCATAGGCCTGCAGGTGATGAGCCATTGTCTGTTACCGTCAACAGCATAGGCCTGCAGGTGATGAGCCATTGTCTGTTACCGTCAACAGCATAGGCCTGCAGGTGATGAGCCATTGTCTGTTACCGTCAACAGCATAGGCCTGCAGGTGATGAGCCATTGTCTGTTACCGTCAACAGCATAGGCCTGCAGGTGATGAGCCATTGTCTGTTACCGTCAACAGCATAGGCCTGCAGGTGATGAGCCATTGTCTGTTACCGTCAACAGCATAGGCCTGCAGGTGATAAGCCATTGTCTGTTACCGTCAACAGCATAGGCCTGCAGGTGATGAGCCATTGTCTGTTAGCGTCATCCTTTTCTTCGACATTCCAACGGCCTATATTGAGCAAAGTTGAAAGGCAATGGTGATGAAGCATCTCCTTCTTTCTGGCCACTCTCAGTAAGTACTGTCAGACAAATGTTTACCTTTTTCGTGCTTCACCACAGGTTTCTTTCAAACACATTATAATTAGCGTAATAATTTTCCTAGGTAGCCGAGTGAGACTGTTCTGCAGTACTTCTCTGGCTGAACATAACCTTCGCTGAAGTCTACGAACACACCGTGCACTCCCCCCCCCCCCGTGCACTCCCCCCCCCCCCGTGCACTCCCCCCCCCCCCCCGTGCACTCCATCCCTCCGTGCACTCCCCCCCCACCCTCCGTAATTACAATTCTCTCTCTGAACTTAAGGACTTTGATTGTTCGGCCATTGTAATTAATTCAAAGTGTCTACTTGTCTTGCTAGTCTATTTCGTCCAACAAGCCGCGCGGTCTAAGGCATGGGTCTACGGCCGTTCGCAATGCTGGGATTGCGTGTTCGAATTCCGCCTAGGGCATGGATGTCTGTCTTGTGTGGGTGTTGTGTGTTGTCAGGTAGAGGTCTCTGCGACGGGCTGGTCACTCGTCCAGAGGAGTCCTACCGAGTGTAGTGTGTCTGAGTGTGATCGTGAAGCGTCGATAATGAGGAGACACTGGCCCACTAGCGCTGCCGAGCCATTGGAACAAAAATTTCATCCCACATGCGTCCAGTTCGTGTGTTATGCACAAAAGTCGTTAGAGTATAATTGTGTGCATTAAGAGGAGGTTCATATTGAATTATTGCGCATGCTCTTCACGCTCCGAGGACGCAGTTAACCCTCAGTATCTGACAGACAGTTAATCGTCAAAGGACCTCCATATATTCATTCCTTTTCCTGCAAGACAATCATTGTCCGGCAGATGGCATTAGATAACATAGGCTTCCGACATGTACTTACATTCACCTATGAGAAACCCAGCATCTGAGAGACATAATTACATCTATACGAAACTCTCTCTGTCTTACGGGTGGTGTCTCATAGCTTTGAAATGTACATACTTTCCTCCACCGCAAAAGATTTCCTTTGGAATTCACTTCCACTAGAAATACTGGTAGACCTGCGTGATTTCAAGCTTCCATCGCGATGTAGATGGGATCTGCGCTCTTCTGGGATATTATGCAGCATCGAGTGTTAGTTTTGTACCGACGTTTCGGGACAACGTGTAGGTCGCATATTCAAGGGTCAAGAAGTCCAAGACCCTTGAAATGGGACCGATAGGTTGTCCCGAAACGTCGGTCCAGAACTACCTTTCAACCTTGCGTAATATCCCAGAAGAGAGCAGGTCTCATTGGTAGACCTAGGGTCCTGCAAATTTGTGGTTTTCTTCTTCAAGTGTGCTCGCCTGTACAAATTAAAGAGAAGAGATCGCACACACACCAAATAACAAAGTACACTAAGTTGAACACCCCATCTTTCATTACAGAATAAAAAAAATACAGACTAGAAACTTGTGAAGTCACTTTGAGGCAAGAAAATTCGTTTTGATTGCTGAAGGAACGAAAAAAGAAGTGAAGTTGAAATAATGAAGAAGCTGCTGGCAATGGCGCCACTTCTTGCCTCTCCCACGTGCTGCTTCGTTAGCAAAGTTTGTTAACAACTTCGAACAAAGTCAAGACTCCCAGCTGCCTGAAGCAAATAGAATGAAGCGAGATTTTTGATTGCCAATTTAACTGTGTGGTGTTAATATAACAAGATTAATACATTTTATCGTTCCTCTCGGTTTTACACTCATAGAAACTCGATTACCTATATCTATTGCCATTCGTAATTTTGTTCTTTTATCAATCTGTTTCTTACTTAAAAATTCATTTTCCCTTCCGCTTTGTCAAGTGTCACAAGGAAGTAAAAGTTTGTTACCAATCCTGCGCCACGTAAGTTATTTCGCGTGATGGACTCTGGGATTACGAATTTCAAACTCGAGGAAGATGTAAATATTTGAGTTTACATTGTACTAACATCGTCTGTGATTACCATAACACCTGCAGAATTTGTTGGGTTTACCGAGCTATGAAAAACTATTTATTTGTGAAGTCTGTGAAATGGTTTTCAGGATGAACTGAAAATCAAATCCGAAAAGAATTCTGATAACCAGTACGTCCATCACAGCACAGACATTTTCCCTTCCCTATGGCTCGACAGCCCCTTGGGGGCCTATGCCTCCTCATTTCGAGGCTTCACGATCACACTCAGACACACCACAGTCGGTAGGAATCCTCTGGACGAGTGATCAGCCCTTCGCAGAGACCTCTTTCTGACTACACACAACACTCACAAGAGACAGACATCCATGCCCCCGGTGGGATTTTTTTTTTTTTTGCCTGTCCGGGGTTTTCCCCCTTTGATCCATTTTTGTACTGTTTAAATCCTTTCGTCCTTCATGTCACTTTACGTTCCATACTACCGTCCTTACAACAAACACAACACAAACATCCATGCCCCTGGTGGGATTTTTTTTTTTTTTTTTTTTTTTTTTTTAATTCCTGGGTTTTCCCCTTTGATCCATTTGTACTGTTGAAGTCCTTTTTGTCCTGCATGTCACCTTATGTTTCATGCTATTGTCCATACATCTAACACAACACAAACATCCATGCCCCCGGTGGGATTCGAACCCACGATCCTAGTAAGCGAGCGGCAGCAGACCCACGCCTTAGACCGCACGGCCACTGGGATCGGCCACAGACATTTAAGTTTATGTTAATTGCCAACATCTCACTGTCTTACGTAATATGTTCAAAGAATGTTGTCACTTCAGACTTACAAAAAACTCCATATTAGTTGCCGACTTTCACACCTTTTGCACTACATTGCTTACGTAACTCGTTTAGTTCAGTGGCTAATGTTAGGAGCGGGACTCGTAATCCGGTTCAGCTAATCATTAACGGAAGAAACAGAGATATGGACTGATTGGTAGGACTGTTGGAATGGTCAGGCTATGGAAAAGGACTTTTATGCTTACACCAACTGTTTATATAAACTGTGTACAAAGATTTTATATGGACACTTCATCGTATACGTTGTCGGACTGCAGGTGGTCACTGTACAATAAACTGAAAGGAATCTGCACGGAGCGGTCGTAGCCAAATTTGAGTTATTATGTAGGACATTTCTTGGAGCGCCTGAGGAAAACGTTCAGTTAAGATAGCGGGTGTCTGGACGGGCATTTGAAACTTGGGCCTCTAGAACTGTGCGAAATTCTCAGAAATTAGACAGTTATTTTCCGTCTAAACACCACCATACACATGCAATGGAGATCTCAGAGCGATATAATCCTCTAACATGTAACCAACCATAAAGAACAATAAAGCTGACAATAAATAGAGAAGTAATGCATAACCTCAGAGACGGCAGAGTCCAAGGGGCGGAAAAATGAATATTTTAAATGAACAAATCGAAGTTCTGCATTTACAAAATTTTAAACTATTGGGCCAATACAAAGAAATTCAATAAATAATTTAATTTTTTTTTATTTTTAAAGTTCATGATTTATGTTAGGGGGCGGTCATTGTAATTACTCGCCCCAGTCGCCAAACATAACTGGCTACGTCACTGCCTCCAACTCCTTCAATATATTTCCCTAAGATCCGTCATATAAGTTTCATCTGTTTCTCGGTCTTCAAGTTGTCGCTGCGAGCTCTCTTTAAACTCCAAAATTTTGTTTACATAATCCTGTTATCCGCCCGCCTTGGGATTTAACATTTAATAACCGTTGAAATCAAACAAAATAGATTCTACAAAAAACCGAAACTAAATTTGGTACAGTTCCCACAGTTTAGTCTAAGGATGACTTAACGTAGTTGCTGTCTTTAAATAAAAACGGCAGACTTCTCGGCTTCTCTGCAATTGATCGTTACAAAACCTGGTCACCTTACACACAGGTAATGTGCAACACCTTGCAAACAATCCTGCCAGTGCAGACGTTCATTACCCTAGCAGTACTAAGTGAAATACGTAACTGACATCTGTCATTTGGTTATGTCCCAAACTGTCAAGTAGTTCTGAATGTAAATGGAAGGCTGAACGTATGGAATGTGAATTTGTAGCACGTTGAATACGCTATGTAGTGACTGACTGTTAAGTTGTGTAACGACGATGTTTCAACTGCAGCGGATATGTGGCTTACGATAACGAGAAATACAATATGAACGGTGACTAGATAAGGATTTGCTAAGAGGCAGTCGCGGTTGATTGGCAAGCGGACATAGCTTACTGTTGCAGCATTCATGTGGAGAAGCTGAGGAAAAGCGGGAAAATTAGAAGTTTCGAAGCACTACTCCCCTCCCCCCTTCAATGCAAGTCATGATCATTACCTCCACTACAACGTCCGACAAGAGGAGGAATTTCTGTAGGGTCAGTAGCTACTGCGCATGCGACAATAACTTGTAAATACATGTTTGTATATCTAGTAACTGTGTAATAGTATTACTCCCTAAGATATAGTTCCTTTCTCCATTACAATTTCTGTATGTGTAATTTCCTTCCACGGCAAGTGACAGTATATTACAAATTCCCTCCATTTTTCCAGTGCCGAAAATCGTTCCTACCCGTTTGAAAAGTGCGATCTCTTTTGCAGTAAGGCTTCCCCACAGAGCAAGCAAACTGCATAAACAACAGCAGCGACACAGCCTGTGGCGTTGATCGTGTTTATCGCTGTATTGCTGATCCTGTAACGTACCAGGTGGCTGTACTGCGCTAATCAAAAGACGTTTAGTATATCATGTGTACGAGCAACTGTTAAAAAATTGCAAACGTGAGAAATGTAAACAGGACGTATTTGCGGGTGTCGGTTTTCCATCAGCTCTGTACTAAGAACGTTTATTTCACAATTTAAATTATGTCTGAAAGGTTGCATGCTTATGTAAACTGGGTAGGCTCAAGTAGTTACTTATTCGAGGGAGGACAGTGAGAGACGCGGAGTGATACGTGTTCGTACGTCAGTTACGGGATTAAGGCGGGAGGATTTTGTGGTGTTTATTGCATTCTGCAGTTAAATCGGTTGCTTGTTCGTGTAAATTAAATCAGGCGTAAGGTTTAATAATAAGTTATTCTGTTGTGGCTATTGTCATAGGTTGCATGCTTATGTAAATTGGCTAGGCACAAGTAGTTACTTATTCGAGGGTGGATAGTGAGAGACGCGGAGTGATACATGTTTGTACGTCAGTTACGAGATTAAGGCGGGAGGATTTCGTGGTGTTTATTGCATTCTGCAGTTAAATCGGTTGCTTGTTCGTGTAAATTAAATCAGGCGTAAGGTTTAATAATAAGTTATTCTGTTGTGGGTGTTGTCATAGCGAATTGCATTGAAGATTCACTATAAATTATGCTTGAGTTCGTCGGTCATAGAGATGTAGTGCGTGTGTGTTTCTGTGTCGAGTAGGCAAGATGTCTACCGGGCAGAATGTTCTCGAAGTGTTATGAAGGAACCTAACGAATTCGAAGGAAATAGTGATGTTAATAATTTATAATTTCTCGAAGAAGATAATATCGTTGTCAAGTGAAACTGATTCAGTGTTTTAAGATGTGACGTTTGGTGTTTAAAGCAAGTAGTGTACAGAAGCAGCGACTTGTATTAGTCCAAATACAGCTGGAAACGGGGGGCAAATTGAAGGACAGGATAAGGAACACACAGAAGGCAGGTATGGTCTTCAGAACATTACTAACTTGTTTAAATTGTTATTCTTAGTGAGTGGGAAGTGCCCAGATATTGTGAACAAGTAAGTTACCTGAGTTGAAAGATTTTAATTTTGCCGATATTTGAAACAAGCAGCCTGTGTGCATTACTGGACAATAGAAGTTATTGTGATCAGCTTTAGAATCAAGTACAAGCAGCCGGTGATTATGTGGAGTCTTTATACAGAAGTATGACGTAGTTTGCTGAGTTGTTTGTGTACACAGTACTAGACTTCCTCAAATGTTACGTTTGTAGTAGCTTATGTGCCGTGGCGGTAAATGGAGAATGCTTCGCCAGTTCTGACAATGCTTGATCAATTACACCTTTATTTCGCTGGTCACTGTCAGTTTTCTAAAGTATAAATAAAATACGCGTTGTCTTGGGCGGAGACTCAAATCCAGAAACTTTTATGTAGCTGGGGGGGTGGGGGCGGGTGGCGATTGATGTGGCCGGCTCCGGAGTCAGAGTCCCAGGAGCGGAAAAGTGAGTGTATAAATGAAAAGATTAAATTTACTGCGCTTAACAAATTTTAAATTATTGAGCCAAATAAAAGAAAATTCGATAAATGATGGTGATCTTTTAAAGTTCACTTTTTCGTGAAGGGGCAGCCACTGTAGTTACTCGCCCCGGTCGCCAAAAACCTAATTACGCCACTGCATAAACTAATACGCTTATATACGCAAGTCTTTCACCTAGTAACTACATAATTGTTTTATTACTCCTACATGTTTCGCCAAAAAACCACAGCCATCTTCAGGGAGCTACAAAGACACTTGACTACATTGGTTTTTAATGGTCCATTATTTGTATGGCTTTATACCACATTGTAATGCGTATTAAATGCAGTCTGTACATTTGTTATTCCGAGATACTCAGCCCACCACTTCGTCTGAACATACTGCGTGTTCACAAGTAAGATTATAGCCTAGTGTATATACGTATTCCCGTTGGTCGTGCGGTCTAAGGCGTGGGTCTGCGGCCGATGGCTTGTTGGGATTGTGGGTTCGAATCCGGCCGGAGGCATGGTTGTTTCTCTCTTGCGAGTGTTGTGTGTTTTCAGGTAGAGGTCTCTGCGTTGGCCTGATCACTCGTCCAGAGGAGTACTACTGAGTGTGGTGTGTCTGAGTGTGATCGTGAGGCCTCGACAATGAGGGGGCCCTGGCTCACTATGGGCCGTTGCGCTATTCGAAAAAAAAAAGAAAAAATATATGCGTATATATGATTTTATTGCTCATTTAATTTGACTTCCCGCAATCGAGCTCTCATATCCCCATTAACCCCATACAAAACTGGGTTCGTCCAACGCGGATGCTACGAAATCTCTGCTTTCGAATAACGTCTCAATACAATTTGTCACACAGATATATCAATTTCTGTGTACGTTAAATTGTATTTAAGAAATCCGATAAATTTGTGTGACATTGTATGTTCTTCAGGAGGTGAACGTGAAGGCAGATATCTGCTGGGATGTGATGTCATATAGTTGGTTATATAGACAACAACGTTTCACGGGAATCTACTGCTTCTCTCTTCAAGCTAAAACGGTGGAAAAGTGAACCTACCTTGAAGACTGAAACACTTTCCAACAAAAGGCCGGTAATTTCGTACCAGACTGCGCGGTGTCACATAATTACCATTCGTCGATCCCGATGATTAAAGCAGCAGTTTTTCCCGAAACGTCGGTACTGTTCTATCAGACTAAACGGCACCACATCCTAGAATACAGTACGTATGATGTTGGCCAAATTATGTTTTCATTAAATTCTTCATTTTTTTCCAGTACAAAATACAGTAACAGGAATTAATACACCCTGAAATCAGCGAGCTGATGGACGGACAGACATACAGAAACGCGGAGAGATAGTGTAGGCGACAGTTTGTTGTATGATAGTCATGTGAACTGCACACGGCTCGCGAGCCATCATTTGCTTTCCTCTGTTCTAATTGATGGGCTGTTGGTTTAGGTCCAGAAGATGCGAACAACGCATGTCACGTGATGTCCTTGGTTGCGAATTGCATTAATTTAATGGCCGGCCAGCGTGCCCCATCGCGGTCGGCGGTCACACTAGCGCAAATAACGAGGGTGGTTGGCAACGTCAGGCGGGGAAGAGGGAGGTGCCCCATTTATGAGATTGTTACACACCCGAGAGGGAAAAAAGTGAAGTGGATGCGTGGGAATCGCCATCCGAAGCAATTTCCTTATTACGCAAATATAGTGCGGCCCATCAAGAGCCCGGAAATAATGGCTGTGAGCCATCGTGGCTACTGGCTCCACTTTTAACAGTACCATCGCATTTCAGCCTGATTTCCGTGTGTCAGGAGGCAGCTGAAACCTATCTCATCATTATATTTGCGTGTTAGCAGTCAGCAGTCCGTGGCCTGATCGCTCTTAAATCAGTGGCGGGTTTTCATGGAATTCCGTATGAAACACGTACTGACAGGTAACAGGGTATTACTGTTTTGTATCATATCATTTTAAAACTCTTCATTAATGACGGCCCTTCCTTTCTTCCCTATATAACCTATAAAATCGCTGCGTAATCAAGTAACACAATGCCGATTTTACCCAAGGAGAGCATCCTACCTTCGAAAGCTTTAATTTGTTACTACAGGAAACAAGGCCGATTTTGTACGAACTAGGCTCCCGCAGTTATTGTTCGTGTACCGTTGTTATTTCTATGAAGAGTAAATTACTCAGTAAAGCGAATTCGGTCTTGCGCGTGAAAATAAATTCGAAAAATTATTTCCTGACCGCCTAAAATTCTGTTATAAGTCGTCTGCTAAACACGTTTTAGCGTACGGAAATGACGCTGCCTTTAAAAGGCTAAAACGGTTATTTTCATATACGTGCTCGTGTAGCTGGGATAGTTCAGTTGGTGTAGTGACTAGGCTAAGGGCTGGACGATTGTGACTAACCTGCGACGCACCCAGCCACGTATTCAATGGGTATCGAGGGCTGCTTCCCCGGGGGTGAAGCGGCCGGAACATGAGGCTGGCCATTCACTCCCATCAATGGAAGTACACATGCCGCTCATAATATTAAAATGAATAGATGTCCATAGTCATAAAACTGAACGTTAAGAGTACAATACAACGTGTCTAAGTCAGTGATATAACACAGTAAAAATTGTTATATACAAATATTGTTACACGATTCTGCTTAGACGTTTAAAACATATAAAAGTTTTTTAAAAAAGTTCCATTATAATGCCAAATGTATGTGTATCTGTATGCCATAGATACTTGTGATTCTTTGATGCGCCCCCTGAGGATGGCAACTTGATTGCCGAAACGTATGTAGGGGTTACAAATTTACTTTGTTAATAATTCTTGTGCATTAGTTGGTTTAACTTAAACTTATGACAAAATGCACGGTACATACAACATAAGTTACCCCAACAGGTAGTATTAGGCCTATCGCTAAGCTACGGCTTATGTCCGCAAGGCCCCTCTGCCCTGTATCAAGTATCATTTCCCCGCACGCCTCACTCTTCTACCAAGAGCCAGAGGCAGCAGGTTACTGAGACGATGATATTAGAGTTGCTGTCTATCCCCTACGACCTGGAATTTCCCGTCTTATCAGTGCTTGTTTCTTGTCTCGTATGACCTCATTCCGGGACGCGGATTTTCCCGTATTTGACCGGAGACGTCGGGACAGGTTCTGGCGATCATGTGTTGTAAGTCCTGATCAACTTTACGTAGGATGAGCCCTGCTTGCAACGTAATTTGTGCTTGAAATCTGCACTGAACCGACCACAACGTGCAAACATATCCGATGAAAAACGATTCAGCTTAATGCAACAAAATGACACTTCAATGGGAACGTTGCCTTATCCGCTAAAATTCAGTCAAGGTTTGGAAAGCATGTACGCCTAGCGCGCCGTCTTTTGAACATGCGACGTTAACCCGACGGTGTCTGACGCCGTGCACATCGCGCTGACTGTGCTGCGTTACTTTCCAGTTTTTGTTCTTATTTTTATATATAAATAATAAAAATTCATTATTTATTACGGAATCGCACCCCGGGTCAAATGACGCAGAGAAAACAAAAGAGTGCACACATACTTAAGGAACTGTGAAGAAAAGTACGAGAGGTTGGGACACGTTGATGTGGATATTGCAAGACACGTAGATGTGGATAGTGCAAGACGCGTTCCGTGTCCACGCGAGTTTTTCATTTCTCATGGCGCGGAAAGTGGTGCGATGGTACGTCCACATCTTCAGATAAGTCTGCGTAAAATTACAGGCAGCGCTACAGGTGTGTTCTTGTTAAGGCCACATTCACGCGAACAGGAACACTTAATTGCAGCGGAAAAGTCTTTAGTGTATCGTACGATGAAAGGTAGACTTACGTTATGACGGCAAGAATTGTGGTAAGAAGCTGTTTGAGACTGTTACGAGGGCCGTGCCATGGCTCAGGCGGTTAGTCGCCGGCCTCTAGGAGGCCCGGGTTCGATCCCGGGTCAGTCCATGTGGTGGACAAAGTGGCACTGGGACAGGGTTTTCCCCCGAGTACTTTGGTTTTCCCCTGTCAATTTCATTCCACCGGTGCTCCATTACTTGGAAAAATAAAAAAAGAAACTGATCATTTTCAGCACAATAAGCCTGAAGGCTGAGGTGAGTCCGTAGCATCTGCTGCGGGGCCCTTCATCCCCCCCCCCCCCAAAAAAAGAAGACTTACAAGTGACTTTCAAGTAGGTGCAGAAATTTCAACTGGCCGCAAAGAAGCCTGCTCCTGTTTGTGACACATCTGATAAGCATTAAGTGCGCACATTTTATCATTAAAATCACTCAGCGCCTTTTACTGTCGATAACATTCGTGTGAACTTTGGGGAAAACATTTCGTTATACTCTAATAATAATAATAATAATAATAATATCGTTAAAGGCAGTTGTGCTGTTGACACGTGCTGTACGTGGATGTACGAAAGTTTGCTACCAACTTGAAGTTCATATTAAAAAACAGATTTCTCATTTTGTATCTTCTGATCAACGAATATAAGAATTAGAAGTTTTTTTCTTAATTTTTAAACTTAGAATACAGAAGTTTGTTGCGTCTAGATATATAACTCTTGGCAGTGAGTTGGAGAGACTTTTTAAGTAACAATACAGCTTTGGCGTCTTATTTTAAAAGCATAGAGTGTGACTGTCCAGACAACTGAGGTAAGTACTTCTTAACAGCAAATGACAATAACTTGTTGTTGACAGTACTGCGTTATTATTTACAACTCTTACAATTTCAATCTTTGAGGACATATTGAGAATGTCGATGAAATTATATCTTCGTCTTTAGAGAAAATTATTCTGACATGTAAATCAAAACAAGACATTGAATGCTGCTTTGAAGAAAAAGTTTTTGGTAATATGTAAACTGAAAAATTTATGCATCTATGACGAACTTCCGTATCACGAAAAATGCCGAATGTTTGGTGGGGGTTTCAGGTTCTACAACATGTTTTACAGTTCACTAAGTAACGGTGGTGTTTTAATAAGGATTATAAATACTTAGAGTGTTTAAATTTCGTTATGCAAGTATGTCTGATTCTGATCTGGAACACATGGTTCGTATGTTCAATTTATAAGAAGAAGTTAACATTGATGGGTTATTTAATTAATTCTGTATGTTTAAGAACAATGTCAAAAATATAAGTGACATAGAAGACAAGCATTTCAGCGAAAAATTTATAAATTTGTTTAAAATTCAAGCTGAAAACACTTTAAAACTTTCTGTATAAGCATACCACGTTCAAATTCATTTTTTGAGCGTGTGTTTTCAGTAATATTATTAAAATGAACGCGAGTATGAAACAGAGCGTCGGTTGAAACAGTTACAGCAGAATTAATTATTGACACGCATTCTGAATTGACGTGTTTCGAATTTTTTATGCTTGTTCACAACGATAAAGAAATAATAGAGGCCGGTAAATCTGAAAAAAAGTATGATTGGAAAAATGGGCAGTCTGTGTTTTTGTCATTTGTAATGTTCAACAGCAGTTAATGGTTTTTATTAAATGCACTTTGATTTAAAATTTCTAATAACTTTTTGTTTTTAAAATAAAACTATTTCGGGCCCCCGTCCTGAGGTCGCTCTTCCGTGTTTCTCTTATGAAACTGATGCAAATTAAATCACTATGTGAACACACATACATATACATAAAGAACACTCTTGAGAAGGTGATAGTGGCCCACCTGGTCAATAAACTCTTCCCCTGGTTAATATTTAATTATTCAGTACTGAGGAACCGCAACTACTCGGTGTCCTGAACGAGCTCAGTGCAGTTAACATCTTAATGTACTAGTTATTTCCTTCCTATGTTAATAGTAAGCTCACATCTGCTTAGGTCTCCCAAGGGGACTTTTCCTTTCAGGTTATCTGGCTGCAATTTTGTACTACCCCAATTTTTATTAGTCGCGATACGTGCCACCTTCCTCGCGCACCTCACGCTCCATGAGTCGATCATCATAAAAATGTTTGTTGAAGTGTGTAAATCCTGAATTTCTTCACGCTCCGTCTATTTGTTACTTTGTTTCTGTTACGTCCATAAATTCTCAGCACTTTTTTCTGAAATTCAATCTATGTTCCTCACTTAGAGACAAAGTTTCTTTTACAGACATATACGAGTATCCTAAACGTTAAAACTTTGGGTGTTTATGTTTTAGTCTTTAGGTTCCTAGATAGGAGATAGATACTATAATGGGCGATGAAATTGTTTCTCGGAATTTAGTTTTCTCTTATACTTCTTCGTAAATGTAATTCTGAAATGAATGTAATAGAGCTTTTGTGTCGCCGAGTTTCATAGTACGTGGCTACCGCATCGTTAAGTTTGTTGCTGAAATGCCATGCAGCAGCGCCTTCATCCATTCTGGTGGTCTTCTATCAAAACCACCAATTCCTAGGAAGTTTGTGGTTTTGTGATTATTGGATTCCGTGGTTTTAATCGTCAGACCACACAGGCCTCTATATTAATTAATCTGTGACACCACGGAAAACAAACAGTTAATGAATGTACCTGCATTAGAACGGCGGAAGCCTCTGGAATGCATGTTTAACAAACTAATAAACTGAACAACAATGTGACAGAGCAGCTAAATAAATTAACAAACGAATGAGCATAAATGGTTAATCTTTACATCATTATAGTCATAGCGTACGTAAGATACAAACTACAAGAAACATTAAGAAGAGGTTTATGATGTCTGTTACGTCGTAGTTCACGGTCCAGCCGATGGCGGCGGCACTGTATAAGTATAAAGCAATTACGCAGACTGCTGTCACGATAGCAGAAAGCTGTGTGTATGTGTGTTTTTTGTGACGTTGAGAGCAAAATGTTGCTGTCTGGAACATGTGGGGCAGTCCATAATGTGTGGATTGGAACAGGAAGTCCACAGACGGTTATATACTTACAGATTTCTTGAGGTTTTCCAGCGCAGAACTGGAAAATCAATCCGTTGTGCTAGCAAGGACAATCAGTATCGGATACAATCGTGCATAAATTTCTTCGTCGCTATTTAAAATCGGACGTGGAAGCACTGGAGCTGGAAGGTTGACCAAATTAAAATGCTGTGGATATGAGCAGACCGACTGACAGTGCCATAAGCAACCGACATACAGAAACCGTATCAAACTGTTTCTTGATATGTATTGCAGTTTGTCGTATGCATGTTTCTGACGTCGTGGTGTATGTGCAGACGCACATTCCAGGGTCTTAACTTGCTCAGTTGATACAGAACTGCACCTTCCATCAGACCTCGTTCCAGTACACAATGGCACAACCGCACCTGTAAGCAACTGCACGTGTTGTTGCGTCGCTGTAATATCGTTCGTCTTACTGCCCTAGCTAGTGATGACTCAGTCCGCCTACGGTTCCGAACATGAGACTTGTTTTTAGGATCTGTCGGAGGAAAACAGCCAGGCACCGTCGGAACACATGGCCGCTGCTGGTTCCTGTCTGACGAATGATGTAATCACAATTCCCTGCGTGACATCTTGCTTTATTGACAGTTTCTGCACTGTTGATGGTGCTTACTTGAATGAACAGTGTTAAGTCAGGACGCAAACGAATACTTACAGTGAAAGCATGTCATAATACTTTAAGAACCAGAGCTTAATCTTAGTGCGAGTGGGTTATTTGTCTTCTAATTTACAGACTTACTGGTAAGACGTTAATAAAGTGCTCTTTCTAATCTTCGAACTGAATTGGATGCTAAAAACTTTGTATCCTTGAATCTAAATTCGAGCGACACGTTTACTATCGGCAGTCAAGGCTTGAGAACTACACTGTGCACACTCAGACAAACATAATGTACACATCCATCTCTGAAGACTAACTCTGATGTCATCATCCACTCCAGCACGACGCTATTAAACGCGGCTTGCAGTGTTGTTGGGGTTGAACAGTTTTAATTGGCGTTTCTGTTTTTTTTTTACCTGTCAGCTTAAGAATCCATAATCCTTGCGAGGAAATGGAATCAAAGTTTATTGGTCTTCGCCAACATCACGTGACACGCAAACTGTGTCATTATTGTCGGGCCGACAAAAGAAATCTGCGTTCTTTATTACACTGTTCAAGTCATGTGCACCGTCTGCAACTGAACACCTGGTGTTCGTTGTTTAACCCTTTAAATCCGAGTGGTCACTGTGTGTTTGACAACCAAAAGGCTACGTCCTGCCCACAGAATGTTTCGTATGATTACAACCAGAAATGAGGTTACTCAACTACACTTAATTAACACACTGGGGGAAAGTACTTTGCTATCCAATGCTCCCCGATTGACGAGAGAGCATTTCTTTGTGGAAGGTTCCCAGGCATCGCCTTTTGTTCCGCTGGTAATGGCTACACACATATAGATGAAGGTGACTGTGGAGCAGTGGTGGAATGATATTGAAAAGGCAAAGCGGAAGTACTCGGAGAAAACTCTGTCCCTCTACCACTGCGTCCACCACAAACCTCATACGGACTGACCTAGGAGTGAACCGAGGTATCCGCGGTGAGAGGCCGGTAAACAACTTCCTGAGCCATGACACGGCCAATAGAGACGGAGTGCGTTTACTGCGCGGTACGAAATAAAATGTCACGTATAATTCAAGTTAATTTCACAGTTTAAAGGGTTAAGTGTAAAATAATTTCCCTCACTCCTAATGATCTCTCTTAATGAGGCGTGGTGTGTTCAGATGAGAGCAATAATTACAGCTTGTTTGTTATTAATTTAAAGTAGATTAATTCCGAAGCATTCTAATTCACTTTCCCATTCTAGGAAGTCTGGACGACAATGGAACTACGGCCCATGGTCGGTTACACTGTGTATATATGTGTATATATATATATACGTATATATACATGTAAAGTTCACCCTAGAACAGGCCATGAAGGCCCACAGGGGGAGTAGAGGTATAGCTCTACTCTTTCTTTAACCTCGGCGCAAGATGGGGGTGGGTGGTTAACGCCACGCCCCGGCCGCTTTACCCCCGGGAATGACCCGGTACCCATTGTACAGGAGGCTGGGTGGGCCCCAGGGCCGGTCTGGACGGGTGCTGAATATATACATGTATATATACGTATATACGTGTACACGTGTATATATATATATACATGTATATATATACGTATATACGTGTATATATATATATATTTATGTATAAACATATTTTCTGGTTCACATCCTGGTGTTGTTGAGGGGGTAAATATTTTTTTTACATTCTACTTTCGGAAGTCTGCAATGTGTGCAGATATATTCAGACAGTTTTGCAAGCTTCAGAATTGTTCTCTGGCAAATTACAATACTTTTAGAGCAGACTAACTTTTCACTCCTGGGAAATCCAATAGTCGAGATCCAGGGAAGTTTGAAAATGTTGCTCAAAAGAAGTTTGGTTATAGGATTTTGTCTTGAGTGAGCATTTCCCTTTATTGTTCACTCTAACCAAAGCCTGTGGGAATTGTACCAACACATATCAGGTTGTAACTTCTCTTCCTTTGAAAGAGAAGAGACAATAAGCCAGCGATTCTCCAAGGGTAAGCCATGGCACCTTTTTAGGGGATTTTGTAGAATATAACTGTTATATCCAAGTTTGTGACTGGGATACAAGTTTTAAGAAATTGCCTTGCATCTGTGTATTCTTCCGTATAAGCTTAAGCTAATCACCTTCTCCTAGATTATAACGGATAGTAAGAGGGATCTCTGGAGTAGTAGCTTATCAGTGTCACTTCATTTGCTTATAAACGAGGGAGAAGGAACCGAGTCAATGCGGCATATTTTTCTATCCCTTGCAAACAGATAAGCACATTATTTTTGGTTAAGTTTCATTGTCAGACATTAGTTTCAAAAGAGTCACATCAGCATAATTATTTCGTATCGTACGAAGAAAATTCCACTGACTTAATTAACGTTAATTTTGTTTTAAGTTTAGTTTTTGAATTGGTTTTGATCTCATTCCTTTAAATGTTTGTATGTTAACTAGGAGAACGTCGCATTATCAGGCTTTAAAGATAATATAAGACAGCAGTGAAGTTAGCTGCACTAGCTGCGAAGTGTTATACTCTGAAGAGATCAGGTTTCGCACGCAAACCGTTCGTCGTTTTACGACGACAGGCACGCACGTGCGCACACACACACACAACCAATGTCTTTTTAGTCATATTGTCGTCGAGGCCCGAGCTGTGATTCCATTTCCCCGGGATCACATTATGTTCGTGGGTACCAAAGGCATACTTCCACGATTGAGCAGGTCTACCGATTGAATTCAATTTAAACACTTCCCGATAAAACACACAGCGTATTGCACTGCAAATTGATACGAACTGGGAACTGAATATGCATAGTCTGCGAACTGAATATGCATAGTCTATGAACTAAATATGCATAGTCTGCGAACTGAATATGCATAGTCTATGAACTAAATATGCATAGTCTGCGAACTGAATATGCATAGTCTATGAACTAAATATGCATAGTCCGGGAACTGAATATGCATAGTCTGCGCACTAAATATGCGTAGTCTGTGAACTTAATATGCATAGTCTGCGAACTGAATATGCATAGTCTGCGAACTGAATATGCATAGTCTGCGAACTAAATATGCATAGTCTGCGAACTGAATATGCATAGTCTATGAACTAAATATGCATAGTCCGGGAACTGAATATGCATAGTCTGCGCACTAAATATGCGTAGTATGTGAACTTAATATGCATAGTCTGCGAACTGAATATGCATAGTCTGCGAACTGAATATGCATAGTCTGCGAACTGAATATGCATAGTCTATGAACTAAATATGCATAGTCTGCGAACTGAATATGCATAGTCTGCGAACTGAATATGCATAGTGTGGGAACTAAATATGCATAGTCTGTGAACTTAATATGCATAGTCTGCGAACTGAATATGCATAGTCTGCGAACTGAATATGCATAGTCTATGAACTAAATATGCATAGTCTGCGAACTGAATATGCATAGTGTGGGAACTAAATATGCATAGTCTGGGAACTGAATATGCATAGTCTGCGTACTAAATATGCGTAGTCTGTGAACTGAAAATGCATAGTCTGCGAACTGAATATGCATAGTCTTTGAACTAAATATGCATAGTCTGCGAACTGAATATGCATAGTCTGCGAACTGAATATGCATAGTCTATGAACTAAATATGCATAGTCTGCGAACTGAATATGCATAGTCTATGAACTAAATACGCATAGTCTGGGAACTGAATATGCATAGTCTGCGTACTAAATATGCGTAGTCTGTGAACTTAATATGCATAGTCTGTGAACTAAATATGCGTAGTCTGTGAACTTAATATGCATAGTCTGTGAACTAAATATGCGTAGTCTGTGAACTTAATATGCATAGTCTGTGAACTAAATATGCGTAGTCTGTGAACTTAATATGCATAGTCTGTGAACTAAATATGCGTAGTCTGTGAACTTAATATGCATAGTCTGTGAACTAAATATGCGTAGTCTGTGAACTTAATATGCATAGTCTGTTAACTAAATATAAGAAGCCGGACGTTATTCCATCTTTATTGTCGTCACACGAACGGCAGTACTAAAACTGGTGCATTGTACATGTCCATGATCTTTTACGGACTTTGTTACGTTGTCATTGCCCTCACCGAAACCCAGTATTGTTGTAATTGTCCTTGTCTGTGTACAAACACAGAAGTACATATTGACTCTCATTATCTTTGTCGATCAACTGCATTCTGCCGCATCAAAGCCTCGCTTCTGGCTATTTCACAATTATCAGCTCTGGGACTACCTCCTGCCTCTTTAACATCCCCTGTGAGACCTTGCTAAACAATTCTGACGCTAAGTGCCCCAAAGCTAGCCAAAATTAGACATCAAAGGCACCGTACGTGTCTTGCTTCTTATTGCATACTTCTCGGAATATTGTGCATTGCAGCTTGGGCCTACAGCAAAGTGTACATAGCTACGGGAGAATTTGTGGAGAAAGAATGTCAGGTACGATGTGAAAGACTGTGTGGATTGTAATACATCATAGCGATAATTAACAGCCGTGACCCTGTGTAACGAACTTCCTCTGTTCCAAATTTAAGCGTAACTTATTAAATATGAAACCTGAAGGATATTTCCAGTATGGTGTGTTTTCGTATAAAATTACAGGACTGTCCCTGTTTATAATGTATCGCTATATACAATTGCCGTTCCATTTTTATGGTCACCGAAATTGCTGTCATGACGGCCACAGTGTTTAATGAAGATGCTCAGCCTGATCGGCACATTTCATCATGCTCCATGTGAAATGTCTGTCTTTATACTTACAGCCGCCCTGACGATGTTTAGAAGGCGACCGTAACGTCACTGACATATTGCATGTTATTGGAGGTGTTCACTGGAGACAGCACAGTGGTACTGTTTGCGCTCTGGCCGAATGTGGCGCTGATATGACCACTTTTATAGAATGTAGATCAGACACACGTTGACCGTACACATATCGCGCCTCTCTTCTAAAAAGGGGCTAACTGACACTTTGAGCTGAACTGAGTTATGTGTAGTGAATCGTTCAACTAATGGTCCTGTATGACAGTGGTATTCAACCGGGGTACGCGTAACCCCGGGGGTAAGCGAAGACATCTTAGGGGGTACGTAAAATTAAAAAAAATATGTTATTTTATGATAAACCCTGAATAATCAGGACCAGATTTACGGTTAGCCACAAAAGACCCGGACGTAAGGATATGCGATTTGGGAGCGCCATTTTTCTCTCTCTCCTTTATGCGATTCTTATCTGGGCGGCTAGTTTCATTTTATTCCACACAGTGCATATAATATATTTGTTATTTAATAGCTTGACTCTCCTTTTTCTCAGTTAAAACTTATTACTTAATACATTATTTTGGATGTAATTTATGTAACTTATTTTAGATGTAGATTATAGATTATGTATAACTTGAATTATGCACCAACAACTTTGGGGGTACAAAGTTGAAGAGAAATTGTATCTGGGGGTACGCGAACAAAGAAGGTTGAATACCACTGGTCTATGTTATGTAAAAAGATGACAACTGCACCTTCAAGAGTAACCAAGATGGGGGGGGGGGAATCCTACATCTCGAAATATTTGTCATATGTAAAAGAGAGCCACTTTCTTGCTTCTCCTGTAAAATCGATATTTTGTGGGTTGTCGCCTTTTTACAAAATAGGGGCGATATTTCTGTTTGTCTGTTAAGTACACAAAGGTATCTCTGCGGCTCCTGCCATTGATTCATTATATCATATCATCTTTCAATTCGGCCACTGGAGTATCGATATTTTGCCAATATGTGAGTAAAAATCAATTCTGTTTTTAAAACCCTATAATGTACGTTGTTCAAATGTTAATTAAAATTAAAAGCAGAAGTTTTTCATTGCAACATAAATATCTGCAGCAGTAAAGCAAGCTTCAGAAGCAGTTACAGTAGCCTTGCACAGACGTACATGCGCGCGAGTCAAGTGTCCATTTCAACACACGACTAACTCTTCCACGAGCCTCCTGTTTGCTCCCAGCCACATGCGCAAGTCGTCACAGTTCGGAGCCACTCACAGACGTCGCTGTAAAATGGCGCAGAAATGCACCAACACTTCGAATTTGAAGGGACACTGAGAAATTAAGTGAAGAGGCCAACATGCCGTCACGTAATTACGGCTATAGTGTGGTACAGATGGATGTTTCTTTTGACTTGACACACTGTCACGGCAAGCTGCGTCACGGACTCACTGTAGCTGTCTAACGTGTATGTCACGGCAAGCTGCGTCACGGACTCACTGTAGCTGTCTAACGTGTATACATTTTTTCTCCTACAACTATTCGCAATTTGACGTTTAAATTACCTACAGACAGATAGGCTTACCTGAAAGGAATTTCATTGTATTTGTATTAAGAACATTTACCCTTTTTTCACGCATTCTCGTGACTGCCACACGTCTGTGACATGACATTTTGCAGTGTGGTAACTACATAAATGGTGCAGCCTCCATGCTCGGGATAAAAGAGTGGGTTTTATATACCGCTTTATTTTCTAATTCCACTAAATTAAATCTACTGAAGATAAGGTTGGAGGGGGGGGGGGGGTTAGGGGCTGTACTACACCATTGTGCTTTGGTTTAGTAGACATGCCTTTTGCACTTGTTAGCGTTGGTTCATTTTATAGGTGTAGGTTTAGCTATATTAACATGCAAACTGGCAAGTGTCCAGTGTAGGCGGAATGTAAGGACGCCATGCTGATCTCACTATTCACATTACTCTTAGCTGTTCATATATAGTCAAGCACAGTGTTGTCATTGTCATGCAGAGAGCTCATTGGTCTGTGGTGTATTGCCACAATCGTATTTTAAATATTTATGAACTCATTTCTCTCAGTTGGTTTTACACTTGGACATATTAGGCTTATATAATGATTGTTTGGCGCCATTAGCGCTGGGAGACCACATTAAACTGTTTGACGTACAGATAAAGTACAGTAAAGGGTAACTGTAAGTTGAGTTTACTGAGCATACTTTGCACACAATTTTAGTGGCGTGCGTACGCTTTGCAAGCTATGTTTTTTTTTTTTTTTTTTGTAAAATGTCTTGCTGCACACGTGGGAAAATTTCAGGCACGCTTACTACATAGGGTTGTCGATTTCTTTTCATTTTAAAAAGTAAGAATTTGGCTTTATTTTAAAATAAAATGTATGCATATTCACAAACTTTACACTTTCTCTTCCGCTAACTTAATATTTATAACCTAGTTATGTGAAATATTTTTGAAATTTCGGCCATTATGATGACATAAAATTTATACATTTTTCCATAAAACTTAGTAGTATTAGAATTGCTCCAAAAGAGGCAAATAAGATATGAAAGAAAGATAAAATTTGCCTTTTTGTGGCTATATTATATGTTCATTACCTCAGATACTCAGAAAAAAAGAGAAACCTCTCACCAGCTTTCTTTGTTTGAAAGAAGTTCTAAAATGCTATACAACGTACATCCCCTGACGTTTGCTTTTCGAGACACACGTCACCGTCGGATGAGGTAACGCCCTTCTCAGCGATGTTTTTGTCGTGACGATGAATCGCATTGTTAGGTGCACTCAATACATACGGCGTACTTCAGGACTCAGTTGTGATCGAATGGTCGTGGAATACACCCACGACGAATACAGCGATATGTTTTTAGCTTTCCATACCTGCAGTAGTCGAGCTGGTACTGATGTCCCGGAATTCACACTAAACCATCCTGGTCGCCGTCAGCAAGACGATAATGTGTTCCGACGATTGCAGCGGCGTCTCTGTGAGTCAGAAGTTGTTAACACCTAGGGCACTGTGAATACAGGTCGTCCACGGACTGTAAGCGCTCCAGCAAATGAAGATGCCAAAATTGCAGTTCTGAAAGGAGAGCTGTGTAGAAACTCGCATGATATCGCACCAGAAGTGGGACCATTGCGTATGAGGGTACTCGAATTTCTTCTTGACGATCAATTGGATCCATGTCGCTACTCGCAGAACTAATATCCGTCTCCAGACGATAGTCTTCAGCACCGATTTTACGTGTTACTATGGGACTTCCGTGGTTTAGGCGTCTCACACCTTGTGACATTTGATGGTAATGTCTCAGGACATATGTTGTAAGACAGACGTATTGTAACAAGGCACCACACTATGGAGACGCTGGGCACCAGTTTATTTCCGTTCTGTATAGCTTCTTTAACAGTGATGGTAGTAGTCTGTGCGAATGTTGGGCTGGAAAGGATTTTGAAGAATACAGTCGTGGTCTAATCGAGACTGTATGCTGGAATTTGTCTGGAGTGAAGGACGAAGGTCTTAAAAAACCTCAGCGAGGATAGCCGGCGTCTCGGCTGAGATTAGAACCAGGAATCTTCGTAATAAAATTCTAGAGCGGTACCGGTTAAAACAACCTGCCGCGCCGTAAAAAGTGTGTTGTAAGTTGTGAACTGAATTGAACTAGACCAATGGTTGGTGTTTGTATACAGGCTAAAGGAAGAACTGAAGATGTAGAGACTGTGTGGCTCATGTGGACTTGTGACAAATGTGGACCCTGTTAATGTTTCTGCTGTATAGTGCTGCACTTTTTCGGAAACTTTAATACGTTACACGTGTTCACCCTGACGGACAGAAGGATAGTTTGTTGAGTTGTGGTAAGGAAGACGTTTGTACAAGTATTTTGTGTTTGTTGGAAATCGCCGAATCCAGCACTTCTCGAATGACAGTGACGTGACCGTTGTCCATTCTGCTGTGCAATTTACACGCCGAATGTTTTTCCTCCCCAACTCCCACGACGTTATTTGCTCCATCACTATCGCAGCTGTGACAAATAGCTTTAGATGCCAGATACGAGCGACTAGTTTAGCACTAGTGGGGGGGACCAGCGCTGACCCAAAGTTCACGTTACCAGAGCGGTGCGGCTAAAGCGGACTTTTCATTCATTTGACAAATTTCTGTGTATCTACCAAACAGCTGTATTTTTGATTAATATGCCACTTTTGCATTATATCCGACATATCGAAGGGTCGTATTAAAACCTTCTAAGAGCAAGATTTATGCAGATTTTAAAAAACAAGGTTGCACATTCACCGAACTACCGGTGTATTTCTTGCAAGGCTGTGCCTTATGTAGTTAGGGTGATGCGCTGCTTAAAAGGCCATAATACTGCCCTTAAAATTAGGAGCAAATGGTCAATATCACTGTAGGGATAGCCTGTTTTAATAATTGTGTCTTTTCATTTAGAAACAACTAAATATTGGTGAAAACGCTCTCGCAGTCAGCTGTTAACACACAGAGTATATTCAATTAGTCTAGTCAGTAGCGTTCTTAGGCTTCAAATATATCTCCCGTCTGATTCTACGCCACGTATTTCATTTGCGTAAATGTAATTAGGTTCTGGTGCTAACACTCTGGTCTAGTGTCCTATTACCAGACTATTCTCATATGGGAGGCAACTTCCGTTAATTTGTTGTGACCCAAAATACAGTTTCTTCAGTAGAATATAATTACTTTCGTGAAAGATCGACATATGTATATACTGCAGATCTAAAAGGACTTCGCGCTGAACATTGCTTAGAATGCCGGAATAGCTAAATCAGGCCTGGACTACCGACCTACACGTCTTAATTTGCGGCAGAGGGAAGAAAGTTTTCATTTTCCTGTCCATAATGTCCATACTGGTTATGAATCCCATCCGGCCTGCTATCCTGTACATCCTGGGAGCTATTTCCCTGAGGATAAAGCGGCCGGGCCGTGAAGCTAACCCCCATTTCCATCTAATATCCAGGTATGAATGCGTGATTCTCTACCCTGCTTCCTCTTAACGTGTTCGTGGCTTGATGCTTCGTTCTGAACAGAAACAACTGTACTTATTCTTTTCACGTCTTTTCCAAATCATTATTTGTCAGTCATCCTGTCATTGGACTGTGTTAATGACAGGGTCGTTAAGTAGACTGTAAAGAAATGTGCTTATGAATAAATACAAAAGACTCCCACCCACCCTTCTTACTAAATTAGCAAGCCTAACCATTATGTAATGAAAATGTAAAGCTGCAAGTACCCATGAATCATAGCAACAAACGATGGTTAAGCTAACATGAAAACAATGAGAACAAAACCGGGGAATGAGATTTGCCTCTGATCCGGAGGGTTTGTTAATTGTGAGGCATGTTTATTGCTATTTTGTAGTCAGAAAATAATAATAGGATCACGTATAGACTGCACAATAGTACACGCTTTCATTGTGACGGTGTAGGAAAAGGCAGTTTATATAGGCCTAATTGAACAGGGATTTCCTGGCAGAATTCACAAAGCCTACTCTTCTGTTTCCAATATTTATAGTTCTACGTACATATTACTATTAGTCTGTTATTGTTAATATTTTTTTTAAAATATCGTTAGTTAATATTAGGTATACGGATTTCATAAACTTAAGTTTGTCTGAAATGACCTCAAAGTTTCGCACCGTCGCCATGTTTGTTGCTTTGACGTACGCTGTTTGACGCACTTAATTATTTAAAAACTGGCTCGGTGTATACCGTGTACGAAGTTCACTCGATTCAAAAGTTATACCATCGTAGTACCCACAAACAATTTTATATCCCCCTTTCAGTCACATCCTAATTTCCAGGATTATTCAATTCTCAGATGATCTTCAGGGAACTATCTCTAAGCAATAAGAATGTAAGTAAAAAGTGAATAAATAAACGTACAGTGTCCAGGTGTTGTGTTTGTCTGGATAATAAATCGATATCATAAATGGAATATATACGTATTAATATACACAGTTCTTTCCATGGTGCAACAGCCCCTAGTGGGCCAGGGCCTACTCATTATCGAGGCTTAACGATCACGCTAAGACACACCACACTGGGACACATTAACCAGGCTTTACATGGGCACATAACTTTAACCAGGAGTTACATGCGCACACATTAACCAGGAGTTACACGCGCACATAACATTAACCAGGAGTTACATGCGCACGCATTAACCAGTAGTTGCATGGGCACACAACATTAACCAGGAGTTACACAGGCACATAACGTTAACCAGGAGTTACATGCTCACGCATTAACCAGTAGTTGCATGCGCACACAACATTAACCAGCAGTTGCATGCGCACACAACATTAACCAGCAGTTGCATGCGACACACAACATTAACCAGCAGTTGCATGCGCACACATTAACCAGCAGTTGCATGCGCACACAACATTAACCAGTAGTTGCATGGGCACACAACATTAACCAGTAGTTGCATGCGCACACAACATTAACCAGCAGTTGCATGCGCACACAACATTAACCAGTAGTTGCATGGGCACACACCATTAACCAGGAGTTTCATGCGCACGCATTAACCAGTAGTTGCATGCGCACACAACATTAACCAGCAGTTGCATGCGCACACAACATTAACCAGTAGTTGCATGGGCACACACCATTAACCAGGAGTTTCATGCGCACGCATTAACCAGTAGTTGCATGCGCACACAACATTAACCAGCAGTTGCATGCGCACACAACATTAACCAGCAGTTGCATGCGCACACAACATTAACCAGTAGTTGCATGGGCACACAACATTAACCAGGAGTTTCATGCGCACGCATTAACCAGTAATTGCATGGGCACACAACATTAACCAGGAGTTACATGCGCACACAACATTAAACGAATGTTCTTTAAAATTCTGATATGATTTTTCCTTCGGTGAGTTTGAAAATGAATTATGAAATACACGTATAATATATACAAATTTTAATCTTGAAAGAGGTAAAGCCGTCACGGAAATTGCTTATTATTTATATTTCTTCCGTAGCATTTCTGTCTGAACGCGCTAAGCTTGTCTCCATTTTTACACTGCATTATTGTTCGTACTTTTGTGTTCTGCCGAGTTTGCTGAAACTTTGTGAACTGAAATGCGCAAGTAATCATTAAGTGACGGCGGGCATGCAAGTGCAGGGCGAAGTGGGTGATAACATCGACTGTGTGACCTTAACCTTCATGACCGTTTGTCAAACACGATTTGACAGAGAGATTTGAGGTTTACCTTGCGGTGACCATTGAAGTGCCGTCTGCTGGTGTTTAACGCTGTCTTCATCTCCAAGGTAGCAGAATGACTCACCCTGAAGATGGAGGCAGCGGATTACTCCGAAACCTTTATGCTATCTAATATACTGCATGGAATCACACTTCAGAACACAATACTGGTAATTTGTGATATGCTTCAGCAGGTTTTGGTTCATTCTCTTACTAAACACTGCATTATTCTGTCGTAACTGTTGTGACGAAGTAGGGTAAATGGTTCAAGTTTAATTTAATTTAACACGAAAACCTCGGATGGCCTTACAAGGGTCACGCGAACAAGTGCCTTTCGTGCAAACAATAAAGGTGTGTTGTTCACATGGTGCTTTCCGCAGAAAAGCTTCGTCCTTCTTTAACAAACAACCTGTGCATGGAGTCATCAGAATTAATTAACTCAGAACGAGAGCATATTAGAATGAATTGCAAGGCTTGAGGTAACAGCTAACTATATCATACCGTACCGTATATACGTACAGAATTTAACTCCCTCTCTGTTATCAGTAAGCTGAGCTAATGCCAGGGCTTGTGTGTTGTGGGTAGCATTCGGAATTTGCTGGGGCAGCGATGAGCAAAATGCGGCCCCCCTATCTTTAGAGTGTGGCCCGCGATGTAATTTCAGAAACACGAAACAAAAGGATACGAAATTGGACGCATAATTATTTTATCCGCCTTCATACAGAAATATTTTTCAGCTATGCCTTTTATTATTGGCAACACAACGTACTGTTGAAACGAAAATATAAAGAGAAATGTCATCTGTTGCGTCTCACAAATAGGTGTATATCGCGATACTTGGGCTTCCTTTCTTTTGGGTTTAGGAACCGGACAGTAAAGCGGTGTAAGTGTGAGTACTAGGCCGTGCCATGGCTCAGGCGGTTAGTCGCCGGCCTCTCACCGCGGAGGCCCGGTTTCGATCCCGGGTCGGTCCATGTGGGATTTGTGGTGGACAAAGTGGCACTGGGACAGGTTTTCCCCTGTCAATTTCATTCCACCGGTGCTCCATTACATGTAAAAGCAGAAAAAACTTCATCATCATCTTCATCACCGGGTTGCACAATAAGCCTTAAGGCTGCGGTGCGTCCGTAGCATCTGCTGCGGGGCCCTTCAATAAATAAGAAATAATAATGAAAAGTGTGAGTATTTGACAAAGCAACGCGTGTCTCGACGATAGGGTGTTTTCAATAATGGTGCATAAAGCAGAAGTGAGGTTATTACGTATAACATGGCCCGCTAACATTTCTTTTTCTTGATTTAGTTCTCGTATCCAAAGGCTTGCTTATGGCTGTCCCGAGGTTTCGCCTGCTTTTCCTTAGCTACTCCAGACAAATCCAGAAATAGTGCCTCAAAGTGTCTGGCTTTCAGCTTCCTTCTGCACGCGATGTTGTGTTCATACACCGCGACAAGTAAACAGGATGGAGGTGGTGAGGCACTGATCACCAGGTATTGCGTGTTTATTTAAATGGATCGTGCTGACTGATATCAGTCGTTGGCTCCCTCGTATTTCCCAACATTCGGAGTCGAGATTTTCCGGGTTACGTTTGGCATCTTTCTTTCAGAACCGTTTTTTAAATGTGGGCCGGGATAGCTCAGTCGGTATAGCGAATCGCTACGAGCTGGACGGTCCGGTGATCGAATCCCTGTGGGGGCGAGATTTTCAGCACCCGTCCAGACCGGCCTGGTGCCTACGCAGCCTCCTGTACAATAGGTACCGGGTCATTTCCGGGGTCAAAGCGACCGAGGCGTGGCGTTGACCTCCCACCCCCTATTAGCGGCGAGGTTAAAGAAGGAGTAGAGCTATACCTCTGCTCCCCTTCTGAGCCTTCATGGCCTGCTCTAGGGTGAAATATGTGAATTAGAGAACTGCCCCCGGGGCTGTTGACGGTGTAACCGCTGTTCGAATAAGCAAATATCCTTCCATGTACAGTAGCTTTGTCCTCGGAAAATTTATTTTAAGTTTTACGTAGGATTGTTAAATGACACACAGAAGTCTTTAACGCAATGCGAGTGCTGATGTGTTTTTCTTTATCATGGCTCGACATGTTCTAGGCATCCTCTATGAGGTTCCTCGATCACACTTTACAAACACCACACTCGGTAGGATACCTCTGGAGGAGTGATCGGCCCGTTGCAGAGACCTCTTACAACACACAACACTCACAAGAGACAGACATCCATGCCCTCGGCGGGATTCGAACCCACAATCCCAGCAAGCGAGCGGCCGCAGACCCACGCCTTAGACCGCGTGGCCACTGGGCAGCTGATATGTAGTAAAATCATTTTTAAGTATCCAACTGTCGCTCAGCTCGTCAAAGAAATCCGTTCTTTAACGGATTCAGAATATGTATCATTACCTTGTGTACATCCTTCCACCCTGTTTATTCAAATTTCGCTTTAATCTTATCCTACCCTGTAAGCATAAGTCTGCCAGGTTATCTGTGCACAACACTCATTGGACTAGAGTAACGTAAGCACAATCACCTTTCTCTTGCGCGCTCGACGTCTCTTCCATCTGGTTCTTCTAGCAATAATTGGCAGAGTACATACAACTGACGGACTTACGTAACTTTCTCGTCTCCTTTACTTCTGCCTCTCCAGTTCTGAACATCAGTAAGGCCGTGCCATGGCTCAGGCGGTTAGTCGCCGGCCTCTCACTGCGGAGGCCCGGGTTCGATCCAGGGTCAGTCCATGTGGGGTTTGTGGTGGACAAAGTGGCACTGGGACAGGTTTTTCTCCGAGTTGTCGGTTTTCCCCTGTCAATTTCATTCCACTGGTGCTCCATTACTTGTAAAACTTGGTAAAAAAACTGCTCATCTTTATCTTCATGACAGGTTTGCACAAAAAGCCTTAAGGCTGTGGTGCGTCCGTAGCATCTGCTGCGGGGCCCTTCACCATGAAAAAAAATACATCAGTAAAATTATTTGCCGAGCTCCAAACGTTTGTATTACGAAGGCCGCCCAAAACATGCTCATGCATATAGATATAAATACGGACAGTTTGTTTCAGTAACTATGGGCTGTAAAGACGCCGGGCTGTTTACTGCATTGTGCGATACGTGTCGTACTGAAATCTTTCCCAGAGATTTTTTTTCCCTTTTGTGCCCAGAAGCAGGAAGGCAAAGCATCTTTACAGTGCACATTCCGAGAGCTTATCTGTGCGATATGTCTGTGTCATGCTTCTTTGTACCTCCTATTTCACTTTTACTTATGTCTTAGTTTACATAATCAAAACATAACGTTCAACTTTTATTATTTGTCCTTTGAGGTTTCCATTTTCTCAACTTCATTGTTCCCATAACGTTAATCTTCCCTGTCCCTTTCGTAAACTTCATTCTTTCTGTAGCTGTAGCTGTAGCTGTAGCTGTACATTCTTATAACTGCCATGCTTTTAGATTACACGTTTTGTAGTTGCTTTGTTGTTGTTTCAGTTAAGATTGCATTTCTGAGAAAAATAAATTATTAAGAAAGTTATATTAAATTTGGGGATTCAAAATCTTTAGTCTCCTACCGAAAAACGTGAAGGTGAATATATATATATATATATATATATACGCACACCAAGGCGTTGTTTTACGCCCTAGTTGTGTTCCTGTAAAAGTGGGCGTAAATAAAAGAGGCGTAAACCAGAAATGGTATTCTCGTAATAAAAAAAAGCCTTAAGTATATGCAAATAAACCAGCCAAATGGCGTTAAACCGAAAATGAGAAGGCATTGGTAAGGGTGTTAATAGCAAAGGGCGTAAAACAAAGGGGCGTAAAATAAAAGGGCGTAAAACAAAGCCTTGGTGTGTGTATACAAGTATATATATGTCTAATTTTGCTTGTTACTTTGCGTGCTTGTGGAAGTTGGTCTCACATCATAAAGGAAGAAAGTAGTGGGGGTGTTTGTGAGTAAAGTGCTTAGGAAACTGGCGGTAATGGGTGGGAAGTGACAAGTTGCGAGAAAACTGCGTAATGAGAAACCTCATAGTTTGTATCTTCAAGAAATAATAGTATAAGGAGAGACTTGCATGGCAGGAGTAAACGCATAGAATGGAAGAGAGGATACTACTTGGAAACAGGCGTACATGTGTGGATAATATTGAAATAAACATGAAGTATTATTATTATTATTATTATTATTATTATTATTATTATTATTATTATTATTATGAGGATTTGGACTGAATTTATCTTGCTGAGGTTGGGAAAAAGTGGGGGGGGGGGGTGGTTCTTGTGAATGAGGTAAATAACTTTGTGTTTGATACAAAGCTCTGAGTTTGTTGAAAAGTTGAAAAAATTTAGCTCAAGACGGAATTTTTTTCAGCGGATTTAGATTAGTTATTTTGTTATTTTCTGTCACAATCATTCCATAACAAAATGTTGCTGTATTTCGTGCACAGCGCTACGTTTCTGTTCCTCTAATTAACCTCGTAGCAGATTTCACCTGTTACGTACTGGAGGCATGAATCGAGTTCTGCGTAACGCCAGTCCAAAAAGTAATTTCCGATTTTTAGCTTTTGCTCTGACACAGAGAATCCTGTTTATCGGTTATAATATCTGTCTTGACGATATGAGTTTCCAGACGTCTTCAGGCTACCCTTTCAGGAATAAATCAAAGGAACGTGAAACAAAGACAAATCCTGCCAGAGTAGGAAAATTAATTCCAATGCAAATTACGTTGTCAGAGATAGAACCGGAATAGTTGGATGAGAAATTTGAATGAAAGCTATGGAACTAATACGTTAGAAGGGGATTTGAGTTTCGTCTTATCTGCTGTACTAACGAATCGAACAATGGGTTCCACAGAAACACATACCGTAGGGCTACGTCGTCTTTTCTGATTGTCTGTGCTTCTGTTTGCCTTGACTGAAGTAAATCTTAACCGATTTAACGTAATTTGAATCAGAGGCTCATGATCAGGCGCCTGCAGTGTGTTTCGCTGCTGCAGTGTCTTGTAATACCCAAACAATAACTTCCATTTCCTTACTCTATCATTTTTTGACGGGGTCGTATTACAATAGCCGAAAGAAATTCAGCATAGATACTCAGAGTGAATTAATTAATCAGAGATTACCAGTGAAGGTAACTTGGCAGCAGAGAATGTGAATTGAATTCTGGAATAATACGGTTGGAACTTGTCTCTGCCAGCACTTCTGACAGCGGGTTGTGAGGTAGCTGTTTTATTGTCCTTCGTTACGACAAATAAAATACACGTATGAGGTCACAGTTCTGTGTGTGTGTGTACGTCTCATCTTTTGAGCCTACTACTGATTTTAATGAAACTTTTAATTTCCTACGACCAGTCAAGGCAACATGGCGAAATACCGAAATTGTGATCACCAAGCGGCACTAGCAACGTGTAACTTCCGGACTATGAAATGGTGTGTGCTGCTAGGCCTACAGGCCTACGTCTTACAAATGTATACGGTGTGTGCTCCTAGGCCTACAGGCCTACGTCTTACAAATGTATACGGTGTGTGCTCCTAGGCCTACAGGCCTACGTCTTACAAATGTATACGGTGTGTGCTCCTAGGCTTACAGGCCTACGTCTTACAAATGTATACGGTGTGTGGTGCTAGGCCTACAGGCCTACGTCTTACAAATGTATACGGTGTGTGCTGCTAGGCCTGCAGGCCTACGTCTTACAAATGTATACGGTGTGTGCTGCTAGGCCTACAGGCCTACGTCTTACAAAAGTATACGGTGTGTGCTGCTAGGCCTACAGGCCTACGTCTTACAAAAGTATACGGTGTGTGCTGCTAGGCCTACAGGCCTACGTCTTACAAATGTATACGGTGTGTGCTGCTAGGCCTACAGGCCTACGTCTTACAAATGTATACGGTGTGTGCTGCTAGGCCTACAGGCCTACGTCTTACAAATGTATACGGTGTGTGCTGCTAGGCCTACAGGCCTACGTCTTACAAATGTATACGGTGTGTGCTGCTAGGCCTACAGGCCTACGTCTTACAAATGTATACGGTGTGTGCTGCTAGGCCTACAGGCCTACGTCTTACAAATGTATACAGTGTGTGCTGCTAGGCCTACAGGCCTACGTCTTACAAAAGTATACGGTGTGTGCTGCTAGGCCTACAGGCCTACGTCTTACAAATGTATACGGTGTGTGGTGCTAGGCCTACAGGCCTACGTCTTACAAATGTATACGGTGTGTGCTGCTAGGCCTACAGGCCTACGTCTTACAAATGTATACGGTGTGTGCTGCTAGGCCTACAGGCCTACGTCTTACAAAAGTATACGGTGTGTGCTGCTAGGCCTACAGGCCTACGTCTTACAAATGTATACGGTGTGTGCTGCTAGGCCTACAGGCCTACGTCTTACAAAAGTATACGGTGTGTGCTGCTAGGCCTACAGGCCTACGTCTTACAAAAGTATACGGTGTGTGCTGCTAGGCCTACAGGCCTACGTCTTACAAATGTATACGGTGTGTGCTGCTAGGCCTACAGGCCTACGTCTTACAAAAGTATACGGTGTGTGCTGCTAGGCCTACAGGCCTACGTCTTACAAATGTATACGGTGTGTGCTGCTAGGCCTACAGGCCTACGTCTTACAAAAGTATACGGTGTGTGCTGCTAGGCCTACAGGCCTACGTCTTACAAATGTATATGGTGTGTGCTGCTAGGCCTACAGGCCTACGTCTTACAAATGTATACGGTGTGTGCTGCTAGGCCTACAGGCTTACGTCTTACAAATGTATACGGTGTGTGCTGCTAGGCCTACAGGCCTACGTCTTACAAATGTATAGGTGTGTGCTGCTAGGCCTACAGGCCTACGTCTTACAAATGTATACGGTGTGTGCTGCTAGGCCTACAGGCCTACGTCTTACAAAAGTATACGGTGTGTGCTGCTAGGCCTACAGGCCTACGTCTTACAAATGTATATGGTGTGTGCTGCTAGGCCTACAGGCCTACGTCTTACAAAAGTATAGGGTGTGTGCTGCTAGGCCTACAGGCCTACGTCTTACAAATGTATACGGTGTGTGCTGCTAGGCCTACAGGCCTACGTCTTACAAAAGTATACGGTGTGTGCTGCTAGGCCTACAGGCCTACGTCTTACAAATGTATACGGTGTGTGCTGCTAGGCCTACAGGCCTACGTCTTACAAAAGTATACGGTGTGTGCTGCTAGGCCTACAGGCCTACGTCTTACAAATGTATACGGTGTGTGCTGCTAGGCCTACAGGCCTACGTCTTACAAAAGTATACGGTGTGTGCTGCTAGGCCTACAGGCCTACGTCTTACAAAAGTATACGGTGTGTGCTGCTAGGCCTACAGGCCTACGTCTTACAAATGTATATGGTGTGTGCTGCTAGGCCTACAGGCCTACGTCTTACAAATGTATACGGTGTGTGCTGCTAGGCCTACAGGCCTACGTCTTACAAAAGTATACGGTGTGTGCTGCTAGGCCTACAGGCCTACGTCTTACAAATGTATACGGTGTGTGCTGCTAGGCCTACAGGCCTACGTCTTACAAATGTATACGGTGTGTGCTGCTAGGCCTACAGGCCTACGTCTTACAAATGTATACGATGTTGCTTTTGTACAGCGTGATACAGCTCCTCTGTGGCAGTGAGAAAAACCACTGTAACTAGGCTGTGGAATTTGGTGCGGCGATATGATATAGAACAGTGGTATTCAACCTGGGGTACGCGTACCCCGGGGGTACGCGAAGACTTCTTAGGGGGTACGTAAAATTAAAAAAAAACGTTGAATAATCAGGGCCAGATTTAGGGTTAGCCACAAGAGACCCGGACATAAGGACATGCGATTTTGGAGCGCCATTTTTTCTCTCTCTCTGTCCTTTACGCGATTCTTATCTGGGCGGCTAGTTTCATTTTATTCCACACAGTGCATATAATATATTTGTTATTTAATAGCTTGACTCTCCTTTTTCTCATTTAAAACTTATTTAATACATTATTTTGGATGTAATTTATTTAATTTATTTTAGATGTAGATTATAGACTATGTATAACTTGAATTATGCACCAACAACTTTGGGGGTACAAAGTTGAAGATAAATTATATCTGGGGGTACGCGAACAAAAAAGGTTGAATACCACTGACATAGAATACCTAAATATTACTTTTCAGCTGCTGTGTGTAGACCAACATGTGTGAATTGGCGACGATGCGAAACTTTGTAAAAAAAAATTCAACGTACATAGAAACTGTACTTAGCAGTTAGGGACTTGAATATTACTAAGTAGGAAGCTGGGTGTGTGAGTTCCGCGTGGAGCTTCGCGGTTTGTAACGCGCTCGGCAGCAGAACACTGACACATACACACAGCGTCACATGGTCAAGAAGCTACATGTGACATGCGCGATCTCAAGCTTCCGCCGCGATGTACAAGAGCTCTGCGCTCTTCTGGGATATTACGCAGCGTTGAGTGGTAGTTCTGCACCGACGTTTCGGGACAACGCCATGAAGATGGGACTGAGAGGGCCGAAAGGTCGGCACAAAACTACCACTCAACGCTGCGTAATATCCCGGAAAAACGCAGATATATGCGACATCTTTGCCCGTATTTTGAACTGACCTGAGAAGTTCTGTCATTGTTCTGGCAAAAACTTTCTATAAGGACCTAATAGCGCTGCTCATTTGATGCCTCAGCATGCACCATACCACGCACTGTTACGATAGACGGGATTTTCAGCACCGGGTCTGAGGGCGACAGCTTTTGCTTGTGACATTTAGTCAGTGTATTTAACGAACGCAGTTCGTACCTACATAATAAAACATCTAATAGGGAGTGACTTGTATAAAACAAAGTAAACATATTTCTCCATATATATTCCTGATCTTGTTTCTGTTTTTATGTTAAAGTACAATTGAGCAACACGTGAACATATTTTTGAAACAGAGTATCTTGTAGCATTTTTAATAAATTACCAAGACGTTTCGGCAAACTGTTACGTGTGATCCGGCTTCACGCCAGTACACTGTTATGTACATGACCGCACGAGTCTAGGATACCGGGGTGCTAAACATTTGTACTGAAAACTAAAATCCTGAAGCCAGCACCTAAACTAATGGCAGTAATTAACCCAACAACCTAATATAGCATTAAGTTATAAACCAACTGATGCACACTAAAACCACTTTTTAAGTAGCTTTATTATAAAATTGTTAAAATTGTACCCCTACACGTGTTTCGATCCTAGGATCATCGTCAGGGTTTTTTTTTTTGCTAAAAGCTACAGTCACTTCAACCACATGATTTAAATTATTCTATCGGCACTTTAAAACAAGTTAAAATCTTGTAAAAAGGCTCGTTAAAAGTTGTAAAATTATAAAAGCACTGTAGATGGTAGATTGCTACTTAAAAAGTGGGTTTAGTGTGCATCAGTTGGTTTATAACTTAATTTAATATGACGAAGATGCACGGTGTCAACAGTGTGAAACCTAATATAGCCTTACCCCGCTTAGCAGTATAACGTAATGTAACCTATTCTGTTGTCATTGAAAGTTTACCAAGCTAAATGACAACACCCTACTGAATTCGCATGCAGGGATATGCGAATGTATGAAAGATGCGTGCACAGAATGAACGAAAGCATGCGAATATGACAACTGTAACATCGTAACTGAAGCAAATAATTCAAAATCGAGGAATGCTTTCTCTAATACGTGCGGGGATGGAGTGGAGTGGGGTGAAGTGGAGTATCAGACACCAGACAGGAAAAAATCGACGACAAAGCCTAAACCGAAGTACTTACTGGAGTTTTCCAAGTAGTGGCTAGAGAAATTGTGAAAACTCTCGTTTAAAGCCGATATTATCAGATCCGTTTTATAGTTTGAGGCATTTGGAAAATATTTCTTATCACACTGATATATTGACTGGTCACCTATTAATAATTTGACGTTGTGTTCACCGTCCATCTTAACGTTAATATGACGTTGTGTTCACCGTCCGTCTTAACGTTAATTTGACGTTTGTGTTCACCGTCAGTCATTAACGATTAGTTCACCGTCCGTCTTAACGTTAATTTGACGTTGTGTTCACCGTCCATCTTAACTTAATTTGACGTTGTGTCACCGTCCATCTTAACGTTAATATGACGTTGTGTTCACCGTCCGTCTTAACGTTAATTTGACGTTGTGTGCACCGTCCATCATTAACGTTAATCTTTAGTTTTTCAGCCAACAAATGCACTTTTTATTTTCGTAATTTTCTGTTCACTACACCCTACATATGTTTCGGCCGTAACTCGGCCATCATCAGGGGTACATTGATGATATGTAGGGTGTAGTGAACAGAAAATTACGAAAATAAAAAGTGCATTCGTCGGTTGAAAAACACACTGATGTAGTTACCTATGCCTTCGAAGATGTTAACATCAGAGTTATCATTCAGAGCGGAGACATCCATATTTTATGTTTTGTAAAATAGTTTCTGCAAGCTGTGCAGTTATTTGAGCCTTCTAATTTGGTAACAATGCACGTTTGGCAGACTGTCTTTTACAGGGAGCGTACCAGAACTGTCCAATAATCCAGGTATTTGGGAAAGTTTCCTGGAATATGGTTCATATATGTCTCTTGCCGCGTCAGCTGAATGTTTTTCTCTTCCTGGAGGTGTAAAACTCATGCCATAAGAGAAGGTTTAAGTTTTTTATGAAGACAAATGCGGGAGGAGAATTGTATAGAGATGGCAGTTTATAGCGGGGCTCAATTTTGTTGTAGGTTCAGTGTTGTCATTTCGTTTTGTCGACTGCATGTAGACTCCTAGCTCCCTTGATTGGATTGTCAACACAGCGGGTGAACGATCTGTGAAACAGGTCTGGATGTTGCTTACGGCTCTGTGCCTAGAGAGGGCTTAGGTCGACCCCAGGTCACTGTCGGCTGTGGACGGTGGAATTTTTCTTGTGCTGAAGTTAGTAATGGAATATTTATGAGCCTGTATTTATTTCGTACTTAATAATTGCAGTTTTATCCATGACAGTAGGACGTTACGGACAGACGTACGCTGTTGTGTTGTTATTACTATTTACTCATAATGGGAAGGTCCCGATGTCAAGCTCCATCCAGCGGCAAGATATGTTGACCCAGAATTTTTATCATTATCTTCGGTTTCGCCTGTAAATGCTATAATGTTATTTTCGACATAGGCCACACTCGCCTATTTCCATGTTATTTTTAGTGTCTCGTTTACAATGCGATCCCCACTCAAATATTTCGTGACAGTTCTCTGCACATTCCTGATTCAAACAAAATTGTTGCTTTAAATAATTTAAATTCTCTACTTTATGTTAGTTCTGTTTTATGCGTACATAGAAGGGTCTTGAAAGGAATCGGTCACTCGCTTTTCTGAAGAGACTCAGTTATGCGAACATGACATAAAATTTATGTGTGTTTGTAAAGCTAACTTCACAAGCGTCTTACGTGAATTATGGCTTTATTTCTTATTATTGAAAAGTTATAATTCCATAATAATAATAATAGACTAACTATACTAACTGGATTGGTCACATCTTGCCTAAGAACTGCCTTATAAACACATTATTGATAGAAAGAGGGATAGAAGTAATGGGAAGAAGAGGAAGAAGACGTAAGCATCCACTGGATGACCTTAAGGAAAGGAGAGGATCCTGGAAATTGACAGAGGAAGCACTAGATCGCACTCTGTGGAGAACTCGTTTTGGAAGAAGCTATGGACCTGTCGTAAGACAGACTGCGATGTGAATGGACATACACAATGGTAGCCTAAAAATGATTTATTTTTAGAATTTTGTTTTGGCGAGCGAACAGTTACTTTGGAAAATAGAAATGTGCATAATTTTAGAACTTGTGTGTATAGATTTTTTACAATGCATCAAATTTGATTATGTAATTCATTAAGACACAGTTGTCAGTGTATGCTACACCTTCCTCTGCGTTTTGCCCAACATTATATTTGTCTGTGTCATAAAACTCTCACAAAAACGGGTGATGGTTTTTCTAAGATTATTTTTTTGTAACAGAGAATCAGGGAGGCAGGATTTAAGCCAGGATTTGGATGGAATTCCAGCAGGTTGTGTTCACAATGCAGCGCTGGAATCTGATCAGCTGCAGCGCGCATTTTCTGCCCATCACCACTAATTACACTCATTGTCAAGACTGTTCTGTTCCTTCATAAAGGAGGCAGAGCAACACAGGCTGTCGGATTGGACGACTGCCATTATGTTCCTCAACGCACGCACGCACACGCACACACACCACACACTGGTGTCTCAGCTTTCATGTTTGAATTGCTACATTATGTTCTGTCTGTAACTCTGACAGTGCACTTTTGTTGTCTTTTAAAGGGGCTCCGAAACATTTAAAAAGCTACGTAAGATAGGGTCTGTTTCCAGGGTTTAATTTGATCGTCTAAACTGTACTGTCTTCACACTGAAAGAAATATACTTAGGAGTTTTTTGTTACTCATACCGTGCATCTTCTACATTTATTATGTATTATATTATATATTTATTAAGTGCATCAGTTGGTTGATATAATAAATACTTGGAAGTGTTTAGAAAAAGATGTTCACTATCACAAATATTTTGAGGAAATTTTGATCATTTTGTCTCTCTGTATTGTACCGCAAATTTTTGATTTCAGTATAATATTCGTGTTGGGGGATATGTTTAAAAAACATGTTTGTTAAGTAATTGTACGAAGCTGTCGACATGTCATGCTGCGTATCATAATGGCAGTGATAGAAGTGAAGAGACCTTAGAGATGCGAAATACTGAGGGTAAAAGCAATCCCATTACAGGCCTGTACAGACCCTTACGGTTCCAGGAGGTTGAGGCTCACAGATTTCTACACAATCGGCACATGAAGGTGGTAAGGTTGTCAGCCCTACGCACCGGCCGCCTTTACCTCCCAGGAAAGATTCCTGGTACTCATTTCTGTTAGAGGCTGAGTCGACCCCAGGGCCATAGTGCGACCGAAACGATTATGTCAATGAAAAATTCCAGTGACACCATCGGGAATAGAACCCGCGACGTTCCGGTTTGTAGCGCAGTGCCTCAACCAACTGCGCCACCGCGTGCCCCGAAATCCTGAGGGACGCTAGTTATTCAATGTTTGAATTGAAGAAGTTAAAATTTTTGGACTAGTAATCACGCTGTGTAAAATGCGGAGGATGTTTAGAAGTCAAAGAATAGTCGTGTGGTTAAAAATGAAACGCTACGACGGATTTGAAGGAAGGAGTCGTGGATTACTTCTGTGCATTGTGCCGGCATTTACTTACAAGAATACAAAACTGTATATCCTTATCTAGCACGACGCTGTCAGACTGAAAGGCACACAAAGATCGTCGTACGGCTGCCACATTGTTATTTGCGTTCTACCAACAATATTGCCTCGACAAAGTACGCAAACTTTTCTAAAATATTTTACCAATATCTTTTCAGCAATAAATTAAGTGAAGGCGACATATGGGCCGCTGACAGCTGGTACGGGTCCCGGTTAAAAGTTTACCCGGCCGCCCAGCTAGGGCGGACCGGCTAATAATCTTTACACTAAATCGGAAAAACTGACTCAGTTGCACAGTGACTCGGGCTTTGTCTGAAAGGGTTAATTTATACTGTCGACAAATAATGATACTGCCGAGAAAGACAAAAACATAAGCAACACATCGGGCCCCGGGTCCCCCTCCGGACGGCCGTATCCCCCCCCCCCCTCCTGTCGTCGGTACTGGGCGACTTTATTGCTGCCTCCCAATTTTGTGTGTCTGACATGACGTTACAGTAGCTCTCAGTGGCATCACGTTCATACAGATTTTCATAAAAATATGTCGATTCAAAAGCCTAAACTGTGGACAGACCTTCACACGTACAGGGAGTGTGATAATATAATCATGTTGTTTTACTTTAAGAAAGGGAAGTATGCAAAGTATTATTTACCGTTTGGTTTCTGTACTTAATGCTGTGTATATGAATTTCGAATACAATAATTTTCCTCTGTCTGTGCCACATCTTATGCGCCTGTTCCCTCGACACTTTAAAGAGAACACGAAATGTGAATTTCAGTTCTCACTGCGATTTGTTCTCATGTGTCTTCAGTGCGAACACGCAATACCATTTAAAGGAGCTCTTTACCCCACAAGATCTATTACGTTAGAGAAGACAGGGCAGAGAGAATATGCAAATTGTCCTGACATTTCTTTCCGCCCTCTGTCGGAAACATAAGCTCTCCTTAGAGGTTTGTTATCCATTCTCTGAAAACAGCCAGGTGACTGGTTAATCTGTCGCAGCTAGACGACTGCCATGCAATATCAGACCTCTCTGTCAGTGTAATCTGAATATCGAGTGTGTCAGGGCGGTGACAGTGGCAGTGGCAGTTCTACGCTGTTCGCGTTTTGTTTGCGGCTTGTGCAGGAACATTCGAGCGAATGTAAGGGAAGTTTGTTTCAAAAGTTGGGAAGTTCTTGCTGTTTCAGCGACATAATGTTTTGTTGTAACCTGAAATGGCCTTAAACATGCTCTTATTATTATTATTATTATTATTATTATTATTATATGTCTAATTTATCGGTATTGTTTCTGCATGTTCTTCGCACTTACCACAGAACAGTTTGACACAGCCTTGTACATCCACACAGACATAAACCTTGACACCAGCAAATCCATCCTTTCATGTACGCATTCCCCCCCAAATCTACTTCACTCTCCTTGCTTATGCTACACCTCCGAAACGTCTGAACTCTTTTATTTAGTGAGTCTAACAAAAAAAAAGTGACATTTGTAGACCACCAAATTTGACGTTTTTTGTCTTTCTTCAGTGTAAATACTGCTACTGCTACTGCTACTGCTACTATGTACACTTCCAGGTGTATTTTATTACCTTTTTCAGGTGTGTAAATATCTAACACTAGAAAGGATACGGAGGAGAACTGCGACAGTGACGCTTCCTTCCACGCGTTTTGCTGTTCATTAGTCACTAATCATCCGTCAGTTCGATGCCTAAAGTCTCGCTACTCACAGTGTTGAAGATATTCGCGCACGATATTGCATCTACTCTGTAGCCGAAAGTGATTGTGTTCGAATTCCAGTCAGAACACAATCAGCATGACGAAAAGGAACGTTTTGCTCTGTGTTTAACGCTGCTGACAGCGCAGATCCTGATCTGTGTAGCGATGTCCGGCACCCTACGTGGGCAAGAACCGTCAGACGGCTCGGTGTTCACTTATTTTTCTCTCCAGTAGTGACATCAGTGTTGTTACTGCGAGAAACCAGATCTGTTGGAAGTTTTGCTCAGGGTCAAAACTTCGCGTTGACAAATTTAAGGGCTAAGCTTTGATTGAAGCCAAGTGTGAATTATTCAGCTTTATCCTGTGCCAGTTTTTTCTCCCCCACACAGAACTTAAACTAAATTTAACCCAAAAAAATTACTTAATATCCCTTATTATTGGTCAGCCAACGATATAAACCCCTCTTTCTATTCCCGACCATTCACAGAAGTCAAGGCAGTTTGTCAGAGGTGTCACTCTGCAGCAGAGATAGGTGATAGGACGGAAACGTAATCAGAGCAGTCTGAATTAGTTATAGACGGTGGACAGACTTAAGAATATTAAGAAATTAATCAGGATATTGAAGCCAAAATAGGCACACGGGGTCAAGAGAGTGCTGTAGTTATCATAGAGGAGACACTCGGTGCGGTACGGAGTAAAAGTGTCGAGCAGTGGAGCATGACGTCACATGTCATGATTTTTTATGTGTATTTATGAGTGTGTGTGTGTAAATACATCCTGCAGTAAAGATTGTAACTCCAACACAGCGACACATGTTGTGTTCTCATTACAACGTTGAGAGAAGGAACTGACGAAACCGGCGGCAAGGACTCGCGTCGAGACCATGAAGGGCACCTCGTGCTTGCCAGAATTAGAACTGAGCCGCGCCAACTGACTTCTCACATTTCCGCTTATGGACGTTTCAGATATGAAGACAGATGTGGTCTGTCTCGGACGCTGTAGGCCGCACTAAGGGCTTAGCGGAGGGCGGCGACAACTCGCCGGTTACTTCGGTTGCATAACTTACGTAGTCCTTTATACTTACAAGATTGATTGGGGAGTTTGAGCTAATTCTTGCTTTATTTTGTAAAATAATGATGTAACAATTGTTTAAACTCATACAGAACGAGCGAGAGAAGTGAGAAAGGCATTCAAAATTGTGGTCCGAAAACCTGAGTGCAATGGGCCAATTTGAAGACTTACAGGCCTATGTTTATGTGAGGAAAATGTTAATACTGGTCTAAGTCACTGGATAAACGATACGGACTGGACTAATATGGCTTGTGTCACGGACCTGAGGCTGTGTTAAACACGATGAAAATATTGGGGTTTTGTAGGTGGAGGGTATAATATTGACTGGGTGACTTTTGGTGTATCCCTCAAGGGTTCTGTCTCCGTGCATAGACCTATTGTTTGGTTTACCAGTCAATACTGTATGATCAGATAGGACACACGAGTTTCGACCATAGAGTAGTGTTATCCTGGCATAGGACCATAGTATGATGATAGTAGGTATTTCCTGGTAGGACCATAGAGTAGTTGTTATCCTAGGCATAGGACCTATAGAGTTAGTGTTATCCTGGCATAGGACCATAGAGTAGTGTTATCCTGCATAGGACCATAGAGTAGTGTTATCCTGGCATAGGACCATAGAGTAGTGTTATCCTGCCATAGGACCATAGAGTAGTGTTATCCTGGCATAGGACCATAGAGTAGTGTTATCCTGGCATAGGACCATAGAGTAGTGTTATCCTGGCATAGGACCATAGAGTAGTGTTATCCTGGCATAGGACCATAAGTAGTGTTATCCTGCATAGGACCATAGAGTAGTGTTTCCTGGCATAGGACCATAGAGTAGTGTTATCCTGGCATAGGACCATAGAGTAGTGTTATCCTGGCATAGGGCCATAGAGTAGTGTTATCCTGGCATAGGACCAAGAGTAGTGTTATCCTGGCATAGGACCATAGAGTAGTGTTATCCTGGCATAGGACCATAGAGTAGTGTTATCCTGGCATAGGACCATAGAGTAGTGTTATCCTGGCATAGGACCATAGAGTAGTGTATCCTGGCATAGGACCATAGAGTAGTGTTATCCTGGCATAGGACCATAGAGTAGTGTTATCCTGGCATAGGACCATAGAGTAGTGTTTATCCTGGCATAAGGACCATAGAGTAGTGTTTTCCTGGCATAGAGACCATAGAGTAGTGTTATCCTGGCATAGGACATAGAGTAGTGTTATCCTGGCATAGGACCATAGAGTAGTGTTATCTGGCATAGGACCATAGAGTAGTGTTATCCTGGCATAGGACCATAGAGTAGTGTTATCTGGCATAGGACCATAAGTATGTTATCCTGGCATAGGACCATAGAGTAGTGTTATCCTGGCATAGGACCATAGAGTAGTGTTATCCTGGCATAGGACCATAGAGTAGTTGATTATCCTGGCATAGGACATAGAGTAGTGTTATCCTGGCATAGGACCATAGAGTAGTGTTATCCTGGCATAGGACCATAATGTAGTGTTATCCTGGCAATGGAACCATAGAGTAGTTATCCTGGCATAGACCATAGAGTGTTTATCCTGGCATTCGGACCATAGAGTAGTGTTATCCTGGCAAGGACCATAGAGTAATTTTTATCATGCATAGACCATTTAAATAGTGTTATCCTGGCATATAAATAGTATAGTATTTTCCTGGCATAGACCATAAGTTAGTGTTATCCTCATAGGACATAGAGTAGTGTTATCCTGGATAGGACCATAGAGTAGTGTTATCTGACTTGGCATCATTGCTGACCAAGAGTATGTTTATCGACTGGCATAGGACCATAGAGTAGTGTTATCCTGGCATAGGACCATAGAGTATGTTATCCTGGCATAGACCTAGAGTATGTTATCCTGGCATAGGACCATAGAGTAGTGTTATCCTGCATAGGACCATAGAGTAGTGTTATCCTGGCATAGGACCATAGAGTAGTGTTATCCTGGCATGGACCTAGAGTTAGTGTTATCCTGCATAGGACCATAGGTGTTTTATCCTGGCATAGGACCATAGAGTAGTGTTATCCTGGCATAGGCCTTAGAAGTTAGTGTGTATCCTGGCATAGGACCATAGAGTAGTGTTATCCTGGCATAGGACCATAGAGTAGTGTTATCCTGGCATAGGACCATAGAGTAGTGTTATCCTGGCATAGGACCATAGAGTAGTGTTATCCTGGCATAGGACCATAGAGTAGTGTTATCCTGGCATAGGACCATAGAGTAGTGTTATCCTGGCATAGGACCATAGAGTAGTGTTATCCTGGCATAGGACCATAGAGTAGTGTTATCCTGGCATAGGACCATAGAGTAGTGTTATCCTGGCATAGGACCATAGAGTAGTGTTATCCTGGCATAGGACCATAGAGTAGTGTTATCCTGGCATAGGACCATAGAGTAGTGTTATCCTGGCATAGGACCATAGAGTAGTGTTATCCTGGCATAGGACCATAGAGTAGTGTTATCCTGGCATAGGACCATAGAGTAGTGTTATCCTGGCATAGGACCATAGAGTAGTGTTATCCTGGCATAGGACCATAGAGTAGTGTTATCCTGGCATAGGACCATAGAGTAGTGTTATCCTGGCATAGGACCATAGAGTAGTGTTATCCTGGCATAGGACCATAGGTAGTGTTATCCTGGCATAGGACCATAGAGTAGTGTTATCCTGGCATAGGACCATAGAGTAGTGTTATCCTGGCATAGGACCATAGAGTAGTGTTATCCTGGCATAGGCATATAGGTACTGCATATAGAGTAGTGTTATCCTGGCATAGGACCATAGAGTAGTGTTATCCTGGCATAGGACCATAGAGTAGTGTTATCCTGGCATAGGACCATAGAGTAGTGTTTATCCTGGCATAGGACCATAGAGTAGTGTTATCCTGGCATAGGACCATAGAGTAGTGTTATCCTGGCATAGGATGTAAGCTGATATTTAATATAGAATCCTTTTGCCAACAGCACTACATCTGCGCTCGGCGTCTTAGGTTTATCGAGTGCAGCTGAAGCGCCTAATAAAGGCACGTATGTACGTCGCGGGCTGCAAAGCACGTCTTAATTTGTAGGATTTGACTGTTTTGTTTTTGGAAGTTACTTTGCAGGTTTTGCTGCGCTTGATTACAGAGTGCTTGTGCTGCGAAGCGGCTTGATGCCACTGGATGAGTAGGAATAGCTTTCTCGATGGGGGGGGGGTCCGTGACAGCTATTGGTTTCCAATGCGGATCGTGCAGTCTCCAGAGGGCGGACGCATGGTAAAAGCAGCTTGTTTGCACAAAAACAGAGAACCAGATATTCTTAAACATGAGAAGACTCAGCTTCAACTTGCCAGGCTGCAGCCGTGCCGGTGATTTTTATTTTGTGGTTTTTGGTCATAGGAGAGAGAGAGAGAGAGAGAGAGAGCATTTTGAACATAAGGTGGAACCTTCAAGCTTATTCTATACAAAGGCATTAATATCTCCATGTATTCTTCAGTTCCTTGCAATATTCTGTCCTTGTATAACGAAAACTAAATCTGTGATGACTTGCACTAATATGCTTTTGACCCTTAAACTGTTTGAAATATTGTACGAATTTTCATAAAACTTGTTTGAACATCCTGCCTGTGTGGGTAATGCTGGCCCTTCTGAGTTGGGATGACGCTATGCGCAAGCAAATTAAATGTCCTGACAGACTTTTTTGTTTTTGAACCTTTGAAAATGCGAAATTTTTTTTGTCACAAACTTTCGTGTATTTAGAAAATAAAAAATATGTCGGCGAAACCAAATCTGCAGTTAAATTTACATTTGATGGCGAATTACGAAAATTTCAGTTAATTTCGGCGGTTCAAAGGCATCACTCTAATAATGTACTATAATAGATAAAATTTTGCACAGAAATGCATTAATAAATTTCATAATTTTAATTAGTATTCTAAATAGCTGCTGTACAAAGATAGGTCCAATCGTGTTTCGAAGGAGTGTGAGGTTCACAGACCTTTCTGAACTTCTTGTATGACCCAAATATTCGCTGTTAACACACAAGTTGTTTACAATACAGAGAATAATAAAAATCAGAAATATTTATAAGTTCGTATAAAACTTTGCGTAACTAAAAAGGTAAATAAAAGAGAGATGGCAGTGTAATTAAAGTCGAGACTAACTACAGGTTGCCGCCAGACCTATATTACATTGAAGGAAGAACGTTTGGAATGCTACATGTACAGAGCTGCTTTGTGGCCCATCATGTAGGTAATTGTAGGACTGCATAGGTTACTAATTGAAGGGCGGTGTGTAGCTGTTTAGCTTAGAAATGCGTGCACTATTGCTTCTGCTGTTTGTACAAAACTTAAGGAAATTGTGTTAATTATGTTTCTCCCCCCCCCCCCCCCCCATTTTTTCTTGTAATCATTATCCCGTCGTGTATGCAATCGACTATTTCAATCTTTGCCAGACAAAGACTGAAATAGTCGATATATTTTCCTTTATCTTACAAGTAAAACAAACGCATAGTGAATAGTGAAGTTCTGTAAGTTTTTGTAATTCGCCAGCAGAAATTAATTACAATAAACTTTACTAAAGTTTTGGCCATTGGCCATTGCCTTTTGTTTACTGTTAACGTCTCGGAGACTGGGTGTTTACATTTTGAGGCGAAAAGGGAATAAACGGGAGAAGGAGGAGTGGGTGGAATGGAGGGATCGTTTTAGAAAGTTTGTCTCTATCCAGTGATTAGGATTTCTCTTACCATTTTCCAACTACAGACAGGAGGAGACAGCTTCAAGACGCTAAACCCAAGACAATGCGCAGTGTCCTAAACACTAGTGAAGTTTACTGCAGTGCGGCCTTGTCAGAGCCCTTTAAACACCTAGTTGCCTCTGTAATTAAAGGACACGTAATGAAGACTTCAGGGGAAATGGAGGTGAAGCTCTAAACTAGAGGTGCACAAATTGCGGGCACCAGGTCGCCGTGGCGACTAAATGTTGCACGTTGGCACCTAATGTTTGTGGGTCTTCAGTATGGAACTTGCTACGTTTCACTTTTCTGGCGCCTAGAATTTTGAGGTGCCTCTATATTTTTAGAAAATTTGTACACCCCTGCTCTACACATTATCAAATTCGACAATGAACTTACGAGCGCTTGCAAATTCTGGACAGGGGACTGGCTGGAAACCGCAGCCAACATGGATGTGCCGAAATCAAACCCAGGTTGTTCATTCCGTGACCAGTCACTTTTTTGACGAGTTCTTCAGGTTCAGGTGGGCGGTATTAATTTCTACGTCATCTGTTTGTCAGTTAGTGAAGTATTTAACTACTATGTATCAAATGATTGACCGTATGAATATGTATTGTATCCGCGAGCATAATGCATAGTGATTTACTCGTAGAAGACCTGTGGTAGCAAGGGCCCTAGTGTTATCAAGGCACATACATGAAAAACTGGGGAAAACCATGAGGTGCTCGGGCTGGAATCTCTCTAGAATACAAAACAGCAGTGTGGACCGCTACAACGTATTGTTCGGCTTCATTTATTTCTCTTTCCAAAGTACTGCAGGTTCTTGTACAAAGGCACGATGCGAGGGGCAGGCGAACATTTAAGTTTTCTCGCTTTGAGTTGCCAGACACGGAAGATGGAGGTAGCAGCACCCCAGAAACGTCGGTAACTGCTTACCAGTCGACACGGCATGGCATCCTACAAGACTTCAACCTGTTTCAGTAGTGCTATTGCCATTATATTGCGGTGTTACGGCAGGTCTTCACAAGGAAATGGAACAGAAGAAAAGTGGGTTTGTTTGATGTGTAAAAGAGAAATTGAGCGGCGGACAGGTTTTGACGGTGCTGAAGGACAAGACGTAGCAATTTGTGAATAGCGAGTTAGATGTCACGGACCGTGTAAGTGACAACCGGAAGAGCTGGTTCCTTTCTACAGGCCGAGCAAAAAGTACTTAACGATATTGTTTTCAAATTCTTAAGTCAGTTACTTTCGAGACTTAGAACTAGAATCTTAGGTGTCTATTTTTTTCTTCGTGTTGGTGTGAAGGTAAATTTTGACGTGTCTCTTGGTTTTGGGGGCGCTTGAATATATCTTGAAGTTTCAAGAAAAACCTAAGTTTGGGTCAGGATTTTCGATGTGTACAGTTTATTATATTATTATATATATTATATATTATATATTATATATTTATTGTATTATCCTTCTTTCTGCATTTAGGCCCGTTGGTCTCGTCCGTCCATAATTAACTTCGGCTACTGTGAATCATACAGCCATTTGATAGGACTCCTTGTATAGATTATCCGGCCCACCGCAAGGTCCCTACCTACATAGGACAACATACGCATTAAAGAAGGCGGAAGTAGGCCTAAATGTCCCGAATGGGATTCGAAAACACGATGCCGGTGGTCGAGGTGTCCACAGCAGATCTTTGTATAGTTTCTGTAATAAGACAATTTTAGATTATGTAAGCTTTCACGGTACGTCAGTGATGAAGCTGATCTTATTTTGAAGTGATACCATCGTGTGGATCTGAACTGTATGACCGACGTTTCGGACATCCAAACCGTGGTATTGAAAGTCAAGAAGTATCAAATAATTCGTTATTTGCTCAGGGATGTCTGCACTGGTCCGGCATGTGTCTCAAAATGCTGAGGGCAGTCACAAACATTTCAGTTATGATTGCCGGGCTCTGGTCCGAGATTTGAAGCCCGAACCCTCATAATAAAAAACAGTAGTGCCAGCAACTCAGCTGCGATGTTTAGTTAGTTGGATCCTTATTAGCCTGTCCGCCTGCTGTATGCAGCAGTCATTCGTCTGCTCTTCATTTGCCGCTGCTACATCAAAATGAACAGCCATATGACTGGCGGGTTGCAGTGAGGCCTCAGCTATTCTATTAGGGATAATTTAGGTCTAGTTGACCCTTGACACTCGAGTGTTGATCGGTTACGTCTACTTATAACCGCCAACTGAGTAAGTCATTTTTAGCTATTTTCTTGCCGCGAAGCGAAACAAAGTATGACAAAAATTAAATGAATATCTGTCCAAACAAAACTGAATTATATTTTTTATACAGAAATACATGTTTCGACCTATTTCAGGTAATCCTCAGGTTCACATTTAGTCTTTAAAACATCTTGAGGAAGAAATATGTAGTTCTATTTTTTTTAAAAAAATTATAGGAGCTTTATTTTAAATTTTTCAACAAGTATAAACAAAAGATCTACATTTTTCAAGCTGTGCCATTTACCAGCTTCTGGAGCCTCTACTGGGGGGCCGGAGCCTCTTCTGGCATTTCATATAACAATAACAACTGATAAGTGTTAAGAGTAGTGAAAATTAACAAAATAGCACAAAAACACTACCTGACTATGTAGTTCTATATAATAAATATAATTTAGTTGTGCTTGTATAGATATTGCTTTAATTTTTGTACTATTAACAACACAACGGGATGGCGTTCGTTACAAAAAAAAATGTATGCTTTTGAAATCACGTTATGGTGTGAGCATGTATGTGTATTTGGGGGGGGGGGATGTTGTGATTTTGTGTGTGTGTGAATATTACCATTTTATCTTCTGAATCAGTTAACTGACTTTCAATCATCTTAGTCTGAAGACTACACCACTGGCCGCCACTGCGATGCCGTAATTTTAATTACCCTCCAATAATATTAACAACGCGGTGGACACGCAAACTTGAGAGATGGGAGAAACACTGGCGCCACTTACTTTAGAGTCCGAAGTGTTGTATGATGTTAGGTCTTAAAGACTGTACAACGTCTTGGAATATGTGTATTTGTGTGTAATATCTAGTAACTGCATGGTTGTCGCACAAAAATTGACTTCAGCGTAGGTTTGATGGTGATAAATAATGAAGCATTGGAGCTTCACGTGTTAAATTAAGTACGGAGATGATCATAAACTTACGACGCGAGACTGAGTTTATGTCCGAAGGATTTAACGTAGGTCTGTGTCGGATCTGTACTTGAGTGAGGAGGTATTCTTCTTCTTCTTCTTCTACAGGCACGACAACCTTATCCTCTGTAGGTTTTGGCCTTCTCAACTATATCCTTCCATTTCTTCCTATCCTGGATGCAGTTTCTCCAGTTTTTGACATTTTGAATAATTTGTTTCCTTTTGTCCTTTTACAGTACAGTTGTTCTTAATTGTAAACTTAAAATGAAATACAAATAAAAATGCTTAATATTAAAATGGTAACACATACGTTTTTCATCTCCAGTCAATTCTGTGCCACAGGTCATATTTGAAAATTGTTCGCGGCAAGCTCACGTGTTCCATGTTCAAACATTTACGGTTTGCTTAGCTGTCAGTTATACATTGGTGTCCTTTCGAAGATTATTCTGGAAACGAAATAAGGTCTGCAATTAAACGCAGTGTGCAGTAGTGGCTACTCTGTAGCATGCCCTGCAACATTTACATGCCCTGCAACATTTACATGCCCTGCAACATTTACATGCCCTGCAACATACGATAAACTTTATGGATGTGGAGGGTTAGATGCGGCGTCTTCGGATGTTTGCTACAGACTGTTGGGCAGCATCGTTTAAACATGGTAGCTGTACAGGGTCAGGTCCTTAATGCATTAAGTTGCAAGGAAACCGCGGCTGTCATAAGGAAGTCCTACAACGAATTATGGCAGTTTGTGAGATTTTAACAACACATAGGAAACCAGGGAGGCTAATATAGCTGAAGGGTTTAATCTGGAAGTCTCGCTGAAAAATTTAATAAAAACTTCAGGAGGATACTAGAAGTACAAACTGAAAGTATATTTAATATTAAGAGGTACAAAATTTGCTGGGACAAAATATTGAGAACTCATGAAGGAAGATAAATCAGCAGACCTGACATTAAATTGGCTATCACGACCGTAACAATTAGACACGTAACTGACGTAACTGTCTGTAACATTGATAGACTGAAAAATGATATTTCGAAATACACCAAAGAGCATATGAAATAAAACAGCAGTGGCATATGGAACAAGTGACAGTACTGCCAGATCTTCAGGAATGATTGATGGCATTACTGATAACTGCTTTGGTAAAACCTGAGGGAGAATACTACTGCTATTGCTACTGCTGCTACTACTACTACTACTACTACTACTACTAAAAAATGTAAAGCAATCCCATTACAGGCCTTGGCAGGCCCTTAGGGTCCCAGGAGGTTGAGGCTTCCAGATTTTTAGACAATCGGCACATGAAGGTGGTAAGGTTGTCAGCCCTACGCACCGGCCGCCTTTACCCCCAGGAAAGATTCCTGGTACTCATTTCTGTTAGAGGCTGAGTCGACCCCAGGGCCATAGTGCTACCGAAACGATTATGTCAATGAAAAATTTCAGACACCATCGGGAACTACTACTACTACTAATAATAATAATAATAGCAATAATAATAATTATTATAAACCTTTGTTATTAAAATTTTAGAATGGTAGAATGTAATAGGGTGTTATAATGTGTATTGAAGTAAATGATATGAGGTAATGGAATGAATTCATCTGGCTCATGATAGCAGTCCAGTGGCGGGAACTTTGAAATATAATAACCTTCTGTGTTCGCAAAATACGTGGATTTTATTGAATGTTCGGTGATTATTAACTCAGGAAGAGAAAGCTGTTACATTGTGTTACACTGCGACATTGATCTTGAAGTGCGAGGAAAATAGCTAGAAACATTGTCAGCTTTGCTCGTTCGGCGATCAACCTGCATATCTGGTTAAAATCACACGACTAGTCTGCTAGGCATTATGGGTGTCAATAAAAGGCGGTGTGTGTAATGCAGATGACGTGTCTGTGATGTGACGCAGTCTATAAGTGGTCCATAGCATCAGGTGACGGTAACAGTCGCACCGTCTAGCCGCAATTATGTGGAAAGTAATTGTTGTGGGAAACGCGAAGAATGAAGATTAAGTGTGGCGCAGTTACGGACATGGAATTTGCATTTCTTCACACCAACCACACGCAACGCAGACGCCCACATGTGCACTTCCTTTAATACATTCAAGACAGACAATGTCGTGTAAACGTAACATTGAGGCGCGTTCGCGTAACTATTTTACCCGTAGAAAAGCAATAAGTATTACATATTCTGAGTGTGTGTCTGTAGCCTTAGTCATCCAGCATACAAAGTGCATGCGCCGTATCATATTGTCATCTGTGGCCTGTCTGGCTCTACCATATTTTTCCACATTATCTCATAAACGGTACGATTGTCGGTAAAAGTTATTGAACATAAAATGTGTGTTTTGAATTTCTGTACAGCTTCTGTTGAAGCATTTCTCATTCAAAGAAGAGTTCAGCCAGATACTATCATAAATGTACGTAGGTCTTCATGTAAAGTACCGTTATTTTTGCCACATTTTAATGACATTGAAATTTGTCAACAGATTTAAAAAAAAATCTCAAATATCAAGTTTAATGAAAACTGACCACTGACATCCATCCAGTACAAGGTTTAAGAATGCATGGAGTTTTGTTTCTTCTTACCCATACATCTTCATTTGTTTAAATAAGCATAGGGACAAATTTGAGTTTAAATGTTGACCTTTATTAATAATATAATATTCTTGTTATTACTGGTGATGATGCTGGTGTAGAAGTAGTAGTAGTAGTAGTAGTAGTAGTGTAGTGACTACTAGTGCTAGTAGCAATTAAAGGTAAAAGTGTAGTGCCATTAAGTAATGAATCACCACGCCAGTAATGATGTTTGGGACCCAAAGCCGCTCTGGACATTGGAGCGAATAACAATATCAGATCTGTCCTGGAATCGAACATTGATTCTTCTAGCATCCATGCCGTAGCCCAATCGCTACACTTATTGAGCTATCCCGGTATAAACAAAGATAACTTCATCAGTTCGGTAACAGTAAAGTACTGAACTGGTGAATTTAGTTTTGTCTGCAGCTAAATAAATCAAAACAAACACTACTGTGCATGCCCGTGTAACATGAAGCGCAGTGTTGGGGGGGGGGGGGGTTGCTGAATTTATGGATCACGGGTTGGTATTGAGTGGCTACGGCAATGTGCTCACGTTTTGCTGGTGTCGCAGAAAATGTCTGGAGAGAACGGGCTACATACAGCCTGGCCGTAACAGCAGGTCTCAGCAACAGATTATAAATAAACGCGTGCAGTCAGTGCGTATCTGAAGACCTTGCTCGGGCAACTCCTCAGCGCAAACCAAATGATGATTGTTCTTTAAAGTAAATCAGTTTTGTTCTACCAGACGCTTCAAGCATGTCTTGGATATTACAAGTGCAGTTGAGATGTAAATTGAAAACTTCCATAAGCGTATTATTTTCCGATGTCAGTTCGCTTTATCTCCGCTCGTCATCTGTAACTCCCAAGGCAAGGAAGAAACACCGTGGTTAGTTATATTGGCCTTTCTGAGCCCTCAACATAACTGCATATCAGTAAATATAACAGCATTAGACGCCATTTTTTTACTTAATTTTTATTCACATTCACATGTGATAAGTTATGAATATGAATCATAATTTAAGTCTCTCACGCTCGCTCCCTTTTATTTAATTACCTCAAAAATAGCGCGGCTTACAGACAAGCTCTTCTTCTTCTTCCAATGGCTCGACAGCCCCTTGGGGGCCTAGGCCGCCTCATTATCGAGGCTTCACGATCACACATTTAGACACACCACACTTGGTAGGACTCCTCTGGACGAGTGATCAGCCCGACGCAGAGACCTCTACCTGACAACACACAACACTCACAACAGACAGACATCCATGCCTCCGGCGGGATTCGAACCCACAATCCTAGTAAGCGAGCGGCCGCAGACACAGACAAGCTCTACTGGACATAAAAGGTGTGTTACTTCTGTCTACAAATTATGTTAAAATGTATTTAGCTCTGTTCAATAATTAGTGAGTTAAGCGAGTTGAGTTTAACCCTTTAAGAATGATTTGTGTCTATTTTACATATAAGGACCCAGCTCGTACCGCGCAGTAAACACTCACCACTTCGGTTATACAAAACCAGTCAGTTAAGGCTGTATAAGACAAAAGTCGCTGTTTGTTTGTTCTGAGATCGCACACAACACACTAACGTAATGTGAGCACCATGTAGAATTTTTGAATTTTAAACCTGGTGGTACGTAAAGTTACCGCTAGGCCTTAAAAGTTGAAGATGCCGGCAGCAGTGTTTGTAGGCCTTCATGCAGTGTTCGTCGTTGATCCAATTTTGAGGAAAATTGGAATAGATTAAAAACTTCAGTTTAAATGTTCAGTGAAAGCCTCTCTAGTGATTGTCGCGTGTTTCATGCTTAGAGACGGCTGGGCTAAGGGCGGACACAGCAGTTTTAACGGTCGCTCCTTCGGGATGCAGAGGACCTACAATTGAAGACTAGTCTTTAAGCAGTCTCTTCCATTTGTCTGTATATGATGCCTCTGCCATCTCATACATCATAACATGCCAGATACTTACGTAGAGCCATTAAGTAGTGTGTGACAATTTGTGAACGAAAGAAGAATGTCTCAAATGTCGCTATGTGTGATGTGCCGGCACAGAGAAGCAGGTCAGTAGAAATGAGGTGAGAAAGAAAAGCTGTTTTGTTTCTTGGCAGAGTAAGAGCCCACACACATACAGAGGGGAAATAAAAATGCGAAACACTTTAGCTTGGAGACTTTTGCGCATGGAGATTGCAGTGTTAGCGGAGAATAAGGATCATAAAAGTAAAGTAGGCCTATATATTCAGGTGTGTATAAGGTTGTGGGATAATAGAAGAAAACAGAATGGACGTGCGCTAATACAGAAGAACGCAATAACAGAATGCTCTAAAAGGAGTACACTTACGTGCGAGCGAGCGTAAGGAGGTTGCGAGCCCAAATATTGCATGTCATTCCTTCCCAGCAGCTACAGTTAAGAACGATTTTGAGCGCCTAAAATCATTCTTGCGAAATGCGTGAAAGCATTTGGCCATTTATCGTTGTAAACTGTTATTATTATTATAATTATTATTATTGTTGTTATCCATCGATCGATCTAAACACCCTTCCAATTACAATAATATATATTATCACCAGCTCGTACCCAATGTTATAACATGATATGCAGTCACTTTACACAAACCCCGATATGTTTCGGTGCACTGCTACACCATCTTCAGGGGGAAAACATTTAACACTTAAAACACAAACCCAATTGTTAAAATGTTAATTTCTTTTGTGTTCTTGTATTCGTATATTTTATGTGCCTGTTTGGCATTGACGAATATAACATTGTCTATACCGTGTACGCGTGTACATTGTAATAATGCGTATTATCACCAGGTGTTAAATGTGTTTTACCCTGAAGATGGTGTACTGGTGCACAGAAACATGTCGGGGTTTGTGTAAAGTGACTGCATATCGTGTTATGACATTGTGTACGAGTTGGTGATATTATATATTATTGTAATATGCGCACGTACACAGTATGGATAGTGTTAAACAATTCCCATTATTTCACACTGCCTGATTTGATTATCCCAAACTTTTCCTACAACGTGTCTCTCTGGGTCCAAATAGTCTCCTGTGCGCCGCGACTTACTTGTTTTGCTATAAAGATAAGATAATTGGCTAGCTGATGAGCTGCGAACTGTTTGAAGTCCGCGTCGTCGTATAACTGAGGTACCGCAGAGCTTGCCTGTAAAACGTAAGAAGACCCACAAGAAATTTAATTTGATGTAGGAGAGGTCCCGGCCGGGATTAGAAGCAGCCACCTCCCGAATATAAGTCAGAAGTTTTAACGCTCAGCACCACCCTGAACTTAGAGAGCCTCAATGCGAGAAAGTGTTTCGTACCTAGATAAATCAGAAGGTAAGAAATGAACAGTCACAGAATCTCACAAAAACGTTGTATACTGAGCTGTAAAATCGAAAAGAAATTTAAAAACTATGTCGTTTGAGTGGAATGGAGTAAAGTTTCATGTTTTGTGTTTGTATTAAATGCTTATTTTATGAATATGGATTGTTTTCTCATCGAACGCCAGTACTGAGCGCGCCACACAGAAATATTATACTGCCCTAAGCTATTGATCTTTGGTATTGTATCAGTGTGCATAATAAGAGGACAGCAAACAGAATGGCCTCTCATCTGTTTACTGACAAAACCGATCGACAGCGGAGACATGTTTGTTCTGCTGGGTAGTTCTTAACTTATCAGTGGACAGAGCTGGTCATGTAGCAAGCACTGCATGCCGGTAACAACGTCGTAACTTTTCGAGTAGAAATGGGGAAACGTTTCGGTTACCAACGACGTAACGTTACACACACATTGCCTTCCACCTTTTTTGCACTTCGTTAGCTTTTCTGCATCATCGTTAGAATATTAATGGATCCTAAATTTAGACTACAGGCCTTAGGCCGACATTTGGTAGGCGGGCGAATTTTATTGACTATACCAAAGTATGTTGGCCGCTATATATGTATATATACAAAAATCCAGGATTGTCATGGCAAAAGCAGCATTCAACAAGAAGAAGACTCTTTTCACCAGCAAATTGGACTCAAATTTAAGGAAGAAACTAGTAAAGTGTTACATTTGGAGCATAGCTTTGTGTGGTGCTGAAACGTGGACACTTCGGAAAGTAGGTCAGAAGTATCTGGAAAGTTTTGAAATGTGGTGCTGGAGAAGAGTGGAGAAGATCAGTTGGACCGATCGTGTGAGAAATGAAGAAGTATTACATAGAGTGAAGGAGGAGAGGAATATCGTACATACAATAAAAAGAAGAAAGGCTAACTGGATTGGTCACATCTTGCGTAGGAACTGCCTTCTGAAACACGTGATTGAAGGAAAGTTAGAGGGAAGGATAAAAATGACGGGAAGACGAGGAAAGAGACGTAAGGAGCTACTTGATGACCTTACGGAAAAGAGAGGATACTGGAAATTGAAAGAGGAAGCTCTAGATCGCACCCTGTGGAGAACTCGCTTTGGAAGAGGCTACGGACCTGTCGTAAGACAGACTGCAGGATGAATGAATGAATGTATACAATAAGAAAAATAGAAATTGAGGACACATTTAGTTTTATAACTATGATGAAAACGTAGGCCTAAAGGCAGTTTCACTTTATGTTGAAGATGATTGTGGTAGAACTATAAATGATCGTAATAATGGCCTTTACTTTGCTCTGGAGCCGCTGGTTGTCACTGTCACAGTCACGCAGTGACGATGCTGCAGTAACTGCTTCTGAAGTTTTGCCTGTGCTTAATCACGCGTCACACCACGAAGACACAGGTGGGAGTGAAGGCATACCTCCACTCATTCTCAACCTCAGCACTGCATGGAGGTAACTGGTTAGTTTCGCGCCCCATCCCCGGTACTCATGTATGGTAGAGGGGGCATGCAGGATGGGCCACAGAGCCCAGAGGGACTCTTGGAGAAAATAAAAACTTTTGCCTCTACCGAGAAAGGAAACCCGAATCATCGGTCATCCATCTCCTAGCCTAGTCACTATACCGACAGAGCTATCCGGCTAGTGATGACTTTCGGTCAGAATGGTCAGTGACAACAGAGGCGAGACGGAAGAGTGGTGGACGTTACGTCGCGCAAGGAGCAACGTCACACATGGCGTCGTGACGACAGGAGATAAGGTGATCAGGACATTTCTTGATAAAAGAGACAGTTCGGCAGAGTGCTCCGAGCGGTAGATGTACAAACACTGGCGAACGGAGTGAGAGAATAGGACAGGGGGTATTGAAGGAAGACAGTCAAAGTAGAGATACGAGCAGTCCGTGGTCTAGGTAATTATGGAATGTTATGAAAGTTATTGAATGTGTAGATGAATAATGAAATGGGGAAATCATGGAAGTTCAGTAGTGCTGGTTAGAAGGCGCTGTCACCGTCAGCGTGTCTATTCAAATCACTAGAACTTTTACTCACGTGCCATACTGTCATAACATCGCTGTGGTAGCCGTAAGCCATGAAACCTACTTACTAAGGCAGTTGGAAGTGTCTGGTGATGTGCTGTACAAATAAGGAAAAGTGAATTTCACCCTGCGTCTCCACTACTGTAATATATGCGTTCTTTCACCACTTGAATGCCCCTCTGTTTTGAAAACATGTGGCAGCTTCTCCCAAACTATTTTAACGAACGCACTTCCGGTCTACAATTAGAAGACAACGTCTCGTTTTTCCTTCTACTGTGTGCCTTGTTTATGGAATGTGCATTATTTGTGTAAAGGCTGGCAGTGAGGAGCCAAGTGTGCTTCTGACAAACGATGCACGTAACCAATAATTGTAACAACAGCACGATTGTAGCTTTAAGGACTGTACACAAAGGCAGGCAGGATACGGTGAACACAGTGAGACATCGACAGCTAACAGTCAGGAACAAATTCATACAAACAGATATCATTAGAAACTGAATGTGTGTGTCTGAGAACAGGGCGCATTGGAGAATATTTAGAGTTGGGGGTGGGGGAAGTAACATGACACTGGAGAAAAACCGTCTTTAACAGGATCCTCATGATACGTACTGCTCCCCGAACATAGTTAGGATCATCAAACCAAGGAGGCTGAGATGAACAGAGGAATGAACAAATTGGGTAGGAAACCTCCAAACTTAGAGACCGGGGGAAATAGGCGTAGATAAGAGAATAATATTAAAATTGAATCCCAAAGGATGGGATTGAAGGGTGTGGGCTGAATTTATCTGGTTCAGGATAGCGGACTGTTACGAACACAATAGAAGTCCTTCGGGTTGCATAAATTGCGGACATTGTCTTGAATAACTCAGAGAGTAGCCGAAAAACAAATCTGTGACCGCATTTAGGAATAAACAAGACTGTAACAGCATTCAGCTTACACACAACAGGCGCATTTGGCAGATGTGATTATGACTAACATGCTGCAAGTCACTTGTAATGGAAGGAAATGTGAGTAAGAAAAATGATGTGTTGCTAACATGTAACTTGTCTGTCTCGATACGATTTGTGGAGCGTAACTCTTTGCTACGTTCAGAAGTAACTAATGCAACAATGAACTGCCTCGTGAATAAACATTACATTTACATGCACTTCACTGCGCTACAAGCCGGAAGGTCGCGGGGTCGATTCCCGATGGGGTTATTGGGATTTTTCATTAACTTGAACCTTCCGGCCGTACTATGGCCCTGGGATCGACTCAGCCTGTAACAGAAATGGGTACTAGAGGTATCTCCTGGGGGACGTAAAGGCGGCCAATGGGTAGGGCTGACATTCTTACCACTTTCATGTGCCGACTGTCTAGAAATTCTGGGAGCCTCAACGTCCTGGAGCCCAAAGGGCCTGTTCAGGCCTGTAAAGGGATTGCTTTACATTCACTGATTGTGCGTGGAAAGGAGTCAACACCAGTTATTGGATAAATAAGCAATATGAAGTATTGTTGTTGTTATTACACATTTGTTTAATTACATCGAAAGTTGCAAGATGTGCGGAATGAATTGGACATATGATATATATGTATATATATTTATTTATTTATCGTTCTCTACAACACTCTTTGATCATTTTTACTCCGACAAGCCCTAGATACACGCAGAAACGTATGTGGATATTGTAACTGTCCGATCGAAATGAACTTGTGATATGGCTAGACAATTTTTCGCTAAATTTTCAGTGCCAGATTTCATGAAATTTATTTAGCGCGTCTCGATTTGTTACATACGGACGGACAGACAGAGAGGCAGGCAGAACAATTTTATTGGGCGCTGCGCATAGATACGAACGTGCCTAACAACACCCAGGGGAGCGAGCAGAAATTTAATGGGCGCCTCCCCCCCTATCAGTGATGTGAAGGCGCCTATAAATTGCAACAGTGCGAGATTTGAAGTCCTCCGAGATGTTGTGCAGTATCAGTGGGTAAATAGTTCGCAACGTTTCGGGGGATCGTACTGCCTTCCTTTACAGGGTCAAGCAGTCTTCGTGGACTGATCGCCCACGATGGTGAACGCAGTACAGTTCTCCGAAACGCCGGAAATTATTTACATAAGGAGACAGCGTGACATTGCAGAAGACCTGAATTTCAGTAGTAATAATATTTGTGAATCTTCCTAACCCTGTAAGAAGCAGTGTTTTTTTTAAGAAGGGCCCCGCGCAGAAAGCTACGGACGCACCGCAGCCTTAATGCTTCTTGTGCAACCCTATGATGAAGATGAAGAGAAGATGATCAGTTTTTTTCATTTTAAAAGTACTGTAGCACCGGTGGAATGAAATTGACAGGTGAAAACCGAAGTATTCGGGGTAAAAACCTGTCCCAGTTCCACTTTGTCCACCACAAAATCCCACTTGGACTGACCTGGGATTGAACGCGGGCCTCCGCGGTGACAGGCCGGCGACTAACCGCCTGAGCCATGGCACGTTACATAGCCTGCATGTAGCGCCACATGCCGCAACATCAGACACTGCCACTTTTTCCACAAGCAGCATCCGTATGTCTTGTTGCATTCTCGCAATAATCGGGGATTATTACCCCAGAGAGTTTTAACAGGGGTTTCTTGCTAATGGGGACGAGGTCTCTTTTGGGAACTTAATTATTAAAATGCGACATTTGAGCCTCACTGCTTGACACGTTACACTTGCATCTTCCTAACGTTTATATATTATTCAGTCTTCCTGCTTCAAAGAACTAACTCGTTCCCCCCTTTTTTTTCGTTGCACACAAATCCAAGAACACTCCAGCGCTATACTCGCCCTCTGCGTGGATATGCATGTACTAGCCGTTCACTGTGTGCGTTTTAGGATTAGGAGAGATCACAATACACGTTGCAACGTCACTTCACTGTAAGATCACAATACACGTTGCAACGTCACTTCACTGTAAGATCACAATACACGTTGCAACGTCACTTCACTGTAAGATCACAATACACGTTGCAACGTCACTTCACTGTAAGATCACAATACACGTTGCAACGTCACTTCACTGTAAGATCACAATACACGTTGCAACGTCACTTCACTGTAAGATCACAATACACGTTGCAACGTCACTTCACTGTAAGATCACAATACACGTTGCAACGTCACTTCACTGTAAGATCACAATACACGTTGCAACGTCACTTCACTGTAAGATCACAATACACGTTGCAACGTCACTTCGCTGTAAGATCACAATACACGTTGCAACGTCACTTCACTGTAAGATCACAATACACGTTGCAACGTCACTTCGCTGTAAGATCACAATACACGTTGCAACGTCACTTCACTGTAAGATCACAATACACGTTGCAACGTCACTTCACTGTAAGATCACAATACACGTTGCAACGTCACTTCACTGTAAGATCACAATACACGTTGCAACGTCACTTCACTGTAAGATCACAATACACGTTGCAACGTCACTTCACTGTAAGATCACAATACACGTTGCAACGTCACTTCGCTGTAAGATCACAATACACGTTGCAACGTCACTTCACTGTAAGATCACAATACACGTTGCAACGTCACTTCACTGTAAGATCACAATACACGTTGCAACGTCACTTCACTGTAAGATCACAATACACGTTGCAACGTCACTTCACTGTAAGATCACAATACACGTTGCAATGTCACTTCACTGTAAGTAAGTACGTTTGTAATACGCCGGCTTTCAAACGTCACAAGCTAGGTAAACAAACTGTCGCTCTTCATCATCAACGTAAAACGCTTCGCATGGTCTGTGCGTTGTTGAATTCGGTTGAACTAAACTTGCCCAAATAAAAATTGCTTATTTCCCAAACACCACAGCGAGAACACGAAGAATGAAAAAGCTCGACCGTAGATTCGTTATGGCCTTACGTAATCGCCATCTTATTTTTGCCCATGGTTTTGTGTTGAAAAAATAGGGTGTCCCTCTTTACCACTGTAAAGGTAAAGCAATCCCATTACAGGCTTGGACAGGCCCTTAGGGTTCTAGGAGGCAAAGGCTCCCAGATTTCTAGACAATCGGCACATGAAGGTAGTAAGGTTGTCAGCCCTACGCACTGGCCGCCTTTACCCCCAGGAAATACTCCTGGTACTCATTTCTGTTAGAGGCTGAGTCGAGCCCAGGGCCATAGTGCGGCCGGAAGGATTATGTCAATGAAAAATTCCAGTGACACCATCGGAAATAGAACCCGCGACCTACGGGCTTGTAGCGCAGTGCTTTACCGCTGTATGATATGAGAATTCATTATATGGAACTGGGGTTTGAGATTCGCACTGCAGTGACTGTGAAGGCAACTCTCTTCCGGCATGTGACGCCGTGTAATGTGGTAGATATGCACTGAGGTTTAGAGCAACGTACTGCCCCATGTACCCTGATGAAGGAAACAGCAATGTGTACTTTCCTGAGCTCTTCACAAACCGTCTCGTCTAGATCCATACAAGAAAGAGAGACAGTTAGTTTCTCTATCTCGTACACAGTTTACTTTAATCATGCTTATACATTTCACTGGCGCTTTTTTTTTGTGGGTAGGGGGGCTGACGGAGGGCCCTGCTTTTATTTCCCGTTGTGAGAGTACGAAATATTATTTATGGACTCCAATAATAATTGCATAGCTGGACAATACAATCCGCTGCGCCGTCCTGACATTCTGCTTACTTCCTAATAGTGACTACTGTCTATTTATTCTCACTTCCACTAAAATAAATATCCCTTTTCGTGTTGTAAAATCATTTGTTACAGAAGTAATACCACGGAAGCACAACGCAGGCTAATCGCCCAAAAATAGTGTAATTGTTTGTACAACTGACGCTTACGGATTACCCTACAGCGTAACTATAGTCGTACAGTGCCGCGACTGAAGCTACCGTCAGGGACTTGTGCATGGAGTTCTAACTCCGTAAATCCGTAAACCCTCCGTGCTGAAGTCGTGCTTTTCTTTGTCATGGAGTTACAAGGGAGCATCGAAAGTTGTTTAGCCCTTTGGGGTTTAGACAAAGGTGCCCGTCGTTCTGAAATCCTCTTCTTTTGGACTTCGTGACAGGAATCGGGAAGGGCACACGCATCCTCTGGTGGACCGCTTAGAATGAGCTACTTGCAGTCACTGGGCTAGTGAATGACGGTAGTTTTATCTTAGTAATTAACAGCATCGCTAAACAGAAGGCCCGATACTTCCTCCCAATAGCCTGCTATGAATAAATAGACCGTACTTACTTCACAGGGCTGTAAAGTATGCTGTATGGAAACAAATGTGTACATACAACTGAAATGTATGAAAATGTTACGAAAATTAATTCATGAATCCTTTGGTCTTATTTCTAAATCTGACTGTTTGGAAACAATAACAAAAGAATGTTGAATGTGTGTGATTTAATTATAAGGTATTGCGGTCAGCTAATACACAAAAATTGCACTATTTTTACGTATGTACATGTGTAAAGTGGCTTCCCACTGTGGTGGAGGAAAATAAATGTCAACAAACTGAAAAAAATTAAAGTTGTGAGGAACGTATTTGGACCTGAGACTAATTCTGTCGGAATTAACACGGAGCAGGAGACTGAATATGTGACAAATACAGGTAAAAGGTAAAAAAATTGTAAAGTTTACCTAGAACAGGCCATGAAGGCCCAGAGGGGGAGAGTAAAGGTATAGCTGTACTCTTTCTTTAACCTCGGCTCTAGATGGGGGTGGATGGGCAACGCCACGCCCCGGCCGCTTTATCCCTGGAAAGACCCGGTATACATTGTATAGGAGGCTGGGTGGACCCCAGGGCCAGTTTGGACGGGTGCGGAAAGGCCCGTAGCTAGTGGCTATACCGACTGAGCTATCGCGGCCGACGTAAAATACAGGAGGAAGTAAATTATTGCACAGTGTTGAGTAGCTGAGAAATGAAGGGATTAGAAGGTCTAAGTATAGGGTGTGATGTTTGCTTCTGTAAGCGGATCCGAATTTTCGTTTTGTGTCACAATTAGGCTAATTGTTGTAAGTGGAGAACAACGGAATGTCATTATTGTCATTGTTTTAAAACCAGTAATACTTCATTGTTACCGCTTCCCTACTCTGGGCTTTTTCAGCAAGCGAATGAATAGCAGGGTCGATTGCTTAAACAACAGAACAGAATCTAAAGTGAAATATTTACTCCTGAATCAAATTCAGTCACCGTGAAGACGGAGGCAGCACGTTTTTGCGAAACGTCGTAGCAGACACGTTGTAACACACGGTGTAAAAGCCCAGAAGACCCACCGTCAAAACCTGAACGCGTATACGAACACTCACGTGTTGTCAGCTACATTTCCATCACAAAGGCCTACGAGGTAACTTTCAGCACGCCTTACTAGCAGTCACATGTTTTACAGCCGGCAGTAACTTGCCACGCTTCTCCCCCGTGGGAGGAATCGACTGCTCCGACCAAGCGCGTTCCCAGCGGCCATAGCAGGAACTAGCGTGTGGCTGTCTGACGATCAGTTCCGATCGGTGCATGGGAAATGTGTGGTGCGTTTGTGTTGTGAATTTGGGGCTTATTGAATCGTCCCGTCTTTTCTTTCGGTAAGTAATTACAACACATTTATGTGTTTAACAATTAAGTTTTCTGTGTGTTAGTAGTGTGACGTCTTTATGTCATAAAAGTCTAACATTCACAAGAAGTTGAAATGCAGTCGCTTGCTTCCGTTGGTATCATCTCTGTCTTCCTTTTCATTCATCTGGAAACGCATGGCGGGCGGTGTTCGTGTTTATGACAGAAGGGGAGGCCATATTACACTACCACGTTAGGAATAACAGCGAATAGCACCGTGTTGAAAATATTTATCTTTTCACACACATTCCTTGTCGTTCTAAATTATGAACTTCTTAAATACAATTAATGGAAATATATGCTAATATTCTGGCGGCGAATAGAATACAGTTTGGTAAACTAACAAAGGACAGCATTATATGGGGGAAGTAAATTATGTAACTGGGTTGAAGTAGTGGTGATAAACGTTATAGTTTGGTAATCAGTGCAGCATAATACGATATTCAGCGCAGCTGTTGGAGTGATGGTTCGTGAGTAGTAATAAGACGGACTAAAAGCAAACTACGAAAATTAACCATTTAAAGCACAGTGGTTACTATATATACCAGCTGCTGCTGTTAAGTCCTTGCATTTCGCCTGTCACAATAAACAACGTTAACTGGTTGGTCTTTGTAATTGAGACGTTAAAATGCGGTTACTACTGCGACGTGTGAACAGACTTAAAATATTTATTACACTAAATTCGTGCGTCAGATGGTTAATGCATTGTTTGTTATGAGAGTATTCGAGCATTTAGAACACAATGGTGAATCAGTAATTTCGATCCCATTTTGATCATCTTTCCAGGATTTGGTTTAAGTTTAAACTGCCTGCACCGAAGTATAGTGTATATATCTATAGGCATCTTCATATAAATGTATTTTGTGAGATCTCGAGCTTATAATGGCGGTGTCTGTGCAGAATGTTATTGTTTTCAGAGATGTGACCTTGTGTAGTCTTGTAGGAATTTAAGGACTTTTCGAAGTAACCGGGTACCGGGTCTCTTTCCTGGGGGTTAAAGCGGCTGGAGCGTGGAGTTGACCACCCACCCTCATCTAGTGCCAGGGTTAAAGAAAGAGTAGAGCTATACCTCTGCTCCCCCTCTGGGCCTTCATGGCCTGTTCCAGGGAGAACTTTGCCTTCAGCTGTACCTGCTGCCCCGTCTGCTCGTTGGAACAGAATAAGATTGTAAATGGTGCAGCCCGTGACGCAGTACAGACTGTGCAAGCGCGTTCGTTTTCAAAATGTCATGCAGTTTGACGGTACACGTGTAAATGTAATTGTACTTACGCCCATAAGAGGTAACTGCCTCTTCTTCGCCGATCTTCACAAACTCAGAATGCTCAACAGCAAAGAATATATTTACTTCCAATTAATCGCTCATCTGTTGGTTGACATGTATGTAATAACTTCTCTGAAATGTTTCGGCTAATAATAACAGCCATCCTCAGGGAGACTGCTAACACAAACGAGCATTTTGGCATCAAATGCTACTTTGTGTCACAAGTCTCCCTGAGGATGGCTGTTATTATTAGCCGAAACATTTCGGAAAAGTTATTACATACATGTTAAGCTACAGACGTGCAGTTAGTTTGAGATAAATCTAATCTTACATATATCTGTTGCACGGAAGGTGTACAATGTGGTATGATCAACAGTATCTTATGCACACATCGAATTTAAGCCAGATAGGACAAGTGTGGAAAGCACGGGTACACGTTGATATACGCCCCTAGGTAAAGTATGGCTTTTCATGCGCCGATTTTCACGAAACTGACGGCCATTCGATAAGTCTGTCAAGGAATTTCCTATACCGAATTTTATCCAAACTGGATGAAGAGCGTACAAAATATTGCAACATTTTATTTACGCTGGAAGTATAAAGCATGGCTTACACCGTACCGACTTGCATGAAACTGACAGTTGCCCAGCGGCATTATGTACCGAATTTCACGCATATCAGTTACGGAATATTGAAAGCGCGGGTGTAAATTGATTAGCGCTCTTAAAGTAAATGATGACTGGCAGTTATCGGATTTTCACGAAACTGAACCTTGAGCGAAAACTTTTGGTGAAGAAGTGCTATGCCGAATTTCATGAAGCTCACACGAACGGATTAGTCGCTGATACAGGGTCACGGACGGACGGACGTGCATGTAGACACCATATAAAGCGTTCAGCGCCTGAATAATTGATTTTGAAGATTGATTGCGTAGAGAACGTACATGTACGTGCATGTTCACAATGAAGCCACAGCAACCTCGAGAGTGATTGCAGATACAATTACGATATTTTGCAGAGAATGGTTCGCCTGTTAGTTCTTTGACATCTGTAATGCAGTACTGATGTTTGCAATTCTTCTGTAGTGGAGCGTTGTGAAGGGCGTTATGGGCATGTGGCAGCTGAATGCAATGTGTCTGTGTATAGAACAGACATGATTTGGAACCGGTCCAACTGGGTGCTCCGTAAATGCTGTGTTAGGAGACCGTTATTTGCTGTCGGTCTTTATTCATCACAGAAAATGAAAGTTTATCAGTAAGGCAAAAGTGGACGAATGAACTTGCGACACATACAGTTTGTGTTGAGAGTCGCGATGGTTCAACTCGTTGTCCAAGATTCTGTTCTGGATTCCGTTTTAACCTTGTCAGTTAGGAATACTGTTAATACGGAGCCTGAAGATATTTTGAACAGCAGAGCCTCAGAAACTGAACGCGCAAGCCGTAGTGTTGCTTTACTAACCAGCGGTACATGTTCACATCCGTTTACATAACATCTGAACATCTACATTGAGACCTTCACTCTTCTGGGTGACGCAACGTATGTTGGTCATTGTTCACCGACGTTTCGGGACACCCTATCGGTTCCATCTTAAGGGGTAAAGCCGTCATAGAAGACCCTGGAAGATGGGATCGATAGGCCATCCCGAAGCGTCGGTAAACAGACTACCAATGTACACTGCGTCACATCACAGAAGAGCGACGGCCTCAAATAGACGGCGGCGGAAGTCTTGAGATCTGGCACCGCGTACGTCACTGGGAACAGTTTGTTTTTATTTTTCCATTTCTGTTCGCGGGTATTGGGTTCTGGGAGGTTTCACGAAGGGGCTGGAGAAACGTAGGGCATTAGCCTGTTTTGTTGGACAATGTAGACGTCATTTCATCCCTGCATGTTAGAAGAACAAACCCCACAGCGTCATATCCCTGTAGCGCCATGTTACAACTATCAGCGGTACAGGTGTATACTCCGCCCAGAGCATACAGCTATCTGCGCATACGTCATATCCTGTGGTAATGGTGCCAGCTTCCTCGCAGATATTTTAGCTTTTTGTGGGAAAGGAAAACGCACTGCCTCAAGGGGTCATTTAAGTGTAAGCGTGCGAGATTTGAGATGGTCACAGGTGCTGATGAAGATACAGGTGTGAGATGGTCACATGGTGCTGATGAAGATACAGGTGTGAGATGGTCACATGGTGCTGATGAAGATACAGGTGTGAGATGGTCACATGGTGCTGATGAAGATACAGGTGTGAGATGGTCACATGGTGCTGATGAAGATACAGGTGTGAGATGGTCACATGGTGCTGATGAAGATACAGGTGTGAGATGGTCACATGGTGCTGATGAAGATACAGGTGTGAGATGGTCACATGGTGCTGATGAAGATACAGGTGTGAGATGGTCACATGGTGCTGATGAAGATACAGGTGTGAGATGGTCACATGGTGCTGATGAAGATACAGGTGTGAGATGGTCACATGGTGCTGATGAAGATACAGGTGTGAGATGGTCACATGGTGCTGATGAAGATACAGGTGTGAGATGGTCACATGGTGCTGATGAAGATACAGGTGTGAGATGGTCACATGGTGCTGATGAAGATACAGGTGTGAGATGGTCACATGGTGCTGATGAAGATACAGGTGTGAGATGGTCACATGGTGCTGATGAAGATACAGGTGTGAGATGGTCACATGGTGCTGATGAAGATACAGGTGTGAGATGGTCACATGGTGCTGATGAAGATACAGGTGTGAGATGGTCACATGGTGCTGATGAAGATACAGGTGTGAGATGGTCACATGGTGCTGATGAAGATACAGGTGTGAGATGGTCACATGGTGCTGATGAAGATACAGGTGTGAGATGGTCACATGGTGCTGATGAAGATACAGGTGTGAGATGGTCACATGGTGCTGATGAAGATACAGGTGTGAGATGGTCACATGGTGCTGATGAAGATACAGGTGTGAGATGGTCACATGGTGCTGATGAAGATACAGGTGTGAGATGGTCACATGGTGCTGATGAAGATACAGGTGTGAGATGGTCACATGGTGCTGATGAAGATACAGGTGTGAGATGGTCACATGGTGCTGATGAAGATACAGGTGTGAGATGGTCACATGGTGCTGATGAAGATACAGGCGCCACCTGCACAGGAAGTGGCAGCCCGTAAAGGTTTTCTTCATTTTGTCCTGACAAATACCGAGTTAATGCCTTCAACTGGTACAGCTCCTACTGCCACGTTTATCGTACGATGCCTCATGTTAAGAGATGGTCAGTAGATGGGGTCAAAAGGAAGTACAGTAGAACCTCGGTCATCCGAACTTTGCTTAACCGAAACTCGGGTTAACCGAAACCGGCCGATGTGTTATCGATAAAGCGGTGGAGGGACATTGCAGCTAAAAAACGTTGTGAAGAAAAAGTTCAAACTAAAATATCAGATTTTTTTTCGTATAAATTTGTAGTTTTGTATTGTATCTGCAAATATCATACACTTTCTTGTGCCATAAATTTTATTAACGTAAGACGTGTTTCTGAAAAAAATGTTATTTTTATTGCACCTTATCACGTCAAGCCGAATTTCCGAATTATCAGAAATTCTGCTTATCCGAAATCGGGTCCGCCCCTTTTATTTCGGATAAGCGAGGTTCTACTGTATTAGGATATGTGTTTAAGAAATATGATGGGCTTAATTATTGTACACCGTATGCAGTAAGGCTTCATAATGTGTACGCCTCACCAAATATTATTCGGGTGATGAAATCAAGAAGAATTAGATGGGCGGGGCATGTGGAACGTGTGGGGGACGGGAGAGGTGCATACAGGGTTTTGGTGCGGAGACCTGAGGGAAAGAGACCACTTGGAAGACCTAGATGGGAGGATAATATTAAAATAAATCTTAAAGAGTGGGATGTTCTAGCATAAACTGGAGTGATCTAGCCCAGGATAGGGACAGGTGTAGGGCGCTTGTGAATGCGGCAATGAACCTTCGGTTTTCATAAAACGAGGGGAATTTCTTGACTAGCAGAGGAACTCTTAGCTTCTCAGGAAGGACTCCGTTCCATGGAGTTATGCGGTAAGGACTCCGCGTGTCACGTGTCGATACATATTGTCAGTGTGCATTATACATAATTGTGAACTTACATGAGAGGCCCGTACCGCAGAGGGAATGCTCCTAGAATGCTGCAGCGCCTACAGTTTTTACGTTGATTGAATTGGGCATGGTTTAATGCCGTTCTTAGCATGCCCCGTCCGTGTGTGGAGCTGGCTGCTGTCGCCTCCTACCGATGTTCTTCCATCTTGCCGATGGCAGTCTGACGTTTCATCATGCAGGAAGATGGCCCAAGGTTGTAGCGTCAAGGCCTTCGAGAACCCACGCTGCAAAAGTTCGTTTTGTTTGTCCACTCTCGGCTGGGTTAATGACTCAGTCAAATTGATGGCGAGTTTGCATTGGACATCGTTAAACTGTGTGCAGTTCGCATAACTGCGATGTATTCGGGGACTGGGAATACCACGCGACGTTTTCGTGATTTTACTTGTCCCACCAGACGAGCGCTGTGAGATGCACCACAACAGGTCACGACCGCTTCCTTTCGCATCCTTGCCAGCTGACTCTTCACATGCCATTCTAACATTGAACCCTATGAGCCTCTGTTAAATAACTCAATGGAGCTGAGTCCGTCTTGAGAAGGTGATATTTCTTCAACTAGTCGAGGAATTCAACACGTTTTATGGAACCCAATTTCATTACCATTTTTACAAGGGCTCACCACGTGCCCCAATCCAGAGCCAGATTAATCCAGTTAACAATCTCCGTGGTATTTGAGATGCATTTACATTTCACTCCAGTCGTGCCAGCCACCCGTTTAATAAGCCACAAATAAATAAATTCAAGGCAAGGTTATGCGTTTGTGTTATGTCGGTCGTTACAGAGGACGAGCGGATGACCTTGATTCTTGTTTATCTGCCATTCGGGTCCGTTGAGGGCGCAGGCACTTGGACATCGTATCAGTGCGTATTGCAGTTGGTCTGTACATAAGAGCGGACAGGGCTGCCAATGCGAGGACAGGCCTTGCTGTCAGCTGGACACTGCAGTGCTGTTATTTACGGACATTCAACTGCACAGGTTACAGCAGTGTTTTGCATCTCTGAACACTGCAGCGCTGCTGTTCTCTGTACCCATTAGAAGCTTAAAATTCATCGGTGTAAAAATGAGTTCCTGCCTCACAGAAAACACTCCATATCCATTACAAAGTCCAATTGGTTGCTGCTGTTCAGGAAAATGTTTGTTCTGCGAAGACTACAAAGAACCACACAGATACATTGTGTGGGTATAGTGGAGAGTTGTTCAGTGTTTCAGTTGTTAGTTTGCAGTAGCTATGTAAAGCTGGTCTGAATGTTTGTTGTGTTTTGAGCACGGGCCTAGCACGCTGCTGGTGTAAGTGCCAGCCGAGTTGCGGACAGCAAGTAGCACGGACGCGTTTTAAATTTACTATTCCAAATTTTGAGTGAGAAATTGTCTGGAAATTAGACAGTTCTGCTGAAGATCCACGTCGTTGATGTTGAGAATTCCGGTCTTCTGGGTTGTTATGCTGTGTAGCGGGTAATTGAACATGACCCGACGTTTCGAACGAAGTTAGCATCTTTATCTTCAAATGTTGGTAGGTCCTAGAAGAAAGCCTAGCAACCCTTGGGAGATGAAGGCGCTAGGTTCCTTCGAAACGTCGTGGCATATACATTACCCGGTACTCAGTATAACATCCCAGAAGACCAGACTGTTCAGCCTGTGCGCCTGATTCCCGCACGGTAGTGTCGACTCTGTGAAAGTCTGTATAGATTCTTGCGGCGCGGGTGCTAAGGTCAGTGATTGACACCCGCTTAGGGTGCTCCTTTGTCGTATTTACTCTGCATGAGGGCTCATTGTCTATTGGATTTGGGAAATCGAAGGATGAAGTCAAGACAGCTCTCCTGACTGGGGTTTTGTTGTTAGCTGCACCAGGCAGGTGGTGGGACACATCCTTAAAATATGCGTCGCCATAATCCTTCAGCTCGTACGAATTCTGAAGAGGAGAAAGTAAACAGCATGTGACGGAGGGCTGAAGTGTTTAACAAAGAAACGGGAAGCGGTAAGCCTGTGGAATGAAAACGCCAGTAAGTGGAAAGAAAGCAAGACGTGTAACTAACTAACTAACTAACTTGAGAAGCTAGCAGGTCGTCAGCTAGTCCAGAAATTTCCCGCGTTTTATGGAGCCCGAATGTTCATTACCACATTCACAAGAGCCGTCCACCTGTCCCTATCCTGAGCAATCCGTCCAGGTTCGAGGCTTTTTTGAATGATTCGTAACTTGGTAATTATTTACGGTGAGGAGTTGTTAGCACTTCACCCAACCCCCAAGCTGGAGGACCACCCTTTGTCGGCTGTCCGCGACTGCTTATTCAATGTATTCGCAGCTACCCTGCATATCCGGAGGCCGTTGCTCATCCGCAACCTGAGGACGCGCCATGCCGTTTTGACAGGGACCGACTTATCGTGGAAGCAATGCGTATACCAGGTACAAATGAAAATTCAGAAAAGAAACAGAGCCCTGCTGTTTGTGTCTCAAGTGTGGATTCTGCAAAAGAAGGATAACGCGGGATTGCGGGCACGGGCCACTTGCGGGCACGCGTTACCGCTTAGAAGCCTGAAATGACTGAAAGTAACTTTATGCCTCACAGCAGACATGTTGCATCTCCAAATGCAGTAGCAGTCGGTTAATGCTGTTTAGAGGAATAATCGCTGTTTATTCTGAGAATTGTAAGACAGTCTTAAATTCATTGTGGGCAAAATGTACACGTTTGTGATGTTAAAAGTAATTGGTAAGTACAGTAACCACTGTGCCGTAGAAGGCTAAGAGACCGTACGTGTAATGGAGGAATTAGCAGCTCAGTGTGCCTAACGTAGTAGAGGATACTGAGAAATGTGATGCAAGGCAGTAGGGTGGAGGATGTAGGCTGCACTGCCTGAGGAAGCAGTGCACAGTGGTGCAGACCGCTCGCTGCGTAACGTCTCCGTAAACGTACTTAATGCTGCTGTGGTTAATGTATGGAGCTGCACCTCCACTCCTTCATACTTCCCAGTGGTATTATTATTATTATTATTATTATTATTATTATGTTGTTGTCGTCTCTTGTCACAGGCCTTTTCTCCCTGGTACTTCTCTCAAACCCACGGTGATCCCCACCGCTCAGGTTTCAAGTTCCGGACTGCAGTACTTTCAGTATTATGTGCGATAAATGCGCTTACGGAGACGGTACAGTGAACAATCCTACAGTGATACTGTGCGTATATCACGTGATCCGAGGGTTAAAGGCTCTAAAAGGTAAATCAAAGCACGATACGCACGAAAGGCTCCGCAACAGACAGTTGAGACTGTCTTTATGATGTAAATAAAACTGTAAAAACTTAATATCGCACAGCAAGAGACATAACAAGTATTACAGAACACTGCACTTTGCCCAGCTGTGCTCCAAAAATTATTTATTATTATTATTATTATTATTATTTATTATTATCATCATCATTATTGTTATTACACCATGTCTCGCGCCGCCCGCAGTCCCGTAACATCCGGCGCTGTACGAGTGTTGACACTTTTCTAACAGCGTCTCTCTAATTCTGCACGCAGCCTCGGCTTTCGTGAGTGAATTGATTAACTTTTCAAAGTCTGCGTAAAACGCAAAAATATTTCCATCCTTTGCTTTAGTGCTGCTCTTCGGTTTAGGCACCGCGGGGGTAATAAAACGTAATGATGCTCTTCCGTCCTCTGGCTTTTGCTGTTCTTGTGTATCGATACTCAGCCCACAATATCGATATAACGTAACACAATTACGGTGTTAATCACTTCTATCCTGCCGTAATAAAGCGACAGCGCTTACCAATATCGCAGCGAGCTGTATACAATCTGAGGTAGGTCAGTGTGACCTCTGCCTTCAGTCTTCTTTGGACTCTTGTTCTTGTTGCATATTTGAAGACGTTGTATCAACTACAGATATACAGCTTCCTTCCAAGAGCGGCCAGTTTATCGCTTGTATTCTGCACAAACAAAATGCTGTCGCCGTTAACACAAGTTCGTTATTATATGCTATAAACCAGCAACTTTGCACTAACATATACGAAAATTTTAAAACCCTACATATGTTTCGGCTCTGTCTGAGCCATCTTCAGGGGTTACTCTTCGTAGCGTCCACTATTTACACACTCACTATATTGTTTTAAACACGTGTTTGGGGTTTCTTGGCAATCTTGGATCTATACATTGTCGCACTATGCACTATGATATATGATATACTATATGCACTAAAACAATATAGTGAGTGTGTAAATAGTGGACGCTACGAAGAGTAACCCTTGAAGATAGCTCAGACAGAGCCGAAACATATGTAGGGTTTAACATTTTCATATATGTTAGTGCAAAGTTGTTGGTTTATAGCATATAATATCTCAATCATGCACGGTATGTACAACATTAAAACAAGTTCGTTACTTTGTGTGCTCTACTGCGCAGTGCTACAGTCGACACTGTGCCTTATGGCATGAAAGTTTGACAGCTTTTTACAATATACCGCCAAGAGGGAGTGAAGTTGGTGTCATGACTGTATATTGAAGACTGTCCGGATATTTCTGTTTGTGCTTCTGCTCTGTTTAAGTCGGACTTCATTGTGCTGTGAAGACCGGTATATCATAACTGTGGTACATGAATTAATGTCTTAGTGTATTTGAAGTAGGCTGTGTTGTTTCTGGTACTGTGTCTGCATAGTGCTGATGTACTGTTGCATAGGCCAGTGGAGTTGTCTGTCCGATAAGGTTAGTGAAGGCTGCTAGATAGCAAAGAACACATTTGGCAAATGTTTGCTATTCTAGATCCTTGAGATCTGCGCTCTTCTGGGATATTACGCGGCGTCGTGTGGTAATTGTTTACCGACGTTTCGGGAAAACTTGTCGGTCCCATATTCACGGGTCAAGTAGGACTCTTGATACGTGAAGATGGGGACCGATACATTGTCCCGAAACGTCGGTAAACAATTACCACACGATGCCGCGTAACATCCCAGAAGAGCGCAGATCTCATCAACATCGCGGCGGAAGCCTTAATTGAAGATACTAGATCCTTGCTCATATGAAATAGCTAGATTGTTTGGATGTGTAGGCTGAGACTTCGCTCGTACGTTTATGCCAGGCCTTAAGTTACACCCAGTGTATGTCCACACCCTTAAGAGAGGCACTGACCGGCCACTTTACTGTCTTCAGTGGCGTAGCTTCCGAGAAAGGTTGCCAACATGAGAGCACAGTTACTGTCCGGTGGGCTGAGGTAGCCACCTCGTGTCAGCAGGGTCTGTTGGTTCAACATCTGTTGCTGAAACGCGTGTAATGATATGGTAAATAGCTGTTCTTATTTGACGATTTATTTATAAAGGAACAGACGCTTATTTAATAGGAAGTTGATTTGTGAATTTATGTCTTGGTCATATATAGAAGGAGGGGTCGTGAGTTCGAATCCCGTTCTTGAAGTGTGAAATGACATGGAAAACTTCTTTCTTCTTCTTTTTGTTAGTATTTAAACGTGACATCTTATTGTGCCGTGTTACGTCACAGCGTTTCGAGCAAGTCAAGAGAGACGATACCCCCATTCCTGACCTAAGTTCAGTTGGACCTTTCCGTTCCTCCCCTACTTCAATCTGGGTATGTTCCACTTGTTTACCTTTTTACGTTAGTATTCCTTTGGTCACTCAGCAACCAGTATCCGCGGGATTAACATCCAAATTTAGTTCCGGCTTACTGTATTTCAAAAGTGTGCTTCGGTGTATATGAAAACAGCGGGGGGTTGTTGCAGACCTTGGTGTTGCTGGGGTCAGATTTGTGTTTATTGTTACCAGGACAGCACTGCCAAGTTATTGCTGGTTTGTGTGGAGCCTCTCTTCAATGTAGCAGTAATATTGTTTGCTGTGTTGCTGTATATATTTGCTCTAATTATCTGCACTGTCTGTAAGTATTGACGATTTGGTTTACGTTTGTTATAAATAAGTAGGTGCGTTTGATTTGATGTACTTACTTGGGGCACCTTTGGGTTAGGGCTGGTTGTGCCGCCAGATATAATCGATCCACGATAAATAATAGAATAGACAAAGAGTGCTAGTAACAGGGCACATTGTGATGCATGGATCACTAGAGAAACTGGCATGTGACTATGTAACATATCTCAGTTGTCGTTAACTGGCATGTGACTATGTAACATATCTCAGTTGTCGTTAACTGGCATGTGACTATGTAACATATCTCAGTTGTCGTTAACTGACATGTGACTGTATATAACATATCTCAGTTGTCGTTAACTGGCATGTGACTGCATGTAACATATCTCAGTTGTCGTTAATTGGCATGTGACTATGTAACATATCTCAGTTGTCGTTAACTGGCATGTGACTGCATGTAACATATCTCAGTTGTCGTTAACTGGAATGTGACTGCATGTAACATATCTCAGTTGTCGTTAACTGGCATGTGACTGCATGTAACATATCTCAGTTGTCGTTACCTGGCATGTGACTGCATGTAACATATCTCATTTGTCGTTAACTGGCATGTGACTGCATGTAACATATCTCAGTTGTCGTTAACTGGCATGTGACTGCATGTAACATATCTCAGTTGTCGTTAACTGGCATGTGACTATGTAACATATCTCAGTTGTCGTTAACTGGCATGTGACTGCATGTAACATATCTCAGTTGTCGTTAACTGGAATGTGACTGCATGTAACATATCTCAGTTGTCGTTAACTGGCATGTGACTGCATGTAACATATCTCAGTTGTCGTTACCTGGCATGTGACTGCATGTAACATATCTCATTTGTCGTTAACTGGCATGTGACTGCATGTAACATATCTCAGTTGTCGTTAACTGGCATGTGACTGTATGTAACATCTCAGTTGTCGTTAACTGACATGTGACTATGTAACATATCTCAGTTGTCGTTAACTGGCATGTGACTATGTAACATATCTCAGTTGTCGTTAAATCTTTGTTCAAAGCGCCACTCGAAATTCAGTCGTTGATACGCTGCTGTGGTGTATGCAGTAACATAGCTAAATGTCGTCAGGAGTGCTGGTGATGGTGATGCGGTGATTGTGATCGTTGTACAAAGACACGGAGGAACACAAGAAAATCGGTGTTCCTGCTGACACCTGTTCGTAACTTGAAATCATCAGGTGTATTATATTTCGTATCAGTCTTATTTTATGCTACAGTGAAACTGTGGGGAGCAGAACTGTGTAATTTAACAACGAAGGTAAAGGTCACCCTACGACATGCTAATGCAGGCACAGCGGGGACGCGGAGGTATAGCTCCAACCGATTCGCAACCTCGGCGGTAGAAGGGGGTGGATGGTCAGCACCACGCCAGGCCGCTTTACCGGTACATATTGTACAGGAGGGTGGGTGGGCCCCAGCGTCGGTCTGGACAGGCATTGTTCACATCACTTATTGCTGCCCGTATTTTTTGTTGGTTTTGTGTGTATTACGCTTTACTGCGATACGCTGTATAACTTTAGAATGTTTGTGGTTTAGGGTTCATTGTGTTGGTAAGAGTGGGCAGGACGAACTTGCTTCTGTCATTCATTCAGTGAGGTTCAGGTAATTGTTCTGTACAGTGAGATGGGGTGGGGGTTGGAAGTAATAGAGAATTGGCGTGTTTCTTACATATTAGGAGCGCCATAGAGCAGCTAGGGCGTAGCTTATAGGCTCTGTAATCTTCGTGGTTTGTGTGTGTGTGTGTGTGGTGTGTGTGTACGTACCCAATGTCGCTCTCCTTGATTGTCCGCCTGGCCAGTATTGGTATACAGTCTGGGAATATATGTTTACAGGGTAGGCAGCCAGCCTCTCATCAACCCCCAACCTTCAGGGCCAGGGCTGTGCCTGTCAGGAATGAATGGTTCGAACATTTAGAGAGGATGAATGGTAAATTTGATGTTCATGCCGTGCATTACTCTTACAGTCAGTCACATTTACCAACAAATGCGCGCAGTAGGATTATATATAAACTGTACATACGTTGTAAATAACTCATACATTCTAGACATTCACCAACAAAATGCACAAATCACTAACAAGGTGCAAATCAGCCCCTTGTTAGTGATTTGTGCATTTTGTTGGTGAGTGTCTAGAATAATAAAAATGCACGGTGAATTAAGACTAAAAACTCCTACATGTTTTGGCGCCGAGGCGCCATCCTCAGGGAGTCTCAAATACAAAGGCGTACGGGGACGTACGAGTTGCGTCCCGCGGTCAAGAAAGCGTATCAGTTGCGCCCCGAGTTGTCAGCCCCCCCAGATAAGGCAATGTATCAGTTGCGTCCCGAGTTGTCAGCCCCCCCAGATAAGGCAATGTATCAGTTGCGTCCCGAGTTGTCAGCCCCCCCAGATAAGGCAATGTATCAGTTGCGTCCCGAGTTGTCAGCCCCCCCAGATAAGGCAATGTATCAGTTGCGTCCCGAGTTGTCAGCCCCCCCAGATAAGGCAATGTATCAGTTGCGTCCCGAGTTGTCAGCCCCCGCAGATAAGGCAATGTATCAGTTGCGTCCCGAGTTGTGAACCCCCCAGATAAGCCAATGTATCAGTTGCGTCCCGAGTTGTGAACCCCCCAGATAAGCCAATGTATCAGTTGCGTCCCAGAGTTGTCAGCCCCCGCAGATAAGGCAATGTATCAGTTGCGTCCCGAGTTGTCAGCCCCCGCAGATAAGGCAATGTATCAGTTGCGTCCCGAGTTGTGAACCCCCCAGATAAGCCAATGTATCAGTTGCGTCCCGAGTTGTCAGCCCCCGCAGATAAGGCAATGTATCATTTGCGTCCCGAGTTGTGAACCCCCCAGATAAGCCAATGTATCAGTTGCGTCCCGAGTTGTCAGCCCCCGCAGATAAGGCAATGTATCAGTTGCGTCCCGAGTTGTGAACCCCCCAGATAAGCCAATGTATCAGTTGCGTCCCGAGTTGTCAGCCCCCCCAGATAAGGCAATGTATCAGTTGCGTCCCGAGTTGTGAACCCCCCAGATAAGTCAATGTATCAGTTGCGTCCCGAGTTGTAAATCCCCCAGATAAGGCAATGTATCAGTTGCGTCCCGAGTTGTAAATCCCCCAGATAAGGCAATGTATCAGTTGCGTCCCGAGTTGTCAGCCCCCCCAGATAAGGCAATGTATCAGTTGCGTCCCGAGTTGTCAGCCCCCCCCAGATAAGGCAATGTATCAGTTGCGTCCCGAGTTGTCAGCCCCCCCAGATAAGGCAATGTATCAGTTGCGTCCCGAGTTGTAAATCCCCCAGATAAGGCAATGTATCAGTTGCGTCCCGAGTTGTCAGCCCCCCCAGATAAGGCAATGTATCAGTTGCGTCCCGAGTTGTGAACCCCCCAGATAAGCCAATGTATCAGTTGCGTCCCGAGTTGTAAATCCCCCAGATAAGGCAATGTATCAGTTGCGTCCCGAGTTGTAACCCCCAGATAAGCCAATGTATCAGTTGCGTCCCGAGTTGTCAGCCCCCCAGATAAGGCAATGTATCAATTGCGTCCCGAGTTGTGAACCCCCCCAGATAAGCCAATGTATCATTGCGTCCCGAGTTGTCAGCCCCCCCAGATAAGGCAATGTATCAGTTGCGTCCCGAGTTCTCAGCCCCCCCACCCCCCAGATAAGGCAAGTGCATGTGCAGTTGCGTCCCGAGTTGTGAATCCCCCAGATAAGGCAATGTAGCAGTTGCGTCCCGAGTTCTCAGCCCCCCCCCCACCCAGATAAGGCAATGTAGCAGTTGCGTCCCGAGTTGTGAATCCCCCAGATAAGGCAATGTAGCAGTTGCGTCCCGAGTTCTCAGCCCCCCCCCCCAGATAAGGCAATGTAGCAGTTGCGTCCCGAGTTGTGAATCCCCCAGATAAGGCAATGTAGCAGTTGCGTCCCGAGTTGTGAATCCCCCAGATAAGGCAATGTAGCAGTTGCGTCCCGAGTTCTCAGCCCCCCCAGATAAGGCAATGTATCAGTTGCGTCCCGAGTTGTGAACCCCCCAGATAAGGCAATGTATCAGTTGCGTCCCGAGTTCTCAGCCCCCCCAGATAAGGCAATGTAGCAGTTGCGTCCCGAGTTCTCAGCCCCCCCAGATAAGGCAATGTATCAGTTGCGTCCCGAGTTGTGAACCCCCCAGATAAGGCAATGTATCAGTTGCGTCCCGAGTTGTGAATCCCCCAGATAAGGCAATGTATCAGTTGCGTCCCGAGTTCTCAGCCCCCCCAGATAAGGCAATGTATCAGTTGCGTCCCGAGTTCTCAGCCCCCCTAGATAAGGCAATGTATCAGTTGCGTCCCGAGTTGTGAACCCCCCAGATAAGGCAATGTATCAGTTGCGTCCCGAGTTGTCAGCCCCCCCAGATAAGGCAATGTATCAGTTGCGTCCCGCGGTCTCTGCTGCATGTGTATCATACAGAGACATGACCAAACCTCAGAAGAGACCGGGAAGCGAACCCGCAGAGCAGCGAGGGACATCACACACACACACACAGACACCACCCAACTCCTAAGTTGTCGACGGTTTCGACGACCACGTATACCTGAAGTGCATGACATTTCGTAATCTTTCAATTTCTTGAACCAAAAAAGGAAAAGAAATGAAAAAATAAAATAAAAAAGGTGCATTAGTTGGTTGAAGAAATTGAAAATTGATGTCAAGATGCACGGTGAATACAACGTAAAATTTCTAATGTTTCATATGTTTTGGCAATAACTGTAATGTGTAAATTGACATCTTTCTCAAACGATTCTGTGTTGTTTGATACACAATACTGTTGGTTTCTTCTCGTATCAATACTCTTTTCAAATATCCAGTACAGCGTGAGATATATTCTATTTCCGCTAATGCGCTTGGGGGAATTTCTTCAGGCCGAAAATGAGCTGTAAAATAATAATTATATTAACAAAACTGAAAATAAAAACTCACTGAAAATTGAAAATAAAGCAATTACTGTTTAATTAATATCGGTTTAATTTTTATAAAATAAAAGTTTCACGTGGTATCTAGATTCTTAATTGAACACAAACATATCTGTACATCCCCATGACTCTCTTTTTAACGTATTCACTCTTTATGTTGCTGTGCTTTCCTTTGTGTCCAAATTTTAAACAACTCCTTGTGCTTTAATTTGTATTCATCTGTAAATAATTGTGCGAAATGTTTTCATAGTTTATTATAAAATGTATAACAATAAATATATACATATATATGTCTAAGAATATAAAGTGTATACTTATAAACGTAACATACATAATGTGTAAGCTGGTTAGTTATGTACACTCTACTGACTTTGTATTAAAATCGAAGGTGGGCACTCAAAATGGTAGATTACATGTCAAACCGCATGATCAAATTCTCTAAGTACATGACACTATCTTATGCAGTCGTTAATAACTTTCAGAGTAGCATGTATAAGCAGTTAGTTTCTTGTATTAGATAATAATAAAGTTTGAAGCTGTACAATAATACAACAAACGGATAGCTAAAGCGGCTCAGATCAATTTTACAGCTCTGTGTAAATAATAAACTTCAAATTTTATGCAGAAAAAAAATCAGCATAATTTAAATTGACATAAAAATTATTTATTTCTCTTGAAATATTATGTTTTTAATTAGTTCACACGTTACTTAACTCTATTGCTCTGCACCGTGATCAATTAATTTAATAAATTAAATTGTCACTGTAAAAATAATTAATAAACCACTACTGCAGTTTGCGTACAAAGTACCTCTCCGAACTGCTGCTACTAACAACGCTCTCTTTGTGAGATCTGCGCTCTTCTAGGATATTACGCAGCGTCCAGTGGTAATCCTTTACCGACGTTTCGGGACAATATCGGTCCCATCTTCAAGGGTCAAGAAGTCTTTCTTAAAGACGGGACCGATACATTGTCCTGAAACGTCGGTAAAGATTACCACTCGACGATGCGTAATACCCCAGAAGGGCGCAGATCTCATCAACATCGCGGCGGAAGCCTGAAATAACGCTCTGTTTAAAAACTCAATATTATTCATTCCGTACATTTTCTTTTCTATATTTATAGTCCTACAAATGTACATTTTATTCACTATTAGTTGTGTAACACTGTCCTACATGTTTCTAACCATATTCTGGCTCATCTTCAGGGACTCAGTATTTTAAATTACACATTTTTACATCACTTGGTACAATTGTTTAAATAGTAAAAACTGAATAACATGGCGTTTTTTTACAATCGTGTTTATACACTGGTTCAAATGTGAATAGATGTAGCTGCTGTTTATTTCGGTGTTATAAACCGAGTCTTATACGGGTTAAAATGTTAAAAGTTGAATAATCTGTGTTGTTATGATATCCTGAAACATGCAATATTTAAGATAAAATTGATAGTCGTATTTATGTTAATGTGATTTTTAGTAGGTTGTAAATTGTTGGATGTAGAATTGTTCTAAGGTATTCATATATCCATATATGAATTGTTCTAAGGTATTCATATATCCATATATGAATTGTTCTAAGGTATCCATATATGAATTGTTCTATGGATATATGAATACCTTAGAACAATTCTACATCCAACAATTTACATACAATAACAAACTAATGCCAGAACAAAATACAGCAGACAACAACCCAATATTCCGCTTTATCTACGACAACCAACAACGTCACTCCCCCACGTGACAGTGACCTACTTAAATACCGGATACACCACTCGATAGCCAGTACTGTTCTCATCACGTAATAGTCAAACAACTCCGATAAATAGGTATGTACAACGTTGACTACTGCAACTTACGGTCTGCCTACTAAAAATCACATTAACATAAATACGACTATCAATTTTATCTTAAATATTGCATGTTTCAGGATATCATAACAGCACAGATTATTCAACTTTTAACATTTTAACCCGTATAAGACTCGGTTTATAACACCGAAATAAACAGCAGCTACATCTATTCACATTTGAACCAGCGTATAAACACGATTGTAAAAAAAAAAAGCCATGTTATTCAGTTTTTACTATTTAAACAATTGTACCAAGTGATGTAAAAATGTGTAATTTAAAATACTGAGTCTCTGAGGATGAGCCAGGATATGGTTCGAAACATGTAGGACAGTGTTACACAACTAATAGTGAATAAAATGTACATTTGTAGGACTATAAATATAGAACGCTCTGTTTGTTTGCCTCTACCGAAAATATATCCACCCCAAATGTCATAAAACTTACGTTACCCTGAGAACTTCCTGTTGCCCCTCAAGTAGATTTTTAAGCATTTTGTGGAAGTCGAAGAATTGTAATTGTGGCCAGGTCTCGCTTAATCTGACCCACTGTACAGCGTCACAGACGGACTTTGAACCAAGGCACCCTGGACCCGATTCGACACTACAGCCGTTCGGTTGTTCCTCAGCAGCCTGCTACACAACTGTTGTACCTTTAAACTGACCGCGGGACGCAACTAATACATTGCCTTATCTGGGGGGGTTGACAACTCGGGACGCAACTGATACACAGCTCTTATCTGAAAAGTGACCGCGGGACGTACAACCGCCAACATATCAATCTGGGAAGTACAGTGCCAAGTGCAGGGCGTATTTTTCCTGCTTGACCGATTAGCGACGGCCCAACGCTCCACCCGACGCTCTGCCGGCATTGCGTCGTACGCCGCGTGTCGGGGAGTTTTGACAGTCGATGACGGGAGCTAGACAAACGATCGCGGTGATGATAACCTTTAGAAAGTCTAATGAAACTCACTAGAGTGTTGGGCCGGCCGGAGCGTGTCGGTCAATTAGGAAAAGAAACACCTGTATTAAGATATTTAAAATTTAGAACTTGTAACATATGTGAAATGTTAAGTATAAAATGACAGCGCTGTTTGGCCTGGAACTTGTCAGCTGTTTTGCTGACAAGTTGCAGGCCAAAGTCCAGTGTGTTTGTACGTTATGTGCAGTAGGCCTGCAGGCACACAAACATGATCCAAGGAGCTAGTCTCAGGAGGTGCTGTGTTGGTGAATGTGATTGACTGAATGGTAAATATGTCCGTGTGCTTAAATTAAGCACTACTGGTGAAGAGAACCTCGGAACTAGTTTGAGTACTTTGGTGGGTGGGTGGGATGGGGGGAGTGGATAGGAGGCTGTCTGATAAATCCCGTCTTATCTCTGAGGGGAAGAGGAAATTTCCTGCCTCAGCCATCAATTCCGGCTCGGTCAGCCTGTAGTCGGTTGCCGTGCTGACAGATCTGTGGACAGCGCAATACCGCACTGAGAGTTTGAACAGGCTTGAACGGCAGGCTGGCATTAGGCTTGTTTGGACGTAACTGCAGAATCAGTAGGACTGCATCTTCAGGCATGTTATTGTCTCACGGTTTTGTTTTTAGCCGCGTTCGCAAAGTTGCGAAAAGCGATTATGAACTTCCTGCCCGCATGGAAAAACCCGGCTGCTGCTAGAGGGATTTTCGTGAAATTTTTATATAGGGTTTTTTTTTTATTAAAATGTGTCGAGAAATCCAGCTTTGACTAAAATCGGACAAAAGTAAGGGGCACTGTGCCTGAAGACCTACACACAGTTGTGACTGTTTAGGTTAAAAGCGTTTCCATGGTTGCCGTTGATAGTAATCGATAGTAGTACTAATCGATAGTAATCGATAATCATTAATAGTTATCGATAGTAATCTGTCTTACTTCTTCTTTTGATTTACACGATGCATAAGTAAGGGAAATCAAAAGGGGCAATCATTAATATTAGCATTTGTTATAATGTGTAGAAATATGAAATTTGGTTTGCAGACATTACGAATATACAGTATTTCCGGCCTGATGAGACACTAAAAGTGATGAGACACTAAAAGTGATGAGACACTAAAAGTGATGAGACACTAAAAGTGATGAGACACTAAAAGTGATGAGACACTAAAAGTGGTGAGACACTAAAAGTGATGAGACACTAAAAGTGGTGAGACACTAAAAGTGATGAGACACTAAAAGTGATGAGGCACGCCCTCTAATTAGCAATAGTCAAGAAACGTTTGGGGCATTTTGAAGCTGAACTGCTCTGCATTAAGCAAAATTATTATTAGTTGATGAACTTAATTCAGTATGGCATTCCAATTTTACGGTATACTTAAATCGGTAGTGTGGTGTGGTGTGCATTATGTGGTGTGCATTATGTGGTATGTGTTTAGAAACAGCTTAGTGGAATGTGAAAGAAACGTAGGCGTAATGGAATAGGTAAAAACAGAACCAGTATTGGGCAGTATTTTGAAACAGACTGATTGTATTCGTTGCCGTAAGTTTCCAAAAATACAGAGTTGCAAAACCATTAAAGAATTAACTAAGCACGTGGGTCAGGCAGTCGAGGAAGACCTTTTTAACAGCTGCTTGATGGCTGCGTAACGAGTCACCAGGTGAGACAAATATTGATGATGATGATGATGTCTAGTATCGATGTGTAAGTTACAATGCCAGTGACAATTCATCTATTAGTTCAAGCGTACAGAGTCTCTGTATTTGCTGAAGGTTTACTTGCTATTAATTTTCGTTCCGTACATGTAGCGACAGCCTTCCTGCACATTAGGTCCGAACTTACATTATATGACTTTACAGCTCTTGAGAAAGACAGAATCTTTTTCGCATCTTGTACTTTTCCTCCTTTCAGTTACCAAGCTGCAAGGTCTTTCGAAGTCGTTGATATCGCGCCTGCAGGTTCTGAATGGAACTGTGTTCAGGGTTCTTACAGCCGAGACACTTGTTTGTTCGCACCGTCTGTTCGTAGTAGTAACAGAGATACGAGTGCTGTGTCTACAGGAGAGGCACCCCCATCCACTGGTACGTGCTGCCGCGTAGATTCAGGTCGGCAGCAATAACACCTCGCACTTGAAGTGCAATTGACGAAATGCGGCGAACTTAAAGTGGGCTTGAAGCGCTACACCGAGCTTGTCGGAAGCTGATGTCCACACACTGCTAGTGAGGTGAACAGCGTGTGTGTGGGACCGAGTGTGGTGTTGGCGAGTTTCGTGCAGACAGTTAGGGGAAACGCGAAGAAACGTTTAATAGGAACATGTGGAGAGACAAAACTTAGAAGACCTAGACATAGATGGGAGGATAATACGAAAATGGATACGTCCTATTAAAGAGGTACGGTGTATGAACTGTGCACATCTGGCTAGGGATTGGGCCCAGTGGCGGACTGCTATAAACACAGTAATGGATCTGTCATATGTAAACAATTTAAAATACGCAGAAAACTTAAAAGTCCTTGTTCACGCCATGAAGGCGTGTAAGGGGTATGGAGCTATTGCTCCAGACATTTTTAACCTCGGCAGTGGATGGAGATGAGTGGCTGACTTCACGCCCAAGCCGCATTACCTCCGAATAGATCCGCCCTTACCCACTGAATAGCGGAGTGGGTGGGTAGGCCCCAGAGACGGACTGGACTTTTGGAGAAGAGAAAAATGTTTTGCCTGCGCCCGTAGCCTAGACCCTATACTGACTGAGCTATCACGGCCCCATGTCTAAAATACGTCACGTGATTGTGTGAATATCAGAATGAGCGGCAGCTTCTCAGCAACTGCTAGTGTTGTTAGTTTCTTGTTATTTCCCTTAGTTTTGCAGGAGATCGCGTGCGTTGTACGTGCGGTCGCTTCGTGTTCCATTCATTCAAGTCTGGATTTCACACTGCAAAAATGAAATGCTTGATGACGAGGCTGTTGTTAGTATCAACGAACTGAGAAGCGTAGTGTTTCGATGAGACATCCAGTGTTTACGTATAACTCCCACACAGTCACGTCAAGCAGAAATTTTAACATTTTATGAAAATCTTCTTACTGGCTAGAATGCATTTCGAAAGCACGCTGGCAATGTTTGCAGGGAATGAAGCATCTCTGATAGGCGGGACTATTGCTGGGATGTGCTGGACAATAGCCCTTTGTCTTCGCATTGTGCATCATGCACACGCTCAGCTGTGGTACAAATCAAGGCTTTCTTTCCAGAACTGCTCTTACACTCAGCTGGAATGAGAGAGCTCTTTGCTGTGGCATTCTGTCCTTGTCAAGAAGACGGATTGTCGACAGTTAGACGGTGGATTGTACGTATAAATTGTAAAAGGTCCTGACGACGGTAGGTAACATTGAGAACTAATGGGTTTCTGGACTTTGTCCATCGTCCGGAAATCTAAAATCACTAGATAGATAGATGGTCCAGTGATGAGGTTAGCTCATCTAAAGCACCCAACATAGTAGGTGTCTCCCTCTCCCTTCACCTGAGGACGGAAGCAGATCCAGCTTACGAAACGTCGTTATTTTGGATTTCCGGACGATGGACAAGGTCCAGTGAATGAGGTTAGCTCATCTAAGGAACCCAACAGAGTAGGTGTCTCCCTCTCCCTTCACCTGAGGACGGAAGCAGATCCAGCTCCCGAAACGTCGTTATTTTAGATTTCCGGACGATGGACAAGGTCCAGTGAATGAGGTTAGCTCATCTAAGGAACCCAACAGAGTAGTTATCTCCCTCTCCCTTCACCTGAGGACGGAAGCAGATCCAGTTTGCGAAACGTCGTTATTTTAGATTTCCGGACGATGGACAAGGTCCAGTGAATGAGGTTAGCTCATCTAAGGCACCCAACAGAGTAGGTGTCTCCCTCTCCTTTCACCTGAGGACGGAAGCAGACCCAGTTTCCGAAACGTCGTGTTATCTAATTATTTTAGATTTTCGGACGATGGACGAAGTCCAGAAAGCCATTAGTTCTCAGTGGATTGTATCTTTGTTTGATGGTTGTACACAGTCGACTGCACTGCAAGAACTGCCGATATAATTCGGCGGGCCTCGTGTGCCTTTGTGTGTGTATGTGAGACCCCAACCATTGTCATGATAGTTCAGAGTTTTGGCAGTCAGTCTGTGAAGAGTCCAAGTCCGCAGCCTTGTGAAATGTTTCGTTTCGTAACAGCGTAAGTTATTACGGTGAGGAGGTATTAGCCCCTCGCGCAACACCGAAGCTGGAGGACCACTCCCTATCTATCGGCTGTCCGCGACGGCTTATTTAGTGTATTCGCAGCTACCCACGCATATCTGGAGGCCGCTGGATACGCAGCATGAGGACGCGCCATGTTGTGGTGACAGGGACTTAAAATAGGCAATAAATCATGTGAAAGGATGGAATAGTTCAAATATTGGGCAACAACCCTAACGCGTGCCCCGGAGGCAGGATTTAAACAGACAATGGCTCATCACCTGCAGGCCTATGCTGTTGACGGTAACTCATTATGCGAAAACTTAAATATCATACAAGAGAGGCAATGTACGTACAACGTAACATTGAGGCGCGTTGGCGTAACCATTGTTGCCGTGGAAAGGCTATAAGTATTAAATATTATGAGTGTGTGTATGTAGCCTTAGAAATCCAGCACGCAAAGCGCATGCGCCGTATTATATTGTCATCTGTGGCCTGTCCGGCTTTACCATATCTTTCCGTATTATCTCATAAACGACACGATTTTGGGGTAAAAGTTATTGAACATAAAGTGCGTGTTTTGATTTTCTGTACAACTTTTATCTGAAAAATTCCTCATTCTAAGAAAAATTCAGCGAGATATTATCATAAATTTACATAAGTCTTCACGTAAGGTAGTCGTTATTCTTGTCATATTTTAGTGACACTTGAATTTTTTTCGACAGATTTTCGAAAAGTCTTCAGATTTCAAGTTTCATGAAAATCCGTCTAGAGGAAACCGAGTTGTTCCATGCGGACTGACGGACACAGACATGACGATGCTAATAGTCGCTTTTCGCAGTTTTTATGAACGCGCCTAAAAATGTTTTGTAGTCAATCGATGATATGCTGTAATAATCTTTTAAGTGTCCTGGGTTCAGTGTCTGCTGTTAACACGTGTCTTAAAAGTAAATATGACAGTACATGGCGTGACGAGCTCTGTGTTTACAACTACTAATCAGTTGCAGGTGGGAGTGGCTTCAACTCCTGAAGTGTTCTAGCCTCGTCTGCAACATGCCACAACGGACAACGTCCACCGTTTTGTGTCACTGAACCTTTGATAGCGTCGGAGCGTTATGACCGGAATTGTAATTGGTACTATCGTATGTGTGTGCAGAAGGGGTTGTGGAGGCAATATTCTGTGATGTGTCTGGAGAACTGAGGTCATCCGATGATAGGGTGAGGTAAATGGGGCCATGTGGCTAGTTGTGCATCAGAAACAATGAAACAGTTACCTAACATCACCACGAAGAATTATGACACAGTCGTGTAACTTTCAGCTGTAAATTATGGCTGACACTCCTCTTGCTGAGTTCATTTATCATTCAAGCTGTACGTGTGTGTGTTGGAGGAAGTACTGCCATTACTTTCATTGCTAATTGGCAGAGGTACATGAAGAGATGTGTCCTTCTTCCATGGAACTGGTTGTTGTTGATCATCATCAGTGTCATTAGCCTGAAGCAGTCACTGTATGGAATGAGACATGACAGTCTTCTTTGTCATTTGTGGCGTCTCCTGTGACTAGCAGTTAACTGATAGCCAATTGCAGTGTCAGATAATTCGTGTTAACTCCTCATTCTGTATACGAAGGCCGCTGATAGACTCCCAGGTTGCTTACAGAGACACGTTTTTTCTTGCTTGTGGTTTCTTCTGATGAGACAGTTCTGTTCCGAGACATGTTGCAGTTTGATTTTTCGCAACGGATTTTAGCAGGGATTGATTATTTGATTGATTGACTTTACCGGTTTGCAGAACTGGCGGCGTTAATTGTTTTGGATCACGAACAAATGGCCGATGGTAAAGCGGCTGGGGCGTGAAGCTGACCTCACAGCGTCATTGTGCCGAAGGTAATGCGTGGAGCAATACCACGTCTACCCATGTGCGTACTTTCTTGGCATGGTCCTTAATTAAGTACAAGGAGGACTATACGTACGGGGGCAGCTAATATGTGAACAGTTCGTGCGTAATTAAGCTTTACACCACAAATACGTTTGGGGGCGTTGAAGTGGGTCCTTCAGCTCCACATGTTCTTAATCTCCGTGAGTGCAGCTTTGCGCGAGAGGCGAGAGCTCTCAGGCAGAAGAGCCGTTCTCAGTGAACCGACCCTCATGGGTTGCATTTGGTTACTGGAATCAGCACAGACTGTTGTTCGAACATCGTTATCGGGCCGACTCTTGTAACCGAGATGCTGTGTGTTTTCTTGGAAGGAAGAACCGAATGTTTATGCGGTCGTCCGCCCTCGTATTTTGTGTCCAAAACTGTCCAGTTGCTTTTCATGACCTTCTTTGGGGCTAAAGGCGGTCTGCAGCTGTCCCATACAGAGCCGTTCTGTAATTTACGTGTCAGTTTTTCATGCACAGTGGTTACTGTACATACAGAAGTTCTGCATTCCTCCACGTAATGTATTTATGTGTCTTGTGTGGCACTTGGAATAAATTATGATGATTTCTTTAAACAGCATTCACACACGCTTAATAGGTTGCTGATTTATATAAATGTTATGGTTTAATGTCTGTGACTTGCTTTGATGATAGTAGAGCAGTATGGAATGTAATGTGAGACAAGTTTGCAGGCCGACAGAGAAGCAGCGAGTGACACGTCTCTAAGGAAGCTTTAAAACAGAACCAACCATAAGTGAAGTGTTAATACAAAGACGAAGACCAGTTATATCGTAGCAAAGTGCCGGGAAAGAGAATAGGACGTTGATGAGGACAGAAGAGGGATTGTCGTTGATGGAATAAAACCGAATGAGTTTCGTGTTTTTTCGTCTGTGATGAGAGACGAATGTCGGCCGGCTGGACTGTAAATGTTGTGAGTGCGAGTTAGGGGTTTGTGCGCTGCATCGGGAATATCTGATGCGTTGCTTTTGGAATTACTCGTAACAGTGAAAGCATTTTGAATTTGTGCCGTGCGGCCAGCGTGTCAGCCTGTTGACACGGTGTTCTGACAAAACACACAAGAACAACGTTGCAGGTTGCGTACTGGCTCGTTAGTGAAGTCCTCATTGTCTGCTAACGTAATTAATTACACAATTTTCTCACTTTCGTACCGTTCTGTTTTGTTTGGGTTTTTTTCTTCTGTGTCTGACAAGACTGCAGAAGTCTTGGCTGCAGTAGTACGAGCAGTGTGTGTGTGTGTGTGTGTGTCTGTTGTCAGCGCTTTGAGTTCCACTTTATATTCCTCATTGTCTTTGTGACCGTTTTTAAAGATAAAATCTGCCGTGGACAGAAACAGCAGACAGTTTCTGCGCAACATAGAAACATTGCGTTGATTTCCTTTTGTGCACCTTGCTGTAAATAGGCATTACTTTGGCGACGAAATTCAGTGATATTGTTATTGGGCGCTGTGCTTTGCATTGCGTTGCCCTTTGTTCACACCTTGCCCGATGTTGAGAAATTTGTCAAAGTTCTATTTGAATTTTAATATCGAAGTCGTTTTTATAGTGCACATAAAGGGAAAGAAATTAAATTTTCTGTTCAGATTTCGGCGAATGTACCCCCATATGAAGTTACATGTAAGTCCGTGGCTTTGGATATTGAAACGTGTTTAGTGGGCAGGCGGGCTGGGCGCGTGTGCAGTCTAACTGCTGTTACTTTGACAGTGCGAACTTGACGCTAAGTACGATGCATGTTACATTTATGAAGTCGTAGTTAAATCTGTCAATTCTTGATGTAAGTGCTGAGGGTTTCCCGACGGCTGTTGCTGAAGTCATCCAAATACCTTGCTTCAGCACACACAGACTAAGTTCAGTCACTCTGAAGATGGAGGCAGAAGGTTCGTCCATAGCGCCGGAACAAACTCCCTGCACGGTGTACGAATCCAAAAGACCATCATTTGGGCTGTTCATTGTTACCACTGTTCAGAGCACGAGAGCAACGTCACACTGAGGCAGGCCTATATTCTTCTTCTTCTGGTCTGCACTACAGCCCATGTAGGGCCTCGGCCTTCTTGACCACATGCCTCCATTCCTCTTCCGAGGCTGTGGTAAAGTATCCGTAACAAATTGGTTTTTTACGAGGTAGGGCTGTTAACCCTACGCTCAACCCCCAACCTGGAGGACCAAGGCAGGTCTGTATGCTAGGAGGAAATGAAGGGCGGGATGAATCTGTTGAACGGTTTAGTGCCTTTGCACGGGAGTTGTTAAACACGAGCGCAAAGTGAGTACTGGGCACAACTGTACTTGACACTGTTTATCTTCAGAGTTAACGCTGTCCAATAGGCCTACGTGTGTAAACAAACCGCCATTACGTCCTCACTTCGGTGTGTCGCTTTCGCAGGCTATCAGTATGAAACCTTACTTCAGAGTTGTTGCGAATTGTGCTCATAGTCTTCCCCGTGTTTGATCTTTCGCGAGCCAGCGTGCTATGCCTTACCTGTAATACACACAAGTAAAGGAAATAGCTAGACGTTGAGTGTAACAAACAGCAGGGCTATAATAGACTACACGCAGCACACACACATACCTGTAATACATGGAAATGAAGTAAGTAACGTACAAGTACAATTTAGACGTACGGCGAAGGGTATCGGGACTGCGTATGCATCGATATTTTAACGATTGCAAGTTTGTGCGGTGGTCTGAGCACGTAGCATGCATGTGTATGTGGTGAACAGGTGGCACGCAGCAAGGACGTTCTTTATTCGAGTTTGTTCAGAAAAACGAAAAAATACGTAATATAGCATTGGGCCTACAGGCCTGCCTTGGTCGTGTTTGAAACTGCGTGGACGTTTCGAATGAAGCTAATTGCATATAATTTGAATTAAGCATGGACGTCAGTAGGCACTGTAGAAACGAGAAAGTCTGTACAGCGTTTGTACGAAGGGCGGCATGTAAACATCACTTGCCATTTGCCGAAGTAACAAATTGCCCTGACGTGTGTCGACGTGAAAGTATAGCTCCTTGCTTTGTTTGCTTTGGTACTGGTTGGAGTGAATGTTCAGGTTCGCACTGCTGCCGCTTTACCTGCGGGAGACACAGCGCTGTGAGCGTTTTAGCGAGAAGAAAAACAGCTAATGGAATCCCTATCGCGCGGACTGTAGCCAGTAAGACACTCTAAATCAGTGGTTCCCAAACTTTTTCGGTCCACCGCCCCCTTGGTTCCATATAAACACCCACAGCGCCCCCCTACCTTTTTTCAAAAACATAAATGCGCTTTTGTTTTCACTTTTATTTTATATTTAAAAATCGTTTAAATAAAATTATAAGAGTTAAACTTAATGTTTTATGTGTTAATTAATAAATTAAAATTTATTATATTTTTATGATTAACAATAATTCATCTGCAATAGTTTATTGAAAAAATAATATGTGCTTGGATAAGATTCATAAATAAAAATAATAAGAAATTTAGTTTTTTATTTTTAACACAAAAATCACTTTATTTGAATTTTATTATAAAAATAAATGCACTACTTGTCTACTAGCGCCCACCTCGGTAATCCCACCGCCCCCCAGGGGGCGGTACCGCCCACTTTGGGAACCACTGCTCTAAATTCAGAAATTAAAAACAGTATTTCGTTGTATCGGTCGTGGCCTGTGATGTGTGGTAATTCAGTTGCGTGTTCTAAAGGTTTCCAGTTCTAATCTGGGCAAGAGATAACCTGTATTGTCCCAGGCTGTCGCAGGTTTCCATTCGTCACCCCCCTCTCCGCCGTCTGAAAATCCCACGGTTTATCCGGAAGTAGGTGGACCGCTTTGTCCTGTATCCCTGCAACTCGACATTCATCATCCTGTCATTTCGAATTCGATGGTACGTTACATCTGTAGCTGACGTAGTGTCGTTAGGAGAGGTAAGAAAAATTGCTGGGATTTATGTTGTTGCGGATAGCGCGAAGAGCCGAGCGGTACTGCGCCTGACCGTCGGAGAGATTCGTAGTGTCCGTCCGTCCCCTTAATTACGGACTGGCACGCATACAGGTAGGTCCCGTTTTACGACGGTCCATTTTACGACTTTTCACATTAACGACTGTTTCAAAATATTACCTCAAATATTAGTACATACTTGGAAAAATTGTAGGAATTTTGGAACCTATCTCATTCAATTACATTATATTTTGGTCTCGTGTTACGACTTTTCATTTTACGACCCTGTTTTGCTGGATCCTAACCCTGTCGTTAAACGGGTCTCATTTTGGACTCGTTTTACGACTTTTCATTTTACGACCCTGTTTTGCTGGAACCTAACCCTGTCGTAAAACGGGTCCTACCTGTACTGTGTATGTGTGTGTGTGTGTATGTATGTATGTATGTATGTATGTATGTAATTAATGTGTGCTGTCGTATATTGTACACTAAATGGACAGTATGCTTGTGGATGTTACAAAAACTGACAGTCGTATTTTGCGAGGAGTTTAGCAAAGTATGAGCGCGGTCTGGCGGAAGAGTTGGACGCTGCTCTAGCCAAGTCGGGCCGACCGCATAACGCGTAAGGTCACCTCAGGAAAGGGCCGTCTGGAGAGGTCTTTGCATTTTGTGCATCTGTTTTATGTCGGTAAGACCACGAGACACATATCTCTGTAAGATGTTCTTATTTTGATTTCAGCCTTCCGCCGCGATGTTGATGAAATATGCGGTCTTCTGGGATATTACGCGGCGCCGTGTGGTAATTGTTTACCGACGTTTCGGGACAACTCGGACTCTTGACCCGTGAGGATGGGACCGATACGTTGTCCCGAAACGTCGGTAAACAATTACCACACGGCGCCGCGTAATATCCCAGAAGACCGCATATTTCATGTTCTTATTTGACCGGCTATGTCTCGTTACTGCGACATTATCAGGGTCTGTGTGTAGTACGTATAAGGAGAATGATAAGTTAGACATGGAGAAGGCCACGATATGAAACATGCTTGGCTAGACTTGGACGTAAATTGGAGTGTTGGCCTAACATTGAATGATGCGAACTTGTGAATTAGAATGGGCTGGCTGAGCTTTTGTGATGATTGTGATGAACGAACGTTTGGGATCTATAACAGCAGGAAGTTTATTGGCCAGCTGAGTGTGAACTTTTAATCGTTTAAAGACGTGTCGTAACTACAGTATTGTACTCACGAGAACGACCTTGACCTTGACCTTGACGTCGTGTGTAAGGCCCCTTCTCTCTTGGCTAGACTTGCGTAGAAAATATATAGGTCCCGTCGAAAACATACATATATGTCACTGCATGACGTAGACGTTTCTGGTATGTTTGGGATTAATTTTTCTTTGGCCAAGTTCTGAGAAGTAGAGCCGTTTATATCGTGGTTGTCGCCGTTCGCTGATCTGCTTGTTTCTGAGCCGAGCGCCGCCACGAAGCCACCAGCAACAACGACAGCTGCGACTCCCTTAACGTCATCTGCTGGCCGGCATTTCTTGAAGGTCAGATTGCTCCGTCAATGTCATGTCTAGATAAAAGCTTCTCAGCCTTCCGATTGAAGCTCTTTAATACAAACAAGTAGTGCAACGCGCTGAACAGCACGTGGTCGCTCAGTCAAAATGGTTCTCATTCTTTCATGCTTTGAATCGCCGTCCTAATCCAATTTTGTACAGTATTCGTAAGGACTGCCTTTCCCCGCCCCCCAAAGAACATTCTTTACTCTCTTGTTATTGGAAGGAGTTTTCTGCAGCTTTGGATAGTTTTCTTGTCAACGGCGAAGGCCATGACTTCCTTGTACCATCAACAGCTCGGAATAGTTGATTATGATAGTTTTCTTTCAGGTTTTAGATTTCTCTATTTTCCTGAAGTGTGCAGAGAGCGCCCTTTATTTCTGTATTTGCTGCGTCTTCTGAGGTTCTGTGCTCTTATCACTGATACACGTACACCACGGTACTTTGACTTTATTTAATCCGCACGAGAAATAGGCAAAACTAGATGTCTCTTAACTTCACTTTATATTCACCGTGCATCTTTTTATAATTGATTATTTGTACCAACAAATGCATTAAGACAGTTTTTTCACTGTTTTCTTTATTATAAGGATGCCCCAATACGCATTTCGGCAATTATTCTGCCATCATCAGGGGGTATTATAAGTGAGTTTTTACATAGACCAATTCTTTGGTTACGTCATAACAGTGAGTCAGTATTTGTTACCACATCGTATAAAATTTTGTATAATTAGTGGTATTGTTAAGCTGCTAAAAGTTATTAAATTTTAAAATTACAATAAAATCAAGCAGTATATTATACTACCCTCTGTAGTATAATTATTAATTAATGGCAGCGTGGTCCTATTTTCAGCGTGTATTCCTGATATCTGTTGAAATATTAAAAAAATATAGAATTAGGGTTATGATAACTGCTATTATTTATATTTGTGTGTGTGTTTTCGTCAGATTCCAAGTTGAGTTTGGACATACCTGTGTGTTATGTTGTTGGCAGAACCTCCTTCCCTCCTGTCTGTGTGGTTAGTGGTATTGAATGTTGTGGTGTACTCTCCTGTTGTTACGTTACGCCTGCGCTGTAGGCTTGGTTGGGGTTGTTTATGAGTTTGAATAGTATGCTCGGTTCACCTAATTGTTGTTCGGGAATTAATGTATCTTTTTGATAATAATCGTGTATATAAAACTTTTCTAAAGTATTCATGTGACTGCTCTTCTTTACTTCGTATTTACAGAGACGGTTTACATTCACTACGAATGGTATTTACCCTCTTTCTATTTGTCGCTGTTTGTTATGTGTTGGTTTATAACAAGCCAGAAGTCAAGTTTGTATACACCTCTAGCCAGTTAGAACACAACAGAAAATAAGTGTTAACTCGCACGCACAAGACATTATTGCATTTCAGTCCAGTGTATTTTTAACTGGACTTAAATGCTTGCTTGTTACAGTCATCTAAACGGCGTGACTTCTCCCTGCGAAACAGCTACCAAGGTCAAAGCCGTTCTTGTGAGTCAACTACATTGTGTACTTCCTGTCGATACAGTTTGAATTTTGCCCATACATTGCACTTACGTGTTTCGTATGATTTCTCACGCATAGTGCAGTTATGTGCCTATACAGCATTAACTGGTTCATATTCATAATGGACACGGATTCTGTTATTTTTGAAGTAGGAACCCACGTTAAGTATGTAATTTGGATGAAAGGCCTGGGTTTGGCCCCGGCCAGTCCCTGTGGAATTCTTTTTATGATAAAGTGGCACTGGGACAGGGTTTTTTTGTCCCCGAGTCGGTGCATTTTCCCCTATCAGTACCGTTCTACCAATGCTCCGCACTTATCTTCATCTTCTGAAGCTACTCGTAACAGAAGGCCTGGTGACCTGAAAACAGTGACGGTGTTTCGGCAATCGGCGGCATGAAGAAAGAAAAGTGCTTTCATTGTTTTTTTTTGTCGGTCTTCAGAGGGTTCAAGGAAGATGTTACGCGGACTTGCCGTAACGGGCGGTTGGCGCAGCGTCGGTGGAATGATGGTAACGGGGGAAACTCGAAGTAGGCGGAGGAAGGCCTGTCCCGTCGATCACAAATATCACATGGGTTAGCCCGGAATTGAAACCCTGGGCTCCGCGGTATAGGCCGGCGACTGAATGTAAGCTGAATTATGTTTAAAAATTCAGTTCGTACCGCGCAGTAAACACTCCCTTTTGATATAAAAAGCCAAGTCGCGTAATGCTGTGTAGGGAAACATTGGCCGTTTGTTCCGGGAAGCACACAGAACACACAAATATACCGTGTGGGCAGAACGTAGAGTATTTTAGTGTCAGACCTTGTGGTACTAGACTTTAACTAAGGGCTAATCCAAGCGCTGAGCGATGCAGACGATCAGGTCGGACTGCTCTCGTTATGTGGGTCGCTCCGAGATCCGCATCAGCCTGACTGACGGCATTCTGATTACTTCTTCCGCAAGAAGGGCTAAACCTGAGAGCATGCTCAACGAAAGTTGACCACGATCTATGAAAGTCTCTGGCACTGTATTTTGTCGTAGGTTTACATCCCACTGCTTTGTTACGAGGTTAATGCTTCTGATTCTATAGTGACAGGTTCATTAAGGTTGTTGAGAATGTCATGTTTTTAAGAGGAGCAGAACGCTAAAACACGTTCTTTGTGATTTTTCGTCATTGGCCTGAATGTTTATTGCTAACACAAGCCTTTTGTTGACACAGATAATCAGCAGTAGAGATAGCACACTGCTTTGGGTCACAAATTGTGTTGCTGACAAAGCTAATCAGTACTAGACATTTTTAACTTTATAAATGAGAATTTTTCGTTGTGTTTTGTTTAAGTGGTGTGGGAGATGAAGCGACTGTAAGACAGGCAGACAGGCAGGTGGGCGGCCTGACATGACCTTCTTATTAGGCGCGTTCGCAAAATTCCGAAAAACGACTTTTACCTTCGTCATGTATGTCCGTCCGTCGGCATGGAACAACCCGGCTCCCACTGGACGGATGTTCATGAAATTTGATATTTGAGGATTTTTTTCAAAATCTGTCGAGAAAACTCAAGTTTTGTTAGAATCTGACAAGAATAACGGATACCGTACATGGAGACCTGTGTGAATTTATGATATCTCGCTCATTTTTCCTTACAATGAGAAATGTTTCAGGTAAAAGTTGTAAAGTAAATCTAAACACACATTTCATATTCAATAACTTTTTTTCCGAAAATCGTGCTGTTTATGAGATAATGTGAAAAAATACGGTAAAGTCGGACAGGCCACAGATGACAATATAATACGGCGCATGCACTTTGCATGATGGATAACTAAGGCTACACACACTCGGAATATGTAATGCTTATTGCTTCTCCACGGCAACAGTGGTTACGCGAACGCACCTCAGTATTACGTTATACGTACATTGCGTGTCTTGTTGTGCTCTTGTTTATACTTGACGGATCCATAAATCCCGAGCAGTGGCGCTCAGAAATTTGTCCAAGTGCCAAATATTTTCGAGTTTTAATTGCAGTGTTCTTGGTTTTTGAAAATCACAGCCCAATGGTGACTGCGCCACGGAACGTACACTGACTACCAGAATCTTTTGTGGATGGATTCGTTTACAGTGCCATTAAATGGTGCGAAGTTAGTTTGCGGTGCTGACCAGCCCGCACGCATCGCCAGCGGACAACGATGGCAATAAATCGCCCGACTCTTGTCTCGAGAAAAACATTCCAGTGTCGTGCCTTACGCATTTCGTGCAAGAAACATAATGCGTGCAGTGACTAGATGTCGGAAACGGGGGATTTGCAGGGTAGAGAGAATGCGTGTTCTTGAAGTTCTACACTTGGCCTGGGTGTCCTGGGTGATATTTAACAAGGGCGGCAAAAGGACGGCGAAAAATTCCACATGTACATTGCTCATTCCATATTAAACACGCACGTGTTTTGTAAAGGGCAGTGTAACGTGGTGAGGTTTCACTTCAGCCGTCTGTAAATATAAATTTGTATTCGAACGAGTGAATACCCACATGACACTGTTGATTGTACTGTCTCCGTAGTTATTTAATTGTTAAGGAAGTTTTGTGTTCATATCGGATGGTTGTACACACAGTAAAGACTTATTAACCGCGTTTAACCTCATAACACTTGTGACTGTATTTGAAAGTTTCTTTGGAATCGCGGTTGAAGCATTTGTTATCGTCATTTCCTTCTGACGAATGTCGAGGGCGCTAGAAGTATTTTGTTCACAGGCGTGGCCAGTTTTGATTTTGAATCAGAGGAATCCAGGCCGGGACAGGACACTCTGTTGGTTGCTTTTAAGACTTATTTCAGTGTTGTCCTCTTGCCTGTCCCAGGAGGTGTAGTATACTTTCTATAGGTATTCCAATTAAAATTTTGCACGCATTTCTCATCTCCCCCATGCGCACTACATATCCGTCTCATTTTCACCTTCCTTGATCGTACTCTTATTAATTTGGTTAAGGAAACACCGTACGAAGCCGATCAAAATTCTGCCGTTTTTGTCCATCTTCATGTAACCTGTTACTTTGCAGCTTTGTCCCAACTTCCTGTCGATCAACTCTGTCGGTCTGTGGCCTTCCCTTAGGGCGACAGACAAGTCGTGTGTGCACATTGGCCTATAGGTAATGTGGTATGGCGCATAAAGTACATTTGAGGCTGAAGGTGTTGCTGGTGTTGCCCGGTTTGGATCAACAGTGCAGTTAATCGATTTATATTTAAGAAGGCCCTCAGGAATTTCCATGATCTGTTCACTAAATCTGTCGTTTTATGGGCTAAGACGACTGACAGTGGATTGGAATGAGACATGTATTAATTAGGCACTGGGCTGTAGTTATGAACCGAAACAGATGCCGTAGCCTTCAGCGTGGCTCTGCGTGGTGTGGGCTAAGTACGTTGAGAGTATTGTGGAAACAAACTGATAGAGGTAAAGATCAAGACCGCCGAGAGCGGGTTCGGGCCCCCGTGAGAAAATGTTTTCGGGCCCTCCGGCAGGGGCGCACCGGCCAAAAAGTCTTGACACTGAATCTGAAATACTCTCAGTGGCAGAGTGACTTGCGCTTTGCCTGAAGGGGTTAATTTGTACAATCAAGAAACAGTGATACTGCCGAGAAGAGACAAAAACTTATACAACTTAATGGAGCCCCGGGCCCCCTTGCAGACCGCCGGACCCAGGTAATTTGTCCCGGCTTCCTTCCCTCTCGTCGGCACTGGTGGAGGTGTGCGTATTTGACCTGCACTTGACTGTCAGTTACGCAGTTATCACAGCAAATGGTGCAGTGTGGTCACACCACTACTGCAGAATAGCACAGATGTCTTTGGGCTAGTGTCACATTGATTGCAGGGCCTTGTTCTGATCGGGCGAGATCGGTCTGGTGTGTGTGGTCTCTGCGACGAGAAGCGCTACGTGTGTCTTGCATTTCAACAGTATTCTTTCGGGTCATTGTACGACCCCGTCAATAGCTGCTACTGGCATCGAATGGAGTGATTCGTGGGTGATGAGTTGGAACGACTTGGGAAGGAAGTGTTTGTGACCTAATCGAGGTCGCTTCCAGATATTTGCCTTTAGGAGCTGAGGAACGAAAAATCTCAGGAGAAACTGACCCTGCCAAGATTTCAGCGAAGGATGTCCCAAGTATAAGTCTGGCCCGTGACCGCTGCACCAATCCATTTTGTACTTTTGAGCGTAGAATTTTCTGTGTAGAGCATCATTTTGCTTGCAAGTCGTCTGTGTTGTATGTGTTGAATATTGTACATTGCTGTATTGTAAAGTCGAGTTGCTTTTTAAAAGGAATATTTTGTGTTTGGTTGCTCAAGGGAAAGGCCACTGCGGTTGACCTAATCGTCCGTGGGATGATAATGTTAAAATGTTAATGAACCTTCGGCTTGTTGGTAATGTAAGTGACTTAACGTCTCCAGAACGACTCCTTGCAGTGACAGTTCCTTCCACGAGCTGCTTGGAATGTTTGGTGCAGCTTGTTATGCGTCTCCTACGAATAGGACATTCTTCAGTCGAACGTAGACATTCTTCTTTCCTTATATGACTACAGCTGTTCAGTGCATGACTGCTACAAGGCCAACTGAGTATACTGCAATAAGTGTGTTCATGTTGCATGTCTTGTAGCATCAGTGTCCGTTTTTATTGTATGTCTTCAATCTCTTAATATGTGTGTGTTCGCCATCCCTGTAGTTTTGCCAACAAAGTATTGTTACTGTTAGCATTATAAAACAGCGACAAACGGAGACACAAATGTAAATTACTGGCAGTATGAAGATAAATACTGTCAGTCGCACACATACGGCTTTTGTCAAGATTGCATTTGTTCACATAACGCTACCGACATTGACCAGCTTCAGAGAAATTATATGTGAAATGCAAATTTACTGTTGGCTAATTACACAGTATTGACGTTTATGCCAGGTGGGCAGATTAATCGAAAATACGCGTTATTTAAAAAACACCCAAAAATATCGTGAAATATATGAATTGGGCAGAAGTAAGACGATAAGAGGTTTGTAAAAATACAGTTTTTTTTTTTCCAATGGCTCGACAGCCCCTTGGGGGGCCTAGGACGCCTCATTTTTTCGAGGCTTCACGATCACACTTTAGACACACCACACTCGGTAGGCCTTCTCTGGACGAGTGATCAGCCCGTCGCAGACACCTCTGCCTGACAACACACAACACTCACAAGAGACAGACATCCATGCCCAAGGCGGGATTCGAACCCACAATCCCAGTAAGCGAGCGGCCGTAGACCCACGCCTTAGACCGCACGGCCACTGCGATCGGCAAAAATACAGTTTACTAAGGATAAATATGTATGTCAGGATAAACGCCTCAGACCATAAATTATATATATATATATATATATATATATATATATATATATATACACACACACACATAATTTGTGCACCATTCTTAATGGCACATGCCTTATATCTCGGAACAGCACTCGGTAGTTAAACATACCAAACGGAGCAATGGAATTGTACTGTTACAATTACTGTGTTTACTATGAAGTGCTGGGTCACTAACTGTGTGTGTCTATATAATTGAGGGGTTTCGAGATTTGTGATGACGTGCCGAGTGTTTATCGTGACATTTATCCTTCGGTCATTTTTTTTAACTCTCTTTAGGACGTTTTTGAATAACACTGTGCTTTTCTGTATATACAGGGCATACACAAAGAATGGTGCGGTTTTAATTGTGAACACTATTAAAACCGCACCATTCTTTTGTGTATGCCTGTATATGTATATATATATATATATACAGAAAATACACATATAATTATATATATATATATATATATATACACCCACTTGGCATAAATTTGAGTTATTATGTCACTAACCAACAGTAATTTTCCATTTCACGTACAGTTTCCCTGGGGATGGTCAAGGTCGACCGAAACATGCCGGCAGGTTTATGTGAATAAATGCAGCTTTGTTGAAGTCGGTATGTGTGCAGTGGTGCTTAGTTTGGTATTAACTATCTGGTACATGGTGAACTATGAATGCGTTTGAAATCATAATTTAAATAATATTAAATATTCCGAACCAACTTTAATATAAATCCATTTTCGAAATGTGATCTAAAGATTTGTTCACGTTTCCCTTAAAAGTCTGGAATACAGTACGTGCTTTGTAGAGGACGTGGAGATGTGTGTGCTCACGAAGTGAAGTGGCTGTAATGACATTAATTGTTATATCCGACAGTCTTCTGTATTGTCTGTGCTGCTGACCAGTTCAGAAATAAAATTAATTTATGTTTCGCTGTAAGTGGGAGTTCGGATGGACGAAACTGAATTTTTACCCAGCATTTAATTCCAGCCAGATTCATGCCGTAAGGTTTGTGGAGTTACAAGAGTGCCAATGAACGGGCAGATTCCACCTTTCCATTATAACGTTCATATACATTGGCGTTACTGTTTCTCGCACATTCATTCACATCTTATCCGTTACAGTGTTCTAAATTCAATCGCCCTCTCAACTACGTGAATAATAATTCAATTCAATTCAATTCTAGTTTATTAATGTGCCAAGTCAACAGCCAGATGGCCAATTACAGAAACAGCACAACATACAAACACAAATAACAACGAACAATAAACAGGACAAAAATGAAACAAACACAACCAAAACAAACAAACAAATAAAAATTACTTAAATAACTAATAATAATAATAATAATAATAATAATAATCCTTCAAGGTGTCAGTCCGTGTGGTGTGTTTTGGTGGCAGGCCAAAGTTACTGGTACGTGGAATGCAGATGTCGCAGTGTGTAGGGCTGTATCTTTGACAAGACGTGTTGGTATATGAACTGTTGCCTACAGATGTCGCAGTGTGTAGGGCTGTATCTTTGACAAGACGTGTTGGTATATGAACTGTTGCCTACAGATGTCGCAGTGTGTAGGGCTGTATCTTTGACAAGACGTGTTGGTATATGAACTGTTGCCTACAGATGTCGCAGTGTGTAGGGCTGTATCTTTGACAAGACGTGTTGGTATATGAACTGTTGCCTACAGAAGGCTGTGATAGACACTGATGCCTTCCCAGTGTATGGACTCCAAGAACGGACGCAGCTGATGAACCTATAAATCCACAGATCAGGTTCACCACATGGATATAAATGTATGGCAGTTCCGAGTCGTCATGATGTCTTAAACAGTTACAGACTGGAGAGAGACAGCTTTCTTGTAGACACAGAAGACAGTGTCTTATTGACCCTTCTTTCGAAATCCTGAGTGGGTTATCTCGACGCCGTTCTCTGTCCACAGTGACATGTCTGAAAGCAGACTACAAGTAATTTAATGTCAGCAGTTTTTCTTGCCCATTTTCACAGTATAAGATTAATGTCTTTTTAATTCACACGGAAGAGAGGCGGGATTCAAAGAATTCGCCGTATTTCTTTGCAATAAAGTAATAAGTTGTGTCAGGCTGCTTACGTATTAATCCCCTATTAACTTTTCAGCCTGCGATTGTGAAACTCTGCACGCACATGTTCGACACTGTGCTAGACTGCCATAATCCGGTCAGATTACAAAAAGTGGAGACTGCACAGACGTTAGAGGTTGAGAGAAACCCGGAGTTATTCCTTTTGCATTACAATAAATGTGTGGAAAATTTGAGGGAGTGTGAGTAGGCGTTGTTGGCAGGGTAATGTTGCAGCTGGTCTTGAGGGGGTGTGAACTGGGTGTGTTTGGCTTAGGACAGGGACAAGTTACGGACTGTACGGAATAACAAGAAAGGCCTACTTCGACGGACATCGTGCCTGTTGCTTGTTGCAGGGTGGGGTGGCGGTGGGTTTGCAAGAAGACGCCCAGTAACGTGTTTAATGACTTAGCAGAACCGCAGGGCAACCGCGAGACAGCGCGGTGAGATTCAGGCTCTGTCGCACACGCTGCTTGCTGAGCTAACTGTCCCGGTGTGTACAGACGACGTTGAGCGTAAAGACCGAAATTGTGAGATAAGAAGGCATAAAGGAAACGGGTGAAATGTGTAACCGCGTTTCCCGCCGTGTCAGCGAAACGCACACAAAGAGAGCGGAAATAGTGGGGTGGAGCAGCAGGTGAGGGCGACGTAGTCCATTCTAGTCCTCAAGCAGTGTTTCTCGCTATGACGTTTGTGTTGTTCGTATGCTGACTGCATTATGAGAAGTTCCAGATGGCAAAACTAATGTATATTTTATGTGCGTTGAAAGTTATGTCCTGCATGCTTACAGAACGGAGAGTAAAGAAATGCAGATAATCTTTTTTTGAGTTCCATTTCCAACGAAACACGAAGACTGAGCTACATGGATGAGTTGGTGGGTGACGATTCGGTCTCTGGATGGAAATCGCACGCCGCGACGCTGGCTGCAAACACAGTAACAGTCAGAACACTTGCTGTTGCACGTTGCACGACGCACTTCTGCATGCAAACACGTATTATTTTCCCCAGAGTCGGTCTTCGCTTTTCCATTTGTCAGATTTAATTACAGTTTTGGTTTTATAACTTGACCGCCCTCCGCTTTCGGGGAGGAACTTTGGACCTTAAATGTAGGCTACATGCTGTTTGGTAATTAGACATACAGTGGCGGTAATTAGACATACAGTGGCGGTAAGTAGACATACAGTGGCGGTAATTAGACATACAGTGGCGGTAATTAGACATACAGTGGCGGTAATTAGACATACAGTGGCGGTAAGTAGACATACAGTGGCGGTAATTAGACATACAGTGGCGGTAATTAGACATACAGTGGCGGTAATTAGACATACAGTGGCGGTAATTAGACATACAGTGGCGGTAATTAGACATACAGTGGCGGTGCACAGACAGGTTGGGAGTGTTCGTCCTTGGCGATTAGCTGCAATATAGTTATTGAAATTAAATGCTTCAGGACTTAGTTAGAAGACGCACAGAAATCAAGGCATTAGGCTGGTAATAGAGCGAACGAGGGAACAAGGTATAGGGAAGAAAGAATACAGGAGACACGGTAGGATGTGGGCGGGGAATGCGATGTCGTTGGGCAGATGAGGAAGACAGACAGCATTTTGGTCGAAAGCGTGAAGACAGGAGATTACTTGAGACCTAAGCACAAATGGGCGGGTAATATTAGAGTGAATATTAAAGAAATTTGATGTGAGGATGTAGACTCGATTCTTCTGGTTAAGCATAAAGTGCTTTGACCGGCTTTTGTGAAACAAAAAATAACTTTCGGACATCTTGACTGGTTGGTTGAGGTTGATTTCTGGAGGAATTTTATTTCTTCGTGGAGTAACGCAGTATGGCAAGAAAACCGCAGTTAAATAGGCAGATACCTGCGGACATTGCGTGAGGCAGAAACAAGTACATTAGAAGCATTTGTGCGTGTGGTCACTTTTGACATCACAGGACTGTACTGATAAATAATGACAGTTGATATCTGATTGTGTAGTGAGAAGGAGGATGTCCACATTATTACAAATATTGCTTATAATTGTCATTACAATTAAGAGAAGCCATAAATCTCCCGATTGCAAGGACTGCTGCGGACTGCCGAAGGACGCGTTGTTTTGTGATAGACAGACAGACAGGCAGACATGATGAAGCTAATAATCGCTTTTCGCAATTTTGCGAACGCGCTTAAAAAACGATGGACGTGAAAGGAAACGCAGGGAAGGGTAGAATGTAAAACGCGTTGGTACAGACATGTAGAAAGAATGGGGGATCGGAGACGGCTGATGCAGGTAGTTTTATTGAACAGCTGGGGAACATGGAAGGGCCATACCAAAATCATATAGAAGGGAAAAACAGAGGAAGAAGAAAGGCAAAGCATGGAAGGAGTAACTTTATCTTGTTTTCTTCTTTACTGCCATCCTTCGTTTCTTTTTTCCTTTACTTTCTTTCGTTTTTCCTTCTATCCTTCCTTCCTTATCCATATTTCGAGCGTTAGAAGAAATTTAAAACTCGATTGAATTTGTAATTGTGGGAGAGTGTGGAGTGTAAGAACGAAGAAGGCACAAAATATCGAGAAGAAAAATTAGAATAAGGCGATGAAGTTCATTGCGCCATAAGATGACGCTGTGCGCAACCGTAGCATTTTTGGATCCTTCTCCTTTTGCCATTTAATTGTCAAGAAACGGAGAAACGTAAATTAAAAGAAAACGATGGCCGTAGCATACATGTAGACCTATACAGGAAGATGGTAAGAACAATACAGAACTTCGGCAATCTTCGTGTGTGTTCGGGAGACCTGATTATTGAACATACAGTTTTGTTTAATTGTCTTGAAAACTGTAAGACATACCGAGAAAGTTTATTTGTCCTACAGTGTGTGCTTTGTTCTTTCCCACGACTTGTATTCGAAAGCAAAATCCGCTCCGATAAACATTTAGCGGTCTGCGCGCAAGATAAGCACAGCAAATGAAGTGATCATAAAAATGGACGGAAATGAAACTTGTAATTGCTCGACAAATTTTAGTGAAACTCACTAGTATTAAATTTCAGGTAGCCCCGGTTAACGGTTCCCTAGTTTTATTAATGCTTAGATAAATACAGGGACAGAAACCGTAACAAACTGTCCGCAGGGTTGGAACGCTTCTAAAGACCAATTATGAATGAAACGGTAATTAGCAAGTGGTGGCCGATGTTTTTGAAAGTTCTGCGTCTCGCTGCTTTGTAATGAAGATAGAGTTGTTTTTAGTTGTAGGATAGCTCAGCTGCACTTGTATGCTCGTACATTAGCCGCGATGGAGTGTGTGTGGGGCGCTAAATTGCTGTTCCGTTCATTTGTTCGGAATCCCGAGTTTTGCGTAGTGAAATGGAAGGCAGCGGCAACAGTTGTTTTAACGTGACCTCATGAGACGCACTGCGGGGCACCGACTGTTGTGGCAGGTGATCGGCGCCTGGTCACTGGCTGCAGACGTTTTCCAATTAAGCTGTGTAAACAAACAGTATGCACTATACATAGACCACGACAAGGGTCGTGGGTTTGGTGGTGGGCTTCCGTGTTTTGCTTCGTGTTATATTCCCCTGGCCTCTGTGTTTGGCGGGTTGAAAGCGAAGGGTTTCACGTGCTTGTCGCTACAGACACCGGCGTGAACAGAATAGCTGGATTACGTGAGGGAATCGGTAGCAGTTCGAGGGAAATGTGGAAGAGTCGATCTCTGGGACGTCTTTCTGTGCGCCCAGTGTAACTGAGCGCATTTAGCTTAGTCGGGCGCAAATCGAAAAGGACAAAGCAGCAAACTGAAAGGTTGCCAGTGTTTAGAATAGCTTTTACTGACGTGCCCAACTGACTAGGTGTTTGGAATAGCTGTTACTGACGTGCCCAACTGACTAGGTGTTTAGAATAGCTGTTACTGACGTGCCCAACTGACTAGGTGTTTAGAATAGCTGTTACTGACGTGCCCAACTGACTAGGTGTTTAGAATAGCTGTTACTGACGTGCCCAACTGACTAGGTGTTTAGAATAGCTGTTACTGACGTGCCCAACTGACTAGGTGTTTAGAATAGCTGTTACTGACGTGCCCCACTGACTAGGTGTTTAGAATAGCTGTTACTGACGTGCCCAACTGACTAGGGGTTTCCCGCACGCTTTTGCGTGACGACGGACACCAAGCGAGTCGCTTTTGTCGTTACTGTAATCACGGGCAGTGGACAAAGTTCAAGTCCAATTACCGTCTTCAGAATCCTATAGAACAGCGCTAATGTTGTCAGTAATTGCTAAGTGAATCGACACGGTGTCTCAAGACGTCGTTTTAAGAAGTCCAGTTGTCTTGTGCCTTAGAGCTCCGGCCCACCCGCGTTAACGTCCCCGACTTAGTTCTGGACATATCCGGTTTGAATTCCGACTTGGTAGCGGTCATCCTGAATGATGTTCTGCTGCCTGTCGTGAGGCCGTACAGGACTGTCGGAAGTTCAAATGATCACGATCGATCCCCTGCATGTCTGTCACAGTTCGTAATATGTCACTGAGAGCCACATGCCCGCAGCAGTCGGTACAGTACCGCACTGTAACCGGATAATCTACGAACTGATGTGGCCGGGAGCGTGAAGCTATTGATGAGGTCTCGTGCCAGTGTAGCTTGTGTCTTCATATTTCTTGTCCGCCTCCCTGACCTAGTGCTTGGAAGTAGCTGTTACGCGCGCTGTCCTGTGGTGGGTAAAGGCGGTCTGGGGTCTGTTTGTGTGCCTTAATATCTGATCAGGGAGGATGGAATGGGCGGGACAGGAAGCAGGGCACACTTGGGGGTGATGAAGAGTCAGTGAGCGTCAGATAAACCTCCTTGGAAGGAGAAGACCACGTGGGGGAGACAGATGGGATATGGAAAGATATTAAAAGGAGTTCCGAGCAGAATTCGTACAGACAACTTTACTCTTGCGTAGGTTTCTAATCCTAACAGCCTGCTTATAATACTATAGTTGTTTAATTTTAATAATGCTTGACGTTGCTGTGTTAAGTGCAGACTTTGTAAGGCGCTGTGCCGTATTTGTGCGATGTAACCACAGAATTTTGCAGAGTCGCCGTGTTTGTAACTGTTAACTTACCAACATTGTTTCGTACGTAGTGTGTAGGCATATTCACGGTCTGTCGTATCAGACAACGCGTTTATAGCTCTGATGGTTTAGTGCTTATCGCCATGAAACGTAAAACTAAAGAATATTTTCGCATGGTTGCCATATTGTTATATTATATTGTAGGCCTACGCAAAATATCACCTTCATACTGACTTCATGCATACCTACGTGCTAAGATCTACGAAGCATATTTATTAGGTATAATGAAATGACAAACAAGATATGTCCAAGACCATAGATTGAATGGACAATGACCTTGTGCTAGCAGAATGCTGTGGGCACTAGCATGAATGAGTGCGTTATTGAAGAATGTGATTGCAGGTGCTGCCTGTACGCGTTGTTATGTACATTTTGAAAACAAACAACTACAGGCTTTTTCTGACTTTAGATTTAGGAAAGGTAAGTAATAAGCAACGTTTAAGCCAGAGATGCACAAATTCCGGACTCCAGGTCGCCGTGGCGACTAAATGTTTCACGTTGGCACCTAATGTTTGTGGGTCTTCAGTATGGAACTTATTACATGTCACCATTCTGGTGTCTAGAGTACTGAGTTTGAGCCTAGATTTTTGGAAAAAAGTGCGTATTCCTGGTTTAACACTACTTTTGGCTTTATGTTTGCTTTTTTAAAACCCTGCGTGAACCATTTATTTCTTCAGGAACCTGTTGTAAAGCTGTATGTGTTTGTATCTGTGTTCCATGTTAGTAATCATTTAATTAGTTGGACTGTCAGTCCATACGTCACAAAGTATTTGAACTGCTGTTATTCTAAGGCAGTGCTATGCAAGACATATTGTTCTAGATAAATGTGACACATTACAGCTATTTCCAAATTACATATAAAGTTTAGTGACTGGAGACATGTCAGCTATTCAGGTTTTTAAGGTCATTTTTATCGTAAATGAAAAATAGCAACATGGCAGGCACGCAAATACTACATTTGTTGCGTGTAACGATAGCATGTACAGTGTTGCAGTTATGTAGCTCTAAGTGAAATGTACAAACATCAGGAGCTGTGTGTTTCGGCCGTCTTACATTCATTAACCCCGTGTATTTTTGGCCTGCATGCCGTACTCAGTAGTTACGAGTGAGGACAGTGGTATAGAATTATAACGTTGTGTCTCACGGAGCGGCACGGTCCATCGCTTATCATGTCTTGGCCGAAGGTCGACTGTCCTTACTGAGGCAGTTTTACTGGTCTCTAGGTAAATTCCAGAATAGTGCCTTAAATTAGTCCTCGCCGTATCAGTCCACAGTATTTTAATGTTGTTTGTCACGAATCATCGCGACATTCACCATTGTATTGTCCATTCCGTGCACTGTCACTATGATAGTGTCGTTCCATATCAGAGTGTCCGCTAACAGAGCGGAATTACTGTAGCCTCGCGAATGAACGGACTAATAGGTAGAGTGGTGGTCCGATAATGCCGATTGTCCGGTACTTCCGAATTATGTGTGTATGTGTGTGTATGTATAGCCTAAAAAGTCGCCAAAACAGTAATACAGTACTGTATATATAACACCAGTGCATACAAATAATACTGTACACAAATATAATTAACTTTGCAGTGAATGTTAATTGGAATTTAATAAATTTCAGATAAACATAATAAACCCATGATCCATGTTATCAAAACAGCAATACACAACCACCTCCACGCAAGTGCCAGCAAAGACTGAGCCCTCGTCCGTGTCCGCCACGTAGCGGCCGCTTCGCTAATTAACAGGCAAGACCGCTAATTTCACGTATTTCCATTGCGGACGAAAATTTTCAGAGCCAACAGATTTCGTCCGTTGTTTCCGAAATCCGTACATAAGAGGTCAGTTAATTCGAGGGTCCGCAGTATATCAAAAAATGTTGCAAGCAGAGACTGACTGTTGGGGGTGCGGACATTTGTGTATGGACGTGTGCTGGATTGAAGTGGCTTATGATGGGCACCGTCTTGCTTATGACGTCATCAGAGACCCAAAAGCTTCCGAAAGCGGACGTGGCCGTGACTGAACGTTGAGCCATGTGTGGAATTTAATTTTTGCGTCCGCCATGTTTTCGTACACAAAATGTTGATATTGCGTAACGATGTCAGGCATGTGACTGTGGACTGTGCAACCGACCTTGCTGCCTGCTTTGTTCGTGTTATGTGTGTTCGTGTTATGTGTGTTCGCGTCCAGCGAACTGCGTTATCAACATAAACATTTTATTGAAGTAATTACTTTGTTATTTTAATTAAGATAGCTGAATTCTAATTACATTTTCATAAGGACAGTCTGTGTTGCCCTTATAAACACGCCCGTCGTAGTGATTTTAATGTTGAAGTCATGTACGTGCCTGACAAATAATATCCATGCGCTGTCCATCATAAATCAGAGGCAAGAAAAGCGAAGATGTAACTTGGATATTGTTTTTTGTGTGGCTGTCACAAGGCACATAACTCAACTCCAGCGACGTTAATGTGGTTTTTATTTAGCGCCTGTCGAGATACGGCATTCCTGATCCGCACAACGAGCCGTCAGTGATCGAATGTAATTAGTTGTATGCGTGGAAGTTGTCGAGCGCTTGTGTCGAAGGCGTAGGTCTGTTATGTATACATATGAATGAGTGCACAGTTTTTTTTTTTCCAAAGATCTAGGGACCGCGTCAAAAGGCTGACGTGAAGCAAGTTCCGCACTCAGGACTCACAAATATCAGGCGTCAAGACACAGAATTCAGTCGCTAGAGCGATATTCCGCATGGGATTTGTGTTCCCCCGTTAATGGTGGCCTGTCAGGTGCCCCAAATGCAGAGTGAAGTTAAAATGACAGTTGTTCATTTCATGTCATGATGCCTGATGCTTGGTAACGAGCCGCCACTGCTGACGTATGAAGTAAGAACTACTGTATGTAAAAACTGGTTGTCCATATTGCACGCGCATGTAGCCTATTTCTTGAAACGAGAGTGGAGACAAGAAACGTGGCTAATTACATTGTGAAGATAAGAGCTTTGTACAAGTTCCAGAATTCGTGTCTTTTTAAAGACGTTTGCTTGCCGTGAGAGTGGCGTGCGCCAGTTGCATGCCACAAACCGATTGGAGGAAGCCTGGAGAGGTGATTAATCTTCACCTAACAGAACGCGGACCCGATTTATTAATACCTTCTAATTAATGACGTAAGCTATTGAAAAAACCGAATTCTACGAATAAACTGAGTTATCAGTAAGGAATCTACACGAAACGACGATGTGAGTAGCCTGTCGTTGATGCAAGTACACTTGTCATAATGCTGAACGTGTTTTTGACGTTCTGCATGACTGAAACATTTAGCTTTTCATTTTTTAAATTGGTGCTGCTTTCATATCAGGCCTTTGGCATACTCTGTTCTGGTAAAAGGTAAAGTTCACCCTATAACAGGCCATGAAGGCCCAGACGGGGGGTAGAGGTATAGCTCTACTCTTTCTTTAACCTCGGCGCTAGATGGGGGTGGGTGGTCAACGCCACGCCCCGGCCGCTTTACCCCCGGGAATGACCCGGTACCCGTTGTACAGGAGGCTGGGTGGACCCCAGGGCCGGTCTGGACGGATGCTGAAAATCTCGCCTCCACCGGGGATTCGATGCCCGGGCCGTCCAGCTCGTAACGAGTCGCTATACCGACTGAGCTATTTCCCTGCCCACACTCTGTTCTGGAGGGTTCCAAAATAGTTATTCGAATAAGTTGTAAGACTTCTTCGGTGGAAGAAGGGTGTAACCGGAGGCCGTTACAATAAAAGACGCAAACTCGCCATGTCCCGACGGGATTCCAGCCCGTGGTCGGTAGTGTTTGAGCGGTGTGGGACCGTGTGCACCGCAGTGTTGAGCTGTGATGTTGTGGAACTCGGGCTTTAGCATTAATTCTCCCAAGTACAGCGGTTAGACCACTGTACGTACTGGTACTGGCAGCCTGCAGCGGCTACACTGAAAGCTGTGTATTTTGCTCACACAGTATATTTATGTGTTCGTGTGTATCTCACAACAAACAGCTGGTCTACATCATGGAGGTGGTCTGTGTTTGCTGAGGTAGGAACGACAGGCTTTGAGTATAATTTAGATTAATTTCACGCTTCAAAGGTTTCTGAGTTTGTAGGTTTGTGTAGCTGCCCACTTCCAAGGACCTTAGAAAATTTGAATCAACTTCTGAACCGAATGTTTGAAATACGATTGCGTTATGGAATTCGTACTATTGGAGATCAACCCATGTTCATATTCACCTGTGCCAACGTAACGGCATTTAAAACTTCTCATTTGTCAGCTGAGTGTGGCGGCCTGACATGTTTTCCCTTAATTTAACGTGCGAAAAATAAATAGCTTTCTTTTCACGCAATGCCGCTCCGTAGACCGTGTGACGTTAGTATTTGGTTTTTAGACGCGTTCGCATACATTGCGAGAAGCGCCCATTAGCTTCGATATGTGTGTCCGTTCGTCCGTCCGCATGTACCAGTGCGGCTCGCACTCGACGGATTTTCGTGAAATTTGATATTGGCGACTTGCATGAAATTCTGTTGAGAAACTCCAAATTTGTTTAAAATCGGGCAACAACATTGGGTACTTTACATGAAGACCCGAGTACGTTTATATTGTTGACAGCTGTACGAAGTGTTTTGTGTCTCGACAACAGTGGAAGGGGAACCCATTGTTGCGTTTCCGCGGCAGCACTCAGCGTTTTTATATTGTTGACAGCTGTACGAAGTGTTTTGTGTCTCGACAACAGTGGAAGGGGAACCCATTGTTGCGTTTCCGCGGCAGCACTCAGCGTTTTTATATTGTTGACAGCTGTACGAAGTGTTTTGTGTCTCGACAACAGTGGAAGGGGAACCCATTGTTGCGTTTCCATGGCAGCACTCAGCGTTTTTATATTGTTGACAGCTGTACGAAGTGTTTTGTGTCTCGACAACAGTGGAAGGGGAACCCATTGTTGCGTTTCCATGGCAGCACTCAGCGTTTTTATATTGTTGACAGCTGTACGAAGTGTTTTGTGTCTCGACAACAGTGGAAGGGGAACCCATTGTTGCGTTTCCATGGCAGCACTCAGCGTTTTTATATTGTTGACAGCTGTACGAAGTGTTTTGTGTCTCGACAGCAGTGGAAGGGGAACCCATTGTTGCGTTTCCGCGGCAGCACTCAGCGCTTTTATATTGTTGACAGCTGTACGAAGTGTTTTGTGTCTCGACAACAGCGGAAGGGGAACCCATTGTTGCGTTTCCATGGCAGCACTCAGCGTTTTTATATTGTTGACAGCTGTACGAAGTGTTTTGTGTCTCGACAGCAGTGGAAGGGGAACCCATTGTTGCGTTTCCGCGGCAGCACTCAGCGCTTTTATATTGTTGACAGCTGTACGAAGTGTTTTGTGTCTCGACAACAGCGGAAGGGGAACCCATTGTTGCGTTTCCGCGGCAGCACTCAGCGTTTTTATATTGTTGACAGCTGTACGAAGTGTTTTGTGTCTCGACAACAGCGGAAGGGGAACCCATTGTTGCGTTTCCGCGGCAGCACTCAGCGCTTTTATATTGTTGACAGCTGTACGAAGTGTTTTGTGTCTCGACAACAGCGGAAGGGGAACCCATTGTTGCGTTTCCGCGGCAGCACTCAGCGCTTTTATATTGTTGACAGCTGTACGAAGTGTTTTGTGTCTCGACAACAGCGGAAGGGGAACCCATTGTTGCGTTTCCATGGCAGCACTCAGCGTTTTTATATTGTTGACAGCTGTACGAAGTGTTTTGTGTCTCGACAGCAGTGGAAGGGGAACCCATTGTTGCGTTTCCATGGCAGCACTCAGCGTTTTTATATTGTTGACAGCAGTACGAAGTGTTTTGTGTCTCGACAGCAGTGGAAGGGGAACCCATTGTTGCGTTTCCGCGGCAGCACTCAGCGCTTTTATATTGTTGACAGCTGTACGAAGTGTTTTGTGTCTCGACAGCAGTGGAAGGGGAACCCATTGTTGCGTTTCCGCGGCAGCACTCAGCGCTTTTATATTGTTGACAGCTATATGTAGGTCAACAACCATACAAAGGGAACGTACTGTTGTGTTTGCATTGTAACAGCGGTTACGCGAACGCGCCATAGCGTTACGTTACGTACCTTGCCCATCTTGTTTCTTTGTTAATTGTAACATGAATAACGACGAGATGCAATAGGCGTGTACTGCGAAGCTTGTGAGAAACTGCGTGCGACAGTGACGTCGCTCTTCATACTTCTGAATGTATGTCTCGTTTGAGTGCGTAATCATCAATTCGTCAATCAGTTTGCTGACGGTTGATTATTCCCAGGACTTCAGATTTCCTGTCTTGCTGGATAGCTCGCTTAGTACTGGCCACGAGCTGGACGTCCAGGGTGCGATTCCCGCTGGTTGTGGCAGGAATGCGTTTCTCCCCGACTCACCGCCTCAATCAGACCACGGGACTCGCTGAGTCTCATATCCACTCTTTGCCCTGAGATAAAGTGACCGGACAGTGATGTTGGCCACTCACCTCCATCTAGTTCCGATGGTAATATTTCGTGGCCACTCCCCCATCTTCATGGCATGCTGCTTGATTAAACGCCAACTTCACTTCTAGCCTGTCTTTAAAATTTTATACGTGCTAATAGTCGAAGTGCCGATCGCAGTGGCCGTGCGGTCTAAGGCGTGGGTCTGCGGCCGTTCGCTTGCTGTGATTGTGGGTTCGAATCCCGACGCGGGCATGGGTGCCTGTCCTTTGTGAGTGTTGTGTGTTGTCAGGTAGAGGTCTCTGCGACGGGCTGATCACTCGTCCAGAGGAGTCCTACCGGGCGTGGTGTGTCTGAGTGTGATCGTGAAGCGTCGATAATGAAGAGGCCTTGGCCCACTAGGGGCTGTCGAGCCATTAAAAAAAAAAGAAAAAATAGTCGAAGTACTATAATACTGAACAGTTTCCTCGTAGTTCGGGTTAATTGTGTGTTACTGTTGAGTGCAGCCACTGCGTTGTAGCAGCGCTGTTTGCAAGCACTTCACGGCAGGTGTTAAGTTATCCAGTTAGGCTACGCACCAGCAGCTTGGCTTCTTCACAGGCGGGCCATTTACCTATCAGTGACCCCTACGCACAGGTGAAGGGCGAGGTGTTTGACCTCCGTTATTAGTTGAAGTCAAGAATGGCACTAGCAGCACAAATATTGCGTTATGTTCCGAAATGTGGGTACCCGTTGCACTGATACATTTTTGTTCACCTGTGAAGGATTCTGCAGACGGTGTAAGTTATGACCATAGCCGTGAGTGCAGCTCGACATTACCCATAGTCGAAGACTTAAAGGACAACTTTTTTAGGGACAGAGCTTACGTCCTTGTGACCGGCCCACAACGGTAGGTTCTCCCTCTGACGACTGAAGGTAATCCATCCTCCGAAACATTGAGGTTTTCTAGCCTCAAACGATGGAAAACATCCGGCATTGCAATCAGGACTGTGACAGTGTGCACTGTCATTGCCCTACACTCCCCAGCATGCACTGTTATATAAATACGCACTGTGCAACTATATTTCGTATCACTGAGGTTTGAGGTTTTATGCCGGTAGTACTGAAGGTCGCCTGTGGACCGCTACTCTGTAGTTCGGTGGCTAGGTGCGAGCCGTTGGGAACAGCCTACAGTCTCCAACTTCACGGCGGAAGAATCTTCTGCCTTCTCTGAAATTGTGGTACTTACATAATTACACCACCCGGCCCCACATCAGCCTCGTTTCACGGCCGATCATGTTAATGGGTCCGATGTGGGTCGCCTTGCGGCCGGCAGTTCTGTTATACTGACCGAGGACCTTTGTGACTTTTGGCTTCAGAATTGTGTACATTTGATGTACGATATATACACACATACCTACATATAGTATATTCAAATGTATATAGTATATATACATACACCTGTACATGGTATATACACAGCATATACCTACACGTAGTATGTATATATGCATTGGAATTTTTCTTCGAGTTAATTCTTCCGGCCGCACTATGGCCCTGGGGTAGACTCAGCCTGTAACAGAAACGAGTACCAGGAATATCTCCTGGGGGGTAAAGGCGGCCGGTGCGTAGGGCTGACAACCTTACGACCTTCATGTGCCGACTGTCTAGAAATCTGGGAGCCTCAGCCTCCTGGAACCCTCAGGGCCTGTCCAGGGATTGCTGTACCTTTTGTACTTACACGTAGTGTAACTGCGTCTGCAGTTCTGACTTACAGTATTAACTGTAAAGCAAGCTGCGTTTGTATCTGACACTAAGATCAGTAGGACAGTTGTTACGGACGGAAACAAATGGAGGGTCCGGTTTCTGCAGAACGACAAATGTAGCGACGTTACACACACAGACGACATTCCAGCTGCCGCTCTTGGACTCAGGTTTGCCCAGTCGTATTTCTGCGTTAAAATACGACTGCTATTTTCACGACCGCGGTACGGTCGTCTCTTTCTGTACAACGTGCAGTATTTGCGAAAGTAAAAACTGGACTTGTATTAACCCGTTGAAGCATGCAATGAATGTGAACGTTATACAGAAATGTATTTACGTCGCAGTAAACGCGCTGTGTGCCCGTTGCAAAGATTAACCGGGTAATGCTGCTCAGGGATTTGTACTGCTTAAATACACAACGTGGACAGAGCGCAGAGTTTTGTAATACTGAGCGCATGGCGCTGTGTTCTTTGAAGGGTTCAGAAAATGAACTTACTGAATTAACAACAGTACAAGTCAGTCCAGCCTGTTGGGTTCTTGAAGTACACCTGAAGGTCGGCACAGACTAAAGCGATTCTGTCAGTCGTCGACTTCTGTAACTGCAGCGATGATTGTAGCTGCATACTTTCGACTTAAGAATCTACTACATCGAAACGCAATGACGCTGACGGTAGAAACAGAAATGCCGTCTCTTTCTAGCACAGTAATTCGCTGATGATATCTCATTTTTCTTCCCCTACTGTGGAACCCCAAAGTTCATTACCGTGTTCACAAGAGCTGTTTTATGTGTACATGACGGTTAACTTAGGTACCTGAGTAAGGTTGGCTCAAATGTTCGTTTTAAAGAGTTTGAGGTCACCTCAAGGTCTTCCGGTTGTGTCAGTGAGGGTTACAAGAAGGACTAGTTAGTTCTAAATTCAGTATATCGATGTACTCTTTTGATGGGGTTGGCACACAGTTCCGCACTTGACTCATTCCAAACGTTAACTTGTAACTCTGTCCTGAAGTAGGCGAATATCAGACGTTTCATCACGCCCCATTTTAATTATCAGTGTGCGTATACGAAATCTTTTGGTGGGATTCTAGAGCTGCCAAACGTTTTGTGCCCTTCACGTTTGCCAGCAGAAAGCACGCGCGCTTTGCAGTGATTTTATTAGTAATCGCCGTGTTCACAAGAGCCCGCCACTGGCTTTATCTTGAGCCGGATGAATCTCCATCATACCCTGACACACTTCCTTAAATTGTGACATCCTTCTGCCGTCTGGACGGTCCGGGGATCGAATCCCGGTTGGGGGCGAAATTTTCGGCACCCGTCCAGACCGGCCCTTGGGCCTACCGAGCCTCCTGTACAACGGGTACCGGGTCATTCCCGGGGGTAAAGCGGCCGGGGCGTGGCATTGACCACCCACCCCCATCTAGCGCCGAGGTTAAAGAAAGAGTAGAGCTATACCTCTACTCCCCCTCTGGGCCTTCGTGGCCTATTCTAGGGTGAACTTTACCTTTACTCAGTTGTGCCCCACTGTGGTTGGCGTTGCCCGACAGTGGCGCCGAGATCAAGACGACGGGTCAGGCTAGAGTTGTGCAGTGTCACCTGCATTGATTTACTGACCTGATGGCTGAAGGTCGTGTAGAAAGAGAAGCTGACAGACCTACGCGATCGCCTGATTTATGCCAGACCGGAGGCTAGATTATTCCATATCATTCTTATTCTCAACTTCGCGTTTGACCGTAGGGGCATATGTCGTCCTAAGGCAGTAGCAACGGATTTATCGGCGCACTGTCTACCTGTCTGTCAGTCTGAAAGGTTTGTTGCGTTTAGCGCTACAGGCTCGTGGCTGTGAAACATGGCCCCTTGTACCGAGATAGGGACATGTACTGTAAGAATTTGGTAACAGAGTGCTAAGGAAAGCGTGGTTTGATGTCAACAGAAATTTAGCGACTCTGTGAATCTGTGAGGGTGTATCGTTTGAATGTGATCTAGTGGATATTATGCTCACAAAGTCTCACTGTATAGTATAATTCTTCTAAGCCTCGCCATATAGGCCTGCAATGAAGGGAAGTACTGTTCGATCTCAGCTTTGCGATTGTAGAGGCTGAGAAGCGTGGGGAAAGAGCCTGGCGCGTATTCCTTAGAGATCGCAAAGCTGAGTCTCAAAGTGTAGGCATCATACGTCACTTGCAGAACGTTTTTCGATGTCTGCAAATGTTTAAATTCATTGTGATACGAGTGAGTAGCCGAATACGTCAGATGGGCTGTGCAAGAGAAGTGCTGAACGTATTGTCGTCAGCTCCTGCATATCTCTGTCATTAGGTGTTGTAAGTTACCCATGCCACATTGGTCACGGTCGGCTTACTCATCGTCCTTTTCGCCAGGTATTAAGCCACGGGCCTCATGCCAGGCCCTTCGAAGTAATGAACCTTCTGTACCTCCGTCCATTTGGTTTGCGAGGTTATGTTTAGCTAGCAGTTCGGGCAGTCGAGGTATAAAGTCTGTATTTATTTTTATCGTTGTGTTTGACAAGAAAATTTACTTTAAAATTCGATTCTTCTGGGGTGATGCGCCGTGTCTAAAGCAGCCCAAAGGCTTGCTTGACTGCTTGGTCCTGAGGCACTCGAGTCTTCAAGACGCCGTGACTCTACCAGTCGGCACGCGTGACATCCTCTACAACATGAATCGTCAGTAACTCTCAGATCCCACAAATTTACTTGGCTGATTGATTGTTTGCCGATCCCAGTGGCGCGCGGTCTAAGGCGTGGGTCTGGGGCCGCTCGCTTGCTGGGATTGTAGGTTCGAATCCCGCCTAGGGCATGGATGTCTGTCTGTTGTGAGTGTTGTGTGTTGTCAGGTAGAGGTCTCTGCGACGAGCTGGTCACTCGTCCAGAGGAGTCCTACCGAGTGTGGTGTGTCTGAGTGTGATCGTGAAGCCTCGACAGTGAGGAAGTCAATGGAAGAAGAAGAAGAGAAGAAGAAGATTGATTCTTTGGTTTATTTAACAGTGACTTTGCAGTGGCGTGGTTTATGTCGTTCAGAGTTGTATGGATGATTGAAGAGGATATGGGAGGTGGTGGGCGTGGTTTTATTTTAAGGGATGTCCAAGGGGAGTGAGGAAACCCACGAGAAAACTGTCAGAGTAACCGACCTCTGTGCCGACATTCGAAGCCGGGCCCTTCTTAATGCGAGAGCGGGATGCCGACCTCTGAACAGTGTGGTACATGTCCCGAACTGTAGGTAGTGTTCACTGATGTTGCCTGTAAAGCGTGCAAGCAACCTGCTGGCCCCGAGGTGCAAACCCCATCTGCGTTGGTTCGCAGCAATGCAAGCGGTAATTGACAGACTGCCCTGGCTGAACCGCGGTGTTATTTGTTTTTCTGTATCTTTATTATGCAATATTATTTATTGAACTGTGGCAATGTGTGGCCATTTGTCAGCTTGAAGTAGGGATTTGTAAGATCGCTATGTATATACGGATTACAGGTCACAGTAATGGGAGTTCTGTAAAATAATTTTAGGACTGAAATGAGTGTTAATGCAAATCCGATTGTGTTGTTGTCAGAAGTGTTCACTACCCTGCGTGTTGGTCATGACGTTTTAAGTCCGGTCAGCCAGAAAACTGCGGGTAATAACATAAACGGTTTGCGTTATGTCGCTTGAGCGCCGCTGTCGTCGTGACGTTCGAACGGCATGGCTGGTTACGTAGTCGAATTGTGTTGGAAGTGTGTAAGTAGATAGTGTGGGCTGTTGTGGACACGGTAATGAACCTTTGGTTACCGTGAAAGGCGGCGAATGCATTGACTAACTGAGCGACTGTCAGTTTCTGAAGGAGGACTGTGCTCCATATACAGAGTGATTCAGGAGAAAGGGCCAATATTTTGGGAGGTGATAGTATCGGTCATTGTGAGAAGAAAAAGTGCGTATCTGGTCATTGTGAGAAGAAAAAGTGCGTATCTGGTCATTGTGAGAAGAAAAAGTGCGTATCGGTCATTGTGAAGAAACTATCGGGTCATGTAGTGCGAGAAGAAAAAAGTGCGTATCGGGTCCATTGTGAGAAGAAAAAGTGCGTATCGGGTCATTGTGAGAAGAAAAAGTGCGTTATCGGGTCATTGTGAGAAGAAAAAGTGCGTATCGGGTCATTGTGAGAAGAAAAAATGCGTATCGGGTCATTGTGAGAAGAAAAAATGCGTTATCGAGATGTCATTGTGAGAAGAAAAAATGCGTATCGTCATGTTCCAGTTCTGAATGGTTACCGAGATGTTTGAATATGTAAATACAAAAGCATTGTGAATTGTTATAAAGAAAGAGAAATTTTTCACTTCTGTTGTATTATAATTTTAAATTTAATATTTAAATGACACATTTGTTACAGTTCACAATAAACGTTACAAAATCCCACCGTCAACCTCAGTGCACTTTGCAACTCGTGCGCTAAGATCGCGTGTTGTTCGTCTCAGTTGATCTTCACGTTTCTTTATGCGGACAGCAGCGTACAAAATGTGAGCGAGCAATTCGTCTGTGTGTCCACCTTTGTTTTGTAAACTTCGCTCTTCATGCAGCCCCACAAACAAAAGTCTAATGAAGTTAGGTCTGCAGATTCAAACGGCTCTATCTCACAATTTCAAAAATCCAACAAATGCACTATATTGTCAAGTAGTGTTCAATATCCCCTACATATGTTTCGGCTCCAGTTGAACCATCTTCAGGGGGTCAAGGTTACATTCATGTTACATCCATTAGTTACTCTGATAATATAATATAATATAATATATACACACCACAATACACAGTCAAGTTACTATCACATTAAGACACTACAGTACATACAATTACGTTGTATACTCCTTTTATACTGTGACACGAATTGTGTCTACTTTGGAGTATAAAGTATAAATATAATGTATGCGATGTAAAAAATATAAAATTAGACTCTTCAGCTGGTATATTGTTATTAAAATTGAAGATTGTCATTAAAAATTGCTGGCAGTGGTTTTTTGTTTATACAAATTGGAGTTGACCAAGCTCTGTTAGTTGTCTTTTAGTACCAAGTGTCAAGGTGTCTTGTGGTTACTGACTGACTGGTTATGGTTGGGTCGAGTGTAACCATTCACAATTAGACACATGTTTGTATGAACCTCTCTTTCTCACAATAACCGATATTGTCACCTCCCAAATATTGGCCTTTCTTCCCGAATCACCCTGTAGTTAGTTGTTTCGGAAAGAATTTTATGCTGTACGTTGACTGTTTTATGTTGCTTGCACAGAAAATTTACAGACGGCTGTTCAGTCACGTAACGAAGTCCATGGCTTAGGTCGCTGAGCTAGCCAACAAATTTTAAGGACCAAAGATCCAGTTCTGTGCCAAGAGCTCGCCACTGTGCCGTATCTTGTAGCAGATCAATCGGTTCACATCTTTCAACAATTTTTATTGAAGATAAATTTTAATTTCTTTCTATCCATACCTAGGTCTTCCAGCCGGTCGTTTTCCGTTGCTTACTTTGAGCCAAACGATCCGCCCAGCCGAGGATATGGCTGTCTTTGTGTAACACATCTGTAGTTTATTTAGCATGAGAGTTTGTTAGGCTTTATCCATGTAAGGCCGAAATATGTGGAACAGTCTGGCATTAAGTAGGACTAATGGTCAGAGTTGAGTTGTTACTGACGGTTCTTTACTTTCCTGTTATATATCGTGTCAGAACGGGATGTGTAGGGTGGGCCGGATAGCTCAGTCGGTGTAGTGACTCGCTACGGGCTGGACGGTCCGGGGATCGAATCCCGGGGGGGCGGGATTTTCTGTATCCTTCCAGACCGGCCTGGGGCCCACCCAGCCTCCTATACAATGGGTAGCGGGTCTCTTTCCCGGGGGTAAAGCGGCCGGGACGTGAAGTTGACCACCCACCCCCATCTAGTGCCAGGGTTAAAGAAAGAGTAGAGCTATACCTCTACTCCCCTCTGGCCTTCATGGCTGTTCTAGGGGAACTTAACCTTCACCTTTACGGGATGTGTAGGCCAAAGAAATGTATATGTGTTATATATATATATATATAAATTTTTATTACCAACCACTGCACAATTCTTTTTACTCCTAAATGTTTGGGCTACCCATCGTAGCTATCATCAGGGAGTCACTTTTCACATACCTGCCCTGATGATAGCTACGATGGGTAGCCGAAACATGTAGGACCAAAAAAGAATTGTGCAGTGGTGTAATGTAGACTTGTATGTAAGCAGACTTGTATGTAAAGCAGCTGCACGGAATATGTATAAAATTGTGTATATATGTATATTGTAAATTTCGTGGCAAATATTAAAACGATCGCTTACATGTTGGAGGAGTATCGTACCTAGAACGTGCTTGTTTGTGGCGGGGAGCGGGAGGTGCTGGACACTGCCTTAGTGCGACGTGCGACGTGCAGTTTACACAAGTAAGGTACTTTGGTAATATACATTTTGGAGTCTTTTTCGCCACGCGTTTGGTTTGTAAGTGATTTTTTTTAACTGCGTGTCTGCCGAGATATTTTATTTGTGGTATGTAATCGAGTCCCAAAACCGAAACCCGCCGCTTTTTAAATAACTTATGTACAGTCAAACTCGGTTATAACGTCATGAAAGGGACCGAATAATTTGTGTCGTTATAAACGAGTGTTGCTCTAACCGAGGAGTGTGATGTTATGGTTAACAGTGAGGAATTAATTGGTACCACAGAGTGTCTGACGTTATAGACGAGGTGTTGCATAAACCGATGTCGTTATAACGGGTTCGTCTGTACTTGTGTTGGAGAAACATTTATACTCCTGTCTTTAATATGTGATTTAGAGCGACTGTTGGTGTTGTTAAAATAAAGTTATTGTAAATGTTTCCAGGTATTTTGTTGTGAACGGCCAGACCATTGTTTGTTTTAAAATCTTAGCAGCAGAGAATTACTTCCAGAGCAACCCCAAGAGCTACGGCTTAGCAGTGCCTAGACAGCTAAGTGGCTAACATCGTTATACACAACAAGCATTAATTCTCGGCAAGCACATTTCATAACCAGACGCAAGAGATTAAGAAACGACAGAGCCATGAAGGTTACTGCTAATGGGGGAAAAATGTAATAAGGAAAGAGACGCGAAACGGTCCGCCAGGCGAATAAAAATTATTTGTGACATGAAATGTATGCAGGCTAAGACGCTGGCAGGAATAGCAGTTCTCCGTCGTTAGCCAAATATTCGCCGTGTTGTAATGCTGGTTTTGTGTGGCATGAAACTTGTTCTTGTTTCTGCTAAAGACAGCACAGTTTGCAGACAGTCCGCAGTACGTGTATTTGATACATTAATTCAGATCTGTGCATTGAAGAACTGCATGATTCAGGGTCGCGGCGACGGACAGTGTAAAGTGAAAAATTCCTGGGAAGAATGCCTCAACCGGTACAAAATTGCGGTACATTTTTGCTGTCGATATCGAGGTACTGTAACAGACTGTCAGTGCGATCCTGTCGTTGCAAAGTGTTAACATTAACTGCTCTGTTGTAGGCAACAGTTACAGACGCTGTTTTGTGGCTTGTTTAACGACGTAGTGTCGATGATCTTGCTACTAGCGTGTAGTTGCCTGGATGAAATACGAAGTCGACACACCTGTCAGGATGTTCGGTGTCGCGGATGACATTCGAACCGCTGTTTTGATGATGATAATATACTGAGAAGCTTATAGTCGCTCAGCTAGCCCATACATTGTTCGTCGTTTATGGAATCTGTTTCATTACTATGTTCACAAGATCCGTGATTGGGTCATATAATGTGCCAGATTAGTCCAATCCACATCTTCTGACCCTACTTAGGTAAGTTTAGTAACGTCTTTTTTTCCTCGAGGTTTTTGCGGCCGAAATTGTGTACGTGTTTCGTATGTCATGCGTACTACATGCCTCGCCCTTCTTGTCCTCCTTGTTTTGATTCGTCTAGGAATGCGTTGAACTAGTTAAAGTGATAAAATAATGCAGTCGGACGGACAGACGCAGCGTTCCTGTGTCGCACGCATATGATCCAGTTTGTAACACATCTGTAGCAGTTTAATAATTTGATCGCACTTACACATACATACATACATACATACATACATACGTACATACACACATACACACATTCATTCCACAGATCCACAAGTCTGTCGGAAGTGACAACTCGATGTGCAATAAGTCATAATATACAAATATACAGCTATACAGACTAAAGAATTTTACATTTGAACACTATAAACGCGTTTTCTCTTCAAAACCAAGATTGTTTGTTCAGCTTAGCTGCTTAGCGACTTGCAAAATTATGCTGGACAGGAAAGGAGCAGTCGACATACAACATTACAACGGGATTACGTGTTCTCAATAATGAGGCGAGGTGGCTTGGTATAGTAATGGGCTAAGGACCGAGGAATCGGGGTTCGGTTTCTGGCGGGGGTTGGGGTGCAGCCTTCACACTGGCGCTTGGGCTCACCCACCTCGTGTCCAGTGTTACCGGCGGCTCTTTCCGTGGGGTGCAACAGCTGTGACGTGAACCTGACCACGTGGCTGTTGCCGTAATTACGCATAGGGACAACTTTGCTGTAGTTGTTTTGTGAGTTTGTATTTGAATGGAGAAATTAGAAGGGTCTGTGTGGGGCCTGACATTGGTCTAGATCAGTGATATTCAACCTGGGGTACGCGTACCCCCGGGGGTACACGAAACATCTTACGGGGTACGTAAAATTTAAAAAATATATATATTATTTCGTGATAAACACTGAATCATCAGGGCCAGATTTAGGGTTAGCCACAAGAGACCGGAAGTAAGGACATGCGATTTGGGAGCGCCATTTTTCTCTCTCTCCTTTATGCGATTCTTATCTGGGCGGCTAGTTTCATTTTATTCCACACAGTGCATATAATATATTTGTTATTTAATAGTTTGACTCTCCTTTTTCGCATTTAAAACTTATTATTCAATACATTATTTTGGATGTAATTTATGTAACTTATTTTAGATGTAGATTATAGACTGTGTATAACTTGAATTATGCACCAACAAATTTGAGGGTACAAAGTTGAAGAGAAATTATATGTGGGGGTACGCGAACACAAAAATTTGAATGCCACTGGTCTAGATAGAGGCAATCATTTAATACGAAAGGCAGGTGGGTCATAAGCTTACAGTTGCCACTTGCTACTTGTACAGAGTAGAATAATGTAATAGGTTTATAGTATGATACTATAACTCCTCTCATGTCTTGCCAGGCTGTATTTCGTGACTTTAGCGATGAAGTAACACTGCTATTCCTTAAAATACAGTTGTATTTGGACCGTGTTGTTGCATAATGACTGCCTGACAGCACAATAAATGCGGCTCTTTTAACTTCGTTCCTCGGATCAGATTTCACGCTTCGTTTGTCGCTTCAGTCATGGATAAACGAGTTGTTGCCTAGGTTTAATAAAGTTGCGCAAAGCTCTTCCCTCCATTATTTCACGTGTAAATTTTAGTTATGTCATGGAACATTGGTAGAGTTTTAGGTCTAAAGAATTGTGATGATAATGTTGTTGATATTTTGAGTTGTCTGTGTAAAGTGTTTGATCTAAATAGTTGCATGAAACTTAATGTTATATATACGTATTCCGTGCGGTTGGTTTACATATGCAATATAGAATACAAGTTATTTGCAAGAGAGATGTTTGGAGACAGACTTTTATATTTTGCATATTAACGTACTATATTTTAATGTAATGCATATAATTGAAACTGTACAAATTTATTGATACTATATAGCAACTACTGCGGTAAATAATTAATGTACATATTACCAGTCATTGACATAATATACGCTGCGCATGTCTGTGAAAAGTGACTCCCTGATGATGGCTACGATGGTTAGCCGAAACACGTAGGAATACAAAGAAATGTAGTTCAGTGGTTGGTAATAAAAACTTATAAGTGGTATGGTAACATTTACATAGCGTAGGCATAATACCGTTATTTAATGATCTTGAGGTAGAGAGATGTGAACCGTTGCCAGCGAGTTATGACGTACTGTCTGCCTGCCAAGCCCCGTGCCATAGCGTGCCTGTGTACTGAGCTGCATATATGCACGTTGCATATCGCCAGACTGTGCCAGTGTTCTGCCGGACCACCGGAGTAGTGGTTACATACCTGCTTTGTAGTCCGGACAGCCGCGACCACAGCCCAGTACTTATACTCTATACTAAGTTGGATCTTACATGAAGAAATCCGTTGAGAGAGCCTGAACTGGATCGATTTGGCTCAGGATAGGACTGGTGGCGGGATTTTGTGAAGGCGGAAATGAACCTTCGGGTCCGTAAAATGCGGGAAATTTTCTTGACCGGCTGAGGAACTAAGATTTCAAGGATGTCACTGCTTCATGGTGTTGGTTAGTTAGTTAGTTAGTTAACATAATCTGAACCTTTTTAAATTTCTTTACGTTGTGTTCACCGTGCATTTTGATATCACTCAGCATTTTGATATCACTCAGCATTTTGATATCACTCAGCATTTTGATATCACTCAGCATTTTGATATCACTCAGCATTTTGATATCACTCAGCATTTTGATATCACTCAGCATTTTGATATCACTCAGCATTTTGATATCACTCAGCATTTTGATATCACTCAGCATTTTTATATCACTCAGCATTTTGATATCACTCAGCATTTTGATATCACTCAGCATTTTGATATCACTCAGCATTTTGATATCACTCAGCATTTTGATATCACTCAGCATTTTGATATCACTCAGCATTTTGATATCACTCAGCATTTTGATATCACTCAGCATTTTGATATCACTCAGCATTTTGATATCACTCAGCATTTTGATATCACTCAGCATTTTGATATCACTCAGCATTTTGATATCACTCAGCATTTTGATATCACTCAGCATTTTGATATCACTCAGCATTTTGATATCACTCAGCATTTAAACCAACATTCACTAAACCATTTGGTATGTTATCTGTGGTCTTTTGGGTAATTACACGGCGTCGTGTGGTAATTATTTGGCATGTTGGTATGTTGAAGTGAACGTGACCTTTAACCCCTGTTGATGACTATTACAGCCGAAACATGTGTAGGGTTCGTGGACATGCTTAAGAAATAAAGTGCATTTGTTGGTTTAATTGTTGAGTGATAGTCTCAACCTGTTTGGGACAGTTTGTGCTATCGTCCTTTGGATCCAAGTGCTTTTCTTCTGAGGTCCGTAAACAAAAATTCTGTTTGAATGCATCTAACCTCTTTAACTCCTTGAATAAAGGCAATAGACGGTCTATCTGTAGCCGTAGTTTAAGCATAGTCTCCGTATGCCTATTAGCAAAAGAAGGATTTTAAAGAACAAATGAGGCAGAATGTTACATTTCAGGATGTCATGCATAACGCCAGCAAGGCAAGCTTGAAATAGAGTTGAAAATGGGATTAGACGCGGACAGGTGCCGTACACTTTGTTCCACAGAGCTGTTTAATGTGTCGCAGCTACCTTTCGTAACGACGACACACAAACGAACGAAATACCTTTCCTGCGTTGTACTTGTTTCCTTCATATTATGCGTTGGTAGTTCCTCTGGGGAATAGAAACCCACGAAACGCAACTGAAACCGACAGAAAATAGGAACAAAAAGCGAAATAAACAAGAAGGAAGGAATGTAACAATGAATTAAGGAGAGATAGAGAAAGGAATAAACGAGAGAAGGAAGGGAGAATGAGGAAGGAAAATAAAGAAGGAAGGAGAGGCAGAAGCGAAGAAGGATGGTCAGAAGTACAGAAAAACGGGAAGAAACAAGGAAAGAAACCAGTGAAGTACTCCCGAAATGTTTTCGTGAAATTATGATGATGTTAAAGGTAAAGGTAAAGTTCTCCGAGAACGGGCCATGAAGGCCCAGAGGGGGAGTAGAGGTATAGCTCTACTCTTTCTTTAACCCTGGTACTAGATGGGGTGGGTGGTCTCGCCCCACCGGGGTTCGATCCCCGGACCGTCCAGCCTTTAGCGAGTCGCTATACCGACTGAGCTATCCCGGCCCACATTGTGATAATGATGATAACTCGAATCATCGTAATATGAAGCGTGAAATTCGTGTGATGACATGCAGTAAACACTTCTGTTAGCAAGGCACTAAAACCGAGCTTACGAAGCGTAATATTTCAGAGCCATTGCTTCTGGTGCTTTGTCCCCGCATCGCGAGCCGGGGTTCTGCCTTAAAGCAAGCCACATTGCTGCTCTTCAGCCCATAATTCGTCTGTGTGTTCGTGCGTGCCATGCACAGTTGCACAAAGGGGCAGGTCTGTCTGCCGCCCGCCAGGTTATTTGGTGTGGCGATGTTTCATTAACATAGTACAGGACCTATATGTTTCGTGAAAAATGTATAAAATATTACGTACGTGGATTTACGCGATACGTGGACTTAGACTTTCTTGATACTAGGAAACATTGGACGACATAACGCCCACAGATGTCACTAACGTGCGTGATGTGAGGTCAGGCAGCCTCGTTCAGTGATGGAGTCGTTTAAAGTGAAGTAGGCAGCGCGAGTTCTTGGCAGATCTGACTGTTTCTGCACCAGCTATTGAGACAAAGTGTCTGGCACCGCGTTCAGAAAATATAACAATTTGATGTGCCACATGACACAGAAGTAACACAGTTCGAACGTAGCGAAGTGTTTCAGTGGAGGTGACCCTGTTGAGGAACCAGTCGTCTGTCTGTCTCTCTCTTCGTAACCAGGGTATTAGCACAGCAGAACACTTTCCTTCGTCTGACAGCATCAAGGTCTTGTCCACTGCACGTTGCTTCTGCAAGGTGCGTTGACCCAGCCCGGCCGGGCGACTGCAAGTTACATGTCCCTGTCTGTTGACGACGCCGATCCCTTCAACGCGATGTTCTGGACAGCTGAATGCGTCTAAGGAAAGTCGAGGAGGAAAGGCCGTGGAGTATTCTTTCTTTCCTTAATTCCTAGCTGTCTCGTCTTCTTTCTGCCTTTAGATTTTTCGTAATTTCTTTGTTTTATTCTTTTTCTGCGTTTCATTCTCTTTTCCTTTTTTTGTTTGTATCCATTATTTCTGTGTTTTATATATTTCTAGTTTCGTTTTGTCTTCGTATGTTCTGTCTTTGTAACGTCCCTTCCCTCCTCCCTTTGTTCTTTCCATTTTTGTTTCTTTTTTCTGCCTGTGTCTCTTGCTCGACACAGCAGCTCACTGTGTCTGGATAGCTGGGTTAATCTCAGGCCTCCACCTGCAGAGGACTTGGCTCTGTAGGCACTTAATATGTATAACTGGAACACGCAGTACAGAATGTTGCCATGCGAAAGTAAATTCGATGTCCCTACAAGCTGAGCGCCACGTCTTTAGAGGCTATTGTAGCTCTTTTTTGCAACCAGTGTTTCTGAGAGCGTGCTGTGCTGCTACTACGTAGCTGCAGTTCCTAGTGAGCACGCTGGAGTCCAACCAGTTTGGCACAGGGCCAGACCGTTTGCTGGATGGCGTTCCAAGTCCTCCATGCGGAAAATGTAAAATAACTGAATTTGATAACAACGGCACATGGTATTGTATGGTAATGCCTCGTTTCGTAACACCTCGGAGACCTGATTCAAGTACTGGTAATGGGGCTGCAATCAACAGCCTCCAGAGAGGATCCGCCCTAATGCATGTTTATGGATATTGTTTGTTGGTTTTGTTTCTCACGTCGGTGATTGGCTTATGCTGTACTCAGCGACCCGCTATACCTGCAGTTAAGTGTGGTCGTTATTATTAAAGGTGAATTAACGAAGGTTACGTTTACTGTCGTTATCCTATCAGCCAGGAAGGACGGAATGCCTAAGGAGCACGTAAAGTTCGCCGGTCGAGATATGAAACGCTGCCCATTCCATTCCATGTTCATTTGAGTCAGAGGAACTTCGCTTTTTGATTTGGATCATGATATCGATTTCTTTAACGAGGTGCTTCAGTATGCACATTTTGTGTAGCGTCGAATGAAAGAATGATTTATTAGCGATGAATTATAAAGAGAGCGGTAGGAAGCCGTTTTGGCATAATTTAAGGTAGTAGAGCCATGCCAGTATTTGCCTGGAGGGACTGGGGTAAACTACGAACAGGTGGAAAGTGGGAGTAAGTGTTTTGGCGTTTTAATAATTGATAAACACCATCCACCAAACACAGCTATATTTATTGTGTAACGGATTGTTACCAACGAGCTACATGTTTCGGTACTGCTGGGCCATCATAAACACTTAGAAAGAAGTTAAAAGTATAAGGTGTATTTTAATACGTTTAACAGTTGTAAGCGAGATCTCACAGGATATATATATATATATATATATATATGTAATTAGATGTGGTAGCGAAATCAACAAATGCACAAAAGTATATGAAAGTATATTATAAACATAGTAGTACCTCCTACATGTTTCGGCCATTTATGTGGCCATCCTCAGGGAGTTACGTTACAAAGGATGGATACATCGAGATATTACAGAACTTTGTGAACCAGTGCACAGATATAAAATACTAAGTTTTAAAAACAGATGTTCAAAGTACATACTTAACTTTGAAGTACAGATATGTATTTGTACTTGTATCATTCGTTACACAGTAGATATGTATTTGTACTTGTATCATTCGTTACACAGTGGATATGTATTTGTACTTGTATCATTCGTTACACAGTAGATATGTATTTGTACTTGTATCATTCGTTACACAGTGATAGTATTGTACTGTATCTTCCTTACACAGTGGATATGTATTTGTACTTGTATCATTCGTTACACAGTAGATATGTATTTGTACTTGTATCATTCGTTACACAGTGGATATGTATTTGTACTTGTATCATTCGTTACACAGTAGATATGTATTTGTACTTGTATCATTCGTTACACAGTAGATATGTATTTGTACTTGTATCATTCGTTACACAGTAGATATGTATTTGTACTTGTATCATTCGTTACACAGTAGATATGTATTTGTACTTGTATCATTCGTTACACAGTAGAATGAATCGTAAATTTCTTGTCTCTATTTGGCACTTATTAATTTTCCGGCTTTGCCAGGGTAAGCGTTAACTTACGTTTTCTCATCAAATGTCGCTGCGGGTAACATCGATGTGTCGCGGGTAACATATCGCTGTGTAGCGGGCAACATATCGCTGTGTATCGGGCAACATATCGCTGTGTCGCGGGCAGCATATCGCTGTGTAGCGGGCAACATCGCTGTGTCGCGGCACATCCTGTCGCGGCAACATATCGCTGTGTTGCGGGCAACATGTTGCCTGCGAGCTACGGATTGAGCGGACCTGCACTAGCGTATTCCATCTACTTCTCTTTCATTCGTATATCAGAGCCCGGCGTCAGTAACTCATTATTTAGCATTAATTACTATACTGGCGAACAAGTATACGTTGTCACTGTTGGCTGTCGCCGTATCTTGAGGCACAAAACAAAGCGTACCTGCTAGCGTCTACGTCAGTTTGCATCCCGAGCCATCACAAAACAAAGCGTACCTGCTAGCGTCTACGTCAGTTTGCATCCCGAGCCATCACAGAACAAAGCGTACCTGCTAGCGTCTACGTCAGTTTGCATCCCTAGCCATCACAGAACAAAGCGTACCTGCTAGCGTCTACGTCAGTTTGCATCCCTAGCCATCACAAAACAAAGCGTACCTGCTAGCGTCTACGTAAGTTTGCATCCCGAGCCATCACAAAACAAAGCGTCCTGCTAGCGTCTACGTCAGTTTGCATCCCGAGCCATCACAGAACAAAGCGTACCTGCTAGCGTCTACGTCAGTTTGCATCCCGAGCCATCACAAAACAAAGCGTACCTGCTAGCGTCTACGTCAGTTTGCATCCCGAGCCATCACAGAACAAAGCGTACCTGCTAGCGTCTACGTCAGTTTGCATCCCTAGCCATCACAGAACAAAGCGTACCTGCTAGCGTCTACGTCAGTTTGCATCCCTAGCCATCACAAAACAAAGCGTACCTGCTAGCGTCTACGTAAGTTTGCATCCCTAGCCATCACAGAACAAAGCGTACCTGCTAGCGTCTACGTCAGTTTGCATCCCTAGCCATCACAAAACAAAGCGTACCTGCTAGCGTCTACGTCAGTTTGCATCCCGAGCCATCACAAAACAAAGCGTACCTGCTAGCGTCTACGTAGTTTGCATCCCGAGCCATCACAAAACAAAGCGTACCTGCTAGCGTCTACGTCAGTTTGCATCCCGAGCCATCACAAAACAAAGCGTACCTGCTAGCGTCTACGTCAGTTTGCATCCCGAGCCATCACAAGAACAAAGCGTACCTGCTACCGTCTACGTCAGTTTGCATCCCGAGCCATCACAGAACAAAGCGTACCTGCTAGCGTCTACGTCAGTTTGCATCCCGAGCCATCACAAAACAAAGCGTACCTGCTAGCGTCTACGTCAGTTTGCATCCCGAGCCATCACAAACAAAGCGTACCTGCTAGCGTCTGCGTCAGTTTGCATCCCGAGCCATCACAAAACACTTTCCCCAGTTCCACTGATTGCACGCAATTAATCACGGGTTCCTGGCGTCGGGAGTCAAGGCGCTTGTCATGCGTAGGCGTCAGATACTGGCTTAATTTTGTAGTGCACGATCGAACGCAGATTTGCCGCCCCTTACGACAGAAGAGTCAAGCAGGACGGATACAGCCCAGCTGCTGCCACGCACGTATCAGCTCGCTAGTTCCGTTTGCACTGCCACCTAATATCCACACCATTCGGCAAGCTGACGCCATAATTGACTTCACCAAGAACCGTCTGTTTAATGGACTTGTTACTTTTATGGGTCAGATCTCCCGGTAGGGTAAAAAGTACCGCTGTGAGCGTAGCGTTGCGCGGTTGCGTACAATTAAGGCGACAATGTGAGTCGTCTGTGTTGCACTGCACATTCACACTCACAGACAGCAGTGTGCTTCTGTTGTGCGATGGTTATGGAGCTGGGCTGTTTTGAAGTGTGGGCCGGTATAGCGACTCGCTAAGGGCTGGACGGTCCGGGGATCGATTTCCGGTGAAGGCGAGATATTCCGCACCCGTCGACACCGGCCCTGGGGCCCACCCAGTCTCCTGTACAATGGATACCGGGTCTCTTCCCCGGGGGTAAAGCGGCCGGGCGTGGCGTTGACCACCCACCCCATCTAGCGCTGAAGTTAAAGAAAGAGTAGAGCTACACCTCTACTCCCCCTCTGGGCCTTTATGGCCTGTTCTAGGGTGAACTTTTACCTTTACCTTTAAAGTTCTCCCTAGAACGGGCCATGAAGGCCCAGAGGGGAGTAGAGGTGTAGCTCTACTCTTTCTTTAACCCCGGCACTAGACGAGGGTGGGTGGTCAACTCCACGCCACGGCCGCTTTACCCGGTACCCATTGTATAGGAGGCTGGGTGGGCCCCAGGGCTGGTCTGGACAGATGCGTAAAATCTCGCCCCCACCCGGATTCGATCCCCGGACCGTCCAGCCCGTAGCGTAGTCGTTATACCGACTACGCTATCCCGGCCCTTATCTTTACCATTACTGTTTTGAACTCTGAATGCGCAGCGGTCGAAATTCCGGAAATGAGTCATACACAGCCCTAAGCTAGCCACGTTTTGGGTTCTGCATTGAACTGGATTCGCTGTAGGTACTCTGAAATGTTACCGCGTGTAACACACCCCCTATTGTACCTCTGTATGTATGTTTGAAAGTTCGTGTCTTTTGTGTTCTGCCCAGTCTGTTATACGGTCCACCATTTTTTTAGAAAAACATTGAAGTTCGACTCAGTCCCATATTAAGCTTGTCAAGCACCGCGGTGACTGTATGGACGGCTTCCTTTGACGTTGGAACTCTGCGTCTTGCCCACAGAATGTTTTTTGTTCCGTAAGATTCTTAGGATAAACAGGGCTTTTGTACTGCGCCGCATTACTCGATTGATCTGTGAGGTAGAAACTGAAGTACTGTGCATTACTTAGGTGAATTGGGCTGGAATAGCTCAGTCAAGGCCACCGGCCGGACGTTCCCGACAGACGGATGATATTCTCTCTCTTTTCCAAAGTGCTCAGACCGGTTGTAGTTTCCACCCACCTTCGTGTTCAGTAGGTATCGAGGGGCTGAACCCCGAGAGTAAAGTGGCCCTGAACGTGAAGCTAGCCATTTATCTATATTTAGGGCCAACTTTAAGAATGAGTGGAGCTGTACCTCCGCTTATCCATATGCCTTCGTGACATGCACAGGTAAAACGTTACCCTTTAATTAGATGGGGGTTTTCCTTCGTTGATGGCTTAAGTAGAGGTTGTATTCGTTAAACCAAAAATAAGCAGAATTAAGGTCGACAGATGACGAATGGGTTAGATGCCCGTTGCAAAGTTAGTAGGCTAGGTTGTGCAAGCACGGATACGTGGGCGGGCTTGCACGATCTTACTGCGGGGACGGTGTGAATTTGTACATCGCTCTGGTTGGAAGAAAAGCAAACGTACTCCGTAGGCCTACAGCAGACCTGTGGAACGCGATGCGCGCACTTTCTGGACGAATTGCAGCATCTCACGATGGAAGTAGACAACATATGATGGCTGAATGTTTTGCATAAGCGTGGGGAAAGATCTGACCATAACTTTTCTGAATTGACAGCTTTGTGAAAATCTGCTCTGTCTGGAGGAGCTGGTTATGCAGCCGGTGTTGCTGTTCCAGTTTAAGAGCCGCTCCTCCAGTTCCCAGAATGTATTCACTTGACACCTGCAGCGCAGTTTTTAGACAACACGCAACACTCGCGTGTTGCCACGGCAGGAAGACAGATTTATACCTTCAACTACATGGAAGTCTATTTTGGTATTCCCCGTTCATCTTCCTTTTGGCTCTAGCAAGTTGTTTCTTTCCTTCAGGGTTTTCAACCAAATATACGCATTTCCGCTGTCCCCGTGCGTGCTGTCTCTTCGCCTGTAGTGCCTGTGTCGTGTGGTTTCCGTAATGCTGTCAGTCTGAGTAGGTTACAAATTACGAAGTCCCGTATTCTCCGTGTTATCATGTTATATTTGTTACGTCCACATATGCATTCTGCTGAACACTTGCCCAAACAACCTCAGTTCATTTCCATATTCTGACCTTCTGGATTATGACACTGTGTAGTCTCTGTCATCACGGCAAAAACCTGAAAATTATACTAGACTACACGGTGTCAATCCAGAAAATTACTTTACACCGCTGTAAGAATCGCAAACTCTCAGACTGTGTGTCTTCGAATATGTGTTGTTGTTCAGTCTTTCGGTGCTGAGAGTTTAACAAGAAATCATTTTTACTGCAAGTACAGGGGGTCTTTTCACAATTACGTTGGAAATGGAGATGTTAAAGTCATCTGACGGTTAACGCCATCTGTGAGACACTGAGTGTAACCACGCCCACCGTGACTGAATAACATACACCATTCGTCAGAGGCCTGTAACTTATGCCGAAGCTATGATTGACAGATGTGCGGATCAAGTCTGTACTGTAACTTTTTCAGTCCTTCGTGTCCTGTCGCAGGCAAACTAGACTCATCGGTAGAATTCTTCGTCAGTTGTGAAATGTTAAATATTTATTTTTACGTTTCTGTATTTGATATGTGCTGTCTTTAGAGAAAATAGGATTACACAGCTCTGCTTCGACTGAAATGATCGCTGGAGATCGCCCAGAAGTGAAACGTCTTGTGAAGTTAGTAACAGCGTTGATTCTCGAGGACCCATGCCTCATGGTAGTCCACTCTGTTTTATCGAACTCACAGGCAAGCAGCGAAATCGTATTTCAGTGTATCTTGTGTATAAAGTGCCGTTCGAGACGTGCAGTCGTGACGAGGTTATCGATCAGATCTATCGCTTTAGTTCCACATAATGGAATCAGCGTCTTGCGGGCTCTGTATAGCGCGACACAGCGCATCAGTCATGTGCAATATGACGCCGTGTACCGACGTTTCGGCGGCACATGCTGCGTCCCGCATCAGTGCAGATCTGTAAGCGTCGCGGCGAGACGGCCGCAGTGGAGCCGACAGAGATGCAGTGAAATTTAAATGAGGCCCGCAAAAGGGCCTGAAACCGGATGGAAATGGGTAAAATGCGAACATTATAGGACGGCGAAGCTAGTAAGGCAAGATGCTGGCAGTACGTTTGCATAAGTTGCTGAAAATACCTCGCATTAATTTGAATGCGTGACTGAGTCCCGTGACGTCAAAAAATCCCGCTACGCTGAAAAATTGCAAGTATGTGACGTAGTGTTGTCGTAGCCACTTGAATGAAACGCCAGAACTGTCTCACGTGTTAACTTTCTTGAGCAAACTGTGCCCGTCAGATGGTCCTGTCGGACTTGGCAGGAGTGAGGTCGGGCGATCGAGGAGGCCAAAGAGTCGGCCCCTTTCGTTATGTCTGTCGATATCGGTAGTGAGAGTCCTTATTGAGACTTAGCAGGATCTTCATCATTGATAAAACGGGACGCTTGGCATGTTGCCGGTGTAATGCTTAGTGTTGAGATTTTTTGTTGTTGTGGCGAAGGGCCCCGCAGCAGAAGCTAGGACGCATCGGAGCCTTAAGGCTTATTGTGCAACCCTTGTAATGGAGCACCGGTGGAATGAAATTGACGGGGAAAACCGAAGTACTCGGGGGAAAACCCTGTCCCAGTGCCACTTTGTCCACCACAAATCCCACATGGGCTGACCCGGGATCGAACCCGGGCCTCCGCGGTAGGAGGCCGGCGACTAACCGCCTGAGCCATGGCACGGCCCTGAGACCAAGTTTACTTACTGCTGTTCGTAACTACTGCACGGTACAGTACGGTAGCCTACAGTAACTACTAGTAAGTGCTAACTACAATAAGTAAGCTGGAGTGTCGATACGTTGATACTTAAATGCTGTGTTAGGAGGAAATTTTGTTATGTGTTATTTTGTGGACCTCAGGAACGTATTACATGAAAGCCGATCTGTAGGTTTTGTGTAGGAATTGCCATTGCCCTCGGTGGACTAGTGGTTAGCGTGCTCGCCACTGGACCCAAGGTTCGCGGGTTCGATCCCGACCGAGGGCGATGGATTTTTATTATTAACAGGGTGATAAAAATCCGGAGCACCACTTTCTTCGGAGGGGAAGTAAAGCCGTCGGTCCCATGTCGTAGATTTACGGCATGTAAAAGAACCTTCGGGCATGAATAGAACAAGCGGCCATTTCTCACCCAAGTCTCCTGACTGCCTGCCAGATGGCTCTCATCAGGATTGAGCAAAAACTTGTGCGGTCAGTGAGCCGGTCACTCACTACAGAATGCACACTTACCGACTAGGAAAACCTTCGGGATGAAGTCCCAAAAAGAAGGAGGCTTTGGCCCACCTCGGGCTGTAACGCCATGGAAGAAGAAGAAGATTGCCATGAAATTGGTGCGGGCCCAGCGCTGGGATTATAACTAACTAACTACCTAACTAACCATGGAGCAGAGTCCGTCTTGAGAAGCTAGCAGGTCGTCAGCTAGTCAAGAAATTCCCCGCGTTTTATGGAACCCGAAGGTTCATTACCGCATTCACAAGAGCCCGCCACCTGTTCCTATCCTGTCCTATTATTATATTATTATTATTATTATTATCATCATCTATCATCATCATCATCATCATCATCCACCTTCCTTCACAGCAGTTCAGCTGGTTGCAAAAAGTACGGTCTCACTGACCAAGCATTTCTTATTCACTGTTCTGCCAAAACTTTTTACCTATACGGCATGTATTGTTACTGCTTTCTGCATTAGAATGTATAGAGCAGGCGGAGATTAAGCAGTTTTAAACTTCCGTGTAATTTTTTTGGTGTGAAACCCGCTGTGAACAGTACTAGTGGTGTTATACAGGCCGTTTGTGATAATACTGCTGTGGACAGTACTAGTGGTGTTATACAGGCCGTTTGTGATAATACTGCTGTGGACAGTACTAGTGGTGTTATACAGGCCGTTTGTGATAATACTGCTGTGGACAGTACTAGTGGTGTTATACAGGCCGTTTGTGATAATACTGCTGTGGACAGTACTAGTGGTGTTATACAGGCCGTTTGTGATAATACTGCTGTGGACAGTACTAGTGGTGTTATACAGGCCGTTTGTGATAATACTGCTGTGGACAGTACTAGTGGTGTTATACAGGCCGTTTGTGATAATACTGCTGTGGACAGTACTAGTGGTGTTATACAGGCCGTTTGTGATAATACTGCTGTGGACAGTACTAGTGGTGTTATACAGGCCGTTTGTGATAATACTGCTGTGGACAGTACTAGTGGTGTTATAAGGCCGTTTGTGATAATACTGCTGTGGACAGTACTAGTGGTGTTATAAGGCCGTTTGTGATAATACTGCTGTGGACAGTACTAGTGGTGTTATACAGGCCGTTTGTGATAATACTGCTGTGGACAGTACTAGTGGTGTTATACAGGCCGTTTGTGATAATATTGCTGTGGACAGTACTAGTGGTGTTATACAGGCCGTTTGTGATAATATGCTGTGGACAGTACTAGTGGTGTTATACAGGCCGTTTGTGATAATACTGCTGTGGACTACTGTTTATACTGAGTGTGCGTCTATTGTACAGGCCGTTTGTGTAATACTGCTGTGGACAGTACTAGTGGTGTTATACAGGCCGTTTGTGATAATACTGCTGTGGACAGTACTAGTGGTGTTTATACAGGCCGTTTGTGATAATACTGCTGTGGACAGTACTAGTGGTGTTATACAGGCCGTTTGTGATAATACTGCTGTGGACAGTACTAGTGGTGTTATATAGGCCGTTTGTGATAATACTGCTGTGGACAGTACTAGTGGTGTTATACAGGCCGTTTGTGATAATACTGCTGTGGACAGTACTAGTGGTGTTATACAGGCCGTTTGCAGTTGCCATATTGTTATAAGCTCTTCTTTCAAGTCTGTATACTTCTGGAGCTTCTCGGTGATGGCGCTGTGAAGGTTGTGACTGTTGGGAATTGCTACGTATACTGAGTGTGCTTCTTTGGTGGTTTTGTCAAGTATATCTTATTATTGTCATTGTTATTATTATTATTGTTGTTGTTGTTGTGTAGAGACATTCCCCGACCTTGCAGCAAAATGTGTACACATTCAATTGCACACCTCAACGGTTTGTTGTCTCCTGACCGAAATGTGTTGTTCTTTGTTTCAGATTCGGTTGCAGGTGAGTGTTACCGGCCGCACTGCGCAAGCAGCTAGTTATTCCACACGAAGCTGAACTGGAGTGTCGGAGCCTGTCAGCCTCTGCTGATTCTATACGCCAAAGCCTTCTTGTTCTTGGCCTTCTGCAGCCTGTACGGATTAGGTATCCAAGTCCGTGATGGGCAATTTGTAGGACTCGTACATGCGACGATGCCCTGAGTGCAATTCGAACCCACGATCCCACTTCCAGTGGCCCAACACAGTATGCGCCTTAGACCGCATGACCACTACGTAACGAACTTAAGGAAACTGTCATGAGATCACTTATAAATGTCAGAGGCTACAAAATTGCCATGGATTTTCCAAGGAGATGATCGTAGGTTGAATCTCATAATGCATCGTCAGATTTTTTTAAACTTGCTGAACGAGGAACGTAAACAGTGTGCAGTACGTGCTGTGTGGGCCACACTGCACGTTCGGTCCTCTGTGTAACCTTGTAACGATCGTAGTAGACACGCGGTGGGCAGCAGGGGTTTGAATTACATCATGCAGACCTTATATAATTGTGTTGGCTACAGGCCCAAGAAACTATATTTGATTTTACAGACAGGGTATCAAAAGTTGAATCACACTATACACCTTCAGCTTTTTCAAACTCGGTGGCCCTCAGCAGCTGCCGAACTACGAAGTAAACATAGTATGACGTCACAGCCATGAATAACGCAATGTGTAAGCCAGGGATATTTATCATTGCCTTCATCAATACAGGAAAATGACGGCACAAACCGCGGAAATATTTTGGCTCGAAGCGGATAAGGGCCAAATGTTTTAATTTGGTCTATATGATACACCCGGTGCATATTAGAAACACAAGATAGGCCTAGTTGTTTGATCGCTTGTCGGTTTGTTTCTTTGTTTGCTGTAATAAACAGAAAATGATAAAGCTATACAAGGGCACAGCGTGTAGGTGAATTAAATAGTGTTGTTGTTAGGAAATAAATTGCAGATATATTGTAACAGTATTTTTAGGCGTGTTCGCAATATTGCGAAAAGCCACTAGTAGCTTCGTCATTCTGTCTGTCTGTCCGTCCGTCAGCAGGGAACATCAAGTCAACGTACGTGTAAGCGTAACACAGGCGCGTTCGCGTAACCACTGTTACCGTGGAACACCACGAAGTGTTACATATTCTGAGTGTGTGTTTGTAGCCTTAACTATAGCATTCAAAGCGCATGCGCCGTATTATATTGTTATCTGTGGCCTGTCTGGCTGTACAATATTTTTCCACATTATCTTATAAACGGCACGATTTTCAGAAAAACTTTATTGAGCATGTGTGTTTGATTTTCTGTACAACTTTTGTCCGAAACATTTCTCATTCTAAGCAGAATTCATGGAGATATTATCATAAACGTACATAGGTTTTTACGTAAAGTACCTGTTATTCTCGTCAGCTTTTAATGAAAGTTTAATTTCCTCGACAGATTTTCGAAAAAACCTTCAAATATCAAATTTCATGATACTCGGTCCAGTGTGAGCCGAGTTGTTCCATGCGGACAGATGGACAGACGGACAGACATGACGAAGATAATAGTCGCTTTTCGCTATTTTGCGATAATATCGGATGTTATCGGCTACATACTGCACAGAAATTCCTCTTTTAGTGATCTGCTCAACGTGTCATACGTGTTGGGGTATTTTTAATTGGATGGTGTTGTCTGTAATTGTAATAGTGCAATGGATATTGGACTTGGCAGTGACTGGTGTACAACTGTGGTGATACGGCACAGCTGTAGGTCGCGTACAGATTGCAGACAAACGATTTGTGAATTGTGTTCTACTACAGGCTGATTTATAATGGGCTTGTAATGAAATCAATTAAACGCTCACCATAAACACTGTCTGCGGTTACAGTAAATGTCGCGCATTAAACGTTACAGGTTGGGTCAAAAAGTAGAAGTGTGCGTTGCAGACAGGTTTGTCTTTATATTTTGTAACAGGGTTAGGATAACCACATTTTCTGTACGGAAGTTTTATCTTAAGGAAAACCTAAGCGACGACGAGATATTTCACTCCATATAGTAACTAGGTTATGGTCTGAACGACTGACGAATCTGGAGTCGATTATTGCCTGAAAGGATCACGAGATTTTACTCGTCTCCGAAACGCCCAGGCCGGCTCTGGGACTCACCCAGCCTCCGATCCGATGGGTATCGGAGGGTTCATTTTCCGCAGGTGAAGTGGCCGCGTCGTGAAGATCATCACCTTCCTCCATGTAGTGCCGAGGTTAGGAAAGCGTGGAGCTGTACCTCCACTGCTTATGGCGTAGTGCTTCATTCAGTACAGGGCCAGATTTTTTACCTTACACAGGAGAAGAACGTATACGTTTAATTTCATATGCAGTCGACAAACTACAGAGGAATTTTAAGGTAAGAAGACACTGACCTTTGTTGCAAACGGGTTTCAGAAATAAGGTAACCACCACTCCGATGCCGCGAACTTTATTTCAAGACGCATTAAACATGGCGTATGGGCAGCTCGAGGTACATATTAGACCTCCACGCAGTCGCAGTTGACAAACATAGGCCTCAGCGTGGCACCAGGACTTCTCTCCCACATAAAATAAATTGAGTGCCAAATGAATATAGCAAGGAGGTGACAGCTTGCTTTACGTCGACGTCTGTGGCATTTCGCTTGTCAGGCAGGTGCTTCTTAAGGGGTTCAAAGGCATGGAAATCACGTGGCGCGAGATCGGAACTGTAGGGTGGGACATGGCGACGTAACCAGTCACAAGTCGGCGTGGCAGCGGCGTTGTCGTGCCTTGGCGCAGCAGTCCAGGCCGTCTGTGACGCATGTCTGCCGTAACCTCTGACGTGTACCACAGCAACCTTCAGCAAGTACAGCGCCACCTCGGTCACGAAGTCCACAAGAACCAGTCTTGATGGTCCCAAAAGACAGCTGTCATGATGTTCCTTACTGATGGCACTGCTTTGGTTTATTTTTCTGGGTAAATAAGGGGGGGGGGGGGCCCTTTCCACGTCGTGGACGCTTTTGTGGATTTGATTTCGGCGCGATTAAGCCAACAGTGCACTCCAGGAACTGCTGGCCTTGATCGGCGTGATATGCACGAGGGGCACGTGGTTGTGAGGCGCACACACGTTTGTGTACTCCAGGTGGTCGTGTACAGCGTTGTGCGTTCTACCCATCAAAAGTGTCCAGCTTTCGGGGGGCGATGCCAGTTCGCTGAATGCCTCTGCCCTGTCTGATAAGGCCATCTGCACGACACACGTTTTCATTCTTTGTGGACGTCGCTTGGGCGTCCGGGTCGCTGCTTGTCAGCACCTGACGTTATGGAAAGCATTGCACAGTATTTGCCGAGCGTTCTGTTTCACGACTTGGCCGTATCCCGTAGCAAGTCACCGGAACGCGTTGAATTGGTGCCTGGGAAGGGCTTTAGGCGCCGTGGAGAAGAGAACAGTCTCATCCTGTGCCTGGAATAGAGCCCAGGTTGCTTGGTCTTCCAGGTCGAATGGTAGTCACTACAATGACTGAGCTATCGCAACTTATTTTGCCTATATGTGGTAATGACGCGTATTTGGTACAGTGTGAGGATTACGTTGTATTGCGCGGAGTTGCAGTTGCCGTGCTGGGCCACCGACGGGATGCCCTCAGCAGTCGATATGTTACATTTGTGAGCATGTCACGGTGTGGCCATTAGGCTGTAGCAAATTGTTCGTGCGTGTCATGATCAGGTCTTGGGATTCTGCCTTCGTAACAAAGGATGTTAGAGTTTTATTTATAAAGCCACGTACAGCTGTCTGCACTGTTATGAAACGACGATTGGCTTATTGGCATTAAAGGTCCTTGTACAGTAATTGGTCTCTGGAGTTCACGTCTAAGCTCTACAGGATGGTTTGTGAAAGGACAGAATGGCAAATACGACGATTCGTAACAGAAGTTTAGAAGGGATTGGAACTGAATGGACGTGTCAGTTTGTAGTGTGCCTTGATGTTAGTGGGACAAACATATCGCAGAGAAAAACACAGAGGTAGGCACTCGTAGGTGCCTGTAAGGTGCTTGTTATTTAGGCAGTCGCAGAGAAAACTAAACACGTGTTTGTATTGCCACCGTGATTCTTACTGAAATAAGTAGCGAATGCTTCGAAAATGTGTTACATTTCGGATGTCTGAGGACAGTAGGGCTTTCACATTTCTTAAACCAACAAAATGCACACTTCTTGTTTATTATGCAATACATTTTTTTTACAGTAAAATCAGTACAACATGTTTCGCTTCCCTATTTTTGGGACCATCATCAGGGACCCATATCGTGAATTACACAAAATCACAGATTACAAATAATGGTACGTATTAAAAGTTGAAGAGGTAAAATGTAGGTGTTGTCAGTCGTTATTGTGGGTCCGCTGTGTGTCAGAAGTTGTGTGCCTATGGAAGGCTTGGTTTAAGAAATGTGTGATGGAATGAAAATGCGCGGTGTGAACAGTGTCAAGTGCGTTTGTTAGAACTGCGGTCACCACGAAGTAAAGAACACGTTGTACTGTGATACCATTAGGTTCAGAGTCCTTTATTTTGCCGGCCGTTGCCTAAAGTCGAGAGACTGAAGTAACCCTTTCAAGACTGGTGTTCATTTAAATTATTTCGTTTTCCAACCTCACCGAGAACACAGTCCGTGTGTATTACAAAGACTGTCAGTTACCGCTGTTGAAAGAAGCAGTTTTATATATATGGTAAGACTTATACGAAGCTCGTAAGTAGACTGTGTGGACAAAGTGCAGATGTTCGTAATGGTGTGGCACACAGCCACACTGTGCTTAAAACTGTGGATGTGAAGCTTCGGCTGTGATCCTGAGGCAGGAACGTGGGTTGAGGTGTTGGAGACAGGAGACAGGCTGCTGTGAAGAATGTGTGGGCCTAAGAGGAGGGGGGCAAGGAGAAAATTGCGTAACGCGGAGCTTAGTGATTTGTACTGTTCAGCAGATGACATTAGTGAGGAGTCACGGAGGATGTCACGTAAAGGGATGGGAAACGGACGTCAAAGGAAAGGAGAGCATAGAAAAAGACTTTTGTCAGACAACCTAAAGGGATTTTGAATGTGACGTACATGGGAGGGTAATATTAAAGTGAATGTGACGTACATGGGAGGGTAATATTAAAGTGAATGTGACGTACATGGGAGGGTAATATTAAAGTGAATGTGACGTACATGGGAGGGTAATATTAAAGTGAATGTGACGTACATGGGAGGGTAATATTAAAGTGAATGTGACGTACATGGGAGGGTAATATTAAAGTGAATGTGACGTACATGGGAGGGTAATATTAAAGTGAATGTGACGTACATGGGAGGGTAATATTAAAGTGAATGTGACGTACATGGGAGGGTAATATTAAAGTGAATGTGACGTACATGGGAGGGTAATATTAAAGTGAATGTGACGTACATGGGAGGGTAATATTAAAGTGAATGTGACGTACATGGGAGGGTAATATTAAAGTGAATGTGACGTACATGGGAGGGTAATATTAAAGTGAATGTGACGTACATGGGAGGGTAATATTAAAGTGAATCTTAAAGAAATAGGATATGATGGTTTGTACTGGACTTAACCTGGTTTAGTCGCGGAACCAGTGGCAATCTGTTGTGAACACAACCATTATTGGACTGTCTAATAACTGTCTAATAAGCAACTAAATGTACTTTCACTTCCAACTATTTAACTGTTTACAAATTTTCCCCTACATATGTTTCGGTCTATACATAGACCATCATCAGGGGTGCACAAACTACGCTTTATTTACATCCATATGTTCATTCTGTCACCATATGCAGTCTAGTTCAATTCAGTGACAGAATGAACATATGGATGTAAATAAAGCGTAGTTTGTGCACCCCTGATGATGGTCTGTGTATAGACCGAAACATATGTAGGGGAAAATTTGTAAACAGTTAAATAGTTGGAAGTGAAAGTGCATTTAGTTGCTTATTAGACAGTGAATACGAAATGCACGGTGAAAGTCATACATAACATTATTGGACTGTTTGGCCTTGAAGATGGATTCGGTACGCTACTCCGAAAACGTCGGTAGCTGTTTACTATCAGACACGGTGTAACATCGCAGAAGACTGGCGTAGTTATGCCAGAACGCGTTTTTTGTTGCTGCAGAATTGAAGAAAAGTCTTATCGAAGACGCAGAAGCGTACGTATTTGAACCGAAGTTGCTGGTTTCAAGTGAAGTCGATTGTGACTAGCAGGATTTGCAACCATATGTTTGTTAGTTTCTTTGGGCTCGCTGTTTTGAACCAGTAGTCTTAATGTCACTGTATTCTGTATTAGAAGAAATCTGTGAAATTAAAATTTCGTCTTTGGGGAGGTATCCCCTGATGCCGGTGAAATTGTGCGCAGTTTGGGAACCGTCCAGAGTGTCTGTCACGTATGAATTTGTAGGTCTTTGGTTCTTTTAGATTCTGACTTATTCCCAAGATTGTAGTGCACCTGAAGACGAAAGCAGTTTGCTTTCGAAACGTCGTGTTTGTGTAATCAGTGACGATGGAGAAAGTCCAAATACACATCAGTGAAATCTCGCATGTTACACCATTGTCTAAGAACTATAGTGTACACTCAAAACTTCTTTTTGGCTGTTCGCATATTAGCAGTCTTTCCATACGCGTGTTAAAAGGGACACGTGTGAGATCGTGTCTGCGTGTCCGGCCGCACGCAGTCGCCTGCTCCGTCGAACGACAGCGCCATTCAGTAATAGCGTGCTAATGTATGTATCTTGGAATAACACATGACGTGATGGTTAATGAAGCAGAAGGCGGCCTGACCTTATCTTATTGATATTGCTGCCATAATGGTGTGAGATGTTACCGTTATCAGCGTACTGAATGTTATAACATTATTGCGTGTGTCTAAAAGGAATGACGCATCTGTCTAAGACATACACGGCTCACATTGCTGCTCTGTAATTGGGTTTGTTTTCAAGCGCCAAGACACCTAAAGGCAGTTAAAACGTAAAGGAGTTACACAAATAACACTGCGTATTCCGTCTGACACAACTGTATTTGTTGTGTTTTTTCTTCAAACGCTGCATGTTTCGATCAAGCTGATCGTCATCAGGTGTTTGTTTATACAAAAACTTAAAATTCAAGGTAAAAATGCAACATGTTTCGAGATGTCACAAATGATATAAAGTGTATAAATTTGTGAGATCTCGCAAAAATTTACATTTTTAGCTTTAATTTTAAGTTTTTGTATAAACAAACACCTGATGACGATCGGCTTGATCGAAACATGTAGTGTTTGAGATAATAATAACAAATACAGTTGTGTCAGACGGAATATACAGTGTTATTTGTGTAAGTCTATATACACAACGGGGTGGATAGCGTCAAATAAGAGAAGATGAAATAGTGTCTTGGTGTGTTAGGCAGGTGTTCTGTATGCGAGGTGCCCCATCGCAGTGAAGGCGACAGCGTGTCCTGGAGGTGGCGGTGTCTGGTTAAGACAAATAGCTTTTGTTTGAAACTTTTTTTTCCTGCTGCTGCAGCCTATAATGTAACGAGTTAAGCGATAAAGCCCCCAAGCAAATAGACTGTCTTAATTAACCGATAAAACTCAGCTTTATAATTAATTACTGAACCCAGTAGCGTTCTGTCGTACAATTTCTGATACATATCTCACAAAAGAGTTCCCAAGCTGAAACACGCGACATCAAATCACGTGGACAGAGTATTTATAGGCAAGCACCGTGCAATGCGTATACAGATCGTGACCCACAGTATGACAGTCCACTCTGTGGATTGAAGCAGTCGAACCCGGTTATAACGACATCGGTTTATACGACACATCCTCTATAACGTCAGATATTCTGTGGTACCAATTAATTCCTCACTGCTAACCGTAACATTATGCTTCTCGGTTATAACAACACTCGTTTATAACGACACAAAATATTCAGTCCCCTTCATGACGTTATAACCGACTTCGCCTGTACACAAAACACTGTTAATATTCTGGCATTGTTTATTCCGTGCATTTTAATTGAATTAAATTGTTCATTCATGGCACCAACAAACGCACCTGTGATATATACAACAACGCCGAAACATGTAGGAGCGATATAAGACTAAGTGTATATACCGTAGGTGCATTTGTTGGTGTCATGAACGAACAGTTTAACACTACTAATAGCGAGTGAGCTATTCATTGCACTAAGAAGACAGTGTTGCTGTCGGCACTGCATATAAGCATGCTGAATGTACGTGTATATGTGCGGGTATGAGTCCGTACATATACACGTAGGTATACGTAAATAGTTTAACCAACCCCGCTTTAGAAAGCCCTTTAAAAGTTTCATATAAATCGTTAAAAATATACCGGCTGTTAGCTGTACAGTCGTATTAGAAATGTGACGGGAAATTAATGCGAAACTGTCTGTATGTTGTGCGGGTACGTTAGTAGAAGAAATGTCTAGCGCTTGTGATAAATAATAAATGTACTGATTGTACCTCTTCTGTGTAACGGAAACTTTGTACATAGTAGCCTAGTTCCATTTCGTGGTTGTAATTCGAATTAATTTTTAGTTCAGAAATTTAAGTATGCCATGGAGATCAGTCTTGTAGTCGAAACGTCCGCTTTGTAAATTGTTAGTAGTAGATAAATGTTTTGTGCGTTTGACAGATTCTTAATGTAAGACAGACTTATAGTGTGTAGAACAGACGTTTGCTGTATTGCATGGGCCACACCCTTTATTTTAGGCTTGTCGGCGGGCCACACGTGGAAGAGTGACAATACGTGGACACGTGACCGCCTACATTACTGTTATAGTATATACATAATTAAAAAATGTGGCCGCGGGCCGCATTGTGCCACCTGGCGGGCCGCAGGTTGCAGACCCATGCATTTTGTCTGTTGTAAGCACGATGGTGCTGTTAGTAGTGTCCTTGTACAAGAGTGGCACAAGTCTGTTATGTTGTGTGTGGTGTAACATGGCGGTGTGATAATACGTGAACTGGAGCTGGGAACTGCTCGTGTGTGGATGTGATGTGATAATAGTATTGGACGGCAGGCGTTCATTACGTACCGCGTTCGATAAAGCCACCTGAGTAAAAGGTTCATTGGCATCTTAAATGTAGACGTAATCGTGAGTTTTCGTTGGTGACTTTCACAGGTTTAACTGGGACTCGTGACGCAACGTGACAGAGCCTTAAATATTTACACCGCTCGCTGCGTTTCGGCATGTTACGCGCTTGCTGATGTAATCCGAACTTGTTCCAGAGATAATAGAGCATTTCACAACTTTACTGGCCAATAAGCAATAATTTAGTCAACAAAAGTTATTTGTCTGTGACTGTTTGGGTACTTATAAAAGGGTAGACTTACTTTATAAACTCGTATTAGTGTTTTGTGATCATTACGGTGATTTACGAAACGAACAGCAGTCTTGCTTAGCCTCCCTTTCTTGGTTTAATGGCGTGTGTATCGATTTCAGATGTTCTGTAGCTTGGACTGAGGATAATGCAGTTATGTCGGAAGTCGCTGTGACCTGCGTTTCTTTAGGCAGATTGGGCGAAACAGCATGATATGTGACAGTAAGAATGGCCGATCTTTCAGGCGATAGGCGCTCCAGTAGCGTCTGAGTGCCATAACACCGACCCACCCCTACTTTATTTATTTGTATCTGGATTATTTAATGACAGTCGGTGGCCGAGACCACGCAGGGGTCGAGTGAATGGAGGATAAGTGAATTGCGATGGGAGGCAAGAACGGTCGCAAGTTAACTTGAGGTAACGGCCCGGAACGTGTCTGAATGAATTAAAGGGAATCTTGAAAAATACCGTGAAGCTATCCGGTCTCTGAACCGAGAATTGAGCCCGGGATCTCCCAGATACGAATCAGGAGGTCCGTTCGTTCAACCGTGGCGATCCATCAGCCGTGTTTAAAATTATAGCATTAGAGATCTTCATGGCGGCGAAGATTCGTGTTGCGAGGTTTCAGATCCTCGCAGTGCTGTTGCTGAATATATTCTGGGACGTTAAGCAGTGTGAATATGCAAATTGTTACCGACGTTTCGAGTTAAGCAGTCCAGGTCTTGGAGTTATTGACTCTGCAGTTACAAGCTGCACTGTCTTGTAGTAAGGGCTTACAGTCGACACGACCTAACAAGCCAGAAGACTTGAATGTTCAATATTCGTACTGTGATCTTATGTGTTATGGCACAGTGCAGTCTTGTAGGTGGGTATCGCCGTTTCGGAGGAACCTACTGCCTCCACCTTGAAAGATGCAGGCAGCACGTCCACCTATCTATCTATAGACAGTATGAGGCTGCTTTAAAATGATTTAATGGGCTTTATTTCTATCCCGTGGCAGTCTAGGGCTCTCGAGTACTTTGCCCAGCACTACTCTAATGGAACTGTAAGTGTTTTGTAGTGTTTAGGTCGTAGCATGAAGTGATTGGGCTTGTTTAGTGAGCACGTGGTGCCTTACTGCTAGCCCGGTCTGTTAATTCGCTTCGTTCTCTGCGTTTATTTTTGGCTCAAGTCGTAAAGCAGGAGGAGTTGGAGGCGCCCAGACGAAGGAAATTGCCGCCAGTCTGTTGCACCGGGCGACGTAACTCTCAGTACGATTAGATTCTTTTCCTACATTTAAGAAAACAAATCGTATCAGTGTTAAAATAGTTTCGGAGATTCTTGCTGTTTGTTTTCTCTCTCTCCGTCTCCATGTTCAAACGAACTGTTGAAACGTGGTAGTAGATTTTACACGGTATTCTACTACCACGCAAAACTGGACCAAAATTAGTATCGAAAGGCCTTTAAAGCCTGAAGTCTTCTGAAAAATCTGTCTATTCCTGTGAATGTGATAGGTTAGACCAGTAGAATAAATTCTTGGACTTTATGATCACTTGAATTATTATGCTGGCTACTGCTTGCATGTTACGAGGAGGTCAAATTGGGTGCAACCATAAGACATACTGCGGCTCTGTCAGTCGCTGTGTTTCTGTAGTCACGCTGGCTGGCTCGTTGACTCGCCTACCCATAGGGCTTTCTGGGATAATTTTATTTCCAAATGTTGCTGTGTTTTCGTTTTAGTACCTGAGGGAATATCTGTTACGTTCGTGAAATCCGACTGCTAGAACAGGTGAAGTAAATTACAAGATTTACCGAATACTTTCGTTACAACCGGAGGCATCTGTGTTGGCTTTCAAGACTAGCTTCTCCATAAAACTGAATTTGTAGTGCTTTAGTACATAGCATATAAGTCTTGAGGTTACAGAAAGCGTCCTTTGAAGTTTTATCGACAAATATACGATTGCATGAGCTAAATTACGAACATAAATCGGTCTCGGAATTCTTGTCAAATTGTACTGGCTTAGAGTAGAACTGAAAACGTGATATAGAAAGAGGCAGGTACGCCCTGGGGTAAAACGAGGCAATTTGGTACTGATACGTGTCACAGAATGTCGCGCGCACGAACACATACACGCACGCGCGCAAACACGCAGACACACGAACCACGAAAAAGGCACAAAATTACAGGGAAGTTTTATTTTGTAACAGCATGAGGCTTGCTGAAATTTCAACGTGAAGTTCTGACAACTCCCATGTCTAGCTGTGATCTCCACAGACGACCCTTCTGACAACTCCCATGTCTAGCTGTGATCTCCACAGACGACCCTTCTGACAACTCCCATGTCTAGCTGTGATCTCCACAGACGACCCTTCTGACAACTCCCATGTCTAGCTGTGATCTCCACACACGACCCTTCTGACAACTCCCATGTCTAACTGTGATCTCCACAGACGAACCTTCTGACAACTCCCATGTCTAGCTGTGATCTCCACAGACGACCCTTCTGACAACTCCCATGTTAACTGCGATCTCCACAGACGACCCTTCTGACAACTCCCATGTCTAACTGTGATCTCCACAGACGACCCTTCTGACAACTCCCATGTCTAGTTGTGATCTCCACAGACGACCCTTCTGACAACTCCCATGTCTAGCTGTGATCTCCACAGACGACCCGTCTGACAACTTCCATGTCTAGCTGTGATCTCCACAGACGACCCTTCTGACAACTCCCATGTCTAGCTGTGATCTCCACAGACGACCCTTCTGACAACTCCCATGTCTAGCTGTGATCTCCACAGACGACCCTTCTGACAACTCCCATGTCTGTGATCTCCTCAGACGACCCTTCTGACAACTCCCATGTTTAGCTGTGATCTCCACAAACGACCCTTCTGACAACTCCCATGTCTAGCTATGATCTCCACAGACGACCCTTTTGACAACTCCCATGTCTAACTGTGATCTCCACAGACGACCATTCTGACAACTCCCATGTCTAGCTGTGATCTCCACAGACGACCCTTCTGACAACTCCCATGTCTATCTGTGATCTCCACAGACGACACCTCTGACAGCTCCCGTGTCTAACTGTGATCTCCACAGACGACCCTTCTGGCAACTCCCATGTCTAGCTGTGATCTCCACAGACGACCCCTCTGACAACTCCCATGTCTAACTGTGATCTCCACAGACGACCCCTCTGACAACTCCCATGTCTAGCTGTGATCTCCACAGACGACCCTTCTGACAACTCCCGTGTCTAGCTGTGATCTCCACAGACGACCCTTCTGACAACTCCCGTGTTTAGCTGTGATCTCCACAGACGACCCTTCTGACAACTCCCGTGTCTAGCTGTGATCTCCACAGGCGACCCTTCTGACAACTCCCGTGTCTAGCTGTGATCTCCACAGGCGACCCTTCTGACAACTCCCGTGTCTAGCTGTGATCTCCACAGACGACCCTTCTGACAACTCCCATGTCTAGATGTGATCTCCACAGACGAACTTTCGGACAACTCCCGTGTCTAGCTGTGATCTCCACAGGCGACCCTTCTGACAACTCCCGTGTCTAGCTGTGATCTCCACAGGCGACCCTTCTGACAACTCCCGTGTCTAGCTGTGATCTCCACAGACGACCCTTCTGACAACTCCCATGTCTAGATGTGATCTCCACAGACGACCCTTCGGACAACTCCCGTGTCTAGCTGTGATCTCCACAGACGACCCTTCTGACAACTCCCGTGTCTAGCTGTGATCTCCACAGGCGACCCTTCTGACAACTCCCGTGTCTAGCTGTGATCGCCACAGGCGACTCTTCTCTTGAAGCGTTTGTGTATAACATATCGGTAGACGGGTTCTGTGACGTTACAGCTTCTCTCAATATTCACTGCATGAATTTGGGAAGTTTTTAAGGGCAGCTTGTTAGATGGCATCGGCAAAGCACGACGCTGCAGTGTTGACTGAAGCATAGTTACCCCAATTTTCTTTATATTTGGTATTCAAATCCCATAATCACCATTAAACTACTGCCATAATTTCAAGTTCCTGTCTTTATAGTCTGACGAGTTACAATGCCACTGCCAGCCACACAGGCGTATCTTTGTATACATATCTGTGTTTATTTTAAACTGCAGGATATGTTCCTTGATGTCACTAACTCTCATAAACAGTCTCTCAGAGAGGGAAAAGAATATTCGCTGCCTTTTATGAAATCCACACCCTCACCAGTTTTAATGTTTTAGGTCAATCTGTGTCTAGACCTCCCAGTTGGTCTTTATATTGCACTGTTATGTGCAGGAACTTGCAGGAAAGGAACAGTCTTGTCTCTCCTTGTATTTGTAGCGGAAGTGTCTTACAGTACAGCTTTCGTAAAGTACGTAATTGAAAATGTAATCCTGCAGGGCGTTTCTGCAGCTAAGTTTAGAAGGTCGGATAACTTTGGCTTAGCAGTCTGTTACATTCTTGGCAAAGCAACTGAAATCTCTCCCCAGATTTAGTATTTTGGATACAAAGTTTGTAACGAACAACGCTGAGCGTGGGTTTGGTTTACGTTGTACTGAAGGAATTGAGGTTATAGTCTACCGGGTTTGGACATCGTGTAGTTTTACCGACGTTTCGGAGGAGTATGCTGCATCTGTCGTCAGGGCTTAATGAATTTGTTCCAGGTTGACTTTGACTTCACGGAGGAACATTCACCGTTCAAGCAATAGACTGCAAGTTGACGCTGGCCCGTAAATGGAAGTGGCATGTTCTTCCGAAAAGTGTGTGTCGGCGCACGAAACTACACGGTGTCGAAACTCGCATAGACTAGAGACTGAACAGTTCGCCGTGAAAACCTGAAAATTTGCACATAAAACCTTTTTTTTAGTTGCTACAATGTACAGGGCATACACAAAAGAATGGTGCGGTTTTAATAGTGAACACTATTAAAACCGCACCATTCGTTTGTGTATGCCCTATATTAAACTGTTACGCAGTATTTTATTGGATCGTTGGCTGTGGTGAAAGAGGCAAATCGCTTATGTTGAAGCAGGGTTACTTATGCCGCGAGTGTGCCGTTGCAGGAAGCGTGTTGCTGATGATGCAGTTGTCTGTCTTATCTGGGACGTTGTTACGTGCAAGTGTATAAGAAAGGAAGTGCTGTATAAAGCGTCTCACTAACTTTTCTTTTGTAGTTAGGGCCAAGATGGGAGCAGTGACGAAATATGGGAAGCAGAGATGTGCGTGGATGCGTAACAGCATAGCGAAAACATATTCAAGTTTTGGAAGGAAAAGAAAGAACATTCGTTGTGTGTGTGTGTGTGTGGTTGGGCCGTTACGACAGTTTTACGTTCAACTTTTGTGTCATTTTCTCCGGCAGAGTTTTGCGGTACGTGTCAACTGTAGGGCTTGTCTCTCAGCCACACATGCATACGTAAGGAACTGAATTTATCCTTCCGACTATTCGATCGGCATTTCGAACAGAACCTTGGGAGCCCAAACGCAAAAAGGATTCCGGTATTGGCCGTAGGAGAGAGTTAACGTCTTGCCACTGAAGCTAGTTTTTTTTTTTCCAATGGCTCGACAGCCCCTTGGGGGCCTACGCCGCCTCATTTTTCGAGGCGTCACGATCACACACATTAGACACACCACAGTCGGTAGGACTCCTCTGGACGAGTGATCAGCCCGTCTAAGAGACCTCTACCTGACAACACACAACACTCACAAGAGACAGACATCCATGCCCCGGTGGATTCGAACCCACAATCCCAGTAAGCGAGCGGCCGCAGACCCACGCCTTAGACCGCGCGGCCACTGGGATCGGCTTTGAGCTAGTGCCGTGTTTTAATAGCATGAAGGAAGATCTACTGATTTTTTATGTATTCATATTAATAAATATATGCTACACACACCAGCGCGTACATTCGCACACGCATACACTGACACGTAGTACTATGTACGTATACATACTAGTGTATGCATGAGACGCTCGTTCTTGCGCTTGCGAGGAAACTTGCAGTAACCAATACACGGACATGTAACTTGCAGTAACCAATACACGGACATGTAACTTGCAGTAACCAATACACGGACATGTAACTTGCAGTAACCAATACACGGACATGTAACTTGCAGTAACCAATACACGGACATGTAACTTGCAGTAACCAATACACGGACATGTAACTTGCAGTAACCAATACACGGACATGTAACTTGCAGTAACCAATACACGGACATGTAACTTGCAGTAACCAATACACGGACATGTAACTTGCAGTAACCAATACACGGACATGTAACACCAGCCTCCTGAATTGCCGTCTTGCAATTTTAGATCATCATCAGACGGTTTAAAATTTTATCTGAATTTCAGTGTCTGATTTGTATTGACACCGATTTGTATTGACACCGATTTGTATTGACACCGATTTGTATTGACACCGATTTGTATTGACACCGATTTGTATTGACACCGATTTGTATTGACACCGATTTGTATTGACACCGATTTGTATTGACACCGATTTGTATTGACACCGATTTGTATTGACAGCGATTTGTATTGACACCGATTTGTATTGACACCGATTTGTATTGACACCGATTTGTATTGACACCGATTTGTATTGACACCGATTTGTATTGACACCGATTTGTATTGACACCGATTTGTATTGACAGCGATTACATTTTGAGTGTTTTTTTAGGTTTAGCTACTCTTTCTTTTTGTAGTATGTGTGTTTTATTGTTTTTGTAAGTTTGTGTGTTGTGTGTTTTTTAAAGTGTTGTGTGTTATTTTTTGTGATGTATGTTATTGTGTGTTATGTGTCATTATAGTACCACTGCCACCGGGTGTAAACCCACTTGCAGTAATAAACAAAATATAAAGAAATATATAAGCACCCTGAATTTTAAATTTCTTTGTTGCCATTTTCGTCGTTTCGTTCAGCTGTCAGCGATTTGGTCTTTCTGCGCGTTTAACTTTACAGTTATTCTAAAATTAACGAGTCGAAATAGGATGGGCGGTTAAAGAATTGATGAATTATGCCAAGTATGTATAAAACACAATGTATTTGCGTCGCGTAATTCAAGTGTTTGTTAACCTTTCTTCTGTTCGGTTTATATACGTCGGTTACATATATGTATAGGTAAATGTAAGCCCTGGTTGGACGATAGAGCAGTTATTTGTAGACAGAATTCCATAAGCCTTTGGTACCATATCTAAATATATATATATATTTTTGTATGGCTCGACAGCCCTATATGGACCTGGGCCTCCTCGTTTCGTCGAGGTTTCATGGTCACACACATTAGACACACCACAGTCGGTAGGACTCCTCTGGACGAGGGACCAGCCCGTCGCAGAGACCTCTACCTGACAACACACAACACTCACAACAGACAGACATCCATAACCCCGGTGGGATTCGAACCCACGATCCTAGTAAGCGAGCGGCCGACGACCCACGCCTTAGACCGCACGGCCACTGGGATCGGCTATCTAAATATATTGGGGACTGATAATTCTTAGACTGCCTAGCTGCCGTGAGAATACGTCAGTTGGGCGAGGCTCTGCCGTGTCGTTGTCAGTTAATTGCTTACCAATCACAGCCACTGGTTCCATAAACTGTGAGCATATACGTCAGTAATCTTTCCTGATCTGCCGTTGTAACTCAATAAATTGACTCGCTGCAAAGTACTGGCCGCCGTCAAATCTTGTCCCCGTCACCGCGTCCAGAACACCTCACGGTCCTTTGTGATGTGGTTCAGTCACGGGGTATCATTTCGTCTTACCTGAATTTCTTTGTTACAGTTACTGCCGGTTATTGAGGCATCAGAGTTTCTGAAGTGATTGTACACGAGCAGTTGGCAATGTCGATAATACAATTTGAGCAAGGCCATATATATTGCTTGAATTGCTGTGTGGGTGCCTTTGTTTCTGGAATGGTGTTAGATGCTGCGGGTAAAATAGTGATTTGAGTGCATCCTTGTCTTAGATATGTTAGTACACCGTTGTTATTTGTGTCTGCAATTTACGACTTCATAAAATCCAATTTCCCATGTTCACGACTGTTGTAAATAACACGATAAGGCAATCCATCCACACTGTTCAGTTTCGGAGTTGTACATGATGGTGACATCCATTTGTCTTCATTTGTTAGCAGTGGTCACACAGTACAATAGGTCCGATTGAGATAATCTCATTGAACGATGTTAGAGGACTGAAACTTACGTCAACGGTATTGGAGTTTGTGCTGACTGCCAGAAATTAAGCAGCCTGTCTGTTACCAGACTGTGCACCGTATTAACTGTAGCTCTACACACCGCCTGTCTGTTACCAGACTGTGCACCGTATTAACTGTAGCTCTACACACCGCCTGTCTGTTACCAGACTGTGCACCGTATTAACTGTAGCTCTACACACCGCCTGTCTGTTACCAGACTGTGCACCGTATTAACTGTAGCTCTACACACCGCCTGTCTGTTACCAGACTGTGCACCGTATTAACTGTAGCTCTACACACCGCCTGTCTGTTACCAGAACTGTGCACCGTATTAACTGTAGCTGTACACACCGCCTGTCTGTTACCAGACTGTGCACCGTATTAACTGTAGCTCTACACACCGCCTGTCTGTTACCAGACTGTGCACCGTATTAACTGTAGCTCTACACACCGCCTGTCTGTTACCAGACTGTGCACCGTATTAACTGTAGCTCTACACACCGCCTGTCTGTTACCAGACTGTGCACAGTATTAACTGTAGCTCTACACACCGCCTGTCTGTTACCAGACTGTGCACCGTATTAACTGTAGCTCTACACACCGCCTGTCTGTTACCAGACTGTGCACCGTATTAACTGTAGCTCTACACACCGCTTGTCTGTTACCAGACTGTGCACCGTATTAACTGTAGCTCTACATACCGCTTGTCTGTTACCAGACTGTGCACCGTATTAACTGTAGCTCTACATACCGCTTGTCTGTTACCAGACTGTGCACCGTATTAACTGTAGCTCTACATACCGCTTGTCTGTTACCAGACTGTGCACCGTATTAACTGTAGCTCTACATACCGCTTGTCTGTTACCAGACTGTGCACCGTATTAACTGTAGCTCTACATACCGCTTGTCTGTTACCAGACTGTGCACCGTATTAACTGTAGCTCTACATACCGCTTGTCTGTTACCAGACTCTGCACCGTATTAACTGTAGCTCTACATACCGCTTGTCTGTTACCAGACTGTGCACCGTATTAACTGTAGCTCTACATACCGCTTGTCTGTTACCAGACTGTGCACCGTATTAACTGTAGCTCTACATACCGCTTGTCTGTTACCAGACTGTGCACCGTATTAACTGTAGCTCTACATACCGCTTGTCTGTTACCAGACTGTGCACCGTATTAACTGTAGCTCTACACACCGCCTGTCTGTTACCAGACTGTGCACCGTATTAACTGTAGCTCTACATACCGCTTGTATGTTACCAGACTGTGCACCGTATTAACTGTAGCTCTACATACCGCTTGTCTGTTACCAGACTGTGCACCGTATTAACTGTAGCTCTACACACCGCCTGTCTGTTACCAGACTGTGCACCGTATTAACTGTAGCTCTACATACCGCTTGTCTGTTACCAGACTGTGCACCGTATTAACTGTAGCTCTACACACCGCCTGTCTGTTACCAGACTGTGCACCGTATTAACTGTAGCTCTACATACCGCTTGTCTGTTACCAGACTGTGCACCGTATTAACTGTAGCTCTACACACCGCCTGTCTGTTACCAGACTGTGCACCGTATTAACTGTAGCTCTACACACCGCCTGTCTGTTACCAGACTGTGCACCGTATTAACTGTAGCTCTACATACTGCTTGTCTGTTACCAGACTGTGCACCGTATTAACTGTAGCTCTACATACCGCTTGTCTGTTACCAGACTGTGCACCGTATTAACTGTAGCTCTACATACCGCTTGTCTGTTACCAGACTGTGCACCGTATTAACTGTAGCTCTACACACCGCCTGTCTGTTACCAGACTGTGCACCGTATTAACTGTAGCTCTACATACCGCTTGTCTGTTACCAGACTGTGCACCGTATTAACTGTAGCTCTACACACCGCCTGTCTGTTACCAGACTGTGCACCGTATTAACTGTAGCTCTACACACCGCCTGTCTGTTACCAGACTGTGCACCGTATTAACTGTAGCTCTACACACCGCCTGTCTGTTACCAGACTGTGCACCGTATTAACTGTAGCTCTACATACCGCTTGTCTGTTACCAGACTGTGCACCGTATTAACTGTAGCTCTACATACCGCTTGTCTGTTACCAGACTGTGCACCGTATTAACTGTAGCTCTACATACCGCTTGTCTGTTACCAGACTGTGCACCGTATTAACTGTAGCTCTACACACCGCCTGTCTGTTACCAGACTGTGCACCGTATTAACTGTAGCTCTACACACCGCCTGTCTGTTACCAGACTGTGCACCGTATTAACTGTAGCTCTACATACCGCTTGTCTGTTACCAGACTGTGCACCGTATTAACTGTAGCTCTACACACCGCCTGTCTGTTACCAGACTGTGCACCGTATTAACTGTAGCTCTACACACCGCTTGTCTGTTACCAGACTGTGCACCGTATTAACTGTAGCTCTACATACCGCTTGTCTGTTACCAGACTGTGCACCGTATTAACTGTAGCTCTACATACCGCTTGTCTGTTACCAGACTGTGCACCGTATTAACTGTAGCTCTACATACCGCTTGTCTGTTACCAGACTGTGCACCGTATTAACTGTAGCTCTACATACCGCTTGTCTGTTACCAGACTGTGCACCGTATTAACTGTAGCTCTACATACCGCTTGTCTGTTACCAGACTGTGCACCGTATTAACTGTAGCTCTACATACCGCTTGTCTGTTACCAGACTGTGCACCGTATTAACTGTAGCTCTACATACCGCTTGTCTGTTACCAGACTGTGCACCGTATTAACTGTAGCTCTACATACCGCTTGTCTGTTACCAGACTGTGCACCGTATTAACTGTAGCTCTACATACCGCTTGTCTGTTACCAGACTGTGCACCGTATTAACTGTAGCTCTACATACCGCTTGTCTGTTACCAGACTGTGCACCGTATTAACTGTAGCTCTACACACCGCCTGTCTGTTACCAGACTGTGCACCGTATTAACTGTAGCTCTACATACCGCTTGTCTGTTACCAGACTGTGCACCGTATTAACTGTAGCTCTACACACCGCCTGTCTGTTACCAGACTGTGCACCGTATTAACTGTAGCTCTACACACCGCCTGTCTGTTACCAGACTGTGCACCGTATTAACTGTAGCTCTACATACCGCTTGTCTGTTACCAGACTGTGCACCGTATTAACTGTAGCTCTACATACCGCTTGTCTGTTACCAGACTGTGCACCGTATTAACTGTAGCTCTACACACCGCCTGTCTGTTACCAGACTGTGCACCGTATTAACTGTAGCTCTACATACCGCTTGTCTGTTACCAGACTGTGCACCGTATTAACTGTAGCTCTACACACCGCCTGTCTGTTACCAGACTGTGCACCGTATTAACTGTAGCTCTACACACCGCCTGTCTGTTACCAGACTGTGCACCGTATTAACTGTAGCTCTACATACCGCTTGTCTGTTACCAGACTGTGCACCGTATTAACTGTAGCTCTACATACCGCTTGTCTGTTACCAGACTGTGCACCGTATTAACTGTAGCTCTACATACCGCTTGTCTGTTACCAGACTGTGCACCGTATTAACTGTAGCTCTACACACCGCCTGTCTGTTACCAGACTGTGCACCGTATTAACTGTAGCTCTACACACCGCCTGTCTGTTACCAGACTGTGCACCGTATTAACTGTAGCTCTACATACCGCTTGTCTGTTACCAGACTGTGCACCGTATTAACTGTAGCTCTACACACCGCCTGTCTGTTACCAGACTGTGCACCGTATTAACTGTAGCTCTACACACCGCTTGTCTGTTACCAGACTGTGCACCGTATTAACTGTAGCTCTACATACCGCTTGTCTGTTACCAGACTGTGCACCGTATTAACTGTAGCTCTACATACCGCTTGTCTGTTACCAGACTGTGCACCGTATTAACTGTAGCTCTACATACCGCTTGTCTGTTACCAGACTGTGCACCGTATTAACTGTAGCTCTACATACCGCTTGTCTGTTACCAGACTGTGCACCGTATTAACTGTAGCTCTACATACCGCTTGTCTGTTACCAGACTGTGCACCGTATTAACTGTAGCTCTACATACCGCTTGTCTGTTACCAGACTGTGCACCGTATTAACTGTAGCTCTACATACCGCTTGTCTGTTACCAGACTGTGCACCGTATTAACTGTAGCTCTACATACCGCTTGTCTGTTACCAGACTGTGCACCGTATTAACTGTAGCTCTACATACCGCTTGTCTGTTACCAGACTGTGCACCGTATTAACTGTAGCTCTACATACCGCTTGTCTGTTACCAGACTGTGCACCGTATTAACTGTAGCTCTACATACCGCTTGTCTGTTACCAGACTGTGCACCGTATTAACTGTAGCTCTACACACCGCCTGTCTGTTACCAGACTGTGCACCGTATTAACTGTAGCTCTACATACCGCTTGTATGTTACCAGACTGTGCACCGTATTAACTGTAGCTCTACATACCGCTTGTCTGTTACCAGACTGTGCACCGTATTAACTGTAGCTCTACACACCGCCTGTCTGTTACCAGACTGTGCACCGTATTAACTGTAGCTCTACATACCGCTTGTCTGTTACCAGACTGTGCACCGTATTAACTGTAGCTCTACACACCGCCTGTCTGTTACCAGACTGTGCACCGTATTAACTGTAGCTCTACATACCGCTTGTCTGTTACCAGACTGTGCACCGTATTAACTGTAGCTCTACACACCGCCTGTCTGTTACCAGACTGTGCACCGTATTAACTGTAGCTCTACACACCGCCTGTCTGTTACCAGACTGTGCACCGTATTAACTGTAGCTCTACATACCGCTTGTCTGTTACCAGACTGTGCACCGTATTAACTGTAGCTCTACATACCGCTTGTCTGTTACCAGACTGTGCACCGTATTAACTGTAGCTCTACACACCGCCTGTCTGTTACCAGACTGTGCACCGTATTAACTGTAGCTCTACATACCGCTTGTCTGTTACCAGACTGTGCACCGTATTAACTGTAGCTCTACACACCGCCTGTCTGTTACCAGACTGTGCACCGTATTAACTGTAGCTCTACACACCGCCTGTCTGTTACCAGACTGTGCACCGTATTAACTGTAGCTCTACATACTGCTTGTCTGTTACCAGACTGTGCACCGTATTAACTGTAGCTCTACATACCGCTTGTCTGTTACCAGACTGTGCACCGTATTAACTGTAGCTCTACATACCGCTTGTCTGTTACCAGACTGTGCACCGTATTAACTGTAGCTCTACACACCGCCTGTCTGTTACCAGACTGTGCACCGTATTAACTGTAGCTCTACATACCGCTTGTCTGTTACCAGACTGTGCACCGTATTAACTGTAGCTCTACACACCGCCTGTCTGTTACCAGACTGTGCACCGTATTAACTGTAGCTCTACACACCGCCTGTCTGTTACCAGACTGTGCACCGTATTAACTGTAGCTCTACACACCGCCTGTCTGTTACCAGACTGTGCACCGTATTAACTGTAGCTCTACATACCGCTTGTCTGTTACCAGACTGTGCACCGTATTAACTGTAGCTCTACATACCGCTTGTCTGTTACCAGACTGTGCACCGTATTAACTGTAGCTCTACATACCGCTTGTCTGTTACCAGACTGTGCACCGTATTAACTGTAGCTCTACACACCGCCTGTCTGTTACCAGACTGTGCACCGTATTAACTGTAGCTCTACACACCGCCTGTCTGTTACCAGACTGTGCACCGTATTAACTGTAGCTCTACACACCGCCTGTCTGTTACCAGACTGTGCACCGTATTAACTGTAGCTCTACCCACCGCCTGTCTGTTACCAGACTGTGCACAGTATTAACTGTAGCTCTACCCACCGCCTGTCTGTTACCAGACTGTGCACAGTATTAACTGTAGCTCTACATACCGCCTGTCTGTTACCAGACTGTGCACCGTATTAACTGTAGCTCTACACACCGCCTGTCTGTTACCAGACTGTGCACAGTATTAACTGTAGCTCTACCCACCGCCTGTCACCAGACTGTGCACAGTATTAACTGTAGCTCTACACACCGCCTGTCTGTTACCAGACTGTGCACCGTATTAACTGTAGCTCTACTACAATTAAGTAGTATGTTGGTAGTGGGGATTGCGACACGTGTGGGACAGGTGCGAACTGCATGCGGATGTGGCTGGAAAATCTGAAGATTAGGGGTCACTTCGGAAATGTAGGTGTGGCTGGAAGGATAATAACAAAATTGCTTATGAGCGCGTAGAATGGACTGCAGTGTGTCCGGAATAAGTCTGTATGTTAGTGTCGAGGTTGTGTGAACACGGTGACGAATCCTCGGGTTCCATACATTTTCTTTGCATGCTGAGCGAATGCTGGTAACATCGGGTGATATTTGTGGTGCACGAAGTGTCACTGGGGCAGGTTCCCCCCCCCCCCCCCCCCCCGATTGTTTCGGTTTTTCTCTGTTAGTATCGTTCTGCTGATTCTCCGTGTTCATATTCATCATCTACCGTAGGCGCTGTGTAGTCTGAATAGTGACAGTATGGGTGATTAAACCACAGATGAAAGCAGTATTGCTGCGTGTAGAGTTCGCTATGTAAATGTCATGGAAGCTGTGAGAGTGTAAGACTGTGTGAGACTGGGTGATGGGCAAAGGTGGACGTTGCAGTGCCTGTTCAAGCAACCCCACTGTCATGTATTGCTCCTGTCCGTAACTATTGCCATGTCTGATAAATGCTGACGACATATACCGACAGAACACTGGGCTTTAGCCGCAGTGCCGTGCCTTTTGGCGGTACGCAGTGGCGGCACCTTTCTGCTGTGCAGGAAAGTAAGCTAAATATAGGCTGATGTTCATTTTATTTGCCGGTACTGCCACCTTTTTCCTTCCTGAAACTCTGATAGGTCTATATAAGCATTCACCATGCGGTCACGCACACACATGTAATGATTTTCGTCTTAGCTCACTTACTTTGCTTTCTAAAGTTTCTTCGTGATGTAGAATCAATAAACATTTGTAGTGGCGGCCAGTATGGTGGAAAGAACCACATACGCTGTCCAGACTCTGCCAGTGTTTTGGCTAGGTGAATGCAAATTGCGTCGGCGAGACATCTGGCTAAAGACGAACGGTTACACGTGGACCTGTACACGCAGCGGGCTGAGTGACGTTGAATAATGAAGGGTTGATGAATCTCAGACACAGCTTTTATCTACATTTCTGAGTTTGTATTTCCTATTTATTAGATTAGAAAACAGAGTTGGTTTTGCGCTCGTCGACAGTGCAAACTTCTCTTGTTCGTGGAAGCTGGTGCGTTTTTCTTGAGAAGTGCGGGCACTGCGTTGTTCGAACTGAAAGTTTGTAGCAGACACGTGTTGTTCGAACTGAAAGTTTGTAGCAGACACGTGCACATTCCTGCTTGTCATAACGCTGAAACACTTAGCAGTCGTAGATATTCACCGCACTAGCAAGCACTGGAACATCTCCTGTTGTGCCTGTACTGCAGCTCGGTAACCCTTAACAGCTGGACACAATAAGGTGACATTTCTGGCCGGAAATGGCCCCAGAAGTATGCTTATGAATTGAGTTTGTAGGCTTTCGCAGCGGTGCAGTTGAGGCCTCCGTTCTGGGATGTGGAGGCCTGGTCTTGAAGCATCTAAATGTGCAGTGAAGAATTGGACGTTTTGACCCTTGAACATGCGGCCACGATGCTGTATCGAAACGTCGGGCGCCAGTCACCCAGTGGCGCTGCATCTCAGAATAACGGGGACGTCAAGCTTCTGAAGTACAGCAGAGTCGAGGAACATCCGGTATATAGCCTTGTGATGACAGTGTGACGTCACGGCATGACGTCAATATTTATGGCGTGAAGATACGTATGTACACGTAGCCTTGTGATGACAGTGTGTTGTCACGGCATGACGTCAATATTTATGGCGTGAAGATACGTATGTACACGTAGCCTTGTGATGACAGTGTGTTGTCACGGCATGACGTCAGTATTTATGGCGTGAAGATACGTATGTACACGTAGCCTTGTGATGACAGTATGTTGTCACGGCATGACGTCTGTATTTATGGCGTGAAGATGCGTATGTACACGTAGCCTTGTGATGACAGTATGTTGTCACGGCATGACGTCAGTATTTATGGCGTGAAGATACGTATGTACACGTAGCCTTGTGATGACAGTATGTTGTCACGGCATGACGTCTGTATTTATGGCGTGAAGATGCGTATGTACACGTAGCCTTGTGATAACAGTATGTTGTCACGGCATGACGTCAGTATTTATGGCGTGAAGATACGTATGTACACGTAGCCTTGTGATGACAGTATGTTGTCACGGCATGACGTCAGTATTTATGGCGTGAAGATACGTATGTACACGTAGCCTTGTGATGACAGTATGTTGTCACGGCATGACGTCAGTATTTATGGCGTGAAGATACGTATGTACACGTAGCCCCAAAGGGCATGGAGCACAGTACTGTACGTTTAATTTAGCGGTGTGACGTACCGATTTGTAATCCTTAACGCTTTTCACATAAATACTTGTTATTAAAGCAGACTGTACCCTGATGTGCACGCCGCGTGTACAACAGACATCATGGCCGTCCAAAGCGGTCTTTGTGTCATGTTTTATGGGGTTCTTCTTTTTTATGGTCCTGTTATTTAATGTCGTAAGCTGGTGCTGAAGGCTGGAAGAGAGACGGTTGGTTTTATGTAGTTGGAAGACGAAATCATAAATGCGTTGAAAAGAAATCTTGAAAATGTCAGGGGAAACTTGTGAAAATTCGAGCATTTCGTAATAAATCACTGACACGCAGGTCTGCACACCGAGTCGCTAGTATCGAAGTTGTCCTCCGTTCATACGTGAGTTTATCACGACAGTGACAAGCAGTGTTGTATGCGGGTTCGTAACACCTTGTGATTTGGTACACGGTTATGAGCGTGTGGGGGAAACTGCTGGCTACATCTTCTGCTGTGAAGATAGAAACAGCAGATTCCTTCGAAACTTGACTAACCAAATGCCAAGTTACACGGCATTACAACCCTGAAGACTATAGCCTTAATTGTCCTTAAAATGAGTCTGTTTAATTTGCAAAAGAAGTTTGAAAAATTTGATGAAATTTGGTACTGGGCAGCCTTTACGGAAGTTCGTTGTGGTAGCCTAAGTCCAAAGTAACCCCTGCTTCACATGAACCTCAGTTCGAAGTTCTGTCCTTTTTTCTAAAAAATGATGGCGAAAGACGAAAAGCAACGTTGATGTGCTGCAGTCTGAGGTTGCTGTTACGTTGATGTGCTGCAGTCTGATGTTGCTGTTACGTTGATGTGCTGCAGTCTGATGTTGCTGTAACGTTGATGTGCTGCAGTCTGATGTTGCTGTTACGTTGATGTGCTGCAGTCTGATGTTGCTGTTACGTTGATGTGCTGCAGTCTGATGTTGCTGTTACGTTGATGTGCTGCAGTCTGATGTTGCTGTTACGCAAGTTATGACGATGTAATTAGGTCTGTGTCCTTTATTCATAAGGATGTTTTACCATTCGCACAGTCTTGTGTCCTGGAGTGAGCCCGTGCAGCGTAGTTGGTATAGTGGGGCTGTACAACCGAGGGGTCGTGGTTCGATTTGTGGCTATACCTACTATACTTCCACTCACACATACGAGGTCTGTCCAAAAAGTATCCGACCTTGGGCCGGGAAAAAAAAGTTCTGTGTCTGGGTGGTTACAATACCTAATCCCCTTCAAAGTAGGCCCCTTGTGACTCCACACACTTAGCCCAGCGGTCCTTCCATCGCTGGAAACAATTCTGGAAGGCTTGTTTTGGAATGGTGTGCAGCTGCGCCGTCGCGTTCTGTATGATGTCCTCGCGGCTGTCAAAACGGGAGCCTTTTAGCGGTGTCTTCAATCTCGGGAACAGCCAGAAATCACAATGAACCATGTCAGGAGAGTAAGGAGCCTGGCGAACCTGCGGAATGCCGTGCTTAGCCAGGAAACCTTGGATCAGGTGTGATGAATGAGCTGGGGCATTGTCATGATGCAGCTGCCAATTGCGTGCGTCCCACAGCTCCGGTCTCTTGCGCCGAACTGCATCACGAAGATGACCGAGGACTTCTTGGTAGTACTCCTTATTAACAGTTTGGCTTAGTGGTGCATACTCATGATGCACAACACCCCGGTAATCGAAGAAAACAGTCAGTATCACCTTCACATTGCTCCGAACGTGTCGTGCTTTTTTGGGCCTCGGGGATGTTGGATGCTTCCACTGTGACGACTGTACCTTGGTTTCCGGGTCATATCCGTACACCCACGACTCGTCACCAGTGATCACAGTCTTCAGGAACTCAGGATCCCTGTTGGCGCACTCCAGCATGTCCTGCGCGACCTCAAGGCGGAGTTGTTGCTGCTCCGGCGAAAGCAGCTTGGGCACAAATTTTGCCGCCACTCTTCGCATGCCCACATCCTCAGTTAAAATCATGTTTGCGGAACCTCTGCTGATCCCAACCTCATCAGCAATTTCCCGGACGGTCAAACGACGGTCCTCCATGAGCAATATCCGCACTTTGTCAATGACATCAGCATTTCGGCTCGTTGACGGTCTCCCGGACCGCTGGTCACCGTCCGCCGACATGCGGCCATCTTTAAAGCGGTTGAACCACTCTTTAATTTGAGTGACCCCCATTGCATCATCACCGAAAGCCTGCTGAATTTTGCGGATTGTTTTCGCTTGGGTATCCCCAAGTTTCTGACAAAACTTGATGCAGTATCGCTGCTCCAAACATTCTGTCATCTTGGGCGAAACGAGAATGCGACGAACACGTGTTACACCACTTCGCTATCTGGCAGCGACAGACGCATCCGGCGGTGTTGCGAGGCAGCAAAAAATCACGCATGCGCATGAAAGTCCCTTCTACCACTACGCTCAGTTTCCCCACCCTTTCGCCATTACTTACCGCGGGAAAAAATATAGTCGGATACTTTTTGGACAGCCCTCGTATAGGTATAGCTTCATACCTTCATAGCCTGAACAGGGACAACCTTACCCTTATTTGTGTACTTGAAAGCGTTTTTCAGACGTCTGTCGTTGTCCATTCGGTCGTATAACGATACATCGCATGGAAATGCTGGCCATGAATCGGAGCTAGTTTTCGTGTATGTGTGTGTGTGTGTGGTATATGACAGTTCGCTTTATGTATTAGATATGTACGCAAACAAACAGTTGAGGTCTGTATGATAAAATTCTGCCACAATCATTCCACTGACACATCCTGTCTGTCTGTTTAGTTATTGTGTCTACTTTGAATGAATATGGCCTGCTTAATAATTTTCCATCATAGTCATTTTCAGGTTTCTCGGCTACAATAATTACATTTCTTGACACTGATGTTTAATTTAACTCCCGCTTCTTTGTTTTGCTCATTATTTTTTGTAACTCAGATTGCACACTCTAGCCATAGATTCCCCGTTTCCTTGCAGATATTGCAGGGATGTTACGATGAAACGTTGTAGTTACATTTCATTACGTTGAGTTTGAAGTGAGCAGCTCCTTCTGTTCGACAGTAACAGCTCCAGCAATTAGAGGCGCCAGTTTCAGAACGGGGTTGACTGTGACGGCGTGTGGAACGGGACGCAGAATTAACACGTTTCTGAAACTGTTCTGGACGAGACCTGTAATCCAGAGAGGGTGGGTGGGTTTCTGCGTCTGTAGGAGTTGTTCGGAACGTCTTGTGGTACTGCGGGATGCAAACGGCCGGTAACACCGGTAATCACAGCTTTGTGCATTTACTGTCGCCATGCGTTCTCAATGGATCTACGGCCGCTCGCTTACTAGGATTGTGGGTTCTAATGCTGCCGAGGGCATGGATGTCTGTCTGTTGTGAGTGTTGTGTGTTGTCAGGTAGAGGTCTCTGCGACGGGCTGATCACTCGTCCAGAGGAGTCCTACCGACTGTGGTGTGTCTAAAGTGTGATCGTAAAGCGTCGAAAATGAGGCGGCCTAGGCCCCGAAGGGGCTGTCGAGCCATTGAAAAAAATGCGTTCTGAAACCTTTCAAGACTGAACCTTGAAGGGAATTACCTATAAACATTTACACATACTTAACGTGATGCGTGTAACTGAGGACTGAACGAAAGGTGAAGTCATCGGAGAAGTGAATGAACTTGTTTCTGGGGGCGGGGGGCGGACTGTGTACTTTTTGTCGTAGAAAAGTCGGTTATTAGGGCGATGATCTGGGCGTGGATGGGTGGATGATATTAAAATGGATCTTAAAGAAACTGAGTTTGAGTGTGTGGACTAGATTAATATGTCTAACAAGAGGGGCCTGTGACGAACCTGTGTCAGCAGGTTTGTTAGTTTCTCACTAACACACTGCTACCCGCATTTAGGTAAGAGTGGTCTATGTGTGTAATGTGAAACACTGTCGTTGTCAGTAGCTGTGCTGGTGTATGAAATGCCGCTTGCAGTGGCCCTTCGTCAATGTTATGTACTTCTACCATTCGGACATCAGAATCTTACTCGGGATATGGCGATACGTGTGCGTCTTACCTGTGTAGGTAGATTGCTTGTCCAAGGCGTCTAACCAGACGTCAAGATGCAACATTCAGGAACTGTGGAAAGCGGGAGGTGTTGAGTCGCATTGGTCCGCGGTGCCTTGAGAATAGATACCGGAATCTGAAATAAACGCCCGATGCGTGTTGAGACTAATGAAGATGTCAGAAGCAGTGAGGCTTTCACGATGTCTGCGTTTCGGGCCCGTCATGGGACTGAACTTCATTATGTAATGCGTAGAGTCTTTATTATCATCATTACATGTAAGTGCATATTGTAGTGGTAAGATAAAAGAGGAAAGCCAGGAACTTTCTCGAAAGACGGATAACAAAGATATCCTTTGTTGTAATGTAATTTCAGTTTTAATAACCCCCTAACATATTTTCTTTGCTGAATGTAGCGTGTAATGCTGTTAGGTCGAGATCCGCGCACGTAAATCAAGGACGGAGCTTGATAAAAAGGTTCCTTCATGCAGACGCAGAGAAGCCAGACTAAATTTTCTCTGATACATCGCATCCTATTTATAAAGCGTAGTAGAGTCCGTGCTGTGCGTCTTCTTGCTTGTACTAAGGTAATATTTCAGTGTAAACTACACTTCATCGTAGTCCTACTGAGTTCATGCGCCAGGCACAGTGATCACGTTAGAAAATAAAATTTTGCTGGAGTGTATGTGTGTGCAGGGCTTTGTTTAATGAAGATTTGAGTAGCATCGACAGATGAGCTATTAGCTAGCACTGAACTGGGACCTCCCGAATACGCTACGCGTTCTACTGGAATAAACAGATGTTCAAGAGATGGGTTTTGGGACAGTCGGGCAGAAAATGAAACGTGGGTTTGACAGAAATCAGAACTGAACACCGATACTGACAGGTATTTACTCGGCGAGAACTGCGTGAATATGTTTTGGTAACGTGATAAACTTGAACGTAAATTAGTGTTGGTGTTTACATCCGTGAAAGAGAAGAGGTTGGTGTTCGTTCATCCGTTGCTTTTTGCATGCAGCTGGGGTGGAATAAGGTTTAAATAGTCGCCTAAGTACCGCGTCCTTACCTTACCGACGATCTGAATGCAGGTATGTGCGTATTCTGAATACATGAACTTCTCAGCCGTGTATAAAGGTAAAGCTATCCCTGTACAGGTCGTTAGGGCCCAGGAGGTTGAGGCTCCCAGATTTCTAGACAATCGGCACATGAAGGTGGTAAGGTTGTCAGCCCTACGCACAGGCCGCCTTTACGTCCCAAGAAATACCCCTGGTACTCATTTCTGTTAGAGGCTGAGTCGAACCCAGGGCCATAGTGCGGCCGAAAGGAAAATCCCAGTGACACCATCTGGAATCGAAACCCGCGAACTTCCGGCTTGTACTCGCAGAGCAGTGCGTCAACCAACTGCGCCACCGCGTGCCGCTCTCAGTCGTGCATACAGATTTACAATCACGTTATCTTTGTATTTAAATCATTCACGAAGTGTTTAGTGCTACATGTACAGTATTCCGGTGGATGGTGCACTGCTGTAGTCGTCTGTTTATAAGTCTGTTACGAATTCTTGAGGGAAGGGGTTGCTTGATGACCTGCGAGACGCTGCTTACTCGAGTTGTTTCTGTGTACTGCAGCGCGCCGTTAAGTCTGCAGTAATTAGAGCATACAGGCCAGCACTTTAAAGATTAGAATTAATCTAAATTTTACACACAAGTTTCAGCCTCACAGCACACAGCGTCTGCATTATAAGACCAGTCGGTTAATTCTGTTTAAGGATGTAATTCTTCTTTCTTGTGAGAACAGTGCTAAAGGCTTGAGAACTCAATGCCGGCAAATGCTGTGGATCTTAGTGCTACAGCTGGTGGTACACGTGACTGTCACCGTGCCCTGAACAGTTAAAAGTGTTTATCTTGACAATAGGTTGGGTTGAAGTGACTAATTGATCTGGTTCAGGATAGAGTCCAGTGGCCGTCGTTATGTCGATAAGCGTTTGGGTTTCCGTACCGACTGATCAGTGGGTGTGTTATTTTACTTGAAAGCTGTTACGTGCTGAATCGCTCTTGTATGTCGGCGACATGCCAACCAGAATCGTCTGGAGGGCCACTTAGTACTCGCGTGCTAATGGTTCGTCGGCTGTGATTTACACCTTCTAGCGAGGTGTCTGCTTTAATTGGCCAATTGAAATGGAATGTGCAGTGTTGTAATTGCTCTTCGTGACGAGCTGCGCTGCTATGTAATTTTATTTTCTATTGTGTACCTCGTATAGATTTAAAACAGTGTTACCGTCCGGGAGATATAGGAATGTGTGGGACGATAATATTAAAATGTGCCCTAAAGGAATGGGCCTGAATGCCGTGGAATTGATTCTTCTGGCTTAGGATAGGGATAGGTGGAAACGGGTTCCATTAAATACGTGGAAATTCTTGTCCAGCCGTGGAACTTAGATTTTCCAGCGAGACATTGCGGCTTGGGGTTCGTCTGCTGTCTCGGGTAGACCAGTACGCAGCATAAGAGTGACTAAGGATCCGACTGTGTTCATCCTAAAAACCGCTGCGTTAGTTCGGACAAAATTTGAGCCGTCCACAATAAGCTGTGTTAGGCGAAGCTGATTTTGGAATGTGCTGTCCTGCTGTAAACTGCACGTTACGTAAGGATGCTGCTCCGAGCACAGGTAGATACACCTGTCAGTAACTTCTTTGACAGCAACTGGCTCTTTGAAACTACTGCCCCGAAATTCCCGCGAAGGACCTCAGGAACGCTACGAAAAATCTCAGACTCTGTGGTCTGTTTCCTGGTCCAAAATCGGTACATCTTCTGGAAAAGAGCGTTAACATTGATCAGCCTGTTTGGTGGTGGCCACACTCATGAGACCAGACTGTACGTTGGAATCGCGTTACGTAAGCAAGAGTGCATGTTTATTGTTACGAGTTGTACGATGGAGTACGTACGTACGTAGCTGTATGCTGCAGAGCGCCCGCCGTCTGCTTGTGTTACGATATAGAGCTCGGCTAAGAATGGATACGAGTTTTCGTTTGGAAACATAACACGAGATTATCCGGGCCTTCACAACTTTTTATAGCAGATCCTACTGTGCGGTATTGATTGTACTGGAGGAAATACCGCACCAGAGCAGGCAGCAGCCGGATTTGTACAAGGAAAACTGACTCCACAGAACAGTCCTTCCTGAGAGGCAGATAGTTAATTTATTATTATTATTATTATTATTATTATTTACTGCAATTCGGTTTTCACCCGGTGGCAGTAGTCCTTACACTAGTACACACAATACAAATGTTTTCACCCGGTGGCAGTAGTCCTTACACTAGTACACACAATACAAATGTTTTCACCCGGTGGCAGTAGTCCTTACACTAGTACACACAATACAAATGTTTTCACCCGGTGGCAGTAGTCCTTACACTAGTACACACAATACAAATGTTTTCACCCGGTGGCAGTAGTCCTTACACTAGTACACACAATACAAATGTTTTCACCCGGTGGCAGTAGTCCTTACACTAGTACACAATACAAATGTTTTCACCCGGTGGCAGTAGTCCTTACACTAGTACACACAATACAAATGTTTTCACCCGGTGGCAGTAGTCCTTACACTAGTACACACAATACAAATGTTTTCACCCGGTGGCAGTAGTCCTTACACTAGTACACACAATACAAATGTTTTCACCCGGTGGCAGTAGTCCTTACACTAGTACACACAATACAAATGTTTTCACCCGGTGGCAGTAGTCCTTACACTAGTACACACAATACAAATGTTTTCACCCGGTGGCAGTAGTCCTTACACTAGTACACACAACACAAATGTTTTCACCCGGTGGCAGTAGTCCTTACACTAGTACACACAATACAAATGTTTTCACCCGGTGGCAGTAGTCCTTACACTAGTACACACAATACAAATGTTTTCACCGGTGGCAGTAGTCCTTACACTAGTACACACAACACAAATGTTTTCACCCGGTGGCAGTAGTCCTTACACTAGTACACACAATACAAATGTTTTCACCCGGTGGCAGTAGTCCTTACACTAGTACACACAATACAAATGTTTTCACCCGGTGGCAGTAGTCCTTACACTAGTACACACAATACAAATGTTTTCACCCGGTGGCAGTAGTCCTTACACTAGTACACACAATACAAATGTTTTCACCCGGTGGCAGTAGTCCTTACACTAGTACACACAATACAAATGTTTTCACCGGTGGCAGTAGTCCTTACACAAGTACACACAATACAAATGTTTTCACCCGGTGGCAGTAGTCCTTACACTAGTACACACAATACAAATGTTTTCACCCGGTGGCAGTAGTCCTTACACTAGTACACACAATACAAATGTTTTCACCGGTGGCAGTAGTCCTTACACTAGTACACACAATACAAATGTTTTCACCCGGTGGCAGTAGTCCTTACACTAGTACACACAATACAAATGTTTTCACCCGGTGGCAGTAGTCCTTACACTAGTACACACAACACAAATGTACGTATAAATATACATAAAAATAACAATACAAAACAAACTATACACAATTACAAAACAAAATACATACAGTAAATACAAGTACACACATTAGAACACCTTACACACATTACAAAAACATCCACACCTTACAAAAGCATCCACACCTTACAAAAACATCCACACCTTACAAAAGCATCCACTCCTTACAAAAGCATCCACTCCTTACAAAAGCAGCCACTCCTTACAAAAGCATCCACTCCTTACAAAAGCATCCACTCCTTACAAAAGCATCCACACCTTACAAAAGCATCACTCCTTACAAAGCATCCACTCCTTACAAAAGCATCCACTCCTTACAAAAGCATCCACTCCTTACAAAAGCATCCACACCTTACAAAAACATCCACACCTTACAAAAACATACACACCTTACAAAAACATACACACCTTACAAAAACATCCACACCTTACAAAAACATCCACACCTTACAAAAGCATCCACACCTTACAAAAGCATCCACACCTTACAAAAACATCCACACCTTACAAAAGCATCCACTCCTTACAAAAGCATCCACTCCTTACAAAAGCATCCACTCCTTACAAAAGCATCCACTCCTTACAAAAGCATCCACTCCTTACAAAAGCATCCACTCCTTACAAAAGCATCCACTCCTTACAAAAGCATCCACTCCTTACAAAAGCATCCACTCCTTACAAAAGCATCCACACCTTACAAAAGCATCCACACCTTACAAAAGCATCACTCCTTACAAAAGCATCACTCCTTACAAAAGCATCCACTCCTTACAAAAACATCCACTCCTTACAAAAGCATCCACTCCTTACAAAAGCATCCACTCCTTACAAAAGCATCCACTCCTTACAAAAGCATCCACTCCTTACAAAAGCATCCACACCTTACAAAAGCATCCACACCTTACAAAAGCATCCACTCCTTACAAAAGCATCCACTCCTTACAAAAGCATCCACTCCTTACAAAAGCATCCACTCCTTACAAAAGCATCCACACCTTACAAAAGCATCCACACCTTACAAAAGCATCCACACCTTACAAAAGCATCCACTCCTTACAAAAGCATCCACTCCTTACAAAAGCATCCACTCCTTACAAAAGCATCCACACCTTACAAAAGCATCCACACCTTACAAAACATCCACACCTTACAAAAGCATCCACACCTTACAAAAGCATCCACACCTTACAAAAGCATCCACACCTTACAAAAGCATCCACACCTTACAAAAGCATCCACTCCTTACAAAAGCATCCACTCCTTACAAAGCATCCACTCCTTACAAAAGCATCCACTCCTTACAAAAGCATCCACTCCTTACAAAAGCATCCATCCTTACAAAAGCATCCACTCCTTACAAAAGCATCCACTCCTTACAAAAGCATCCACTCCTTACAAAGCATCCACTCCTTACAAAAGCATCCACTCCTTACAAAAGCATCCACTCCTTACAAAAGCATCACATCCTTACAAAAGCATCCACACCTTACAAAAGCATCCACACCTTACAAAAGCATCCACACCTTACAAAAGCATCCACACCTTACAAAAAGCATCCACCCTTACAAAGCATCCACATCACAATTACAAAAACATCCACACCTTACAAAAGCATCCACTCCTTACAAAAGCATCCACACGTTACAAAAACATCCACACCTTACAAAAACACCCATACACATACAATACACGTACACACGTTAGTTGCTCAGCAAGTCAAATTATCCGCACGTAAGGAACCTCAAGGTCCATTATACCGCGTTGACAAGAGCCAGGCTCTTGTCCATATCCCGAGCCAGTTGAACCCAATCCACCTCATGCCAGTCATGCTGTTTCCTTGTGATCAATTTGAATATTCCTCCTCCTACGCCCCGCAGAAACAGGCTCTGCTTGTATAATGTCGCAGCGGAATAATGCTCCATCTTGTCTTTAAGTAAATGTTGCAACTTTAAGTTTAAGTAACGTAAGTTAAGTTTCAGGTTTACGTTTTGATGAATTTTAAATCTTTTTGACTCAGTTAATGAAATAATCCAGTGCGGAATCGTATGAGATGTGTCTTCAGATATCCCAGCATCATTTCCTTCTTGTTCAGGCCATTTCCTTGTTTCACTGGGCCCAATTCACGATCCAGCTATGTAAATGCAAAGGCACTACTTAATAAGAAGTATGAGATGTTACGAAATCAAAACACGTATGACGGGGAAGAAAGAAGTCGGAAAAGTTAAACAGGAGGAAAAAGGGAGAGGAGAGGGAAGAATAAACAAAGAAGAAAACTGCCGTAATAAACGTTGAATTCGGTTATTAAGGGGAAAAAATGTTGCTCATCGTACGAAACAGTTGAGGGGAGCGTTACGAACTTCAAGATTCTTTGAACCGAAGACAGAAGTTTGAGGGGCTGGCTGGCTTCCTGAGAGCTGCCAGCTCGATATGGCAGGGTGTCGGGTTTGTCGCTGCAGAGTCGGTGGGAGGTGGCGAGAAGCCGGCGTCATCTGAACTAATTAAATTGTGTGAACTTCCAGGATTCCAACTTTTTTTGGGGCGGCAGAGATAACCCTATTCGTGAACAAGATTATTATAAATGTACGTCCGGTAACATGCAGTCAGGAAGCTGAGTATTTGGAGGCGCGGGATTGCCGGTGTGCCGTGAGCGCGATGGGACTGCACTGCACTGGGACTGGGACAGATCGGAACGAGACGTGCGTTGTGGGACGTAAATGAAGAGCAGATTCACTTTCTTGCCTCAGAAACGTGTCTACCAAACTACACGGCGTCACGTCGTATGTCACGTGATGTCTAATCGACGACGACAACAGAAGCAAAGGACCACATCTACCCATGCTGTCCATGCGTTGTGTTCTTTGTGACCTCATTAAGAATATTGGAAATAAACGCTTACGAAGCCTTTGTGTGAGGATTCTGTGCTGTCTAATAAAGACGTTAATTAAACCCTACAAATGGGAGGAGGAGCAGCACTGCAGATGTTAAAGCACGGATCAAGAAGGCAAATGGGAGCTTCGTAGAACAGCACCCACTGTGGAAGAATAACGATATACTGACGAAGACTAAGGTCCATGTATCTAACAGTTATGTCAAGTCGGTCATGCTGTATGGGTGCGAAACTTGGAAAGTGACTACCGAAATAACAAATAAATTACAAACATTTGGTAATCGATGTTTGCGAAGAATAATGGGTATAAGATGGCTTAAGATACTAAGTAACAGGGAGCTGTGAGAAGCTGCTGGAGAGAAGCCTTATAATATTACAAATTAGAATTAGAAATTAGCGTTGGATCGGTCATACTGTGAGAATGGAGGATGAATCCACTGAAAAATAAACATGGGATTGGAAATCCGCAGGGTGCCAGAAGGAGAGGAAGACCGAAGCAAACCTGGAAAAGGACCGCTGTGGAGGAAGCAGGAAAATGCAGCAAAACATGGAGCGAGGTTAAGAGGTTGGCGGGCAACAGAGTCACGTGGAGATGCTTCATAAATGCCCCGTGTTCCTAACGGAACGACAGATATGCGACTACTACTACTACTACTACTACTACTACTACTACTACTACTACTACTACTGTACAAGCAGCTGTTGTGGTTTCAGACCCTTTTTTCGAAAAACGTAACCCCGAGGTTTCGCACATTCCAAAGGATACACATTGAAGGCGTTTGAGAGCAGTTTGTCCGGGGCGTTATTCGGAGGTGAGACGATCAAATCAAGGAGACGAGATGGGCGGGAAATGTAGCAGGTATGGGTGTTATGATTATTTTATACCTGCAACACTGTAGCTGGAAATGTTGAAGGGCAAAGGCAGGTTAGGATATTTCGACGCAGATGGGTGACATGAGGCAGTAGGCGTGATACTGTGTCCGTCTGCTACAAGGTAGTGCCCAGTGCGGGCTCTTGTGAACACGGTAATGAACCATCGGGTTCAGTAAAAGACTTGCAGTCATGACGAGTCGAGCGACTGTTAACTTCTCAAGGAGATCTTCGCCTGCCGCTTGAAGTCAGTCACTTGCTCAGCATGAAGCTGTGTTCCACTGTCCGTCCACGTGCAGGAGGTGACTGCTGCGGATTTTTCTGGTCTCACCAAAATTCTGATACGATAAGAAGCTTACTGCGTATAGTCGTACATACAGACATACTGACAGCGCATGTTGCGAGTGTGCGTGCTTACTGCGTATAGTCGTAGATACATGCACATACTGACAGCGCATGTTGCGAGTGTGCGTGCCTTGTTGCAGCTCAGTCCGTACTGCTGTTTCAAGTTCGCGCAAGCCGGTGTTCTTTTTCACTGCTAAGAAAACATCGGTAGAGTATATCATTATTAATGAATTGGCTCGTGTACACACTGGCGGCCGGGATAGCGTAGTTGGTATAGCGACTCGCTACGTGTTGGACAGTCCGGGGATCGAATACCGTCCATGTAGTCACCATTCACATTAAGCATGCGTCCAACTGTGGCTTCAAGGCTTGTATCCTGGCGTAGAGAAAATAGGTGTCAAGTGTCTGTAGCCAGGAGACAGCTTGCTTCATGTCGGTGTCTGTTGCAAATCTCTTGCCAGGCAGGAGCTTCTAAAGGGGTCCAAATAGATTGGAACCACTGGACGCGAGATCAAAACTTTAGGGACGTTGGTAGATACCGTAGGGCAGTGTAGGGCGCAGTGAGTTTGCTTGTAAGCAGGTGCGTATACAGAAGTCGTCCGTAATTCATTAGTAGGGTCCAGCAGCCTGCTTGACCCTTGAAGATGGGACCCGATAGGCTATACCGAAACGTCGGCACAGGATTACCATCCTACGCTGCGTAACATACCAGAAGAGCGCAGAGCTCATTTACACCGCGGCGGAATCCTGAAAACACGCACAGTTCGCAAATAGTGTTCGGTCTAACCTGTCCACGCAGTACACATGCGGTGGGGAGAGATGGTTTGAGTGTACCGCTTTGATCATCAGATGTCACTGCCACAGGTAAAATGATTTTTTAGGTCAGTAGACCAAAGTAGTCGTCATTCAGGACGGTCGCATGTTCGATCCCTGGTCCTGCAGGTGACGTGCGTAAATCACGAAGCTGCCTGTTGTTGTTAGAAATCGGTTTTGAATTTCGGGTTGTTATAAGCGTATTATGTAAATTACTGTAATGTTCTAGATTGTGTAATTTTATGTTTTCCTTCCACTGCAACTTGTCTGCCGGGATTAGTTTCAAATGAAGCCATGATGACTGTAACAATATGCTTTTAATATGAACTGTCGACATTTAATTGGTCTGTCGGTCGAAGCTAGGCTAGTGAAGTATATCGTAATTGATCGTAATTTGGCTGCGAGTAATTTGTAACGACAAGCCGTAACCAGACACAGCAGTTGCGCTTGCTGCTCGAACAACTCGGCATTATCGTAGAAATATCGAAGGCAGGAAAGGAAATTGATGGTTATAATTTCAGTCGAATTTGGGAGCCGTGTTTTCGTAAGGGGTTGTTTGAGCGCAAAGGCAACCTGTAGTTCAGAACATGGGCCTGCTAAACACAAGAATATGTGTCCTTTCGGTTCGACGTGTTGGGTTTCCGTGTCAGAAGTCGTGGCATAAATGTAGACCTAACAGAAGATGGAGACCTTCTGGGTTTTGATTTCGTGTCGCTTGTGAGATAGTTAACGTTTCGTATGAACTTGCTGCCTTCATCTTCAGGATAGAAGAGTCGTTTTTTTACAGCATTAAGGATGTAGCTGTATGTTTGTGTGGTAGGGATACAGGGTGGCGCAGGAAAAAGCAGGATAAGCAGCCCCACATCGCTTTGCGCCGCTGCCAGTGGAGACCATTGTCAGCACAGCCTTTAAAATGGTAACTAACAGTCTTTAATAAGAACAAAATAACTTTGTTAATGTAATATAACACACATTTTTTTATTACTAATAAGACGTTTCACCGATCCCAGTGGCCGCGCGGTCTAAGGCGTGTGTCTGCGGCCGCTCGCTTACTAGGATTGTGGGTTCGAATCCCGCCGGAGGTATGGATGTCTGTATCTTGTGAGTGTTGTGTGTTGTCAGGTAGAGGTCTCTGCGACGGGCTGATCACTCGTCCAGAGGAGTCCTACCGAGTGTGGTGTGTCTGGAGTGTGATCGTGAAGCGTCGAAAAATGAGGCGGCCTAGGCCCCCAAGGGGCTGTCGAGCCATTGGGGGGGGGGGGGGAAGACGTTTGACATTGACACTAAGACTGGGCTACTTTTTCTTGCGCTACTCTGTACAATTCAGGGGGCACGCGTTGGCGCAGTTGAGGTACTGCGCTACAAACCGGAAGGTCTCGGGTTCGATTCCCGATGATGTCATTGGAATTTTTCATTGACATAATCCTTCCGATCGACTCAGCCTCTAACAGAAATGAGTACCAGGAATATTTCCTGGGAGGTAAAGGCGGCCGGTGCGTAGGGCTGACAACCTTACCACCTTCATGTGTCGATTGTTTAGAAATCTGGGAGCCTCAACCTCATGGAACCCTCAGGTCCTGTCCAGGCCTGTAATGGGATTGCTTTACCTTTACCTTACTCTCTACACGGTGTAAAAATGTTGGTTTCCGTCTGGCCATCGTGTTTTACGAGGGTCTTTCAGAAAATAGATTTGCAATGCATATGTTTTGGGTTCTTTATTTTGACTTAGTAACATTTCACATTTAATTTCACTGCTATGTGACTACACAGTTGAGGTACTTATCGTGGGATGAGATTTTCTGTCCGCTGTTAGTAACGTCCGTGTCCGGTGCGTCTCGCCATCGTCTGTTAAGTTACTGCACAAGCGCTGGGAGCATGATAGCTGATCGTTGACGATGTACTCTGACGCGGCTAATGCCACTCAGTTAAGCTATTCAGGTACGATATTACACGTTATGACCCAGTCTCATGCTGTACTTTTCGAAGATGTTACCACCACAAAGATGGTCACGCTCCTGCATTAAGTGGCACTAATGTCAGACACCAGAAATTCACACTCCCGCCGCATAGGGGTAAATGCCTGCATTTGCGAAAGTGTAATCGCCTTTATGATGTTCATACGAAGTTTTAATCAAAAGCCATCAGTTTGTTAAGCCGACCAGGGCGACAGACACAGGTAGGTCTTGAGGACACACGGCCATGTTGTAACGTGCTGACAGAGGAAAACAGTGTGCAATGATATTTTGTGACTGGGTGGCACAGGGATTAGTGTAGCCTGCAGTTTTTATTTTGTGACTGGGTGGCACAGGGATCAGTGTAGCCTGCAGTTTTTATTTTCACCCATAGCGTCTGGAGATCGGTCCGACAAGTCCGTCTGTGTGTTGCTGTTTTTCATTAGTTATGTCATCTTCTGGGACTTCCTCCGGCAATATAAACAACCATAAAGTTCCATGAACAAGATGACAGTTAATGGCGACTGTTACACGGTCATTCCGCTATGTCAGTATGTGATGTCAGTTCTCTACTACTGACTTCGCGACAGTATGGCAACAAAACTCTTCCTTTTAATTATTCAGTGTGAGTTTTAGTAAAGTTTTAAACAAGTCTTCAGACCCTCAAACTGGTTGTGTTCGTGCAGGTAGGAGTGGCTTATTCCCTTGCGTCTTAAGAGGTATTATTATTTATTTAGGAAGCGCTATGAAACCACAGTGATGCTTGCACTGCTAATGCACTCAAGTTTTTATTCCGGTTAACTTTTCTGTTCGAATCCCTGCGGCGTAGGGGGAGAAACTTCTGATGCGCAAGCCGTCTTATGAAGAAGCTCACATTGTTGGCGTGTATTCGTGATAAACTGAAGTGGGGAAAGATGACACGGGGTGAGGTTTGCGGAAAACTGGACGTTGCGGTAATGTTGTGAGTGGAATATTGACAGTTGGTACCGAGTTGGTCACCGAGCTGTAATGGTGCTCTTAGATCAGAAATGTGACTTTGTGCAATACTGTTGTGTAACACTGCAGAAAGAAACCGTATTTGTCTTGAAGCGAAGAGACTTGGAAGACCAGAGGGTAGAGAGGATAATATTAAAATATTTTATCGTACAGCAGTGGATTGTGGAGATGGAAGAGTAATTGAAGTGGCTGGGCATTTACTGGCAAACCGTGATGAACAGTCGGGTGTCAGAACAATAGAAATCTGAGTAGTTGTGTAATTGTGACGTACATTGGTGTTGTTAGTTAGTGTGGTGGAGTTTGTTTTGTGGCTGAGAAATGTCTGCCTCACAGCGCTGTACGGTTTTGCCCCTGGTCCAGCGTGCCAAGTCCACTTAAGTCCGAGAGCAGCGAGGATTATTCGTGGCTGAATTACTGACGTTCGAGGGTTGTTAAGAGCTTAGGGGTTTCTCGGAAGTCTTCATTGTCACTGCTGTAGGAACGTAATTTGCAGGCGAGCGTCTTGTCCCGCTTGATCGATGCTAGAGTTTGGTTACAGATGTTCAAATAATATTTTGTGGTCGAAAGCGACAGAGGGTTAGTGATAGCAATTGATATTTATTTAACGATGCTGTCAGTAACTTGGTCATGAAGAAATTAAAGAGCCGATTGAAGTCAGGGAATGCTTGTTGTCATTCAGTGCAGAATAATTTGTCTTGTAGCGTGCTGTCCAAAAATATAAAGATATACAGTACTATAATTTTGCCTGTTGTTTTGTATGGGTGTCAAAGTTAGTCTGTCACACTGAGGGAGGAACATTGGCTGAGGGTGTTCGAGAATAGGGTGCTGAGGAGGATATTTGGGCCTAAGAGGGATGAGGTAAGAGGGAATGGAGAAGATTACACAGCTAGGAGCGTTGGGATCTGTATTCCTCGCCAAATATTACTCGGCTGATCAAATCAAGAAGAACGAGATGGGCGGGGCATGTGGCACGTATGAAAGACATTAGAGAGGCATACAGGGTTTTGGTGGGGAGACCTGAGGGAAAGAGACCACTTGGAAGATGTATGAGTATATGGGAGGATATATATTAAAATGGATCTTCAAGAAGTGTGATAGGGAGACATGGACTGGATTGATCTGGCTCAGGATAAGGACAGGTGGCGGGTGCTTGTGAATTCGGTAATGAACCTTTGGGGTCCATAAAATGTGGGGAATTTCTTGGCTAGCTGAGGACCCGTTAGCTTCCCTGGAAGGACTCTTCTCCGTGGAGGTAGTTAGTTAATTAGAGAGTAACTCGGAATATGCGACGTTGAATATTCGGTTGGCAGTGCAGGACGCATTGGGGAGGAAGTGGCAGGGAACATTGTAACGTACTGCATACGTCAGCAAACATATAACGTACATTGTAACGTACTGCATACGTCAGCAAACATATAACGTACATTGTAACGTACTGCATACGTCAGCAAACATATAAGAAGTAATGAACTGACTTAGTAATTCTAATGGGATATGTTTTGATGTTGTTGGTAAACGTATGAAATGTTCCTAATGGGTTGTTTAATTGTAATTCAAGTACTTGCTGTAAATTTAAGTGTTCTGGAATGCGACGCCGTGTCTTGGGTTAGTGTGACGCACCTTGTCTTCCGCGTGGCTGCTGTTGTTGACTGCTTCACTGTGAAGTTGGAAGCACTACGATCGATCGAAACTTTGGGAAATGCCTGACGATATTGCGTCATATCTAAGTTTAACAGCGCAGCTGTGAGAAACTCAAGAGTGACATAAAATGCGTACCCAGTTTACTGCTTATAATGACGTGCGCCCCGCCTTAAATTTCAGAATTATCCGATTGTCCCGTATACTGTTTGAGTGTGTTACCTCTGCCCTGTACCATTGCGTTGTCAGCTCTCGGACCACGTGTTGAGCTAGGTGAATGCGATCCACACAGTAACAGCACGGGTCTTTAAGTTTGGAATTTCGTTATTGTCTTTCCATCTCGGCCCGGTTCTACCAAGTTGTCGGTACTCTTCTGGTTTCCCTACTAGTGTCACCACCGTTTTCTGTAGTCGCGAAGGAACATTTGGAAGGTTAACCAAGCGAGTGGTTAACATTCATATAACGGATGATGCGATTCCAATAAACGTCTCACATCTCTCTTAAAACTGTGTTGATGTGACAGTTAACACTAAGGAGCTGAGTACTGGCGAATTGATTAAGTTGCGGGGGTCGTGAGTGGGTCCACAGCGGACCGGAGATTGCTAGCAGATGAAATTGTTACTGTAATGGGGCAAGAAATGGGCTCACCGGTCCCTGGGGCGAGGACGACGAAGTGACGGAAGGAAGGAGGAAGGAAGCAAGCCTCTCCAGTGAATCAATCTCAAACACACGACAGGCCGCAGTTCTGGAGGCGGACGTAGCTTGTAATATCGTGTGCTGTGCGCTGGGTTGGCTGTCGGTAGGAGCTGCCCTTGTGTTTCTGAGCGAACAAATATCGGCCGTCACAGTGTGTGTGATAGTACGCGGATATTGTGAAGTATTGGCGACGTAAGTGTGAGGGCTATGATAGTACGCGGATATTATGAAGTATTGGCGACGTAAGAGTGAGAGTTATGATAGTACGCGGATATTATGAAGTACTGGCGACGTAAGAGTGAGAGTTATGATAGTACGCGGATATTATGAAGTACTGGCGACGTAAGAGTGAGAGTTATGATAGTACGCGGATATTATGAAGTATTGGCGACGTAAGTGTGAGGGCTATGATAGTACGCGGATATTATGAAGTATTGGCGACGTAAGAGTGAGAGTTATGATAGTACGCGGATATTATGAAGTATTGGCGACGTAAGAGTGAGAGTTATGATAGTACGCGGATATTATGAAGTATTGGCGACGTAAGAGTGAGAGTTATGATAGTACGCGGATATTATGAAGTATTGGCGACGTAAGAGTGAGAGTTATGATAGTACGCGGATATTATGAAGTATTGGCGACGAAGAGTGAGAGTTATGATAGTAGCGGATATATAAAGATTGGCGAGTAAGGTGAGAGTTATGATAGTACGCGGATATTATGAAGTATTGGCGACGTAAGAGTGAGAGTTATGATAGTACGCGGATATTATGAAGTATTGGCGACGTACGGTTAAGATGTAATATAATTAAATTTCCATAGTGTGCCTTTACTAGTTTCAGTCAAATACTGTGCCGTTATACTGGTATCATTACCGTATTTACCACAGCTTGCCACTTGTACATCTCCTGAGGTAGACCACTTCAGTCCACTCCGTAATATCCAATTTCTTGAGACATGCTTTTTAATATTATCCTACACACTGTGCCTAGGTTTCCCAAGTGGACTTATCCTACACACTGTGCCTAGGTTTCCCAAGTGGACTTATCCTACACACTGTGCCTAGGTTTCCCAAGTGGACTTATCCTACACACTGTGCCTAGGTTTCCCAAGTGGACTTATCCTACACACTGTGCCTAGGTTTCCCAAGTGGACTTATCCTACACACTGTGCCTAGGTTTCCCAAGTGGACTTATCCTACACACTGTGCCTAGGTTTCCCAAGTGGACTTATCCTACACACTGTGCCTAGGTTTCCCAAGTGGACTTATCCTACACACTGTGCCTAGGTTTCCCAAGTGGACTTATCCTACACACTGTGCTAGGTTTCCAGTGGACTTATCCTACACACTGTGCCTAGGTTTCCCAAGTGGACTCTTTCCTTAAGGTTTTCAGATTAGAACTCTGTTAAGTTCTACTGCAAACCCCGTTGAATTATAAAAATTGAAGAATCTGACAGTTCACATTTACAGACAGCTCCACAGTTGATCCACCACCTTACGCCAAACTACTGTGGTGTGTTATAAAACAATATACCATTAACTTCGAAAGTTCCCGGAATACAGCTTGATAGGTTAAGCTGTGCTGTTACCTAGAGACAACAGTTATCAGGAAAGGTGGAGGCTGCTATACTGACCGAACTGTAGGATCTCTAGGCTGCGCCATGATTGCAGTAACTGCCACCCGGCATACCTGTCCGTAACTGTATGCGTGGTGGTACAGTAACGACAATCTCGACTGTCAGGTTCACACACACATTTCCCGTGTCGCTGTCCCATACTTACTGCATTCCCCATCCATCATATTTTCTTTCCCAACTGTCCCGTGCCATGCTGCGTGATAGAACACTGTTAGACCCAATATTACGCGAAGAGTACAGATGCTGCTCATTTGGTAATTGTCCCTTTTAGATGTCTGTCATCACTGTGTTTTCAAACACAATCTGTCTGTGTTCTTGTCTTAATGAGAGATGAACCATCACACCGAGGTGTATAACCCTTTAAAGACTAAAATTAACCTCATTATATTTTAAAGATTTACTCCGTACCGCTCAGTAAACACACTACGTCTCGGTTATAAAAACCAGCCTGTTAATGTTGTAAAGGGAAATACTGCAAATAGATGTTTGCATGGAAAGGCGCAACATATGCAGTGGAATACATAAATATAGATATTACTTGTTAAATATTTTAATGTATATTTTTAACTAAGGATATAATCACCAACGTGACATCCAGATTTATACAGTCTAACTCGGTTATAACGTCATGAAAGGGCCTCAATATTTTGTGTCGTTATAAACGAGTGTTGTTATAACCGAGAAGTACAATGTTATGATTAACAGTGACGAATTAATTGGTACCACAGAATATCTGATGGTATAGGCGAGGTGTCGTATAAACCGATGTACTTGTAACCGGGTTCGACTGTATTTTTAAATTCCTGCTATCTCGCTGCAAAATCTTAGATTTGTGTATGTTACACGTGCGACAGCGATGTACTTTGTGTTTAAACACATTCCTTTGTGTCTGTATCTGTCTGAGGGTAGCTAATCTAACCAGAAACGTAGAGTATAGATGATAAAATAATATAATTATATGTTTATAAACTGTGTATGCATTTTGTTGGAATTATGTAAGTGTAAAAATTTTAATGCACGTTATGTGAATAATACTAAATTTAGAAATATGTAATCGATGTTTGTTTTGAAATCCATACAAGCCACAGATGTGCACTCTGCTGGCAGAACGTAGGATTGTTGAATGTTAAACGCGGGGTACATAAAGGAAGCACTGGGCTTCAAAGGCTTAAAAATCAGATAACGCTATAATATTTGATGTTGAATTCACTCTGTTCTGAATGCCATTTTTGTTGTTATTTAAATAGATGATACTGCGTGGTTGCGTTTTAATAAACCCATATGGACAACGTGAACGTGCTTGGCTTCGCGCCTGCGCAGTACAGAACTGCCAGTTGTGTGTATTGCCATCCGTATACGACTGTCAGTATCCCCCCCACAATAGTTACAGGTTGTTAAATAACCAATAGTACGTCGGCCAATAGTGGTGCAGCCAGCTATTGCCCACGCCGTGACTTACTATATAACTGATATCACACTTTGTGCCATTTATTGAATTTGTGATTTGAAGCTCAAGACCCTTTAGCCCATCGTGCATTATTTTGCATATTTTTACTGTACTTGTGCATATATAATGTCTGTACTGTACAGCGTTACTGTTCAGTACAGCAGCTGTAAGTGCTACAGGGTGATTGGGAAGTAAATACGAATCACAGTGAACGGTGTGTTTCCCGTTATTTCTCAGTGGGACGGTTATGAAGAACTGCACTTCATGTAAGTAAGATGGAGCACCGCAACATTTTGCGCTTCCTGTTCGTGCGTAGCTTGACAGTCATTTTACTGGTAGGTGGATTGGGCGTGGAGGACCAACAGAATTGCCTTCGTCTTGGCTTCTTTGTTGTGGAGTTGGGCCAAACATGAAGTCTACCGGCCAAAGCCAAGAACATTTAATGGACTAGAATACTGAACTTCCAGATAAGGACTCATTGCGATAGTATAAGGACTCATTGCGATAGTGTAAGGACTCATTGCGATAGTATAAGGACTCATTGCGATAGTATAAGGACTCGTTGCGATAGTATAAGGACTCATTGCGATAGTATAAGGACTCATTGCGATAGTATAAGGACTCATTGCGATAGTATAAGGACTCATTGCGATAGTATAAGGACTCATTGCGATAGTATAAGGACTCATTGCGATAGTATAAGGACTCATTGCGATAGTATAAGGACTCGTTGCGATAGTATAAGGACTCATTGCGATAGTATAAGGACTCATTGCGATAGTATAAGGACTCATTGCGATAGTATAAGGACTCATTGCGATAGTATAAGGACTCATTGCGATAGTATAAGGACTCATTGCGATAGTATAAGGACTCATTGCGATAGTATAAGGACTCATTGCGATAGTATAAGGACTCATTGCGATAGTATAAGGACTCGTTGCGATAGTATAAGGACTCATTGCGATAGTATAAGGACTCATTGCGATGTATATTTTATTCATTTTTATTTTTTCATTATTTGCTTTATGATCTTTTAGCTCTTTGTTATACCCTAATGACTGTTTTATGTTTATGTTTTCATGTTTGTCTATTATTGTTCGTCTTATGTTTGTTTTCTTGTTTTGTATGTCTTGCCTTCTGTTTTGTGTGCTCCGTGTTTTTGTATTGTTTTGTGTATCTGTCTGCTTATGTATATAGTTGTTTGCCTTCTTCTTATTTGTGTACACGTGTACTGACCGCTGCCACCGGCTGACAACCCAATCGCAGTTAATAAAAATCATATATCATAATTTTGCGCTGTCCCTTTTGACTTGTGCAGGAAAAGTGTTGATTTTTGTTTGCCAGGTGGCATAAGTGTGTGCAGTGTTAAACTTGTGCAAGTGTTATAGCAGCATACCGTTTGGCAGATACAGCCATTTGACGTGTATTGACAGTGACGCTATAGTAATTGTACTTTGTCGTTGTCTGTTTATTAGGGAGTGACACAAATACCAGTCGTGGTTAATGAAACCCCTAATGTACTAGAGGAATGTAGGAACTATAAAGTGAGTCACTTGCACTTTTCTTGTACAGACGTTTGAAAAAATGCAGTTTTGTAAGCTGATATTCCCAGGCACTGAATCACCCAGCACACTGAGTTTGACACATGCTTCAGCCCAAACCAAGGCTGCATAGGTTTTAGTAGCCTGTGTACTTAGGAAGAAAGAAGCAAAGAGGCAGCATGGAACGTTGGTAAGTGCAGACGTCGAGGTGATTCTTGAGAGGCGTTGTTACTGCTGCTGCCGTGTTCTGTACGGATTGTTACCTCCGGATACGCGATGTCGTTTACGTAACTTCGTAGCAGAGAGTCGAGCTGCGCGAAGTCAGGATATCTTCGGGGCCATGGAATGGGTCTATATCTTCTGTATAGCTACCCAGAAAGTGGGCGCTTACCACAGCGTACACTGGCATGGCAAACACCGTCACAGTGTTTCTTCACGCTTGCGCATTATGTTTCGCTCCTAAATACAATAAAACTTTATTGATGCTCTGCCATTCGGTGCTGCTTCTGGGAAGTTCTGTTTTGTCCGGGTCATTAAATAATTCGTCTTCAAACCACCTATATTTTTTGTCACCCTGTGCTGTTGTTCGTGTAGTGTAGTAGGCTGTACATGTAGTTCGGATACCATTAACAGTGAACGCCTACAGAATTATAGCGGTGGGAGAGTTTTGGGGTAGGGGGCCTATTGTCTTCTCTAAGTACTGTCGTGCGGGAGTTCCTGCATTTGAAAGAACGAGAATTGGGGAAGTATACAGGGTGTTTCATGAGAAATCTGCCATATTTCGGAAGAACGTTCATTAGGTTGAATTATATCGATATGATGAAAAATACCTATGTCCGAAGTTTGAACGGTTACGGAGATAATGGCGAGGTAAGTTTTAAAGAGCCGATCTCTGTGGCCGCGGTGTCTAAGGCGTGGGTCTGCGGTCGCTCGTTTGCAGGGATTGCGGGTTCGAATCCCGCCAGGGGCATGGATGTCTGTCTTTTGTGAATGTTCTGGGTTGTAAAGATAATGGTCTCTGCGTCGGACTGATCACTCGTCCAGAGGAGTCCTACCGAGTGTCGTGTGTCTAAAAAGTGTGTGATCGTGAAGCCTCCCTGACGAGGAGGCCCTGGCCCGCGAGGGGCTGTTGCGCCATGAAAGGAATTTAAAGAATTTGCACTGTTATACGTTTAGTGATTATCAAATGCATATTAAAACGAGGAGAAATTTGTAGTTCCTGTGTTGTTAACACCTGTACTGAACATCTAATTAACATCTGAATGACACAAAGACTTTAATTACGCAGGCAGAACTCGCACCATTTTCATAAAAATCAACCTTAGGGTTCCAAATACTTTACGTACAACACGGGCCTCCGTATGACTTGGATTGACTGTCAGATCAAGGACGGACCTGAGCAGTGTACGTGTAACACACCTGAGGATGGAAGCAGGTAGCTTCCGAAACGTAGTTTTTGTTTTTTAATATTGATGACGGTGGAAAAGTCCTTATGAATGTTGGTGTTGTTCATAACACATCATGTTAAACAGGTACAGTACGTGGAATCTCCAGAAGACCGCATTTTTCTCGCGTCATTATCTCCGTAACCTTTGAACTTCGTGTGTAGGTATTTTTGGTTATATCGATGTAAATTAAGCTAAGGAACGTCCTTTCGCAGTATGGCCGATTTGTCCTGAAACACCCTGTATATAGCTGTACAATTAATATACTAAATTGTGTGGGATCTACGAGTAGTTGTAGACACAAATTATTACGTCTGAAATGGGAAGATATGATATTGGAACAACTGTTGCAGTACAAGCAGTGATACAGACGGCGGTGTGTGTAGTGATACTGTGAGCAGCCTTGGTGGGCCGCGATAGCTCAGTCGGTATAGCGACTTGCTACGGGCTGGACGGTCTGGGGATTGAATCCCGGTGAGGGCGAGATTTTCCGCACCCGTCCAGACCGGCCTTGGGGCCCACCCGGGGTACCCGGTCTTTATAGGGGTAAAGCGGCCGGGGCGTGTCGTTGGCAACCAACCCCACCTAACGCCGAGGTTAAAGAAAGAATAGAGCTATAGGCTACATCTAGTCCTCCTCTGGGCCTTCATGGCCTGTTTTAGGGCGACCTTTACGTTTACCGTCAGTAGCCCTGACTGTTTGTAGCCACAATCGTCATGTCGACATCGCTGACGATAATGCAAGCAACATGTTTCGTCACAGTGGCTCATGGGAGGGCAAACTTGTGGACGCACACGGTCGCCAGCAAAGTGTGCGATTTTGCGCTTAGGCTAAAGAAATCCTGAAGTAGTTTTCACAATGGGAGCTGGAGAAAGCACGTGGCTGATTGTTTGGCCTCGTTACGGCGTCGCAAATTAAGGAACTGCCAAGTTAGCGCGGCTAACAGGGTCACGATGGTGTCGTGGTGTGGGGAGGTCAGAGGGTCACGATGGTGTGGTGTCGTGGTGTGGGGAGGTCAGAGGGTCACGATGGTGTGGTGTCGTGGTGTGGGGAGGTCAGAGGGTCACGATGGTGTCATGGTGTGGGGAGGTCAGAACTTGCTTTTGTAGAGCGTCATTTTAATTTGTTTGTTTCATTAATTAGTTTTTGGTTCTGTTGACAGCTCACAGATAAAATTAAGGCGTACATTTTGATGGTGGTGTTACGTGGTTCAAGAACTCGCGCAGTTGCACGATGTTTGCCGCTAGGGTTCACGGAGTTTAAAAGTAGCTTTTATGATTGCTTTGCTTTATGTGCGATTTTATGTGGCGTAGAAACTGGTCTGTCAGCTTCAGAGACCAGAAAGTGAGTGTATTTTGAAACTAATTGCTATCAGGATATTTGGTGAGGGGGGGGGGGGGGCAGATTGGAGCTGTTTACGTAATGATGAAATCCTGATGGCTTCCAGGTAAGTGGTCTGACTTGTATTCACGCGGTTCCAGGTGTGACTCGACGTCATTTTTCATGGTGTTTCTCGCCAGTGCGGCTATGGTATCTTGAAATGCGTCAGGATCGCTCTCTGTCCCAGCCTTCCTGTAATGAGGGCCATGTCTGACACAAAGCACAGGCGTGTTCGATGCGTCACTGTTGTGGTATACTGGTGGTAAAGTAATTTGAAATTCAGCGAGAAACCAGTCGCTTTGCCCTCCTTTCGTTTGTCACTTTCGTCCTTGTACCTTCTCCTCGCTGCTATCCCTTTCATTGCTGCCACCTGTTTCCTGATATCTGTCACACAAATACAGTGAATTAACTTAATCTTTGTCGCATGGCACCGTTTCGAACTCAGAGCTGCTGTCGGATGGTCGGGTGTGTGTGTGTGTGTGAGAACTGTATGCGTTAGTAGCAGCAAGACAGTCACATAGGTACATAACTATAAACATGCCACTATTTATTATAGGCCTGTAGATGTATCGATTTTAAAAGCCTCCTCTTGTATGCGTTTTGTATATGTCGGATGTGATGACTTTGTGATGACAGTTAAGCTGTGAGTTGTTCAGAAGACGAATAATTGTCAGTTGTTGCTTGGCTAAAGACTGGCTGAGCAAGTGACACGCGAAATTTGCAAATCCACTAGATACGCTTGCGCCATATTATGCGTGTCCTTTGTGATTAGAGCGTGGCGAGTCTTCTGGTTGGGGCCTTCAGATGTTGTGGATATGTTGAATACAGTCATGGGGAGCCAGCAAGGGGTGGTTGTGCGGTTTGGGGATTGCGAGGGGGTCTTTAAAACCCTTAAAGATGTTACACTGGATGGAGGAACGCGGCCACATGGAATACCGAGACGTAACTGGGGGGTTAGAATTAAAACGGGGTTCGATTCCCGATGGTGTCATTGGAATTTTTCATTGACGTAATCCTTTAGGTCGCACTATGGCTCTGTGGTCGACTCAGCCTGTAAAAGAAATGAGTATCAGGAATATTTCCTGGGGGGTAAAGGCGGCCGGTGGGTAGGGCTGACAACCTTACCACCTTCGTGTGCCGATTGTCTAGAAATATGGGAGCCTCACCCTCCTGGAACCCCTAAGGGCCTGTCCAGGCCTGTAATGGGGTTGCTTTACGTTAGAGAAACGGTGTCACGGTGTTGAATGGATTCATCTGGCATAGGATAGGGACCAGCGACAGTTTGTTTTTAAGGCAAGAAATTAAACTAGAGATTACCATAAATTGTAATGTGGGAGTGACACTGATGACACTAGATTTAAGGTCCTGAAGTAGGTACTGGTAGTAGGTCCCAACTGTGACATGTCAGTGGGTATCGTGTTGTCAGAGAACAGCAGGTTGGCCGTGGGAAGAGCAGCTAGGCATTTAACATTTGGCATGAGGACAATCATGTTTAGGCTGACGTGATGACAGCACGAGGAACTGATTGTGTCTAACAACGTAACGTACACACACACAAAATATAAACATTAGCTGTAGTAGTGTGTCTGCCGCACTAGAGGTCTGTGGTTAGGACAATGGCCGTCTGATTTCTGCTCGGCACAGCCTCTCTGTTAGTATCCTGTGAGACGCAGTGGCTGTCAGGATCATTGTGAATGACAGATCACAAGGGATTTGGTACAGTGGCTATGACTTGTTTAGCGTTTGGGGACAGAGGAAAATTCACTTTGAGGATGCCTTGACCAGATGGGAATCGAATTTAGTACCTCTTGGAGAGAAATCCCATATATCGCGATGTGGAGCGTATGTGAGCGAGCACTGAACTGTTGTGTGGCTGTATTGGTGTACTTTGCAGGCTGGCTCCGTATTCAGGACATGCCATATCCACTGATGAATTGCCCTTCGCTTCTGTTTGTGCGATGCGAGATTACTAGCCTCTGGTTCGTATACTCTGTTGAATCAATCACGGAAAATTTATCTTCCCTTGGGCTTGCCTGTGCAAGATGACTGGGGATTGGTTCTGTGGATGTGAAACATTTGTAACGTTTACAAATAACAACGCACAACCATGCAAGGAGATTTCCTGGTACGTGCGGCGTATGGGCAAGTTAAGTCGATCGGAAGAGCTTAAAGTCAAAACCCCGACTTGATAAATATGTCGAGAGTTTTGAAAAGTGATAGTGTTGTTCTGCACGAGTGTGGGAGGCATAGCACACTGGCGCAGGTAACATTTACACTACTCAAAACAGTTGTTTGGAACTTATTGTAGTGCTTTAAATTGAATGCTTCAGACCTACAAATAAGCATTCATACAGATGCAGTACACGTGTAGTCTGTATAAGCTGTTTAGACTTGACGTGCTGATGGAAGTGTCTAAAGCAACTCAAACGGACAGACGGACATCTCAGAGCCGTCAAAATAAGCCAGTGACATAAACTGTGACTGACTGTATCGCGTGACATCGTGACGGTGCTACCGCTCAGACAGACGGTAATTTGCAGTTTAATTACGTATGTGTGTGTGTGTTTGTGTGAGTGAATGTAGGCCTGTTTGTTTATTTAAATCTTATTTAACGACGCTGTCAGTGTTTTTGACATTCATGTGGCGTCAAATGTTATGATGTCGAGTGACGAGGTAGTGGCAGCACTGATGGACTGACTGGAGGTATAGCGAGGAACTTCAGCAGAGATGTGAACCGGGCACTGCCTGAGTACAAGTCAGAAGCGTATGTATATTTGTGTGTGTGTATGTATGTGTGTATGTACGTATGTATGTATGTATGTGTATGTATGTATATATATGTATGTACGTGTGTATGTATTATGTATTATGTATGTATGTACGTATGTATGTGTGTATGTACGTACGTATGTATGTATTATGTATGTGTGTGTTATGTATATATATGTATGTACGTGTGTATGTTATGTATGTATGTACGTATGTTAGTGTGTGTGTATGTTGATAATAATTGTACGTGTGTATGTATTATGTATGTATGTACGTATGTATGTATGTATGTGTGTGTATGTATGTATATATATGTATGTACGTGTGTATGTATATGTATGTATGTATGTACGTATGTATGTATGTATGTGTGTGTGTATGTATGTATATATATGTATGTACGTGTGTATGTATTATGTATGTATGTACGTATGTATGTATGTGTGTGTGTATGTATGTATATATATGTATGTACGTGTGTATGTATTATGTATGTATGTACGTATGTATGTGTGTGTGATGTATGTATATATGTATGTAGTGTGTATTATATGATGTATGTACGTATGTAGTGTATGTATGTATTATGTATGGTGTTTGTGTTATGTACGTTATGTTGAGTGTATTGTGTGTGTGTATGTATGTATATATATGTATGTACGTGTGTATGTATTATGTATGTATGTACTTATGTATGTATGTATGTGTGTGTATGTTGTATATATATGTATGTACGTGTGTATGTATTATGTATAATGTATGTACGTATGTATTGTGTATTTGTATATGTATTAGTGTGTGTGTATGTAGTTTGTATGTACGTATTTTGTTGTATGTAGATGTATGTATGTGTGTATGTATGTATATATGTATGTACGTGTGTATGTATTATGTATGTATGTACGTATTATGTATTGGTGTATGTATGTATTTATGTATGTACGTGTGTATGTATTTTATGTGTGTATGTACGTAGTATGTAGTGTTTAGAGTAATATGTATGTACGTGTATGTATTATGTATGTATGTACGTAGTATGTTGTATGTGTGTGTTATGTATGTATATGTATGTACTGGTTTTTTTGTATATGTATGTATGTGTTGTATGTTGTTTATGTATGTACGTTATGATTGTGTTGTTTGTGTTTTATGTAGTTGTTGTATGAATTATACGTTATTTGTATGTATGTATGTATTATGTATTTGTATGTACGTATTATGTTGTATGTCGTTTATGTATTGTATTGTTTTGTGTGTTTGTGTGTATGTACGTGTATGTATGTACGTATGTATGTTCATAAAGACTGTAAGTCTACTCGCAGTGTCTCAGCCTGTGACAGTACAACAACATTGCTGACATCTACTCATGTTAATCCTCACACGGTTAACACAATGGCTGTGCATACGAGTACTTTGACCACGTGGGCCGGTATGCAGCTATAGAACCAGCCGGGTGTTCGTGCGAGGACCCGAGTCGCCTGTTGAAAGACCGTTTCGGTTAGTGTCGAAGCTTTTATTGTTAACATGTGAGCTTGGCTAACGTGGTAACATTGTAACATGGTTAACATGAACGCTTCGCGTTTGAAAACTACTGCCTTCTATCTGTGTGATGGGTAAATAAGTCATAGAAAGTGTCGTGTGGATTGCTGTGTGGAATGGCAAGGTGGTCTGCATGTCGCATTGGAGAACGTACGGCAGTGGCAGCTGTAGTTGCGTTCGTCTGTGGAAGCACTTACTGACAGTCTGTAAATGCAAGCGCTATCAGCGGTGCACCTAAATGTGCGTTTGCAGCAGTCGCTTTATCGGCAAAGCAATCATGTTAGTAGGAACACGCTTTCCATGAAAGTTGCACTTTAAGAGCATAAAAACACATCTTAGTACTGCTGTTACGTCATTAGACAGGAGCTGATGAAGTGTCCTGTGCTGACGTTTTTGACGTCAGAGTTATACTGTCAGCATATGACATCAAGAAGTGTACATACCGTGGGCATAATTATGCGCCCAGCCCTTGTGTTACGCCTTTTTTTTTGCAGTAACGCACCTGGTCAGTTTACACCACTTCTTAATTTGCCTTCTCTCATTTCCGTTTAACGCCCTTTGGCCGACTGCTTTGTATTACGCTAACACGTTATTTCTGTTGGGAATATAATTTTTATCTACGCCTTATTGATTTACGCTCACTTTCAGGAAAGCAAGTAGGGCGTAAAACATGGGTGGACGTAATGGCACATGTACTTGAATTGAAAGGCCACCATTCGTGTTCTCAGATTCGGAGACGAATAGATTAAAATTGCGCGTTTTGGACGAACACTCCGTAAAGATGAAAGAAGCGTCTCTTGTTGCTTGCCATCGATTGGCAGTTTGGAGCGGATGTGGTGTATAATTACGTGAATATGTTAATGAGAAGATTTGATTAGCCGCGAGTTGGAATCGCGCCAATGACGTGAATGTGTGCGTGCAATTTGTCTTCCGCACTCTCACCTGTAAGTTCTCCGGCTTGGAACTTACCACTAGCGGTCACTTCATACAGATACAGCAGTTGGGAACTGGCAGCTTGTAGGTCAGGAAGCACGGGAGACGGGGTGGACGGCCGGGGTTCTGTGTCCATGCAGGCGTGTGTGTGTGTCTGTTGGCCACCCTGTTGAGGCTGGTTCCGAGTCCTCGCAGCCTCCTTTCCAGCGGTTAGCGGAGACTTCCTTCGGGCGGCCGGACCGAGAAGCTAATCCGATGTCTTCGGTTACGAATGCGTGAAGTTGCGTGCGGTCACGTGTCTGCCTTGCTGTACGCAGTGTCTCAGAGAAGTACGTGATAAGTACTTTGAACCGAGTGACGGAAAATACCACTGCGTCGTAGTGTTGGCAGCGTCGTTGTGAACCCGCTACGTGCTGTAATGCAGGTACGTGCCATTCGAGGTGTGTTTCTTTTGGCGTAAACTGAAATTCCAGCCGAGTTTGGAGTGTGGCGAGTCGAATGCGCGCAAATCACTTAAACTGCTCCTTGTTACAGTGGCAGGGATTTGTCCCGTTCTTTTCCAGCCTGTTTTGTGACCGGAATGCGCTGTTTGTCATACAGAACACAGACGACACTCAGGGAGAATACGTGATTTTCTTTTCCTAGAGCGATCTGTTTTAGAGTTAAGGCTTTTGTTATATGACCAAATTGAGACTTGTGATTTGGCGTTCCCGCAGTGTTTGTGATGAAGGTTATAGTCCTGTCGGATATGACTCCGTGTTGACCTGTAATTTGTTGGCAGCGTTGAGATTGATGCCTCCGTTTTCATGTAGTCCAAGAAAGTAGTTGTTGCAAGTTACTCCGAAACGTCGGTAACAAATTGCCATCAACACAGCATCATATCCCAGAAGGCCGTATCTTTAACATTTAAAATTCTCTGCGCGCGTATCGAGTCCTTTAGCAGGTACAAGCAAGACAATTGTTAGTAACGGAATAAGCGTGCTTAATTAACTCTCTAGAACTAGGTGGAATACAACTAGAAGCTTCAGTAGTGCTAACAGTAAATCACAACATCTGTGCGTTCCAGAGCTATTTGGATTAATCTTGTTACCATCCCCTCTGTAACATTCTGCTGTTTCAGTCTTGGCCTTCCATTAATGTTTACCGAAGGATTCCTCCAGTCAGTTTCCTCTTCTTGAAGTAAGTGATGTCCATTCATTCTAGCAGACTATGACCACAGTGATATAATGGCATTGACAGGTAAGAAGGCTGTCAGTTGCCGAAGTTGTGTACGTGGACGGTGAATGAGCTGTGGAGCATGGGTAGAATGATATTGGCAGGGCCAACCAAAGTATTGTGTGAGGAATATCTGTCCCAGTACGAATTCCACATGGACGGCTTGAAGTCGAACCTGAGCATTCGCGATGAGAGCCGACGACTTACACCGGAGCAATGCCACGGCCCCGGGCAGCACTAGTCACACAAGAACTATATATGTGCTGCATGTAGTCCGGCATAGACGTGGAGACGTTGCGGAAGAACCTGATGTAGTCCTCTTGAGCGTTGTCCCGAAGATGAACGCAGTAGGTTTCTCTGAAACGTCGACACTTATCTACCAGAACACTCGTTACATCGCTAATATGTCGCGAACGTGAAAACCCAAACCCTGAATGGCGAAGTTTCGTTTGCCATCATTTCATTACTCGCAGACCATTTATGTCACAACTCTTTGTAAGTTAAACGTCTTGGCTGGAGTCTAGCCAGAGGTCGGGCCATAGGTCACACGCTAATAGTGCGCTGAGATCGTCATAACACGCCGGCTTGTTTGACCATTCGCTCGTCTCAGGGTTGGCGATACACGAGATTGTACCGAGTGTAACGGGTAACATTCCTGACAGACAGAACTGTAGCCCTAGTGCAACTTGCTGCACCGCGCGGATTGCCCGACAGCTGGACACCGCGGCAGTCGGAAGCCGAAATGTGGGCGTGGCCTGTGCTACGACCGAGCACGTGTGTTGATCCGTCAGACATGACACTTTCAGACGGCGTATTATTATTATTATTTGTTATAATCACGTTTATGCAGGGTATTTACAATTATGTACCTGAAACAAACCGTGTTTATATGGTATATAGTGTTGCAACTGTTCTGTAGGTACAATTCATTGCAAATGTAATTGTACTTTCCATGTTAAATGTTTTGTACTTTACATTAGTACTTTCTGAAGTATTATTATTATTATTATTATTATTATTATATCCTTATAGAGATAGTGAAGTCTGTTACAATTTAAAAAAATAGTTCCTATTTAAAACCCTCGACCCCCTTTTTTCTGGGTTACACTTTGAATTCTGTTTGGGTATTCTTTCATAAGTCAATGTCTAAGTGCTGTATCCAGTTTCGCCTGTCTTTATCATCTCTCGTAGACACTGTAGTCTATTTTCAGTTTTTATACTTCGCGTATGCACGCCAGAATGCTGTGTGTAGTTATGGCGTATTATTTTGTGTGGTTACATGTCCGTACGACGTCCCTTATCTATCATTATTTGTTGTTTAAGAAATAAAATTTTCTCGCGAATTTCCCGTTCCCTGGTGTTACAACACGTAGCGGTTGGCAACTCCCGTAACTGCTCTTGATTTTGTCGTTGTGCCAATCGTGTAAGTTGCGGCAGACATAACAGAACTTAGTTTTAGTAGCCGCATGTAGAACACATGCGTGCGTGGCACATTGACTTGTGCACTGCGACTGCTGCCTGCGTGTGTTCGCCAAACAGAAGTGTCGCCCCTCAGTTTTCTGTAATCATTTTATACAATTATTCTGAATTTAAATTTGAAAGTCACTCACTGACAGTTGCCGGGCATGCAGAAACTTTGTGATCTGTCATTTTAAACATGATTGAACTTAATAATGAGCCATTTATTGATGGCACAGAGAAACTGCATGCGAATTTTTCGCACGTTTCCACTGAAATTCGTGTCCTCGTTCATTAACGTAGCCGGTTGTATCTTGCTACTACGGTTATCTGCGGCACAATGCAGAGCAAATGACAGGCGGCCCACGTGGGGGTCTGCCACACTGCTGTCGCAAGACGAAGCAAGTTACATTTGGGGTGTGCTTGCTGGTTTCCAGTTCAGAATAGGGGAATTGTGTGTAGATCGGCCCACTAAGGCAGATCGTCATGTCACTGAGTCGTTGCTTTAAGGCTTAACAAACTGTAGTAGTTGCGGGTTTTAGGAAGTGGCACGTTTAGAGTATTAAGAAAGGCACGTGTTGTAGTTTTAAGGAAAATGGCACGGTGTTAGTAGGTTATTAAGAAGTGGACGGTTAGTGGTTATTAAGGAAAGTGGCACGGTTGTTAGTAGGTTATTAAGGAAAGTGCACGGTTGTTAGTAGGTTATTAAGGAAAGTGGCACGGTTGTTAGTAGGTTATTAAGGAAAGTGGCACGGTTGTTAGTAGGTTATTAAGGAAAGTGGCACGGTTGTTAGTAGGTTATTAAGAAGTGGCACGGTTGTTAGTAGTTATTAGGAAAGTGGGACGGTTGTTAGTAGGTTATTAGGAAGTGGCACGGTTGTTAGTGTATTAGGAAAGTGGCACGTGTTAGTAGTTATTAGGAAAGTGGCACAGTTGTTAATAGTTATTAAATATTTTGTTCATCTGAAATTTGATATTTTCTGAAACCTCACAAAATGGCAGTTTTACCCAGGCCCCTGAATGAAACGTACCCCTATATTTTGTGTGCAGGAAATAGAACATAGCTAAGAGAATGTAATGAATAAATACAGCGATATAAATTTGACGCTACATATCTTAGCTCACTGTCTGCTCTTTACTCCATAATTATGGCACGTTAATGGCATTAATTACGTAAACGAAAATCTGAAAAATGCGATGTCCATAACTCACAGGCAGGTATCGTAAAACGTGTTTGTCACGCAGAAGTGTGTTTCTTCGTAGAAGCACAGCCACTGTCCGTGTATGACGTCACTACACTAATACACATGTCGTAGGCTCCAAGCCCGCCGATGGCAGCACCAGTAAAAGAAAAACAGCAAATGGCCATCTTACCCCGGGGGGGGGGGGGGGGGCCGTTTTACACACAACACCCTATATTATTCTATTCCTTACCTTAAAAAAGGGAGGATTAAAGTGTATGAAACTGTAATTCTGTCGTCTTTTGTGGGTGTGAAACTTGGTCGCTTATCGTATGGGAAGAACATAGATTGAGGGAGTTTGAGGTTAGGGTGCTCAGGGGAATATTGGGGTAGTGAAAGTAATGTGGGGATGGATGTATGTATATGTGTATATTGAGGAGCTTAATGTTGATACTCTCCATCAAGTATTATTAGGATATGGAATGATGGAAGGCGCTGGACACCATAGAAATGCACGCAGAATTTTAGTTGGAAAACGTGAAGGGAAGAGACGTGTAATACTAGCGTAGATAGGAGACAGATATTAAGATGAATCTTCCATAAATAGCGTGTGTGGATGCGTGCTGGATTCATTTGCTCAGGATGAGAGCAGCTGCTGGTCTTGAACTCGATAATGATCTCTTGATTTTCTGCAAAGGGCAGGAGGTTCTGCACCAAGTGCAGCAGGCACTCAGAAATAAAAGCTAGATTAAGTAGAAACCGGTAATGATCTAAAACTGATCTTAAGCGAAATGATCCCAAGAAACTTATACTTAACCTTCTGTAACAGAAGGCGGCTCTAAGTGAATATTTTTCCCCTCAGTGTTAGTATTGTTGGCGCTGATGTGAGCCATGTGCCAGGCATGTGATGGGTTGGCGTTATTTCATGCGCCCTCCACGGCACCTTCCATCTGTTGCGTCCTTATGCTTAGAGCAAACAAAGCGTTAGTGTCATCCACCGGAATGCCGCCATCTGGTAATCAACACTGCTTAACATCCCAGAAGATTTGCATCTTCTTCGAAAAGTTCACAGTCTTCCATCTAGGAGAGGAATTGTTTTGAAAGTAGTTATCGGATTGAAAACGCTTTTTCATTCAGACGAAACTTCTTAACCCGTATAAATTCGTGAGACTACTTCTGTGTGGGTATTTTGGGTCTGCTGCACACGACACACACATTCGAGCATGTGTTTGCACGTGCGTTACCACGTGTGTCATGTTCTGCGGCCCTTCCGGTAGCTGTGGAAGCCGCGAACTGAACTTTGCCCATTCAGTAAGCTGCTGTAAGTTAGGACAGTTACATTTTTCTCTCGTTTTACTATAAATTCTAAATTAATAACGGTTTTTACAGCACGTTTTTACATGTAGAAACTTGCGTGTGTAAGTAATGTGGTTTCATAACTTGTTTCTAACTTTTAAATGCGGCCACGGACATGTTTGCTTGAAAACCTGGTGGTCGTGAAGCATATGTTACGTGTGTGTTGATGTAGTTCCCCAGGTTGAGCATGGTGACATTCACAAACAGGAATACGCTGATAAAATTCTGGTTGCTTTCAACGTTCCTCAAGTTTTTGGAGCTCAAGTCACGTCGTCAGCTACTGCATCATTTTTCTAAGCCTTGGTGAAGAGGTGCCTCTGTTGGGCGGGTAGGGGATTTCCGGGGGCTCAACACGTGTGGAATATTGAACACCTCCCCTCCCTCTGTCTCTCCTTTTGACGTCATACTGAAAGTGTGTCGGCAATGTTTTAAGGATCGCCGTTTCTGGTTTTGAGGTGGGAACATGCCCACACTGACAGGGGCCCAGGATGCTGAGTGTCGGCGTGACGGCCCTTCTACAGTTGGATTGCTGAACTTTATCAGATTTGTCAGTTCCACGCGATTTGATTCGACTCGGGTTTTATACAGGTGTGCACAACTTCAAAGTATCACTGTTTGAGTGTACCGCTGGACTGTGGCTGAGCTAACCCGAATGGAGAAGAAAGAAATACATTGTCGAATGGAAACTGAAATAAATAAAGGTAAAGAAAACTACGTCACGTGACTAGGTGATGTCCGTTTTGTGACTAATGAGCGTGCATCTGGTTGGACGAAAACATAAATACAGTGGAACCCGGTTATAACGACACCTCGCATATAGAGTCAGGTATTCTGTGGTATCAGTTAATTAGTCACTGTTAACCTATCATTGGACGGTCCGGGATCGAATCCCGGTGGGGAAGAGATTTTCAGCAAACGTCCAGACGGGTCCTTGGGCCTACCCAGCCTCCTATACAGTGGGTACCGGGTCATTCCGGGGGGTAAAGCGGCCGGGGAGTGGCGTTGACCACCACCCCTATCTAGCGTCGAGGTTAAAGAAAGATTAGAGCTATACCTCTACTCCCCCTCTGGGCCTTGATGGCAGGTTGAACTTTGCTTTACTTAACCTAACATTATACTCCTCGGTTATAACAACACTCGTTTATAACGACACAAAATATTCAGTCCCTTTATGACGTTATAACCGAGTTCGACTGTATTTTAAAGAAGCGCACAGAAGGTATATTAGTCGCTACTGAGAAGGTTAGCCTAGAAGTGAATGCTGAGAAGCCTAAGTATAGTGTGTTTATGTATGTATGTCTTGTCAACAGGACGCGGGAACAATCACAACATAAGGAGAGCTAATAATAATAAAATGCTTGGAAAATGTGGCGAAGTTCAGACGTTTCGGAGCGACATTAACAAGTAAATACGAGTATTGCATGCGCGATGGCTGTCTAGAAACTTAAATAATGAGATACACAGAACTGCAAGTTTGTCTGTTGTTTTGTGTGGATGTGCAAAATTGTGCTCGCCTGACGAGGAGTACGTTGGTTGAAGGTGCTGAGGAGATATTTGGGAGTGCAAGTAGCAGGAGGCTGGAGAAATGCATGGGGAGAGAGGTTCGTGATTCATAAACGTCACCAAATATTAGCCGGGTGAGCGAATGAAGTAGGATATGATAAATGGGAGAAGGGAAATGTGTACAGGGATTTGGTGGGGAAAACTGAAGGAAAGAACCACTTGGAAGACCTAGGCGTAGAAGGGAGGATAATGTTAAAATGTATCTTTGATGGGATGGAAGAGCGTGGACGTGATTAGTCTGGCTCGTGATTGGGACAAATGGCGGGCTGTTGTGAACACGGTGATGAACCTTCGGCTTCCATACATACGGGGAATTTGACTGCCTGAGGAACAATTAGCTTCTCAAGAAAGACGCTGTTTTCTGAAGTTAGTTAAAATAATTCCTGAATCTGTGGAATCCGAAGCTTTAACTCTGCTCCCTATCCAGAGCCAGATTAATCCACTCGTCACCCAGGCACACAGTTTTTTAAAAGATCATGCTTCAGTAGTACCCTCCCATTTTACGTCTGTGTGACTTCCAAGTGGCGTATTGCTTTCAGTTTTTTAGCCTAAAATTTTGTGTGCATTCTTGTTGTCTTCCATCGCATCCTTGTGATCGCCGTAATGATACGTATTGAGGAATGTAAAGATGTTGAGTCGCGCGCGCACACACACACACACACACACACACACACACACACACATGCTTTATGACGTCACGTCATGGCATTTCATGACCGTCAAATGAGTGGCTTTCACGTGACAAGGTCGCAGAATGCCAGATCGTTGTTATTTGAGATAGATCGTTAAAGGCAATGATAACTGGGCAGCCCCCAGTTGCAAGGTGTTTATGCTTAAGCTTCTAGAGATATCTGTGTGTTGGTTCAAACGTTATTGGGAGCGGGGACGTGGTTGGTGTTTCGTACAACGCACCTGCGTACACGATGTACCGCGGGCCGTCAGTCCGTTAGGGAATACGACGTGCATGGCGGTAACACACAGCGTCCCTACCTAGACGCGAACTCCGAGCGGTGCAGTGCGTAGCTACCAGTTCAGTAACTACAAATGAGGAAGTATTTATGTCCGTTAGAACCTGCACAGAGAAGGTTAATTATTGGTTTCCAGATTTCAGCTATTGTTAGCACGCAGAGCATTGCCTGCCAGGTTGTCAGAGTGAGTTTGTCTGCAGCTGCATCGTAAATGCGTGTGGTGCTATATATGGAGTGACACACATCAAACGCCATTCCACATTGGCGTTTCTGGAACGGGCCAATTGAATGTGATGACGAGCAACCCCCCCCCCTTCCCCCACATGTAAGGCCATGTTATATATATATATAAACGTTTTGTGGCTTCGTTTATATTTGTTTCATTTGTGTCTGCTTTTATTTGAGAGGCAATGTACTGCTCTATCTCCGTTCCAAACGGCACTGTAGTTCTGTTTTATCTATATATACTGAATGACGTCACTGCCGTGCTGTCACCGAAACTCTAACCCTGATACAGATACACGTGGCTCGTACAGCCCAGTTCAGATGTCAGAGATTAAGTTAAATTTAGCTTTACGTTTTGCACACAATGAACGTCAGTTGAGGGTAACCGTTCGTTGGGAATTTTTCTGTGCGGCCTGAGGTCAGACTCCTGACACAAAGTGCCTGTCCTCGGGACGCAGCACGAAGTGGACTGCTACTGTTGAGTCACTCCCAAATTCAGAGAATAAGTGGAGATTCATCTCCAGGCCTCCTACATAATTATAGACCCTTGGGCGTGTTAGCTTTATTTTTGCCCCGTAACTGCCATACGCGCTATAAGACGATTACTTTCCCTAGTTTTAATAATGTCATGTTTTTCTAGTTCAGTCACTGTTTAAATAGCTGTGAAATGACGTCAGTTTGTGCTGTGGGTTGGGGTGCTTAGTACTGTTGGTGACCTACACCAGGACTGTCCACAGTACGGCCCGCGAACACATTGGGTCGTGCGAAGTGAGTTATATGACGGCCTCTCAAATACTCGTGTCGTGTAAAAGCTATGTCATCCGGTCCGATGTCGTTTGTGATCAAATGTAGGAAGAATTCTGCTTGAGTGCTGTGGCATGTCACCGTGTCAGATGTGAATAAATTATAATATATAATTATATTTAGTAGCGTCACTGTAAATTTAGACGTAGACTGCTTAACTTGCGTTCCGGAACTATAGGTATATGCAACCTGTAGAAAAGTTCCAAGGCAGACAATGTAGCCATCTCAGCAATGAGTAAACGACCTTGGGTTGGTGTATTGGCTGACTGTGTGTTGGCAGGTTAGTGTGCAGTTGTCAGTAGAGGCGGAAGCATTTTGTCGTTGTGAAACGTAATGTGTTGGGAACAGCAAGGAACAGACAACAGGACTGAGTGTCAAGTGTGTAAAACAGGCCTGCAGTGGAATTTGGCTTGCTTAGGTGCAGCGTTGCGTTTTGTGTCTAACGAGACGGTGAGGGTGCGGACAGATTGTAGCAGTGGACGACATTGCGAGAGTAAACGTGCGTCGAAATGTAGAAAATATGTGAGAAAGCTTTTGTGCTGTTGAACTGGAAGCAGTGAAGCGCTGTCATCACAATGGAATATTTTCGCAAAGGCGAGAAGAACAGACAAAAGAGGCTGCAACAGGAAAGGCGTATGTACTGGCCAAGGCAAGTAATTAAATACGGCAGTTGATGTGGTTCCTGTAATATGCCCAGGAAAATTTGAGCTTGTGAGAACAGTGAGCCTTGCTGCCAAGACTGTTGACTATGTCTGTCGAAATAATATTTCACACCCTCATGAAAAGGCGTCCAATTTTGAACTATTTTTCTTAGCCATTGACGAGTGAACAGATATTAGTGATACGTCACAACACGGTTTGTTTATTCGTAGAGGGAATAGTGATTTTGAAAGAAGGGGAGAGTTAGCGTCCGTATACAGCATGCAAGGGACTGGAATGGCAAGCCTGTGTGTTACAGTGTTACAGTGTTACCACGACTGGGCTAGTCAGTGGAAGTGCGGACTGTACGAAGACTATTGCTTTACGTTTGATCACACTGAAGAACAGCGAAAATGCTTCGGAGGTGAAAGTAGCATTCTGTACTAATTTTGGGGCGCTGAGCACGAATATGACAATTAAAATTGTTAATTGGCTCTGCTTTAAAAGATCTGGGATGGGCCCCAATTTGTACACTTTACACTGCTTTTGGCATTGAGCGACTCAGAGCAACGATCTGGCAACCCTTAACGTGAAGAGAATGATGCAGTCAGCATGCAGGCATTGCATCAGCATACTTGCTGTTCATCAGAAGGGTGAAGCAGTGCAGCGGGGCAAAGTGGATGATGAAATCGACTGCCAGGTATTGCCACTCCCAACGTTTTGCATTTCAGTTCCTTCCAGGGAGTTGCTTTGTACACACGTGGGTTTCTCATGTCAAAATGTCTTTCGCAGCGTGAAGTGTTTATAAATGCCTTAAAAGTTTTATACAGCCCTTTCTTGGCCGAACCTCAATGAGGATGCAGCGAAAGTTCGTGAACAGTACAGATAATTTTTGTTATATTTGTGGGGAGGTGACGTTTTCATCACAGAAGCGTGCCATAACCCCTATCATTTGGAAAGCCTACCATCTTTACTTTGGATGCCAGATTGGGGACCAGGACAGGAGCTGGGCCCCGCACGTATGCTGCAATACTTGTGCAGCTAACCTTCGAAAGTGGTTGAGCCGCAAAAGGCGATCAGTGCCTTTTGCCGTACCCATGGTGTACACCACTAACAAACAAATGGTGAACACGAAGCAGCTGATACAGTGACCACAAATTCAACACAGTTAGCGACATTTTATCTACTAATTTATATATTTTAATGAGTACCATACGTCTTTTTTTTTTTAATGGTTCGACAGCCCCTTGGGGGCCTAGGCCGCCTCATTTTTCGAGGCTTCACGATCACACTCAGACACACCACACTCGGTAGGACTCCTCTGGACGAGTGACCAGCCCGTCGCAGAGACCTCTACCTGACAACACACAACAACCACAACAGACAGACATCCATGCCCTAGGCGGGATTCGAACCCACAATCCCAGTAAGCGAGCGGCCGTAGACCCACGCCTTAGACCGCGCGGCTACTGGGATCGGCACCATACGTCTATAACTGGTGTAATAAACAATTGAGTCCCTGAAGATGAACTAACATAGTTCGAAACATGTTGGACTATTTTTAATATAAACTGTATTAAATAACAGATAATAAAGGGTGTACATTTGTGGGATCACGATTTTATATAATCAAGAAAATGTACGGTACAAATAGCATAAAGTTTAACTACAAACTGTTTGGGGAATATCAGCGATCGTTGTCTGTTTTGCTCTTTGATAATCAGGGCTTAAAGATGAGCTATATGTAGGCTGCACAGAAGTACAACTCTGACAACTGTCCCACGTTAGAATTCTGAATTGAAACGTCGAGAGTTCGTCGCAACACTGAGAAGTCGAGCAGAGATTTCGACTAGTTTCATCGTAATAATGGAGTCGGGCTGTGTTGTATGGTTTCCTCTTTCTTGTACCGCCAGGTTTATGTATTATGAGGCATGCTGTTGTTACAACTTCCTCTGTTCCGCTACACAATGTGCCGCGCGGTGACATCCCATGTTTTGAAGCATTGTGTGTTCTGAACGGGCAACTATGTTTCTATTCATTTTGCGGTACACGACCGGGCGAGGTGCTATCAATCATAATCGTACATTGTGAGCATGGCTAGCAAGCAAGGAATTCGGAGTTAGATCAAATGAAAGACTGATTGATTGATTAGCTAATTAAATATGAAATGTCGCATACAATTTACTCATGATTTCAGTTCTCTCATGTTACTCACTGTTGGCACGTGTCACGCAGCTGACAGATTCACTGATTGCCGTGATTGCTGGAATCGCTTAGTTTTAACTCCATTTAAAAGCTGTTTTTAAACGGCAGTGAAACGTCCTTCGAAAAGTGAACAGGGGTGAGCCGAAACATGTTGCAGATATTTTGTAACTTCAACAGCAGTGTTACGTAGTTGGTTTCACCTTCTGTGAATGATTGAGGATGTTCTTGGTAGAAATGATAGACTGAGTGTGCTAGAAATTGTTGTGTACCGCTCAGTACGATAGTTTGTTGTTGTTGTTTCGTTTAAGCTGTTGAACTAAAGGCTGACAAAATAAAGACTGTGCATTGGGCCAAAATTGAGGGCATTTGAATCTAACAGGAAGGAACAGGTGGCTGGAGAACAGTGCGTCGTTAGGATCGTCATGACCTGTAGCCTGCACTTTACCATACACTTCACGGCTGATGAAATCCAGGAGAATGAGAGTGGGCATGTAGCACGCACGGAAGAAATGGGAAATACATACAGTGTATTTGTCGGAATCTGAAGGGCAAATTCACCTGCAAGACATAGACATAGACAGGAGGATGATATTAAAATGGCTATTACGGACAGTGTGAGCATGTTGAGTGGGATGGTCTCTGTCAGGATATGGACCAGTGGTGTCATCCTGTTAAAACAGTTATAAAGCGTTGTGTGATGATAACGACGATAATGATGATGATAATAATAGGCCCACTAATCTGTGCAGTGGAGTAAGCTTTATGAGATGTTCGGATGTCTTAGTTGAATGTTGTTGAGTTGAACCTCAGGGTTTATAGGGTTCAGAAATGCAATCACATCTGACGAGAAACGGATTGTGTAACCCCATATTATGAATGCTGCTACAAAGCGTGAATGGAAACGTTGGAGCTTGTGTGAATGATGAATGCACACGTTAGCACTTGTCTACTGTACTGCTGTTGAGAGAATCGCACGACCAGCAGGCTTGTTACGTTGGTGGCTTTAATGAAAGGTAGGAAAGTGCGGTTGAAGTTGAATTTGTTGTGACCATATGCGATGAGACCGTACATAATGCAGAACAGTCACATTAATTAAGCTTGCAGCTTTCAATTTCTGTCACTCTGCCCAGTGTTTATTAAAGTCTGTCTAATAATGCACGGCTCGTGTTTATACCTGCAAGTCAAGTGGTGTGGAATTTGAACTGAAAATTCAATACGTTTGATCAGTCCTGGCAAGGTCTCTCAATAAAACATTTAATTAAAATCCATTTCTTCAGAGCGGATTTATTGCATGCCAACAGACGGCCGGATACGCCTGTGATGCACACACGACGAAGAGCTGAACACTTTTCTTGACAGGAAAAGTGATTTTGAAGATCGAATAAATCAGTTTATTATTTTCCTACTTCACGGGATTCCTTATATCGACTCCCGAACGAATTGAGATCTCGTGATGGAGCCTTTGAGCGTCGTACTGAACCTCATTTCCAATCTCGTGCTGCGGTTTATCAGTAATTGAGGGCCGCAATAAAACGATCCAGTGCGCTATATACGCTTTAAAAAAAATCCAATTTAGAAGTATGGGAGAGGTGCGGTGAGGTTACGGAGGTCCGGGTACTTTGCAGGGGTGTGAATACGTCGGGCAAGTGTCACGCGGTGGTGCCAAGACTGGGAAGGAGTCGCAGATTACTGGCAACGTTTGTAGACGCCGTTTGTTTGGCTACACAACACGGATCGTACGGCTTTGTCTTCAGCTGTCTTTATGAGGTGACGTCACAACTTGGGTGCAAACGATGAAGGAGCAAGGACTCCAGGCAGACACCAGAACCCACTTCGTGATGCGTAGGTATATATATGCCTGATCCTCCGTATGCTTCAGTTGGCGTCTTATTGTTGTCTTGTATTTTGTGGAGAACGCCTTAAAGGAGTTCACGTTGTGTTCTTAAACGTTAAAGTTGGCGGCCATAACCATGAAAGCTTCGCGTCGTGGCCATGTTTGTAATTGTTTATTTTTATTTTATATGTGTATATACAGTCAAACCCGGTTATAACGACATCGGTTTATACGACACCTCGCCTATAACATCAGATATTCTGTGCTACTAATTAATTCCTCACATAACATTATACTCCTCGGTTAGAACAACAGTCGTTTATAACGACACAAAATATTCAGTCCTCTTCATAACGTTATAACCGAGTTAGACTGTGTGTGTGTGCATATATATATATATATATAAATAGTGTGTTTGTGTGTGCGCGCGCGCTTGTGTGTGATATATCTACGTACCAGATTTCCATTGGTTCAATAGTTATCGCTATCAGACCGAAAGCTAGGAACATGTTTTGCACGGCCGCCATACTGTTATTTTCCGTTGTCCACAAGTACTTCCTGAACGAAGGCTGCGTAATTTCCAAGGTGTGTTACTATACGTCAGTCTACGATGTAAGATCAGGTAACGTTACTGTCCCTTCCGCGTCATAAGTTCGCGCGTCCGCCATGTTGTTATTACTGACTAGGAATTTACACGTATAGCGTTGGAATATCCTTCAGTGTCACATGTTGATGCCAAGTTTCCTGAAAATTTGATGGTACTTCTTTGTCGTTTAGGAACGAAAGTCGGCAAAAAGGAAATGATAACGATTCCTAGGTATTTAAGAGTGTAAATCTGAAATATGTAACATTTTATGCATGCTACTTGCTGCTGTAAGCGTATCAGTTTGCTCTCCGAACTGATTGGCGGATAAAGTTAGGTGTGATATTGACATTTGCGGTACTGTGGTACAATAATTCAGTCCATAGAGGTGTTATCTAGCAATTTTGTCATTTTGTGTCATTATGGGGTCAGTCAGAAATGTGCGTGCTTGCGGGGTCAAGCCACAAGGTAGGCTAGCTATCTGTGTGTGCTTCATTCGGTATTCCAGTCTCGACTTCTGCCGAGTAAAGATTACATAGCGTGCATATTCAGTGAAATCGCGAATTGAAGTGCTCCCCCTCCCCTCCCTGGACTGTAATATATAAGAGCGAACCACTGGAGGGGGGGGGGGGAGGTTGCCTGTGGAAACTGTAGCCAGAGTTGGGAGCTGCTGAGTTCCCTTCGCAAACTTCAACACGGTTTATACTACGCGAGTTTGTAGGCTTTTGCAGCGGCGTAACTAAGGTTTCCGTTCTTCTGGGATATGGCGTCGCGTTGTAATGGCCTCACCTTTAAAGGTCGAAATGTTCCTGGACGATTCTGCCTTTGATAATGAAGACCGCTACCTTGTGTCGAAACGTCGAGAACCGATGACCCAGTGACGCCTGCCAAATCCCGGAAGAACGGAAACTACGTGCTTATACTAGTTAAGTAGTAAATTAACGTAGTGGGAATACACAGTTGTATTTTGGTGCTTGACTGCGTATTTTGTAACCGCGAATTGTGCTCGGGAAGTCCTGTTGTTGGGTTGTCAGTTCAGAGCAGGTATTGGGAGCCTTGAGGTTGAGGAAACAATAAGATCATTCAGAGTTTTGACGGAGAACTTCTTTTATGGTGGCCATTTGAAAGAAGGAAGTCACAGGATAGCATTTATTCCATCATAGACAGCAGAAATTGAAAATTCCACGCCGGCATTTGAGGTACACTTGTACAGACTCCAACATGATACTGATGAAAATGTATTGGAAAATGAAGAGAAATTCAATTGCATGTCATTGGTAGCATAGTTCGTGTGAGAAACGAACAGAAAGTGTCTTGCGCTGAAATGAAGTCCATAGCGTGAAACTGTGAACTGAACAGTTTGTGACGTGAAATGTCAGTCTGTGAACACTGGGGAATGTCAAATGAAGTCTTCGGCGTGGAGGCAAGATTCCGCTGATGCTAAACACCAGAGGTCACCGGATGATGTTCTTGGTGTGTGGTGAATCCAAGCGTGGTGCTGAAACTGAAGTCTAGGTTGGCGAGTGGAATATGCAGTTGTCTGTGCCAGTGGGTAACTACTTGCAGATGTTGTGCTGTGCCAGTGGTAACACTGCAGAGTCTGTGCAGGGTAACTATTGCAGATTGCTGTGCCAGTGGGTAACTACTTGCAGATGTGCTGTGCCAGTGGGTAACTACTTGCAGATGTGCTCTGCAGTGGGTAACTACTTGCAATGTGCTGTGCCAGGGTAATACTTGCGATGTGCTGTGCCAGTGGGTAACTACTTGCAGATGTTGTGCTGTGCCAGTGGGTAACTACTTGCAGATGTTGTGCTGTCCAGTGGGTAACTACTTGCAGATGTGCTGTGCCAGTGGGTAACTACTTGCAGATGTGCTGTGCCAGTGGGTAACTACTTGCAGATGTGCTGTGCCAGTGGTAACTACTTGCAGATGCCTGTGCCAGTGGGTAACTACTTGCAGATGTGCTGTGCCAGTGGGTAACTACTTGCAGATGTGCTGTGCCAGTGGGTAACTACTTGCAGATGTTTCGCAGGATCGTAGTGTCTTCTTCTTCAGGGTCAAACAGTCCGAGCAGTCGACAGTCGACTGGGCGTAACGTCCGGGAAGATCCGAGTCTTCGGAGTCCATCCTCTGCAACCGTTTGTACCTTACAAGAAATCGATCCCCAACAGTCGAGTTCGCAGTTTGTCAAACAGATCTCAGCAATATAAGCTAACGTTGCTTTGCTGGTACAGTATATCGACATTATTGCATTGTACAGTGTGATCAGCGAGAGAGGAAATCCTTGGAGGAAACTGATAATGGAGAAATTGTTGATGATTCTCTTCTTAAGGCTTCAGTGGGTTGTGTTCTTATTTTGAGGACACTGAGGTTAGCCTTGTAATTGCTTAATTATTGGAAATTATAAACTGAGTTGTGACATTACCTAAGTATTCCAGTAGTAACAGTAAGTATCCATTTTATCCTGTATTGTAAATACGCGGCCCGTTTCGTGGATTACAGTACTAATTCTGAAGTAAAGCAGACTACATACGAGCTGCTCTCGAACAGTTACCTACGTACGTCTGCTTGTCCGTCCGTAACGCTTTTAAAGGCACATCATTATGTAGCTGTTGCCTGAAACTCATTATCTCTAAGAGGCCCAATTTTTTGCCCAGAAAATTTGAACACCAACTAACATGGTACAACGAATCACCGACTTTGAGCGGCATATTTCGATAAAAACGACAAAGGAATTTGAAGGAGGAGAAAGTGCGAAGTTAACAAGACTGACCTGAAAAAGGAAATTCTGAAGCCATAAAGTATTAACCACAGAATGTATTGTGAATGTGCTAATGAGTGTAGCAACAGAATTCTCTCTACGTTTTTGTGTTCTCCAAAACACGTCACACCGACACAAATGACAATGCATATAAAACTGTAGTCTGAAGGACGTAGTCTTGTAGGAACAAAGTAATACGACAGCTCATTAATGCCACCTACGAACTGACGTGTGTGTGTGCGTGCGTGCAGTCCGAAATGCCGGCTCACAGTGCACTGATAGTGCATGAGATTGTAGGGAGTGTGTTGTGTTCTGATGCCAAAGGGCCATTTGTAGGAGAATGGAGTGGCAGAGAGCCATTGTACTGATTCCGAGTCCATAGTCAGCGAGCTTTTACGGTAAGAAACGTGTTAAACCTTCAGCTTTTATAGAGCTCTGCAGGTGTCGACATTGTAAATGGGGCAGGGATTTGGTAGGGAGGTTTCATTTTTTTTTAAATAAATTGAATTTAGACTCGCAGTTGGTATAGTGATTGAGCTACTGGCTGCACCACTGGGGGACTGGGGTTCAGTTCGCAGTAGGTGCAAGACACTGTTCGGTACTGCAGAGCGTCCAGCCCCCCTTGGGGCCCCACTTTATCTGTGCAGTGAGTACAAGGGGCTGTCTCTTCGGGGCAAGGTGACCGGGGCGTGATGCTTAATGAGGCACAGGAACAGGTTCCATTCATTGCGGCTGGTAGCATCGTGTTTTGTCATGTCTGCAAAAGTGGAATCGAGAACACTTTCTGTGCGTAAGGATTACTGCAGTCTAGCGCCCTGGGATGGGACGCCGTGTACTCTGCCAAACTTGCCAGAAGGGAATGACCATCGCCGTTTTTAGAGGCTCGGATCTCGCAAACTTTGCACAGTTGTGTCTTGCTGTTACTCTGTGTGGGCCTACCTCGCTGTGACATGCTAAACATACTTAATTTCTAAATATGACTTGCCGAAGTCCAAATGTGTTTTATTAAAAACACAACTTAACGGTAATTGTGATATTAAAGAGCTCTCCTTGTATCGTTAATTGTAACAGACCGAGTTTTAACCAAGTTCGTCTCGCAAATGCGCCATCATTGCGCACTTGCACGCAGTTCGTTGCCGTCTGTAGGCTACATATGTTGCTGCAGCATAATCGTGTGTGTACTTTGTTCTTTCAAAATTTTTGTGTGCACACACAGCTGGTGTTGAATATGACGTACCTTCATTATATTCTCGCCCAAACCGCATTTTCAAGTATTCATGTTGTACATTTAACACCAGTCATTGGGTGGCATTACATTTTTAAATGGTATGGGTGTGAACTTGGTCTCGCATATTGAGGGAAGAATCTACGCGGAGTGGGATAGCTCAGTGCGTATAGTAACTGGGATATGTGGCTGGACGTCGGAGAATCGTGGTTCGATTTTCGTTAGGGGGAGAGAGGTTTATTTCTTCTTTAAAGGGTCCAGACAATCTCTGGGGTCTACCTGGCTTCCACGGGTTTTAATCGGCCAGGGCGTGAATGTGACCACTCGCCCTTGTCTAGAGCTAAAGTTAGGAATGTGTGGAGCTATTTCCCCTGTCCTCCAGAAGCCCTCATGGAGTGCGCAGGGACATCTTTACTTAGACAGTCTGAAACTCTGAGAGTTGGAATATTTGAACTTCAGCATGTTGAAGTAACTAGACGACGAAGGGATTTATGGAACTTCATAATTTTTACGTTTTACCAAGTACAGTCGAACTCGGATATAACGTAATGAAAAGGACTGAATATTTTGTGTCGTTGTAAACGAGTGTTGTTATAACTGTGAAGTGTAATGTTATGGTTAACAGTGAGGAATTAATTGCTACCACAGAATATCTGACGTTATAGACGAGGTGTCGCATAAACCGATGTCGTTATAACCGTGTTTGACTGTATTATTAGTGATATTCCGTCGATGAAGTTTGATGGGGACGGGAGGTGAGAGATGCACACAACATGTACTCCGGAAAATTTAAGAGAAGAGCCCGATTAGGAGATCTAACCGTATACGAAGGGGTAATATTAAAATGGAGCCTAAAGAAGTGGGGGTGTGAGGATATGGACTGAAGTTGTGCAGCTGAGAGTGGGGTCAAGTGGGGTGTGAGGATATGGACTGAAGTTGTGCAGCTGAGAGTGGGGTCAAGTGGGGGTGTGAGGATATGGACTGAAGTTGTGCAGCTGAGAGTGGGTCAAGTGGGGTGTGAGGATATGGACTGAAGTTGTGCAGCTGAGAGTGGGGTCAAGTGGGGGTGTGAGGATATGGACTGAAGTTGTGCAGCTGAGAGTGGGGTCAGGTGGGGGTGTAAGGATATGGACTGAAGTGCAGCTGAGAGTGGGGTCAAGTGGGAGTGTGAGGATATGGACTGAAGTTGTGCAGCTGAGAGTGGGGTCAAGTGGGGGTGTGAGGATATGGACTGAAGTTGTGCAGCTGAGAGTGGGGTCAGGTGGGGGTGTAAGGATATGGACTGAAGTGCAGCTGAGAGTGGGGTCAGGTGGGGGTGTGAGGATATGGACTGAAGTTGTGCAGCTGAGAGTGGGGTCAAGTGGGAGTGTGAGGATATGGACTGAAGTTGTGCAGCTGAGAGTGGGGTCAAGTGGGAGTGTGAGGATATGGACTGAAGTTGTGCAGCTGAGAGTGGGGTCAAGTGGGAGTGTGAGGATATGGACTGAAGTTGTGCAGCTGAGAGTGGGGTCAAGTGGGGGTGTGAGGATATGGACTGAAGTTGTGCAGCTGAGAGTGGGGTCAGGTGGGGGTTTGAGGATATGGACTGAAGTTGTGCAGCTGAGAGTGGGGTCAGGTGGGGGTGTGAGGATATGGACTGAAGTTGTGCAGCTGAGAGTGGGGTCAAGTGGGGGTGTGAGGATATGGACTGAAGTTGTGCAGCTGAGAGTGGGGTCAGGTGGGGGTGTGAGGATATGGACTGAAGTTGTGCAGCTGAGAGTGGGGTCAAGTGGGGTGTGAGGATATGGACTGAAGTTGTGCAGCTGAGAGTGGGGTCAGGTGGGGGTGTGAGGATATGGACTGAAGTTGTGCAGCTGAGAGTGGGGTCAGGTGGGGTGTGAGGATATGGACTGAAGTTGTGCAGCTGAGAGTGGGGTCAAGTGGGGGTGTGAGGATATGGACTGAAGTTGTGCAGCTGAGAGTGGGGTCAGGTGGGGTGTGAGGATATGGACTGAAGTTGTGCAGCTGAGAGTGGGGTCAGGTGGGGTGTGAGGATATGAACTGAAGTTGTGCAGCTGAGAGTGGGGTCAGGTGGGGGTGTGAGGATATGGACTGAAGTTGTGCAGCTGAGAGTGGGGTCAGGTGGGGGTGTGAGGATATGGACTGAAGTTGTGCAGCTGAGAGTGGGGTCAGGTGGGGGTGTGAGGATATGGACTGAAGTTGTGCAGCTGAGAGTGGGGTCAGTGGGGGTGTGAGGATATGGACTGAAGTTGTGCAGCTGAGAGTGGGGTCAGGTGGGGTGTGAGGATATGGACTGAAGTTGTGCAGCTGAGAGTGGGGTCAGGTGGGGGTGTGAGGATATGGACTGAAGTTGTGCAGCTGAGAGTGGGGTCAGGTGGGGGTGTGAGGATATGGACTGAAGTTGTGCAGCTGAGAGTGGGGTCAAGTGGGGGTGTGAGGATATGGACTGAAGTTGTGCAGCTGAGAGTGGGGTCAGGTGGGGGTGTGAGGATATGGACTGAAGTTGTGCAGCTGAGAGTGGGGTCAGGTGGGGTGTGAGGATATGGACTGAAGTTGTGCAGCTGAGAGTGGGGTCAGGTGGGGGTGTGAGGATATGGACTGAAGTTGTGCAGCTGAGAGTGGGGTCAAGTTGGGGTGTGAGGATATGGACTGAAGTTGTCCAGCTTCATAAGTGGGGTCAAGTGGAGGCCGTGTGCACGTGGTTATGAATGTGTAGCCGAGCGACTGTTAGCCACGCGGTTTGTCGGTCGGTTCTGCACCTCACTGTGTTGGCGAAATGTATCGAACAAGAGCGACATCGCACGCCACTGGCTGATCTGTGTTAACTGAAATGCGTTTTTGTGTGAGTGCTGCACTAACACCGTATCACGGATAATTACACGGCATGGGACTCATCTCGGCGATATCCTGCTGTGTGCGAGAAAGAAACGCCCAGTAGCATGTCTCTGAAATCGGCAGGCACAAAAAACTGCTTAACCAAGTAAGTGAGCGACGGCGACCACGAGGTAGCAGTCGCCTTCTGTAGCCGCCTGTGTAAGCGAACGAACTGCCCTCTCCTTCTGTCTGTTCTCGTAGCATGTCGATATCCAGATGCTGTCATTAGTGCAGCCCCTTCATATGATGACGCGCTCGTTTCCCTATGGTCAAGTGCTCAATGTGTAGTGCAGTGTAGGTCTGTCTGAATTTGCAGTTGAACTGTGGTGTATCGCCGATCACAATGGCCGTGCGGTCTAAGGCGTGGGTCTGCGGCCGCTCGCTTGCTGGGATTGCGGGTTCGAATCCCACCGGAGGCATGGATGTCTGTCTGTTGTGAGTGTTGTGTGTTGTCAGGTAGAGGTCTCTGCGACGGGCTGGTCCCTCGTCCAGAGGAGTCCTACCGACTGTGGTGTGTCTGAGTGTGATCGTGAAACCTCGAAAAATGAGGCGGCCTAGGCTCCCAAGGGGCTGTCGAGCCATACGGGGAAAAATTGTGATGTGTCTGCGAAAAAAAACTGTAAAGGTACAAACGTATCGTACACGTTACATTGTACGTAGTGACCGCGTTCCCTGTAGTCATAGGTGTGCACTGTCACTTACTGTCAGTACTGTCACTTACTGTCACGTACTGTCAGTACTGTCGTGTGTCGATAGTATGACTGTTGCATTCACGTCACTCGTATCTCAGCAAGTATACGCAGTTCGATTTGATCTTTATGTCACGTGTCGGTTTGTTATACTTTTCCACTGCTTGCGTCTATCAAAGGATCAGTCCCAAGTCCGCGGCCTTGTGAAATGTGTCATAACACCGTACGTTTTTACGGTGAGGAGTTACAGCACCTCGCCCAACCTCCAAAGCTGGAAGACCACCCCTTGTCGCGTGTCCGTGACTCCTTTTTCAATACATTCGTAGCTAACCTCCATATCCACAGGCCGTTCCTCCATCCGCAACCTGAGGACGCCACTTATCATGGTTTGATACCCAAAGTACAAAGACTGAGATATACAGAACTGTAATTTTTCCTCTTGTTTTGTGTAAGTGTGAAACTTGATCTCTCACACTGAAGGAGGAACATAGGCTGAGAATAGGGTGCTGAGGAGGATATTTGGGCCTAAGAGGGACAAGGTAACAGTTGAGTGGAGAAGACTACATAACGAGGAACTTAATGATCTGTACTCATCACCAAACATTGTTCGGGTGATCAAATCAAGAAGAATGAGATGGGTGGGGCATGTGGCACGTATGAGTGGGAAGAGAAATGCATACGAGGTTTTGGTGGGGAGACCTGAGGGAAAGAGACCACTTGGAAGACGTAGGCGTAGATGGGAGGCTAATGTTAAACTGGATCGTGAAGAAGTGGGATGAAGAGTCATGGACTGGATTGATCTGGCTCAGGATAGGGACAGGTGGCGGGCGCTTGAGAATGCGGTAATAAACCTTCGGGTTCCCTAAAATGCAGGGAATCTCTTAACTAGCTTCTCAGGAAGGACTCTGCTCCGTGGATTTATTTAGTTAGTTATTTAGTTAACTGGTTAGGGGATTATTATCCAAATCAAAATTAATTTCGAGCTGCCACTGTTCGTGTCGACGCCTGTCTCGAATACCAAATTTAATCTAGGCCAATATCTGTTGAGCAGTTCCACAGGTGAATCAATGCGGGCGGACGGACAGTCCTGATGTTTTCATGATGCGCCAGTTTTATTTGCTTTGTGCAAAGAACGCCTAAAACAGCGGGCTGTCGCTACGGTATGCCAGGACTGGGAAGCTCGACAAGGCCACCACAAATGCACAGGTGCGTGATGATGATGATGTCATTCTTATAGTAATTTCATTTTGCAGGTAAGTTCCTGTGGACGGTCGCTTGTGGATATCATGGCGGGCACGTTGGCAGTGTGGACGTAATGGCGCGGACAAGAGCAAGTACAGCTGTCGTCTTCCTGCTTCCGTGAGTGTGTGAGTGTGTGGGCAGAATGTAATGAGTGCTAGTGTCCAAATGGTTCTGTTGAAGCGAAAGATTTGCGGCGTTTTGCATTCTTTTTTGAAACCCTTTTCTTCAAAAGTTTACGTATTTTTAATTATACGTGTCATTAGTCAGTTTATATTTAGATGTAAACTAATTAACTAACACACCGCCTGTCATGAAACACGAAAGTTTATTACAGTGTCCAGAGAAGTCGGCAGTACGTTCCACGTCTGCATGTCCTGTCACTTTAACATCCATACGGTACGGTCACCCCGTTCCAGGTCACTGTCACTGTCTTGTTACCGTTCACGATTACGTTCTCTTGTTATTCGACTTTACAAGCCTGTAAACTATGCAGATGAAACAACATCGTTAAATAATCTGAGAATCGGTCACTGTAACAAAATAACTGATCTTTTTCTATCCATTGAACTTGTTGATTTTGTCGTTTAGTGCTGAAAAATCGTTACCGAAGATTTCTATTGATTCATGCCCTTCAGTCATGAGATTCGTGTAAACCGCATGAAGGGTCAGGTCGTGCCTCACAGTAAACACCCAGCCTCGCCATCACAAAAACGCTACCATTAAATGCTCGTCGGGAAATAAGAGCTGTTTTTTTTAGAATCTTATGAAAACACGAATTCGATGTGTACAGGAACCAGAGTTTTCTAATGTTAAATCAGGCGGTACATATAGTAACCACCGTGCTTTGCGGAGTTACTGTCGGTTTTAAACTCACAGGAAAAATATTTACCTTGGTCTGGCAGGTTCTAATCCACACGCATGTAATGGTTTTGCGTCTAATGAAGTTCTGCTTCGGAACTTTTTATGCCTCTTCGCTGTCTCTTCTTTATATTCACAGCAAAAAGTTGCAGTTCTCTTAATAGCCTTAATCTTCCCTCTGTGTTATTGTTCCCTGAAGGGCCATTATCTTGCACCTGTAGTTTCATTCACTCTCCAGAAAAATATGGAAATTCTCTCCCCCGCCAACTCCACTGTGGGCTTGCTGTGGAATTTTGATTCGTTTTGTTGGAGGGTATGTGAGTAGGTAATGTCGTGTGGAGGGTCGACTTAGCACAGTAGGTAATGTCTGTGAAGGTCGACTTAGCACAGTAGGTAATGTCGTGTGAAGGGTCGACTTAGCACAGTAGGTAATGTCGTATGAAGGGTCGACTTAGCACAGTAGGTAATGTCGTGTGGAGGGTCGACTTAGCACAGTAGGTAATGTCGTGTGAAGGGTCGACTTAGCACAGTAGGTAATGTCGTGTGAAGGGTCGACTTAGCACAGTAGGTAATGTCGTATGAAGGGTCGACTTAGCACAGTAGGTAATGTCGTGGGGAGGGTCGACTTAGCACAGTAGGTAATGTCGTGTGAAGGGTCGACTTAGCACAGTAGGTAATGTCGTGTGAAGGGTCGACTTAGCACAGTAGGTAATGTCGTGTGAAGGGTCGACTTAGCACAGTAGGTAATGTCGTGTGAAGGGTCGACTTAGCACAGTAGGTAATGTCGTATGAAGGGTCGACTTAGCACAGTAGGTAATGTCGTGTGAGAGGTCGACTTAGCACAGTAGGTAATGTCGTGTGAAGGGTCGACTTAGCACAGTAGGTAATGCCGTGTGAAGGGTCGACTTAGCACAGTAGGTAATGTCGTATGAAGGGTCGACTTAGCACAGTAGGTAATGTCGTGTGAGGGTCGACTTAGCACAGTAGGTAATGTCGTGTGAGGGTCGACTTAGCACAGTAGGTAATGTCGTGTGAAGGGTCGACTTAGCACAGTAGGTAATGTCGTGTGAAGGGTCGACTTAGCACAGTAGGTAATGTCGTATGAAGGGTCGACTTAGCACAGTAGGTAATGTCGTGTGAAGGGTCGACTTAGCACAGTAGGTAATGTCGTGTGGAGGGTCGACTTAGCACAGTAGGTAATGTCGTGTGAAGGGTCGACTTAGCACAGTAGGTAATGTCGTGTGAAGGGTCGACTTAGCACAGTAGGTAATGTCGTGTGAAGGGTCGACTTAGCACAGCACTTCCTTGGCTTTTGTGAGTTAAACTTAAGTATGTTTGGTGGATGGATGGATGGATGGATTGGTGGATGGATGGACGTACGGGAGCATGGATGAGTGGATGAATGTACAGACGAAAGGATTGAAGCGTGAAGAAAAGGTGTGTCCAGACGCAGAGACAGGTAGATAAAAGGACGAGCGGGCGGACGAACTGTAGATTTGGCGAGCATAGATTGACGCCTGGACTTAACTTCGGCATGGATAGACGAGCTACAGATTTCGGATTCCTTGGTTTTTATACTTAACAAAGTCTTAACAGAAGTGAGTAAGGTAACGTGCTGAGAACCGCGCTCTTCGGGGGTATTACGCGGCGTCGAGTGGTAATCCTTTACCGATGTTTCGGGACGTGTCGGTCCCATATTTAAGAGTCAAGAAGTCTCGAAACGTCGGTAGAGGTTAACAACTCGACGCTGCTTGATATCCCAGAAGAGCGCAGTTCTCATCAGCATCGTGGTGGAGGTCTGTAATGGCGGAAGGTATCGCGCTGTTTGAAGACGATTGTACTGAATGCTGCATATTCATTTCTTAGAAATGCACAGTTAGTTGATACCAGTCGTCATTGCTTTCTGTGCCAAACGTTCCGCTGCTCTTGTTGTTCGTACGAAACCGGGCGTGTATGTGATATAGACTGTCCAAAGAAGACCCATAAAAATAAAAACTGGTGCACATGCCATTCCTTATAGAAGTGGTGAAAAAGTTTGACAATTTAAACGGATCCGAACTTGCACTTGTGAGGTATCTGAAGATTGCTAGAAGGGAGAAACAGAAAGGTTCTTTACCGACGTGTGTACCGACTCCGGTTTCTCGTTGGACAACGTGCTTATCTCCATAGCAGCAGTAATTACGTGAAAGGTGCCGATCCTTTATTTGTTAATGCCAAACTGTATTGCTGTCGTATACGCATAACTCAGTCTGCACGCACAGTATCCGCTGTGGGCTGTCGTGTGCAGTACTGCCTTCCCGAATGTGACTCGTTCGTTCATCTTGTAGTCTGTCTTACGTCAGGTTCGTAGCCTCTTCCAAAGCGAGTTCTCCATAGGGTGCGATCTAGTTCTTCCTCTTTGAATTTACAGTATCTTCTCTTTTCCTTAAGGTCATCCAGTAGCTTCTTACGTCTTCTTCCTCGTCGTCCCGTCATTTCCTTACCTCTAACTTTCCTTCAATCACCTGTTTCAGAAGGCAGTTTCTACGCAAGATGTGACCAATCCAGTTAGCCTTTCTTCTTTTTATTGTATGTACGATATTCCTCTCCTCCTTGACTCTGTGTAATACTTCTCCATTTCTCACACGATCGGTCCAACTGATCTCCATTCTTCTCCAGCACCACATTTCAAAACTTTCCAGATACTTCTGATCTACTTTCCGAAGTGTCCACGTTTCAGCACCACACAAAGCTATGCTCCAAACGTAGCACTTTGCTAGGTTTTCTATTTTATTTGTCTAACAGAAAAAAAAGCCTACGGTCTACATTCTTTTCTTTTACTTCGGCTGTATTGCCAACCCAAAAAAACGGGGATGGGGATTCCGTGAAAATTTTCAGTGTGGTAAAGGGTTCCACAGACCAGAAAGTTTGAAAACTCGGTTTATATGTAGTAATCTAATACGCAATTTTACAATAATTGTAATCACTTTGTATTGTGGTTATTATTATACAAATGCAATTCATTTTGTAGCTGTAGCTTGTCTAGCCTACACTACATCCGGACCTGTGACACTGTTTGTAGCTGTAGCTTGTCTAGCCTACACGTACATCCGGACCTGCCTGCATCACATGTTTGTAGCTGTAGCTTGTCTAGCCTACACGTACATTCGGACCTGCCTGCATCACATGTTTGTAGCTGTAGCTTGTCTAGCCTACACGTACATTCGGACCTGCCTGCATCACATGTTTGTAGCTGTAGCTTGTCTAGCTTACACGTACATCCGGACCTGCCTGCATCACATGTTTGTAGCTGTAGCTTGTCTAGCCTACACGTACATCCGGACCTGCCTGCATCACATTGTATTGTAGCTGTAGCTTGTCTAGCCTAACAACGTACATCCGGAACCTGCCATGCATCAACTGTTTGTAGCTGTACTTGGCATAAGCCTAACACGTACATTCCGGACTGCCTGCATCACAGGGTTTGTGTCTGAGCTTTGTCTAGTCCTACACGAATGGACGAGTCACGTTTGTGTAGTTGGCGCCTACACGATGGACGATACATTTTTCGCAGTGATAGACGTAAGCAGCACATGGACGAACGTTTCCTTTGGTCCCAACCTTGAAAAGAGGCGTAATGGAACTGGCGGAAGGCGCGGACTTCTAAGCGCTTCGGTTCTCTTCGTCGTTGGCATAACAGAGACAAAGAAAACACAGCGTTCATGTACCTGGATCTGACACGGAGACAGATGCAGTTTGCTGAGCTTTGGTGAGTGCTGGATTGTGTTTGTGTAGTTTTGGAACGCCACACGATGGACGAAGGTAGTTTGTGTAGTTTTGGAACGCCACACGATGGACGAAAGTAGTTTGTGTATTTTTGGAACGCCACACGATGGACGAAGGTAGTTTGTGTAGTTTTGGAACGCCACACGATGGACGAAGTTAGTTTGTGTAGTTTTGGAACGCCACACGATGGAGAAAGTAGTTTGTGTAGTTTTGGAACGCCACACGATGGACGAAAGTAGTTTGTGTATTTTTGGAACGCCACACGATGGACGAAGGTAGTTTGGGTAGTTTTGGAACGCCACACGATGGACGAAGTTAGTTTGTGTAGTTTTGGAACGCCACACGATGGAAGAAAGTAGTTTGTGTAGTTTTGGAACGCCACACGATGGACGAAGGTAGTTTGTGTAGTTTTAGAACGCCACACGATGGACGAAGGTAGTTTGTGTAGTTTTGGAACGCCACACGATGGACGAAGGTAGTTTGTGTAGTTTTGGAACGCCACACGATGGACGAAGGTAGTTTGTGTAGTTTTGGAACGCCACACGATGGACGAAGGTAGTTTGTGTAGTTTTAGAACGCCACACGATGGACGAAGGTAGTTTGTGTAGTTTTAGAACGCCACACGATGGACGAAGGTAGTTTGTGTAGTTTTGGAACGCCACACGATGGACGAAGGTAGTTTGTGTAGTTTTGGAACGCCACACGATGGACTAAGGTAGTTTGTGTAGTTTTGGAACGCACACACGATGGACGAAGGTAGTTCCGGATGTAAATGTAGCAGCTGTCAGACCCCAGTACAGCTGCCTGGAGATGGTCTGACCTCTTGTGGGGTATTACGCAGCGTTGATAGTTCTGTACCGACGTTTCGGGACTATCGTTGCCATCTTCAAGGGTCAAGAAGACCAAGAAGAAAACTTTCTTATTGGACTTCTTGACCCTTGAAAATGGGACCGATAGGTTGTCCCGAAACGTCGGTACAGAACTACCAATCATCGCCGCGTAATATTCCAGAAGAGCGCAGATCTCAGTTACATCGCGGCGGAAGCCTGAAATCACGTCTGACCTCTTCGTTGTTGTGTCAGAGAATGTGCGGCGTTAATTTGGACACTGATTATTAACACAAGTGCGTATGTGACTGTGTGACGTAGTGCTTTGTCACGTCCTTACCTTACACCATTACTTTAATGCGTGAACATTAAGTGTGTAAGTTGAAATACCATGCCGGCATGCCAGGTGTAATGTTGCTCATGAGGTGTAATTTAAGGGAGGCTGCGCTGCTTTCTGAATTTTGTTGAAAATGAACACCATAAAACACGTTTTGCAAATTTAGTTGAAAATAAATGCCACAAAACATGACCTTTAATACTGCAGTATTTTTGCAACAGTGTGTTTATGGATCAGTATAGCTGCTGTTTATTCTGGGGGTCACACAAAACTTAAACACGCTTTTTGAGCAAATTGCAGAGCTTTGTGTTTGAGTGGCGGTCGTACGTGTAAGTGTATTGTTGTGCTTGAAAGGGTCAGAACGAGGGGCTAGATATTAGGAGCAATTAGGGCGAGGGACTGAAGTAAATTACAGAGTGACACTTGTTAGTAGTGCATAGTGATGACTAGTACCTGCACGACGGAGTACATCCAACTCCCGAAACGTCGTGTTGGTCCAATCTTAAAAAGTGACGGTGTCCGTATGGCACTGACAGAGTGAACGAACCATTGTCAGTCACAGAGCTTTCTACAGTAATTAATAACGTACCGATCTATCAAATCGATCATTTAAAGTTCTGTCGATCTTTCTAGCCTGAATACCGCGCACGCATTCGAAAGGATGCATGCTGGAACTAGGTTAAAATTCTCTGCCAACGTTGTAGAGTGTAAATGATTGTCATGTACTTGTTGCGTGCGATTGGTTAGAGCGTCAGTTTTATTGTTTTAGTTGGCAGCTGAGGTACAAGGTTCTAAACCAGGAAACAAGATTGTACCCGTACTCTACTGACCTCATTAGGAGCAGCTTCTCTGCACATGCGGACTGCTAGGTGACAAATGCCATCTAATAACATCCTGACTTTGTCACGCAACGCATGTTCATTTTTTCTTCCCGGAACCGTTTCGAATGAGTCGATACGAGCTCTTGACAATGTGGACTGGGGCGCGCTGCAGCTCTCAACATGTTCTGACTGTCTGTATTGTGTAAACCAGAGAGTTCATCACAGCTTCAACAAAATGCGCCTTTGGTTTCTGTTCTGAGTCATTTGAGTCGACTGAGCATTCTGAAGCTTGCTGTGTGGTGGGATGTGATGTCTTATGATTCGTACATGGTCACGAAGTTTCGGAAGAACTTAATGCCTCCATCTTCAGGTATGGGTACTCACTGCCACGAGAATGCCTAGTCTTGCACAGTGCAGATTCTTGCGCGTTTTTGCACCTGCCAGTCTGTTTGCGTGTAGCGGAGCCTAACATCGTGTTACGTCTAATATTGACCATTCGCAGTCTGTCTCCGGGCAGCCAAGTTCTGCAGAAGTTAGTGCTCACAGAGCTGGTCAGGAACTTGGGCCCGCCACTCATGGATGCAGAACTTATTCCGTGTTCCCAGGCACTGTCCTGTTCCACATAAATCCACCCCACACACACACACACTCACACACTCACCATATCTCGTGTAAGTTCGTTCATAATATTGTCCTCCCATCTCCTCCCATGTCTTCCAAGTGGTCTGTTTGTTCAGGCTTTGCGGCTGAAAGTGTGAATGCGTCTTTCATTTTATTTACTTTTCCTGTTAGGTCCACGTATTCTGCTCGGCACATTGTTTAAAAATTCCGTCAGTATATGTAATTTATTTGATGTGAGAAACGGAATTTCGCACTACTACAAAGCAGGTTAAATTAGTTTTGTGTGTTTTAATCTGTAAGTTTTAACAGCAGACGGAAGTTAGAAGATTCTGGACTGAGTGGTAGCAAGAGTTCCTGGAACTGAATTCAGTTCCTTCGTGTATGGCATTTTAATATACCAGTGCCTTTGTTAAATATCTAATTAAATTACAAATTTATTAGTTATCATGGTGTTGATACTGGCATGCAGGAAATTCACTTCGTCTCCATTGGCTATAAGAATGTTACATGTATTTCGTTTAATATACACGAGACAGAAAAATGTTGAAGATAAGAATTTCAGATCTTAATTTAACACAAAGCCTAGGGTAGCATATAAAAGTGTAATTTGGTGTCTTTATAACGGATGTGCGCAGATGCAGACTGTTTGAGAACGTGACGCCGAAGGTAATAATTTGGACCTAAAAAGGATGACGTAACGAGAAGCTGCAGAAAATTACGTGTTGGCAGTTGCATAATCATCAAGGAGGATGGGATGGGTGTAAAGACGAAAAGTGTAAACAGAAGTGAGATCGCCGGAGGCCAGGCCGCTATTAGCTTCTCAAAAGCTCCGTGCAGTGAGTTGTTTGCTGACGTTCAAATTAGGACAGGACATAGCCTATTGAAATTTTAAAACATGCTTGCAGTTAATAGAATTGTCAAAGTGTCTATAGAGTGCTAGTCATTTTGTGCGTCAAGGCAGTGCTGATTGTATTTGGCCTGCCTATTTTGGAGAAGATACGGCACAAAGTGGTGCTGGCGTAACTGATGTCATTTCTGGCATTGCTCGATAGCCTGTAGTCACGATAGCCGATATCGCGGCTGGGATTCGAACTGGGACCCGTTGGTGTGCGTCTCACTACAGCAGCTGGACTTTGACTTGCCGGCCCCTCGTGTCGATGGTTGCGAATATGCAGTCGCGGACAGCCGACAAGGAGTGGTCCTCCAGCTTGGGTGTTGGGCGAGGTGCTAACAACTCCTCACCGTAAAAAATTACCATGTTACGAAACACTATACAGAGCCTCGAACCTGGACTGATTCTTTGGTGCGACTTAAGCAATGGAAAAGGAACATGAGATTTGGAACTTGGAACGTAAGGAGCCTGTATAGGTCAGGGTCACTTATGACAGTGGCCAGGGAATTAGCGAGGTACAAATTAGATTTAGTGGGTGTACAGGAGGTTAGGTGGGACAAAGGAGGTGCATGGACTGGATTGATATGGCTCAGGATAGGGACAGGTGGCGGGATCTTGTGAGTGCGGTAATGAACCTTTGGGTTCCATAAAACGCGGGGAATTTCTTGACTAGCTGACGACCTGTTAGCTTCGGTTCCATGACAAAAGCCCACACGACAATTGCGCACAGATAAAACCCCACTGTCATGAATGCTCACAGGAAAAATACCCACACCGATAAATGCTCACACGGATATATGCTCACACGGATGAATGCTCACACGGATTAATGCTCACAAGGATAATTGCTCACAAGGATAAATGCTCACACGGACAAATGCTCACACGGGCGAATTGTCACACAGGAAAGTAATGGTAGTGTAATGAGGGGGACGAGGTTGAAATATCGCGCTGACTGTAACAGAGACATAGCCTACACGCTAACCTAAGTTTGTGTCCAGTGGCCATTCCCTTCATATACAAAACAGAGACATAGCCTGAACGCTAACCTAAGTTTCTGTCCAGTGGCCATTCACTTAATATACAAAACAGAGACATAGCCTGAACGCTAACCTAAGTTTGTGTCAAGTGGCCATTCACTTAATATACAAAACAGAGACATAGCCTGAACGCTAACCTAAGTTTGTGTCCAGTGGCCATTCACTTAATATACAAAACAGAGACATAGCCTACACGCTAACCTAAGTTTGTGTCCAGTGGCCATTCCCTTCATATACAGAACAGAGACATAGCCTGAACGCTAACCTAACTTTGTGTCCAGTGGCCATTCACTTAATATACAAAACAGAGACATAGCCTGAACGCTAACCTAAGTTTGTGTCCAGTGGCCATTCACTTAATATACAAAACAGAGACATAGCCTACACGCTAACCTAAGTTTGTGTCCAGTGGCCATTCCCTTCATATACAGAACAGAGACATAGCCTGAACGCTAACCTAACTTTGTGTCCAGTGGCCATTCACTTAATATACAAAACAGAGACATAGCCTGAACGCTAACCTAAGTTTGTGTCCAGTGGCCATTCACTTAATATACAAAACAGAGACATAGCCTGAACGCTAACCTAACTTTGTGTCCAGTGGCCATTCACTTAATATACAAAACAGAGACATAGCCTGAACGCTAACCTAACTTTGTGTCCAGTGGCCATTCACTTAATTTACAAAACAGAGACATAGCCTACACGCTAACCTAAGTTTGTGTCCAGTGGCCATTCCCTTCATATACAGAACAGAGACATAGCCTGAACGCTAACGTAACCTAATTCTTGTATGTGCGTACTTTCCTGTGTGACAATTCGTCCGTGTGAGCATTCGCCCGTGTGAGCATTTGTCCGTGTGAGCATTTATCAATGTGAGCATTTAAACTTGTGAGCAATTATCCTTGTGAGCATTCATCCGTGTGAGCATATATCCGTGTGAGCATTTATCGGTGTGGGTATTTTTCCTGTGAGCATTCATGACTGTGGGGTTTTATCTGTGCGCAATTGTCGTGTGGGCTTTCGTCGTGTGCGCATTTATCCGGTCACCGTTAGCTTCTCAAGAAGGACTCTGCTCCATGGAGTTAGTTAGCTGTAAAAGTACTGAGACTGACTCAAGCGCGCAAGTGGCCATTATTGCCAGCGCAACTGGTATCTGTGTAATTGATGTTGAATTGGTGGGCCGACGCGTGCGGCGTGTTTGTGGCCAAGCAGCCCCCGGGGATCAGAGTGGAAGCTAGCCGTCTGTCGCCACTGTACCTCCGGTATATCTGCCCGCTCCTTTAGTCGGCCGTAGATGTGAAACAGAGCGTTTCAAAGCGTCAGCGGACGAAGTGCCGTAATACGAGATCTGAAGCTCTTGCGACAGTGGTCGTGAAGTTGTCTGCATTGTGGATGTGGCGCTGTATCAACTGGTGGATATTAGCCAACATTTCGGGCGAACCTGCTGTACCTGTCTTCCTCGTAGAATTAAAGGCGTGGCAATCTCGAAGACAGCAACGTTCAAGCATCTTAACTGTTTCAAGCGAAGTGGTGTTTATGTGTACCACCTCCTGTAACACGGACAACTGCATTTGCCGCATACTGTATTAATATTTCGCGTGATGTTCTCAAGAAATACCGATATTTCCCTGAACAACATTAAGCTGTCGGTGTTTGTAATGGGCATGGACTGTGTTCTCTTTGAGGTAGGAATTTAAATTTTATGTGTAGTTTAAGGCGTACGTCAGTCTTGAATCTGGGTGGTCTTGCCACCAGCCATTCGACAGGTTTTCATGGTTTCCGCCTGCCTTCAAGCAAATGCTGAGAAGATATGCAGATTTAAAGTCGGTACTTGCGTGCTACTGGTGCAGCCTTCAGGATTCAGCTTTCTAAAAATTAATGCCGTTGCTTCAGAAACCACCAAATTATTTTCTTTTTCCAAAATATGCACTTTAGCGTTCACACGCAAATGAAAATTTCGTGGCTCATTTTTCAAGCCCTAACTTCTCATCATTCTGACGTCATGTCCATGTCATAAGGACAAACTGGCGAATCCTGGAAGCCTTCTAACAAAGTGATGCTCTCCCCCCCCCCCCCCCCCCCCCCCCCCCCCCGAAAAACGTGTCTGTCACTTCTCCCGTGACCTTCCCATTCGTTTTCTCTTGTATTTCTGCTATTTATTACGCATCGATGTCACTCGCACGCGACAGTGACTGTATTAGAGCAGAATTTCGTAAAATGCGTCTTGAAACTTGCTGCTGGGACTGTACGGAGACGTGTTGCAAGAACACGAAGACATGCATGTTGTTGCAACATTTACAGCAGAGTGCTGAGGTGAAAAGAACTTATGCGGTCGGACCGACTTTGACGCCTGGAGCATCCGACTCTTTCGTCCTAGTGGGAGCTAACAAAATTGTTCCAGAAATTTTATGTTTATGTAATGGCGAGTGGTTTTGGAAACGACGTGGCTTGGAATCGGCTGTTGCTCTGGTATTAATTGTGATTATTATTGTTTACCGGCATGACTGGTAACTGAAATGGACCAAATGTTCGCGCTCCTAGGCCACCCATCCTCTTGTCCAACGATAATAGTGGATTTTCCTCGCTGGTAAAGCTTCCGAAGCCTGTAGTAATCCAGTCACGTACATGTAGTGGCAACGTTAAAAGTGTGTGGCGCTGTGCATCCACTTCGTCATTTCTTGTCATGCCTGGACGTTGAACGCTGAAACGTTTTTCTTTTAGTGCTTGAAAATACTGATACAACTGTGGCGGAGATGGACTGAAGTGCTGACCTTGTGTGTCGTTTGAAATATATTTTCTTGTAAGCTCATTTTCAAAGATGAAAACAGATTAGAAGAAAAAATATACAAAATTGTAATTGTGTAGGGTCTATGTTGTTCAGGTATGTGTGCAGTTGTTTTGCTGCCAGTGCACAGTATGTACTTACGATGCCTCAGGACAAAGTGTGACGGAGTGTCTTGAAGTAGGAGGTGTAAAGTACAGAGAGGTCAATTGAAAACCGAACCCAGAAGCACGGCAAGCTTAGCGGTCACATTTTCTCATACTATGTGGATAATATACGTATAATATAATTTACCGCATGTTACATTTGGTGTTGGAAATTACCTTCAGCTCTCAGACATGCCTGACATCTGGTGAACAAATTATTACATACTGTTTGAAGTTCGTGTCTAGATACTGCCGATACTGCGCGGCACGTGTAACGGCAGCTACATGAGTCGAACGCCGCCGTTACTATTGTCGCGCGTACGGTTACATCGAATCACCTTAATCACACATTCCAGTTCAGTCTGTAGCAGACGTGTGAAGCACAGTGTGTACAGCACATCTCTTGTTCGTGAGTATGCTGTACAGTTCAGTGCATCGGATTTTCTTAAGTTCTTTCGATATCGAGCACGTCTGAAAGTGGAGGTCATTTCCAACACCTACTGTAAGATGTGGGCCGTGATAGTTTAGTCGGTATAGCGACTTGCTACGAGCTGGACGGTCCGGGATCGAATCCCGGTGGGGGCGAGATTTTCAGCACCCGCCCAGACCGGCCCTGGGGCCCACCCAGCCTCCTATACAATGGGTACCGGGTTATTCCCGGGGTAAAGCGGCCGGGGCGTGGCGTTGACCACACACCCCCATCTAGCGCCGAGGTTAAAGAAAGAGTAGAGCTATACCTCTGCTCCCCCTCTAGGCCTTCATGACCTGATCTAGGGCGAACTTTACCTTTACCTTACTGTAAGATGCAGTAAGTTATATGAAGTTTGGAAATGCAAGGCTGTTCAGCTTGCCGTGCGTCTGGGTTCGGTATTCAGTTAAACTGCCTGTATTGGAGAACTGTAGGAACGTAGGGAACGTGGAGTTTGACTGCAGGCGTCCCGTAATGTTGTGACGATACACGTAAGCCAGGGAGGATGTTACGGGCGGGCCGTGCACGTAGGTCTGCACTGCACAGTTTTGGTTTGTCAGTAAAGTGGGAATAATATAGGAGACGGCATGCTAAGGCGCCTAATGTTTTTCGCGATTTGTTCAGTGTCTCCAGGGGAATCCTAGCATAGTGCTTCATCGGCCACGACCTCTGCCTGTCACACATCCTCTTCGTTTCATTAGCTTACTCGACATCCTGTAAATCATGTACTGAGAGCGCTGTTGAATAAACCAAGAAGGCATGAATGAATGAATGAATGAATGAATGAATACAGTGGTTCTTAAATATTCTGTGAAGCTCATTACGAAGCACGATTTCAGGATTTTGTGTTATCGGTGATGAATTTAATGTTTTCCATATTCCGTGCGGTAGATTCATCACACCGCATCTAATCCAACAATTGCACAGTCAACAACAACCAATCATTTGTCGCTTTACGATGTGCCTTCTACATGTTTCGTCCCCTGCACGGTCATCTTCAGGGAGGTCTTCAACAAAGCAATACAGGAATGGCAGATTCTGTTAAAAGTGTGCATATGTGGAGTCAAAAATACAATTTTTTTGTTTGCATTAAATGCTTCATAATTGAGGTGAATGTTTGGTTGTGGAAGAGGTGCAGGATTAAGTGTACTTTATAACAGTACCTTTCGGGGTTAAATTAGTAGGCTGAAAGTATCGTGTTATAGACACGGTATGTCGTTCCAGCTGTGGATGGATGAATCAGCTTGGGGAAACGAACTACCTGCCTTTCTCGAAATGCAAATAAAATCGGGTTAATGGCCAAGAGCTAGTTTTATAGCAGTGGGCGCAGGGCGTGCTGTATGCCAGAAAGGATCCATCGGGGAAATTGGTCAGCTAAATAAACAGACCTTTGCCTCATTGTACTTCATTCGGACGGTGTGATTTGCCTAACGATTTCGGCCGACGCCTCTAGATTTGTCTAGTACGGAACTGAACGAGAGATATTAGGGGAAAGAAAAAAAAAAATCCCATAAGTACTAAGTGGATTGGATGGAAACGAAATAGCAAGAAAAACAATCACGTAAGGGATTTTGGTGAGTTTTACTGAGATGTGGACGTGAGCCTGATGTATGGCATTTGGTAGGTCTGCAATCGGAAGATGCTAATATCGATCTCTATTTGCGGTTGGAGTAAGCAGAATTAGAGTTTGGTTTCGTAGGTTGTGGCTCGCAAAACCCGTACGGCGCGGGGAGTGTTCAGAGGTTTCGTCGGAAAGATTGAAAAGCTGGAAATTCTGCGTGGGCCTACTTCGAATTATGCTAAGAACAACAGTGTGCTAGATCTGAGGTGCCCACAGCGGCTTCTGTGAAGATTGAAATCTTATCGAATGCTGCGGCGTGCCGACTGGTTAATACCGACGTTTCGGAGTAGCGTAGTGTAATACGCTACTCCGAAACGTCAATCTGTACATAAATGCATACGTATATGATTTAAATGTTTGTTTTTAATCAGTGTTGTTACTAATCATCTAAAAGGAATCTTCGGAGATTTTATCTATTTAATATTTACTTCATTAAGATTTTAAATCGTATGTATTTGTATGTACATACGTAAGGACTGAGGTCGCAGTTCCCAAAAAGACCAATATACAGGGCATACACAAAATAATGGTGCGGTTAAACCAGCTTTCCGTGTCCAAACGTACCATTCTTTTGTGTATGCCCTGTATGTTGGCAGAGAATGAAACTGCTTTTGGACATGGTGACTAAAACCAACAAACGCACACAAGTTTATGAAAATACATTACAAACATAGTATACCTCATACATGTTTCGGCCACTCATGTGGCCATCCTCAGGGAGGTGCGTTACGAGAATAAATACATTGAGATGTTACAAAAGTTTGTGAACAAATGCACGTGTAAAATGTTAAGTGTTAAAATTACGTGGTTTAAAATACGCGTTACAGTTTAAAAGACAGATGAAAGTTTAATTATGGTATGTAACAAATAATGCATGTAGATAGTATGTATGTCACCATCCAAGCAGAGGATTGTTGATGTCACTGTATCGGCCTACGGCACTTCCCTGAAGATGACCGCATGTGGGTTGAAACACGAGAATACATACTTACCTAACTGTAAGTAAGTTGTGTGGACGGTAGTATAATTACTTTAAACAGCTGACTTTGCTTTGCTACGATATCAGTTGATTTTGTACAGGTTTGTGGCAGGGGCTTATTATAGACTTAATGGTGGACACTGCGAAATGTGTGAAGTCTATTTGACGTACAGGGCGTTGTATATAAAATCTGCTTCAGCAAATGTTAGATATGAGTCAAGTGCTTCAGGCTTCAGCCGCTTTACGTGCAGATAAAATGTTCCAGTTACCCTCGGAGTGCAGGATCGGCGAGCATCGGACCTGATGTGGACGCGTGACGAACGCGAACCTGCAGCCCGTAGCTGTTTTAGTTTCACCGACTGATGTACACGTAGGCCTTGTACAGTTGCGAGCGACATCAGGACTCGTCACCTCGTAAGTTTTGACAAGCTACGGCGAGCTTTTTGTGGTCGCGGGCTCCGACAGATTGGTCGGATGTCCAGCCCTTGAAGTCGCACGCCGACACGTTGACCCGTATACATAAGGAACTTGAGGTAACCCGTTATTCCGTCTCTCCAAGGGTCTATTACTAGAATGTTGTCCGAAAGTACATGAAATGTATTCTCTTCCATCAGGAAATATATTTTGCTACAGTTTCTGTACTCAATAAAACCAACTTTTTGACACATACGGTGTGGCAGTGAATCAATCCCAAAGAACAGTTTGTTTGAAATGGTAGCCATAGCAATAACCGAGCTGGTGTGTTGGATCATTACTTGTTATAAACCGACAATAGTCTAGGAATGACACAAACATCCATCAAAGTGAATGTTTCGTGATATATCCTGCACAAACGAGCAATCTTGACGTGCTGCAGTGTGTGATTTATCCTCTGTCTATACACAGCAGCCGCCGTGCTTTGAAATCTCAGCTACCGTAACTGCTACTGCGTGGCAGTGCCATTGCTTGCGTCACCGGGAGAGGCATCGGTTGTCCCCAGCGATACTTCACGTGACTAGGCCATGGAATGCCGATCGCAGTGGCCGTGCGGTCTAAGGCGTGGGTCTTCGGCCGCTCGCTTACTAGGATCGTGGGTTCGAATCCCGCCTAGGGCATGGATGTCTGTCTGTTGTGAGTGTTGTGTGTTGTCAGGTAGAGGTCTCTGCGACGGGCTGATCACTCGTCTAGAGGAGTCCTACCGACTGTGGTGTGTCTGAGTGTGATCGTGAAGCGTCGAAAAATGATGCGGGTTAGGCCCCCAAGGGGCTGTCGAGCCACCGGAAAAAAAAAAATAGTCGACCGACGGATCGAGGCTTCATTAACGGCAGGAGGTTTTTTTTTGTCTCCACCAAGCCCAACCTATTCAGTGGATAGTGGGTGTCTTTTATGTGGTAGTAAAGCGGCCGGGGCGTGCAGCTGACATACGTAGTGCTATGCTGCCACCGCCGTTGTGTCTTCATGGCGTGTTGGTTAATTAAATGCGGGACAGCTTGACTCTGACTAGTTCCTTAAGGCGGTTCATAGTGGTAAATACCAAACACTGTTACTTACGCGGGAGGCTGGCCGACCTCATGCTACTCTTATGGGAACTCCCCCCCAAGCAGTACTCCATGACGTTTGTGCAGGCGTTCTCGTTGCTGCTGTGTTCAGTTACACGACTGTCATGCTGATAAACACGGCACTGCGCCGTATTTTAAACTGCTGGCTTAGAATGAATCGGCCGGCCGTTGGTTCGGTGGATGGCAGGGCGATGGGAAGTCGAGATCTGCGCTCTTCTGGGATGTTACGCAGCGTCGAGTAGTAATCCTTTACCGACGTTTCGGGACAAGAAGTTTTGGGACTTCTTGACCCCTGAAGATGGGACCGACACATTTTCCCGAAACGTCTGTAAAGGATTACCAGTCGACGCCGCGTAATGTCCCAGAGGAGCGCAGATCTCAACATCGCGGCGGAAGCCTGAAATCACGATGTAAAGTCTTCTTTCGAAAGACCAGCTGGGAGACCTGAGTGTAGATGGATTTAAAAAGGATGATGGCGGAATGGGGTCAGTGGCGTGCTGTTGTGTGCACGGCGATGAAACCTCATTTATTCCGTAGTCCGTCTTACGAGAGGTCCATAGCCACTTCAGAAAGTTTTACTGCAGCGGAAATGAGATGGCGACGTCAAGAACTCCAACTGGAGTACTGTTATCTAAAACTCTGCTATGCCCGTCTTTCTGCGCTTCTCTTTATGATTCTTCTGTTCGTATTGACCCCATCTTTATCAACAACTCCATAAACAAGAACGCAGCACACTGCGTCGTTAACAAAGCACAGTAGCACGCGTATTGTGTTATGTCGTCCATTGTCGATGTCTCCATTGAAAATGTAGATAACGAATGCTTCCGCCCAGTATTGCCCCTGCTTTGAACGCCACCGGCTAGTGGCGCCATCTGCATCCCTCAGGAGGCGCCAACCAACTTCCTCCAATCTGCGAATATTCCAGTCGTCAAGCCTTCAGTTCCATCCCTTAATCCAATAAATGTCTATTTAGCTCTTCAGAAGCAATGCTGTGAGAGATCTTCTCGTAGAAAAGTCTTAGCGGATCATTCCCTTTCAATTGAAATTGGAAAATGCTTTTGATGAGAATGTGGTTGGCGTTTCACTGAGTTCAAAAGTGCCTTCGTGTGGCGTCACGGTTGCTTTACATGATGAGGCTTGATGTATTGAAATGTGCGGAGAAGGAGTTTGAGAAAGACGCAGATATTCGTCTGTCATAAATGTGGATGATTGTTTGGTGTTGTCACACAGTGACGCATTGAAAGTCCGGCAGGCTTGTTATTTTGCGTGTTTATGGTTTTAAAAATGGCGATAAGAAATTTTGTTGCATATCGCCAGAAAGGGCCCTAAACTATCTACATGGAGCCACGCTCTTTGTGAGAAGCAGACAGTTTCTCATCTAGTCAATAATTAAACGTTTTAACCCTTTGGTACTGGAATTAATTTCACGTGCAATCTGTAGGACACTGGGATTTGAATTGCAGGATTTAATTATTTCAAGCAAACTCTCATACAAAAAAAGCAAAAGCCCAAGTAAAAACTCAAACAGGACTGTAAAAGAATGACTAAAATTGCTTGATGCGTATACTGCTTCGTTTGGAAATTCAACCCTCCACCCTGAAATGCAGCTTATGCGTCATTCGGCTCCAAAGGGGCAAGGAACTTGAAAGTTTATTGCCTTTTTGACAAGAGGTCGCCACTGGTTCGTATCCTGAGCCGTCTGCATATAGTCCATATTGTCACGCCTCATTTCTGTAACGTCTGTATTGGTCTCCCAGCCGATCTCATTTTTAGATTTGCAAGATAAAATGTCCGCTTTTCTTGTCTATGTTATGCATGCTAAGTGCTCGCCAATCTCGTCCCTGTGTAATCATGCTAATGATGTTCTGCGAAGAACAAAAATTATGGAATTTCTGATCAGACAGTTGTCTGTCACGATCACCATCGTGGTCGTCGTAGTAACCGTTACAGTTACCCGCAATGTCGACTACTCAACAAGACTGGCTGTGGACAGCTCACGATTTGACCAAAAAAGTTTTTACGGTGCCGGATGGATGAATTATGGTGTAATAAATGGGTGTAAATATTTGCCAAGCTCGGCAGCAGTGCGATGCTGGGTCCTTCCACGCAAATCCCGGCATGTTATTGTAAAATAGACTACCCGACTCCTGCGCCTTTTTCAACTATCATGGAGAATCGTCGCGCCAGTTTATATTCAGATCTACCTTCGATATGGCCATGTAGAATGTTCCGAAAACGAAAGACTAAATGCTATTGTTTTGACCGTAATTTTCCGAACCTGTGCTTGGTCGTTGTCGTATTTTTGTTCCAAAGGGCATAACTTTTACGATCGAGTCCGTGTCGTAAAGAAGAACGAAGTTGTCTACTAAATACCTTCTTCTTGCTGAATCCGCAGTCGTGACTGTACTGCGAGTTACGATTGTATTGTCAGTAATCCGTGTGCTTGTTAGAGCATCGTAACGCATGCGCTGTAATGAAGAGCTCACTGTCTCGCTATTCATTAACGTGTTACAGCGAGACATCTGACGTGTCATAACGTCTGTATTAATACGTCGTCGTAAAATTAAAAAAATTCGCTAAATTCCAGCCATGATTTGAGGCGTCCGTCGCGATATTCATGAGACCCGCGCTCTTATGGGATATAATTCCAAGTTGAGCATAAATCACTTCTCTCCGAATTGTGTTGGCATGCGTGTATCTATAATGGCTTACGAATTTGTTTGCAGGATTCAGGTGCCCTCGGAAAGCAATTGCGAAAAGTGACTAGCCTCATCCTGTGTCTGTCCGCATGTAACCGCGAGGTTCCCACCCGGGGAATTTTCGTGAAATTTCATGGTTGGTACTTTTTACTGAAATTTACCGACACAGTCACAGTTCGGTTGAAATCGGAGAAAAGCAGCGAGCGCATCACGCCAAACGTACTTGCATTTATGATATCTCGCTGTGATTTGCCTCTGTCAGTGAGACAGTCTGTGTTCTCTGTGAAGTACGAGCTGACACCGAAGAAGCAAGTTGACGATCTGAACATAATAATGTAGGCTGGGTCTAATGTAAATCTCGCCATTTACGACATAAATGCAGTAGCACGATATCTCGTCCTTTGTGAGATATCGGTTATGATCCATTATACAGTTGCTGCTGTGATATGGAGAGAACTTACAAAGTGCGTGTTAAGTAAAACGCGGAAAGGCAGATTTAAAATATTCGCATCTTCAGTGTTTTTCTTTCACCATTTTTCTTGAAAATAGTTACGAATTTAAAATTCTAATACTATGGCATTTTGGTGTGTGATTTTAGTAAAGTGTTGGTATGTATATATGTATATGTATATAGTATATGTATATATGTATATGTATATACACTTCATCCTTGGTAAAAGGTAAAAAAAAGGTAAAGTTCTCCCTATAACAGGCCATGAAGGCCCAGAGGGGGAGTAGAGGTATAGATGTACTCTTTCTTTAACCCTGTCACTAGATGGGGATGGGTGGTCAACTCCACGCCCCGGCCGCTTTACCCCCGGGGACGCTGGGTGGGCCCCAGGGCCGATCTGGACGGCTGCGAAAAACCTCGCCCCCACCAGGATTCGATCCCCGGTCCGTCCAGCCCGTAGCGAGTCGCTATACTGACTGAACTATCCCGGCCACCTTCATCCTTGAGCATTCTATTTTTGACGAACTGTGGAACGTCAGATATGATTCCATGTCGTTTATGAAGCTACTTTCCTGTGTTTCAGGTTGTGTTCGTGTAGCCTGCTAAGTAAGTGACGCTTTGTGTAGACAATGAGGCTTTGTTTGCACGGCGAGGTGCTGTCTTATCTTTGTCATAGTTCAGGCGGACTTGATGCCTCTCGTTTGCTGGCTGAATCATTAATGAGATTTGTCGAAAACCGATGGAGGTATTTTGATGTTGGATGTTGCAGTTTGCTTTTCTGCACAGCTGAAATTCAGTGAAACGGCCTCTAAGGCTACGTTTTTGTCAGACCTGACTGTCAGTCCCGGGACTGCGCGTCAGGCCTCGTCAGTGATCACGTAGATGTCCACAAAGAAAGTTACAGTGTCGGCACTGACTGTGTGTATCCGTAATTTTATGTCCAGCTGCGATGTCAGTACGAATATGTGTGGTATTGACAGTCTTGTGCAAGGCTGAATACAGTGTCTGATACCTAATATGCAGCCATGAAATACATCCGCTTGCATAGTATTCTCTAGGTGTAGGTACTTCATTCGCTCTGGTCCATAGCTGACTGCACGCGAACACACTGTTGTAGTCACTGAAGGTAACTTGTCCCTGTGCTTCATTAAGCATTAGTCCGTAAAGACATATGGGGGGAGTAGAGGTATAGCTCTCCTCATTCTTATCTCGGCACTAGATGGAGCCCGCTTTACCCCCTGGGAAGGGGCCCACGGTGCCTATTAAATAGGAGGTTACGTGGGCGTCGGCGTCAGAGCCTGTTTGGACGCTGTGAGGTAGAGGAAAATCTATTGAAAATGTGTGATTGGAACTGGAATGAAGCCACTGGTGACACAGTGGCAGTCAGCTGGTATGGGGTGTGTCACTGCAAGTACGAGAATATTCGGTCCAAACTACTACTACTACCACCAGTAGTAGTAGTAGTAGTAGCGGCAGTGACCCACTCATGCAGATAGTCAGGCCTAAGCGACAAAATGAACCTGTTTAGTTCTTTTTGCCTTGAGTGTTTTCCGGACGTCGCCCCATGATACCGAATGCCACCCCTAAGGAAGACTCTGGAGTCCAATTTGGCACTGTGCCAGAGCATTTATTGGGCGACGTTGAGGTTCCGCGGTGATAGCAAATGGAAATATTCCATGCAGTCGGCCCACAGTTCTCATCTGTCCTTGTCAGCAGTGGCTCGTGCAAGTGGCCGCGATATTGGAACCGTGGGTGCAAAGTCTCTGTTTGTTACAGTGTTACACTGCAGAAGCGTACAGACTATTTCGGGAGTGGGTGAATGTGTGAGTGGGCCCACTGCGTCATTTGTTCGAGGTGCCTTGGATTGTTTCCGTGTGACTGCAACAACAACAACAACAACGATGTGACGACATGAAGGACGCAGAGACTGTGGAGCCTGTGGCATGTGTGGGGAAGAAGAGGAATTCATGCAGGGTAGAATTCTACTGCACCTGAAAGTAGAGAGGCCACTTGGGAGACAGGTGCATTTGGGCGGATAATATTGAAATTGATCTTAAGGAAATGTAAATCGAGGGCGTGGGCTGGATTAGGCCGCGTTCTCACGGGGCGTGAACCACGCGCGTGAATCACACTGGCGTGCTCACTCGTGTTGCCTCCACGCTTGGTGGAAAGCGTGAGCTGTTCACACGGACAAAAGGTTTCAGTACAATCGTGACCATGGATGGGATAGTTGCTGAGGGCTGTGCCGTAGTGTGCTCTGTGTTTTGTGGAATTTTAGCATATCAAATTGTTCGCGCACTCGACAAAAGACAAGAAAAACGTCGGAGAAAGCGTTGGTGGGTTAAGGAGTGGATAACACGGCGCCCACTTGTGGGAGCATCCAGATTTTATGATACCGAACTTAAACATCGCTATCCAGATGACTTAAAAAATTTACTGCGAATGACAGAAATACAGTTTGAATACTTGTTAAGCAGAGTTAAGAAACGTAAAGTTTCGCTGTCACTGAGTCTTAGCATTTGTGACGACATCTTACCTCACGAACGCCAGCACCACGACTGAAAATCAAACATGGTTTGATCCTGCCACGACAGGATCGTGGACTGCTGACGTCACACGCAAGGTCCACGACTCCGCGTTCACACGGGTAGTGGCCCACGAAAGTGTGATTCACGCGCGTCGTTCACGCCCCGTGAGAACGCGGCCTTAGTCTGGCTCAGGACAGGGAGAAGTGACGGGATGTTTGTGAACATGCTAATGAACCTTAGGGTTCCGTAATATGCGGGGTATTTCTTGGCTATCTGAGAGACTATTACCTTCTCAAGAAGGTCTGTGCTTCATGGAGTCGGTTAATAATAATAATAATAATAATAATAATAATAATAATAATAATAATAATAATATCCCATTTTCTGTTACGTCATAATTTGAGACAGATTTGCATATAATTTCCGAAATGTTTCGGTCGGGTTTCGGAAGTTTGAATTAAATTCAACAAAATGTGGCAGCTACCTAGACTAAGCGAGTACGAAGATGGTAAGCGTGTATGTGCCACGTGTTCCGTACACAGTGTCATTCCGCACACAGAAGGGTGTTCATGTTTTCTTCCGTCACAATAAACAGCGACTACTCGTATTTTCTTGAACACCGTCGACCGACTGATCTGTGCAGATGTGCGCGTAGCATTTTGAGAGACAGGAACATAATTTTCGGATATTATTTATGCAAACTTAGGCGTTGGAGAGTTCTAACGTGCAGTAATAGGCTATAGGTTAGTATTTTGGGATGTTAAGCCTCGATGATTGGTAATTTGTTACAGACGTTTCGGAGGAGCTTGTTACTTCTTCGTTCTAGTCGAAGAAGACTTATTTACTCAAAAAAGAGCCTGCACTATAGGCCTATGGCGGAAAGAGCGGTTTAGGCGGTACAGGTAGCGAGCCAATAGGAGGGGCGGGCCTTGTGACGCAATGTGCACTGTCTTCAGGAGGGGCGGGCGATATGACGCAATGTGCTCTGTCTTCAGAGTCACGCTTAAGGAAAGAATGTAGTTGTGGTTGCGGAGTGCATTCATGGCAGCACGTTACAGAGTTGCTGGTTGAGGAACCTGTCGTTAGGATTAATTTATGTCAGTCGTGGTCTGTTTGAGAAGAGGAGTTCCAGAATGATCCGCTGAATACGACGTACATCGGGTGAAATCAGGAGGTCTGTAGGATTGCTTGTTCTGTGGACTTTGTCCGTTGTCTTGTGTCCCTAAAACGTCGCATCGTTTTCGAGGCTTGACCTGCTTCTGTCCTCAAGAGCTCCGGTCCAGTGATCGAGAATGGCCTTTTCTCTCGGACCCAGTTGAGGGTGTGCCTTCACGTGACGACAAACATACGCACCTCCCAAAACGCCGTGACTGTCTGGGGACACTGTGCGATGGACAGAGTCCAAGTAACAAGTGCTGTGACATCGTCAGAATCCTCTGCAGCTACAAATTCCGTATGTAGTCCATTTTCATTCTCTGTTGATCATAACGCATTTTATGCTGGATCTGGGAAGTAACGATTCGAAATTTGTGTGTTGATAAATTTTATTTCCTGAAGTTTCTTTCGAGATACGGTTGAGATTTGTGGCTTTGTACTTGCACAAGGCACACTAAGGGCGTCCAAATGGGAGCCGAATTCCCACCGTCCAGTCACTGAACACGGTTACGCTGTTCGAACTGTAGTTGCTGTGTTTTGTGGTGTCTGTATTGTAGCTTATAGCAGTGGATTTAGCCGTTCAAAGGCCCAATGGCCCAGTGGTAAATATATGTGCCGCCTGCTGTAACATGCAGAAACTGCATTTCCGCACAAAGCGTATTTATTGTTCCATATGGTTATCGCAATAAACACACAATATATATGCGTGAAGAACAATGTAATCGACACGGGCTGCGTTCTCTGTGAGGTTCGAACTGCAACTTTATGTACACAGTAGACGAAAGTCAGTCTTCTTCGTAAGGTTAAATTACGCTAGTTGTCGAATTTTGAGACGCAAAGTAGCCCTGCGTCTGCTGGTGCCTAGCAAGAGCCCATACTCATAGTTGGGATTAACGTCACGTAAATTTGACAACAACCGGAGGCGTTCTGCTTATTGTGTGTATTACAGTGTTATTGTCAGCCGATTTAGAAAGCCTCGTTTCTGAGGACAATAAATGCGCCGTTAGAAGGTAGAGGTTTCATTGAATTCCTTTTGAATTAAGCATCAAGCCACAATATCGTTACGTTTTGCGTTTCTGATTTAATTAAATTCGCAAGGATATCCTGGCAAAATTGTGAATGCTTGCGTTCTTATTGTCAAATTTTAACGAATCTTATTACGTTAATGCTGTATTTAGCTGTGCCTGATGTGCGTGTGTAATGAAAAGCGCGTTGGTTAGCGTGGCGTTTTCGTGTGTAGTTGCGAACTGTTGGTGTTAGCATTGTAATTTTCTTTTTCGGTGTAATTTATTCCTTAATTGCGCGCGTTTCGTCGGATGTGACGTCAGGGATTCACACCGTCACTGTGCAGATGAGCAAGAAGTCGGTGCGTTTGTCTCTTGTCACACACAGTTTCACAAGTCCAGTTCGATAATTGTCACCATCAGGCCTGGAAGGTAAACACGCATTTGTTACAGTGGCCATCTTCTTATATGTTTCACAGAATGAGGCATCTTAACAAAATGGCACATGTTGTGAACATTGTTACCACGTGCCAGTTCAGGACGCTGACATCGGTCTTAGTAGTGTCGGTGCCACCTCACAATTCCTCGCGGCCGCCATTTTTTTTATGACATGGTGGAAAATTACGAGGTTGAGATGGCCCCTAATGATATATGATTATGCCAAATTTTGCAGAAATCTGCCAGTTGATAACTAAGTTCAAAGGAGGCACACAAACGCGTAGACAGGATGAGTATCTTATGTACCCCCCCCCCCCCCAAGACATAAATATGGCTACAATAAATGTAGTCGACTTTAGAGTCCTTTAGTGCGCCTTCGTCCTGTGTAGGCTTCAGAGGAGAGTACATTTTGAAAACTACACATAGGTGTTGGATTTGATAAGTAGCTGTCTGGAAATGTGAAGATTTGAAATTTGGAAGCTATAGATAGTGTTGCTTATGGGCCCCTTTTATATTGGTATGGCGACGCGTGTGTGATGTCCAGGACCGTCAGCGTACGGTTGAGTAACATCAACTGGAGGTAACAAGACAGCTGGTAGACATGTGCTGTGACAGCAGTAACATCAACTGGAGGTAACAAGACAGCTGGTAGACATGTGCTGTGACAGCAGTAACATCAACTGGAGGTAACAAGACAGCTGGTAGACATGTGCTGTGACAGCAGTAACATCAACTGGAGGTAACAAGACAGCTGGTAGACATGTGCTGTGACAGCAGTAACATCAACTGGAGGTAACAAGACAGCTGGTAGACATGTGCTGTGACAGCAGTAACATCAACTGGAGGTAACAAGACAGCTGGTAGACATGTGCTGTGACAGCAGTAACATCAACTGGAGGTAACAAGACAGCTGGTAGACATGTGCTGTGACAGCAGTAACATCAACTGGAGGTAACAAGACAGCTGGTAGACATGTGCTGTGACAGCAGTAACATCAACTGGAGGTAACAAGACAGCTGGTAGACATGTGCTGTGACAGCAGTAACATCAACTGGAGGTAACAAGACAGCTGGTAGACATGTGCTGTGACAGCAGCCGTCGCCCGTTTTGTGGGATTTGTGAAGTGTCCGGTCGTTGTGTTGGCTTCTGAATGCTTGCCGTCTCTCTGGGGTGGCTTTCGGCACACGATATTCTTGTTAGCGTTGTGGAACATCCTGTTGTCTTTTGTTTGTTAGTTTGTCTTGGTTTCTTTAAAGGCGTTTTATCTTCTTCGTTGCACATGGGGCATCTTCCTTTTTGTACACCTCTCCTTGTACCCCTCAGTACCCAAATTCCCAATCTGAACCCTGCTAACCCAGTTTCTCACCCAAATTAGCCTACATCGGTCTGCATACAGTTCTCTCCCCAATTCTTCTTTCATATTCCGATGTCAGAGTACAGAATTGCCTTTTAAAATTTTTTCTCTGCTTCATTATCTTTGAACGTCTTTATGCATAGTTTTATTACTTGGTCCATATTCCCCCCCCCCCCCCCCCCCCCCCCCCCCCCCCCCCCCCCCCCCCCCCCCCCCGGTCTGTCTAACCAAATGTATTCCAACAACATTTTGTGCAATTCATCTCTCAGGCTTATTACCCAATTTAACGTTTCAGTTTCCCACCTGCCGCTCGTAACAGCGGTTTAACAATTCATCAGGTTACATTAACAAAATCCTCTACCAGTATTTTACTGTACTACAAAGCATCTTGCCTCTCCCACTTTCTCTACCAAGTTCCCGTTTTGCTGCTCCGTTTGCTGTGATCCTTGGACTTCTTATGACTTTCTTACAAAATCTTTCGCAGAATTTCGCCAGTAATCCCACTTGCACACGCAATATTCGAACTCCGTATAGCATTCAGTACTTCCACATTCGTATTGCATACTATCATTAGACATTTGTCAGTTCCTCGTAATGTTTGTTTGCCTGTCACTTTCATACTTTCATTTTGTCTCCTCCATTCTGTCAAAGTTTCTAGCTTTACTCCCAAATAAATGGATTCTTTTAGTACTTCCAATATTTGGTCATACTTGTACCAACGTGCAGTGTTTTTCTGTTTTATTCCTTGTTTGAATACCATCAGTTTAGTTTTATTAAGGTAAGTTGTACATACAGTAGGGTAAAGCCTAACAGCTGGTTTTGTTTCATGGTGATATCTGACATAAGTATAAGTTTTATGTGAACAGTATCACAAAACGTACGTACATTAAAATTCTCGTAGCTGTGTAACGGTCGATAACCGGGCATATGTTGATACAGCGTTTTGTACTCAAAATGACTCATATAATGACATACTAGAATTTGGCGCACCTCACGCTGAACACCCTGTATAGTTGACCATACGTGTACCCAGTTTCGAGTTGCGCCGGATCCTCCGCAACTTAAGTACTGCGTCAGTTGGGGAGTGCGCGTACTATGGCAACGATTCTGAGAATTTGAACGAATGAATCATTGTCTTATAAAAGTGAAAATTATTTTAATTGAATTTATAGTAGTAGTAGTAGTAGTAGTAGTAGTAGTAGCGTAGTCGGTATAGCGACTTGCTACGGGCTGCACGGTCCGGGGATCGAATCCCGGTGTGGGCGAGATTTTGCGCAGCCGTCCAGACCGGCCCTGGGGCCCACCCAGCCTCCTGTACAATGGGTACCGGGTCTCTTTCCCGGGGGTAAAGCGGCCGGGGCGTGGAGTTGACCACCCACCCTCATCTAGTGCCAGGGTTAAAGAAAGAGTAGAGCTATACCTCTACTCCCCGTCTGGGCCTTCATGGCCCGTTCTAGGGAGAACTTTACTTTTAGTAGTAATAATAATATATTTGGTAATGTGATTTTTTGGGGAACCTATTCCCACTTTGCGGAATTCTGGCTTTCCACGGAATACCATCTGGAAGACGCTGGTCTTGTTGCTGCGGTATATCGGAACCTAAGGATAATGATTTCAGGGGAGACTAAAATCTCGCAAGAGGCGAGACAGTCTGTGCACTTAGTTCTGTGAACGTGCAGGGCAGGGAACGGGCTGTGCCGTGTTGTGTGGATTGTGGAGCTGCAGGCGTGAGAACTGATGTGGCTGGGGAGCTGATGTTGGAATGGAGTGAAGGCAGTTGATGACGGACAGGTGAGAAAGGCGAACTGAGTGCCACAGAGGAAGAACAGCGTGGAAACGGAAGGATAAAGTGGTCGTGGCAGTGACACACTGAGATGAGAGGTCGTGTTCGTGGCCATCTTACTGGTCGTTATGTTTGTGGCCATGTTAGGTGTCATCCTGTTGTGCTAGTCGTCAGTACACAACACTTGAACACTATGTTCATTTGAGATCTGCGCTGTTCTGGGATATTACGCAGCGTCGTGTGGTAATTGTTTTACCGACGTTTCGGGGACAACGTATCGGACCGATACGTTGTCCCGAAACGTCGGTAAACAATTACCATACGACGCCGCGTAATATCCCAGAAGAGCGAATATCTCATCAACGTGGCGGCGGAAGCCTGAAATCAAGGATATGCTCATTTGTTTACTTTTCTGCGACATGTTTCGGCCGTTTTATTCAGCTATCATCAGGTAGTAACGCAAGTGCATAGTCGGAAAAGTATGTTGCAGAAGAGGCCTCTCCCTCACAATTAGGGCAATAAAATACGTAAATTAGCTATTATTCTATAGCATACTTGTGAGACTATGTACCTGTGTAACGGGGGGGGGGGGGGGGGTAAAGGCGGCCGGTGCGTAGGACTGACAACTTTACCACTTTCATGTACGGATTGTCTAGGAATTCTGGGAGCCTCAACCTCCTGGAGCCCAAAGAGACTGTCCGGGCCTGTAATTGGGTGGCTTTACGTTTGTACTTTACGTGCAAAAGGATGTCCGCTGTTGTACACCGTTATTTGTAGATGTGGAGTAACGAGACGCATCGCAATGATTGGAAATCCAATTGTTGGATAGCGCTGGCTGGGGTTGGGTTGGGGGTGTCGTTGGCGAAGTTCAGCGAAGCAACGTACGAGGCGAGCCATCGGATTAGAGTATTGCAGCCCTAATAAAGTGCAGTTAGTGCTGAAAGTACTGTTTGCATTTGTCACGACTGTTCGGATAATGATTCCTGTCTTTAGGGATATGACATCGTGTATATTGGTATTAGGTACTGCCACCATCTGTAGGGTAGTCTAGGGTAGTTGGGGCTGGGGCGCAAAAATCCCGGGCACATAAGTCTTGTACAGTGGCGCCTAATGTTTGTGGGTCTTCGTATGGAACTTGCTTACTGTCACCCTTCTGGCACCTACAATTTCGGGGTGATACCTAATTTTTTTGAAAGTTTGTGAACCTCTGAGTTGGGCATTCGTCTAGTTCTTGGACGACCCTGAAGATGGAGGCATTACGCACCTCCGAAACGTTAGAACGTATATATAAGCATCATATACCAGAAGGGAGTCTTGTATATTTTTCTATCCTTCCATCTTTGTTTCTTTCCTTGTGTCAGTATTTACTTCTGTAGTTTTATAGTCCCTTGTTCCGTGAACGCATTCTTACCGGGCGGTATCAAAATTAGTTGCTACCTCAAGCTTGCAAGAAATCGAGGCGGTTGCTATGTGGGTGGGTCACTTGGCTGTCGGGTTGAAAGGATGAAAATAGGTAGGTAGGTAGGTAGGAGGACGGAAAGAATGGAGTTCTGAGAAACTGGTGAAACCTGACTTCTGTTTGGAGTGTTCTACAGACCTCGAATAAAGAGAAATCGCGCAGCCGTGTGTCATGTATAAAAACAGGGGTTGAGAAACATTATAGCGCATAGAGCATGTCTGTTATGTGGGATTGTGTTATGTGGACAGTTTTGTCTCTGAGGATATCATTCTTCGAAGGCTCTTCGTTAAATAACGGTTCACGCACATGCGTGAGTTGAGGCTTCCCCCGCGGTGTAGATGAGATCTGCGCTCTTCTGAGACTTTACGCGGTGTAAGGTAAAGGTAAAGTTCTCCCTAGAACAGGCCATGAAGGCCTAGAGGGGAGTAGAGGTATAGCTCTATTTTTTCCTTAACCCTGGCACTAGATGGGGGTGGGTGGTCAACTCCACGCCTCGGCCGCTTTGCCCCCCGCAAAGAGACCCGGTACCCATTGTACAGGAGGATTTTTACGCAGTGTAGTTTGGTAATTTGTTACCGACATTTCGGGACAGCTTAGCGGCCGTATCTTCAAGGGTAAACCGAGAAGTTGTCCCGAAACGTCGTTAACAACTACCATTCTACGCTGCGTACAATCTGGCGCACAGCTTGCAAACCTCGGTTAAATATGGATTTAGCTCTTCAGGGTTTCCCTGGAGTTGACAGTAGGCGTGACAAGTCACTGTAGGCTGCTGGACAGCGGCTGGTCGACCGGGCGTTCGAACTCTGGCGTGAGTTGTGATATTGTCGTCTGCGTGTGTAAGCCCCCGCCCCCACCACCGCCCGTGTTTTCTTTACGTTTATATTGCTATAATCAGCAATAACAAGACGGTGGACGTGCGAACTTGTGAAGCTGGACCAACCAACCGGCCAAACAAGCAGAAAGCTCACTAGATGTCTCTTGATCCGTTTAACCAGCCTTGCGTAGGAAACTCGTAGGATTAATATGGGTATCTTTGGCCTGTTACGGGGGTTGTGCTTACGTTAACGGATTTGCCGTCTGGGCAGGGGATCTTGAAGTGGTTATACCGAAATCTTCTCCTGCTACTACTACAGATGGCAGTATGTGCTCTTGGGGGGAAGACCTTTTGTTGGTTGGATATCTGGAGTTCGAACCCAGAGTGGCCCGGTGACGTAGGCTGCAGGCATCTGTGACGTGACTCTGGGTCACTTTGGTTAAAGGCCTGTGTGATTTTGGGGGGGGGGGGAGATGTGGGCCGTGCCCTGTCTTTGCGTACAGCGACTGTGCTGCAGACTGAACGGTCGAGGAACCGTGCTGCGATTCTCGGCAGAGGCAAGAATTTGTCTGTGCTCGAGGATGTCCAGACCGGCTCTGCGTTCCACCCAGGCGCCTACTGCATGGGTAATGGAAACTGTTTCTTCGGGGGGTAAAGCGGCGAAGGCGCGGAACTGACCACCTACCTCTATGTAGTGCGGTGGTTAATGTGCATGGAGCTATACCTCCACCCACCCAGATGCTTTCATTGCGTGCACAGGGGCAACTTCTGTGTGTACATGACAGGTTCCATAATCAGTGGCGTCGATGTGGAAACAGTTTTATGAAACCCGAAACCCCGCTGATTTCAATAGACAGTTTCTGTCTCTCTCTCTTCCGTTTTCTGTAGCGAAACTTTTGCAGCGAGGCCTCGCAGTGAACCATTAATCTTCTGGGTCGCAAGAACTTTATGTTCTTTCCTAGTTTTGTGCAAGTCTCGCATCGTAGCCTGTCTTAACAAGGATCAATTGGGTCGCTGAGCGCTGTGGTACAGTTCGTCGTAGCGATAATCATAAGGACGCCTCATCTCGATTGTGACTGTGCCTGTGCTTGACAGATTGGTCGTCTTCCTGAAAGTCTCTGCCAGCCTGGTTTCTGCCGCGTCTCTGAAAGCCTTGGAAGTGTTTGATGTTGAAAATTTAAAAGGTCGGTCACTTCAGTGACTTTTATCTGTCTCTTATGTCCTGAGCTTTAGTTGGAGGCTGTTACACTTGTGATGTGTAATCGGCACAGGAGTGGTTGCGAAACGTGTCCGGGCATTTTGGTGTGTTGGTCACGGGAAGGTGTGCTGTTCAAATGTCGGCCGGCAGGTTTACCAGCTGTTCTGACTGAGGGGCTTAGTGATTTTCCTCAGTCCCTTCAGACAAATACCAGGATACTTCCTCCATTACGGCACTTCATCCTGTACCAGTTGTACCGTCTAAGCTGTGTAAATATTCTGGAATGCTGACACGGTAGTGAGATGGAGCACACACACGCACGCACGCACGCACGTGGCACAGGTTGTGGTGCTGATTCTTATTGGTCAATATTACTGGCGTTATGGATATTAGGCATAGTGGAAATGATGTTACTGACATGGATTATACATAAATATGACATGAGAGTGTAGACCTGATTTATGTCGTTCAGGACGAGTCCAATAGCGAGCTAATGTGATCTCTGCAATGAACTTTAGTATTATACGTCAGCTTACGTGCAATAGACATATGCAGGTGAATTTATTTCCAACTTATTGCACTAGTTCGTGTATGAAGCTTACTCCTGTTGATGTATTTAGATGCAAGCTGATGGATTTTACAGGTTATGTGTGTCTGTACATAATATTAAAATGGGTCGTAAGTGAACAGGGTGTTACGGCATGGACTGTACTCGAATGGCTCAGGATTGGGTACCCTTGCGGGTTTGTTTTGTGAAGGCTGCATTGGATGTTCGGGGAATATGTTGATTGGTTTAGCGCCTGTCGTATTCTGAAGGCGTGCCTGAAACTAGGTGCTGCTTGTAAGTGCCGTGATGTATCAGAAGGCGTGCTTGTGTGTCACTGCAGACCGTGTCAAGTTCGCAGCGCAATCCATTTACGTTCGTGCAAGAAGCAGGGTACTGGTTGGCTGTTGGCTGTCGCCAGCAGACGGCATGCAACAGGCAGTACAAGGACGTCTGTGGCTTTCAGTCCGTTTTGTTGCCGGAAACCAGTTTTCCTCTAGATTTATTGCTTTGGATTTTTCTTTCACTTTGAACCTATGCTGTGCCCCGATTCTTTATAGACGCATTTGAACCCACTTTTTCGTACGAAGACTTGCCTGCTCTGTCAGCATGAGTGTGTTGTGTACTTTGTACTCTCCTCGATGCCTTGCAGTATCAAATTTGTTCTTCGAAATTCGTTCACACGCGTGCATAATGTGGTATCACGGTTTGTGATTTCGTGACGTGTGTTGAAACAAGTGATGCAATTGAGTTTCAACTGCAGATTTCTGTACAGTCAGATACGGTATCAAGATGGTGGCGAAGGGATAAGGATTTGAAAGGAAGTCGTCGTGATGTGTTTAAATGTGGTGTCACAGAATTTGCTTTCGAAGACCCAAAAAGAGCCCGAAGTTAGGATATCAGACTCCCGCCCGAGTCACGAACCCTTGTCCACCCGGATACAAATCTACAGGGTGTATATGAGCAGTGGCCATTTCTGTATAGCGTTGCTGCGGTCGGCTGTCGTAGTGCCTCGTGAAATTATTATGGCGTCAGTTACAATGCTGCGAGTAGCACCGCGACATTAGTGTTCAGCGTAAATGTTAGTGTTCGCGTGCATCGGCAGCAGTAGTAGTGACAGTGCTCGCAGTAGTGTTAGTGACACTAAGAGCTACTGTTGTTCGCCATGTGTCATGTGCTTTAAGTGCAGGTCAAAGGTATAGTCCAGTGTCACGAAAATACGTACATTGCACGAGGTGGGTCTTTAATTTAGTTTTGTCGTGACGGTAATGTCACTGGCGTTTTACGTTTTAAAGTAAATGCCATAACAGACTTCCCGCATCCACGTCATTCTATAATTGTGACAGCGAAGACTGAACTAAGACAATACCGGTAGGTAAAAGTTGTCGTCAGCATTTATTTGATATCAGCTCTCTCCTTTATGTTGCAAATCGTGTCTTCATGTTTCTTTATGTAGCAACATACAGTATTTTATATGCCAAATGCTTGTTGCCGATCCCAGTGGCCGTGCGGTCTAAGGCGTGGGTCTGCGGCCGCTCGCTTACTGGGATTGTGGGTTCGAATCCCGCCGGGGGCATGGATGTCTGTCTGTTGTGAGTGTTGTGTGTTGTCAGGTAGAGGTCTCTGCGACGAGCTGGTCACTCGTCCAGAGGAGTCCTACCGAGTGTGGTGTGTCTGAGTGTGATCGTGAAGCGTCGGAAACTGAGGCGGCCTAGGCCCACTAGGGGCTGTCGAGCCATTGGAAAAAAATGCTTGTTATATCTTTGTACGGACGATGTAACCAGACGTGTTTAGACCACGTTTATCTAGACGCACAAGCAGACGGTATTGTAGCAGACAAGACCGACTAGGAACCCAAATTACATCAGAGCACGCGAGGAAAGGAGACAAATATGTAGACAGACAGACAGACAGACGAGCCAACAGCTGACTGCACTATGTCACACCGGAGGACACCAGATCATATCAGACTGTGACATAAAGACCAGGCAAAGACTGTACCGTACTATTCGAGATCAGAATATCAGACCTTGAGAAGACCAGTGAAATAGACTATACCAGACAGACCCAGAAGACCACAGGCCGTGCGCTATACCAGAACAGAGCAGACTGTACCAGACTAGGCTGTCAGACTAAATCAGGGTAGGCAGAAACATAATGGATGTTGAACGTAAGACACGCAGACATTTTATGGAGTGTAAAAGACATAGGAATACGTAAAAGTTATTATTGGTAATGTCATTGTCGTGCCTTTGTTATGAAGCGGCAGATAACAGCATTGCTTGGTGGTAGAACGCATTACGGCGAGCGTTCCACAACAGACGCCTCGTGCAGGCAGTCGTACACTACAGCCCTAGAGGAGGGCGCTAATGACTGTGTTTGTATCGTGGACGCAGGAGTTGCCATGACTGTGTAAGCTGCACTGAACGTACGTATGTGTACTGCTGTTATTGCCTGCAGACAAGGCTCAGTTAATTGCTAAAAGTAAAACAGAAGTGTGAGTTAATCTTACAGCTATGAAGGGCGTAACTGCAGATGGAGAATGTTGAGCAGAAGATTGTGCGAGTCTGAAACGGGCCAGGTTTCAATTAAAACCGGTTTGGTAATGCGCAGAAGCTGCTGCTGTTTGATTATTGCCTTAGATTACTGGGGGGTTCTTTAATGCAGTTAGTGTCAAACTGTTGGCTAATTCACGATACCGCGCGGGAAGTGTGTGCGTCCTAATCGCCGTAACGAAACTCGTAGCATTCCTTCGCATATTGTTAAAAGAATTCCATTGTCGCTGAGATGGGCCAGAGCTGTGGTTCACGAGCTTCAGAAGGCAAGAGAAACGTTTGAGTTCGGGAAGACAAAGAAAACTGTAAAGGTAAAGGTAGTTCTCCCTAGAACAGACCATGAAGGCCCAGAGGGGCAGTAGAGGTATAGCTCGACTCTTTCTTTAACCTCGGCGCTAGATGGGGGTGGGTGGTCAACTCCACGCCCCGGCCACTTTACACCCGGGAATGACCCGGTACCCATTGTACAGGAGGCTGGGTAGACCCCAGGGCCGGTCAGGACGGGTGCTGAAAATCTCGCCTCCACCGGGATTCGATCCCCGGACCGTCCAGCTCGTAGCGAGTCGCTATACCGACTGAGCTATCCCGGCCCAAAGAAAACTGTAGTGACTGTTGTGTGTTGTCCGGTAGTGCCTTAAGGCGCGCACGCGCACTGCTTCACGTGTGTTGGTACTGTGCTGCTCCATATTTGTATAATTTAATTGTATTAGCCTCGTTACTTATCAATTATGAAATTGTGTAGAAGTAGCAGGCACTGGGAATGTGCGAAGGCCAGGATCACGTGTAGACACGTGCTGTGGACGTTACCGTAATGTGCGAAGGTCAGGATCACGTGTAGACACGTGCTGTGGACGTTACCGTAATGTGCGAAGGCCAGGATCACGTGTAGACACGTGCTGTGGACGTTACCGTAATGTGCGAAGGTCAGGATCACGTGTAGACACGTGCTGTGGACGCTACCGTAATGTGCGAAGGCCAGGATCACGTGTAGACACGTGCTGTGGACGTTACCGTAATGTGCGAAGGCCAGGATCACGTGTAGACACGTGCTGTGGACGTTACCGTAATGTGCGAAGGCCAGGATCACGTGTAGACACGTGCTGTGGACGTTACCGTAATGTGCGAAGGTCAGGATCACGTGTAGACACGTGCTGTGGACGTTACCGTAATGTGCGAAGGCCAGGATCACGTGTAGACACGTGCTGTGGACGTTACCGTAATCTGATGTTTTCGAGTGAACCGGTGCACGGAGCAAGGCTTGCCTGAACTTTTGACTTAGTATCTCTGAGGGGGAGAGAATCCTCCTCGAGCAGCTACAAATCGCGGAGCTGGTTAACAAAGTGTCCGTGTTCTTTGCCGTCCTGTGACCCACAACGCACACACTGTTTGTTTACTGTCGGTTTCAGTAGCGTCTTTACGTTCATGCGTCGGTCCTGCAAGTGACGGCTTCATTCGACAGTGTGTAGATCGTAACGTTATACGTCCCGTGCAAAGATATCGCATGTGCCTTATCCATAAAAACCAGCATCGCAACACACAATATGCATAACAGTACAATATTTCCTCCCACATATTTCGGCGTCCACTCACCACCGTCAGGGAGTAAACACCAGTTTATTTAAATCCATATGATACATTGACAGTAATAAAATACATTGTATCATAGTGATATCCGCAGCCCCTGTTCATGTGCAGTCACTGTGATACAATGTATTTTATTATTGTAATGTATCATATTTTATATTTTCCACACCGTGCATTATAATTCGATTTTTTAATATTATCTAAGAAATGTTTTTAAATGTATTATTATTAACCTGTGACAATTAAGTCTATTTGGATGATAATATTAAAATATATTTTACTAGATTTTAAATAAATTGGGGGGAATATTGTATTTTATGTATATTGTGCGTGCAGATGTTGGTCTTATGAATAATAAATTGTGTGTGCATTTCTCATTTCTCTCAGTCACGCTGCATGCCCAACACATCTACCTTGATTTGACGAATATTTCCGTGTAAGGTGAGGTAGTAGCCTTACGCAGCTACTCATGTGTAGCGTTATGTCATCCAAATACGAGTATTGCTTTGGAAGCGTCAGTAGTCTGTGGTCTTCCTCTGTGTTGGCAGGCGAACTTTAACATCTCCAAAATGCAAGGAAAATTTACAGTTGTGTGTACTTCAGTATTTACGTATTTAGGTAGGAGACGGGAAGACAGAAGACTGGGAACTGAATGCTAGTAAAGATTGTCCCAAGTAATCTCCTCCTCGTTTTGTGTTCATGTGATCATGTTCCGGTTTGAGACTCGGTGTGGGTCTGAAGTGGCCGAAACATGTAGTCAGCTGTAAAACATTCGCACAGAGTTGTCAAAGGAAGGCATTTCATCTGCTCATACATTTCTTATGAATCTAATTCTTGTTTGCCTATGTCGTTGCCAAATGACTGAAATTTGTCGCACTACTGAGGCCTTGCTGTCACTCCCCCGTAGCTAAGATGTGCTCCATTCTGGTGACGACACATTGGCACACACTTATGCGAGGCCTTAGGTGTCGCAGCAGTGTGGCTGAACACTGGAGTATTTGGGACTTTGCTCCGTGTCGACTGGTAAATATTTGCCGACGTTTTAAACACACGATTAGTTTTCTGTGCTTTCGTTTCTGGACCATCTGCCTTCTAGAATCTAATGGAAGTTCTGTTTGTTTCTTTATGACGTGTGTGTACCCCCCATTAAAGACCGCCATCAGCATTGATCAACAGCAGATGAGGTCCATCCAGTTCCATCGCCTGTCGCTTATTTTGGACATTCGTAATGACGTATCTGAAGCGAAGTTCAAAAACAGTGGCGGTATAGCATCTGCTTCTTCCGTACCGTCCTGAATAGCATTGCGTCATACCAGCGTTTATATAAAAGTTTCCCCTTGTACACGCCATGAAAGCATATGACGGAGTGGACGTATAGCTCCACTCATTCATAGCCCCTGCACTAGATGGAGGTAAGTAGTCAGCGTCACGTTCAGGCCGCGTTACTCCCGATGAAAGGTCACCCGGTTCCCCTGAATAGAGGGCTGGGCAGGCTCCAGATTTTGAGAAGGAGCGATCATTTGCCGCTGCCGGGACTAAAACCACGATTCGTCCGTTATGAGGCCGGGCCAGGACAGCGCAGTCCTGGCAGGCTGACGTGTACACGTGCGGAACTGACTGCAGCCTTTGCACAAAGAGCATTCTTTTGTACAGCCTGACTGCGTCTAATATAAAAACCTCTGTTCCGCTCGCGATATTCTGAGTCCTGAACACGGATGCTGACGAAGAGTGGGGAACCGATTTTCGTACTAGTTCCGGTACAGATAGGGGAGGGTGGGGGGGGGGGGGGCTAGCTACTTTGTGTCTTCATTGCTTGGCCAGAGAGTAGGGTAAAGCGACAGAAGAAGATGCATTGCTTATGAGCAAGAAGACATGACCCTTTATGAGCATGAAGACATGACCGCGTATGAGCATGAAGACATGACCCTTTATGAGCATGAAGACATGACCGCGTATGAGCATGAAGACATGACCGCTTATGAGCATGAAGACATGACCGCTTATGAGCATGAAGACATGACCGCTTATGAGCATGAAGACATGACCGCTTATGAGCATGAAGACATGACCGCTTATGAGCATGAAGACATGACCGCTTATTTGCATGAAGACATGACCGCTTATGAGCATGAAGACATGACCGCTTATGAGCATGAAGACATGACCGCTTATGAGCATGAAGACATGACCGCTTATGAGCATGAAGACATGACCGCTTATTTGCATGAAGACATGACCGCTTATGAGCATGAAGACATGACCGCTTATTTGCATGAAGACATGACCGCTTATGAGCATGAAGACATGACCGCTTATTTGCATGAAGACATGACCGCTTATGAGCATGAAGACATGACCGCTTATTTGCATGAAGACATGACCGCTTATGAGCATGAAGACATGACCGCTTATGAGCATGAAGACATGACCGCTTATGAGCATGAAGACATGACCGCTTCACACTAGTTCATGCAAAAGTAAAACGTGATGTCCGTCAGACGGCAGAACGGCTGATTCAGATAGCGTGACTGACTGACTGACTGATACGCAGCAAGGATGGAATTTAAAGTTTCTGTCCGTCTTGTCTGGTAGGTGGGTACAGACGTTCAAGGCAAACCTGTTGCCGCCATGGTCAGTATAAGATTCATTAAGGTGAAATTGTACCCTGAGGATGGAGGCACCAGGTTCCTCCGAAACGTTGTTAGCCACATAGTAGGGGCGAGCACTGCAGTGTGGCTGGGCTGTCAGTTATGAAGTGTGTAGCAGCAGACAGGAAGTGTGACATTGAGACGGCGGGGTAATGCTGCAGTGTGGCTGGGCTGTCAGTTATGAAGTGTGTAGCAGCAGACAGGAAGTGTGACGTTGAGACGGCGGGGTAATGCTGCAGTGTGGCTGGGCTGTCAGTTATGAAGTGTGTAGCAGCAGACAGGAAGTGTGACATTGAGACGGCGGGGTAATGCTGCAGTGTGGCTGGGCTGTCAGTTATGAAGTGTGTAGCAGCAGACAGGAAGTGTGACGTTGAGACGGCGGGGTAATGCTGCAGTGTGGCTGGGCTGTCAGTTATGAAGTGTGTAGCAGCAGACAGGAAGTGTGACATTGAGACGGCGGGGTAATGCTGCAGTGTGGCTGGGCTGTCAGTTATGAAGTGTGTAGCAGCAGACAGGAAGTGTGACGTTGAGACGGCGGGGTAATGCTGCAGTGTGGCTGGGCTGTCAGTTATGAAGTGTGTAGCAGCAGACAGGAAGTGTGACGTTGAGACGGCGGGGTAATGCTGCAGTGTGGCTGGGCTGTCAGTTATGAAGTGTGTAGCAGCAGACAGGAAGTGTGACATTGAGACGGCGGGGTAATGCTGCAGTGTGGCTGGGCTGTCAGTTATGAAGTGTGTAGCAGCAGACAGGAAGTGTGACGTTGAGACGGCGGGGTAATGCTGCAGTGTGGCTGGGCTGTCAGTTATGAAGTGTGTAGCAGCAGACAGGAAGTGTGACGTTGAGACGGCGGGGTAATGCTGCAGTGTGGCTGGGCTGTCAGTTATGAAGTGTGTAGCAGCAGACAGGAAGTGTGACGTTGAGACGGCGGGGTAATGCTGCAGTGTGGCTGGGCTGTCAGTTATGAAGTGTGTAGCAGCAGACAGGAAGTGTGACGTTGAGACGGCGGGGTAATGCTGCAGTGTGGCTGGCTGTCAGTTATGAAGTGTGTAGCAGCAGACAGGAAGTGTGACGTTGAGACGGCGGGGTAATGCTGCAGTGTGGCTGGGCTGTCAGTTATGAAGTGTGTAGCAGCAGACAGGAAGTGTGACGTTGAGACGGCGGGGTAATGCTGCAGTGTGGCTGGGCTGTCAGTTATGAAGTGTGTAGCAGCAGACAGGAAGTGTGACGTTGAGACGGCGGGGTAATGCTGCAGTGTGGCTGGGCTGTCAGTTATGAAGTGTGTAGCAGCAGACAGGAAGTGTGACGTTGAGACGGCGGGGTAATGCTGCAGTGTGGCTGGGCTGTCAGTTATGAAGTGTGTAGCAGCAGACAGGAAGTGTGACGTTGAGACGGCGGGGTAATGCTGCAGTGTGGCTGGGCTGTCAGTTATGAAGTGTGTAGCAGCAGACAGGAAGTGTGACGTTGAGACGGCGGGGTAATGCTGCAGTGTGGCTGGGCTGTCAGTTATGAAGTGTGTAGCAGCAGACAGGAAGTGTGACGTTGAGACGGCGGGGTAATGCTGCAGTGTGGCTGGGCTGTCAGTTATGAAGTGTGTAGCAGCAGACAGGAAGTGTGACGTTGAGACGGCGGGGTAATGCTGCAGTGTGGCTGGGCTGTCAGTTATGAAGTGTGTAGCAGCAGACAGGAAGTGTGACGTTGAGACGGCGGGGTAATGCTGCAGTGTGGCTGGGCTGTCAGTTATGAAGTGTGTAGCAGCAGACAGGAAGTGTGACGTTGAGACGGCGGGGTAATGCTGCAGTGTGGCTGGCTGTCAGTTATGAAGTGTGTAGCAGCAGACAGGAAGTGTGACGTTGAGACGGCGGGGTAATGCTGCAGTGTGGCTGGGCTGTCAGTTATGAAGTGTGTAGCAGCAGACAGGAAGTGTGACATTGAGACGGCGGGGTAATGCTGCAGTGTGGCTGGGCTGTCAGTTATGAAGTGTGTAGCAGCAGACAGGAAGTGTGACGTTGAGACGGCGGGGTAATGCTGCAGTGTGGCTGGGCTGTCAGTTATGAAGTGTGTAGCAGCAGACAGGAAGTGTGACGTTGAGACGGCGGGGTAATGCTGCAGTGACTAGCGGGCAAGTGGAGGGCAAGTGTGCGCTCGTCATTGCAGCTACGTCGACAGTTAATGCTGCAGTGACTAGCGGGCAAGTGGAGGGCAAGTGTGCGCTCGTCATTGCAGCTACGTCGACAGTTAATGCTGCAGTGACTAGCGGGCAAGTGGAGGGCAAGTGTGCGCTCGTCATTGCAGCTACGTCGACAGTTAATGCTGCAGTGACTAGCGGGCAAGTGGAGGGCAAGTGTGCGCTCGTCATTGCAGCTACGTCGACAGTTAATGCTGCAGTGACTAGCGGGCAAGTGGAGGGCAAGTGTGCGCTCGTCACTGCAGCTACGTCAACAGTGCCCACGAGGATCACACGCGTATCGACTGGTTTGGAGAGATACGAACTGCAGCCACGGAGGTCCGAGCAACTGCCGATATGAGCTACAAGGACAGACGGAGGAACGTGAAACTGCGGGCGGTTGTTTGGGTGTTTGCAGATCAGTCTTGCAACAGGAGAGGGCGATTTGTTAGAGGATTTGGGAGGAAGAAGTCTTGGCGGTACTTGGAGGGGCTGAGAAATATCTCGATAAATCTCAGTAAAGACAGCCTGTTCACGGCAGAGAAATGAACCCGGTAACTTTCGTGTGCCTACCGCCTCAGCTAAGCTGCTTAGGCGCGAATCTTTGTAAAGACATCTTTACCTCTCGGCACATTGTGTCTGTGTCGTGACACAAACGCCCTGTCTTTCACAATGCCAATAGTCTGTCTAGGATTTAATATTGTAATGTCCTTGACAAGCTAAAGTAACGCAAACCGCCGCCTTTCATTCTGCAGTTTCACAAATAATTTAAGTATTTACATTAATGTTTTCTCCATCGCCGTGCACTGTGCTATAATTTTTGTATGAGGAACAGAAGAATGTTTTGTGTCGTCTCACGTATTACCTTGAGTCGGTGTCAGTTTCCCGGGGGTAAAGCGGTTGGGGCGTGGAGATGACCATCCACCCTCATCTAGTGCCAGGGTTAAAGAAAGAGTAGAGCTATACCTCTACTTTCCCTCTGGGTCTTCATGGCCCGTTCTAGGGAGAACTTCACCTTTACCTTTTAACCTTACCGTGTCAGGGTTCGAATGTGTAACCCTGTCACTGAATTCTACGCCGAGTGTCACCTTGCTGCTCTTCAACTTTCTGACTAATGTCCAGCAATATACGCTTCTGTGTTTTTAGGAGTTACGTGTTGCGTTTGATTTTCGACGTACAGTTCTCAACCCGCAAGTGTTTCATTTCACAAATTGGATATGTGTTTATTTGTACAAGATACTAGACGCCATTGCGATGTGTTTGAAGAGCTTCGTTGTGTGTTTGCATTGTTTGTGTTCCCTTTTACGACTGTACCAGCACGCCATGTGTAGTGTATTGAATTGAATAGGGAAAGGTAGTGTCCCGCTGTGTGTGGCCGCAATTGACTTCATGCAAATGGACTTCGTACACCGCAAGCAGGACAGTGGAGACGTTTAAAAGAGCCAGTGTTGATTTCATTGGAATTTGGTGCGTGGAAGTGGCTGGCGTGGCCGGTCGTAGGTATTACGAGGAGAGTACAGGCTTTGAACAAGGTGTAAGTTCTCCTTTAGATGTCGTGTAGTAAAGGAGTAAGTTTCGTGTACGCACTTCCAACTTAGTGATGGGTTCTCTTGACTGACGAGCGTGGAATGTACTGAATTCTGTTTGCGAAATTCTCTGCAGAGTTTGTGGGCCACTCTGCATATATAGTACATTGAATAACGAATGTATCTGCCAGTTTAGGCGTTAAAAATTTATATTCTGTTAATTTTTGTGGATGATTTGTCGCTTATTTAACGATGCTGCAAACCCTGACTTAAGCGTTGAGTAATTGGATGCTAATGAGCAGTGAATTGGAAGGGATGTGGAAGGAAGGCCAAGTTGAGATCTCTTATTCCGGCATTTTTTTTTGGACGTACTGGGAAAGCCGAGAAAACCTGTCAGGATGGATGGTGTGCCGTTGAGATGCGAACCGGCGACAATCAGAATACAGGTACAAAATATTAGCACTTGCGTAAGCTTTCTTTGTGAATAACCAGTGGAGTTGATTCGACAACAGACGCCCAGTGGTCATACTGTGAAATGTGCTTGATATGTCCACGGGTAGGACTTCATTGTCTGAAAACCAGCATTGTGTTCTTTGTTCTGGCGAGTTGTGTCCAGGAACTGCAGTAGGATACGTCAGAATACGCTGCTGTTGGTCCCCTGGTCTCAGCGATTCCGAAAGAAAGCAAGACAAGCGTAGGTCTTGATTATTTGCCGACCTTGTGCATAAGCGTCGACACAGCACAGGCGGCCTCATTTCTTATTCATCAGAGTCGCAGCGTTCCTGCAAATGAACATTCCTCTTGGCGGCATTGCGGAGAAACGTACATCGCTGTTCGAGGAATTTGCTGTTTTATCTTAGGAGGTAGGCAGAGGCCCTCACGGGTGTTGTGAAACGTTTGCACGTGCCAAGGTAAACAAGAGTGTGAAGTTGTGAGATTTGAGGTTCGCGCAGGGGTGACTATGAAGATTACTGTATTTTGGGATGGGACGCCGTGTAGCCTGGTAGACGTTTCAGAGTAACCTGCTGCCCCTTCCTACCCTGAGGCAGCAGAAACTGTTGGAAGCTAGGTACCACACTGTATGACGTTAGAAGTGAGATTTAGGTCCGAATTTAGTCAGCTTAGCTTAGATACAGGTGTGGGTCTCTTGTGAATGCGGTAGTGTGCCTTTGGGTTTGGTAAGGTGAAGCGGGCGGTGTCCTTACGGCTGAACGACGTTTGTCGTCGCAAGAAGGCCTCAGCTTCATGCAGGCGGTGACATGTCGCCTTGCCATGTGCGACTGTTGCCAGTTTCATTAATATATAGTAATTAGTTTCACGCTCTGTGCTTGCGACACGTACCGCCAGGTTTACCGTGTAAGAATTCTGCATTCCTGCTACAGAGTTTATTTACACGTTGCGCGCGATGCTCAGAAAGAAAAGGCGATTGTTGCTGTAAAGAGCATTAGCCGAATGGGTTTTGTTGTGAACAGGGAGTGGTTCTGTGCGAGGTAGAGACTGAATTCTTAAAAATAATGTAGATTAATTTTAGTCTTTAATGCTGTAAGTTGTGTACTTGGTACGTATGAGTTTCTGTGGCCCTTTGACCCGGCGATTCATTTCAAACACATGACCGGGCTCCCCGGCTTAATTAGCAAGGTCACAGAAAAGGGCAGAAAGGGGTTCGAACTCTTTACCTCACTCAGCGGTCACAGGGTTCGGCGGATGTATAATTGTCTTTCGTACGGCTTTTTGTTTTATAAGTTACGGAAGACTTTTTTGGAGTCTGATTTTTAAAATTTACCCCACTGACTCGACTCGACTCGACTCGACTCGACACTTATATCAAAAATTGTTTCCAAACATCAAGTTTAATATGCGTGTCACACTTCTGTTCCGTTGTGTGTGGATACGGAAAGACAACTGCCCCCCATACGCTTCTGCAATCATTTCAAGTCACATATTAACAGTGCTTTTAAAATGAATTAGGGTGGACCAACTGCAGGCCCGCGGTTCGATTTTTGGTGGCCTGCTGACGTTCGTACAAAAGAAAATGATTTCTGTGATTGTTACAGTACTGAGTACAGTATAGTAGGTACTGTCTGGAGGCTGTGATGTTCTGATGGGTTCTGTAGTTGTAGTGTCTTGTAGCCAAGTGTGACAATAACATGAACATGACCGCTCTCATGTAGACACTGTGGGCATGTCAGGCAGGTTCTTTGGTCCCAGTGTCGTGTACACAGACTTAGCGAACTCGGCGTGATGCACTTCGTCAGCCATTGTCGTCCGGAATTAGAGGTAGCTGTTGTGGGGCTGACGGCCGTCTTTAATGTTGGGGTTAAACGTTTGTTTTAGGGAGATGGCAGATTTTAAATCTTGTCGTTTTACAGGGCTGAGTGTTACTTGTAGGCGCGTTCACAAAACGGTTTTGTCGGCTTCGTCGTGTGTTAATAATACACTTTCAATGAAGACTGCGTGAATTTGTGTAAACTGGCTCAGTTCTTCAGAAACATTTTACAAGATAGAATTAACATGCGTAGCTGGCGAAACGTAGATGTTGGCACTGCTGAAGATGCTGGACCACCCTGAATGAAAGTGTCAGACGGCCTCAGTGCTGTCAGTTTGTAAGTGGAGTCTGGACTGTAAGTACCAGGTTTTGCTGTCACTGTGAAGTAACATGCTGCATGGGTACGAGTGTGCTGCAGAGAAGTCGAAGTTGGATGAATGTTTGGGCGTGTTGTATCGACAACGTGCGTAATGTGCGTTGTTATGTCCAAACATGAAGTTTAGTCTGAAATGCGGCACTGAAGTTTTGTTGTGTGTGGAATGTGGAATGTGGATGTGGAAAGACAAGTGTCCGAGTTATTCCACATCAAATTTTAATGGTAACTTTCAATTCGTGTCTTACGTACTTTAAAATTCGTTTCTACAATCCATTGCTGCGTAGGCCGGAAAAAGTGTCAAATTGTGAAGTTCCGCTTTGTAACAAACATGAAGCCCTCCCAGTGTTTAAAGCTTTCACATTTCAGTGGTAACTGCTGTGTATGCACCACCTGCTCTTAACGTTAACGTTACACCTACACGTTGTATTTACGAGTATGTCGTTTCTTATTATAATGAGAATAAAGAGTGATTATTTTCCTGAACAACATTAACCAGCTGGTGTTTATGATGGAGACGGACTGTGTTTTTTGTGAGGTATGATATGAACTATTGTGTGTCATGAAATATTTATGTCAAGACAACTAATTGTATTATGTCATAAAACGTGGCTACATGTTTCGACTTATTATATGGTCATCCTCAGGCCGCTTGTCTACATAAAACCAAAATTACATTGCAATTTTATTTTGGCCTGAGAATAACCATACAATTGGTCGAAACATGTAGCCACATTTTATGATACAATACAATTAGTTACGTCGATGACATAACTGTTTTATGACTTGTACAAACACAATGGGATGCCTAAAATAAAAATTATTATATTTGGATGAATGTCAGCCTTTCCAACGGTCTGGTCTACCTAGTGTGCAGTGTACCTTTACCAGAAGGACGAACGGGCACTGCTTGGAGCCTTTATAGCCGTTAAATACACGTTGTTTCTTACGCCGTGTGCGGACAGTCATTGTTGTGCTCGTACTTCGGTCCATGTAATACAGCTTTGTTAGAGTCAGGCCACATATTTGGACCGGAAAGGCCCATCATCCGTCCTTAAATACATGCACTTCCGTTTGCAATGCAGTGCCATGACCTGTGTAGTCCGTAAATTGTGAGTTAAAATTAAGTAAAATTCTGAATTCGACTGTCTAATTGGTATGCTTCTGTATTATTATTAAGGCGTGTCACATTGCGAATTATTCACTTTACGGACGTGTTCTTGACACGGGACGGTGACGAGGCAGGAGAACTGTGCTGTGTCCGTGTTTAACATTGCACTAATATTCTAGTTTAAGAAATGTATGGTTCTTTGTAATATTCAGTTATATATGTTATAAACAGTATTTGATGTGGTCAGAATGTTTTCACATGTGCTATAATTTTGTGTTCTGTCTACTGATGGCGTATATTTCCTTTCTATGTACTCAGAGACCGACGGACACGTAGATAGGTAGATATATAGACGTCTTGATACGTAATTAGACGGACAGACATCTACAGTGCGTATCTTTTATCGCTGTCATGAGCACCGCAGCGGTCACGGGATATCCCACCGCATGCAGGCTATGTATGCGATATACTTCGCTTGGTTAGGGACACCATAAAAAGAACTTGTGATAATGCTGTTAAGATACCTTTGTCGGTCCGTAGCAAAGCATTTATTTATTTGTTTGTTGTCCTGGATTGTAGCTTTGTCATATAATGTTACGGTTGGTGTTGATTGTGGTGTTGGTGCCGTAACTACGTGTATTCTTGTTTCTGGTGCTGTTGTCTGCATATGCTGGGCTGCCGCACTTTCTGCTGAAACACCTTCAGTCATTTTCTTTCCGTCAGAATGAAAGCCCCAAGTTTTACCCCCGCAAAACATAAATGTGTGCCTGCGAACACTTGTGTTGAGAGCACTTCCTGTATGTGTGTTGTGAAGTAGCTTGCAACAAAGGAGGAACGGGACTCGTGCTGCGTTTGTCTGGGAAAGAAAATAGTGTGGGTAGACTGCTGTGTGCTGGTTGTGAGTGGATGGAATGGAGTCGTCGTTGAGAAAGCTAATTATAAAACAACGCATTACGAGAGCGTTTGTTTCGAAATGGCTGTGTGTGGTGTTTGGGAATGTGCCTGTGTTTGTGGTTCATTGAGCAGGAATGGGCTTCGGCAAGTTGCAGTGTTCCGGACTCATTAAGGTGTTACGGACTATGGCTCGGCCGGCTGTGCTGCAATGTACGGAAGTGGACCATGATGATGCAGGGCGTGTCTACACACGGGCACATTGTTGCTCGTTCTAACCCTTGTGAGGCGTTAAAAGGAACGTAATCGTCCATGTGCGAGATCTCAGGTTCTATCAGCGGTGTTGCTGAAGATGTAAGTTTTCTGGGATTATATTGGACGGATTGACTCTGAAGATGAAGGTACTGTGATCTTTCGAAACGTCAGGAAATATTTAGCCAACGACACCGCTTAACGTTCTGCATGACTTGATATTTCAGTCGTCCTTATGTCCATAGCCGAAAACATGGGTGGAAGAAGCCACTTGGGAGACATAGAAGTAAATGGAAGGCTAATATTAAAATGGATCTTGACTATGCTGTGAAGGTGTGATATTTAGGGCTGCAGGCGTAATCTTGTGGAAACAGCAGTGGAACTTGAGTTCCATCAACGCGCGGAATTTCTTGGCTGGCTGAGCGACTGTTAGCTTCTCTAGAGCTGTCTGAAGTTCGTTACTGGCCATATAAAGCACGAAGTTGACTATATGTACCACCTGCTTTAACATTATGTCTTTCTTGTTATTATCGTAACAAAGAACGTTTAGTTAGATGCGCAGCATTAGCTGGCTGGTCCATGTAGTGGGGACTCTGAAATGGTAAGTTTGCTGCCCTTAAAAAAAAGACAAAAAAAAAATGGGCTTACGAGATTACCATTCCCTGTGTGTATGTGTGTGTGTGTCCGTTGCAGCTTTTGGACCAGTTACCGATTTTCATGAAATACGGTATCGAAATGTGCGATTGGAGGATACCACAACGTAGTACTTTTCACGTGCCTCACTTCAGTAGTAACAAGATGGCAGACTCACTGACTCATGAGGCGGAAACAGTTTTGCATCTTAGGTCACGAAAAACTCATCTGTCGTTAAGGCTGTGTTTTTATGTAATGTAAAATAAGAACATGGCGGACGTGAGATAATTATTCTTTTTAAATTTCGGTTTGGAGGGGATTAATGTCTTTGGATGTAGGCATGTGAAATTTGGTACAGAGATAGGTCATGAACATAACCTGTACAGCCTACATACCATATTATTTGTGAGTCAACTGTCACTAATATGGCGACCGTGTGACATTTTGAGGTTGTACCTGACAGGTGTAACGTGTACATAATGTGTAGCTAAGTAACAAGTTCGTCACGAAATAAACAAAACAGTTGTTTTGGCACTGCGGCAGTGGGACTGTAAATTTACTGAGCACAGAGCAAGGTGTAGTCTGCGCCGTTGTGCACACAGCACATGCGTGCCTTTTTGTAGACGTGTTAATTTCAGCGACAGAGTGAGCTGTCCATAAAGCAAAACATTTGTTAACTTAAATTAGACATACAGCATTAGTTTAATAATCTGCATTTAGGTGATGTGGAATTGTAACCCACTAGCACGCTGAGGTTTAGTTCATACGCTAGTGTGCTGGGCTGGCACGCTGAGGTTTAGTTCATACCTTAAGGAAAAGAGAAGATACTGTAAATTGAAAGAGGAAGCACTAGATCGCACTGTGTGGAGAACTCGCTTTGGAAGAGGCTACGGACCTGTAAGACAGACTGCAGAATGAATGACTGAGTGGCTGACTGCCTTACTGACTGATTAGGTATGACTGTTTGAATGACTGACTCCGTGGAGCAGATACCTTCTTGAGTTGCTGACGGTTGCTCATCTGGTCTTGAAATTCGAACTCTCGTGCTCACAGCAGCACGCTGCTGGTCGCCGCCCTGAGCCAGCTGACTCCTGCACACTTCCTGACGCCACATAGCTTGCAGCCATTTTGTATTGTTACTCTTTACATTAGGCTTACGTCTGCGTCTTTCAAGTGAAGTTTCCCTCAGGTGTTCCTACTAAAATTCTGTATGACTTCTACGTCCCGTGCGTGCTACGTACTCCGCCCATTTGATCATTCCATCGTTATTATTAAATAACGTAATTATGAAGCTCGTAAGGCAGGCTGCTGTTTGCTGACACAAAGCAGATATTTAGTGTTGGACCTTTTCCTGAACCAGTTCGTTACAACTTCTTACCCTAAAATTTCTCTCATTATGAGGTTTGAGGTTCTCACAGCGGTCTTGCTGAAGATTCAAGTGTTGTGGGTTGTTACGCCGTGTCGACTGGTACGTACAGACGTTTCGGAGGGCCTGCCTGACCCTAAGTATGGAGGCATTGCGTTCCTACGAAACGTCGGTAAGTACTTACCAGTCGACACGAAGTAACGGCCCAGAAGTCTTGAATCTTCATTCCTTTCGACGTTCGCTCTGCCATGGCTCTCGTTGTGTCAGATGCTTGCTTCCGATTGCTGTGCGCTCGTTCCTTGCTCCGCTACAGCCGGTGGCCTGTCCACATGCAGGCTGTAACAGTTCTCAGAACGCTGTGCGCTCGTTCCTTGCTCCGCTACAGCCGGTGGCCTGTCCACATGCAGGCTGTAACAGTTCTCAGAACGCTGTGCGCTCGTTCCTTGCTCCGCTACAGCCGGTGGCCTGTCCACATGCAGGCTGTAACAGTTCTCAGAACGCTGTGCGCTCGTTCCTTGCTCCGCTACAGCCGGTGGCCTGTCCACATGCAGGCTGTAACAGTTCTCAGAACGCTGTGCGCTCGTTCCTTGCTCCGCTACAGCCAGAGGCCTGTCCACATGCAGGCTGTAACAGTTGTCAGAACGCTGTGCGCTCGTTCCTTGCTCCGCTACAGCCGGTGGCCTGTCCACATGCAGGCTGTAACAGTTCTCAGAACGCTGTGCGCTCGTTCCTTGCTCCGCTACAGCCAGAGGCCTGTCCACATGCAGGCTGTAACAGTTCTCAGAACGCTGTGCGCTCGTTCCTTGCTCCGCTACAGCCGGTGGCCTGTCCACATGCAGGCTGTAACAGTTCTCAGAACGCTGTGCGCTCGTTCCTTGCTCCGCTACAGCCGGTGGCCTGTCCACATGCAGGCTGTAACAGTTCTCAGAACGCTGTGCGCTCGTTCCTTGCTCCGCTACAGCCGGTGGCCTGTCCACATGCAGGCTGTAACAGTTCTCAGAACGCTGTGCGCTCGTTCCTTGCTCCGCTACAGCCAGAGGCCTGTCCACATGCAGGCTGTAACAGTTGTCAGAACGCTGTGCGCTCGTTCCTTGCTCCGCTACAGCCGGTGGCCTGTCCACATGCAGGCTGTAACAGTTCTCAGAACGCTGTGCGCTCGTTCCTTGCTCCGCTACAGCCAGAGGCCTGTCCACATGCAGGCTGTAACAGTTCTCAGAACGCTGTGCGCTCGTTCCTTGCTCCGCTACAGCCGGTGGCCTGTCCACATGCAGGCTGTAACAGTTCTCAGAACGCTGTGCGCTCGTTCCTTGCTCCGCTACAGCCAGAGGCCTGTCCACATGCAAGGCTGTAACAGTTCTCAGAACGCTGTGCGCTCGTTCCTTGCTCCGCTACAGCCAGAGGCCTGTCCACATGCAGGCTGTAACAGTTCTCAGAACGCTGTGCGCTCGTTCCTTGCTCCGCTACAGCCGGTGGCCTGTCCACATGCAGGCTGTAACAGTTCTCAGAACGCTGTGTGTTTTCGTTCCATTTCATACGTACGATGTTTCATTTTCAAGATTTTTCGTATCATTCGTTTTGATGTCTTTATGCCTTTAACCAACAGAATAAAAGAAGTGAAAAGCAAAAGTTCACCCTATTACATACCACCAAGGCTCCGGCCGTGGGGGAGCTATATAGCTGTACCCTGGGTGGTAGATGGGGGTGGTTGGTCAACGCCATACGCCGGCCGCCCTACCCTCGGGGAGGAGCCTTGGTAGGCACTTTACAGGAGGAGGCTGTGTGGACATCGGGGCTGGTCTGGACGGTTGCGGAGAATTTTGCCGTCACCTGGGTTCGAACCCCGAACCGTCCATTTCGTAGCGAATCGCTATGTGCACCATCCCGGCCGCCACCTTGCAGCAGACGCTTGTTAAATGTGAATGTATGAAATTGGGGGTTAGGCGGCGATGTGTAGAGTACTGTGTGGTGTATAGGTGCAGACGTTTCGGGGGATGTTGATGCCTCCACTTTAGTGCATAGAATGGAAGCGGCAGGTTCGTAGTGATCTTCAGTGCTTATCCACCAAGCTGCGAGGGGCTGATCCTAGACGACAGTACATTATGTTGTTATTGAGCTGTCATTGCGATCAATTGTGGGATGATATTAACGGAGTCTGTAGGATGCGCGAGGAAGATGATAATTTTAGTAAAGTACAAATTTACAAGTATTCTCTGTGATGTGTCAGTGTTGTCCGTCTGTTCGTCTGTGGTGCGAGATGAGGAGTCCTGAAGCGCAGCTGAACCCTTGACCCCAATTATAAGCCGTAAATAAAAGGGTTAACAAGGGATGTACAGTATTAATCTTGCGATTGGCTGAAATACGCCATGAGGGCGTCACGGTCCGACAGTCGGATGTTTGGAAGTAGATCCTTTTAATTATTGCTAACCAGATTTGAAGATCGAAGACTTGAAAGAATCACAAATTATAACAATTCATGGATATTTTTTTGACTTACGGCGTTCTCTTAATCACATGGGGATTGCCGTTGTGTGATGTAAGTCATCGGATTTGAGTTGTGTTTACAGGACTAGACAGAATGTAAATGGAAATGTTTATACGTGAGGAGTCGTTACGTAATTGTGGACATGCACGCGACGCCGTGCTTACATACATATTATATACATAGAGCGACATATGACTCCAGCTAGACGTCGTTCTATCAGATACACAAAACGCTGTGTATTGTGGTAGTGTTCAGAGTTCCGAAGGACTGCACCTTGCACTTTTCGTTGCCACTCGCGCCACCCACGTGACCTCAGCCCATGCTTTCCGAGGCCTTGCTTACTCTCGTTTTGGTTTATGCACTTTGAAATCTGTTTCTACATTCTTTCTTGCTTCTTTCTACATTGTTTGGGAAGGGACACAATGCAGACCCGCATTACACAACGGCGTCATTAATAATCTGAGAGCCGTAAGAGTGACCTTAAGGACCAAAACAAGAGTGAAAAAGAAATTTGAGTTTTATAACGTAGTACCGGCGTTACTTTTTGACACTTCTAGCAAAGTGTAACGTATTCCATCACTGTAACTCATTGTGTGCATTGCGCCAAATATTTGCGCGTGATCGCCATGCTTCTTCCCGTTTTTTTTTGTCAAAATACTTTTCGTACACGTTACATATGATGCATCAGACTTTGTTAACAACACGGAAGTAGATAAATACCTCGGTCCTGAATGGCACTAGAGTTTCTCCCACCTCATAAATATGCATGACGTACACAGTGTGCTGTTGTTGATAACTAGCAGCTAAAAAGTCTCCAGTGACAATGTTTCGTATTACTTTTAATGGAGATTGTCGTGTTAGGGGCTGTGCTGTTCGTGTTTCTCACGGACAGACGGACGGACACACAGCATGTACGTGTATTAGCGAGGCTGTGTGATGTCATCGACACAGCGTTATAAAGCGAACAGACTTCGTTTTATTGTTGCGATAGATGCATCGTCTTTGATAGTGTCACGCCAGTCAGGCCGTTGCCTGAACCACGTGACAGTCAGGCCGTTGCCTGAACCACGTGGCAGTGAACCTTACCCCGACATTCTAATTCTGATCTCCCATCGTTTGTTAGGTCTCCTAAGTCACATGTTCAGTCGTACAGGTTTTCCTACAAAGTA